>CM068381.1:25299473-26641973 GCA_034770075.1 Aralia elata
AACAATGGCATATTAAACTTCAAAATTGATATAACTCATAAAAGTTTGTAATGAAATAAATTTTGTGATTAATAGTTTTTGTTATATGCTATACAATTATAATAATTGTATTAACTAAAATTAAATATATTCACATCAATTTGAAGTTTAATATGCCGCCGGTTGACCTCAAAAGTCAAATTGAATCTCTAATTTTGGAACGGAGGGAGTATGTTCTATATGTCCAAAGTCGTGAAACCAAAGTACATGTGAAGCACAATAATATAAACACAAAGCATAAGAAAATGAACGAATCTCTCCACAACTAACTCTGAGAGGTAATTAATCCATCTGCAAATCAACAAAATAGTTGCCAGACAATATTCCTTTCTTCATATTCCATTCAAGAAGGGAAATCGGTAGAACATAATTTAGCTTGTGATTTGTCATCTCCATCCATTCGATATTTTGTTATTCTACTTCTCTGAGAACATGTCAGAATAAGAGCAACACTGCAACTCAAGCTGATCAAACCATTTAGGCAAAGCCCTGAGTAACAACTCAACTTCAGTAAACGAACTACTATGTGGCAGTGCGGCAGATGATTATTCACAATCTCTTTCGGTCCTCAAATGTCAAAACATGCAACCTTTATTGTCAAAATTATCTACAATGCAGTTTCACAAGCAAAAACAAAAATATAAGGCTCATGATCAGCGTCTTAATTGTCTACACCTTAAAACTTAATTACGCAGACTGCGGCATAATAGAGCATCCTAAGAAGAGCAAGCTAAGAACTAGTGAGCACAAACCAAGATCAGCTCATGTGATTATTCCTGCTTTGGGTCACTTACTTGAGCCTAATTCTTGTTTTTCTTTGTTAATAAGTCACTGTATGCTCATGGGTTATTTTTCATTTAAGTTTAATTTTAACAGACCATGCAGTCTTTTAGCGAGTCACTTGAGCATAGGGGGTATTGTTAATTAATTCCCTCTAGTCTCCTCCCCCCCACCCACCTTTTTCTTTATGTGTTAGTTAGATTAGCAACTCCTGTTGATGAGTGGGTGTTATACCTACGAAATCAGGTGTTGTTAAGCTTAATTATTGCTATCTTTAAGTATTTTTAGGGTCATTTTATTTGTTTTAGTGTTTATTTGTGTAGGTTGGAGGGGCATACCTGTCATTTTGGTGAAGAAAAGGATTAAAGAATTATTTAAATTGAGCATAATGGCATTTTTGCAATTCTGTGGTCCAAGCCAAGCGCCTAGGCGCTTGGAATTATACTAAGTTGAGCGCCTAGGCGCTCTAGTGCGATTTGAGTTGCTGTTTGTGCGGCTAAGATGGAATTGGAAGCCAATCAGGAATAGGAACAAAGGTTTTGACTGATATACAAGGTAGAAGACTTCAGAACAGAATGTAACAAGAGTTTTGCAGAGACAAAAAGAGGAGAACACAAAGAAAGATTTCAAGGGTTGGAGATCAAGAAGAAGATTAGGAGCAACCATACAGTTTCTTCTATTTCCTTCTAAATCTTTGATTCTTGTAATTATTTGAGATGTTTAAACTTATGATTTGGATGATGATCTCTTTTATTGTTATGAACTAATTTCCAATTAAGATTACAACGGAACTTGGTATGAATTTTAAATTGATGCTTCGTATTTAATATAAGTGATTTACATTGAATTATTTATTATATCTTGTGCTTGTTGAATAATTGTTTGGCCAACAGTTATTGGGATAATCTATATAAAATTGGAAAATGGAATATAGATTTAGATCTGGATATAATAGCATCTGTTCATGTAATCTAAATAGGATTAATATGATTAGCATGTAGGATACGAATATACCTGCGTGTCATTTGTAACCACTGATAGAACTTGAGCTTGAAACCCTAATTAATTTGATTCACATAGGAATATAGTGAGTTAATTGATTAGGGTGTTCTTTATAATTCTATTGTTTAATTGCTAGATTTATGAAGATTTGTTTACGTATCATTCGGAAGAAGTGCGTGAATTCTGGGAAGAGTTCTGGGGTAGTGATTCATGTTAATTATCAACATTAAATAGGCAATGAATTGATTTAAATGAAATACCAAAGGAAGTTGTAATCTTAACTCATTAAACCTGCAATTTATTCTTGTGAATCTTAGTTATTAGTTAATTTTAGTTATTTTTAATTCTCAACTTAAAACCAAGAGTCGTAGTTTGAATAGGATTAATTAAATTGAATTTGGTAATTGATAGATATTAACTTATTTCCTCGTGGGAACGATATCCTTGCTTGCTAAATACTGTAAACGAACGCGTATACTTGCGTGTTAAGTGCTAGTAAGAAATTAGGCAACAAGTTTTTGGCGCCGTTGCCGGGGAAATTAATTTAATATTTTGTTATTATTAATTTCGATAGAGTTAATCTTAATTTAAACTTTTATTTTCTTATTATTTTCAGGTGAATTTTTCTCGTGTATGCAAACGCGATCGAAACAGCCAGAGCTTGAACCATACGAGGACGATATTGAAAAACGGTTAAAGCGGTTGCGTAAGTGGTTAAAGAAACACGAGAAACACTGGAGAAGCAAGATCAAATGGCTGAACAGGAGCAAAAGTCATTGCGGGATTATGCTATGCCGCAAGTTACCGAAATTCAGTCGAGTATCATGAGGCCTGCTATTACTGCTACTAGTTTTGAGATAAAACCTAGAACAATACAGATGATTCGGAATTCCGTTCAATTTGGAGGGTTGCCAAATGATGACCCAAACTATCATTTGGTTAGTTTCATGGAAATCTGTGATACGTTCAAATATCAAGGAGTGACGGAAGATGCTATAAGACTCAGATTGTTCCCATTCACCCTTAGAGATAAAGCTAAGAATTGGCTTCATTCACTTCCGCTAGGCTCAATTACCACTTGGAATGATTTAGCTCAGAAGTTTCTTGCAAAGTTCTTCCTGCCTGCAAAGACAGCAAAAATGCGGAACGATATCACTTCCTTCGTTCAGCACGATTCAGAATCATTATATGAAGCCTGAGAACGGTTTAAAGACTTGTTGAGACAATGCCCACACCATGGTGCGGCTAATTGGCTGCAAGTGCAGATTTTTTATAACGGGTTGAATAATACGGTGAGGTCAAGTATAAATGTTGCAGCAGGTGGGGCTCTTATGGCCAAGAATTGTAATGAGGCATATCAGTTGCTAGAGACAATGGCAGCTAACAACTACCAGTGGCCAACTGCAAGATTGAATCACCCAAAGCCAGCCGGAGTTTACGAAGTGGATGCGATGACAGCTTTATCAGCCCAAGTGACAGCTCCAATTTCAACTCTTACAAAGAAGATAGATTCACTTGGAATGCAAAGTGTTCAGAAAATGGAGACGGTGTGTGAGTTATGCGTGGGAAATCACTCGAGTGATCAGTGTGCAATAAATTCTGAGTCAGCGCAATTTGTGTCCAATTACAATCGACAACAGGGCAGCAATTCAAACAACTACAATTCCGGGTGGAGGAACAACACAAATCCTTCTTGGAGCAACAATCAGCAACAACATCAAGCTCCAAGACAAGCATACCCACCGGGATTTCAGCCTCAACAACATACCCAACAAACTCAACAATATAAACTGTCTCAAATGGAAGAGTTGTTAGCAAGAATGGCGACTCAGTTTGAAGTAACAACGAAGAATCGATTAGCAGCTATAAAGAATCTTGAAAATCAAATTGGGCAGATAGCCAGTGCTTTAAACAACCGACCTCAAGGGTCGTTACCGAGTGATACTGAGAAGAATCCAAGGAAAGATGGGAATGAACAGTGCAAAGCAGTTGCACTCAGAAGTGGAAAGGAGTTGGTTGCAACTTTTGACGAACATAAGAAAGCTAGTGTTGAGAAGGAAGATGAACCAGCGGCTGGAAATTCAGCAGGCAAATCTGAGGGAAAAGTTGAGGAAAAACAAAAGGAAGAAAAACAGATTTCAGTTACACCACCTTTGCCATTTCCACAGAGATTTCAAAAGCAGAAGCTAGATAGACAGTTCTCAAAATTTTTAGAAGTGTTCAAAAAGCTGCAGATTAACATCCCATTCGCAGATGCTCCAGAACAAATGCCCAGCTACGCCAAATTCATGAAAGATATTCTAGCAAGAAAGAGGAAGTTAGGGGAGTTTGAGACGGTAGCGTTGACGGAGGAATGTAGTGTTATCCTACAAAGGAAGTTGCCACCAAAGTTGAAGGATCCAGGCAGCTTCACCATTCCGTGCACAATTGGAACTCAGTTCTTTAGCCGATGTCTGTGTGATTTGGGGGCTAGTATCAACCTTATGCCACTATCGGTCTATTAACAGCTTGGGTTGAAGGAAACTACACCAACAAATGTCATTCTGCAGCTTGCCGATAGAACTCTTACCTATCTAAAGGGAATAGTGGAAGATGTACTTGTAAAGGTAGATAAGTTTATATTCCCGGTGGACTTCATAGTTCTTGATTTTGAGGAAGATAGTAACATACCAATTATCCTTGGGCGCCCGTTTTTAGCTACGGGTAGAACAATAATTGATGTACAGAAAGGAGAATTGACAATGAGGGTCCAAGATGAAGAGGTAACCTTTAACGTGTTCAAGGCTATGAAATTTCCGAAGGAAGAGGAAGAATGCTTCAGGGTTGATTTGATTGAGGGAGCGATTAATGACGCATTTATAGAAGTAGTGAACAAAGATCCTCTAGAAGCGACACTGGTGAATGAAAACATGTCTGAAGACTTAGCTGTGTTAGAATTGGCCCAGATGTTAGATTCAGCTCCAAAGTTTACACAAGTCAGGCCAAAGTTTGAACCCTTAGAATACTTGGGAAAGCCAACAGATAAGGTCAAACCTTCATTAGAAGAACCGCCAATCTTGGAACTCAAGCCACTGCCAAACCATCTTCGGTATGCATATCTTGGTTCGTCTTCTACTTTGCCAGTTATAATTTCTGCTTCACTGGATGCGGTTCAAGAGGAAAAATTGTTAAGGGTACTGAGGCAATACAAAACAGCTCTTGGGTGGACTCTTGCGGATATCAAAGGAATAAGCCCATCAATTTGTATGCATAAGATTCTACTGGAAGAGGAAGCAAAACCAATTGTCGAGCAACAAAGAAGACTTAACCCCATCATGAAGGAGGTAGTTAAAAAAGAAATCATAAAATGGTTGGATGCAGGTGTTATTTATCCCATCTCTGATAGCTCATGGGTGAGTCCCGTTCAATGTGTGCCAAAGAAAGGGGGGATGACAGTAGTGGCGAATGAGAATAATGAATTGATCCCTACTCGAATAGTTACGGGTTGGCGAGTTTGTATGGACTATAGAAAGTTGAACAAGGCCACCCGAAAGGACCATTTTCCTTTACCATTTATTGATCATATGTTGGACAGGCTTGCAGGACATGGGTATTACTGCCTCTTGGACGGTTACTCAGGTTACAATCAGATAGCCATAGCACCCGAAGATCAGGAAAAAACGACATTCACATGCCCTTACGGTACGTTTGCTTTCCAAAGAATGTCTTTTGGGTTATGCAATGCTCCTGCGACGTTTCAACGGTGTATGATGGTCATCTTTTCTGATATGGTAGAGCATAACCTCGAGGTATTTATGGATGATTTCTCAGTTTTTAGAGATTCATTTGATCATTGTTTGGACAATCTCACTCTCGTGCTCAAAAGGTGTATGGAGACAAACTTGATCTTAAATTGGGAAAAATGCCATTTTATGGTCCAAGAAAGGATAATTCTGGGTCATAAAGTTTCTGCAAAAGAAATTGAGGTAGACAGAGCGAAGCTTGAAACCATTGAGAACCTACCTCTGCCTTCTTCAGTTAAGGGTATTCGGAGTTTTTTGGGACATGCAGGGTTTTATAGAAGGTTTATAAAAGACTTCTCCAAAATCACAAAGCAATTGTATAGTCTTTTGGAGAAGGATGTTACGTTTAACTTTGATAAGTCATGCCATGAAGCCTTCGAAGTTTTGAAACAAAAGCTAATTACTGCACCGGTCATAGTAGCACCAGATTGGAGTAGTCCGTTTGAATTAATGTGCGACGCTAGCGACTTTGCGATTGGCGCGGTTCTCGGCCAACGTAAAGATAAGACTTTCCATGCCATTTATTATGCTAGCAAGACATTATCGGATGCCCAGCTAAACTATACAACCACGAAAAAAGAGTTATTGGCAGTTGTTTATGCCTTTGATAAATTCTGTTCGTATCTGATTGGGACCAAGGTGATTGTGTTTACAGATCACTCGGCAATTAAATATCTGATAGCTAAGAAGGACGCCAAGCCGAGATTGATTCGCTGGATACTATTGCTACAGGAGTTTGATTTGGAGATCCGGGATCGGAAAGGGACAGAAAATCAGGTTGCTGATCATTTATCACGGTTAGAGAATTCAGAGCTGAATAAAGATGATAAAACAGTGATCAACGAGTTTTTCCCGGATGAACAATTGTTTGTTGTACAGTTGGAGACACCATGGCATGCAGATTTTGTAAATTTCATCGTGGGAAAGGTGTTTCCGCCAGATTTGACCAGTCAGCAGAAAAAGAAATTTCTACATGATGTGAAGCATTATCTATGGGATGAGCCGTTCTTATTCAAGCAGTGTGCAGATCAATTAATAAGGTGTGTTCCCGAAGATGAAATGGAGAGTATTCTACAGCAATGTCATGCATCTGACTATGGTGGACATTTCGGGGGAGAAAGAACGGCAGCTAAGGTATTACAATGTGGATTCTACTGGCCGACACTTTTTAAGGATGCCCATGTGTTCGTGTTGAAATGTGACAGATGCCAAAGAGTTGGAAATATATCAAAGAGACACGAGATGCCACTTAACACAATTCTAGAGGTTGAATTATTTGAGTGTGGGGCATCAACTTCATGGGACCCTTCCCCTCATCTTTTAGTAATTCCTATATACTACTGGCGGTGGATTATGTCTCAAAGTGGGTTGAAGCTGTAGCATCAACGATGCCAAAGTGGTGGTTAAGTTCATCCGCAAGTATATCTTCTCTAGATTCGGAACTCCTCGTGCGATCATTAGTGACGAGGGCACGCACTTTTGCAATAAGCAGTTCTCAACTATTCTCGCTAAATATGGAGTCACTCATAAGATAGCAACTGCTTACCATCCACAGACTAGCGGCCAGGCCGAGGTATCGAACCGTGAAGTCAAACGAATCCTTGAGAAGGTAGTGAACCCTAATCGGAAGGATTGAGCAAGCAAGCTGGACGATGCACTATGGGCATATCAGACAGCTTATAAAACACCGATAGGGATGTCACCATACAGGTTGGTATATGGGAAAGCATGCCATCTTCCGGTAGAATTGGAACATAATGCTTACTGGGCTATCCGTAAGTTAAATTTTGATATGTCTGCTGTGGGAGAAAAGCGCCTCTTGCAATTGAACCAAATGGACGAATTCAGACTTCAATCGTACGAGAATGCCAAGTTGTATAAGGAGAAGGTCAAGAGGTGGCATGATGGGAAAATCATAGACAGGAAGTTTGAACCGGGGCAAACTGTGTTGCTATACAACTCGAGGCTAAAACTCTTCCCAGGAAAGCTGAAATCACGGTGGTCCGGTCCATTCAATATTATCAAGGTTTTTCTTCATGGAGCTGTGGAAGTTGAAGAGCCGGAGTAGAAACGTATTTTCAAAGTCAACGGCCAGAGGTTGAAACCCTACTATGGAGGTCACATCGATCGTGAAAAGACATCTGTGAGCTTTGCTGATTAGAACAGAGAAACAAAGTCGGGCTGAGGACGTTAAACCAAGCGCTATCTGGGAGGCAACCAGTTTAGTTGAGGATATCCGTCGGGATCAGCCTGTCGAACAGCCTATCAATGCTGAGGATCCAGTTCAGCCACCCAATTTAGTTGAGGATATCCGTCGGGACTTAAGGCATCATACTAGACGGATTGACTTAGTGGCCACACAAATACAGCAAGGATTTGATCGCATGGAGCGTCAGCAGAGTTGTCTTGCTCAACGTCAAGCAGAAATTTATACATATAACATCAATTGCACCACAACATTGGCAGAGATGTTTGGCAGGATGAATCCAGCAGCAGGACCATATCAATTTCCACCACCTCCTCCTCTATCTACTTATCCACCTCAAGACTTACCTCCTGACAATGACGGTGATGAAGACGATGACGATGCTGAAGATGAAGAGTAGCGCTATAGTCAGGGAAGTCCTCTGTTCTTAATCTCCTATTATTTAACAATGAGGACATTGTTTAGTTAAGTTTGGGGGTGGTTGCATATAGAGTGTTTAGTATCATTGTGTTTATTTATGTTAATTAGGCATGGTTTACTGTAGTGTTCATATGCATGATAGTGGTAATTTGTGAATGTTTTTAGGTTGTGTTAAGCATTTAGTTGCATGAATCAAATATGAATGACATGGTTATCTCATTTTGGCCAATGATAAGAACTTAAAAAGGATTGAAAGCTATTGTAGAGTACTGATTTGAACGGTGAAGTTAGTTATTTGTCTGAAATTCATGTTAGTAAGGAAAGCACATAGTTGACTATTTGATCAATGTGATTTAAATCCTTATATAATCTGCTTCTGGTGAGAAATTCGGAACAAAAGGTAATAAAATCAGTGAACCATCTATGAAGGTACATAGTAAGCAAGAAAATAAGTTTAGGGGGGTATTTACATAAAAAAAAATCAGAAAATCAGAAAATATATATATATATAATCTAACTTGACTAGTTTGGCTTCGTGGCCATTGCTGCTCGGGTTATTAGATCCATAGGGGTGCCTTAACACCTAGTGCCCTAAAGCCAACTGGCTTGGGAGTCACTGGTTGAAAGCTCGATACATGGGTAGCTTTGAAAAGCCTAAGGAAATTAGACATTGCATACGTCGAGTTTAAAAGCGAGATGGAGCGTAAAACGCACTCGCGAAAATAATAAAGTATGTTGTAGTACCCCCTGTGCTTAGTAATTGCTTACGTGAGTTGGATTAGTGGTTTTGCTGATTGAGTTTAGTAAAAAAAAAAAGAGAGAATTTCTTTCTAAGACGTTGATTATGTGAGTGATTTGGGTTGTGATTGATTAAAATAGTTGATTCACACACACACACAACATGGATGATGACAAGTGTATGGCTAATCAGTTTAAGTTGAGAACTTTACATTGGTTAATGTTTGTTATGTGGATATTTGAGGCCTAATGTTGAAAGCTATGTTGTTCTGGTTAATTGATTCGTAGGCATTGTAGTTAAATTGCATTTTTCATCATTGCATTGATTGGGGGCAAGCAATTGGTTAAGTTTGGGGGTATTTGATGAGTGAGTGTTATACCTACGAAATCAGGTGTTGTTAAGCTTAATTATTGCTATCTTTAAGTATTTTTAGGGTCATTTTATTTGTTTTAGTGTTTATTTTTGTAGGTTGGAGCTGGAGGGGCATACCTGTCATTTTGGTGAAGAAAAGGATTAAAGAATTATTTAAATTGAGCATAATGACATTTTTGCAATTCTGTGGTCCAAGCCAAGCGCCTAGGCGCTTGGAATTATACTAAGTTGAGCACCTAGGCGCTCTAGTGCGATTTGAGTTCCTGTTTGTGCGGCTGAGATGGAATTGGAAGCCAATCAGGAATAGGAACAAGGGTTTTGACTGATATACAAGGTAGAAGACTTCAGAACAGAATGTAACAAGAGTTTTGCAGAGACAAAAAGAGGAGAACACAAAGAAAGATTTCAAGGGCTGGAGATCAAGAAGATTAGGAGCAACCATACAGTTTCTTCTATTTCCTTCTAAATCTTTGATTCTTGTAATTATTTGAGATGTTTAAACTTATGATTTGGATGATGATCTCTTTTATTGTTATGAACTAATTTCCAATTAAGATTACAACGGAACTTGGTATGAATTTTAAATTGATGCTTCGTATTTAATATAAGTGATTTACATTGAATTATTTATTATATCTTGTGCTTGTTGAATAATTGTTTGGCCAACAGTTATTGGGATAATCTATATAAAATTGGAAAATGGAATATAGATTTAGATCTGGATATAATAGCATTTGTTCATGTAATCTAAATAGGATTAATATGATTAGCATGTAGGATAGGAATATACTTCCGTGTCATTTGTAACCACTGATAGAACTTGAGCTTGAAACCCTAATTAATTTGATTCACATAGGAATATAGTGAGTTAATTGATTAAGGTGTTCTTTATAATTCTATTGTTTAGTCGCTAGATTTATGAAGATTTGTTTACGTATCATTCGGAAGAAGTGCGTGAATTCTGGGAAGAGTTCTGGGTTAGTGATTCATGTTAATTATCAACATTAAATAGGCAGTGAATTGATTTAAATGAAATACCAAGGGAAGTTGTAATCTTAACTCATTAAACCTGCAATTTATTCTTGTGAATCTTAGTTATTAGTTAATTTTAGTTATTTTTAATTCTCAACTTAAAACCAAGAGTCGTAGTTTGAATAGGATTAATTAAATTGAATTTGGTAATTGATAGATATTAACTTATTTCCTCGTGGGAACGATATCCTTGCTTGCTAAATACTGTAAACGAACGTGTATACTTGCGTGTTAAGTGCTAGTAAGAAATTAGGCAACACCTATATTAAATTCAGTTAAAGGGCCAAGATCATTTTTTTTTTGGGGGGGGGAGAGATAATGGTGTTCTAAATATGTTCCTTCTAATCTCCCTTCTTGCTCTTGGGAATAAGATGTTTGAGCTTCTTTGTGCTCATTCGAGCCTGAAATCTTCCTCTAGCCAATTCCCGATCTCGATATCCCCCTGCTCCTTATCCATCGCATGTAACTTATCATCGGTTGTGCTTCTAGTAGGAAGATGTTTTAAAGCAATAAATATCAAAGAGAGGAAGATCCGAAGATCCATGTGTATGGGCAGGTAGGAGAGGTGAGATTAAAAACAAGGACCATATACATACATCTTCTCAGTGTATGATGCTAGACCATTTTATGCCATTAGACCAGCAGTTTTTGGAAGAATATTCTTTTTACAGAATGTCTATTGTTTTGGTTCACAAGTCTTTATAGCATGCTTATCTTACAAAAAAAGTGGGGTTTTTTTTTTTTTGCTTTAGGGAAAGCCAGTGCTCATTTGAGCTTTCTTGACTGATTAATTTGATAATTACATAGACTTACAATTTTTAATTAAACCCAAACACAAACAACCAAAAAACTCCAAAGAAAAAATTAGTTAAACACGCATGCAAGGCCATTATACTAGACAGCACAAGAATTAACAAAACTAGAAATTATCTCAAATATAATTTTTTTTAGCAGAAAATAGAATAAAAGATGCGACATACTTCTCCAGGAAACGCTTTGCATAGTGCCTTGATGGTAGAGTTTTGTTCCCAAGTACTCTCACTAGAAGAAATATCAGGATGAATAACTCTATTAACAGAACTGGAAGCTACATTGTCGGCACCACCACAATTCACCATGAGGCGGCCATTTGGCATTAATTTCTGATTCAGTTTTAACCAAGTTTCAACCTGTCCAAGATAGTCAAAGCACAAGAATTACACAAATGTTCGTATTAATAGTCGTAATTATGCCATGTACTTGCACTGTAGAATGTTAAACTACCAAGGTATTTAAAATTAGTTTTTACTCCATAGGTAATTGCTACATCCAACTTAAAAGTGGTAAATGTGGAGTGGCAAATTGTCAATTTGAAGTCTTTGAACACTTATTTAAGGCCGGTGACACTAGTACACCTGCTAGGGTACTTGGTGGATTGACTGAAAATGTGGTACCGAGAGTAGCTAGAACCACGCAAAATTGGCAGGAAAAACTCTCAAGTTACTCACTCTCAAAACCTCGGAGAAACAAGCAAAAAAATTCACCCCATGCCCTCTGAAAAAGGCAAGTCAGTGCTGTTATTTAAGAATTCTATACAACTTTCTTTTTTAGTGTGTGGGTGTGGGGGGGGGGGGGGGGGAGATAACACTCTAACTTAATATACTCCTTTCATGGCTTCATCCGAATTTAAGTGATAGGTTTTCATTGGCGTGTTTCAGCATGGATTCTAAGACATGTCGAAAAGACATATACGTATAATTGTTTGTAGGGACAAAAGAGAGCTAAGAGAACCTAAAGAAAAACAAAACCAAGCTCTAACACTCTAAATTAATATACTCCTTTCATGGCTTCATCCGAATTTAAGTGATAGGTTTTCATTGGCGTGTTTCAGCATGGATTCTAAGACATGTCGAAAAGACATATACGTATAATTGTTTGTAGGGACAAAAGAGAGCTAAGAGAACCTAAAGAATAGCAAAACCAGGCTCTAATACAAGATCTCAGTATCTCACAAAAACTCCACAAAAGGTACAAGTTAAATATCTATGCAGGCTCTCATTGTCACTATAAATAGAACTATTAGAATTAAGCAACTCAAAGCAAAGATAATCAAAAACTAATACACTAAACATTTTAAGATTTCTGTAATCAATGTCTAAGATGACACTAAACCATGGGTTAACAGACATAAGAGAACAATTAAAATAATACTAAATATTGTTAAAGTCCACTGTAAGGACATGATATTGAAAACCTTTATTTGAATTGAGGTACTAGAATTATGCTAAAGAGAAAGTTATTATACTCCCTTCATGGCTTTATCCGAATTTAAGGGAGAGGTTTTCTTTGGCGTGTTTCGGCATGGATTCTAAGACATGTCGAAAAGACATATACGTACAATTTTTGTAGGGACAAAAGAGAGCTAGGAGCACCTAAAGAATAACAAAACCAGGCTCTAATACAAGATCTCACAAAAAGTCCACAAAAGATATTAGTTAAATATCTATGCAGGCTCTCATTGTCACTACAAATAGAACTATTAGAATTAAGCAACTGAAAGCAAAGATGATCAAAAACTAGTACACTATACATTTTAGGAATTCTGTAATCAATGTCTAAGATGACACTAAACCATGGGTTAACAGACATAAGAGAACAATTAAAATAACAGAAAAAATTGTTTAAGTCCACTGTAAAAACATGAAATTGAAAACCTTTATTTGAATTGAGGTACTACAATTATGCTAAAAAGAAAGTTATTATACTCCCTTCATGGCTTTATTCGAATTTAAGTGATAGGTTTTCTTTGGCGTGTTTTGGCATGGATTCTAAGACATGTTGAAAAGACATGTGTATAATTTTTGTAGGGACAAAAGAGAGCTAGGAGCACCTAAAGAATAACAAAACCAGGCTCTAATACAAGATCGCCCAAAAAGTCCACAAATGATATAAGTTAAATATCTATGCAGGCTCTCATTGTCACTACAAATAGAACTATTAGAATTAAGCAACTCAAAGCAAAGATAATCAAAAACTAGTACACTAAACATTTTAAGACTTCCGTAATCAATGAATAAGATGAAACTAAACCATGGGTTAACAGACAAAGAGAAAAATTAAAATAATAGTAAAAATTGTTTAAGTCCACGGTAAAGACATGATATTGAAAACCTCTTTTTGAATGCAGGTACTACAATTAAGCTAAAGAGAGAGTATTATAAGTGCAGTGTTCAATTGGCTCAAGCCCCATGACATTATTTAATTAAGTATCATTAAAAAATACTTTGACAGAATGTATATTTTGTGTAAGTGATTAAGATAAATACCTCTTTCAATTGTGGCAAGACTTTTCCATCAGAGAACAAGTCAATGACAATAGCTGAAAAGTTGGGTACAAACATAAGTAAAAGCAAAATGCATAAAAACATGCCAAAGACGTCCGTTAGTATAATGCTTCATTAATTCAGCAGTGTATTATGAAAAGGAAAAGATTATTATTAAAGATTATTATTAATGATATATTTAAGCTAACTGAAAAATGCAGACAAAAGAAAATCATATAGGGAAAATATTCATAATGCTTGTTTAGAAGGAAGGAGAGAAAAAAAACGTATTCCATTTAGAAATGACTTGCTGAGCATTTTTTTATACATATAACATAGGAAAACTTGTGAAATTCTGCATGTTAACAGCATAAATGTTACAAGAGACATTTACCAGCATATCCTCCAGGAACAGTGCTTGATGCAGCAAGTGCATCACCAACACGAACATGAAGGACTCCACCATCTTGAGTATGCTTCTCAAGATCAGACAACCCAAGATATTCTCTTGCTCTATCGATCAACTGAAGCATATGGAAAAGTCATTCCATATATTAGTTAACTGGTTAACACCCCTGAGGCAACTTAATATGCAGTTGAGCTCAACCACATCACCTTTCTGAATTTGAAGAGTTACAGAGAAAAGTTTAATGAAAAACGTAACTTCAGTAAAGAAGGAGAATGTTTGATTCCTCGTATAAGTCCTGAAATCCAATATATATTTACAGTGGACCAGTAAGCACATCGATGTTCAATTTTTTCCACAAAACATTTGTACCTTGCACAGAAAAAGTATGAGAGTGGAAGCGTTCTCCAACTACTTTGGTTAAAGGTTTGGAAATAGAATCTTAGATTCACGGTTAATGCAGTAATAAAAGATGGAGGATGTCAACCTTACAATGCAGTAAGTTTTTGTGGCATAAGTCTCAACATTTTGTAGATTGAGTTCTTCCTTGACATTTATATGCACAAAATATAGAAAAGTTGAGTATATATAAGCAAAGAAATTTATACTGATAATATATGACCTCTTAAAAGTTTGTACCGTCCAAAACTTTCTATCTCTATGTTGAAGAAGAAAGAACTATATCCAAAAGAAAGCCAATCTAGGTAGGTACAACTGTTATTAAAGTAATTTCTTCTGGAGAAACTGTTAGAACAAAAAATATTTAGTAGAGAAGTACAGGTTAAGTTTATTACAATTTCATCAATCTCCCAGCCTTCAAGCTGCAATGAAGGCCATAGATCAAGCATCAGATGAGCTGCTGTTCCTCCACCCTGAGAATTTCATCCATTTCTTCCTTTAGTTGCTCAACTACATTTTCATTTAGTTCACAAGATAGATAGAAATATACCAATAGATAAGGCCACATGGCAGCAAAAATATCTTATTACCAAGCCAAAAATTGCAATGGGACCATTTGTCACAATAGCTGGTAAGCTAGCGAACTCATCCTGTAAAATGAATTAGATTTAGAATCTCCAGAAGGTAGAAGAAAGTCTTAATTTTGTCATTTGTGTGTGTGTGTCTATATATATATATATATATATATATATATATATATATGTATATAATTGATAGAGAAAAAATATATCCACAAAAACCAAATGGGGTGAATCCAGGTACAAGCATTGTATGCAAAATGCATAAGGGAAATAAAAGTCACACATATGCCAGCCAACATGCATAAACCCAACACTATATGACAGAGCCTCCCTAGCCCCTAAACATCTACTTACATTAGGCTCCCGAAGCAAATTCACCCAAAAAAAAAAAAGTCATGATAGAGATAGGACACACCTCATGAAGCCAAAAATAAAAAATAACAGATTAAGGCAATAAAATTGGTTATGTACCAAAAGTCTCTCCTTATCTTCAAAACATTGTCTGTTCCGCTCCTTCCAAATCGTCCACCAAAAGCAATGAGGAACAAGATCACGTCTCCTTCTTCATTCCTTCCTAAATTTCACACCTCGTCAAGCCTCAACCCTCCCAAATGCTCTTCCATGGAAATGTCCTCTCCCCATTCCCACAAAGGACCCAATAGTATGATTTAACTGTGAACCATGCTCCATCGTTTCACCTCCACAAACAAATACAATAGAGCAATAAAGCATCCACATATGATTTAACTGTGTTTTTCCCTCTACTTTTATATACATACAAAGACAGAGAAACCAAAGAGAGTAGTAATTTAATTGACCACCCACATTAAAATTCTTAAACCCCCCCCCCTCCACCCCCTCCTTTTGTAAACTTAGCGTGCCTGACATTAATGGCCAATATAAGCAACTTAGTTCAATACATTTACATTCAAACACGGAAACAAATGAAATAAGAAAATGAAAACAAACAAAAATAAAATGACATAGTATTCAAGTATTGTCAGGATAGTAGTAGGACCGTGACATTTAAGAGATACATACACAGAAGTTCTGTTATTATACAGAACTTTGACATACCCAATAAGAACCAGTCCATTTCCCTCCCTTGTTAAAGATACTGTGAACATTATCTGCACAAGGAAAAATAAAATATATAAAGGAACTCAATAAAAGTGATATAACCCAGAAAATGTAATATAGAACTGAACTGCAAAAGTAACTTTATCCATGAGCTTAGAAAGAATTTATGTTCTTATAGGACCCTCGGAGGCAACAAAGTCGAATAGAATGTAAATACTGGTATAATATAAATCCCACCAACTAGATCATCTAAAAGATCATCTAGTCAAGCTTGGAGGGTGGTCGTGGCAATATCCTTGCTGACTAGGTAAGCACGGAACTAGGAAGAAATTAAATTTGCTTCATAGCCTTTTTAAGGGGTCTTTTCTTGATAAGATTGTTGATTATGGCAAGAAAGAAATCAAAGAAACATTCACCAAAAGCAAATGAATTTAGCAGCCAAGCTTTCAAATAATAATAGGTTATTGCAAGCTAAAAAAATATTCTTTTAGCAGTTTGTAGTAACTAGAATTTTGAGTAGTTTTGGCTACTGAATAAAGTGTATGGTTTTCTTGACCTTATAAAACTACAAATATTCCCCCCCCCCCCCCCCCCCCCCACCCCCCCCCCCCCCCCCACCCCAAAAAAAAAAAAAAAAGTGAAGAAAATAAAACCAGATTCTTAAGAGACTAGCAGGAAATGCAGATCAAAAGATAGTTACATAGGTTCTATTTTTTAATTCAAAAGGTTGGTTACAATTGTGTTAGCTAGGGCTTGTAGTGTTATTGGATAAGGAATATCCAATTGCAGCTGAACACTAGTATTATATAGTTAAGTATTGAACACTCATTGTAGTCTTTCATAGTTTAATCAAAAATCCATTTGTTTCTATCACTTTCTTTATTTTGGTCAGAAATCAACCAACAGAGACTCAATCAAGCAATGCCCCTTCTCTGGCCACCCATGCATAAGCATCATTTCAATCAACCTTAATCTCCCCAACAACAGATAGAATCTACTGCTTCTCTCCAAAAATTCCCAATAAAAACCTCCATTAAAAACTTTGGAAAGTTCCCTAGATTGTAACATATATTTATATAATCCCCCTAAAACCCATAACCTTGCTCCACAAAAAGAGTTCCATTTTGACATTTGAAGTCAATTTACAAAATTTTAAAAATCAAAACTAGCACGAATTCATTTAGTTTTAGTAGTTAATTCAATCTTATTATTGTAAACTAAATAGTACTGAAATTTGTTACTTTCAAAATTACATGAGTAGCATCAATTTAATATTTTAAGATTTTGTATTAACTGCATAAGAAGTCAAAATGAGACTCTTTTTATCAAACGGAATAATAATTATGGGGCTGATTATGACACATTCTCAATAAGTATTTATGGTGAATAAAATTACTATTATTCAGTGACATGTTATAATCTAACATCACTAGCTCCTTTGTACTGTGTGTATCAAATTTAAACTCTCATTTATTCAAAGGAAAAAAAACAAGTAAATGAATAATAAATTAAATTAGAAAAACTGAAATCTTACAAGTAGAATCAAGAAGCAGCATTCTTGATTCTGGTGTGTCCACTATTACAATATCATTGTAGCTACTTTTAACCGCAGTCACCACTTGAAATTCCACTTCATCCCTGTTGCTTTCTACTTGAGATGAACTCAAAGCTTTTAACACTTTGTGGGTTTTTGGATTTTCACGAGAATAATCACTGGGAAATCGCTCTTTTACAAGAGCGATCCAATGCCGGGAAATTGGGGAAAACAACGAATTCGAAAGGGTAGTAAAGGTTGGAGGAGAGAAGACAGAAACAGAGGTGCTATAAGAATTCCCAAAAAGCATGGTACTTTGTGAAATTGTAGCCAAAATCTCAAATCTTCTCATCATCGTGTTACTCCCGGAGGCTGGGGGTGAGGGTGAGGGTGAGGGTGGGGGTGGGGGTGGGGTGGGCGTGGGGGTGGGAGTGGGAGCGATGAATAAGAAATGTGGGAAATCTATCTAACAAAACACAAATAATTTTGAATTTCCCGTTCATCTAATAAATCATCTGAGCCCTCTAAAGTTTGACATAAATCTGACCGTTCATTATTTACTCATTATTTATATCTCTTTAACTTCTCCAATTCTTAAACTTTCTCACCGCGGTTTCCATTTCTCCGGCATCACCGCGGATCTCTTTACACATCTCTCTCCGACATCACAGTACTAGAGGCACGGGTTAACGCTAGTGATTTATATTTGGCTCAAAATGTACCCACTTTCTCTCACTTACCTTTCTTTTCTCTTCACTTCTAACTAACAAGTGCGTCGGAGAATGAGTTTTTAATGAGAAGAAAAAAAAAGTTAAAAAAAATGGGATAATTTTTTTTAGTCTTTTCTGACAGTTTGTGAAAGAGAAAAGAAAGTAAATTGATATATTTTCTTCAATTTTGTCTAAGAGGTTAAAAAAATGTACACTTTTATTAAATTGGTATATTAGTACCCTAGGACATGAATAAAAATAAATTGTGGTAGTTAAAATTTTAATGGCAAAATTGATATTATAAAATATTATTAAATTAAGTTTTTCTTTCTCTTCCAATCTTTTCAATTTTGAAAAGAAAATTTTTAGAGGAAAGTGAGCCACATTTTCCTTAACTTTCTTTTCGTTTCTCTCATAAAACATAGTGTTTGGGAGTTTTTTAGTGACTAAACAACTATTTTGGTCCTTGTACTCTATAGTTGGTTTCAAGTTCATCCACGTACAATTTTTTTTCCATAATAGTCTACTCTAAGATAGAGGAACTATTTAGTCGTCTTTCTTAAAAAAGTGATGACGTGGCTTTTTAAAAAATATAAATAAGTGTCAACATGGATAAGTTTTTTTTAGTAAGGATAAACAAGTATTTTTATCATTTTTTTTAATTTTGTATTAAGTGATATTTCAAACTTCTATTTATTTTTTTCCAAGTAATATATTTATAAATTCATACTCATTTTCCTTCACAACTTAGTCATGTATTTGTTCCTCATTATTTAAATTTTTATATGACGTTCATACTCTCTAAGATGTACATATGAGGCTAATTATTTTTTACATTCCCACACAATTTTAGATTCCTTGAGAATTTGCATTTATACAAACAATACGTATAAAACTTCAATTTATTTTGCTTCTAATGGTTCAGTGATCATAATACCCAATGACAAAGTAAAATAATGATGTTATGAACGATAAACACCTAGTAAAAGTGATATTACAAACAATAAACATGCACGTCCAAAAAATAAAACAATAAACATGAGATTACATGCATAAGAGTAAAATTAAGAAACATAATTTCTTTGATAAAGAATAATATAAATGTGTTAGATTTATAAAATGCGCCCAAAGTCTAATATATAACGATATCAAGCTCTCTAACTCAAAACTAATTGGCAATAAGAATAGTTGGCCTAAGTCATTTTTTTTGTTCTTCTTCTACCAGCTCTTGAACCCCTTGACCTGTGAGTTAATGATTTGGGACACTAACCAACCCAGCAAAGCAGAGCCAGTATTGGCCTAAGTCATTATATAGTAGACATATTTATCAAGGTATTCAATGTAGGACAAATATATACTCTAATAAAATATAAGTCTAAATTAGAAAAAAAATTGATTCAACAAGAATTACTACTCAATTTTATATATATTACATTAAATATCCCAACAAATAAATTCAAAGACTTAGTACTAAATATTCAAAAAATACCACTTATTAAGTTTAGAACTTGAGATTCAACAAGAATTACTATCCCGTGTGCACTATTAGTTTGTCTTGTCATAAGCCTTGATGATCTTTTTGAAGCAAATTCTTCATCTTTTTTTATTCAAATAAATTTGTACGCAAAAAGAATTCTATACAATTTGTCAAATTACTAATTTCTCCCTTACTAATTCCCACTTAGATTATTAAAATAAATGTTGGCATATTTTAAAAAAAAAGAAAAGTCACGTCATTATTTAAGTTAAAAAGGACTAAATTATTCCTCTATTTTAGAGTACAAGGACTATTATGAAAAAATAATAATTTGTACGTGGATGAAATTAAAACCAACTGTAGAGTATAAGGACCAAAATGGTTGTTTAGCCGTATTTTAGTTGTAGAAAGGAAAGAAGAAAAAAGTTAAAGAAGAAAAGAGAAAGTTTTACTTTCTTTTCACTTGTTTTCTTCTCAAAAACAAGAAGAAAATTTTTGGCTTAAAATACATTCACTTTCCTTAGTTTTCTTTTCTTTTCTTTCCTATTAAAAAACTCAAAAACACCAATTTTCTTCACTTTCTTTTCTATTAAAAAATTTAAAGACTCCACTTCTTTTTGTTCTCCTTCACTTTCTTTTCTTTTCTCACCAAATTAAAACTCAAAGACAGGGTGTTTATTCACGCCCCCACCCTCGAGGAGGCGTGATAAAGGGGAAAATGGGTAATGAGATTTAGTTTTTAGTACCAATGTTCTCAGACCCGGACTGGTCATCAAACCAGAAAAGGTACCGGGTGGATGGGTCACTGGTCCAACCAGTGGTCGAACTGTTATTGACCCAGTGACGTCATTAATATGTAATAAATAATAAATAATTAAATATATTAATTATTATTATATATTATATATAATATTTAGTAAATATGTAAAATTAATCAATTTATCTACAAAAAAAATTAAACCTATTTGTATAATGTTTACTTTATACAATTCAAATAAATACTAAATCTATATAAAAAGAAAGATATTAAATCATGATTATAATTCAAAACTCAAGACTCAAGAGTGATAAAATCAAACACAAATAAACATAAACATCTCTAGGATACATTCAATCAAATTCGATAAAAAAAAAATTAAATCTATTTGTACAATGTTTACTTTATATAATTCAAATAAATACTAAATTTATATGAAAAGAAAGATATTAAATTATGATCATAACTCAAAACTCAATCAAGGATACATTCAATCAAATTCAAAGGCTTAAATTAGCAAATAAAAATAAAAATAAAAAAGGTAGAGAACCGATAAAACCGGTTACCGGGTCACTGGGTTGACCCGTCCAATCGTCGGGTCACCGAGTTTGACCAAAAACGGTCTTTTTGTTCAAACCAGACCGGAGTGCTGACCGGTTCCGATTTTTACCGGTTGAACCGGCGGTCCGGTACGGGTTTAATTACTATGTTTAATACATTGCTATTATTACTTGGCTCCTAAAATATATTTAATACAAACATTTCAACGATAAATAAAAACCAAACTAACAAAACACACATTTTATTATAAGTACATACCACACATATATTTGTTGTTCGTAAGTGTAGATTTACAAGACAAAAACATCTTATGTTACACACATTACATACATTATTCACTAGTTGTATATTTACACAAAACATACTTACACATAGTAATAACTTCACGACATCATCACTTCTTCACTTTGTATTCCTTTCTGAAGTTCCTGAAAGTATATATTTATATAGGGGTGAGCTTCACAAGCCCAATAGAAAATACTAATACACTTTTAAATCAAGTTATTATGCAATAAGAAATCTATGTAAACAAAAAGATATAAACTTCAATGCTACCCGTTGCCCAGGATCGATGATCTTTTTGATCAGTCGAAGGGCGCGAAGTATTTTTCTAAGATAGATTTGTGGACCGGGTATCACCAGTTAAAGGTGAGAGGAGATGACATACCTAAGACGACATTCAGGACTCGTTATGGTCATTATGAGTTTCTAGTGATGTCGTTCGGGTTGATAAATGCGCCAGTCGCATTTATGGATTTAATGAACATGGTGTTCAAGCAGTATTTAGATAAATTTGTAGTGGTGTTCATAGATGATATTCTATTATATTCTAGGACGCAAGAAGATCATATTGAACATTTAAGGTTAGTGTTGGAAACACTAAGAAAGGAGAAGTTGTATGCGAAATTCACGAAGTGTGAGTTTTGGCTAGAGAGAGTCCAATTTTTGGGACATGTGATCGACAAGGATGGTATATCAGTGGATCCAGCAAATGTGGAGGCAGTAATCAACTGGGAGCAGCCGAAGACGCCATCAAAGGTGCGAAGTTTCTTAGGGTTAGTGGACTACTATCGAAGATTTATACAAGATTTTTCGAGGATAGTGACCCCGTTAACTAATTTGACGAGAAAGACAGTGAAGTTTGTATGGACGGAGACGTGCGAGGAGAGCTTTCGAGAGCTGAAGAAAAGATTGAGCGAGGTGCTTGTATTATCTTTACCGGATAATATAGGTGATTTTGTAGTATATAGTGATGCGTTGCATAAAGGACTGGGATACGTGCTTGTGCAGAACGGTAAGGTCATTGCGTACGCGTCACGACAGTTAAAGGATTATGAGAGGGGGTACTCTACTCATGACCTAGAATTGGCAGCGATAGTTTTTGCCCTAAAGATTTTGAGGCATTATCTATATGGCGAAAAATGTGAGATATACACAGACCACAAATGTCTGAAATATATCTTCACACAGAAGGAGTTGAACATGAGGCAGAGGAGGTGGTTAGAATTAATCAAAGATTACGATTGCGAAATATTATATCACCCTGGAAAAGCAAATGTAGTTACCGACGCTTTAAGTAGAAAGGGTCAGGAGAAGTTGTCCATGTTAGTGGCTCAGGAAAAGCTAATAATAGAGATGACAAGGATGGAGTTAGAGGTGAGATATCTGAGAGAGTCGGAGGAGAAGTTGTTCACAATGAAGACTCGTCCAACCTTATCGGACAGAGTAATAGAAGCACAACTCGAAGATGAAAAGTATGGGAGGATAAGGAAGAGAGTTACAGAAGGAGAAAAGGTTAAGTTTAAACTCAATAATGAGGGATTATTGAGATTTGAAGGAAGAATTTGGGTATCGTTAGTACCGGTATTGAGGGAGAAAATTTTGCAAGAGGCCCATAGTTCGAGATACTCGATTCATCCGGGGAGTACGAAGATGTATCAAGACCTCCAATAACATTTTTGGTGGCCGAACATGAAGAGAGAAGTCGCAGAGTGCGTTAGCAGGTGCTTGACTTGTCAGAAAGTCAAGGCCAAAAATCAAAGACCGAGCAGTTTGTTACAACCCTTAGAGATTCCCGAGTGGAAGTGGGAGCATATCACGATGGATTTCGTGGTAGGACTTCCGACGACGCAGAAAGGGTACGACGCTATATGGGTTATAGTGGATCGTTTGACTAAGTCGGCGCATTTCTTGTCGATCAGAATTAGGTTTAATTTAGACCAGTTAGCGAAGCTTTATGTCAAAGAAATCGTTTGAAGACATATAGTACCAGTTTCGATTGTGTTAGATCGGGATCCGCGTTTCACATCGAATTTTTGGAAGAGTTTGTAAGAATGTATGTGAACACAGTTGAGGTTGAGCACGACGTTATTGGTTTGCAGATTTAAGAACATACACACAATCACATGTATATAAAGTGGAAGTGTTGTCCAATTTATATAATGACAAATTCGTGCAAGTATACACGATCAATCAAGTAATATAGAAGTAAGAAGGATGTCAAACCCACAGAGAACAAGTACTAATAATTATCAATTCACTACCAAATCAATTTAATTTAAACGGTCGCCAATGTTGATTTTGAGAATAATTTAAATTTAAAACTAAAATTAAAGTAAACTAACAAGAATTGGACCTATTTCAGTTATATTGCTATTTTCATGCAAGACACTTAAAATGGATTGATTAAGCACAAACTCCTAATCAAGTTACGCATGACACATAGGTATTTTCATCCTATACATTATTATGTTATTCTAGAAAGAATCAACAAATTCATATGTTATCGCATCCAGATTTAATCATAGATTTCCTATTTCAATTCCATCTAAGATATCAGATTAATTGCTAGCTAGACAATTAATAATTAAGCACAAGATATGATAAACAACTCAATAGGATCAATAAGCGTAAATAGAGATAAATAAATTAATGCATAGCAAAAGGTTCTATTGTATCCTAATTAAAAGTTTTGTTCATAATCTTACTGAAAACCATCATCTCAAATAGTAAGAACATTCAAAGTTTCAAATAATGAAAATAAAGAGAAGAATATGAAACTCTATCAAGCTTGCTAATCTTCTTAAACTTTTAATTTGATCTTCTAGTATTCTCCAATTTAATCTTCAAGTTCTTTCGATGTGTTCTCCAAATCTTGTTATCCTTTTCTTCCAATATGTCCTCTTTTTTTTGTTGCTAAATGTGTTTGTATATAAGGAACCAAAAGAACAATGGCTAAGGGGCATACCCCAGATTATAACAAGTGCATCTGCTGACATTCCAATATGTTCCCTTCTTTTCATCATAGGCTGCTGCTAGTTAGAATCCTTTTTGGAATTGAAAAAAACTTCAAAACGGCAGTTAGGTCAACTTGGATCCGCGGAACGAGGCCCCGACCTCAAAATGAACTGGGAAACTAGGCCCCGACCTCGTTCCTGATGTAGAAATTATGATATTGCCATTACTTTCTGAAAAATGCCCGATTCGTCCCTGATTCACCTTTTCCTGCAAAATACACATAAAAACCAATAAAATGCACTAAAAAGACTTAAAAGCCAACAAGATAATAAGCCTAAACATATCTGAATCGTAGGTATAAAATCCACTCATCAAATACCCCCAAACTTAAGACTTTACTTGTCCTCAAGCAAAAATCACAAACAAAAACTACACAACTAAACTAAAACAACCTATAAACATGTAGACTAACTATACTAACAAACAACTCGAGCAATGATTCAATACAATGATTAACAAAGAAGCCTCAAAAATTCATTAGTCATAAGTTATGCAAAATTTCAAAATCATGCTTCATCCAAACTCAACATATCGCTAGAATTACATTACTTTCAACCCTTTGTGTGTGTGCATTCAATGCATCAAACTAATCAAAACCCAAATACGTTCATGAATTTCAATGCTCGTAAAAGATATCTGCAAATAAAGAATTACAACACCCCTCTGTATACTTATATTCACACATTTTATTCCCATTCATTTTTTTCTTTTTTTTCCACGAGTGCGTTTTACGCTCCATCTCGTATGCATTTTCATCTTGGCGTGTGCAATGTTTGTTTTTCTTAGGCTTTTCAAAATTACCCCTGTAGCGAACTTTTCACCAATGAATCCCAAACCATATGGCTTTAGGTCAGTAAGTGTAGAGACACTCCTAAGGGCATACTTGTTCGAGCAATTAAGGCCACAAAAACAAACTAGCCAAACTTTGCTTATATCCAACACGTGTATACATATTTTTCTTTTCTTAATTTTTCTTGATGGACATTGAAGCAGTTAATGATACTAATCTCCTTATGGTAACGTGATCAAGTAAGCAATATAGGTTTTCTTATATCCTTCATTAGCATCTAACTCAATAAACCTAATCCAAATTCCAACTAGCCTGACACACTGAATCGTGCTTATGAAATTCAAGGGTTTCCAACAATGATAAATGATGAGTGGGTGAAAACCTACGAATTGGGTATTATTTAACTTGATTTATCGTGTGTTCTTGGTATGTTTCTGTGTTACTTGTTTATTCTTTGTGATACTTTGCAGGAAAGGAAGGCATGGATGGGTTTTATCGGTTACAAAGAATGAAGTGTTGAAGAATTGGGCAAACTGGCAGAACGGCGCGGGGCGTGCTGTAATGACACAGGATTTGGCGCGGGCCGCTCCAGGCTGGTACGAGGTGCTGCATAGATTGCGCGGGGCGCGCCGCTGAAGGAGGAAAGGTAGCGCGGGGCGCGCCACTTTGACGGTTTCTAAAGATTTTACAGATTTGGTTTCCTTGTTTTGCCAGAAGTTGACTAAATTAAGGATTCTTTCTTACCTAATGTAATAAGGGTTTCTTGGGGATATAAATTTTTGATTGTAACTTGGGTTTGAGACACGGCTGGACTGCAATTCATTGAGAGCTACTTTAATTGGAATTTGGAGAATCAATTGGAGATCACGGAGAGATGGAGATTGAAGCTACAGAGATTGAAGACCCTCGACAGGGTTTTTCTTCTTCTCTTAATTTCATTATCAGTACTTGGGATGTTATTTAATTGTAATTTCCTGATTTCTAGCATGATGATGAACTAATTTCCTATTAGGGATACAATGGAACCTTTGGCAAAACAATAATTTAATTATCTTTATTTTCACTTGATTGATTCTACAGAGTTGATTATTATATTTTGTGCTTAACTAAATAATTGTTTGGCCAACAATTAAACTAATATCTCTGATAGAATTGAAAGAGGAAATCTTAGATTAGATCTGAATATAACAACGCATGAATTTGTTGATTCTTGTCAAGGATAACATAATAGTGTATGAGACGAAAGTACTTGTATGCCATGTGCGACTTTGTTAAGAGTTTGTGCTTAATAAATCTATTTTAAGTGTCTTACATGAAAATAGCAAAATAACTGAAATAGGTCTTTTTATTAATCATTGAAAGATGTTAATAAATTAATAGGCAATCCTAGTTGGCAACTCATTGAATTAATTCAGTGGGAATAAGATAAGACGATTATTATACAACAATTGGGGAAATTGTATTCCTATGCTTTAATCATCTGGTGATCAATAATTGTTAGTTAATTTAGTATTTATTTTTAATCAAATCAATTTCACAAATCAACTGAGGTGACTGTTTAATTAGATTTAACTTGATAAAAATTTGATAATTAGAATAGTCATTAGTATTTGTTCTCTGTGGGTTCGACACTCGTATTTACTTCTATATTACTTGATTGACCGTGTGCACTTGCGCATATTGTTAGTATATAAAACGGACAACAAGTTTTTGGCGCCGTTGTCGGGGAACGGTTCTAATAGTTATTTTATTATCAATTTTTATTAGTTTAATTTATTTAATCATATTTTTATTTTCAGTCTATTTGCTTTTGCAGGCTTCCATCTGTTCAAGTCTGTTTAAGTGTTGATCTGAGTATTGTGTGTGCACCGGGGTTAAGTCAGTGGTTTATGCAAACACAATCCAAGGGTTCAGAATTAGTTCTTTGCGACAACGAAATTGAACGTACTTTCCGAAGGAGATTAAATACTCAGCAGGCCATCATGGAAAATCAGGGAAATTTGGTTGAAGAAATCGAACAGAAATCATTGCGGGAGTATGCTATGCCGCGAGTGACAAAAATTCAATCAAGCGTTGCTAAACCTGCAATTACAGCCGCCAGTTTTGAGATTAAGCTGGGCACGATTCATATGATTCAAAATTCGGTGCAATTCGCGGGATTACCAAACGATGATCCCAATGATCATCTTGTCAGCTTTTTGGAAATTTGTGATACATTCAGATTCAATGGGGGTAACGGAAGATGCAGTAAGGTTGAGGTTGTTCCCCTTTACACTGAGAGACAAAGCCAAGAGCTGGGATAGGTTCAAGGAACTACTTCTGAGATGTCCTCATCATGGGTTACCTAATTGGCTACAAGTGCAAACCTTCTACAATGGGCTGAATAGTCAGGTTAGACAGAGTATAGATGCAGCAGCGGGTGGAGCATTGCTGGCTAAAAATTGCGATGAAGCGTACAACTTGTTGGAAAATATGGTAGCCAATAATTATCAATGGCCTACAGCACGGATGTCACAACCAAAACTAACTGGGGCATATGAAGTGGATGCAATGACGGCGCTGTCTGCACAATTCACAGCTCAGATTTTTGCTTTAACGAAGAAGACTGATGCACTTGGGGTACAAAACGTTCATCAAGTGGAAGTGGTATGTGAGTTATGTGCGGGAAGTCATCCAACAGATCAATGTGCCATCAGTACCGAGTCAGTACAGTTTGTGGGGAACTATAATAGGCAGCATCAATTTGGGGTAAATTCGAACAGCTACAATCCAGGATGGAGAAATCAACCAAATTTCTCATGGAGCAACAATCAAAATCCTCCACCCCAAACTCAGCTACAGGCATCCCGACAAGCAGCACCACCTAGATTTCAGAGTAGACAACAACAACCTCCACAGCAGGAAAAGAAAACAGAACTTGAAGAGTATTTGCTACAGTACATCAAGGAGAATGAGACGTGGAAGAATACTCATGATGTGACTTTACGAAATATCGAGAATCAGATCGGACAGTTGGCATCAGCTATGAATACTCGTCCTCAAGGTGCATTGCCAAGCGACACTGAAACGAACCCAAGGGATGGAAAAGAACATTGTAAGGCAATTATTTTGAGGAA
Source organism: Aralia elata (assembly GCA_034770075.1). Lineage (NCBI taxonomy): Eukaryota > Viridiplantae > Streptophyta > Magnoliopsida > Apiales > Araliaceae > Aralia > Aralia elata. Next base: position 25,327,856 of record CM068381.1, read on the forward strand.
TGGGAGAAATTTGGAGGAGCCGACTAAAAGTAAAGCAAATCAGTAACTTAATGAAGAGAGCGTTGCGGAACAGATAATCCACGAGGAAGGGGAAGCAGATAAAGTAAAGGATAAGGAAAAATCAGTTGAGAAATCAGAAGTGAAGAAACCTGATTCCTATGTGCCACCGGTTCCATTCCCGCAAAGACTCAACAAGGCTAAAGAAGAGAAGCAATTTTCGAAGTTTCTGAAGGTGTTCAAGAAGTTACATATCAATATTCCGTTTGCAGAGGCTATAGAACAGATGCCAAGTTATGCAAAATTCATGAAAGAGATTTTGTCACAGAAAAGAAAGCTGGAAGATTTTGAGTGTAGTGCAATTTTGCAAAACAAATTACCCCCAAAGCGCAAGGATCCAGGTACTTTCACCATACCTTGTACCATTGGAGAGAAGTTTTTCGGTAAGGCATTGTGCGATTTGGGGGCTAGTATCAACTTAATGCCGTTATCCATCTACTCTCAATTGGGACTACCGGAAGTGAAGCCGACCAATGTAACTCTTCAGCTAGTAGATAGATCTCTAACGTACCCACGAGGGATAGTGGAGGATATTTTGGTAAAAGTCGACAAGTTTATATTCTCAGCAGATTTCATAGTGCTTGATTTTGAGGAAGACAAGGAAATTCCACTGATACTTGGGCGCTCATTCTTAGCCACGGGAAGAACCTTGATTGATGTACAAAAAGGGGAACTTACGATGAGGGTACAGGATCAGGAGGTTACTTTCAATGTGTTAAAGGCAATGCAATTTCCGAAAAAAATGAGGATTGTTTCATAATTGACTGGGTTGAATCAACAGTGAACGAGTTTTTAGAGAGCAATGTATATGGGGATCCGTTAGAGACAACTTTGGTTAATTCACACGCAGCAGATTAATTGGAGTATGTGCTGATGTTGAACGCTTCTTCCCCATTTGTGCCATATGGGAAATGATTCGAGACATTGGATAGAGCTGAGCAACCAAGTTCAAGAGCTAAGACATCTATTGAGGAACCACCTGTTTTAGAGGTGAAACAATTACCGAGTCATCTCAGGTATGCCTATTTAGGAGAGTCCTCTGCTCTGCCAGTTATCATCTCATTATCTCTAAACGAATCACAAGAGGAGAAGCTATTAAGGGTGTTACGAGAGTTTAAAACTGCTATTGGATGGTCGATCGCCGATATCAAGGGAATCAGCCCCTCGTTTTGTATGCACAAGATTTTATTGGAAGAAGATGCTAGGCCAGTGGTGGAGCAACAACGCCGATTGAATCCAATAATGAAAGAGGTTGTCAAGAAAGAAATCATCAAATGGTTAGATGCCGGAATCATCTACGCCATATCTGATAGTTCCTGGGTGAGTCCAGTACAATGCGTTCCGAAGAAGAGGGGTATGACAGTGGTTACTAATGAAAACAATGAGCTAATCCTGACAAGAATTGTGACTGGATGGAGGGTATGCATGAACTATAGGAAATTGAATAAAGCAACTCGCAAGGATCACTTAACTTTGCCCTTTATCGATCAAATGCTTGATAGGTTAGCCGGGCATCAGTTTTATTGCTTGTTGGATGGTTACTACGGGTATAATCAAATTGCTATAGCACCGAAAGATCAAGAAACAACCACCTTCACTTGCCCATATGGAACGTTTGTATTTTGGCGGATGTCGTTTGGATTGTGCAATGCACCGACTACTTTTCAACGGTGTATGATGACCATTTTTTCTGATATGGTGGAGCAAAACGTCGAGGTTTTTATGAATGATTTCTTCGTGTTTGGGGACAATTTTGATCTTTGTTTGGCAAATCTGACATTGGTTCTTCAGCGGTGTGTGGAAACTAACTTGATCCTCAACTGGGAAAAATGTCACTTTATGGTTAAAGAGGGGATCATTCTAGGCCATCGGGTTTCAGCAGAGGGATTAGAGGTTGACCGAGCAAAAATCGAGACAATTAAGCATTTACCTCCTCCCACATCGGTAAAAAGAATTCATAGTTTTTTGGGCCATGCAAGATTTTATCGACGGTTCATTCAGGACTTTTCAAAAATCACGAAGCCATTGCGTACCTTACTTGAAAAGGATGTTCCATATAAGTTCGATTCCGATTGTCTCAAAGCATTTGAGTTGCTGAAGAAGAAGTTAGTCACCGCACCAGTTATCATTGCACCTGACTGGACTCTCCCGTTCGAACTCATGTGTGATGCAAGCGACTATGCCGTGGGGGCTGTGTTGGGTCAGAGAAAAGACAGGGTGTTTCATGCGATTTACTATGCAAGCAAAACTCTGAATGACGCACAAGTAAACTACACAACTGTAGGGTTTTCGACACATAAAGCAGCGAAATTTAAAATTTTTAAAACAATTTTCGAAACCCTAAAACAGGATCCATGCAAAAGCATATTAATTCAGAGGTTTAGATTTGTGTTACCGATTATCCGAGCTTGAATGAAGATGATGGAAAACTCTGGAACAACTTCGAATCTTCAACGCAATCCAACGGAACTGTATCTCTACGGTATCCACACGAACGTCCCACAAATCGTCACACGATCTGCAGCAAAGAGAACTGCGGTACTAGCCGCCAAGATCTGGATTTTCTGAAGTTTTTCTCTCAACTATCTTTTCTAAAATGGCTAGGGTTTTTTTTTCTCACACTTTAAAACGGCTGATATATCATATATATATATAGCAGTCAAAAAGAATTAACCAAAACCCTAATCCAATTAGAAAAGTAAAATCCGAATTTATATATATTATATCTTAATTAAGTCTTACTTAATTAATATACATATATACAAATTATCCTATTAATTTTAAATACTATCAATCATATTGACATATTTAAATCCTTATAATTTAAATTAATTCCCTTTTAATTACGTTCTAAGTGTGTGACCCTATAGGTTATTATTATGTTGGCAATAATTTTAAAATCATATTATAAAATTATAAACAGTGAGCGGCATCTAGTAATGCATCACTGCTACCCAAGTAATAATAAGATCGGTGATTCGATGCAACCTTTTCGTGACCAATGTTTCAATGTAATTTAATCCTTTTAACCTTGACATCCTAGATTAAGCTCGAGCCATGGAATGTGTCATACTCTTCATAATTTAATCTGAGTTTTCTTGATCAATGAGTAGACTATATCAAATAAATTACTATTTGAGCATGACCATGCATTTCATAGTCCTACTCAATCAAGAGGCCTATGGATATCACCCCTAATATATAGGAGGGTTAAATTCTATCTAGATCACTCATATTCTTCACACAATTCATGATGTACCCAATAATCACCTTTATTGTCCACCCTATTAAAGGTGACCTTTGATGATATCAAAGTACATAAATTCCCGTGTAGTAATATAGTGATTTCAGGTCGGAGGATCATTACATCATTGTCACTATGAGAATTGCTTATGACACTTTGCATAATGCTCCACGTAGAATTCTCATGGTGGGTCTGTCCAGTACATTGTTCTCTAACATGTACCTATGCATTGACTCAATATCTCATATATTTATGACCAATGAGATTTGGCCATCAGTCAATCCACATACTAGTCTCAATGTATCATTGTTGTCCCGTTAACAATGATACTCGAGTAGGAACATTTAAGAGTAATGATACTAATTGTAATTACATAATCTCATGTTCAAGTCACATACTTGAAGCTATATAATTTGTATCATTATTCTAAGGACTTTTATTATGCTAACATTTATATAACGCAGTAGTCAACTTCTCCTTTTGCCAAAGTCCTACTCCTTCAGAGTTCCTGTACATTAACACAAATGTGAGAACCACATCCAGTATCCAATACCAATGATGTGGAAGTGGACAAATTGACTTCTATAACATATATACCTGAATCAGAAGTCACACTTCCTTTCTTTTTCTTCAGTTCTTCCAAATAAGCATGACAATTCCTCTTCTAGTGTCCAGGTTTTCCACAGAAGTGACAATCACCTTCTTTAGCCACCCCACTTTTAGGTTTTAAAGCCCGTTTGGTTTTGAAATTGGGTTTGGCACCAGATTTAGATCCTATCTTCTTCTTGCCTTTCCCTTTTCCCTTAGCATTCCCCTTTTGCACCATCATTATGGGATCAGGTCCTGCCTTTTTCATGTTGTTCTCGGCAGTTCTTAACATGCTCAACAACTCAGTAAGTGGTTTCTCAATTTCATTCATGAGATAATTCATAACAAATTGAGAGTAGCTGTTGTTCAAAGATTACAAAACAAGATCAGTTTGGGCTTCCTGAGTAATCGAAAAACCCAACCTATCAAGGTACTCAATATACCCAATCATTTTCAGAACATGTGGACCAACTGGATCACGTTCGCCCATCTTGCAGTGATACAATGCTTTGCTTGTATCATACCTCTCCTGTCGAGCATGCCCTTCAAACAATTTCTTGAGATGCTCGATTATCTCATAAGCATCCATTAACTCATGTTGCTTCTGAAGCTCAGAGTTCATAGTTGCTAGCATGAGACAACTCACGTCCAGAGCATCATCTTGATGCTTCTTGTAAGCATTATGCTCTACACGTGGTGCAGTGTTAGCTGGTGCTGCAGGAATGGGCCCATCAAGGACATATAGCTTGTGCTCTTGTTTGAGGTCAATCCTCAAGTTCCTATGCCAGTCTAGGAAATTAATTCCACTCAGTTTTTCTTTCTCAAGGACTGATCATAGTGAAAGACTATTTGTGTTGTTGTTTGCCATTGATATCTACAATTTATAACAAGGCAAATTCAGAGTTTTGATATTATGTAATTGATAATAGTACATTCAAAATATACCTCCAACTATTTTATTCAAATTAATAGCCCTCACCATTAATTCGGAAAGGATTTTCTATTTAAATCTTTCTAGTGAGCCAAGATCCATATTTCATTATGCCTTAAGTTAGCTTTGGCTAGTCTCTCAAAACATAATTATTTAGGTAGACAACCCTTTGTCAATTATATCATATATAACTCTTAGATAGTTTGGTGAACAACATTTGTTTCTAGTCCATCTAATGGTACCTACCAAACTCTATGCCTCTAAGTCCACAATCCTATTGAGATAAATTAGTTAAGTCGGGCCCAATGATTTTAACAGTTTAGATATCACAATTATCCTATCGCATCTTACCAAGATAAATAGTGTACTTTGCTTTGACAAACCTACATCCATTGATCAAAGTCTTGAGGAGTGTTATTCATTGGAAGGTATCTGATTTAGACTTAATAATTTTATGAGGGATTTTATTAATTAATTTAGATCTCACCAATTTTAATCTTATTAAGCATGCACATTATTTATCATATCATATCGTATACAAGCATAAATAAAGTGCAAAATTAAATGTGTCATAGTTATGGCCCAATCCTATGGTAATCTTTTCAAGCTAATGAAAAGATTGAAGGTCAGTCTAAGGTGGTAAAAGATCTTCAAAATAGTAGCTTCCTTGGGCCTTCCTCATGCATGTGTCTCCTCTCCTTCGTCATCTTGATAGGTTACACTTGTACATTACATGTCATAAAGAAACCTCGAGCTACATTCGAGGGGATTTAGATGAGAAGAGAATATTACATCAGAATTTATAGAAAGGCACGACATGCAAGCCGTATTTCAAAACAAAAACCACTAATCTATGGGTCAAAAGGGCCATAACTGTGCACCATGCATATCACAATAAGCACATAACACAATTTTATAATTAAAGAAAATTATATATAAAATATTAGGGTCACGACCATCGTGCGCCCTAACATATCCAAAGGGAATAGTGGAAGATGTGCTATTAAAGTAGACAAGCTTATTTTCCCTGCAGACTTCATAGTACTTGACTTTGAGGAAGACAACAATATACCAATTATCCTTGGCCGTCCGTTCTTAGCTACGGGAAGGACACTGATAGATGTGCAAAAAGGAGAGTTAACAATGAGAGTCCATGACCAAGAGGTAACCTTCAATGTATTTAAAGCTATAAAGTTCCCCAAGGAAGGTGACGAGTGTTTTCGGGTTGATGTAATTGAAGAAGCAGTTAGTGATGTCCTTTTGGAGACTACTATCGAAGATCCTCTTGAAATGATAATGGTTAGTGATACAGTTTCTAATGATCAAGCTGAACTAGAATTGGCTCAAGTGCTGGATACATCTCCAAAATTTGATCGGGTCAAGTTAAAGTTTGAATCCTTGGAATACATGGGAAAGCCATCGGATAGAATAAAATCATCGTTGGAGGAACCGCCTACTCTAGAGTTAAAACTGCTACCTAATCATCTACGGTATGCCTATCTTAGTTCTTCCTCCACCCTACCAGTCATAATTTTTGCCTCCCTCAATGAGACACAAGAGAATAAATTGTTAAGGGTACTACGGGAGTATAAATCGGCTATAGGGTGGATTCTTGCGAACATAAAAGGAATAAGACCATCGATTTGTATGCACAAGATTCTGCTCGAAGATGAGGCAAGGCCTAACATTGAACAACAACGTAGACTAAACCCTATTATGAAGGAAGTTATCAAAAAGGAGATCATAAAATGGTTAGATACATGAGTTGTATATCCTATCTCAGATAGCTCATGGGTGAGTCCGATCCAATGTGTGCCAAAGAAAGGGGGAATGACAGTACTTAAAAATGAGAACAATGAACTTATCCCTACACGGACAGTTACGGGTTGGCGAGTATGTATGGATTACAGAAAGTTGAACAAGGTCACTCGTAAGACCATTTCCCACTGCCATTTATTGATCAAATGTTGGATAGGTTGGCTGGACATGAATATTATTGCCTCTTGGATGGTTATTCGGGTTATAAGCAGATCACTATTGCACCAGAAGACCAAGAGAAGACGACTTTTACGTGTCCATATGGAACCTTTGCCTTCAGACGGATGTCCTTAGGATTGTGTAATGCACCAATGACGTTTCAGCGGTGTATGATGGCTATTTTCTCCGACATGGTTGAGCGTAATCTCGAGGTATTTATGGATGACTTTTCAAGTGAAAGACTTAACCTACGAAGAAATTTCGATTCAGATAATTGATAGGAAAGAGCAAGTCTTACAAAATAAAGTAATACCTACTGTAAAGGTAGTATGGAGGAACCACAACGCCGAAGAAACTACGTGGGAACTCAAAGATAAAATGAAGAAGAATTATCCCTATCTTTTTGTTTAATATTGTATTATGATTCCGGGGACGAAATCCTTATAAGAGGGAAGAATGTAACGATCGAATATCGTACTTAGCCTTGTAATTAGGTTTATGAATAATTATCTAATAAAATGAGTTTTATGGTTATGTGTTATGTGATTGAGCATAGGTGTTGTTGTTTTGAATAAGGAAATAAAAAAATTTCGAGAAAAAGACACGAAAATACTATTCACGCAGAAAACGCTTTTTCGTTTTTACGACTTTTCGTATAAGTCATAGCGTTTATATAAGGGTTAAAAACGTAATCTATATTTAAATGTATAAAAACGTAATCTATATTTAAATGTACGAAACGTAAAAGTCAATATTTTGGCTAATCGAATGAGTTAGGAAAGTTAGCTAAAAATCAAACTAATTGGCAAGCCCAAGTGCTATCCAATTAGGGAAGTCCAATAGAAAGAAATGTAGGAGCCCAAGAATAATGGAAATTGAGGCCCAAGTATTAATTAAATAGAGGCCCAAAGTGATGCCCAAACATAATTTATTTAAAGCCCAAGAGAAGCCCAAACCAAGCCCAAACATAAGAAAGTCCAAGCTTGGTCAATATGTTAGCAAAAAGAGATAAAACAAAAGCCAAAAGAGGGGATGCGGGGGAGGTGGTGTCTAGCCAAGTGGGGGGTGGGGGACCCAAGGGGGGCCAAATTTATGGAAATCTTTGAGCCCTTGCAAGCAACACTTAATGTCCAACTACCCTCCATCCCATCTTTTAACCAATAAGTCTCTTAAGCACTCAAGTGTCTAGCTTTTAACCCTTGGTTAGCATGATTTGTTAGTTGATTAAGTTAACTATGAGGATGGTTAGTAAGATTTGTAGAGATAAGGGTTTGCTTAATTAAAACCCTAAGCTAGGTGACCAACTTGTAAGCCATGGTAGGAGATATTCTATATATACTCCCATTCCATCTTCCATTCATCCGTTCTTATTTTTATTCAAAGTAAGAAGATAAAGAGAAAGAAAAGTGCTAAAGTGAGAGAGAGAATCCAGATTTGGTAGAGGAAGAATGAGAGCAAGAGCTATCAATTGCTAGCTAAGTAAGAAGAAAGAGCAAAGAAGTATAAAACCAACCCCAGCAGTTGGCGCAGTGGTTCAAATGAGGCCTCGGGGCGAGCTGTAGACTCGGACGTCCTGGGATCGAATCCTACTTACAACAATTTGTCAAGGCCAAAAATGGTTCATGGGGCCACGGGGACGCGGGCGCAAGCCCGTATGAAAAGCCTGACCCGGGATGGGGATATTAGTCCGACTGCGGTTGGGAAACTCCACATTATTAAAAAAAAAAGAAAAGAAAAAAAAAGAGGTATAAAACCTAAACCCTAGAATCATTTCCTTTGTTAAGCTTTTTATTATGTTACTTATTTGGTTGTGATTATTGTGGTTTGATGAGGATCATGAAGGATCTGGAGGAATAAGGTGGATGTATGATGGTTTTATGCTTAAATCACTGGTAATATGCATGAAAAGCGAACAAAAAATGATAGTAAAGAACCTAACCAAGAAGAATGAAAAACGTGTTTATTTACTATTTTTTGGACTAACGTAACTTGTTGATATAAGTCGTTTTTAAGTTTCGGAAAGATAGAAAGTTGTGTATGTGAGTTACGAAGATAATCCAATTAGAACGGAGTAAAAATATGTTAAAACGAAGTTATGGCAAAAAAAGTACATCATATAGAAAAACCTAGGCCATGAAGGATTTTCGAGCCATTGTTTTGGCTAGGAAACGAAGCTAAAAAATTATGGCCTACGGAGGAGGTTATGTAGTTTATGTTATGGGCAAGAAATTGGCTCAAGAACGGACTGATTCCGACTTCGGATGAGGGAGTTATGGAGCGCTGAAGTAGGGGCATTAGAAAGCGAAAAAGTTGGAAAACATGGAAGCTGTAAGTTGAGTAACCAGAAGGTCAGCGCCGCAATGCTGCCCCCTAGCACCGCAGCGCTGGTGGCCTGGCGCAACGAATACGCGCGTGACGTGGGGCTCTAGGCAGGGCGCTGTGGGGTGCTGGCCTGGGGTTGGCTGCTGGGCATGCTGTGGGCAGTGTGGGCGCATGAGGCGTTGCTGCTGCACATAGGGCACTGAAGAGCCAAGGCTGCTGGGCGCTAGGTTGGCTGCCAGGCCGTACCGCAGGTATATCGCCGTGTCGTTTCCTGACGTCATGCCAAGTATTGTATCATTGTTTAATGTTTCGATTATAATAAAAAGGGAACATCGTAAGAGATGAAATAAAGTTAATATAAACCAATAATTAACGTCATTATGTGGCTAATTAGTGTGTCAACGCTACTGGAAATCATGTAGGTTATTTGAAGAGCAAATCAACGTAACTTGTAAAGAACGCTTAAGGCAAGTTTTCTAACTTCATTCGACAATGTTCTTATAAATGTTTTATGACATTTTGAAGTTCTAATTTACGCAATGCTTATATAATTGTGTGAATTTCATACTTATGCAAATATTTTAATATTTGTACAAGTTGTTCAATTATGCTATGTTATACACTATGAAAGCTTTAAAGTTATGTTATTCCATGAACTATTTAAGAAGTACGTCGATGCCATTTGTTTTGGCTAGACAGATGATGAGATAATATATCAAATTGTTAAGAATTCTTTAAAGATTATTGATGTTAAGTAGAGCTATCCAAACTAAATTATTTTGGTATGGATTTCGAGGTACATCTAAGATGAACAAACCTAATATTGGGGGAAGTTTTATTCGAAAATTCTGGCAGACCCGTGAGGCGGTCAAAGCAAATGCATATAGTTGTTTAAAGATAGAATGTTGTGCACAATATAGAGTACAATAAGTTGATCACCTAGAGTACTCGTAAGCTAAGACGATTTACAGTTTAAGACTGTTTAACCTTTATGAAAAGAAAAGTTCAAGGTCTTTATGATCGCTCAGTATGTCGTTTTAAAAATATTAAACGAAAGGAAATTGTTATTCCTATTTATTCGAAGTTAGTTCACAACTATTGTTCAGTTATTGAAGTTTTCAGAGAAAGATGATTTTATTCATTATGTTGTTGTTTATTCAACTGTTTATACTTGTTGAGCAATTAAATACTCACTCTTGCTTAAAATTAAATGTTTTCAGCAAAGCCAGAATGGACCGAAGGTTCTGGTAAGAATAAGGGAAAGGTAAAGATGAATGATTAGAAGATGTTGTACTTTATTTATAATAATTTAGTATTGATGTAATATTTTTTTTGTTGCTAAATTTAAACTGTATTAAAAAAGAGAAGAATGTACAAAATCATGGGGAACCCCAATCAGAATATAGCTTCGACATCATAAGACAGGCCTAATGATGTCAAGACTATAGAAGATTACAAGGCCAGATGCCCAACCAAAAGAAGAAAACAACCAAAGGGAAAAAACCCCAAACAAACAACCAAACCCTGCATAAAAGCAAAAGCCCAGCCAAAACAGACCCAAAGACCAGCATAACAACAAAAGTAAAAAACAAAATACAAAAAGCAAAAAAGCCGCAACAGCAAAAGAGAGAACAACAGCAATAAGAAAATATGGCAGCAGCCCAACAGCAGAAACCAACTGCACCAAAGCAAACAACACGCCCAACACCAAACCAGCAGGAGCAAACTAGCACGCAACAGCCAAACAGTAGCAGGAGCAGCCCAACACTGCCACCACCACAACAGTACCCACCAAAAACAGCAGCAAAAACTGCCCAACAACAGAAGAAACCCAGCAGACAGCAGAGCACCAACCCATAAATGAAGAGCACCAGCCCATAAATGAAGGCCAACCCATGAACATGACAGCCCAGCAGCATTACCCCACACAAAAGGGGAACCAGCCAACCAAAAGACAACAAAAGCAGCCCCAAACAGCCGACCAAGAAGCAGCAGCGCACACAGCTGCAAACCAGTCCAGCAGAAGCACAAAGAAGGCCCAGCAAAACAGACACAAGCAACAACAGCTGCTCAACAGCAACAAGCTGGCCAACGCCGCCATGTGACAGAAGCAGCCAAAAGCAGCTGCAATGGTATACCAAGAGCAGCAACAGAAAACCCCAGCAACCACCAAGCACAACAACAACAGCAAGACACCCGCACAAATAGCGTGCAGCACAGCAAGAAGAATAGCACACTACATCAACATCAACCAAAGCCCAGCGGATGCCCAACCCAAAACTAAGGATGTAATATTATGGTATAATGTTAGCTTTTAACAATGTAACGGTAGACCTGAGATTTAGACGATGATGTTTGTAATAATATAGTAATTACATTCACGTCTTCAAGTTTATTTAGTTGGATGTGTGTAAGATGAAGTGATACCGTGGAGCACTGGACCGGGTTTGAAGGTACCCGGATTTGGGGGCGTCACAAAATCAAAAATAAAAAATTCTTTTAGAAGTTACTTTTTCTATTAGAGATTGGTTGGATTTCTTTTGAATACCTTATATTTAATTATTAAGTATTATAAATTTGTATAGTACTTCTGCTAATTTGAATAGGAAAGAAAAAAATCTTCTTTATTTCTATTCCTCTTAGAGATAGAAATATTTTTAAATTTGGATAGTATTTAATTGAGACAAATTTGAATAGTACTTATGTTAATATGAATTAGGAAAGCTGAACTAAAAATTGATGAAATCAAACCAAACCAAGTTTGTGCATCTAATTATATAGTTGATTACTAACATATACAATCGGTGCAAAGCACATGGTTTTACTATAAAGTTAGGATATTGTAAAAAAAATTATAAATATGTTATTAGATTTATTAGGTAAAATTTTTGAAATAAATACTCTCTTTCTAAAATTATATTACTTATACTTTAATATAATTATACTTATATTTAATCTAGAGTAATAAATTCAAGTCAGATAAGACGATCTATGTGAAAATTATTTTCTTCTCAAACTATATTATCTAAGTTATAATAAAATTTTATCTAAAGGTGATAGGAAATTAATATTAAGTAAGATGGTCTTATAATTGTTTCCATATAAATTATGTTACTAATTTTATTTTTGACTTGGTTGAACTGAATGAAAAGTCTTTTTGAAAAATTATAATATTTTTTGTCGTTTTGATTTTTTTTTATAAATTTTTATTGGGTAGTGTAATTAATTTTTAGTTTTTATTTAATAATTGAATCATATAGTCGGTTAGTATATTACTCCCTCCGTCCCAGGATAAAAGTCTTGGTTGACTTTTTGCACATATTAAGAAAGGGGATAAAATGACAAAATTGTCCATATTTTAAATCTCATTTAATTACATAGTTTTTTGCACATGACTAATGATACTCCATAAATATGTATAGGGAACAGAAATATGACAATTAATACTAAGGGTATTATGGGTAAATCATTGTAAAAAATAGATTATTTAAGGTAAGTAGACATTTAACTTGGGACTACCTAAAATAGTAATAAAGACTTTTATCCTGGGACGGAGGGAGTATATTTTTATTCTAATAAGAATAACAATTATATCATCTAAATAATGATTAAATCTCATATATACGTGAATCTATTATTCTACTTATATTTTAATAAGAATAACAAATTTAAGTTAGGTAGATGATTTTTATGATTATTTTTTTTCTTGTCAAATTATTTTATCAAAACGGAAATATAATTTTACTTATACTTGTACTTGTATTATTGTATATATATTTGAATAAAAGAAACCAATTAATAATAGGTAAGATGATCTTATTTTGATTGTGTTGTCTGATTTCACAATCAACAATTACGTGCAAGTATACACGATCAACAAGTAATATAATGATAAGTAGAGTATCGTCCCACAGAGAAATATTGTGATTTACACTTTCAAATATCAACCTATATTTACTCTATTTTATTAAACAATCACAATTTGAATGTTGATTAAAACTAACTAATGTAAAACTAAATTTAGCAACTAAACACAAAGATTGAAATTTAGATTTTTAAGATTAAGACTACAATATCCCCATTCATGCAACACAAACTAAGTTCTCTAATTCATCTAATCATTAAGCTCATTATAGTTGTTAACATGACTTTATTTTATTTGTAAGCCATTTTCCAAGTGATCAAACGAATTTATTTAAACCAATTAATTTTGCAATATTCCTATGCAAAGCTAAAAATTTAAATTCATTAAATAACAATTCCCAATTGTTACATGCAACAAAGAGATATCCCTATTCACTTCACAACCCTAATTATTCATTCCATGTAAATAATTAAGAATACATGCTATCATATTCAGATCTAACCCTAGATTTCATCTCCCGAATTCATCTAGAGTATCCCGCTAATTGCTGGCCAAATAATTAATCAATAAACACAGAATAAGATAGACAACTCAATATGAGATAATAATTAGATTCCAATAGATACTCAGTTCATAATCACAGAAGGTTCAATTGTAGTCATAATTAAAAGTTTAGTTCATGTTGAAAATAAAAACCAAAATCCTAGAATAAACCATCATCATTAATTACAAATTTGAGATAAAAGATTAGGAAAGTAAGTTTCTTCAATCCTCCAGCCACAAATTTGAATTCTCCACGAAGCTTTTCTAATCTCTAATCTTCACAATCAGCTTTGCAAAAATCAATCTCTGCACGTTGGTTATTGTATATGTAGGTGACTCTTTTCCATGCCTTCATATGTCTCTTATAGTCTCCTCGTCAAATTAGTAGAAAGAATCCTTGTTAGCATCAACCTCCTAAACTAACTGATCCCGCTAAAAATAATCTTCTTTTCCTCCAGCTGCATCCTCGCCCTGGTGAGAAATCCCTTTATAAATTTCGCGCCCCGGCGAAGTCTCGCCCCAGTGAAGAAAACAAGCTTAAAAAGCTCGCCCCGGTGAAGATGTCCTGCACCAAATTTCCTTGTCTTTTTCTATCCGAAGCCTCAACCTACAAAATAAACATGAAAACAAATAGAAAGATACTAAAAACACTTAAAGATGGTAATTGTAACGCCCCCAAACCCGGGTCCCTTGAACCTCGGACCTAATGCGTCACGATACATCATATTTACAACTACTGCGGAAGATATAAACATAAATTGTTTATATAATAATCTTTGCTACATATCCCAAGGTCTATAACCTTTATTTTAATACATATTTACCTTTAGATTCAAGAAAGGTTTACACAATTTATATCAAATAACTAATTTAGTTATCATGCATAACACTATAATCTTGTCCTTTGCTTCTGTCTCTGTCTTTCCTCGAACATTCGCTTTAAATCTGAAATTTGTTATCATGATATAGCAAGGGTGAGCAACTACTTTGCTCAGCAAGTTTAAATATAATAAAGATATATCATGATTGAAAGAATGAATAAGCTTTAGAGTTTTTTTTCCAACAATATAATAATTGTGAAAGAGCATGAATTAGAATTTCAATAATTGAATGACTGAATTCAATAATACAGGGTGTCAATAATGACCATGGACCAATTTAACTAAACTTTAAGGTAATGAAGGTGATCAGCCTTTCATACCTGATGAACATATGCAACATGCACTAAGTGCGAATCAATAAACATAGATGTGAAATAATTGTCAATAATTAATCCACTAGCATGCTTGAAACATAATAACTCGAGTTTGAGTTAAGGAACTTGCAATAATGTAAGAAGTTTAGGGTTAGGAACTTGCATTTCGGTATGAAAATGAAGTTAAGATACTTGCACAAGGATAAGAAACTTGCTCAATATAAAAGTTGAGTAAGATGGAACTTGCCTACACCGTCGATTACTGCTACGCAATCTAATTTAACCTCTTATGAAAGACCTATCAGTTATCAGATTGATCTTTCAATTAGTATATCATATATCACCTTATAATATCACTTCTTTATCAATAGATTATCTAACATTTAACCACATAACTAAATATTAGATATCATCTTAGCACTATACGCATTCATAATTCTAAAGCTAGCACATATCGAGTCTTTAACAATGTTCAATATAGTATGCTGAGTGGTTTCCCACAAACAACCAACAAACTATTTTTCGTCTCGGATACACTGTTTTCACAGTGAGTTAGATCGGTTGCTAGTTCGTATATACCTCCACTCCCTGAAGGAATTGTTTAGCCCAGCTACTATACATCAACTATTAAAGAACATGACTGTACTACTACTTTATCATAAATCTTATGACTTAACACTAAGTCTTTCATTTTATACGTTCTCTTTATAATCCATTGAGCTTGAATACCTAATCCAGCAAGTTGTATTATCTACACATACTAATCCAGTAACCTGGATTCAAACTAGCATCCAATCCAGCACCCTGGATTCAAACTATCCTACAATCCAGCAACCTGGATTCACTAATTCAACAAACTGTTTTCTAATCCAGCACATTAGATTCAAACTAACCTACAATTCAGCAAGCTAGATTCACTAATTCAGCAAACCATATTCATTAATTCAGCAAACTTTATTCATTAATTCAGCAAACTATATTCACCAATTCAGCAAGTCGAATACCACAATCCAGCAAGCCGAAATATGAATACATCAAACCGTATTGGAAGCTGCATTCTTAAAATGAATTAACCTCTTTTAAAAATCGATTTTTATTTTCTTCAAATCTTGCCACACATATGTACATATATTCCATACACAAAAATACTTTCCTTATGAAAGTTTTCAATTTCCTTTAACATTTTTCAAATGTCCGTTTTAACTTTCAAAACTAAGAAAAATGATCACTATCTTGCACAACTACGATGACTCCAAATTTTTGATAGGATCTTATACATATTAACACGAGGTTTCAGTTAAAATTTCGTGGCCATTGGAGTTATAGAACTCCAATTTTAGCCGTTTTCGTCGAAAAACTCTACGTTTTTATTTTAGCCGTAGATTCTTCGTTACAAGTTGGAATGCGGCGATTTTTGTACAGGAGCTACCTAACTCCCTATATTTTCAGTGGTAAAAAGTCCTAAATTTATTGCACTTGTTAAGTGGTCAAAAAACTGCACATAAGCAAGGGGTCAGCGGGTTTTGGTCCCGTTTTTCGACTTGATGTCCTTCGCGATAAAATCCATAACTTTCATTCTACAAGGCCAAAAATTCTCAAATTTTTACACAACTCATATAACTTATCATATTATCATTCCAAAGTTTTCCGAAATTTTTTGAGAACAAAAGTTGGACGAAAATACCCCTGGATGTGAACAGTGCTGTAGCAGTCCCTTTATCCTTTTTGAAAAATGTGGACTGTTTGTACCAAAACAGTTCCTAAAACTTTTGTACAAATTATTTTTGAGTCATGCCACTTGGATTTAGTATTTAACTTATATATCTAGCACCTTTGTTTGACGGATCGCAAAAAGAGTTTATAGATCTCAAGTTATGAACTTACAAAGTGCTAAAAAGTTAGGGTTTTCTAATTTTGTTTTAAAACGAACTAATTTTCTTTTTCTTTTCTTAATCATCCAAACACATCAATACACAAGTTGAGCACAACCAAGCATAACACATCATCTAACATATAGATTAAGGGTTTTATACCCTAAGATCATAACTTCATACCATCAAAATCAAATAAAAATAAAAATAAATAGTTAGGGTTTTCTAACTTGTTTTTATACCTTTTTGTGTGCTATTCTTCTTCTTCTTCCAAGATGGTTAGTGAGCTTGGTAGCATGGGTTATCCCCCACCTCTTCTTCCTCTCAAACCCACAGATCTCTCTCTCTTCCTTTTCTATTTTTATTTCTCTTTCTCTCTCTTTATTTCTTTCTCTCTAATTTTCTCTCTCTTTATTTCTCTCTCTAACTTTACCAAATGAAGAAGATGAACAAAACTACTAATTACTTACTTACAAAATCCATAGATACATGTATTATATCTATCCATATTAGCATTATTAGTAAGTACAAAGCTTGACAACTTGGTGATGGGTTGCCATCACTTATTGTACTTTTTTGTTAATCTTAACAAGCAAGCACTTAGCAAATCAACAACTCATCACATGTGGACCCCATATTTCGGCAGCCCCCTCTCTCATTTGCTCCATTTTTTGATTTTTCTTTTCTTGCTTTAATAGATTATCAAGTGGTTAGGAGCATTTTCCAAGTGGGCTAAAAATTGGATTTTAATTCCATTTCTTTTGGGCTCACATTTACTCTATTTGGGCTACTAGTTTGCCAAGATTTTTACTTTGCTTCTTGGACTACTAATTTAATTAGATATTGGACTAATTTTGTTAATCCATATGTTAATTATCCAAGTCTATGTTCAATTAATTGAGTGAGCTTGATTAATTAATTAATTAGGCTAGTCCACTAGTGTTTTCTTACTAATTGGACTACTAAAATAAATTATCCATATAGCACATAATTCTCATTAATTAATACCCATATTAATTAATGTACAAAATTTATTCACTTACTATATTCACTTTAATTGAATATTTAATTATCTTATTATCTTATCAATTGTTTGATATTAAAATTCTTAGGTTAGTCCACTAAATTAAATAACGATTAGTGGGACCTCCTCTAACTAACAATGATTTGGGCCATGTAAATTAGCATGGTCCACCACTTTTTAATTTTTATCATACCCTAATTATTTAATTAGGGTTTCCATTCTCCTCCTTTAGAATTTAATTCCTTATTCATGTACATTTAGTATTATAACTCAATTAACTTTCTTCAATTAGGTTCAAAATAAATAATACATTGAGATAATAAAATAAATCTCTTAAAATAAGTCATTAGTATATAATTAAAATACTAAGACGACTAAATAACAACAATCCTTTTGTTCACATCAAATTTATAGGTATTGTAATACCTTATCCTTAATATTCATTCAAGTACATATAAATCCATTCCTAGGGTATTGAAATTTATAACCCATATTATCTCTATTCTCTTTCAAAGAGTAAGCCATATAGGTTTTTCTTAGAAATTTTAAATAAATCCACAAATTCCCATCTAGGTTTTATTTTTTTTCTAACCTTTAATTTAATCATTTAAGATCTTATAAATAAATATTATAAATTTTCGGGTTGTCACATTCTTTCCATACTTGCTTTAATATATAATAAAAATAATTTTATCATATAAAAAAAATTCATACATAAAATTTCTTATTTTAATATATCAAAATCCTTGGGTTATTACATTCACCCTCCCTTATAAGGATTCCGTACCCGGAATCACTATTACACCAAAAGTACATATATATTTTCATTAATACATTCACCAAAGGTATAATCTTACATATTTACATACTTGGCAAGTGTCGATTTGCCACTGCTTTTCCCATCGGTCCTTTTATTTGGACAACTCTTTGCATGGTGATCCATCGATTCGCAACTATAACACCCGTTTTGTTTTGGATTAGGGCAATCAGGAGAGATGTGTCCTTCTTGCCCACAATTAAAGCATATCCTCTTAGCTTTCCGACATATCCCCATATGAAACTTTCCACAATTCTGGCAACCACCAAACTTTTTCTTTAAGTCGCCTTGCTTCTCTTCAAAATGATCATTCCTTGTTCGCTTCTTGTTTTCTTCGATCTTATCTTTTCCCTTGTTTTTCTTATTATAATTCTCCTGATTGTATTGTCTTGATATCTTATCTCCTCCCTCTGCTATTATAGCTTTTTCTAAAAGTGCTCCAAATGAGTCGATTTATAACACTGATAGCTTATCGTATAGTGAAGGTTTTAAACCTTGCTCAAACCTACGTGTCTTCCTCTCTTCAGTATCCACTTGATGTGGAGCAAACCTTGCCAGTTCGTTGAACTTAGCTGCATACTGGATCACTGACATATCTTCTTGTTTTAGCTCCAGAAATTTTATCTCCATTCGGCTTTGTGAACTGGGAGGAAAATAGTTCTCGAAGAAAATTTCTTTGAACTTTTCCCAACCAATTATTCCTTCCCCAGCTCTATTCTTATTCGCTTCCCACCAAAAATTTGCTGCACCCTTAAGCATATAAGTATCAAAAGAAGTCTTCTGCTCCTCACCTACCCAGGCAATGTCAAATGCCTTCTCTATTTCCTTAATCTATGTTTGAGCCTCAATAGGCTCAGTGGTTCCTTTAGATTCTGGCGGTCCCACATTCTTAAAATCTTTGAAACGTGCCACCTGCAATGTTTGAGGATGTGCTTCTTCTCGAACATGGTTTCTATTTATCGCTCCTATAAGAAGATTCACAAAGTGCTGCATAGGATCCACCTGATCTCTAGTCTCACCTGCTGACTCTTCTTGATTACGCTGATTCCTTCTTGGCGGCATTGTTCTGTATATGACAAAATATAGGTTATTTTCTCATCTTTTTATCATAGAACATTTTATTATACATACTAAATCTTGATTACCACTTAGCACATCCTAATATACACGTACTCATGCATCTCCGAATAATTGATAGCCTTTTGCCATTTTATACGAAATCTCCTATTATTGTAAAAGGTCCTAAATTTTTTGGACTCAATCTTTTTATGCTTTTCGGAGCCTAATTTCTTTACTATTTGTATCTATCCATCTTTGATATCACCTATATCTTACTTCCGATATCCCTTATGTCTGTTCTTACTATCATAACACCGCCTTTGTTTATTTTTAACATCATCTATGTTTATCTTATCTTGACATCACCATTGTCTACTTTACTCTAGTCCCACCTATGACTAGCTTCTTATGACACATAATACATGTTCCTTTTATGACACATCACCAGTGTCTGTTTTATTTTATTATGACACATCACCAGTGTCTGTTTTATTTTATTATAACACATCACCAGTGTCTAGCTTCTTATGACATATCACCAATGTCTATGACACAACACCAGTGTCTGTTCCATTATGACACAACACCAATGTCTATTTTATTATGACACAACACCAGTGTCTATTTTACTATGACACAACACTAGTGTCTGTTTTATTATGACACAACACCAGTGTCTATTTTATTATGACACAACACTAGTGTCTGTTTTATTTTGACACATCACCAGTGTCTGGCTTTTTATGACACAACACCAGTGTCTAATAATTTATGACACAACACCAGTGTCTATTTTATTATTCTGACATCCACTATATCGATTTAATAAATCATTACAACATTTGTCTAGCCGAGTCAAATAGCTTAGACACATACCAATAATTCGAATACCAATCGAAATACGTATCTGGCCAAATTCAATTGGCAATACATTATCTTTAAAATTCTGAAAATCATTTTATGACGTTATGATACCGCACTGTATATACAGTCCATTTGAGGATTCCGTCATTTTATGACTTTGTCATACTACATCATACCATAGTGAGCTGACGATCCTTAGATCACATGCAACACTAGGTTAATCTGCATTGATGACTCCATCATCTATCATTCTACACCAGGTTATATGATGCATTGATGACTATTTAAAAATACATTTTGATATTTTAAATCATTTTTGTCTAGCCGAAATAAATAGCGTAGACTCTTCTTTAAACAGTTCAAAACCAAAAATTATTTTTGGTGTTATCATGCCGCAACAGGTAACGATGTGTTAGTGGTTCGAAGCCCACTTCTACACACTCGTCACTCCGTTTTGAGGATAACAAAAATTTTATTATTTATTATTTTTTTTATTTTTAAAGGCACATTAGTGCGAATTTAGCTTGATGTCAAAAATTTTGAAGTCTAGCATAGCTAGAAGATTTGGAATACCTACGCTTCCACCATCAACTTCAATTCTTCTAATGATCCATTGCTTAATAAGTCTATCTATTTCTATCATCCTTAAAGCTTACTATACTAAAAATCCTCAATTCTTCATCCACCACCTTTCTATACTCCAGTATAGTTCATCAAACATACCACACGTTAGGAGTTCAGGAACTTTCCACAATCATATGAGTTTAGGAACTTATCCTAGTCAGACCAAAATCGTCCATTCGCTGAGGGGTTCCACCATACGATTATGAGTCACGAACTTACCTTACGTATGAGTTTAAAGAACTCGCACCTAATCTTAATATTCTCTAACTATCAAATATAAATATGAGACAAGAATCACCTTCTTGTCATACGTATATCGATAGCGCGGTACCAATATTTCAATGATTATCAATATAGGAAGCTAAGTGGTTGTCAAACCAAGCACAAATTCCCCGCCCATACAAGGAATTGTACAACTCAGCCACTAACATGAGTCCTCCATTGAAATCCCACCTAATCTTAACTTTCCCTTTACTCAATACGAATTTCATTTAATTCGTATATCAACATTAATCACTCTTTAATGAGTTTACATAGTATAATTTCATAGTACAACTTTCGTACAACAATTCTGCTATAAAATTTTCAATCCATAAATTGATCCTTTGTCCTTTTTATGACCTCACCAGATCAGGTTGTGACCTTTTCTTATAATCGTGTTATATTACGATTCTTTTCTATCTTATGATCGTTTTGTTTTACAATCTTCTTATTTTTCACTTTAATCATATATTATGAATTTGTTTAAGTTTTTCATCTTTACTACTGGAGTCAGGTAACTCCAGATTCTTATCTTTATAACTTTTCAAGATTCTTCTTTGAATCTTATTTATCTTTTTCCTTACTTAATAATGAATTTTCAAAAATTCATCTTTTAACACTTAAACTCTATTTGAGTTTATTCCTTATCCTTATCTCTGCGGTTATAGCCTAAGGTACCTCTACCTAAGGTTTATAACCTACAATTTTGATACCAACCTGTAACGCCCCCAAACCCGGGTCCCTTGAACCTCAGACCTGGTGCGTCACGATACATCATATTTACAACTACTGCGGAAGATATAAACATAAATTGTTTATATAATAATCTTTGCTACATATCCCAAGGTCTATAACCTTTATTTTAATACATATTTACCTTTAGATTCAAGAAAGGTTTACACAATTTACATTAAATAACTAATTTAGTTATCATGCATAACACTATAATCTTGTCCTTTGCTTCTGTCTCTGTCTTTCCTCGAACATTCTCTTTAAATCTGAAATTTGTTATCATGATATAGCAAGGGTGAGCAACTACTTTGCTCAGCAAGTTTAAATATAATAAAGATATATCATGATTGAAAGAATGAATAAGCTTTAGAGTTTTTTTTTTCAACAATATAATAATTGTGAAAGAGCATGAATCAGAATTTTAATAATTGAATGACTGAATTCAATAATACAGGGTGTCAATAATGACCATGAACCAATTTAACTGAACCTTAAGGTAATGAAGGTGATCAGCCTTTCATACCTGATGAACATATGCAACATGCACTAAGTGCGAATCAATAAACATAGATGTGGAATAATTGTCAATAATTAATCCACTAGCATGCTTGAAACATAATAACTCGAGTTTGAGTTAAGGAACTTGCAATAATGTAAGAAGTTTAGGGTTAGGAACTTGCATTTCGATATGAAAATGAAGTTAAGATACTTGCACAAGGATAAGAAACTTGCTCAATATAAAAGTTGAGTAAGATGGAACTTGCCTGCACCGTCGATTACTGCTACGCAATCTAATTTAACCTCTTATGAAAGACCTATCAGTTATAAGATTGATCTTTCAATTAGCATATCATATATCACCATATAATATCACTTCTTTATCAATAGATTATCTAACATTTAACCACATAACTAAATATTAGATATCATCTTAGCACCATACGCATTCATAATTCTAAAGCTAGCACACATCGAGTCTTTAACAATGTTCAATATAGTATGCTGAGTGGTTTCCCACAAACAACCAACAAACTATTTTTCGTCTCGGATACACTGTTTTCACAGTGAGTTAGATCGGTTGCTAGTTCGTATATACCTTCGCTCCCTGAAGGAATTGTTTAGCCCAGCTACTATACATCAACTATTAAAGAACATGACTGTACTACTACTTTATCATAAATCTTATGACTTAACACTAAGTCTTTCATTTTATACGTTCTCTTTATAATCCATTGAGCTTGAATACCTAATCCAGCAAGTTAGATTATCTACACATACTAATCCAGTAACCTGGATTCAAACTAGCATCCAATCCAGCACCCTGGATTCAAACTATCCTACAATCCAGCAACCTGGATTCACTAATTCAACAAATTATTTTCTAATCCAGCACATTGGATTCAAACTAACCTATAATTCAGTAAACTAGATTCACTAATTCAACAAACCATATTCATTAATTCAGCAAACTATATTCATTAATTCAGCAAACTATATTCACCAATTCAGCAAGCCGAATACCACAATCCAGCAAGCCGAAATATGAATACATCAAACCGTATTGGAAGCTGCATTCTTAAAATGACTTAACCTCTTTTAAAAATCAATTTTTATTTTATTCAAATCTTGCCACACATATGTACATATATTCCATACACAAAAATACTTTCCTTATGAAAGTTTTCAATTTCCTTTAACATTTTTCAAACGTCCGTTTTAACTTTCAAAACTAAAAAAAATGATCACTATCTTTCACAACTCCGATGACTCCAAATTTTTGATAGGATCTTATACATATTAACACGAGGTTCCAGTTAAAATTTCGTGGCCATTGGAGTTATAGAACTCCAATTTTAGCCGTTTTCGTCGAAAAACTTTACGTTTTTATTTTAGCCGTAGATTCTTCGTTACAAGTCGGAATGCGGCGATTTTTGTACAGGAGCTACCCAGCTCCCTATATTTTCAGTGGTAAAAAGCTTTGAAGTTATTGCACTTGTTAAGGGGTCAAAACAGTGCACATAAGCAAGGGGTCAACGGGTTTTGGTCCCGTTTTCCGACTTGAGGTCCTTCGCGATAAAATCCATAACTTTCATTCTACAAGGCCAAAAATTCTCAAATTTTTACACAACACATATAACTTATCATATTATCACTCCAAAGGTTTCCGGAATTTTTTGAGCAGAAAAGTTGGACGAAAATACCCCTGGATGTGAACAGTGCTGTAGCAGTCCCTTTATCCTTTTTGGAAAATGTGGATTGTTTGTACCAAAACAGTTCCTACAACTTTTGTACAAATTATTTTTGAGTTCTACCACTTAGATTTAGTAGTTACTTATATATCTAGCACCTCTCTTTGACGGATCGCAAAAAGAGTTTATAGATCTCAAGTTATGAACTTACAAAGTGCTAAAAAGTTAGGGTTTTCTAACTTTGTTTTAAAACGAACTAATTTTCTTTTTCTTTTCTTAATCATCCAAACACATCAATACACAAGTGAGCACAACCAAGCATAACACATCATCTAACATATAGATTAAGGGTTTTATACCCTAAGATCATAACTTCATACCATCAAAATCAAATAAAAATAAAAATAAATAGTTAGGGTTTTCTAACTTGTTTTTATACCTTTTTGTATGCTATTCTTCTTCTTCCAAGATGGTTAGTAAGCTTGGTAGCATGGGTTATACCCCACGTCTTCTTCCTCTCAAACCCACGGATCTCTCTCTCTTCCCTTTTGATGGACTCCACGGCACGCTTGCATGAGGTGGTCGTCGCCCGGATCGTTTCCAACAAGTTGATAGGATGGATAGCTTGCAACACCTTAACCCCTCGCCTATATGTAGACGGTAATCTTGGTACAATTGCTTGCTTAGGAAATCTGCGTAGAGTGAACACCAACGACACCTCGACCCCTCGCTTATATTGAAGCGGTAACCTTGGTACAATCGACGATTGATGCAGTAGTAGACGCCACACACCACTATGAATGGTTGTATGATAAGTCAATTATGAATCTCCAAAGAGAACTAAGGAACATTTAGGAATTTTTCAAAGAACCACAAGTAGAGAAACAAACTCACAATAATATTGATAATCTAAAAATTGGTTATGTTTTTTTGGTTTACAATAAGCAACTATTTATACTAGTCTTGGAAACAAGTAGAAGCACACACTTGTTGAAGAATAAGCACACAAATGTAGAAACATAAGATTACATCAATCAATAAATCATGTAACTAATCCTAAATGCTGATTTCATGTTTTAGATGAAAGGTGGTTCGGAAATCAAGAAAGTCAAGAAATGACAAACTGCATCTAGGGGGTTACCGTCGGGGCGGCAGTTTTGTACTGCGTTTGCCGCCGGGGCGGTGAGCTCGCCGGGGCGGTGGAAATGACTTGGAAATTGTCGCCGGGGCGGTGATCTCGCCGGGGTGGTAGAAATGAACTGGGAATCATCGCCGGGGCGGTGAGCTCGCCGGGGCAGTAGAAATGAGCTAGAACATGGCGCCGGGGCGGTGACTCCTGTGTCCAAGCAAACTGATTTCTTTTGATTTTTCTGATCCACCACATCCGTTTGCAACATGTTTATGGTGCACACGCACTTGGAATCCATTCCCAAAACCTCTATACTTGAATCATTATGTATCCAAGCTATTTGAATCAATCTCCATGATGAACGCCATGTTGTATAGCTAGAATTCGTTTCCGCCATTGCATGATGGTTTGGTTTGTGTCGAGTTGGTTGTGTCGAACAAATGTCATAAAATTCTAACCCTATCATGCTTATATCATCCCCCTCCTCTTCACAAGGATTTGTCCTCAAATCTAGCTTTTCCCTCTCTCGAAAAGGATTGTTCCACACATCGGACTCTACATCAAAACAAACTAAGTTAACAACTGAAATGTAACTTATGAAAACACATGCATATTTAATAAGATAAACGCAAATAAAAATCTGAAAAGTTCTGTCCCTTCTTGAGTCAAATATCATCATATAGATCTTCCTTTGAAGCATATACTTCCATTTACGAATTCCTAGATGAAAATGCTTCCTTGTGATGATGATTCGTACTAATACCCATTTCAATTCACCTGGCTCAAATACCCATCTTTGTAAGCTTGCACATCGTATGTGCAAATACATACGAATTCCTGAATTAGACACAAATGATACCAATTGATAGTCTCCTCCTGGATCTAGTATCAACACATAGTACAATTCACATTTCATCAATTTACATTTATGAATCCCTGGGTCAAAAATCAATTTGAGGATCTCGTGTTTTTGTAAATACATCATTTTTAACGATCCTGGATCAAATATGAATTGTTGAAACTCATCACGTTGTTCAAGTAAGCAATCTTGAATTCCTGGGTTAAACATAAAATAACACCAATCAATATGAATCTTGTGTATAATCAAGGAAAACTCAAGAAACTCAAATTCATATGTATAGTCTACTAAATCAAAATTCAAATTACTTCCCTGTAGACTCTACCCAACAAACCATGATTTTATCCTCGGAGAGTAAGATCCCATCTCGCATCTTCAAAACACAAACAATCTTTTCCTCTCCATTGATAATAGCAACTTCAACTAGTGATATTAACGGAATCGAAAGATCACTTTCAATTTTACAAGATGAAAACTCACTAGCATATATATGATTATCACATCCAAACTCACTAAATGCTAAGGAATCTCCACAAATGTCAAAACAACTAGGAATATCATCAAATGATAGTTTTTCACGCAATAAAGTTTGCTTTGGTGAAATAATACCAAATGATAGTAGCTCATGCAATGATGATTGTTCTAATGACAAATCAAGCAAAAATTGACTAGCATAAAAATCTAACTCGGCATATGGATAAGAAAGCTTAGAACTAATTTCATGCAAACTAAAGTTTTGAAAACGAGGAGAAATATCATGAGCATAAATTAGTTCAATAAAGTTCAAATATCCTCCATAGTTTATGATAAAGACGATTCTACCATCAAAATAGCTAATCATAAATTTACCAATGGAAGCATGTAAAACATGTTTTAAATAACTCATGAACATACTAGATGCATCAGTTAATCTAATAGAAATAACTATCCATCTATACAAGTTACATGTTAACACAATTTTCCTTTTTTCACAACCTATCTTGCTAATTTGATTAGGCATTGTTATCACATGATTATTATCTAATGTAGATAAAATATAAGTATTATGTAATTTATCAAACATATTATCCAAGTAAAGAAAATAACAACAATACTTGTTTACCAATTTAAAATCGACAAACATGCTCGACGTCTCGTCCCACTTAGGTATTATGATCTCATCAATAGCACATGTACTCATGACTTCATCCACGATACCTTCCTCTATCAACTCACCAACTTGCTTCGGTGACTCCTTCGTCTCCTCAAGAACACCAATAACTGACGGGTATAGAGTGATAGCATTGGGTATGCAATTTCTCACCTGCATAAGAGAAACAACAGAACTAGATAAAACAGAGTTATTTTGGTTAGTATCCAAAAGTGCCGTCTTGTACGAATGTACAATCATTGGCTTTTCAAAATACAACTCACTTTCATTCTCACTCTCTTTTTCATAGTCTCTTAGTTTTCTCTCCTTTTCTTTTTGCTCATTCTCTTGTTTCTTTTCAATCTCTCTATTTTTTTCATTCTCACACTTTTCATTCTTTTCTTTTTCACTATTAATCTTTTGAACAATTTCTTTTGGTACAACCTCGAGAACTACATGGTCTTCATTATTGGAACCCAACAATTCTCCTTGGATGGCATACTCTACACCATCGTCTTCCTCCCTCGGTTGATCTTGCTCCTTAGAGATGTTTTGTTGTTGTTGCAAATGTTCACTTCTCAACTCATTATATGTTCTCATGACATTCTCAAAAGATACTTGTGCCACATACGCCCTAGGAGATGCTCGTGGTTGTCTCCAACGAGTCTCTTCATGCCTTTGAACCTTCCTTTCATCCTCCCATGTTGATCGCCTTAAAGGTTGCTCTTTATGCTTTGGAGATACATATTCATTCCTCCTGCTAGGTTGTATTGGGCCATACCGCCTTCTCATCACTATTTTCAACTCTTTCCATGTATCGATCGGAGGTTCTCCATATTTTCTCCTATCACGTTCAAATTGAGTCCACCATGTACGTGCATCACCGGACAAATCTAGGACTGCAAGTTTGAACTTCTTTTGCTCGGAGTATTCATGAAAGCTAAACTCTCGCTCCTTTCCTTTCTCCCAACTTAGATAAGCTTCGGGATCCGCCCTACCTTGAAAGGATCTCTTTTGCCATTGATAAGTATTTTTACAATTATATCCATGCATGATTGCTGCAAAACAAAGGTTAGTACATAAAGAAAATTTTCTCACACACTCCCTCACGTGTTTGGCTCAAACATTATAATGAGACGCTCGTGTACCGCTCACTTGGCTTTTACCCTTTAATAATCTTACTACTCTTGCCTTTTTCCGCTCGTAGTTCTCTGTAATAGGCTCTTTTCGAATTCACACAATATTACCTCAATTTTTTTTAAATTCAATCCAATAAGAACTTATCAAGAATACAATATAGAAAGTATGACTCTCGGAATACCAACAAGACTTCACAATCGTCAATCATGTTTTGGATGAAAGATGGTTCTGAAATCAAGAAAGTCAAGAAGTGACAAACTGCATCCAGGGGGATACCGCCGGGGCGGCAGCTTTGTACTGCGTTTGCCGCCGGGGCGGTGAGCTCGCCGGGGCGGTAGAAATGAACTAGAACTTGGCGCCGGGGCGGTAACTCCTGTGTCCAAGCAAACTGATTTCTTTTGATTTTTCTGATCCACCACATCCGTTTGCAACATGTTTATGGTGCACATGCACTTAGAATCCATTCCCAAAACCTCTATACTCGAACCATTATGGATCCAAGCTATTTGAATCAATCTCCATGATGAACGCCATGTTGTATAGCTAGAATTCGTTTCCGCCATTGCATGATGGTTTGGTTTGTGTCGAGTTGGTCGTGTCGAACAAATGTCATAAAATTCTAACCCTATCATGCTTATATCACCTTTCTATTTTTATTTCTCTTTCTCTCTCTTTATTTCTTTCTCTCTAATTTTCTCTCTCTTTATTTCTCTCTCTAAGTTTACCAAATGAAGAAGATGAACAAAACCACTAATTACTTACTTACAAAATCTATAGATACATGTATTATATCTATCCATATTAGCATTATTAGTAAGTACAAAGCTTGACAACTTGGTGATGGGTTGTCATCACTTATTGTACTTTTTTGTTAATCTTAACAAGCAAGCACTTAGCAAATCAACAACTCATCACATGTGGACCCCATATTTCGGCAACCCCCTCTCTCATTTGCTCCAATTTTTGATTTTTATTTTCTTGCTTTAATAGATTATCAAGTGGTTAGGAGCATTTTCCAAGTGGGCTAACAATTGGATTTTAATTCTATTTCTTTTGGGCTCACATTTACTCTATTTGGGCTACTAGTTTGCCAAGATTTTTACTTTGCTTCTTGGACTACTAATTTAATTAGATATTGGGCTAATTTAGTTAATCCACATATTAATTATCCAAGTCCATGTTCAATTAATTGAGTGAGCTTGATTAATTAATTAATTAATTAGGCTAGTCTACTAGTGTTTTCTTACTAATTGGACTACTAAAATAAATTATCCATATAGCACATAATTTTCATTAATTAATACCCATATTAATTAATGTACAAAATTTATTCACTTCCTATATTCACTTTAATTGAATATTTAATTATCTTATTATCTTATCAATTGTTTGATATTAAAATTCTTAGGTTAGTCCACTAAATTAAATAACGATTAGTGGGACCTCCTGTAACTAACAATGATTTGGGCCATGTAAATTAGCATGGTCCACCACTTTTTAATTTTTATCATACCCTAATTATTTAATTAGGGTTTCCATTCTCCTCCTTTAGAATTTAATTCCTTACTCATGTACATTTAGTATTATAACTCAATTAACTTTCTTCAATTAGGTTCAAAATAAATAATACATTGAGATAATAAAATAAATCTCTTAAAATAAGTCATTAGTATATAATTAAAATACTAAGACGACTAAATAACAACAATCCTTTTGTTCACATCAAATTTATAGGTATTGTAATATCTTATCCTTAATATTCATTCAAGTACATATAAATCCATTCCTAGGGTATTGAAATTTATAACCCATATTATCTCTATTCTCTTTCAAAGAGTAAGCCATATAGGTTTTTCTTAGAAATTTTAAATAAATCTACAAATTCCCATCTAGGTTTTATTTTTTTTCTAACCTTTAATTTAATCATTCAAGATCTTATAAATAAATATTATAAATTTTCGGGTTGTCACATTCTTTCCATACTTGCTTTAATATATAATAAAAATAATTTTATCATATAAAAAAAATTCATACATAAAATTTCTTATTTTAATATATCAAAATCCTTGGGTTATTACAGTAAAGAGTTAAGCCAAAGATGTATCTAATTCGTAGGTTAAAACCCACTCATCAAATACCCCCAAACTCAAAACTTTGCTTGTCCTCAAGCAAAACACAAAACAAACAATAACAACAACTAACTACCTACCTTCATGAATGCACATGCATGATTAACTAAACTCAAGCAATTAATCAACATATAGTATAAAGCTCCAGCCTCAGAAATCAGTGACTAATAATTCAACAAGACTTCAAATTCATGCACAATCAGCAATCCAACTTATCACCAGTTATACCTTTACTCTCAACCCTTCCAAGTGTGTGTGCAATATATCAAACCAATCAGAATTTGAATTCAACCCTTAGTATCACAGTGCTCAGATAACGATAAGTTTACATATTTACTTTTAAGCTCCACTTTTAACCATTTGTCTTCACTTTTCTCTTTTTTTTCAACGAGTGCGTCTTACGCTCCATCTCGTTCATATCATTTTTCCTTGACTTGTGCAATGTTCATCTTTATTAGGCTTTTCAATGCCACCCTTGTAGCGAACTTTCGACCAACGACTCCCAAACCAGACGATTTTAGGGCGCTGAGGGTAAAGACACATCCTAAGGGCTTACTTGTTCAAATGACATCGGCCACAAAGACAAACTAGTCAGGTCCTGCTCTTATCTGTCTATATTCTTTTCTTTTACTTATTTCTTCGTTTTCTTGCACTTAGACAGACATCGAAGCAGTGTTTATTCAACAACATTCTCTTTTTTTTTACGATCCAACAAGTGATAAAAGTCAATATATCCTTAACGAGTACTTAATACACAAAAGTTGAACCAAATCCTAACCAATTCAATACATAGTCATGAGCAATTAAAAACTAAGGGTCCCAAGTAGACACAACGAGAAACAGTCAAACCCTTGACTTAGCATTCCCTATCCATCTTGTTAACTAATTAATAACTAATCAAATTTTCATCATCGGCCTTCCCTAAATACACTACATCAATTTATTGCTCGAGTACCCTAAATGCAATTCTTTATGATCCTACTCTACTATATTTTTGGGTTTTTCATTTATTTATTTATTTATTTTTATTTTTTTAGATATATATGAAAGATTAAAATTTACACAACTAATAAATGCAAACTATAATGAAACTAATAACATGAATGTAAATGAAACTATAATGCAACTAAATGAACAATCTATAAATACGCATTTTCAAACACAAACTACCCCCAAACTCAGACGAAACAATGTCCTCATTGTGCTAAAAATAAAGAAAATAAGAACTGAGGACTTCCCTGACAGGTCAAGCGTCGGGCTCGACCGCGTCATCATCATCTGGGTTCGGTGGTGGAAATACCGGCAACGGCTGAGGCTCTGGAAAATGAACAGGATCCATCAACGGTCTCATCTTATCATACATATCGGCTATCGCTTGCGTGCAACTCGTCTGATAAGCAAACATATATTCCTGTCAGTCCGCCAACCGTTAATTCTGCCTCAATATTATCTTATACTGAGCATCGATATGACATTGCAATTCGCTGAATTGAAGACTGAATTTGGACTTGCCGGAGGAAGTCGACGTCGAAGGACCCGCTACCTCTTCATCGGATTCCTGCTCCTCACCTTCAGAAGGAGGATGAATGATATACCCCAAACCATGGGGATGTGACTCACCACCTTCCCATTCTTTATACCTTGCAATTAACCTGTGGTCCAACAGAAGCAAAGGTTGCTGCAGAGCTTCCTCGGTACTCCAGCGAACGCCCACTCGAAGGCACAACCCACAAATCAGAGAAGGGTGTGGCAAACCACCCTGAGTATTTCCTCGTAAACTTCGGTGAATCGACGCCTCAATCACATTCCCCACATTAATCTTTATCCCCGTCACAATTGCATATAACAAAAGAGCTTTCTCCTTCGGGACATCGCTCACATGTTGAGACGACATCAACTTAGCTGACAGGAAAGCATACCAAACCTTTCCATAACGGCTTAAATCTTTGCTAAGGAAGTACATTGCAGTGCGTGGTCTTTTTGATATCCAAGCCATTCCAAGTTTGCACAAATCCGTCACCACCTTCTCAAGATCGGGCCCGGTTGAAAGAAATTGAGAATATCAGCATCGTTCGTCAGGCCTCAAATTATAATATTCATTGATAGTCTGTGCACTAAAGGAAACCTTCTTGCCCCTGATCAGAACGTCACATGGTGCCGAGTCCTCTGCATTGGCATAAAACTCCTTGACAATGGCTATACAAGCAGGTTCTGGATGAGCTGTGAATGTTTCCCATCCCCTCTCTATAATCTGCAACATCATCTCACCATCTACCACCTCGTTAGGTTGGAGACCGCGTTCGAGAGTTAGAGTTTTACCCGATATATACGAATCAAATCTTTCTGCGGCCTCAGCACTGACAAATTTTTGTCTATCATATTGCCTCGATAGTGTTGACGAGGAACCTTCACCTCGGTGTCTTTTGGGAGCCATTAAGGTTCACTTCACTAACAACCCAAATGTGTAATCTGAAGCAATAAAACCAACACCACGTGTGCCTGCTATGAAATATTTGGGAAAAGATCTCCCCCAAACTCAAACTACACCAATTTCCAACTGAACTTTGCACAAGTGAAGAAAATAAAACAAATCTAAACCCACTTGATCCAACAGAAATTCAATTTGAACAACAAATCAAGAATATGCAATGGGTTCACACTGACCAATTCCAACCCCAAACGAATTTATCTCAAACTAAACAGATTGCTAGAGTATCAAATTCACCCGATGTATGATACCTGATAGAAGCAAGGGACAATGTAAAAGACTCTGTGTATGTTGAATGGTTGCACATGTGGACTTGCTTCTTCAATTAGTTAAGAAACCCTAGCACTTGTTCATGCACAGAGATAACCCGTGTGGATTTGGAGTAGAGAATAGAGAAATTTGAATGTGAATGAAATTAGGAGTGTAAGTGTAACGGGACGAGTTATTTGAGTCGTGATTCTGGGGACAGAATCCTTTTAAGGGGGGAAAGATGTGACGAACGAGAATTTTTGTAACTTATTTTAAATATTTATTGAATTAAATAAATATTTTTCGATGATTTGATTGTTGAATTAATTGATTAATTGACGAATTTGTAGTAGATTAATTTAATTATATGTGTTACATTAATTAGATTAATATGGAGAAGTTTTATATTTAAAGTATGTGTTTAATTGAATTTATTTGATTAAATACATTATTTAAATAAGTATAATGTTATTTCTAATTAATTTAATTATTAATTAGAGATTTAATAATTTGTCATTATTAATAAATGAGAATTTTATTTATATGACTATGTGATTTAATGAAGAATTATTCTATTTTATTTTATTTGATTTTAGTGAGATTATTTAGTTGATTAAAGTGTGACATGAAACTATATAATAAGTTATTTATTAAAATAAATTAGAAGGGAGAATAAATGATTAGCCAAACGAGGCCTTGATAGGAGTTGGTGCCAGTTTATTAACTGACACCATGATCTATCAGTTTATTAATGCGTATAATGGTCTATCAGTTCATTCCTATCATCAGTTCCTAGCAAGTCAGAGAGAAAAAGAGAGAGTTTGAGAGAATTGAAGAAGAAAATATACTCACCTTATTGCATAATCTAACTTCTTGTCAAGGTAATTCTTAATTTTAACCTTTAATTTATGTTTTCTTAATTTTTTGCCATGAATGCATGTTTGAGTTTTCTGTAAATTAAGTTATATGATTAAATTTTTATAGAATGATGATTGGATGTTAGAAAGCATGTATAAGCGTCTTTTATATGATGTATATATGATTTAGAGTAATTAATTCATGAGATTATGCCTTGAATTAGAAGTTCTGAAATTTATAGAGAAACAGAGTTTAAATATGACTTATATGTATGAAAAATTATGCTTGAATAACATGTTAATCGTTAAATTGATAGTTGCTTATGTTTATGCATGTAAAAACGAAAAGAATGAAACTTAAACAGATTGATTTGGTTAAGAAATGAGTTTACTGCGATTAATTTTGTTAATTGTATCAAAACTTGCTAATAAGGCATGAACAGTGAAATTTTTTGTTTTAATTGGTTGTTTAGATTGTCTGTGATGTTAAAATCACTCTGTATGTGTTGGGTTTTGATTTTATAACTCATATGACGAATGGGTATACTTAATTTATCAATTCGATGAAAAACTTTGGCCAAATTTGGCATTTTCTGCGTTCTTCGCGAACTGCAGGAACTGAATTTCGTGTTTCTCGCCCCGACGAGAATTTTGAACTGTGATTTCTCGCCCCGGCGAGAATTTTGAACTACGTTTTCTCGCCCCGGCGAGAGCTCGCCCCGACGAGAAATTTGTGAAGAGTTTTCCCGCCCCGGCGGGAATTAAAAAAAAAAAAAAGAGTAAAAAGACGAGAGTAAAAATTTTATTCTTTCTTTGTGATCATGGTATGAAATCGTGGTTATACCTAAAGCTTAGGCTAATGTATAAAATGAATGTTAAATTACTGTGAAATGTGGTAGCATAAGCCCATTGATTGTTCGGTGTCAACTGAGCTATTAAAATAGAAATTTTGGATGAGAATGAGTTCTGAAGTGTTTATAATACTGTAACTAATTATTGTTACTGTTTTATAAACGGAATGTATAGGTTGATTAGAGAAACGTGAGTCTTAAATTTATAGTCTACGCACGATGCAAGTATCTTATCCTTACTTTTACGTTTACGCAAGTTCCTAAATTTCATTATCATAGATTACAAGCTTCATAATGCTATTATTTCTTGAGCAAGTTATTGTTTCTATTCCATTCAATTTCATGGATTCAATGAGACGTTTTTAATTTCCTCTTTGTAATGCTTCAGTTATATAGAACGTATTCAATCGTACCTTTTGTGAGATTTAGTTTTGATTCTAGAATAACACCTTTTGAACCTTGATTGGCTAGCGAACCCTTATTGATTCGACTAGTCCATAGTTGATGAGCGTTCTAAATTCTAGAAACGTTATTGAAGTAAATCCAAACCAAACTTACTTTGGTGCGGACTCCGATGTCAAACTGAGATGAACAACCCTTATATAGGGGATTTATTTACGCGTTAGCGTTAAGATGTTGTGCACATACATGGTACAAATGGTTGATCCCCCTGAGTACGAGAAGCAAGGTCCATATAGTCTTACGACTGTTAAAGGTTTAAAGTAGGAATACTTGACAACCTGGGACATAGTTCGTGGTCTTAAGACCCTCAGACGTTCTTTTAAATCTTGTTTTACATTCTTGACTCAAAAGCTAAATCTTCAATTATTCGATATCCGTTGA
The DNA here is from genome assembly GCA_034770075.1 of Aralia elata. Lineage (NCBI taxonomy): Eukaryota > Viridiplantae > Streptophyta > Magnoliopsida > Apiales > Araliaceae > Aralia > Aralia elata. The sequence goes on from CM068381.1 coordinate 25,363,693, forward strand.
TTATTTCGCATGTTATTATTGTCATTGTTGTTATACTTGCTGGGCAATCATTGCTCACTCTTGCATAATAACATTGCAGCTAAAGTTGAAAGAAATGATGAGCCGTCCACTAGTAAGGGCAAAGGCAAAGCAAACAAGTGATGAAGAATTGCTATATGTGTTAAAGTGATGATTATGTAATAGACTTATTTTATGTTTTCCGCACTGATGTTTATTTAAGGTTAGATGACCTGGGATTTGTTTATGAATGATGTTGTAATCCTCTAATGGGAGATTTCTATTTCTATTCAAGTATTTTCATTTATATTTGGATGGGTAGTTAGATGTGATGTGATGTTTTTGGATTGTGAACACCAAATCCTGAGGAAATGAAGTACCCGGATTTGGGGGTGTCACAGGTTGGTATCAAAGCCGTAGGTTATGAACCTTAGGTGGGGAAACCTTAGGGTAGTAGCCTTTTTAGAGTCAGAAAATATAGTGATGATAAACTCTCATCGAGTTCTAAGGAATGAATTAAGGAAATTTTTAAAGATAATTAAAGACCTTATGTGTTATGTGCTTATGTGTTAACAACCTATGTGCTGCGACTAGTACCGAGTATTAATTAAAATTTAAACTTTGTTGTCAGGATGTCGGATATTGGAGGATCCAGTCAGCCTAGGGAGATTGTGCCCCGAGTGGCTGGAGAGGAGGAGCCCCATAATATACATGTTATCAGGGAGCAGTTGGTACATAGAAAGCCATCTCCATTGATCACGGTTGAGGGTCAGGAGCATGAGCCTGAGTCAGATCCCGAGGAGGATCCTAAGGAGGTTGAGGAGGAGGAAGAAGACCCTGAGGAGATACCACTATCTTCCATAGGTTTTCAGATGTTTGAGCAGGTGTATGATCGCAACGTAGAGTTGCAGGATCGAGTGGAGGAGTTAGAGGGACATGTGGCTGAGCATCAGGCTGTTCTAGAGCAAAAGGATGAGGAAATTGAGGACCTGGATATACGTCTGGGAGATGTAGAATGGAAGTTAGTTCAGTCAGAGAGTCAAAAAGAAGACTTGCTAGCTGAGAATGAAAGAATGAAACTTGAAATTCAGAAGTTAAAAGGATGATTTGAGTGAGGAGTCTGCAGAACGTGCTAGAGCAGAGGATGCTTGGATGCGTAACGCTCGACGTGCAGAGATTTCCGAAGAAGGTGAACGGGCAAAGCGGGCTAAGATTGAGGAGACGGACTACACATTTCAGACAGCGATTGATAGGGCCCATGATCGAATTCTCCACTATCTGATTCAGTTCGAGGAATTACCATGGTACATATTAGATCGCAGGACGATGTGCCGTATCATGGAGGAAGAACGTAGACAGGCAGTTCGACGCCTTAGTAGGCCATGATAGGAGACGTTTTGAGTTATGTGAAAATATCTATGATGTTTTATGATGTAAAGTCCAGCGTGATTATACACAATGGAATATGACTGTTTAATCCTAAAGATTGTTTGATCTTAGGATAGTTGATGTAAATAGCAGTGATGCTACCTTTTCATGTTTAAGACCTTTGAATTGATGAAATATCAGTTTTATTTGAAGATATTATGTGTTAAATGTTAACCTGAATTGTTTTAGTTAAATATTGAACACTTAAGAAATTGAGTGATGACCTAATAAGTGCATATTCTTGAACAGAATTATGCCGCCAAGAAGAGCTGGACGACCCCGTCAACAACCACCCCCTGAGGGGTCCACTAACAACAATAACAATAATCCACCCGATGTTAACCCAGTTCAGCAACTAGTGAATCTTTTAACTGTTACTTTTGCCAATCAACCGCAAGCTCACGCTACGACCTTTAAGGACTTTAAGGCCGTTGGTCCCCCTGAGTTTAAAGGAGCGATGAATCCGATAGAAGCCCAAACCTGGGTAATGGAAATGGAGAAAGTTTTCGATGTCGTTAGGGTTGGGAATGACCAGAAGACTGCCTTTGCGACTTTCATGTTAAAGTCGGAAGCCAGCTACTGGTGGCAAGCCAATAAGACGAGAGCAGGAGAGGGTGTCATACCGTGGGATCGATTTAAGGAAATGTTTTTCGAGATGTATTTTCCGACTAGTTCACAGAATCAGATGGAGGTTCAGTTTCTCGAACTTAAATAAGGAACGATGACAGTGCCAGAATATTTGGCAAAATTTAACGAATTAGAAAGGTTTGCACCATACCAGGTTAACACGGATGAGAGGAAGGCTAGACGGTTTGAGCAAGGATTGAAGCCTTGGCTTTACAGTAAGGTTTCTATGTTTCAACTCAACACATTTGCGGCGGTGTTAGAGAAAGCGATAATAGCTGAGGGAGGAAGTGAAGCGATAACCAGATACAACCAAGAACAGAAGAAGAAAAAGGGTGAAAATGAGAATAATAAGGCAAGTGGTAGTAGCAGTGGTGGTCACAACCAGAAGAGGAAGTGGAATGATAATGGATCTGCTGGAAATCAACAGGGAGGTCAGAAGAAGAAGATAGAAGCGTGTGTTACATGTGGGAAGAATCACATAGGGATTTGCCTGAAGGGGAAGAGGGTGTGCTACAATTGCAACCAGGAGGGCCACATAGCTCCGAATTGTCCGAATCCGAAGAAGGGCGCTTGTTTCACACGTGGATCGAAGGATCATCTGGCTAGAGATTGCCCCAAGAAAGCAGCAGCAGGAACAGGATCGGGAGGAAATAAGGGAAACAGTGGTGGTAGTACATTGGCTATAACCGGATCAGCACCAGCAAACCGACCAACTGCAAGGACTTTCAACATGACCGTGCAAGATGCCGTGCAGTCTCGCGATGTGGTGTCAGGTATCATTCCGATCAATAATATAGATGCTTATGTATTGTTTGATTCGGGTGCTACTTGTTCATTTATATCCGATGACTTTGCTAAAAACTTAGATTTGCCTAAGGAGGAATTAGACTACCCTTTGAACATAGAAATTGCAAATAGGGAGGTAATTCCTGTTAGGTACGTACACAAGAACTGTAGAGTGAATATTAAGGGAAACGTGATGATAGTAGATCTGATCCCAATCAAACTTGGGGAATTTGACGTTATTTTGGGTATGGACTGGCTATTCAATTATGGAGCGATAATTGATTGCCAGAAGAAACGTATCAACCTTATGACCCTGTCAAAGGTAGTATTTTACGGCAGCAAATCGCCTAGACAAGCGAGTTGTCTGACGATGATGCAGGCCAGGAAGTTGTTAAGACAAGGCTGTGTGGGATACTTAGCCTACATAGTTGATACTCGAAAGGAGAGTCCGAAGTTAGAAGAAATACCTGTCGTAAGGGACTTTGTAGAAGTCTTTCCAGACGATTTGCCAGGACTTCCGCCAGATTGGGAAATTGAGTTTGTAATCGATTTAGCGCCAGGAACTGCCCCGATATCGAAAGCTCCGTACCGTATGGCCCCAGTAGAGATGAAAGAATTGATGGTGCAACTGCAAGAACTTTTGGATAAGAAGTATATTCAGCCGAGCGTATCGCCGTGGGGAGCGCCGGTGTTGTTTGTTAAAAAGAAGGACGGATCGATGCGACTTTGCATTGATTACAGAGAGTTGAACAAGGTCACGATTAAGAATAAATACCTGTTGCCAAGAATCGACGACTTGTTTGATCAGTTGAAAGGAGCTAGATATTTCTCAAAGATAGATTTGAGGAGTGGGTATCATCAGTTGAAGGTGAGGAAAAAAGATATACCGACGACAGCGTTCAGAACTAGTTATGGTCACTACGAGTTTCTGGTGATGTCATTTGGTCTAACAAATGCTCCTGCAGCATTTATGGACCTAATGAACAGGGTGTTTAAGCCGTTTTTGGACAAGTTCGTAGTAGTATTCATTGACGATATTCTAATTTATTCCAAAACCAAGGAAGAGCATGCAGAACATTTGAAGTTGACATTGGAAGTGTTAAGAAGAGAGAAGTTGTACGCTAAATTTTCAAAGTGTGAATTCTGGATAGAACGAGTGCAATTTCTTGGACATGTAATTGACAAGGATGGGATTTCGGTGGATCCGTCAAAGGTTGAAGCAGTGCTTAACTGGGATCAGCCGAGAACGCCATCGGAAGTGAGGAGTTTCCTCGGATTAGCGGGTTACTATAGGAGATTCATTCAGGATTTTTCCAAAATCGCGACTCTGTTAACGAATTTGACTAGAAAGACGGTGAAGTTCGTTTGGACGGAGAAGTGTGAGGAAAGTTTTCAAGAATTAAAGAAGAGGTTGAGTACGGCGCCTGTGTTGTCTCTACCGGATAGCACGGGAAATTTTGTGGTGTACAGTGATGCGTCGCATAAAGGACTAGGCTGTGTGCTTATGCAGAACGGTAAGGTCATTGCGTATGCGTCACGACAATTAAAGGACTATGAGAAGGGGTATCCTACCCATGATTTGGAATTGGCCGCGGTGGTGTTTGCTTTGAAGATATGGAGGCACTATCTTTACGGGGAGAAGTGTGAAATATATACAGACCACAAAAGTCTGAAATATATTTTTACACAGAAGGATCTGAATATGCGTCAGAGGAGATGGTTGGAATTGATAAAGGATTACGACTGCGAAATTTTATACCATCCGGGTAAAGCGAATGTGGTGGCCGACGCCTTAAGCAGAAAGGGACGGGAGAAACTATTTGGTTTAACCGCTCAGGAGGAGTTAGTTACAACAATGGCAAAATTGGAATTGGAGGTGAAATATCTGGGGGAGTGTGACGAAAAATTATTTCAATTGAGAATCGGTTCAACTTTGGTGGATAAGGTTAAGGAAGCACAAATGAAGGACGAGGAATGTGAGAAAATCAGGAAAAGAATATCTGGAGGTGATGAAGTGAAATTCAAAGTGGATAATGAAGGAGTATTGAGATTCGAGGGAAGGATTTGGGTTCCGCCAGTACAAGAAGTTAAGGAGGAAATTCTGAGCGAGGCTCATAATTCGAGATATTCGATTCATCCGGGTAGTACGAAGATGTACCAAGATCTCCGACAGCATTTTTGGTGGCCAAATATGAAGAGAGACGTTGCCGATTATGTAGCCAAGTGTTTGACATGTCAGAAAGTTAAAGCAGAACATCAGAGACCAAGTGGGCTATTACAACCGTTAGAAATCCCAGAATGGAAATGGGAGCACATCACCATGGATTTCGTAGTAGGTCTTCCGACGACTCAGAAAGGTTTCGACGCAGTATGGGTTATCGTGGATCGACTGACGAAATCAGCACATTTTCTACCGATCAAGATCAGATTCAACCTAGATCAGTTGGTGAAGTTGTATGTTAAGGAGATTGTTTCGAGGCACGGTGTTCCAATATCTATTGTCTCAGATAGGGATCCGCAATTACGTATGAGTACGACATATCATCCACAGACCGACGGACAGAGCGAAAGAACGATTCAGACATTGGAAGATATGTTACGAGCTTGCATTATGGACTTCAAAGGAAATTGGGACGATCATCTACCATTAGTAGAATTTGCTTACAACAACAGTTACCACGCAAGTATTGGCATGCCGCCTTACGAAGCGTTGTACGGCAGAAAGTGCAGAACTCCATTATGTTGGGATGAAGTTGGCGAACGTCAATTGCTCGGACCAGAACTGGTACAACAGACCGCAGAAATCATTAAAGTGATCAGGGCAAGATTGATAGCAGCTCAGGATAGACAGAAGAAGTACGCCGATCAACATCGTAAGGATCGAGAGTTTGACTCTGGTAGCTATGTATTCTTGAAAGTATCTCCCTGGAAAGGGAAGATTCGTTTTGGTAAAAAGGGAAAACTGAGCCCGAGGTTCATTCTCACCTTTGAAGTGTTAAGAAGAGTTGGTGAGGTCGCTTATGAGGTAGCTTTACCCCCAGTGCTGGAACACATCCACAATGTCTTTCATGTCTCGGTGTTACGACCATACAAACCCGACTACAAACATGTTATAGAATATGAACCCCTACAAGTTGAGAAAGATTTGTCTTATGAAGAAGAGCTTGTTCAAATAGTTGACAGGAAAGAGCAAGTGCTAAGAAATAAAATTATACCTTCTGTTAAGGTGATCTGGAGGAACCACAACGCTGAAGAAGCTACGTGGGAACTCGAAGATCAAATGATGAGAAATTATCCTCAGTTATTTGCTTAATCTATGTGTAGCGATTCTAGGGACAGAATCTTTGTAAGGGGGGAGAATGTAACGGGACGAGTTATTTGAGTCGTGATTCTGGGGACAGAATCCTTTTAAGGGGGGAAAGATGTGACGAACGAGAATTTTTGTAACTTATTTTAAATATTTATTGAATTAAATAAATATTTTTCGATGATTTGATTGTTGAATTAATTGATTAATTGACGAATTTGTGGTAGATTAATTTAATTATATGTGTTACATTAATTAGATTAATATGGAGAAGTTTTATATTTAAAGTATGTGTTTAATTGAATTTATTTGATTAAATACATTATTTAAATAAGTATAATGTTATTTCTAATTAATTTAATTATTAATTAGAGATTTAATAATTTGTCATTATTAATAAATGAGAATTTTATTTATATGACTATGTGATTTAATGAAGAATTATTCTATTTTATTTTATTTGATTTTAGTGAGATTATTTAGTTGATTAAAGTGTGACATGAAACTATATAATAAGTTATTTATTAAAATAAATTAGAAGGGAGAATAAATGATTAGCCAAACGAGGCCTTGATAGGAGTTGGTGCCAGTTTATTAACTGACACCATGATCTATCAGTTTATTAATGCGTATAATGGTCTATCAGTTCATTCCTATCATCAGTTCCTAGCAAGTCAGAGAGAAAAAGAGAGAGTTTGAGAGAATTGAAGAAGAAAATATACTCACCTTATTGCATAATCTAACTTCTTGTCAAGGTAATTCTTAATTTTAACCTTTAATTTATGTTTTCTAAATTTTTTGCCATGAATGCATGTTTGAGTTTTCTGTAAATTAAGTTATATGATTAAATTTTTATAGAATGATGATTGGATGTTAGAAAGCATGTATAAGCGTCTTTTATATGATGTATATATGATTTAGAGTAATTAATTCATGAGATTATGCCTTGAATTAGAAGTTCTGAAATTTACAGAGAAACAGAGTTTAAATATGACTTATATGTATGAAAAATTATGCTTGAATAACATGTTAATCGTTAAATTGATAGTTGCTTATGTTTATGCATGTAAAAACGAAAAGAATGAAACTTAAACAGATTGATTTGGTTAAGAAATGAGTTTACTGCGATTAATTTTGTTAATTGTGTCAAAACTTGCTAATAAGGCATGAACAGTGAAATTTTTTGTTTTAATTGGTTGTTTAGATTGTTTGTGATGTTAAAATCACTCTGTATGTGTTGGGTTTTGATTTTATAACTCATATGACGAATGGGTATACTTAATTTATCAATTCGATGAAAAACTTTGGCCAAATTTGGCATTTTCTGCGTTCTTCGCGAACTGCAGGAACTGAATTTCGTGTTTCTCGCCCCGGCGAGAATTTTGAACTGTGATTTCTCGCCCCGGCGAGAGCTCGCCCCGGCGAGAATTTTGAACTACGTTTTCTCGCCCCGGCGAGAAATTTGTGAAGAGTTTTCCCGCCCCGGCGACGTTTTTGTGAAGAGTTTTCCCGCCTCGGCGGGAATTAAAAAAAAAAAAAAAGAGTAAAAAGACGAGAGTAAAAATTTTATTCTTTTTTTGTGATCATGGTATGAAATCGTGGTTATACCTAAAGCTTAGGCTAATGTATAAAATGAATGTTAAATTACTGTGAAATGTGGTAGCATAAGCCCATTGATTGTTCGGTGTCAACTGAGCTATTAAAATAAAAATTTTGGATGAGAATGAGTTCTGAAGTGTTTATAATACTGTAACTAATTATTGTTACTGTTTTATAAACGGAATGTATAGGTTGATTAGAGAAACGTGAGTCTTAAATTTATAGTCTACGCACGATGCAAGTATCTTATCCTTACTTTTACGTTTACGCAAGTTCCTAAATTTCATTATCATAGATTACAAGCTTCATAATGCTATTATTTCTTGAGCAAGTTATTGTTTCTATTCCATTCAATTTCATGGATTCAATGAGACGTTTTTAATTTCCTCTTTGTAATGCTTCAGTTATATAGAACGTATTCAATCGTACCTTTTGTGAGATTTAGTTTTGATTCTAGAATAACACCTTTTGAACCTTGATTGGCTAGCGAACCCTTATTGATTCGACTAGTCCATAGTTGATGAGCGTTCTAAATTCTAGAAACGTTATTGAAGTAAATCCAAACCAAACTTCCTTTGGTGCGGACTCCGATGTCAAACTAAGATGAACAACCCTTATATAGTGGATTTATTTACGCGTTAGCGTTAAGATGTTGTGCACATACATGGTACAAATGGCTGATCCCCCTGAGTACGAGAAGCAAGGTCCATATAGTCTTATGACTGTTAAAGGTTTAAAGTAGGAATACTTGACAACCTGGGACATAGTTCGTGGTCTTAAGACCCTCAGACGTTCTTTTAAATCTTGTTTTACATTCTTGACTCAAAAGCTAAATCTTCAATTATTCGATATCCGTTGATTATTTCGCATGTTATTATTGTCATTGTTGTTATACTTGCTGGGCAATCATTGCTCACTCTTGCATAATAACATTGCAGCTAAATTTGAAAGAAATGATGAGCCGTCCACTAGTAAGGGCAAAGGCAAAGCAAACAAGTGATGAAGAATTGCTATATGTGTTAAAGTGATGATTATGTAATAGACTTATTTTATGTTTTCCGCACTGATGTTTATTTAAGGTTAGATGACCTGGGATTTGTTTATGAATGATGTTGTAACCCTCTAATGGGAGATTTCTATTTCTATTCAAGTATTTTCATTTATATTTGGATGGGTAGTTAGATGTGATGTGATGTTTTTGGATTGTGAACACCAAATCCTGAGGAAATGAAGTACCCGGATTTGGGGGTGTCACAGTAAGCCATGTATGGGTGTAGTATTGAAGAAAGGAGCAATGTAATTTGCTATTGAATCCGAGTGTGGGTTGGGGAAGAGAAGAAATTGGAAGAAGAATGTGGTTGGGGAAGTTCGGTTGGTGTGGGAGAAGGAAGAAATAGGGTTTGGGCAATTCGAATATGATTTGGAATGAAAGAAATCGAATTGGGCACGAAGTTAAACAAACTGATTTCCGCGATCTTCGTCGGGGCGACGATTTTGGCCTTAGAATCTCGCCGGGACGAGAACATCCAGAGAGGTCTAGGCTGGGGCGAGAAATTGGAGCGCTGGGGCGAAAACTGGCAGAGGGGTTCTCGCCGGGGCGAGGATTCCTAGGTCATTTTTCTCGCCAGGGCGAAGATCCTTAATTCTGAAATTTTGCCTTTTTTCCTCTTTTATTCAATTGGTACTATCCCAAAACCTTATCCCTTTTTCCAATACATTCCCCAAAGCCTTGTCCCTGTTCAAAGCAAAATAGCATTGATTAATTCAACTATGAGAGATCGGAGAAACACTAAAACTTTGAAAACAAATGAACTCTTAAGTAAACTAGCTATAAGCAAAATTATTGACTAAGCTAAATCTACTAAAGCAATAAAATAACATGATTGGGTTGCCTCCCATCAAGCGCTTGGTCTATAGTCATCAGCCCGACTTTCTCTGCGATCTCATGAATCAGTCTGATCGATCGAAGTAAGGTAAACCGAGGTTGCTTGTCGATCCACATCACCTCCCCAATAATGCTTAAGTCGTTGACCATTGACCTTAAACGTGCGCTTTGTGTTCGGTTCTTCAACTTCGATTGCCCCGTGGGAAGCTACAGAAGTTACCACAAAAGGACCTGACCATCTAGACTTTAACTTCTCGGGAAATAATCTTAATCTGGAGTTGAACAACAATACCCTCTGTCCCGGTTCAAATTTTCGCTCAATTGTCCGCTTGTCATGCCACTTCTTGACTTTTTCTTTATACAGCTTAGCATTCTCATACGCTTGGTGTCGAAATTCCTCTATCTCGTTCAGTTGAAGCAGCCTTTTCTCGCCAGATGCTTGTAAATCAAAGTTTAACTTTTGAATGGCCCAATATGCATTATGCTTGAGCTCGATCGGTAAATGGCACACTTTTTCGTAAACCATGCGATATGGTGACATTCCAATGGGATTCTTGTAGGCCGTTCGATACGCTCATAAAGCATCGTCTAACTTCATTGCCCAATCCTTACGAGATGGATTGACCACTTTCTCCAGAATTTGCTTAACTTCACGATTCGTAACCTCCGTTTGGCCATTTGTTTGGGGATGATAAGCCGTAACAATCCTGTGTTTGAGTCCATACTTAGCTAGAAATTTTGTGAACTGCTTGTTGCAAAAATGGGTACCTTCGTCACTGATTATGGCCTTTGGTGTACCGAATCGAGTAAAAATATTTTTTCTCAAGAACCGCAGAACCACCTTGGCATCATTCGTGGGTAAAGCAGCTGCTTCAACCCATTTTGATACGTAATCCACTGCCAAAAGTATGTACTGGTTGTTGAAGGATGACGGAAATGGCCCCATAAAATCAATGCCCCATACGTCGAAAAGTTCAACTTCAAGTATAGTGTTAAGAGGCATTTCATGTCGTTTTGAAATATTTCTGACCCGTTGACATCTGTCGCACTTTAGAGCAAAGAGGTGGGCATCCTTGAACAATGAAGGCAAGAAGAACCCTGATTGAAGTACTTTCGCCGCTGTTCTTTCTCCCCCATAGTGTCCCCCATATTCTGAAGAATAACACCGATTCAATATGCTTTCCGTCTCCTCACGTGGCACACAACATCTTATCATTTGATCCGCACAAGTCTTGAAGAGAAATGGATCATCCCAGAGGTACTGCTTAACATCGTGGAGAAATTTCTTTCGTTGCTGAGAATTTAAATCAGCCGGGATTACATTACTGACTAGGTAGTTCACGTAATCAGCATACCAAGGCACTTCTGTGTTGATACGGAATAGTTGCTCATCCGGAAATAGCTTATTGATCACTACATCATCCTTTTTTTGAGTTTCTGAATTTTCTAACCTTGAAAGATGACCAGCCACCTGATTTTTCGTACCTTTTCTATCTCGAATTTCCAGGTCGAATTCTTGCAGAAGAAGGACCCATCGAATCAATTTTGGTTTGGCATCTTTCTTTGCAATCAAGTATTTGATGGCTGAATGATCAGTGTAGACTATTACCTTGGTTCTAATCAGATATGCTCGAAATTTATCAAAGGCAAATACTATTGCAAGTAACTCTTTTTCTGTGGTGGTGTAATTTAATTGTGCATCAGTGTCTTACTTGAGTAGTAAATGGTATGGAAAATCTTATCTCGACGCTGACCCAACACCGCTCCCACTGCATAATCACTTGCGTCACACATCAACTCAAATGGCAACGTCCAATCAGGGGCAACTATGATCGGTGTTGTGACTGATGAGATCCTGACTAGGCTCGCATCAAGCGTCATCGACTCAACTCAAGCTTCGAGGGTTCAACAAACGAATTCAAGTAATTGGGCTAGAATATACTCAAGGATGCTTACATTGGAGCTCAATTCATATGAACATCGAGGAGAGGGTCATTCATATGATTTGGGATTGCTAGATACGATCTATGTAGTAAGACCAAATCAATGCAAGTCAAGTGTTCGAGATAATGTTCGTCATGTTCGTTGGTATCGTCTAATCATTAATGAAGATATGTGTCGATTAATGGAAGGATTAACATCTTACGACGTTATGGATGTCCAAGAAAGCTGAAGAGGTTATGTTATATCATGGGACAACACGGGGTTGGATTGCACGAAAAACAAACTTAGAAGTTGGGATTCAGGGTTCTCGCCCCGGCGAGATCCGCAGGCTTATTTTTCTCGCCCTGGCGAGAACTTCTCTGGATATCTTCGCCCCGGCCAAAGCTGAAGCCGCCCCAGCCAAGTCTTCTCTGCCCATCTTCGCCCCGACGAGAATTCCCAGCATAAATTTCTCGCCCCAGCGAGAACTCTCAAATTTTACTGGTGCATTTTTCGAGGCAGACGCATTTTGACAGTTTGGGACGCGAATTTCTTCCTTAATTTTAGGGTTTTCAGTATATTTCTATATTTCTATTGTAACTAGGATATTTCTTAGATAGGGATTGATTTCCTTATTGTCTATTAGTTAGGATTTCTATTTCCATTCAAATTCTTATTTCCTTATAGAATTAGGGTTTCTATGTATTAGTATAAATAGAATACATGGCTTATGTAATAGAGAGACTACAATTCAGATTAATAAAAATTATTGTGAGATTCTTCTCATCTTTTGGTTCTTTAAGAATTCCTAGATTATTTTCTTAGTTTTCTTGAGATTTTATTATCGACTTATCATTCAACATACCATAGTTGTTTGTGGTGTCATTCTACCGAACCATCAATCGTCGATTGTACCGAGGTTCCTGCTTCTTATAAGTACGAGGTTTAGGTGTCGTTGGTGTCCATTCAACGCAAGCTTCCTAGCACAAAACAATTATACTAAGGTTCTCGTCTCAATATAGGCGAAAGGTTAAGGTGTTGTGAGCGTTCCACCTTCATAACTTGCTGGAAACGATCCGGGCGACGACCACAAGCGTGCCGTTGAGTCTATCATTTGGTATCAAAGCTAAGCCTTTCTAGCGAGTTATCTGTAACGACCCCAAATTCTGAACAATCCAACTCTCCACATCGATCGTTAACAATACATCTTCATTCTGACTTTACAACATTATTCAATGTTAAACTTAACAAAATGCGGAATAATTTTAAACTTTTCAGTTTTCTTTCTTTGCTTTTCCTGAATCATAACCTTTAATCATTTATATATTCTAGAATCGTATTTTCTTAATGATTCGCTTCATTAGAGTTACAATAAAAAATAAAACTTACTTCTAGATTCAATACCCTTTATACATCGGATAAAATTAAATTACAAGTCAATACAAATTTTACAACTCAACATCTGTTACATTTAATACATCATCAAATACATCATCCAGAACCTTAATCATGGTTAAAAAATATAAATTTAAGCTAAACATTTGATCTTCATGCATTATATCTGATTCATGCCATTCAAACAGCACATAACGTTATCTTGTATCATTAACCTGCAAAAGTGGTTATTTGCAAGAATGAGCTCGGCAACTCAGCAAAATTTAACAGTTTGCATGCATCACATAACACATAGATAACATGCTCATCATCTAAATTATAAACATTTGGCTAAACATATCATACATAATGATCAACACATATCAAGTAAAGATTGAGTTCCATAACTCAATCAGTATTCTTTACTTAACGAACGTAGTCATAATTTGACTTTGTCGTTTCATACTTGTAACATATATAAAATACATCATGCTTTTACATCATAGATTTAAAATAGTTAATCATTTAGTTCACATAACAAATAGAAACTGAAAGACTTGCCTGATTCGTAGATTACCAATTACCATAATCAGCTTATACTTATCTGCACTTCACGTATCCTACACGATATATAATCATGCACAACATTTATTAGTCACATTGCAACGCTTAGTATTAACTCTACTTTACATTTCATAATCTTTCATTTTATTCTCTATACAATTCTCAACTTAGAAATTAAGTCCTCCTCATAATTATACCTTTCATTTTATTATGTTTAACTTTCTTTTCCTTCTCATTACGTTTCACTTTCATTGTCACTTAACATTTAGTTAAGTCTTAAACTTTGTCTTTACATCACATTAGATATATAATATTTATTAACACTGCTTAAGTTAATCTTTGGCTTGTTACATTTTCCTTTTATGCTTAAGTCTTACAACTCACTAAATCCCAACGTTTAATCACCAATTATGTGATTACCATGTGTTATTAAGTCCCAACGTTTAATCACTAATAATATGTTTTTCATTTCATTATAATCATTTATTAAGGTTGCATAGGCATTCCTATAATTGAACAATTAAAATTTTATTACTGGGCAAATCTGGCTACCGGCGCTGCGGCGCCAGTATTAAGACTAAGAACCGGCGCTGCGGCGCTGGGTCAAAATTTTCGGGTCGGGCAGGGTTGGCGCTGCGGCGCCATTTTTGAGCTAGCAAGCGGCGTTGCGGCGCCGCGACTCAGACTCAGGTTCTGACTTTCGTGAATCAGAAAATTTTAGACCAAAACTCCTAATTTCTTCATTCAAATCACTAAATTAAGCAAATCCAGATGCTATACACTTAGAAAAACCAAAACCCAACACATCTAAATTGATTCTAACAATACCCAAAGCTTCAACAACCAATTTCAAGCCTCAAAAATCAATATTCATGCTAGTTTTATAAACTTTTACAAATTTAGCGCAATCGATCACCACGGATTCGTTATTCAACCAAATTGATCCGTTCAACTTCTGTTGTTTTCGTTTTTCAACGCATAACAACAATCCATTAATAATTTACAGTTTCATGTACGCATTGACAATTAATTTTGACTCCAAAGTAAGCCAAAATATACATATTCAACCAAAAACCAAATTCTTTATTTTAAACATGTTTTTCATGGATTAATAACTCCAAAATCATATATAAACACTATATAACCGATTAAACATATTTATAAACATATATAGCCAACATCTCATCAAATCATCAACCAATAATCCATTTTAAAGAAAATTCAAGGAATAAAAAAATTAAGAACTTAAAGCTAGGTTTTTACCTTTGATTCCTTCTTTAGACCAAATAGATGATAAGAATTGCTTGACTCTTCTTCCTCCTCTTGATTTCTCTCAAATCTCCTCTCAATTTGTTTCACAGAGAGCTTTCTCTCCCAATTCTCTCTTCCTCTCCTTTGTATATATCTATTTTTAGTCTTATCAAAATAAGCTGACAAACTTTACGTATCTTCTAGTTGGGAGTTTCAGCGGTTAAGAAAGCCAAAGGCCACAAGGCCTTGTTTGGTACTTCTTTAAAGAATTAATCCATTTTTTGTTATTATTATTATACTATATGCTTCCCATTTAAAATTAACCATTGTCACACTTTAATTTAATTAAACTTATTATATTAACAAATCTAATTAAACTTATTAATAATTTCAATCAAAACCTTACTGACAAAATTATAATTCAATTTAGCCAAACTATAATTTTATTAAATAAATCATTTTATTCAATAAACCATTAATGCTCTAATTTAATTATTTAATTAAATTAGAATATTACCATTCTATTAGCGTAACAAAAATACGCACCGACGATAAAATTGTTTATCATCAACTATTCAATATCATCATACCTAAATAATTTTCATCAAATATTTATTTTATTAAAATAAATATATATTTACATTAATTCACCATTTTAATTAAGTGAATTTCTCACATTATTATGAAATATAATCCATAATAATTTCATTACTAACAAGGCATAATAATTAAAATATATTATTTCATAATATAATTTCAACTTAATAACATTCAGTTAATATCATTTTCATAACAATTTTATTTACTATCATCAATGGTTTAATCTACCATTAAACCTCATTTTTCCAATATAAGAATATATATATATATTCCTCTTCTATATTCACACCAAATCACATATTTCACAGGATATAACACATATATAAATATATATTCGAACCCGACACCTCTCATAATAAGAATTTTATTCGCTAAATTCTTATTTAATAATTCTTGAAAATCCGGGTTATCACATTATCTATCTTTATTTTTCTTGTTGAAGAGTAAAAAAAAATTCAGTTATTTTTGATTGATTGCTATTGTTGGGGAAATTGTTGTTGTAAGTTGCTTAGGTATCCGTAAGTTTGAAGACATTGGGATTTCATTGAAGAGGATTTTAATTGGTGATCGTGAAATTTTGGTGGTTATCGTACGTCACACTTGCTATATTTTGTTTTGTGATAAGTTCTTATTGAATTAAAAAGAAAACTGTGATATTTGTTTGGTGATTTCAAAAAGAACCTAAAAGAGGGAATTAGAGTGGTAAAAGGCAAGAGTGTGAGATCAATTGAGGGTAAAAGCCAATAGAGTGATATGTTGATCGATTTCGCAATCAATAAAACACGCGCAAGTATACGCGGTCCACAAGTAATATAAGATAAGTAAAGTGTCGAACCCACGAGGAATTATGTTAAATAATTACCAAATATCAATCGCATGTAAAATCAATCTAATTTAAACAATGATAATATGATTTGTGTTTGGTGTTGATTATAACTAAAATAAAGACAATTAAGCAAGCAAGGTTTTCTAATACGAATAAAGTTCAAGATAAAAAGGTCTAAGATTACAATATCCCCCAACTCTTCATTTAAATATCATACTCTCTCTTGTTTTGTAAATTAGAACATAAGAATTGCTATCCGAGAAATCACAAGTATATATAAGCCTATCTCGATGGTCGAATACGTATTTCCTATTGTGGTGTGTAGATATATTTCTATTCTACACACAAACAAGAATCTCATATCAAGAACAATTAATAAGACACATGTCACGTAAAATCCCATTAACCATTCTATCAATTACCAACTTTCACAAAAGAAATCATTAAACACGGATTCTCAATTGGATACATGTGGTATTTAGGTATATGTCTATCCTAAATACAATCAAATTATCAACCCTCAAGAATAATACATAAGACTCACGTTACATAATCTCATACATTATCCATAAAGAACATCTAATTTTCACATGAATTCATAACTAGGTCTTAACTTATACTTCCTCTCTCAATTCCATATAAGTTACCAAAGTAATTACGGGCCAAGCAATTAATCCTTAATCAAAAGTTATAAACTCCAATTCACAAAATGCCTAATTACCATTCAAGAGAGAGCATTCAATTTAAACTACAAGTTGGGTTCCATTGCAATCTTAGAATGAAGAGTTTAGCTCATATTAAATCTCAATAACATCATAATCTGATTATAGTACATGGTTGAAGTTACAAAATAAGAAAGAAGAACTAAAACATATAAAGATACACCCTTTTTGTGATAAGAAACTCCAATTGATGTAGTGTAATTCTTCTTCTCTAATCCTTGCTCTCCTATTTCGTGCACTTAGCCTCCTTGGTTGATGATATTCTGATAATCTTTCTTTTAGCTCCTTTGTTCTTCCCTTTTTAGCTCCAAACCCCTAGCTTTTCCAATATGTGTAACCAAGCTTGAATGATGCAATACCAACTCCCTGGATGCCTGATAATTCTTCCCTCTCTCCTCATTTTCCCGTTCCTGAAATTCCTCCTCTAGTGCGCCACAATAGCAGAACAGACAAAGCAAGCCGCTCCAGAAATCGCGCTCTCGCCCCGGCGAGAAAAACAGCCTGGGGAGCTCGCCCCGGCGGGGAAAATGGCCTGGGGAGCTCGCCGCAGCGAGGCCTTCTGTCATGCTGAAATTACACTTTTGCCCCTGGACTTGCTAAAAACCGCCACGATCGTCCACAACTGTTTTCTACACAACAAAAGCATAAAACAAGTAAATAGATACTATAAACACCTAAGGATAGCAAATAATTGAGTTCAAAGGATAACTAATTCGTAGGTATAAAACCCACTCATCAAATACCCCCAAACTTAAGACTTTGCTTGTCCTCAAGCAAAAACAACGGAAATGAAAAATACCCAATGCAACTAATTAAATGAATGCAAATGCATGAACTATAAGCCTAGAGCAGCCAAGAAAGGAAATCAAGCCTCAACAATCAGAAACAACTAAACAACAACATCACAACTGTAGGACTATCAGAAATGAGACACGCACCAAATTTTGCCTTAACCCTTATGTATGTGTGTGTGGTCAGAAAGACAGAGTACGCAATGATCACAATTCAATCTAATAACTACAGTGCTCAAAAGAAGATAAAATAGTCAAGAACCACTACTAGTATTTCACATGCTCACTAGCTTTTATTTTCACACTATATTTAGAAATATTCTATAATAATTACCGAGTGCGTTTTACGCTCCATCTCGATGATAGTTTTATCTAGATCAGTGCAATGTCTATCTTTATTAGGCTATTCAATGTCACCCATGTAGCAAACTTTCCACCGATGACTCCCAAACCAGATGGTTTTAGGGCACCAAGCGTAGAAACACTCCAAAGGGCTTACTTGTTCGAATGACATAGGCCACAAAGATAAACTAGTCTAGATTTGCTCATATCTGTCTATATTTCATTTTTCAATTATAACCAGCAATCAAGACAGACATCGAAGCAGTAAATAAGCATAGAATTTTTTTTTTCACTATCCTATCTTTTAATGAGCAACAGCAGTTTCAAAGATTTGAACATACAATCTCACGTACTCAACAACACTGCTATGTGCATTAGTAACTCAAAGGGTTAAAAATTTAAGAAAATTAGGCACGAGTTAACATTTCTAATATAGCAATTCGGATCCAAAGTGTTGAATAGCATAAAAAATTTATCACCATATCATCATCGGCTCTCCTTAAGTGCACTGCTCAAAAGCTTTCTAAATGCAAAAATATATTTTTTTTTAAAACAGACGATGAATATGTATAATAATCATCACACAAATGACAAGAACATAAATAATCATTAAAAGCAAGAAAAGTCATTTTGATGATATTATAAATGCTTAATTATAACATAAGTTCGAAACATACTACGTGAATGCAAAACTACAACTAAATGCAGCATACTAAAATACTATAACTTAAAACTAAAAACTCTAAAACACCCCCAAACTTGGAAATAACAATGTCCTCATTGTAGAAAAGATAAAGACATGAAGAACTGAGGACTTCCCTATGATATCACTCGGCGGGGTGATCGTCCGTCTCCTCGACGTCAGAATCTGATGGTGGGAATGGTGGCAGTGGCATAGGCACGGGAAAGGGGAGTGGAGCTGCACCCGGGTGCTGTGCTGCTAGAGCCGCGCTGAAGCTGGTGGTGAAGTTCCACATGTGCTCCTGCCTCTCAGCTATGCGCTAATTCTGCCTCTCTAGCCTCTTAGCGCGTCTGTCTATCAATAACTGGAGGCTGCGGATCTGAGAGCTGAACTTAGCCTTAGGCCGCGATGAACCAGCAGGTAACTGTACATCCTCCTCCTCCTCCTCCTCGGAGGTAGCCACAATGATAAAGCCTCGGCCTCGAGGATGTGACTCGGCTCCGTCCCATACCTTGTACCTCGCGATTAACCTGTGGTCGAGGATCTGTGATGGCTGCTGTGTGACCTCATCATCTCGCCACTGTACCCCTGCCTGTCTGCACAAACCACAAATGAGGGAGGGGTGAGGTAGTCCGCCCTGAACATTACCCCTCAGAAGCCGGTGGATACTACCCTCAATGATGTTCCCTACATCAATAGAGAAATCCATAACAATAACGTATAGTAACGCTGCCTTCTCCTTCGAAACATCGCTCACGTGCTGGGAAGGCATGAGCTTGGCACTCAGGAAGGCGTACCAAATCTTTCCATACAGGCTGAGGTCCTTGCTGGGGAAGAGAGAAGCACCTCTTTCTCGCTTAGTGATCCATGTGGTACCCGGTTTGCACAACTCAGTTACAATCTTGTCAAAATCAGGCTGCGAGCGAATGAACTCTGTGTACTGGCATAATGCAGGAGGCACCAAGTTGTAGTAGTGATTAATTGCCTGTGCGCTGAACGATACCCTCATCCCCCTGACTATGGCCTCAAAAGGCTGTCTGTCCTGAGCGTTGGCATAAAACTCCTGTACCACAAGAACCACTGCTGGGTCGGGGTGGTGGGTGAAAGTGTCCCACACCCTCTCATCAATCTGCTCCCAAATCTCTCCATCAACCCCTTTCTCTGGCCTGAGTCCTCGCTCGGGAGTTAGAGCTTTACCCGTGATGAAGTCATCAAACCTGTCTGCCGCCTCGGCACTAACAAACTTACTGTGGTCATACTGCCTGGGTGGTGTGGAGGAGGATCCCTCTGTACGAGATCTCTTAGGAGGCATGGTAGCAACAATCAGAATCTACTATTCAGAACAGTCCCAAACCCTGCTGATTTCAATTCACTACTAGACAGAAACTTCCCCCAAACCTGAATTTTTCACAAACCCACAATTTCCTGCAAGAGTCTCCAAATACACAAAATATATCCCCAATCTAGCAGTTAAACCAATACAACCACAACTGGGAACCCAAAATCAACTAATTCAACACTATGCGGAAAACTGACAGTTCAAGGTATGAACACTGACAATCCCAACTTAGAATTCACAGAAACCAATTCCAACTACTGATTACCCAGATGCAAACTCAACAATAATTAACAACCAATAACATGAAAATAGTAGGAAATCAGTTCACCCTCTTGTACCTGGCCTCTGATCGTTGGTGGGTGCAGAGAAATTGGAAAGGTGTGACGGAATTCACCAATTTGCAACTTGAATCCTCACAGAGATGTAATGAGGCTGAATTCCAACCCCAATTCCTCAAAATGATTGAACAATTTCGTGCGGTATCAATGGTGGTGACAGTAATGGTGAGACTTGATTGAAACCCTAATTGGAAGTAGATTGTATGGAAACGGGTTGTTCAATCCTCAATTAAACTGAAATTGACAGTGGGTTGTGGCTATGTTGGATTTCGAATGCACTAGGATGGTTTGGGGCACTTGGGTTTTAGGTTGCAGAGAATGGGGAAGGAGAAGAATGGTGCAGAGTCGAACGAGAAAGAGTTTTTAGGATCTGCAATTCCGTGTCTCTCGCCGGGGCGAGAGATTCCCTTATGTTTTTCTCGCCGGGGCGAGCTCTCGCTGGGGCGAGAGATTCCAAGCATAAAAACCTCGCCGCGGCGAGCCCCCTGTTGAAGCAAAATTTTGAGTTTTGAGAAATGAATGCAGGGGCCATGTTTGATACTTACTCCCTGTATCCCAGCAACCTACAAAACATACATTAGAACCAATAGGCCAAAAATGACCCTCCAAAGCGACTTAGTGCTGAAAAATCCAAAACTAACACACAATACACTAAATATGAAAAACTTAAAAACTAACAACCATGAAAATGTAATAAATAAGATAAACTACCGAATCATAAAAGGATACGGAAAACGGTGGGTTGCCTCCCCCCGAGCGCGTGGTTTAAAGTCCTCGGCCCGACTTCACATCCATTCAAGGCTAATCGGCTAAAGTGATTGAGGTCTTCTGGCGAGCGAAGCCGCCACCCCAATAATGCTTAAGGCGTTGCCCGTTGACTTTAAACGTCACTTCCGGATTATCACCATAGACTTCAACAGCTCCGTGTGGGAATGCGTGCTTGACAGTGAAAGGACCCGACCAACGCGATTTGAGCTTTCCGGGAAAAAGCCTCAATCTAGAGTTGTACAGCAATACCGCTTGGCCAGGCTCGAATTTTCTGTCAACAATCTTCTTATCATGCCACCTCTTTACCTTTTCCTTGTACAATTTTGCATTTTCATAAGCTTGCAGTCGGAACTCATCAAGTTCATTGAGCTGAAGAAGCCTTTTCTCACCTGCAGCTGTGAGGTCAAAATTCAACTTTCTAATGGCCCAAAACGCCTTGTGCTCAAGCTCAACCGGAAGATGGCATGCCTTGCCATAAACAAGCTGGTATGGTGACATACCAATGGGTGTTTTAAAAGCCGTTCTGTACGCCCATAGTGCATCATCCAGCTTTGTTGACCAATCTTTTCTTGTGGGATTGACGATCTTTTCCAGAATTTTCTTCACTTCTCTATTGGAAATTTCCGCCTGTCCATTGGTCTGGGGGTGATAAGCAGTAGCAATTCTATGAGTGACCCCATATTTTCCCAAAAGGGCAGCAAAGTGCTTATTGCAGAAGTGACTCCCTTCATCACTGATTATAGCCCTCGGAGTACCGAATCTTGTGAAGATATTCTTTTGAAGGAATTTCAGCACTACCTTGGAATCATTAGTGGGAAATGCGGCTGCCTCCACCCATTTAGATACATAATCTACTGCCAAGAGAATGTATAGATTGATGAAAGAGGGTGGGAATGGCCCCATAAAGTCTATACCCCAAACATCAAAGACTTCAACCTCCAGGATCATGTTTAAAGGCATTTCGTGCCTTTTAGAAATATTCCCCATCCGTTGACATCTATCGCATCTTAGCACAAACTGATGAGCATCTTTAAATAGAGTTGGCCAAAAGAACCCTGCTTGCAACACCTTAGTGGCTGTTTTCTCACCTCCGTAGTGTCCTCCATATAACGAATCATGACAGTGATGAAGAATGCTCTCAACCTCGCTCTGTGGAACACACCTTCGAATCATTTGGTCCACACAATGCTTGAACAAATATGGCTCATCCCACATATACCTATTAACTTCATGAAGAAACTTTTTCTTTTGCTGCCACGACAAGTCCGGTGGGAGTGTGTTACTAACCAAGTAGTTAGCAAAATCAGCATACCAAGGTATTTCGCCTTGAACCATAAACAGCTGTTCATCCGGGAAAGATTCCTTTATTAAAACTTTGTCTTCCTTATCAAGACCCGGATTCTCCAATCTAGATAGATGGTCTGCTACTTGGTTATAAGTTCCCTTTCTGTCCCGAATCTCCAAGTCAAACTCCTGCAGCAATAAGATCCATCGAATCAATCTCGGTTTAGCATCTTTCTTTGCAATGAGATACTGAATAGCTGAATGATCCGTAAATACAACCACCCTTGTTCCAATCAAGTAAGATCGAAACTTGTCAAATGCATAAACTACTGCAAGCAACTCCTTCTCGGTAGTGGTGTAATTGAGCTGTGCATCAGTTAAGGTTTTGCTGGCGTAGTAAATAGCATGAAAAACCTTCTCCTTGCGCTGTCCCAAAACAGCCCCAACCGCATAATCACTGGCATCACACATCAATTCGAAGGGTTTTGACCAATCCGGAGCAATGATCACTGGTGCAGTAATTAACTTCTTCTTTAAAAGTTCAAAAGCGATCAAGCACTCTTTATTAAACTTGAATGGCACATCTTTCTCTAATAGACTGCACAAAGGCTTTGTGATCTTAGAAAAATCCTTAATGAATCTTCGGTAAAACCCCGCATGTCCCAGAAAACTACGAATGCCCTTCACTGAGGTTGGTGGAGGTAGATTTTCAATTGTTTCAAGTTTTGCTCTATCTACCTCAAGACCCTTCGATGACACTTTATGCCCAAGTATTATCCCCTCTTGCACCATGAAGTGACATTTTTCCCAGTTTAGCACTAGATTAGTTTCCACACATCTCTTTAGTATTTGAACTAGATTTTCCAAGCAGTCGTCAAATGAATCACCAAACACTGAGAAGTCATCCATGAAAACTTCAACATTGCGTTCTACCAAATCTGAGAAAATAGCCATCATGCACCTTTGAAAAGTGGCGGGTGCATTACACAATCCGAATGAGACCCTTCTAAAAGCAAAAGTACCGAATGGGCATGTGAAGGTAGTCTTTTCTTGATCTTCTGGAGCAATAGCAATCTGATTATATCCCGAATATCCATCCAACAAGCAATAGTACTCATGTCCAGCTAGTTTATCCAACATTTGATCAATGAAGGGTAATGGGAAATGATCCTTTCGAGTTGCTTTGTTAAGTCTCTTGTAATCCATGCACACCCTCCAACCAGTTACTGTTCTTGTTGGAATTAATTCATTATTCTCATTGGCTACAACTGTCATGCCTCCTTTCTTGGGTACACACTGAACTGGGCTCACCCACGCACTGTCAGAGATAGGATAAATTATTCCAGCATCTAACCATTTCAAAATCTCTTTCTTTACCACCTCCTTCATGATTGGGTTGAGTCTCCTCTGATGTTCCACAGTGGGCTTACTATCATCTTCCATCAAGATTTTGTGCATACAGTAAGATGGGCTAATTCCCTTGATGTCGGCGATGGTCCATCCAATAGCAGATTTGTACTCCCTAAGAACCCGCAACAACTTGCTTTCCTGAAACTCGTTAAGCACAGATGCAATAATAACAGGTAAAGTAGCTGAATCACCTAAATATGCATACCTGAGATGGTTAGGCAAGGGTTTTAGCTCAAGTGATGGAGGTGTCTCAAGGGATGGTTTCAACCGATCTGTAGCATTCTCAGCATGTTCAAGAGATTCAAACGGGATTTGAAACTTGCTTCCCCGTGGCACTGTATCCAAAATCTGTAGATATTCAACCAAATCTGGATCTTCTATGTCAAACTCTCCCAGAAGTGCAGTTTTTAATGGATCATTGTTTAACACATTCAAAAACTCGTCATTCACAGCTTGCTCAATCACATCCACATGAAAACATTCTTCCTCATTCGAAGGGAATTTCATGGCCTTAAATACATTGAAGGTCACTTCTTGATCCTGAACCCTCATAGTGAGCTCTCCCTTTTGCACATCAATTAAAGTTCTTCCAGTGGCTAAAAATAGTCTCCCCAGAATAATAGGAATGTTTTTATCTTCCTCAAAATCTAAGATGATAAAATCAGCCGGGAAGATGAATTTATCCACCTTAACAAGAATGTCTTCAACAATTCCCCTTGGGTATGTAATCGACCTATCGGCAAGCTGAAGAGAAATGTTTGTAGGCTTTGGTGCAGGCAATCCCAACTGAGTGTACACGGATAATGGCATGAGATTAATACTAGCACCCAAGTCACACAAACATTTGTTTAAAGAAAGGCTACCAATAGTACACGGTATAGTGAAGCTGCCTGGATCTTTCAACTTGGGAGGTAGCTTTCTTTGCAGCACGGCACTACATTCTTCTGTCAAAGCCACTGTCTCAAAGTCATTTAGCCTTTTCTTCCTAGATAGAATTCCTTTCATAAATTCGGCATAGCTAGGCATCTGTTCTAAGGCCTCTGCAAAAGGAATGTTAATTTGTAGCTTCTTGAAGACCTCCAGGAATTTGGCAAACTGTTTATCTAACTTCTGTTTCTGCAATCTCTGAGGGAAAGGTACTGGTGGATACACTTTTGGAGTAGGCTCAACACTAGGTTTATCTGTGGTATCTCTCTGCTCTGACTCAGGTGGTACACTGCTGTCCACTTCCTTAGAAAAATCAGCATTAGTCAAGTCCGGAGGAGAGCTTGAGTGGGCTGCCCCCTTTTGTAATTCGGGCTCCTGTAAGGTTTGTTTACCACTTCTGAGAGTTACTGCCTGACATTCCTCTTTCCCATCTCTTCTTGGATTAGTCTCTGTGTTACTAGGAAGAGATCCCTGAGGTCTATTTGACATGGAACTAGCCATCTGCCCAATTTGATTTTCCAAAGCCTTAAGTGTTGCTGCTTGGTTTTTAATCAAGATATCTTGGTTAGCCATGTGTTTCAATATCAACTCCTCAAAATTTGATTTTCTCTCTGGTTGTGGTTGTGAGGTTTGAGCTGTATAATGTTGTTGAGGCTGATTTTGGAACCCTGGTGGATGATGTGGCTTAGGAGCTTGCTGAAAATTTTGATTGTTGCTCCATGAAAAGTTAGGATGGTTCCTATTTCCAGCATTGTAAGTGTTTTGGTACTGATTTGGCGATCTCTGGTAGCTACTTACAAACTGAACTGCCTCGTGGTCAAATGGGCATTGGTCATTGGTATGTGTCCCTGCACAAACTTCACAAACAACAGCCACCTGTTGCACTTTTGAGTCAGTCAAGGAATCAATTTTCTTTGACATTGCTGCCATTTGAGCTGCTAAGGCTGTGATGGCATCCACCTCTAATACACCGGCTACCTTTGGTTGACTCATCCTAGCAGTAGGCAATTGGTAGTTATTTGCAGCCATAACCTCCAACAAATCAAGTGCTTCCCCATAATTTTTAGCCATAAAACATCCTCCCGCAGCTGCATCTAAACTAGACCGATTGTGAGATCCTAATCCATTGTAGAAGGTATTCAACTGCATCCATGGAAGGAATCCATGATGTGGGCATCTCCGAAGCAAATCTTTAAATCTTTCCCAAGCTTCATATAATGATTCTCCATGGTGTTGTTCAAAGGTAGCAATTTCATTTCTCAATCTAGCAGACTTTGCAGGAGGGAAGAACTTTGCCAAAAATTTCTGTGCTAAGTCTGACCATGTAGTGATGGATCCCGGTGGCAATGAGTGAAGCCAACTCTTAGCTTTGTCTCTCAAAGTGAACGGAAAAAGTCTAAGTCTCAAAGCATCATCCGTCACTCCAACAAATTTGAAAGTATCACATATCTCAATGAAGCTCAACAAATGCTCATTAGGGTTGTCATTAGCCAAACCCCCAAACTGTAACGAATTTTGCACCATTTGTATTGTTCCCGGTTTGATTTCAAAGGCATTTGCAGTTATTGCTGGTCTTGTGATACTAGACTGTAAATCACTTATCTGCGGCGTTACATAGTCTCTCAATGGTTTTTGTTCCTCTGCCGCCATAGTTTCTTGATTGTTAGAATCCCTGATTCTTTCTCTTCTTAGTCTTCGGGTATTTCTCTCGATCTCGGGATCGTAAGGAAATAACTCAAGACTTTGTGATCGGCGCATACAAATCAAGGGTACCTACACAATCAAGCAAATAAAAATTAAAAACAAGTCTAAATTAAGATCAATTCAACTATAATCAATATTGGTAAAATTATTGTAAAATAATTCCCCGGCAACGGCGCCAAAAACTTGTTGATCGATTTTGCAATCAATAAAACACGCGCAAGTTTATGCGGTCCACAAGTAATATAAGATAAGTAAAGTGTCGAACCCACGAGGAATTATGTTAAATAATTACCAAATATCAATCGCATGTAAAATCAATCTAATTTAAACAATGACAATATGATTTGTGTTTGGTGTTGATTATAACTAAAATAAAGACAATTAAGCAAGCAAGGTTTTCTAATACGAATAAAGTTCAAGATAAAAAGGTCTAAGATTACAATATCCCCCAACTCTTCATTTAAATATCATATTCTCTCTTGTTTTGTAAATTAGAACATAAGAATTGCTATCCGAGAAATCACAAGTATATATAAGCCTATCTCGATGGTCGAATACGTATTTCCTATTGTGGTGTGTAGATATATTTCTATTCTACACACAAACAAGAATCTCATATCAAGAACAATTAATAAGACACATGTCACGTAAAATCCCATTAACCATTCTATCAATTACCAACTTTCACAAAAGAAATCATTAAACACGGATTCTCAATTGGATACATGTGGTATTTAGGTATATGTCTATCCTAAATACAATCAAATTATCAACCCTCATGAATAATACATAAGACTCACGTCACATAATCTCATACATTATCCATAAAGAACATCTAATTTTCACATGAATTCATAACTAGGTCTTAACTTATACTTCCTCTCTCAATTCCATATAAGTTACCAAAGTAATTACGGGCCAAGCAATTAATCCTTAATCAAAGGTTATAAACTCCAATTCACAAAATGCCTAATTACCATTCAAGAGAGAGCATTCAATTTAAACTACAAGTTGGGTTCCATTGCAATCTTAGAATGAAGAGTTTAGCTCATATTAAATCTCAATAACATCATAATCTGATTATAGTACATGGTTGAAGTTACAAAATAAGAAAGAAGAACTAAAACATATGAAGATACACCCTTTTTGTGATAAGAAACTCCAATTGATGTAGTGTAATTCTTCTTCTCTAATCCTTGCTCTCCTATTTCGTGCACTTAGCCTCCTTGGTTGATGATATTCTGATAATCTTTCTTTTAGCTCCTTTGTTCTTCCCTTTTTAGCTCCAAACCCCTAGCTTTTCCAATATGTGTAACCAAGCTTGAATGATGCAATACCAACTCCCTGGATGCCTGATAATTCTTCCCTCTCTCCTCATTTTCCCGTTCCTGAAATTCCTCCTCTAGTGCGCCACAATAGCAGAACAGACAAAGCAAGCCGCTCCAGAAATCGCGTTCTCGCCCCGGCGAGAAAAATAGCCTGGGGAGCTCGCCCCGACAAGGGCTCGCCCCGGCGAACTTTTTGGCCTTGGAGGCTCGCCCCGGCGAGGAAAATGGCCTGGGGAGCTCGCCGCGGCGAGGCCTTCTGTCATGCTGAAATTACACTTTTGCCCCTGGACTTGCTAAAAACCGCCACGATCGTCCACAACTGTTTTCTACACAACAAAAGCATAAAACAAGTAAATAGATACTATAAACACCTAAGGATAGCAAATAATTGAGTTCAAAGGATAACTAATTCGTAGGTATAAAACCCACTCATCATGATACACGAGCGAATTCATAATTGTGCGATACATTGTTTGAGCGAAACACGTAAGGGTGTGTGTGAGGAAATCTTTCTTTATGTACTAACATTTATTTTGCAGCAATCATGTATGGATATAATTGTGAAAATAATTATGAGTGGCAAAAGAGATCTTTTTAAGGTAGGCGCGATCCTGAAGCTTATTTGAGTTGGGAGGAAATGAAGGAACGAGAGTTTGGCAATCATGAATATTCCGAGCAAAAGAAGTTCAAACTTGCAGTACTAGATTTTTCAGGACATGCAGCAACATGGTGGGCTCAATTTGAACGTGATAGGAGAAAATATGGAGAGCATCCGATCGAGACGTGGGAAGAGTTAAAAACCGTGATGAGGAGCCGGTATGCTCCAGTACAACCTAGTAGGAGAAATGAATATGCATCTCTAAGGCATAAAGATCAAGCTTCAAGGCGTTCAACGTGGGATGATGACAAGGAGGTTCATAGACGGATAGATAGGCATGGAGATTCGCGTTGGAGACAACCACGAGAAACTCATAGGGCGTATATTGAACCAGCATCATTTGAGGACATCATGAGAACATATAATGAGATAAGGGACGATCATTTGAAGCGGCGTCAAAACATCTCTAAGGCACAAAAGGAGCAAAATCAGCCGAGAAAGGAAGAAGATGGAATAGAGTATGCCATCCAAGAAGAATTGTTAGGTTCCAGCGTACATGACGAAGTCCGTGAAGATCTAGCGATTGTACGGAAAGATTATGATCAAGGGAAAGAAAGTGATCGACAAAAAGAAATTGAAAAAAAGATTGAGTGTGAAAAAGAAAAGTGTGAAAAAGAGAATGTGTGACGCCCCAAATCCAGGTTTCCAAACCTCGAATTCGGTGCTCACGATAATTCGACGACAAACATACTATCTAACTAAATGCGGAATAATAAACATACATTGTTTATCGAATGGAAATAAAGTCTTACAATTCTGGTCCCAAGGTTCTTTAACCTTAACATAAAACGTACTCTTAATACAAATAAAGGTTCACTTAATCAAACCACATTCAGAAATAGCTAGTACATAGGCACTAACGGGCATCTACTCTTGCACCTTCCCTTTTCCTTTGTCTCCCCTAGACGTTTCTGCCTTAGCTGAAATAAAGATCATGATATAGCAAGGGTAAGCAACTAATTTGCTTAGCAAGTATATACACAAAGAGATATATCATGATAGAAGGAAATTTCGCTTTCAATGTTCAACAACAGTATAAGAGTGTGGAGGAGCATTGAATTAATAAACAACAGTTGAATATTCGAATAAATGAATGACAATTACTGAGTGGTTTGAAATAACCAAGGACGTTTTTCAAGGTTCTCAGCATGTAAGCTGGACCTCTTAAAAAGTATTGGTAATCGAGGGGATCAGCCTCTCATACCCCGTGATTTATGCATAAACACTTAATAACCAGCATTGATATCATGCCTTAAACAAGTTTATCCTTTTCTCAGCCAAGAGTTCTTACCACAATAATTTAATAAGAACAGCTTTTAAAATACCATTGTCTTAACCAATTTAGACATGCTGGATCTAGCTGATACAAATAGCATAGATCGATCTCATAAACAATTCATACTTGAAAGAACTTTAATTAAATTTACAGTTCAATCATAATAGGATAGGAATTCAATTGCACAATGTGCGAATCTCAATAAATAGTATAGATGTGAATAATCGACAATAATTATTCACTAACATGCTTCGAAAATAATAACTCGAGTTTGAGTTAGGGAACTTGCAATAATGTAAGAAGTTTAGGGTTAGGAACTTGCCTGTTTGCTCAGCTACAAATAATTCTAGCTTTAACTAATTGGCCTTGAAGAACCTAACATTGATAATGTTGAGCTATCAATTAGTACTGCGTAGTTGTATATCGATACGCTTACTTATGCTATTTATTTAACAATTAAGCAATTCACATAGCACACATAAGTTAATAAACTATCATAAATCCTATAAGACACTTTAATGGATCTCTAGGTTGATGGTTTAATTAATTAACCATGTTTCCCTTAAGTGATAATCACTTATTAACCTTTAAGCAATTTATTATAATTGTTAAATTAATTAACATTACTCTTTCTTAAGTAATATTCATTTATTAAACCCTTAAACAATTTGTTATGATTGTTTAATTAATGGGTTATTAAACTCTCTCTATTTTATTAACTCTATCTTCATTTAATTACTATTAAATAGTAATTAATTAATTATCTTTAGTTATTATTTAATAAAAAAATAATTAATTAGTAAATATGAATTACCTTTAGTTATTATTTAATAATAAATAACTAATTCGGTTTATTTATTATTTAATGTTAATCAAATAATAAATAATTAATTAGTAAGTAATAATTATCTTTAGTTATTATTTAATAATAAATAATAACTAATTAAGTTTATTTATTATTTAAAGTTAATCAAATAATAAATAATTAATTTACAATTCTTAATTATCCTTAATCATTATTTAATAATAATTAACAATGATTAATTAATATAATATATTCAGAAAACATAAGATTTAATGTTCAAAACTTAAAAAAAAAAAAAAAATTTGTGCATTTGCTAATTTTACAAAATTTAATAAGATTGTTTAAAGTATTTAAATTAATTAAATTTAATTAAAACTAATTTCGGATGACATTCTGGTAATTAACGCGAAAATCAGGCGGAGGGGCAGGATGGTAATTTCTCGCGCCTGATCGCCGCCCGCGCATTGCGCGCGAGCTTCCCTGCTTGGCCCGAAACGGCGTCGTTTGGCTGCCGCTGCTTACCTAACCTAACCCTGGCGCGCCATGCGCGGCCAGGGCTGTATGCCACTGGCGCGCCATGCGCGGCTAAGTCCCATCCGGGTTTGCATCCAGGCAGTTGGGCTTCTTTCTCTCTCTCTCTTTTTTTTTTTTTTACTTCACACCAAATGAATTCTAATCACCATTAAACAAGTTTTATACTCCAAATAAATTCCAAAAAAAATATATTCATGATTACAAAAATATTTTTATTATTAAGATAAAATATTTATGACTTAAATCAATATTTTTCACCCATAAATTTTATACTCCAATAAATAATATTACTCCCATGTTTTAGCATACAAACCCACCAAAACATGTTATAAAAATTTTAAAACCTATATATGCTATCAATAAAGCATACAAGACCAAGATCTCTTCTTATATAACTTTAAACCATATTTGATAAACATATTTTTGCAATAATATAGATATAGCAAGATAAAACTTAGACCTATACATGCTTCATTTCTTCCATAAGCATCAAACAACAACCAAAATTAATCCCACACACAACTAGGGTTTTAAAAGAAATGAAGATCCATACCTCGGTTTTAAAATCATGAGTTAAACAATCTTTTAGAAAAATGTAGATCTAACAAAAATAAAAACTTAGATCCATGAATACTCCCTTTATACCACCAACCCCAATCAACACACATAAAAGTTTCCAACAAAATAGTGTGTAGAAATCATAATATAATACTAGCAACAAGAAACTAGGGTTTGAAGGAATGGAGTTTATACCTAGCTTTAATGGCTATGCGGATGGAGATGGCGTAAACACTTCAAGGTCTTCTTCTTCCTCTCACAAGACTTGCTCTTGCTTCTCTCTTCAAAACTCTCTCAAGCTCACAAACTCTCTACTTGGTGAATAATAAGTGAGCCAACCCTTGTTAACTTTGGTGAGGGGTCCTATTTATAGGAAAGTAGAGACCATGGGCAAAATAGTCATTAATCATGACTAGGCAAGGGCAATTTGGTCAATTCATCAATAGTAGGAAGTTTCCTAGCAACTTCCTCAAGGGTATTTTAGTCCTTTCCCAACCTCTTTCAAGGTTAAAATAGTCTTTTCGCAAAATCTTAATTATCCATTAGTTATTACCCATTCTTCATTGGTTATTAGACATTGGTTATTATCTTGCCATCATTACATTAGTTAAACACAATGGTTATTATCCCGCCATCATTTCATTGGTTATTAACCACTTGGATATACAATGGTTATTGCCCTTACATAATTACCTTGGTTATTAACCACTCTTGGCCATTTTAGTCATTACCCACCAATTCCTACACTTGACTCACCTATGGTTATCTCTTAACCATAGTTATATCATACCTGCCAACACGAGTATAGACACATCTTATACATCTCCCACCAATTAACCCAAGCTGGTTTAAATAGAACACAACGTTAACTCATTGAATTAAATTAGATTTAATTAATAAGGACGTTCAAAATTCACGGGCATTACAGAATGAAAAGAAACGAGAGAATAAAAAGAATGGGAGTGAAAATAAACGAGAGAAAGAAACAGTGGAGAGTAAAAGTGAGAAAAGAGAGGAAAGTGAGTTGGAAAGTGAGTTGTTTTTTGAAAAGCCAATGACTGTACGTTCGTACAAGACGACACTTTTGAATAATGACAAGATTAACTCTTCTTTGTCTCGTTCTGTTTTGTCTCTTGCACAGATTGTTGATGACATACCCCGAGCTATCATTCCGTATCAGCCACCTTGTAGTATTTCCGAGGAGATAATGGAGTTACAACGGCGGGTTGGAGAATTGATGGAGCCCATCGTCATCAAGGCGGGTATCTTGGATGAAGACATGAGTTCGTGTGCTATTCATGAGATCATACTACCTAAGGAGGATAAGACGTCTAGCTTGTGCATCGATTTCGAATTGGTAAACAAGTATCGATACTATTTTCTTTGCTTAGATAATATGTGTGATAAATTGCATAGTACTTACGTTTTGTCTACATTGGGTGATGACCATGTGATGATATTGCCTAGTCAATTTAGCATGAGAGAATGTGATAAATGGGAAATTGTGTTAACATGTGGATTGTATGGGTGGATAGTTATTTCCGTTAGATTAACTGATGCATATAGTATTTTCATGAGTTATTTAAAACATGTTTTGCATGCTTCCATGGATAAATTTGTGTTTGGCTATTTTGAGGGTAAAATCGTCTTTATCATAAACTATAGAGGATATTTGATATTTGTCGAGTTAGTTTATGAGCATGCGTTATATTCTCGTTGTCAATATTCTTACTATCATTTAGTAAATTCTCATTGTTAAAGTGCATATCTTCGTAGAATTTATTCTAGTGATTATTGTGGGTATTCTAGTTTTCAACGTTTGTACTTGCATGAAAATCATTCTAGGGTTTTTCATTCACATGTTGAATTAGATTTTGATGTTAATTAATCTTTACATGGCATGTCATTAATTGATAATGGTACGAATCATGATTTGTCAGTAGAGAAATCTTCATTGCATGATTTGTTATCATTTGGTAATGTCTTTCCATTAGAGTTGTTATCATTGCATGATTTTGAGAATGTTGTGTTGAATGGGAAAGAATTACTATCATTGGGCATTGAATTGAAAAGTGATTATCATCAGATTGTATTGAGATATGGTTTACATACGTGTTTAGTTAGATCATTTAGACTAGCTAATGTATTAAGTGTTTTCAAATTAAATCATATTTTGCATTCTTTCATGGGGAAATTTGATAATATTTGTTTTGATGATATTCTTTTTTTTTTTGCTAAATTTTGTTTATATATAAATATGCAAAAAAAAGATATTACAATGAAGTTCAGAACATAGTCCTCTTCTCCCGAGAGGGTTGAAGCACCTAGAAGTCTAGGAAACCAATTGCCTAACCTAATAATATTAATCCTCACAACCCGAGGCTAGGCAAAAGAAAACAACAAAATACATAACTAACAAAGTTAGATAGGTATTAAGAACGACAAAAGGACCACAAATCGAAATTCGACAACAAGAGGGACTCGTGTATCTGCATAAGCAGCATGGAGTATAGTCTTGAACCGAATATAAGATAAGTGGGACCCGTTTGTCAACAAAGGAAGCCAATTACCTAACCTAATACATTATTCCTCCCGATTCGAGGCTAGGTAAATGGAAAACAACAAAGTAAATTTGTTACATAAAACATCACGGACAGGCACAAAGCCCATTCGAAAATTCAGGAAAAACGAGCAGGTGAGCCAAATAAATGGGCCCACTAACGGTAGCAAACCAGCCCACGTGGAAAGCCAGACTGCAACATGGGACCCGATTGAACAATCATATACTGCAGCATGGAGCAAACCCGTCTGAAGTACATGAGAAACAGCCCACGTGGGTCTAACCAGCAAACCCACAAGTCAGATAGGCAATAGGGGACAACATTGGGCTAACCAATAATGGTCAGCTGCATGGTCATCCAAGCAAGTGGAGAAACCAGCAAACACCAAAGCACCAACCAACCAAAACCAGCAATGAATCAACGGACCACAGAGAACCACCCACGCGTGGCTCCAAAACAGAATTTTGACTGCAGCACATGAAGCCAAACAACGCGGGCCACCATGAAGAAAAACCGTGGGCCCAAATGAAGCATGGAAAATAGAACAAATCAGCCATTTAAAAGCTGATAACAGCTGGAAATTTCCAGCAAAACACCAACTAAATTGGATTATCAATTACAAAGAAGGACCACAAAATGGGACCCGATGTCAACTCCATACCGTCCAATTCAGTAGAATCACCCATAACACCCAAAACATGAGCGATTTGATGATATTCCTATTTTTATTAACGCTTGGAAAAATTCTTTAGCACTTGTTGAGTTTTTTTTTTTTGATAATGTGGAGTTTCTCAACTGCAGTCGGACTAATCTCCCCAGCCTGGACCGAGGCGGTCTGCTTCCCAGCTTGCGTTGGGCGGCCTGTGGCCCCATGAGCATTGCTGCCTTGACAATTGTTGCAAGTGGGATTCGATCCCAGGACGTCCGAGTTTACGGCTCACCCCGAGGCCTCATTTGAACCACTGCGCCACACTAGTTGAGTTTGTTTGTGATCATCATCAATATGCTATTGAGTTTTCGTCTGTTGTAGTTAGAAGTGACCTTTTTATTCCATTGATGATATTACGTGATTTTGGATATGTTAATGTCGGTGGAAAGAGAAAGGGTGATTTTGTTTTGCTGATTCAGAATGGGTTCATACTCATCGAGGAGAAAAGCATGATTCATTATGCGAAACAATTTGGGCAATGCATGAAAAGTCTAAAGGGATGTGTTTTGGATTTTATTTTAGTAGATTTTGCATGTGATTTTGAGTTTCATGAGTTTTCCGTGATTAGACAACAGGAACTTGTTGATTTGTTTTATTTTGTGTTTAATCCAGGAATTCAAGAGCGCTTGCGGATGCAACATGTCGAGTTTCAAATTTTGATATTTGACCCGGGTGCATTGGAATGGAAGTTAGTGCAAATGATCGAGATCATAAGGTTCACTTTTGATCCGGGAATTTGTCGATGGGTATATGTACGAATGGTCAAGTTCATCAGATTGTGTTTTGATCCGGGAATTCGTGGATGGGAGATTATGCTTCATGAGGAGTTCTATATGCTGATTTTTGATCCAGGAGGAGATAGAACTTTTCATAATTTTATTTGCGTTTATTTTATTACATATACATTTATGTTATTAGGAATTAGTGTCGATTGCATTTTTGCTTTAGTTTCTAATTTAGTTTGTTATTATGTGTTTAGTGTTATGGAAGAAATTGGCTTACATGTGCAAGAGTATCATTTTAGTTTGGCGAAGTGTTTGAGTCCAAAAGAACAAGAGTTTAAGTTTATAGGTTATGATTCGAAGGGCTTACATGGGGATATGTCGATTCGATCATCATTTGGAAGGAGATCTTCACTAGTGGTTCATGTTAACTCGAGGAAGATGCTTGATATTGCTATTTTGTGTCTTGAGGGAGTTGGAAGTTCTATTGATTATTTTCATATTCTTACTTACTTTATTTATATATTTTATGTGATTGGTGAGAATTATGATTATGTTTTGTTTGACGCTTCTAACTTGGTTTATTTGGGTGTAGGATCAGTTTTGTGGATATATCCTTTTCAAGGGGAGATGCTGGATTTAAGGACAAATCCTTTTGAAGGGGGGGGGGGGGAATGATGAGATCCTGACCAGGCTCGCATCAAGCGTCATCGACTCAACTCAAGCTTCGAGGGTTCAACAAACGAATTCAAGTAATTGGGCTAGAATCTACTTAAGGATGCTTACATTGGAGCTCAATTCATATGAACATCGAGGAGAGGGTCATTCATGTGATTTGGGATTGCTAGATATGATCTATGTAGTAAGACCAAATCAATGCAAGTCAAGCGTTCGAGATAGTGTTCATCATGTTTGTTGGTATCGTCTAATCATTAATGAAGATATATGTGTCAATTAATGGAAGGATTAACGTTCTTACGACGTTATGGATGTCCAAGAAAGTTGAAGAGGTTATGTTATATCATCGGACAACACGAGGTTGGATTGCACGGAAAACAAACTCAGAAGTTGGGATTCAGGGTTCTCGCCCCGGCGAGATCCGCAGGCTTATTTTCTCGCCCCGGCAAGAACTTCTCTGGATATCTTCGCCCCGGCCAAAGCTGAAGCCGCCCCAGCCAAGTCTTCTCTGCCTATCTTCGCCCCGGCGAGAATTCCCAATATAAATTTCTCGCCCCGGCGAGAACTCTCAAATTTTGCTGGCGTGTTTTTCGAGGGAGATGCGTTTTGACAGTATGGGACGCAGATTTCTTCCTTAATTTTAGGGTTTTCAATATATTTCTATATTTCTATTGTAACCAGGATATTTCTTAGATAGGAATT
The DNA here is from genome assembly GCA_034770075.1 of Aralia elata. Classification (NCBI taxonomy): domain Eukaryota; kingdom Viridiplantae; phylum Streptophyta; class Magnoliopsida; order Apiales; family Araliaceae; genus Aralia; species Aralia elata. Next base: position 25,400,698 of record CM068381.1, read on the forward strand.
GATTTCCTTATTGTTTATTAGTTAGGATTTCTATTTCCATTCAAATTCTTATTTCCTTATAGAATTAGGGTTTCTATGTATTAGTATAAATAGAATACATGGCTTATGTAATAGAGAGACTACAATTCAGATTAATAAAAATTATTGTGAGATTCTTCTCATCTTTTGGTTCTTTAAGAATTCCTAGATTATTTTCTTAGTTTTCTTGAGATTCAATTATCGACTTATCATTCAACATACCATAATTGTTTGTGGTGTCATTCTACTGAACCATCAATCGTCAATTGTACCGAGGTTCCTGCTTCTAATAAGTACGGGGTTTAGGTGTCGTTGGTGTCCATTCAACGCAAGCTTCCTAGCGCAAAGCAATTATACCAAGGTTCTTGTCTCAATATAGGCGAAGGGTTAAGGTATTGTGAGCGTTCCACCTTCATAACTTGCTGGAAACGATTCGGGCGACGACCACCTCACACAAGTATGTCGTGGAGTCTATCAATGACTAACTTCTTTTTCAGCACTTCAAATGCCTCGATGCATGATTGATCCATCTTGAAGGGAACATCTTTCTCAAGGAGTGTACATAGTGGTTTTGAAATTTTAGAAAAGTCCTTGATGAATCGCCGGTAGAAGCCCGCGTGTCCGAGAAAACTTCTTATCCCCTTTACAGATGTCGGTGGCGGTAGCTTTTTCAATTGCTTCAATCTTTGCTTTACCTACCTCCAAGCCGGCTGCGGACACTTTGTGTAACGACCCCAAAATTCATACTCTTCAACTCACCACATCGGTCGTTAACAATACATCCTCATTCTGACTTTACAACATTATTCAATGTTAAACTTAATAAAATGCGGAATAATTAAAAACTTTTTAGTTTTCTTTCTTTGTTTTCCCTGAATCATAACCTTAAATCAATTACATATTCTAGAATCATATTTACTTTATGATTCACTTCATCAGAGTTATAATAAAATAAAACTTACTTCTAGATTCAATAACCTTTTATACATCGGAAAAAAATTAAATTACAAGTCATTACAAATTTTACAACTCAACATCTGTTACATTAATACATCATCAAATACATTATCCAAAACCTTAATCATGGTTCAAAAATATAAATTTAAACTAAACATTTGATCTTCATGCATTATATCTGATTCATGCCATTCAGACAACACAAAACGTTACCTTGAATCCGTAACCTGCAAAAGTGGCTATTTGCAAGAATGAGCTCGACAACTTAGCAAAATCAAACAGTTTTCATGCATCACATAGCATATAACCAACATGCTCAGTTAACACAATCATAAACATTTTAAATCTAGCATACCTTACATGCTGCATCTCACATATCATATAATAAGATCGAGTTCCTTACTCAATCAGCATAGTCATATATTGACTTTCGCAATTCATGTTAAAACATATGCAATTCAACACGCTCTTTACAATATAGATTTCAATAACTCAAACATCAAGTTCATATAACAAATAGGAACTGAAAGACTTGCCTTGAGAGGTGATTACAACTACCGCTACCTGCGCTTCACGAATCCTACATAGCGTATGACCACGCATACCAAACATCAGCTATACATTCAAGACATATAATTAGTCATACCATTAAGGTAACTACAGTCTACATTCTTCCTAAGCTTGTCTTATCCGTTTTCATTTGAAACTTGCAAATCTTGCTTCGTTTAACATAACAAACTTGATCATAGATACATTCTATACTTAGTCACACATAAGTCATGTAATTGCATTTACATTCTAGCTTGCTTTTATTTTCGAAAACTCTTTATTTTATTAAGAAATTTCTTATTCACTCTTCGCTCGACATAGTCTTTCTATACTTGGATATGCTAGACACCATACTTGACATGTATTCTTGCTTATAGGACTTAAACAAACATGCCCCAAAGCTTGGTTTAACAAATAAAACTTCTTGGCAACTCTGCAGCACGACGCGGCTGCGCTGAATTTAAGCCTGGGAGTGGCGCGGCCGCGCTACTCCCTTTTTAGCCCAGAACTGAGTTTCTCAACTCTGTTCAATGATTATCATACTAGGTCCTTTCAACAACTAAAAACTTCACATATGCATAGGACTTTTAAGTGTTTTTAACCAAGTTAGGTTCACTAAGCTTTAATTACAAAATCGTATAGTTTTCATTTGAAAACTTATGCTAAAACTTGTTAAGATAGTTCATTACATGGTTACATAACTTGATCATCATATGGAACATATATTAGAGCCTAAAGGACTCAACCATGTATGCTTAAAGTCTCAACACATAAAGAAAACATCTTGGAACTTCTGCAGACCAGCGCGGCCGCGCTGGTTTTATACTTGAAAGTGGCGCGGCCGCGCCATTTCAGGACAGACTCTGTTCTGAGATTTCAACCGCATAACTCAAAATCCAACCCTATATTTCTATACTCTTGCTATTATACCAAGTACTATAACCTATTCAGAGGTTTACCAAGTTAGTATGATCACAGTTCCATACTTATAAATCATAGAATTTTATTAATTTTCATATTTTCCCCTCTTTTGACAAATTAACAAACATTATGGTGACATGATGAATGAATTCAGTTTATTAACCAATTGAACTCACATAATTGAATTCTTCTCCAATTCATACTACCATGGCATCAAAAATAGAAAACTCAAGAATTGGAAGTTTAAAGCTTTAGGGTTGATTTCTTACCTCTTTGATCTTCCTAAGCTTAGATAGATGATGAAGAAGAGACTTGTTCCTCCTTGATTTCCAAAGTTCCTCTCATATTTCACAGAGAATTTCTTCACTTTGTTTCTCAATTTCTCTCTTCCTCTCTTCTCCTTAGCCTTCTAAGGTCTAACTGACAATATCACGTATATAATAACTGGCTAGCAGTTATACAAATCAAGGGTCTCAGCAGTTAGGAAAAATCAAAGGTCTAGGCCATGTTTGGCTAAAACCCAATTTAAACTCCATTATAATTTATTTTCATAATATACCTCTTACTATATGATACATTGTCACACATTAATTAATGTAACCAAATTTGTTTTATTAATAAACTCAATTAAACCTTACTAATAAAATTATAATTCAATTTAGCCAAACTATAATTTTATTAAATAATTCATTTTATTCAATAAACCATTAATCCTCTAATTTAATTATTAATCAATATATAATATTCTCATCACATTAGCGTACTAAAATATATACCAACACTTCACACACAAATATATTCACATCCATTCACTATTTTAATTAAATAAATCACTCACATTATTATGAAATTTAATTCACAATAATTTCCATTGTCCACAAGACATAATAATCAAATTATATTATTTCATAATATAATTTTCAACTTACTAATATTCAGTAAATATCTTTTTCGTAACAATTTCCTTCACTTCATTCAATGGTTTAATTAACTATTAAACCTCTTTTCCCAAATACACGAATATATAATTCTCTTCACATCAAATCACATATTTCACAATATATATATCACATATATACACATACTCAAACTCAAAACGTCACATAATAAGAATTTTATTTGCTAAATTCTTATTTAATAATTCCTGAAAATCCGGGTTGTCACACTTTGTGACCCAAAATAATCCCTTCTTGCACAATAAATTGGCACTTTTCCCAGTTAAGCACCAGGTTTGTTTCCACACAATGCTTCAACACTAAGATGAGATTGTTAAGGCACAAATCAAAACTATCACCAAATACGAAAAAATCGTCCATAAATACCTCCAAGTTCTGCTCAACCATATCCGAGAAGATAACCATCATGCATCGCTGAAATGTAGCCGGTGCATTGCATAGCCCGAAAGACATTCTCCGGAATGCAAACGTTCCATATGGGCATGTAAAAGTCGTTTTCTCTTGGTCCTCCGGAGCTATTACTATCTGGTTGTATCCCGAGTATCTGTCGGGAAGGTGTGACAACCCGAGAATTTAGAAGATTTTGAATGATTAAATTAAAGGTTTAAAGTTTAAAACCTAGAGTGAAATGGAGGAAAGATTTAAAGTTTTAAAGAAGAACCTATTTGGTTACTATTTGAAAGAGAATTGAGAGAATAAGGGCCACAAAATTCAAAACCCAGAACGGAACTATACTTGAATGTATGTTAAGAATAAGGTATTATGTTACCTTTCACCTTATGTGAATTAAGGAAAGAGATTATGTAAAAATACATATGGAAAAGATTTAAGAAAAAAAAAAGGGAAAACGGTTTGTTGGATTGTGGTATTCGGCTTGCTGAATTGTTGAATCCGGCTTGCTGAATTGGTGAATATGGTTTGCTGAATTAATGAATGTGGTTTGCTGAATTAGTGGATTTGTAAAGGTACTATGCCACTTCATAAAGGATAAGTCAGTTCACAGATTCATCTAAAAATCGTATAACAGCAGTTGACATCGTAAAGCTACAAAGAGACAACCAGATCCTAAAGTTGTCTCTGACATCGTAAAGCTGCTGAAGGATTCAAAGAACACAAAGAAGTTTGCTAATACATCATAATGTTTCTAATTGTAGAGTAGGAAATTGTTGAACAGAACGTAGAGCTCAAATCTACATTTCTCATTACTCTACTAAAGCAACAGATCATAGAACAAAGTCAGGTCTGACAAAAAGACTGACAAATGGAACGTTGCAAACTGAAGATCCCGAGGCATTAAACATTAGATCTTTGATACAAATCAGAGCTCAGAAGGAAATGTCCAATGGCTAGTTTGCTAAATGTGACGTCTTTGTGATGTTAGGTGAAAAAACAAACTGATGTGACAGGAAAGTCAAAAAGGGTCTGACACATGAACTAAAACGTTAACATCAAGGATCTTAGAAGATCTAAAACACTAATGCCTCAACGAAAACATTCTAACAGGAAAATGCATGAAGAACTATAAAAGAGCGTCAAGATTAAAATACAAAAAGGAAATATATAATGGATGAATATGAAAAACGTAGAGTGTAAAGATTAAAATAAAAAATACAAGAACATACTCTACGATCCATCAAGAACACAAAAAGCTGAACTGATGTAGATACAGAGTATATTAACTCTATAATAGAAGATGTGTTCAAAGCTGTTAAATACAAGGGGAAGAAGATCATCAACGTCATCTTGACATCAATCATGAGAAGCTTCTAAGTACCAAAAGGAAGGAGCTTTTCTGTCATCTTAGAAGACAATCATGAGCAACTGTCAAATACCGAGAAGAATGAGCTGTATTGCCATCTTAGTAGCTCATCAACAATGATCATGTTTAGTTACTGAGCACCAGAGGAAGTCAGGTATCAATGTCGAAGATCAACAACATCAAGAAGATGATCATGTTCAAGCTGCTGAGTACCTGAAGATGAAAGAGTCTGAATGTCAACTCAACAGTACACCCAACAAACATTAACATACAGGAATTGGGGCCAATGTGTCCTGGTCTTAGAGATCGAATTGGGGCCAGTGTGTTTTGGTCTTAGTGACCAAATTGGGGCTAGTGGGTCCTGGTCTTAGTGACCGAATTGGGGCCAGAGGGTCCTGGTCTTAGTGACCTAATTGCCAAGACAGAGTGTCTTGATGCCGAGACTTAGTGACTCGAAGGAACCTCAGTGGTTCAATTGTAAGTGGTCTTAGTGACCCATCCTTAGTGGATTTCCTACTCAGCAGAGTAGAAGAGTGGAGTAGGAGTTATTCAGTCTCTGAACCACTTAAAATCTCTCGTGTCATTTACTTTCTGTCTTTTATATTTAATATGAATAATGCATATGATGAATGGCTAACTTCAACATGAACTAAATTCAGAACTGATATCTAAATAAAATCTTTAAGGGGAGTTTTCATACCAATATTCCGCTATACAAAATTGATATTAACTAAGCAAATTTCTCGGTAATATTCTTTAATAAATTTGAAAAGTTTGTAGATCTATTCAACCCCCCTTCTAGATCTCCATTGTGTCTCTGAGAAATAACAATTGGTATCAGAGCAGGTTCTCACGAACATAAAGCTCACGCTTTGAGTTGATCCTATGGCACTAAACAAAACCTGTTCTGAGCTTGGTAGTTGAAGTAGGCCATTTCTTGTGAATAAGCTTACAAATCAAAATTTAAATTTGTAGGTACACATATGTGAATGCTATTGATGATGAACAATTTGATTCTGTCCAGAATGCTCTTTTGTCCTTCCAATCAAATTGACTTCAATGTAAGGTGGTCTTAGCAAGGTAGCTGTCGAGTATATAATTAATGTGATCAACTGGTGCAATAAGATGAAGGAACCTGGAGTATTTTGTTTGTGGTTCTAAAAGGTGAATTGCTTGAAGATACCTCAGCTTGCATCTGTGCCTACAAGGAGTTCGAGAAGTTCTACTGATGATGTTAAAGGGCACAAAAGTTTATATTCCTGAAGGAAGTATCACTGTAATGTAAGAAAGATCAAATGCACGTCTCACTGGTTTAATAAGTCTATGGCAAGATCCAGCAAGAATCTGAGTATAAAATGCTTAAGAATCCTTTAAAAATGTATGGGATGTCAGAATCTGCATCAATCATGGGTTAAAGTAGCTGCTCGATATGTCTAATAAGAAGCTTTGCGATAACTCAGTTATTCATAAGCTTGAATCTTCATTCCAGTACAAAGATCCTATCTGAAGTCAAAAGAAATCACAAGGGAATTGTTCTGACATTTCATAAAGCAGTCTCAAGAGTTCTATCAAAAGTTGTAGCATATTATAATCAAGATGAAGATGATAGAAGCCTGCAAATATCAATAACCATCGATCTCAAATGATGTATCATCAAGCGGGTGATCAAGAGCACGACCCGTGTCAAGAAATCTATGTCAAGAATTCTTCAACTGTCTTCAGAAATAATTTTTCTAAAATTGAGAGACTAATCAAGTTGAAAATACTATAGTTTCTCTCAATAACGTGCCTATGTTAATGAATTAAAGCTCTAAACGTTGAGCATCAGTCAAATGCATGACAAGGGATTCTAAGTCATTTTTTTTCAACCACCAGTGTCGAGATCAAGACCTGGAAACCAACTCTGTGAAGCTGACTAGATCAAAAGATGTGAATGACTACGTGGTCAAAGATCTAGTCAGAAGGTCATCAAAGCTGAAATATGTCAAGGAGAGTTCAAAGAGGCTCATTCAGAAGCAAAGCAGTCAATTCTAATGAGAAGCTCTTGCAGTTGCTGCTCATAGATTTATTCAAGAAAATATCTAACTGCTAGCCTTGAAGGTAAAAGGTGCTCACTGGATACAGTAAACAGCTATCCTAGGTTGTCATGAGTACTCCGCTAAGTCCTATAGATGAAACCATCACTCAATGATCAAATTCTTCAAGGCTGGTTATGAATGAGAAGGGTGAGAAGATCAAAGCAATAAGAAGTGACTATGGCTGATTCACTCTACGTTCAACAAAGCACCCTACGAGTTGTGAAAAAGAGGAAAGCCAATTATAAGTAAAATTCATGCACTCGACTGTTCATAGTACATTCTCAACAATGGCAAGAGACATCAGACGAAGTTTTAGCTAAAGATGGTTGGAGGAATCTCTGTTTGACATTCTATGGAAAAACCAAGTCTATAGAGTGCTCAACAAGAATCTCTTAATTATAGAAATCCTTATTCAAGTCACAATTGGTAAAGGTGATCAAGGTGAACCAAACAAGGCAGAACAACAAGAAGAAATCACACTGATGGATTCTTAAATCTAGTACAGAAGAGTCCTACGATTGCAAAAGCAGAAGTCATAAAGTTAGAACTCAACAATCGTAGTACCAGACCAGGAGAAACTCTACGAATCACTAAAGATATAGAATGCTTAATGATAGCTCTACATTTCTACAAAGGAGCCGAACTAGAAGATTCCAATTGAAGATTTCATTTAGCTAAAATTGCTTTCTAGCATCCAGTGGCAGGTCTGTAAGAAAGCACTCTGAATTCTAGTCCATGATAAATCCACAGAAACAAAGAAGAAAGCTAGTTCTCAATACGAAAAAGAAAATTAGTTTCTGGCCTTTCGAGAAGAGAAAGAAGCTGATCCTAAAGGGAAGCTTTCACAAATTATCAATCATAGCTCACCTATTGATTTAGTAAACCAGACAAGAATTATCGAGATTGCTTTTACTGATATCATGGTGGAACAAAGTTCTCCTACTTCTGAGCACATCAATGGATGTATTGAGGGGGAGCAACCAGAAGAAAAGTTAATCAGGTTTTTAAATGAATTTAGCAAACAGGAGCAAAGGAACAAGACACAAAGCTCATCAATAAGATGACTAAAGTAGCAAAGGAGATACAAGTTAAGTGAAGAAGAGAAGATCATGTCAATGTCTATCAATTGAAGCTAGTATAGATGGTTCTAAAGAGGTGATCAAAGATCGTAGAACAAGCAAGATACTCTATGACATGCATCGCTCACACTTTAAGGAGGATCGTAGAGTGGTTCGTAAAGAAATTGACTGTATCAAAATCTTCGTATCTGTTGCAAGATTAGAACCCACAAAGATATTTCTAATCTAACGAGTTTGAAACAAACCTAATGGGTAAGGTTAAACTACTTCAGTAAATTTCAAGTGAAGCAGATAGATCTTCATCAACCTAGTCAAGGAGCTCAATCAGTTCCCAGCCTGGCCATTCCCGCTGCAACTCATACACATGCCTTTTCCCCTCAATCGGATTGTGTTACTCCTCAAGATGATAGTTAGGTCACTATCTCCAGAAACAAATTATCTCCTTCCAGCTTGCCTAGTCCCCAGGATGGGTCCCCAGATTCCTCTCCCTTTCGAGTTATTATTTCTAATCCTTTCCTTCTCTTGCTACAGATTCTACTGATTCTACTTCTGACTTGGAGGTTGCTCCTTGCTTTCTGGTTCAAAAGTTAAGTGTCATTGATGAAGCACGACCTTCGGCCATTCTATTCTCAAATGCCCAAGGGCTAACTACCAATGGCGAAAAAAAACCTCTATGGAGGATCCTCTTCCGGCCATCCCTTTAGTGGCTCAAGTGGCTCAATCAGTTCCCGGCCTAGCCACTCCCGCTGTAACTCCTACACATGCCCTTTCCCCTCCATCGGATTGTGTTACTCCTCAAGATGATAGTTGGGTCACTGTCTCCAGAAACAAATTATCTCCTTCCAGCTTGCCTAGTCCCCAAGATGGGTCCCCAGATTCCTCTCCCTTTCCAGCTATTATTTCTAATCCTTTCCTTCCTCTTGCTACAGATTCTACTGATTCTACTTCTGACTTGGAGGTTGCTCCTTGCTTTCTGGTTCAAAAGTTAAGTGTCATTGATGAAGCACGACCTTCGGCCATTCTATTCTCAAATGCCCAAGGGCTAACCATCACGATGTGGTCCAATTATCACGATGTGGTCCAATTTGTGGTCTTTTTACTACTGCCCCATCTCCGTCTGTAAATGATGACTCTATAACCTGGGATTCCATTGATATCCGGCACTTGAAAGCTAACAATATTTGGGATTCCATCCGACGCCGAAGTGCTCCTGTCGCTTGGGCAAACATCCTTTGGCATAAGCACTATGTTCCTCGATACTCTTTCTTTCTTTGGCTTGCGTTGCACAAAAGATTCCCAACAAATGATGCTTTCATGTCCTACTCTAATTATATCCCGATGAGGTGCCCTTTGTGTAATACTGCCAATGAAACATTTAACCACCTCTTCTTTAATTGTCCTTATTCGAGTGGTGTGATTACTAATGTCTTGGCATTGGGAAACTGGCCCAATATTCCAATAAACTGGGACAATTTGATTGCATATATTCAGCAGTTCCAAGGGAGAAAAATGCACTCTGAAATTTTAAAACTCATCCTTGCCACCTCCCTTTATAAAATTTGGGGATCTCGTAATTATAAGCTACATGATGGGAATATGTTGCCGCCTCATGCATTGACTAAAGAAATCATCAACTTGATTAAAGCACGGCTCTCCAGTTCAAAGAAGTTTCAACAGGCTACTAAAAAATGTCATACCTTTCACAACTGGTTGTAATTTGATTGTAATTGATTGATTGTATTTGGTTGCTTTTATGCTTTGTTTCTATTTCCTTTGTTGAATAGTTTTCTTTTATGTTCTCATGGGGCCTGTCTCATGTTGACTTTTTTCTCTGGGGTATGCCCCTTTGCCATTGTATTTATGGTTTCTAATACACAAACAAATTTAGCAAAAAAAAAGAAAAAAAAAGGAATACATCAAGGATCTACTTGAGAAGCGCTTCCATGAAAATACCTATGGCTTCAACAACCAAACTCAACAGAAAGGAGAATGGCAAAAGTAGTGGCTTTACCCATTACAAAAGAAAAATTCGTAGTAGTACAAGAAATAGACACGATCATAGAACAATTCAACGATCGTAGAATGATAAAGAATCGTAAAGATGAAAGTCGATTATTAACCCAAAGGAAGTTCGAAAAATGAGAAGCAACACGTAGAGCAATATGAAGATTGCAGAATGAAACTGTTACTCTACGACAATGGAAGACAAAACTGTCTATTTGAAGGCAAGGAGTATTCATATCCTAAAAGGCTTATTGAGCAAAAAGTCAATGGAGTATAATTCATATAATGGTTGGCAAAGTAATTTGAGAATTTGTGCAACAACAACAAAAGCAGATTATAAAACTGAAGGATGATCGTAGAACTCAAAGGAGATCGTCGGGCTAAAAAAGTTTCGTAGAGTTAAATAACTCTTTAGAAGGTACTCTACGAAGGATGAAATCAAGGCAGTTAATTCAAAAAGCGCGTGCTACTCATATTCATAAAAACCAAGTGAAATAAGGAAGTTACAGCGTTACAGCTATAAAAACGCAGAAGTGATGCGACGTGCAACCAGTCACATCATGCCACGTTTCCCACTCAGCAAAATAGAGGGAAGTGGTATAAAATCATTTCAAAATCTTTATCTGACTTTTGCGATTTCAACCTGTAATTAGAGTCTTACTACTTTCAAATTCTCAAGAGCCCTCAAACCCTAATTTTCAAAGATCTCCAGAAATCGTAAGCATCTTTGTGCTACCTTTTATTCAACTCAACCCCATGGCGAGTCATCAAGTCATTCTCGGAAACCTAATTTGTATTGATAAATTTAAAGATACTGAGCAGAAGGTCAAGGATATACTTAAGCTGATCAAAGACGTTGGGTTCACAGAATGCTTGGAGACTAGCACCAGAATCTACTCTGCTCTGGTAAAGAAGTTTTATCTAAATGTTGTGTATCGTGGTGGCGCTCTTGTTACGAAAGCCAAGGGAATCACTCTGCAAATAGGTGCTACTGAAATCAATCACAATTTGGGGTTTCTCAGTCAAGCAATTACTTCCTTCAATGACATTGATGCGGAAGAAGGACTGCAATTGATGGGATACCAGAAGAAATCTCTCCTAAAGGGAATCAAAAAGAAAGATTTCCCTCAGCAGTATGAGTTCCTTGCTGACATTGTTGGGAAATGTATTCTTTGCAAGGATACTACATATGATACTGTCAGTGAACTGCAACTAAAGTTCATGACTGCTATCATTTTGGAGAAGAAAATCAATTTTGGAGCTATTATTTTGGATTATCTTACAAGCTAGATTGTAGACGCCAAAACAAAAATGGAAACAGGAAAGCCAACCCCAAAAATGCTCTATGGGAGATTCATCAGCATCATTCTGAAGAAAAGACTTTCAAATAGAATTGGAAATGAAGAGGAAAAAGTCTTGAACTACAATAAAAGAATCACTCCCAGGCTATTTGAAGATTGGAAGAAGAACCCAGGCAAGGCAAAGGAATCAAGAAAATCTAAAGATAGAAATGAACTTATCAGAGGTAAAGAAGAGAAGTCCTCTAAAGTCAAAGGAAAGAGGAAAATGAATGAAGTTATGGAGGAGAAACTGCAAGAATCTGATACAAGTCCTGATAGCAGAGCACTTATCATTTATGATGACCAATCCTCTAAGAAGAAGAGGAAACTTGAGAAAGGAAAGAAGAAGGTTGATGAGGTGAAGAAGGTTGAGAAAAGAAAGGCAACTCTCAAAGTGCCTGAGGGAAATTCATCCAAATCAGTTGATAAATCAACACAAAAGAAGAAGAAGGTAGACAAGAAAACTATCAAAACTGCATCAAGAAGGATGAGCATGAGGACAAGAGAACAATAGAAGGGTCCAGTCATCACGGGGCCACCTCAAATTATAGACATTGAAGATGAAGATAATGAAGAATCACCGCGTCTTGAGAAGAGCATATCCTACACTTCTGAAGAAGAAACATCCACGAATAATTCAGAGGCTGGATCAGATAACAATAAAGATAGTATGTCTGAGAAAGAAGACATGACTACGTCTAACTAAAAAGCAGAAATGGTTGTAAAGGACTTATCTCCTGATCCTCAAAGTGATGATGAGATGGCCTCAGTGCCTGAGCCAAGTTCAAAAGATGAGATGGCTGAAATAGTGTCGGTGCTCAAACCCAGTGAAGTTAAAGCCTCAGAAGACCCAGAACGAGAACCAAAAGAGGAGGAGAGTGAAAAAGATTAGGCCATGAAGGTGTTCATACCAGAGCCTAGCAAAGTTTGTGAGAAGACTTACTCTCTTGAACCTGAAGAAGGTGACAATGAGGCTGTGATAACTAATGATGAACCAGAGCCCCAAGGAAATGAAAAAGAACAAATAATGAAAGTTTTAAGCTCCAGATCAAGTAAATCAAGGAAAAGGAAGAGGTCAAGTAAAGATGCTGAGAAGGAAGTTAAGAAAGAAAGCACAAGCAGAATTCGCATGGAAAAGAAGGAGAGAAAGAAAATAGAAAAGAAGCTCAAGAAATAAAGACGGCTGAGAAAGATTGAGAAGAAGCAATATGAAGAGTATCGAATAAGGCAAAGTGAGAAGGAAAGGAAAAATGAAAAGAAGAAGAATCACCGAAAGAAGATCCACAGGAATTTTTAGCAATCTTAGTGGACATGAGAATATGCAGTTGCTGGATTTCATACCCATGCTGCCATTGCTAAAGGCTATATATTTGAATGGTCAAAGTTCTATCAGGTGGAGCTATTCTGTGTTTCCCAATCTCAATTTTGTTGCCCAGAATTTCCCAAGGATCTTGTCGTTTACAACTTCATTAATCTGCAACGAGCCCTTTTATCCAGAATATCGAAGCTTTTAAGTAATCTCCATCTCAAATCTGATCATTTCTCACTAATCTATTCATTCATGTTTTGATCGCAATGAAGAGGTCATAGAGTCTTCATCTACGATCCTCGAGTAACCTTATACTCACACCAACTTTCCAGTTAGAGTCCCAACACTCTACAGACCATGAAAATTCATTTATTTTTCCAATCGTAGAGTCCCAAAGCTCTATGATTGATTATAATAATACTCCGTCTCTTTCACAAACTCTTATACCCATTCCCTTTCTATTCCTTATACCAAATCCAGAATCCACTCCACTCAACTCCTCAGATGTCCCATCCTCATCCCAACAGCCTTAGGAGACAATTGTCATACCTATAAATCTATTCTTGGAAGATGCTCTCATGGAAGATGGATTCTTAAAAATATTTCAAGAGCAACAACAGTTTATCCAATATCTTCACCAGCAGACTGAGGACTCTATAAAGACTGTAATAGACAAAATCTTTGAACTCAGTTCTGCATTTAGAGGCAATCAATGAAGGTGACAGCCCATCCCGACAATGCCTCTCTCTCAAGCTGATGATGATAAAAAAGGGGAGAGAAATGAAGGAATAATAAAGAGGGAGGGAGAAAGAATGAGAAGAGCACAGGGCACAGTCTAAGGGGGAACAGATAATGGAGAAATAGGATAATATAGTAAGGGGAGAAGTAAAAGTAGGTAAGTGGAGACAGGGGTAACAGAGGGTATACAAAAGAATGCAGAAGTAAGGACAAGAAGTAGAGCAAAGGAATGCAGATAAATTGGGGGAAAAGTAAAAGGTAAAGCATGAAACAACAAGAAACTATAACAAGAAGAGGATAATGAAGAAAGACAAGAAGTCATCAACTCAGGGGGAGCAAGATTAGGGAAGATGAACGAAAAATCAAAATGCAAGAAGACCAGTCATAAGCTTGGAAGGTACAAAGAAGTAAATATGTATTAGTTTAATTTGTAACTATCTATCTTTCAGACTATGTAAGCACTATCGTTTAATCAATGAATTCATCATTTTGCATTAGCAGTACAGTACCTTACTGTATTTTAGGACATTATTTAATTTCCAAGCAAAAGCAGTAAATGTTATAAATTGTTGGTTTTGTCATCATCAAATAGGGGGAGATTGTTGAAGCCTATTTGATTTGATGATGATAACTGTTGTGATTGTGTGAATGAAATTATGTGCTTAATTGTCTATATGATTATGTGCTAATGTGATTACGTGCTTATGTGTCTATGTGATCATATTGGTTTATGTGACTATTTAACTGTGTGCTTACATGACCATATGTTTATGTGATGAATGTGATCTATTAGAAAAATGATTGTGAATACGATGCTGAATACTGAGAATTGCATACTTATTATTAATGAATGTGGTTTGATGATAGACTCCATGACACGCTTGCGTGAGGTGGTCATCGCCCGGATCGTTTCTAGTAAGCAACTTTGATGGAACTCTCTCGATACCTTAACCCAACGTCTATTTTGAGACGAGAATCTTGATAATTTAGATCAAGCAATTGATTTCTTATAGGATGAAACACCAACAACACTTAGACCCTCGTTTATGAACAAACGATAATCTACGTACGATTGTATGATGCGATAGAATAATGCCATACACAACTATGATTTGTTGTATGATAAGTTAAGTATGACTCTCAAAGTATAACTAAGAACACTAGCTTAGAAATCCTTCAAAGAACCAAAAGTAGAGAATAACTCTCAATTGTATAAACTCAGAAATTGTTGATCATCCAATTACAATAACCATGTAACCTATTTATACTAGTATAAATAAACCCTAATTATAAAAGGAATTGAAATACTAGTAAATAACTAATTAGAAAGTAATTTCCATCTAACAAACATCCTTGTCAACTTAGAATTATGATAGATATGATAAATCCCTAAAAATAAGGAAAAAAAATCTGATAAAATCTTTAAAAACGCGTTCCTCGGATTCCGTGCCGCGTGACTGGCGCGGGGCGCGCCTGGCATGCAGAGCTTCATCTTGGTAAAAGTAAAATAATCAGCAAAAACGTCTCAACCACCTATCACAAATTCTTTCTACATCCCGTCTCATGTGTGGCCAATAAAAGTGCGAATGCAAAACCACAAAAGTTTTATCTACTCCAAAATGACTCATTAAACCACCCCCATGTGACTCCCTTAACAACAATTCACGCAATGAACACGCAGGAATACTCAATTTATTCTCACGAAATAAAAATCCATCAATTTTAAAGTACTTTCCTGCTGCATTCTTTTCACAATTCTTAGACTCTTCACCAAAATCAAGGTCATCAACATATAAATCTTTAATTTGTTCAAAACCAAGCAATTTTGTATTAAGAGTATTTAATAACACATACCTACGAGATAAAGCATCAGAAACGACATTTTCCTTACCTTGCTTATACCCAATAATATACGGGAATGTCTCGATGAACTCCATCCATCGCGCATGTCTCTTGTTCAGTTTGTGTTGACCCTTCAAATACTTCAATGATTAATGATCCGTGTGAATCACGAACTCCTTCGGCCATAGGTAGTGTTTCCACATCTCCAACGCTCTAACCAATGCATACAGCTCTTTATCATATGTCGGATAATTCAAAGCTGCACCATTCAACTTCTCCCTGAAATATGCCACTAGTTTTCCTTCCTGCATCAACACCGCTCCAATTCCTACACCTGAAGCATCACACTCAATCTCGAAAGTTTTAGAAAAGTTAGGCAAAACAAGCAAAGGAGCATTAGTCAATTTATCTTTAATTAAATTAAATGCTTTTTCCTGTTCATCACCCCACTTAAATCACACAGTCTTTTTGATAACTTCCGTTAGCGGTGTTGTGATCTCGCTGAAATTCTTTACGAATCGTCGGTAGAAACTCGCGAGTCCATGAAAACTACGAACTTGACTTATGCTCATAGGACTCGACCATTCCCGGATTGCACGTATTTTCTCCTCGTCCACTTGAACTCCCTGTGAACTCACAACAAAGCCAAGAAACACAACTTTATCCGTGCAAAATGTACATTTATCCATGTTAGCAAATAATTTTCCTTTCCGAAGAACATCTAAAACAGATGTTAAATGCAATGCATGTTCTCCCAAGTTTTTGCTATATATCAAGATATCATCAAAATACACAACAATAAATTTACCAATGAATGAACGCAAAACATGATTCATTAATCTCATGAAAGTGCTAGGTGCATTAGTTAAACAAAAAGGTAACACTAACCACTCATATAAACCATATTTTATTTTGAAAGCAGTTTTCCATTCATCCCCCTCGTACATTCGAATTTGATAATATCCACTCTTTAGATCAATTTTTGAAAACACACATGACCCATGCAATTCATCTAACATATCATCTAATCGTGGAATAGGATGTCGATATTTTACCATAATATTGTTGACTGCTCGACAATCAATGCACATGCGCCACTTCCCATCCTTCTTAGGAACCAAGATCACTGGAACTGCATATGGACTCATGCTTTCCCTCACGAACCCTTTCTCCATTAACTCGCTAACCTGCTTTTGCAACTCTTTTGTCTCCTCGGGATTGCTCCGATAAGCTGGACGGTTTGGAATGGTTGCCCCGGGTACGAAATTAATTTGATGCTCAATTCCCCGAATTGGTGGTAGTCCTTGTGGAAGCTCCTCGGGAAATACATCCTTATATTCCTGCAAAAGAGATGAAACAACACTAGGCAATAAAGAATCGTTAGCGTTAGTACTCAAAAGTGCCTCCTTATACCGAAGTATAATCATCGGCTGTTTAGCATCTAAAGCTCGCCTCACATCGCTCTTTTTTGCATAGACATTTGTTTTTCGCTCCTCATCTTTTCTTTTCTCTCTTTCTTTTTCTCTCGTATTTTTCCCCTCAATATTTTTTTCCTTATTATTTTTCTTTTCTTTTCTTCAGTCTCTTTTCTTTTTTCAAGATCTTTCTGCAAGTGAATTTGGTCCTCATGCACCTGTTGTGGTGACATAGGACATAAAGTAACCTTCCTTTTATTGTGAACAAAAGAATATCATTTATGAAGCCATCATGCTTCACACGCCTATCAAATTGCCATGGTCGACCAAACAATATGTGACCCGCTTGCATTGGAACCACGTCGCACAAAATCTCATCAACATATCTCCCAATAGTAAATGGCACCATCACCTGCTTAGTTACCTTAATCTCATTACTGTAATTAAGCCATTGCAATCGATATGGTTGAGGATGTTTGGTTGTGGAAAACCCCAATTTCTCCACCACAGCCTTACTTGCCACATTAGTGCAACTACCCCCCATCTATCACGACACAACAAATTTTCCCATTCACAAGACACCTAGTATGAAATAAATTTTCACGCTGCTGGCTGCTCTCCTCCTTCACTTGTGCACTAAGCACCCTTCTCGTCACCAAAACTTCCCCAAATATTGCAACTTCCCTATCTTCTACCTCCTCTAATGGTGGCATAGAGTCAGTATCACTTCCTTCCTCCTCGGTCTCTATTTCACCATTATCAAGTAACAACATTGTCCGTTGATTTGGACATTGACTTACAATATGGCCCTTTCCTTGACACTTAAAACATTTAATATCACGATTACGACTAAAAGAAGGTAGTTCAGTTTTACCTTGTGTTCCACGGTTAGTCGTGTCTGGTTTGAACTCCACCTTAGGTTTGACCAAAGCTGGTTTCTCCTCTCGCCTTCCAGCATTAGACTTCCATGATGATCCCGAATTAGGTGTCGAACGTTGGTTACCTCTCCTTTTAAGCTGTTTCTCAATCTTGATAGCCATATGTACCATATCCTCCAATACCACGTAATGTTGTCGTTCTACTAAGTCTGCAATCTCCCAATTTAGTCCCGCCAAAAATCTGGCCATCGTTGATTTGCTATCCTCATTTATGTTTGCCCTAGCCATCAACATCTCCATATCTTTGTAATAATCCTCTACGCTCCGACTACCTTGTTTCAAACTATGCAAACTTCGAACCTTCCCAAGTTTCAATTGGACGTTGTCCACACCTCCTCTGGCTGATAGTTAGCTGATCCCACCAAGTTACAGCATAAGCTGAGAATTCTGTGGCGGCAAGTTTTACTTTCTTTAGCCCCGAGTAGTTGTGACATTCAAATATCCAATCCATCTTTTTTTCCCACTCTAGATATGCCTCCGGATCACTTCTTCCTTGGAAAGCTGGAATTTTCATTTTTATACTACCCAAGTTATTATCCTTTTTAGGTCTATCTTCTCTATCCCTATTACCTCATTGCCTCTGATGTATGAAGTCGGATTCACAATCTTCCTCTTCACTAAGTCTTCCCTCGTAGTAGGTTTCCTCCGTATTAGCTCCTCTTTGTTGAGTTCTTCCTTTTTGATTCGTTCCCTGATGGTTTTGAGATAACTCACCTTTAGCCCCACTGATTTGATCTAAACGTTCATGCATCTGTTCCATTGCCATACCTAACTGCCTCGAAAACTCTTTCATCATAGCCTCCATCATGAATTTCGGATCCACATTAGATGGGGACTCCTCCATAGTATCCTTATCTTTGGAACTAGACATTTTCCCTGCAAAAAAATGTTAGTAGCAAAATATTTTCCTCACCACTCCTTTACATGTTTCGCTTGATAAATGTTTCGCTCGTGTATCACTCAATAGGCTTTTTCCCTCAAATGATCTCACCACTAAGCCTTTTACCTCTAATTATTCTCTCTAATAGGCTGTTTTCAAATTTACCTAGCAAAATTCTCAGTTTTACTAATCAATTCAAAATAACTTATCACGAACAACTATAGTAGGTATGAATAGAAGTACCAACAATCTTGATTACGGAATTGAAAACGAATTCTACGAACCAATTAAAATAACTGAAATAATAAAAAAATTTATACTCTTTTTTTTACTCACAAATTTAACGATACAATAAAGATAGATACTTAGCTAGAAAACGCAGCTCTGATACCAAATGATAGACTCCATGGCACGCTTGTGTGAGGTCGTCGTCGCCCGGATCGTTTCTAGTAAGCAACTTTGATGGAACTCTCTCGATACCTTAACCCAACGTCTATTTTGAGACGAATAATTTCGATCAAGCAATTGATTTCTTATAGGATAAAACACCAATAACACTTAGACCCTCGTTTATGAACAAACGATAATCTACGTACGATTGTATGATGCGATAGAATAACGCCACACACAACTATGGTTTGTTGTATGATAAGTTAAGTATGAATCTCAAAGTATAACTAAGAACACTAGCTTAGAAACCCTTCAAAGAACCAAAAGTAGAGAATAGCTCTCAATTGTATAAACTCAGAAATTATTGATCATCCAATTACAATAACCATGTAACCTATTTATACTAGTATAAATAAACCCTAATTATAAAAGGAATTGAAATACTAGTAAATAACTAATTAGAAAGTAATTTCCATCTAACAAACATCCTAGTCAACTTAGACTTATGATAGATATGATAAATCCCTAAAAATAAGGAAAAAAAATCTGATAAAATCTTTAAAAACGCGTTCCTTGGATTCCGTGTCGCGTGACTGGCGCGGGGCGCGCTTGAAATTGCAAAGAAACAGCGCGGGGCGCACTTGACATGCAGAATTTCATCTTGGCACGGCGCGGGGCGCGACGGATCTAGCACAAAACTGGCGCGGGGCACGCTGGGCTGGAATTTTTGGCTTTCTTGGCTAGTCCCCGATTCTTGGCTTGGAATACACATTTGTAACATAGTCACGAGCTTAGACTCTAACTCCAAAGCCTTCATCTTGGAATCTTCATCCTTCCAAGCTTCTTGAATCAATCCGTTAATCCCCTCCTTGAAGCGTTTAGCCTGAGCTCTCGTCACAGGTCTAACTGGAACTTGCACCGAATTATTGCCTTGGTTGTCATTCCTCCCTGTGCTAAGGATGCCCTCATCATTTGATCATAACTGTTTGATGCAATATAAAAGATTAAAATATATTTGGTTCTAAGCTTTGTAAAATCCTTATAAAAGAAATACATGTACAAGGACTTAAAATATAAGGATCAAGGCTATTAGGTTGATCTTATCATAGAGTTACTCTGCATGTTCGTAATGTAAATATTGTAAGCAAAGTAATCTAAGTACTCAAAATAAAATGATCAATATATAGTTGTATAAGTAAGCTTTGTAAAGTCCTTCACTAAAGAATATGCACAATGACTTAGATTAGAAAGATCAAGAATGTTGGGTTGATCTTGCTAAATAAATCTGATGTATAGTCATTAGGATCTCAGTGTTCGTAAAGTTACTCTACCTATTCGTAAAGTCAATATAGATCGCAGAAGTCAACTACTGTTCACAGCACATCAGATGGATCGTAGAACAGATGCACTAGTTGTAAAGTACACTTCACAAAGCAAAGATCATTTCGTAAAGTGAACAAGGAATCGTAAAGCTCACTCCATCCTGAAAAGAAAAGTACAAGATATGAAGAAATCAAAGCTGCAAGGAGATCTTAGAACTAAAGTAGAAATCGCAGAATCTTGAATGAAGATCGTAAAGCTACAAAATCGTAATGTGATAACTGAGATAGCAGTGCAGCTAGAAGTTAGCAAAGTCTTCCTTTGCAAAGAGATATATCTCAGAGTTAAAGTTCCTGATATAAAGTTTATCTCACTTTACAAAGTGCAGACCAGATTAAGGTGATCGAAGAATATCAAAGCCAATTAGAGCGTGTTGAGCAAAGACTGAACGATGAGTAGTTCAAACAATCGCTGAAGCAACTCAAGGAGCGTTCAGGAAGGAAAAGGTTTAGTGAAGAATGGTTCATAGAAATACTCTGCCAATTCATAATATAAAGTCAGCCCCAACTACACTCTCATTTCCTGAGAAGAACAATGGAACAAAAAGAAAAAGAGTGAGCTCAAATAGCCCAGTAAAGAATATCATGACTAAGATAATGAAAAATAAGTTATCTTTAACATTCAATAGTGAGAAATCAGAGATTTAGAATATATGGTAGATGATATAATTTTTCAACGATAACTGCAGCGGAACAAGCAATCCATTAAAAGAGTTAAGTAGACCATAATGTCTACTATCTTCTCCAATTTAAAAGTTCACCATCAATATTTTATCCCTGTAACACCAATCAACAGTTCCTGATGTCAATCAACAGTTCCTTTTTGTACCTATGCCAAAGAGAACTGTTGCCACCTGTCTTTACCTGTAACACCAAAGGTTATAATTATGTCAATCAACAGTTTCTGTTCATAATCATGTTAACCAATAGTTCCTGATCTTAATCATGTCAATCAATAGTTCTTCTTTACACCCAGGCCAAATAGAACTTTCACCACGTATCTTTGCCACAAAGGCTAAAGACATTTAACAATCATACTGTTTATGCACTACAGGCCAAAAACAGTAAATTATAACACAAATGATTATGATCATACTAATCAACAGTTCATCTTTGCATCCCTAGCCGAAGAGAACTTTTACCACGTATCCTTGCCACACAGGCTAAAGATACCCAACAATCATACTGTTTATGCACTACGGGCCAAAAATAGTAAATTGTAACATAAATGGTCATGATCATACCAATCAACAGTTCATTTTTTTGCACCCCTAGCCGAAGAAAACTTTTACCACTTATCCTTGCCACACAGGCTAAAGATACCCAACAATCATATCGTCTTTGCACCTAGGCCAAAGACATCCACAACAACTTAGTCTTGATTATTAGTACAAATGACAATGATATGAAGAATGGACAGAATAATCAAAATAATAAGATAAAGAATAAGCATTAGAAGTTTGCAATTTAACATGATATCCAGAAAATCGATTAGAGTTCTTGATAGAATATAAGGTTCAAGAAATATACGGTTCCCAGTTCAAATATAACGATTAAAATTTAATAGGAAGATTCAGGTGAAAAGAGAATAGATCAAGCACAAACTATTAAGGATATGTTAATCATTATAGGAATTTTCACCGCTTAATGATAAAGCTGTAGAAACGAATAATAATCTCTTACCATAATATGGAGTATGAAAGAAAATGATAACCCTCTATGGGTATGAAAGAAAATGACACCCCTTACGAATATGAAAAAGTGATATCCCTTTACCTTGATATTATGAAACACAAAATTAATAGACGAACAAATCCTTCCATGTTCATCTTTGCAGCAGTAAAAAATTTGACTTTCAGGTCAACTAGAGTTTTCAAAATCTCTTTATGTGTCGACAAAAATTGTAGCTCTCGAAAAGATACACGAAATAGACTCAAGAATCACTCCATTCGGAGTTAGTATGACTAAGTTATGAATTTTCAAAACTAGAGCTGAAAATAGTGACGAAAATCAGGACACGTTATGGTTTTTAGCATTTTAAGGCATGAAGATGGTATCAGATGACTTTTCTTCCTTGTTCAAAGTTGTAGAGGACAAAAAACTAAAGAAAATAGGCTTTTAATTCACTCAATTCCGATAAAGAATAAATTTACTATGATTTTTCTAAAGTGCTGCTGAACATAAGAAAATTCCACTCGGGAATTCAAAGAAGAATGCAACAAAAGATTTGAAAACTAGAAATGACTTGGAATATAAATGTAGCACTCTACTGATATTTACTAACACTTAAGATAGCTTAACATACTTAAAGAGAAACTTGCACTAAGAAATTTTTAGAAAGTGGAAGAAAATGTAAGTAAGGAAGTTATGAAATTTCTTATGCCAAGCCTTCCTATTTATAGCCAAAATCCACCACATTTAATAAATATATTATTCATCCATTATCATTATCTTTAACTTTATTAATAATAATGTTTTACCCATATTCATCCATTATCATTATTTATTCAAAAAGATTAATCCATTATCATTATTTATTCATAATGATTTACACATAATAATCCATTATCATTATTTATTCATAATGATTTACACATAATAATCCATTATCATTATTTATTCATAATGATTTACACGTAATAATTCACTATCATTATTTATAATTTTTACCATTCATAAAAAAATATCTTTAATCTACCACATATAATTACCTTTAATCTACCACATAGTAATTACCTCACATATTCACATTTTTCACATTTCAATATTATATTTTTCTTTACTATTCACAATTATAAATGTATTACTATCACAGATATTAGTATTCTTCAAATAATGAGTATGTCTAACAGTGTAATACCTGTGACTTTTAATTACGTAACTTTCCATTACTACCATTACTACAATGCCAATTATTATGACAATAGTATGAAATACTGTGACAATTATTGTGATAACCTCAAATCCATGTATTTGCTA
Source organism: Aralia elata (assembly GCA_034770075.1). Taxonomy (NCBI): domain Eukaryota; kingdom Viridiplantae; phylum Streptophyta; class Magnoliopsida; order Apiales; family Araliaceae; genus Aralia; species Aralia elata. The sequence continues at coordinate 25,424,229 of CM068381.1, forward strand.
CAGTGGACTGGTGCTCACTATCCAACACTAAATCCTTCTAAGTATAAATATTATAGACTCACAATACCGACAACCAGATCGTTTCCAGGAAAGAGAGGGCCTTCCGTATAAACGACGCGCAATTAAATAAGCCCTTTCCTTGACAGAACTTTTTAGATATTGCCAATAATGCTAATATCATATCAAATAATATGAGTTATTGTGTCGTGACAATTATTGATGAAATACTGTGCAAATGCTACTGTAATAATTATTGAGTTAAAATACTATGTAATTGTTATTGTAACATTTATTGAATCAATAATTATGATATACTGTGTAACATCGTGTGCTACTGTGGAATACCGTGTGCTACTATGTAACACCACGTGCTACTGTAGAGTACCGCGCGCATGCTATTGTACTTTTATCTCCAGGTATTTAAATAGTAAAAAGTGATAGTACCGTTGACAATTTTTATTTAAAAAGTTTATTTCTGTCGTTTTTGGTATCCGACAATTATGTCATTGTGGGGACTACCAATGATTGGTTGTTTTGGTGCCGCCGTACTTTATCGAATATTCCCCGTCAGAAAAAATATTACCCGACAGAAGGAATATTCTCCGACAAAACAAATATTCCCCGACATATTTTTTATAATATAAATTGCACATCTCACCCGTAACTTTATCATTTTATCATTTAATGGCATTCATTCGACTTAAACATCGAGGAATCAACGAATGATCGTATGTGAATGGAATAAATTCAACTCAATGACGCTTGGAATGGTGCCTAAGACGATTGGAATGGAGCGTGAGGATCGATTATGCGATTTAGGATTATTAGTTGCTATCTATTTAGTAAAACCAACTCGACGCAAGCCAAACCGTCATGCAATGTATGAAATGGCGGAAAAGAGTTCAAGCTACACAACAAAGCGTTCATCATGGGTTTTGATTCAACGAGCTTGGATCCATATTGGTTCGAGTATAGAGGATATGAGGATGAATTCCAAGTGTGTGTGTACTATGAACATGTTGCAAACAAAAGTAACGGATCAGAAAATTAAAAGAAATCATTTTTGTTTGTTACAGGAATCCCCGCCCGGCGAGCTCATAAGGCTCATTTTCCCCGCCCCGGCGCGAGCCCGCCTCAGCGAGAATTTCCAAGCCAAAATTGGCGCCCCAGCGCCGATCTCGCCCCGACGAGAAATTACAGTGCAATTTTCCCGCCCCGGCGGGAACCCCCTGTATCCACTTTGTCAGATTTTGACTTTTCTTAGAATTCGAGATTTCTTCTCCAAAACAGGGTTCCATGTTCTAAGCAATGGTGTTTTCCCACCAACTAATTCCTTCCCCAAAACAAGGTTCCATGTTTTAGGTAATGGTGTTTTCCACCAATTAATTCTTTCCCCAAAACAAGGTTCCATGTTTTATGTAATGGTGTTTTTCAGCATTTTGCTAGGGTTTGTGTGATTCTAGATTATTCTCTAGACTAGTATAAATAGGTTTCATTTGTAAGACATCATCCATCATATATCAATTTTCAGATTATCATTATTATTGTGAGATTATTTCTCTTCTTGTGGTTCTTTGAGAATTTCTAAGTGTTCCTTAGTTCTTCTTTGAGATTCATATTTGACTTATCATACAACCAATCATAGTTGTGTGTGGCGTCTTCTACCGCATCAATCGTCGATTGTACCGAGATTACCGCTTCAATATAAGTGAGAAGTGTCGTTGGTGTTCATCTTCCGTAAATTTCCTAAGCAAGCAATTGTACCAAGATTACCGTCTATATATAGGCGAGGGGTTAAGGTGTTGCAAGGTATCCGTCTTATCAACTTGTTGGAAATGATCCGGGCGACGACCACCTCATGCAAGCGTGCCGTGGAGTCCATCATTTGGTATCAAAGCTAAGTTTCCTATCAAGTTACTTATCTTTACTTTTATTGTTGAATTATAGTAAAAAAAAAAAAAAGAACTGCAGAAAAATATATTGCAGAAAAGTATTGTTATTATTACTATTATTGGGATTTCATGTGGAAAATCATATTTGGCAATTGTGAAATCTTGTTGGTATTTCGAGAGTCATACCTTCTATATTGTATCTTGATAAGTTCTTATTGGATTGTAATTGGAAAATTGAGATAATATTTGTGTGAATTAAAAAAGAACCTATTAGAGAGAATGCGAGCGAAAAAAGAGGCAAAAGTGGTGAGATTATTAAAAGGTAAAAGCCATTTGATACACGAGCGTTTCATAATATTGTTTTAGCGAAACACGTGAGGGAGTATGTGAGGAAATCTTTCTTTATGTACTAACCTTTGTTTTGTAGCAATCATGTATGGATATAATTGTAAAAATACTTATGAGTGGCAAAAGAGATCCTTTCAAGGTAGAGCGGATCCCGAAGCTTATTTAAGTTGGGAGAAAGGAAAGGAACAAGAGTTTAGCTTTCATGAATACTCCGAACAAAAGAAGTTCAAACTTGCAGTCCTAGATTTGTCCGGTGATGCACGTACATGGTGGGCTCAATTTGAACGTGATAGGAGAAAATATGGAGAACCTCCGATCAATATATGGAAATAGTTGAAAACTGTGATGAGAAAGCGGTATGCTCCAGTACAACCTAGCAAGAGGAATGAATATGTATCTCCAAGGCATAAAGAGCAACCTTCAAGGCGATCCACTTGAGAGGATAAAAAGAGGGTTCAAAGGCAGGAGGAGTCGCATCGGAAACAACCACGCGAAACTCCTAGAGCATATGTGAAACTAATATCATTCGAGGACATCATGAGAACATATAATGAGTTAAAGAATGATCATTTGAAACAACAACAAGTCACTCTTAAGGCACAAAAATAGCAATATCAGCTGAAAGAGGAAGACGAGGGAATCGAGTATGCAGTCCAAGGAGAATTGTTAGGTTCCAATGAACATGATGAAGTTCATGAAGATTTAATGATTTTACAAAAAGATTGTAATCATGAGAGAGAAAATACTCGAGAGAAAAACAAACGAGAGAATGAGCAAAAAGAAAAAGAGAGAAAAATAAGTGGTTATGAAAAAGAGAGTGAGATTGAAAGTGAATTATATTTTGAAAAGTCAATGACTGTACATTCGTACAAGACGACGCTTTTAGATACTAACCGAAATAACTCTGTTTTGTCTAGTTCTGTTGTTTCTCTTATACAGATGAAGGATTATATACCTAGCACTATCATTCCATATCCGTCAACTATTGGTGTTCTTGAGGAGACAAAGGAGTCACCGAGGCAGGTTGGTGAGTTGATAGAGGAAGATATAGTGGATGAGGTCGTGAGTACAAGTGCTATTGATGAGATCATAATACCTAAGTAGGATGAAACGTCGAGCATGTTTGTCGATTTTGAATTGGTAAACAAGTATCGTTGTAATTTTCTGTTCTTAGATAATATGTTTGATAAATTGCATAATACTTATATTTTATGTACATTTAATAATAATCATGTGATGACAATGCCTAATCAAATTAGCAAGATAGGTTGTGAAAAAGGGAAAATTGTGTTAACATGTAACTTGTATAGATGGATAGTTATCTCTGTTAGATTAACTGATGCATCTAGTATGTTCATGAGTTATTTAAAACATGTTTTGCATGCTTCCATTGATAAATTTGTGATTAGCTATTTTGATGGTAGAATTGTCTTTATCATAAATTATGGAGGATATTTGAACTTTGTTGAGTTAGTTTATTATCATGATATTTCTCATTTTCAAAACTGTAGTTTGTATGAAAATAGTTCTAAGCTTTCTTATCCATATGTCGAGTTAGATTTTCATGCTAGTCAATCTTTGCTTGATTTGTCGTTAGAACAATCATCATTGCATAAGCTACCATCATTTGGTATTATTTCACCAAAGCAAACTTTATTTCATGACAAACTATCATTTGATGATATTCCTAGCTTTGTCGACATTTATAAAAATTCCTTTGCACTTGTTAGGATTGATTGTGATCATCATATGTATGCTAGTGAATTTTTGTTTGGTGATATTAATTGTGATCTGTCAATTCCGTTGATATCATTAATTGATTTTGAATTTGCTATTGTCAATGGAAAGAAAAAGATTGTTTGTGTTTTGAAGATTCAAGATAAGATCACACTCTCCAAAAGCATGGAAAGTTGGATAGGTCCATTTGAACCTTGCATTGAAAGTCTACAGGGAAGTAATTCGAATTTTGATTTCGTAGGCTATACATATGAGTTTGAGTCTCTTGAGTTTTCCATGATTATACAAAAGATTCATATTCCTTGGTTTTATTTTGTGTTTAATCCAGGAATTCAAGAATGTTTACGTGCACAACGTAATGAGTTTCAACAATTAATATTTGATCCAGGATCGTTGAAAATGATGTATTTACAAATGCACGAGATCCTTAAGTTGATTTTTGATCCAGGGATGTAAATTGATGAAACATGAAGGGTACTATGTGCTGATACTAGATCCAGGAGGAGACTATCATTTGGTATCATTTGTGTCTAATCCAGGAATTCGTGAATGCACATACGATGTGCAAGTTTACAAAGATGGGTATTTGACCCAGGAGCAATGAAATGGGCATTAGTACGAATGATCAAGATCACAAGAAAGCCTTTTGATCTAGGAATTCGTAGATGGAAGTATATGCTTCAAAGAGAGATCGATATGATGATATTTGATCCGAGAGGAGATATAACTTTTTAGATTTTTATTTGCGTTTGTTTTATTACATATGCATGTGTTTTCGTAAGTTGCATTTCAGTTGTTAACTTAGTTTGTTTTGATGTAGAATCTGATTTGTGGATCAATCCTTTCCAAGAGGGAGATGCTAGATTTGAGAACAAATCCTTGTGAAGAGGAGGGGGATGATATAAGCATAAGGGGGTCAGAATTTTATGACATTCATTCGACTCAACCATCGAGGAATCAACGAATGATCGTATGTGAATGGAATGAATTCAACTCAATGATGCTTGGAATGGTGCCTAAGACGATTGGAATGGAGCGTGAGGATCGATCATGCGATTTGGGATTATTAGTTGCTATCTATTTAGTAAAACCAACTCGACGCAAGCCAAACCATCACGCAATGTATGAAATGGCAGAAAAGAGTTCAAGCTACACAACAAGGCATTCAGCATGGGTTTTGATTCAACGAGCTTGGATCCATATTGGTTCGAGTATAGAGGATATGAGGATGAATTCCAAGTGTGTGTACTATGAACATGTTGCAAACAAAAGTAACGGATCATAAAATCAAAAGAAATCATTTTTGTTTGTTACAGGAATCCCCACCCCGACGAGCTCATAAGGCTCATTTTCCCCGCCCCGACGAGAATTTCCAAGCCAAAATTAGCGCCCCGGCGCCGATCTCACCCCGGCGAGAAATTACGGTGCAATTTTCCCGCCCCGGCAGGAACCCCCTGTATCCACTTTGTCAGATTTTGACTTTTCTTGGAATTCGAGATTTCTTCCCCAAAACAGGGTTCCATGTTCTAAGCAATGGTGTTTTCCCACCAATTAATTCCTTCCCCAAAATAAGGTTCCATGTTTTAGGTAATGGTGTTTTCCACCAATTAATTCTTTTCAGCATTTTACTAGGGTTTGTGTGATTCTAGATTATTCTCTAGACTAGTATAAATAGGTTTCATTTGTAAGACATCATCCATCATATATCAATTTTCAGATTATCGTTATTATTGTGAGATTGTTTCTCTTCTTGTGGTTCTTTGAGAATTTCTAAGTGTTCCTTAGTTCTTCTTTGAGATTCATATGTGACTCAGCATACAACCAATCATAGTTGTGTGTAGCGTCTTCTACCGCATCAATCGTCGATTGTACCGAGATTAACGCTTCAATATAAGCGAGGGGTCGAAGTGTCGTTGGTGTTCATCCTCTGCAAATTTCCTAAGCAAACAATTGTACCAAGATTACCATCTATATATAGGCGAAGGGTTAAGGTGTTGTAAGTTATCCTTCCTATCAACTTGTTGGAAACGATCCGGGCGACGACCACCTCACGCAAGCGTGTCGTGGAGTCCATCAGAGGGGGTCTTCCGTATAAACGACGCGCAATTAAATAACCCCTTTCATTGACAGAACTTTCTAGATATTGCCAATAATGCTAATATCAAATCAAATAATATGAGTTATTGTGTCGTGACAATTATTGATGAAATACTGTGCAGATGCTACTGTAATAATTATTGAGTTAAAATACTATGTAATTGTTATTGTAACATTTATTGAATCAATAATTATGATAAACTGTGCAATACCGTGTGCTACTGTGGAATACTGTGTGCTACTATGTAACACCGCGTGCTACTGTACTTTTATCTCCGGGTATTTAAACAGTAAAAAGTGATAGTACCGTTGACAATTTTTATTTAAAAAGTTTATTTCTGTCGTTTTTGGTATCCGACAATTATGTCATTGTGGGGACTACCAATGATTGGTTGTTTTGGCGCCGTCGTACTTTATCGAATATTCCCCATCAGAAAAAATATTACCCGACAGAAGGAATATTCTCCGACAGAACAAATATTCCCCGACATACTTTTTATAATATAATTTGCACATCTCACCCGTAACTTTATCATTTTATCAATTTAACACCTTACTGTTTAGAATAATAATTATAAGAAAATTAAATTCTCTTTATTAAAATTCGGGGTCTTACATCAAATATAATAGAACTTGTCACATGAAATATTTAATCACAATTTAGCACAAAAAAATTATTTAATCACAGATTAAATATTGTATATTTGACCTTTATATATTTATATATTTAATCTATTTTGGAAACTTAATTTAACCTTAGTTCGCACAAGTCCTAAGTCTCGACGACAAAAGAGAGATTGAACAAAATTGTTGAAATTAAGATTTCACCGTATATCAATAAAATGTCATCCAAACATGTAAGGCTCATACGTCGGAGTTCTTTAAATAGGAATATTGACAATGAAGTCTTGTGCCTGTGATATCGCCTTTACAAGATATGAATAGAAGAAATATACTTGTGTATAAGTAATCTTGTAAAGCAATATTTATATATAACAGTTAAGAGATAAAATGATAATTCTAAATAAAAACTTATCTCAATAGCCGAACCAATTTCTTTCTCACAAGATTAAACTAGAGAATGAGAGAACTTTGACAAGCTTTAAACTGTAGGTAAGAGAGAGTATGTAGCTTGGAATTGTATATGAATTGGAAAGTTAAAATGAAGGAATGAAGCTTCCTTTTATAGAAAAACCAAATATTGGGGTATTTTTGTCCAAAATATTTTGGATGATTTGGATTTAAAAGAGATTTGAATTTAAGGGAAGAGATTGAATAATAATATAGTCTTTTGCATTTTCCTTCCATCTATGAGCTTTAAGAGAGAGAGTGAGAAATTTGATTTTCAAATTTCATACTCTTAAAAAATTCAAGCACATGCGAAATAAAAATTTAGACAACTTAAAAACCCCGCGAGAGTTTAAGAGAAAAGTGGTTTTGGTTAAAAAAACTTGTAGCCCACTTGTTTTATTTCTTGTTTATTCATTTTGAGCACATGTTGTTTCCCAGAGGCACAAAAGAGATCTAGAAGAAGAGTTGAATAGATTCTTTAAAAACTTTTTGTTTATTTAAGAATGTATTATCAGATAATTAAGTTAATAAATTAATTAAGCACAACGAAATATAGTTTGAAAACCGCTTCAAAGATTTAATAAAATCTCAGCTCTAAATTTAGTTCTTATGGAATTAAGTCACAACAGATATAACAAATAATAAATAGAATATAAATGCAGTAAGTAAATGACACAAGAGATTTTAAGTGGTTCAGAGTACAAATAACTCCTAGTCCACTCTTCTACTCTACAAGTAGAAAATCCACTAAGGATGTAGGGGTCACATAAACTAGATCACTAAGATCTATTACAATACTGAATCACTAATATTCCTTCGAGTCACTTAGTCTCGGTAGATGTCACTAAGACCAGATCACTAAGATCTCTTCAAGTCACTTAAACTTGGTATAATAATCACTAAGACTAGCGAATCACATTTGTAAGATGTTTATCTGAGGTGCTACTAAGTTGCGTTTAAGCTTGGTTTCTGAAAACTTAGTAACAGAACAAGTAGTTCTCTTTTCGTAGAGTAGAGCACTTAGAACTTTGGCAGAGGTTCATAATTGATGATTCTTGTTGTTTGCTTGAATCTTTTTGCCTTTTATAGATTACTTCGAGCGCTTCCCTTTGGAAAGTTACCGTTGATCATTTAATGCTCCAATCCTAGAAGATATCTGATGTTGACTTTCAGGAAGGTTGTGATAGCTTACTTTCGACTCTGACAGGTCACATCAGATTACTGTTTCACCTACCACGTGGGTGTTGTCACGTCGCCAAGCTAGCTATTAGACACAACTTAATAATCTGATCTTTAATTTGAATTAAGAATGATTGGCAGACAACTCGAGTTCTTCACTTTGCAAGGCTCCTCAATGTTAGTCTCTTATCAGACCTGACATGCTCTATGACTTGACTGAATCGTAGAGTTTCATGTAGATTATAGAGTATGGGCTTGATCTACTCAACGTTCTTTACTCTATGTTCTGCTCTACGATTGTCTGCTCTACGAGTTGAGAGACACTCTATGATATGCTCTCTATGATCTACTTTACGATTAGCTCTCTACGATCTTTCTTCACTATACGATCTTAGAGCGGACTCTAAGATCTTTGTTTTACATTATGATTTTTGAGTCAGCTCTGCGATCTTCAATAACTCTATGAACTCTGGCAGACTCTACGATCTAGCTCTGAACGTTCTACGATACCATGCTAACTCTGCGATCTTCAATTACTTTACGATTTGCCAGAGTAGCTTTACGATTGTTCAAATTGACTATACGATCGATTTGATCCTATCATCTACACATCAATTCAGCTCATAAGATCAACCTAACAAATTTGATCTTTCTATTCTAAGTCCTTGTACATCATATTCTTAATAAGGACTTTACAAAAATTACTGAACAAATATATATTAATAATATCACATCATCAAATTTAAACATGTAGTTCCTAACAATCTCCCCATATTTGATGATGACAAAACCAATAGTTTCAAAGCATTCATCAATTTTACGATGCAAAGTACTTTTTAAAAATAAACATGACTTAATATACAGTAAACAATTGTATTACTAGAGCAAAAGAATGAATTTGTTAGAATCTGATTTGATGATGATTATGTGATTATATGTTTATGTGTTTAGATGATTAAGTGATTATGTGCTTATGTGCTTATATGATATGTGGTTATGTGAATATAAGTGTGTACTTGTATAACTATGTGATGATAAGTGTGACTTGTTGGACAATGTATGTGATCTAGCTGTAAGACTTGTTTGATGTATACAATTCATTTATGTAACTAGATGCTGAATATTGAGAACTGCATACTTAATGTTGATGAATGAGAGCTGTCATTTACACTCCAAGATTAAATCCTTACTTCTACTCTACTAACACAGAAATCAGTATAGTGACAAGCAAGGGTCGATCCCACAGAGAGTGAATTTATCTTTGTTTATTCTATTGTTTTCTAAATTATAATACTACTAAATATAAATTGGGGGGTTTTGAATTTAATTTATTAACTAAAGTGACAAAAAATATTTAATAAGAATAATCAATGAGTTAAAGACTTCAGTTCTTTAGTTCAATATCGCCCTTTTACAATCATTGGAATAATCAAGTTATACAATATTTATCCTTCAATGAAACTAATAGTCCTATATAACAATAAGCTCTACTATCCAAAATTTCTCATAGATTATCACTCAATGAAACAAGCTCTTCACACGATTCTAACTATCATACAACCTAGAACAAGCTCTCTAGATTTAATATAATAGCAGCATTAAGAACTAAGGAATTACACTATTCTAAGCAACAATCACACAAGCTCGGATTATTTAACCTGTCTTTTGATAATCTTAGCAATACTCAAAAGTTTGTCCACAATCATGTATTACTAATTACTACTTTTGATAGGAACAATATCAATTACATATAATACTATCCCTTAATCTAGCATATGATATTAGTTAACCAATTCAATTCTGCAGAAATCAAATCAATTAAGCCAAATAGAATTCAACAATTAAATCAGATTATCAAGAATGAATTTCATATAAGAAGGAATAAATAAAGTAAACTTGATCAAACCATTAATTATAAAGAAGGTTCAACATCTCTTATAACTGAAATAGAAAACTTAACCTGACATGCCTTCAATCTTGCAAAATTAGGGTTTGAATTCCAATGTAGATTATAGTGATCTAACTAATAACATGTATTTATATTCCTAAAATAATATCCTAATATTCTAAGAAATAGCAATCCAATTACAATTAGAATTCCTTAAGATTCCTATCAAAAATAATTTCCAGCCTTTTAAATCCCCGCTGAATTCGTCGGGGCGAATTCGTTGTACTGGTTGACCTCGCCGGGGCGAATTGGACAGAGAAAGTTGGGCCGGGGCGGCTTCATAGCGCGCTGGGGCGAATCCAACAGAGAGAAATTCGTTGGGGCGAATTCGCTAGGCCATCTGGGCTCGCCGGGGTGAGTTCATCAATTTTCTGAAATTTTTTTCCTTTTTCCTATTTCAGCTTTAATTCCTCCTGCAATCATTAAATACCTTAATAAGCTCATAAACACTATAAAACATGCAATAAACTAAACATAAAGGAATTAAAATAAATGAATATTATGCACTCATCAAATTCCCCCACACTTAGCCTTTACACGCCCTCGTGTAAACCAAAATAAAGGTAATATTAATTTCATTTGAAATTCATTTAACCAAGCTTTCAAAAAGTTTAAACTCAATTCCAATCCATGAATATCAATACTAATTAACAGAAATTTGATCAACACTTCATCAATCAATTCACAACAATAACCTCGTCATTCCCCACCGAACATCTCTAAATCAAATCGTATCCACATAAGTATCTTTCCTATGATCTACACACATACTCAACTCAGTTATCATGGAACAATAGTCGTGCACACTGACTCAAAACTCAGAACAATAGTCGTGCACACTGACTCAAAATTCATTTTTTTCTAGGTGAATGCATTTTATGCTCCATTTCACTTTTCTCATTCTTTCTTAAGTGAGTGCATTTATGCTCCATCTCACTTATCTCCTCACCAACGAGTGCGTTTTACGCTCCATCTCGTTGCATGTGTTTATGGGTGAGTGCGTTTTACGCTCCATCTGAACCCACCATATGTATCTCTTTTGCACTTCTCTTTTTTTCAATTTTTTTTTCAAACTTCCTCATGTCCTTATTTTCTCAGGGTCCTGCAAACAACATAAGCAGTTAAATAGTCCTAAATAATGAAATCAGTGCACATAGACAACTCCACAGATAACTCAGCCAAATAAGCATATATCTCATATTTAAGTACTCATGCAATACAAATTAGATCTGAATCAGTTACTATGGATCATGACTTAGTTATCATCATTCATTAACTAATTCCGCATCAAACAAATTCTACCAATTAACATCAATTTTCATTCCATAGCCAAAAACTTTTAAAACTTAGCCAAACAAAAGCATAGAGCCAAAAAGTTTTAAAGCCAGGAATTTTTCAATTTTTTTTCCACAAAAATAAATACAATTAGATCATAATCTCCTAGAATAAACCTAAATATAACCTAAACCCCTCCCCCACACTCAAACCTTACATTGTCCCTAATGTAAGACAATCATGCAAAGATGAAGTAACTAACTAAAATGCAACTAGAATGCAGAAAATAAAAGTAAAAAGAAATAGAAAAGCAAATTTGAGATCTTGGGTTGCCTCCCAAGCAGCGCAATTGTTTAACGTCGTTTGCTCGACATCGATCTTCTCAATCCTCATAAATCGGTTCCACCAAGTCTAACATCTCAACGTTCTCCACCTGATATCCTTCATAGAAGGGTTTGAGCCGGTGACCGTTTACTTTGAATATCTTTCTTGTGCTCGGACTCCGAATTTCCACTGCACCATGTTGAAAAACATTAGTAACAACAAAAGGTCCAACCCATTTAGAACGTAATTTACCTGGAAATAACTTAAGCCTTGAGTGGTAAAGGAGAACTTTCTATCCCACAACAAAAGTCTTTCTCAAAATCTGTTTATCATGGAAGGCTTTAGTCTTTTCCTTTTAAATCTTCGAACTTTCATAAGCGTCATTCCTCAATTCTTCGAGCTCCTACAACTGCAACTTCCTCTGCTCTCCAGCTTGCTCTAAACTCATGTTGCATTACTTAATTGCCCAGAAAGCCTTGTGTTCTAGCTCCACAGGGAGGTGACATGGTTTCCTAAATACAATCCGGTAAGGCGACATATCAATAGGAGTCGTGTATGCGGTTCTATAGGCCCAAAGTGCATCCTCTAACCGAAGACTCCAATCTTTCCTGTTTGGGTTGACTACCTTCTCTAAAATGTACTTGACCTCACGGTTAGATACCTCAGCTTAGCCATTACTTTGTGGATGATAAGATGTAGAAATCTTATTCATCACATTGTATTTTTTTTTTTGTTAATGTAGAGTTTCCGACCCGCGGGTCGACTAATCTCCCCAGCCCGATACCAGAGCGGTTTGCTACCCGACTTGCGTCGGGAGTACCGTGGCCACAGTAGAGCATTTTTAGTGCCTTCCAAATGTTGCTAGTGGGAGTCAATCCTGAGTCGTCCGGGTTTACGGTTCTTTCCCAGGGCGGCTACCATCCGGTTGCAAAAGTGTGTTCCTCCATCACCGATGATGGCTCTTGGAGTTCTAAACCTAAAAAATATGTTAGATTTGACAAAATCTACAATAACTTTAGAATCATCAGTCCTGGTGACTTTAGCTTCCACCCATTTAGAAACATAGTCAACAACCAAAAGCATGTAAATATTACCATAAAATGCAGGAAAAGGTCCCATAAAATCAATACCCCAAACATCAAAAATTTCAACAACTAAGATGGGAGTTTATGGCATTTGATTCATATGTGATATGTTCCCTATCTTTTGACAATTCGCACATGATTTATAAAATAGATGAGAATCTTTAAAGATTTTTGGCCAATAGAAACTACATTCTAAAACCTTATGGGCTGTCCTTTTCGGTACAAAGTGACCTCCATAAGCATAAGAGTGACAGAAATTTAAAATCGATAAAAATTCACTATTAGGCACACATCTTCTAACTATCTGGTCGGTATAAAATTTCCACAAATATGGGTCATCCCATACATAATATTTGGCATCACTATTAAGTTTTTCTTTTTGGGATTTAGAAAACTCACTAGGAATGTAAGCACTCACTAGATAATTCACTATATCAGCATACTAAGGTATGGACTCATGAATGGAAAACAGATGTTCATCTGGGAAAGAGTCCTGCAATGGTAGAGCTTCCTCATCTTTGATCAGTGATCCGCTACCAAGTTGTCTGCTCCTTTTTTATCTCGAATATCCAGATCAAATTCTTATAGCAGCAGAATCCATCTTATGATCCTAGGCTTGGATTCCTTCTTGGTCAGCAAATACCTGAGAGTAGCATGGTCAGAATAAACTACAACTTTAGTGTGACACCCCCAAATTCAGGTACCAATACCTCGAATCTGGTGCTCACGATAAAGTACATCCATACACCTCTATACAATATAAATCAACTAATGCCGAATAAATAAACATATGTTGTTCATTACAAAAGGTTTACTACGGTCCCAAGGTCTATAACCTTAAATAAATACATCACGGAATACAATAATAATACAAAACGATTCCACGATTACATAATGGGATAGTACATATAACTATTCCTTAAGCTTTTCCTTGCCTTTGTCCGCTTTGGAACTCCCCGGCTTAACTGCAATAGGTTCATGATATAGCAAGAGTGAGCAACTACTTTGCTCAGCAAGTTTAAAATGAATAAGGAAGATATATCATGAATGAATGAGAATAATAATCGCATAGTTTAACAATTTAAGAACATTGAAGAAATAGCTGACAATATAATCAAAGCTCAAATAAAATAATGAATATTGATTATTTACTGCTGAGTGGTCTAATAGACCATGAACTTTTTGGCCAAAGGATCAATCATTCAACTGACCCATTTTGTACAATCATTAAATCTTCATGAACTTCATCATGTTCATTGGAACCTAATAATTTTCCTTGGACTACATACTCGATTCCATCGTCTTCCTCCTTTGGCTGATCTTGCTCTTTTTGTGCCTTAAGAGTGACTTGTTTCAAATGATCATTCTTTAACTCATTATATGTTCTCATGATGTCTTTGAATGATATTGGTTTCACATATGCTCTAGGAGTTTCGCGTGGTTGTTTGCGATGCGACTCCTCATGCCTTTGAACCCTCTTTTCATCCTCCCAAGTGGCTCGCCTTGAAGGTTGCTCTTTATGCCTTGGAGATATATATTCATTCCTCTTGCTAGGTTATACTGGAGCATGCCGCCTTCTCATCGCAGTTTTTAACTCTTTCCATGTATCGATTGGAGGTTCTCCATATTTTCTCCTAGCATGTTCAAATTGAGCCCACCATGAATGTGTATCACCGGACAAATCTAGGACTGCAAGTTTGAACTTCCTTTGCTTGGAATACTCATGATAGTGAAACTCTCGCTCCTTTCCTTTCTCCCAACTTAAATAAGCTTCGGGATCCGCTCTACCTTGAAAAGATCCTTTTTGCCAATAATTATTTTTACATTTATATCCATACATGATTGCTACAAAACAAAGGTTAGTACATAAAGAAAATTTCCTCACACACTCCCTCACGTGTTTCGCTCTAACAATGTTATGAAACGCTCGTGTATCGCTCAAATGGCTTTTACCCTCTAATAATCTCACTACGCTTGCCTTTTTTCGCTCGTAGTTCTCTCTAATAGGTTCTTTTTGAATTCACACAAATATTACCTCAATTTTCCCAAATCCAATCCAATAAGAACTTATCAAGACACAATTGTCGTTATCAATACGTATACCAACAATATTTTCCACAATTGCCAAATACGACTTTCCGAATGAAATCCCAATAATAGTAACAATAATAATAATTTTCTGTAGTTTTTTTTTTACTATAATTCAACAACAAAATTAAAGATAAGTAACTTAATAGGAACTTAGCTTTGATACCAACTGATAGACTCCACGGCCCGCTTGCGTGAGGTGGTCGTCGCCCGGATCGTTTCCAACAAGTTGATTGGATGGATAGCTTGCAACACCTTAACCCCTCGCCTATATGTATACGGTAATCTTAGTATAATTGCTTGCCAATGAGATTTGCGGAGGATGGACACCAATGAATTACTTGGTGGAAAACACCATTACCTAAAATATGGAACCTTGTTTTGGGAAGAATTAATTGGTGGGAAAACACCATTGCTTAGAACATGGAACCCTGTTTTGGGGGGAAGGAATCCCGCAATCCAAACGTCTTAGGAACCATTCCAAGCATCCTTGAGTTGAAATCAATCCATTCACTAACACTCGTTCGTTGATTCCTCGATACTTGAGTCGAATGAATGGCATAAAATTCTGACCCCCTCATACTCGTATCACCTGTCTTCTGTTCTTCAGCCACCCTTGCAACCTCGAACACTTTCTTTATCTCTTCGATCCAGGTTTGGGCTTCAATCGGGTCTAGTGTTCCCTTGAACTCGGGAGGTCCTACTAGCTTAAAATCTTTAAAACTAGCCAAATGCTGCGCGTGCTGCCGCTCTGGCTGTTCTCCAACAGGTGGGGTCTATTTCGCATGGCTTCTGCCAGTAACTCAGCAAACGCTCTCATTGGGTCTGGATGACCCTGAGTGTTATTAACCGATTCCTCAACCCTTTGGTTTCGTGGCTGTCTTCTTGGAGGCATGATCTGATAAAAGAAAACCGTCGGCTTTATTAATAGATTTATGCCATATGCAAAGAATCATTTAAGTTAACAATTAAAAGTAAAAGCATCTATCAAACACGTTTGATTTAAATAAAACAACTGCATTTACAATCATACACCACTGTTTTAATACAACTAGACTCAACATGTGGCATACTTCAATAAACGCTAAATGACATAGCCTGCCAACCATTAACTATCCCCTAACAAACAAAAGTGGGGAATAATAAACTTCCATCCCTCTATCAGAAACAAAATTGGGGTTCAACTACTATCCCATGCACGCTACAAACATAGGGATTTACAACATAAGTAAGCCCCTATTACAACAAAATTGGGACCTACTGCGAATAAAATGCTAAATATAACACATCACCGTGAAAGTAGTATGCACACAAGCCAATCATATTTGATATGATGTAGTATATACTTTGTAATCTTATTCATTTATTAATAAAAGAATTAATTTTCTTAAAAGGCATTTTAAATTATCTACATGGTGCTGTTATATTAAATGTGATAAACCCATAGTTTTGAGCAATGCTTTTAGAATCATGATGGTGATCATGCTAATGAGATCTAAATTCTAGATAGCTCACAAACTAAAATCGTTCCTAATCGTTGGATTACTAAAAAAGGGGATTAGTGAATCCGGATAGATTAATACATATGTTGCTTGCTCTTAGGAAGAGGATGATTGATCTCATAATCATTTGCGTGGAGACACTAAAGCAAGTATGTATGTACTTATTGGAGAATAAGTTCACTGAACGTGGCTCGCTAAGGAATACCTAATGGAGTTTTACTCGTCTGTCAATAGGAATTCCTCTAGTGATAGTAGTACAAGTGATCCTTGGACTTGAGATCATCATAGTATCTTGTGTATGATGAGTTATACTTTGACATGTCCCTTAAGACCTTTAGGTTATATCAAAGGGTATGATTGGGTATAATAAGTTGTACATGGAGATAGGTGAATGATCAACAAAGAATCTACCACGTCTAGTAAAAGATGTGAATGTCCTATGTGATTCGATAAATGACAACTCAGTAGTCCTTGGCCAAGGCAAAATGAAATTAGAAAGGAGTTTCTAATTTGCATTAATCAGAGTTGTGCATTTGGGAATCGAAATACATATAATTAAATAAAATAAGACTTGACAATAAATCCATGTCTTATATTTAATTGGGACATTGTATGGTAGAATGATTGAATTGTATGGTAACTATGCACTGAAAGGTTCTTTTGTGATTAATGTTGAAATCTATATTACATGGAAAGTCGTTGATCGCTAAGGGGACTTACCCTTATTGTAGAATAAATATTATTTATTTAAATGAATTAAATAGTTTAATTTATTTATTTAAATAAGATTATAATTGTTCTAATTGATTTATTCACAACCGGTTTAATATGGAGAACCTAAAGGGTCACACCGCAAAAGGAAAAATATTTGATTAAGAAGTAAATGACATAATTGTAATAATAAGTTAAGTGTATTTAATTTAATCTATAGAGATAGAATAAATTAAATAGCTTAATATTTATTATTTAATATTTTGAAAATATTGAATATAAATTAATAAGAGGAGTCTTATTATTATTATTACTATTACTATTATTTAATTCATAATAGGGATTGAGAATTAATTAATAGAAGTACTCTCTCATGAATTCCTAATTGGATTAGGAGCATAATTAATTAAAGGAGTTTAATTATAATAGAAACCATAATCCTAAATAGTTTAGGGAAAGGTGGTTTTCCTGCATCTATAAATAAGAGAAGTCTTATTATAGATTGGTGTTACACACTTCTTGCATTAGATTGTGGAGAGTACTTGCAATTTCTATAGAGATAGAAACTAGGGTTTTGCCAACACCCATCTTCTTGAATAACTATTCTTCCTTTGTGGATCACCTCTAGAGGCCAAACACTTGGGTGGCTAACGTTGATCAAGCGAAGGAATTTAGTCGGTGGAATTCAAGGAGAACGCGAAAGAATTGGAGGTGAACTTGTACCCGAGGAAGCTTTGATTCACGAGGGTATAATTCTCTATCTCTATCTCTTTCGTTAATTGATAATTGAACACAAGGAAAGATCATGGTGATGGTTTGTATGAAAAATTTTAAAATCCGTTTTGTCACGCTTCCGCCCTATTTATGTAATTTGATTGCATGTTTGCGTTATATACAAACCTAACAGTGGTATCAGAGCCTAATCCTTGTGTTAATTATTGATTTTGATGATTCCATGTATGAATTGATATGCGATACGATCGGATTTTGGGCAGAAAATTTTTTCCTGAATCCGCTTCCAGTTCATTTTGGAGCGCGGCCGCGCCTGAACCCAGAAAACGTTTCTGGGGGTACAGCGCGGCCGCGCCGCTCCTAGTTCAATTTGGAGTGCGGCCGCGCCGGTATGCAGAGTTTGAAATTTTTTTTGTTTTTCTCAATTAACGTAAATAGTTTATTTAATTGATAAAATTTTAAAATAAAGATATTTATTTTATCCGAAATATGATTTCAGATTGCTAAAATTAAAGGAGTTTAATTTGGATTTGATTTTTTGATTAAAATAAAAGAGTTTATTTTGTTTCAAAAACTAAATATTAGCAAAACTTTTGCCCATTAATTGATATCAATGCATATATGGAATGGTTTTATTATTCATGAGATGAATGTTATTTATTGATGCATATGGAGATATGTATGATAATAAATAGGGATTGATTATGGACTATTGACTAATGTGTGATTGGATTTATTTTAGAGGATGCTTGAATGTATGGGTTTTTATAAATGGGGTCTGCGTACATTGTCTTCCCTAATTTTTCTTAATGTAAATTCTATCTCCCTCCTATGTACTTCTCCTTGACTGCTGATCAATGTTTCTATTTATTGTAAATAGTATATGTAATAGGATTAGTTAGAATTATTTTGAAGAATTGGAGACAAAGGAACAAGGAGCGCTTGAAGACCCGTTTGTAATGGAGCCCGGGTTTAAATGTAATAGTTATATTTAAATTTAATTCTTGCACCCTAGGTTTGACCTTTTGGTTCACTTGGTGGCTCTAGTGAACCAAACTAGAATAAAAGTCCATAATCAATCTAGGTAGAATATAGTATTCTATATGTGCATGCTTATTATATATATATTATATATTATCCAACATGCTTCGCATGTTAAATAATATGACGCGTATTTTATATATATATGTGCATGCACGCTAAACAAGATGAGACTAATAATAATAAACCCCTCAAAGAAATAATATTAAGTCCTAAGCGTTCAAAGATATTCGGAATATCGAACATCGCCTTCTAGCATGATAAAGCAATAGAGTATTAAATGTTTAATATGAGTTTGTTGTATCACCACAAGGCAAGTATTAAACATTTAAGATGTTGCCTTATCACATTTGATGCTTATTAAGGAATTGAACATTACTGTTTTGTTGTGTTACCACAAGTACGATATTTTTCTCTTCACATATATGGAAGTGCTAGGATGGACTTAACTTGGATAATTTTGATTCGGATGTGTCACCACTTGATCAAAATAATCTAAGAGGCAAAATACAAGGAGTTACATAGTGATGTAATTGACAATAGTTGTCTACCTATTTATTTATATATCGTTTGTTGTGTCACCACAAGACTATATACATTTGAAATGGGATCCTTAGTCTCACTAGCAAATCTTTAATTAGAATTGCCGAACTATATAATGAGGGTAATATAGTTTGATGAAAAAGAGTGAGAGATACCAATTTAAAATAAAGACCTAATTTATTTTGGTAATTAATTAATTAAATGAATGTATGCTAAAATGTTGTCTATTTCACATGCAGAATTTAAAAATGTCAAACTCACTATCACTGCGTAGCATACTTGATGCTAACAAACTGACCGGACCGAATTACACGGACTGGTTAAGGAATCTGAGAATTGTTCTCACTGCTGAAAAGATTTCTTATGTCCTAAAATCGCCAGTCCCTGCAAGTGTTGCAGAAACAGCCTCTGAGAAAGAGATTGCTACTTTGAGAAAGTGGCAAGATGATGCAATCTTGGCTCAATGCATCATGCTCGCATCCATGAGCAACGAGCTTCAGCGTCAGCATGAAACTATGGATGCTCCTACTATATTGCTGCACCTCAAAGAGTTGTATGGTGAGCAAAGTAGGACTGCTAGATATCTTTTTTTTTTGTTTGTTTGTTAGTACCAGCCCTTGAACCCTTTACCAAGCTTTTGATGCTTTGGTGTAGTGACCAAGAGTACAGAGGAGGGCCAGTGACTGCTAGATATCAAATATCTAAGGAGCTCTTCCGATCTCGTATGATCGAATGTACTACTGTAGAGACTCATGTCCTTAAGATGATCAATCTGATTGAACAACTTGGACAGCTTGGGTTCGTGATGAATGGGGAGTTAAGCTAAGATTTGATCTTGCAGTCACTCCCGGACACCTTCTCATAATTTGTTGTGAATTTTCACATGAATAAGTTGGATGTCATCTTGCCTGAGTTACTTAACATGTTGAAAACTGCAGAAGGTCACTTCTCATCTAACAAGAACCAAGTCTTACAAGTGGATAATTCTTCCAAAAAAAGGAAGAGGCCCAAGGTATCTTCTGAAAAGAAGAAAAATAAGAAGGCTAAGGGCAAGGCGAAAGGAAAGGATAAAAAGAAACCTGATCCAGATAGCAAAGGAATTTGCTACCATTGCAATAAGCCGGGACACTGGAAGAGGAACTGCAAGGAGTATATTGTGACACCCCCAAATCCGGGTACCTCGTTTCCACAAGATTTGGTGTTCACTATCCAAATACATCACATCACATCTAACTACCCATTCAAATATAAATGAAAACTCTTAAATAAAATAGAAATCTCCCATTAAAGGGTTACAACATCATTAGTAAATAAATCCCAGGTCATCTAACCTTAACATAACATCAATGCGGAAAACATACTTAAGTCTATTACATAAACATCAATTAAGCAAATACAACAAGTCTTCATCACTTGTTTGCTTTTCCTTTGCCCTTACTAGTGGACGGCTCATCATTTCTTTCAACTTTAGCTGCAATGTTATTATGCAAGGGTGAGCAATGATTGCCCAGCAAGTACAACAACAACAATAATAATAACATGCAAAATAATTAACGGGTATTGAATAATCGAAGATTCAGCTTTTGAGTTAAGAATGTAAGACAAGATTCAAAAGAACGTCTGAGGGTCTTAAGACCACGAACTATGTCCCAGGTTATCAAGTATTTCTACTTTAAACCTTTAACAGTCGTAATACTATATGGACCTTACTTCTCGTACTCAGGGGGATTAACCCTTTGTACCATGTATGTGCACTACATCTTAACGCTAACGCGTAAATAAAATCCCCTGTATAAGGGTTGTTCATCTCAGTTTGACTTCGGAGTCCGCACCAAAGAAAGTTTGGTTTGGATTTACTTCAATAACGTTTCTAGAATTTAGAACGCTCATCAACTATGGACTAGTCAAATCAATAAGGGTTCGCTAGTCAATCAAGAATTTAATAAGATATACTAAATGTTCGAGAATCAAAGACTGAATCTCACAAAAGATACAATTGAATGAACTAGAATTAAGAACTTGTTCAAGTAAGTAATAGCATTATAAAGCTTCCATGATAAAAGAATGAAGTTCAACATAGAAATAGTCAATTAAGGATAAGATACTTGCTTTCAACGAAATAACAAGATTAAGAGTAGTAAACTTGCTTTCGAAGAAATAAAAGATTAAGGGTAGAAAACTTGCCTTGTGCGTAGATTACAAAATAAAAATACACGTTCCTTAATCAACCTATACATCCGGTTTATAAAGCAGTAACAAAATTAGTTACAGTATTATAAACACTTCAGGATTCATTCACATCAAACTTTCATTCTAACATCTCAATTGTTTTCTGATTATTAATCTCACTTCCGAAGTTGTAAACTTAATCATAGTAATATCATACTTAAGAATTCCTAAAACTCAACGTCTTGGTATTCGTTCAACATATTAATCTAAGTCTTAAACATGCATAGGATGACATAACATAACTACAAAGAAAGAAAATTTTAACTCTTCCTGCACTGAGCTCGCCGGGGCGAGAATTTCTTCACAAAATTTCTCGCCGGGGCGAGAAAACTCAGTTTAATGAGCTCGCTGGGGCGAGAAACTCAGTTCACTGAGCTCGCCGGGGCGAGAAACTCAGTTCATTGAGCTCGCCGGGGCGAGAATCACGAATTCCAGTTTCTGCAGTTCACGAAGAACACAGAAACAGGCCAAAAATTTCCAATCTTGTTATTCTTACGTCAAATTAAACATACCCAGATACTATAATTCATATATAATTGTTACCCAAGCCTTCTAGCATGATTCTAACAACTTAAATCACATAAACCATGAATCTAAGAATCAAATTTGAGGTTTTTTATCATTTTATCAGAGTTTCTTCAAATTTCATGAAATCACACATAACAGGTTCATTATACTACCAAATTAATTCGTTTAAATCTTGTTTCCTTCATTTTTACATGCATAAACAAAATAAGTTATCAATTTAACCAATTAACTAGCAACACCAACTTCAATTTCATACATTTAAGCCATACTCGTAACTAACTACTCTGTAACTTTTCAGAACTTCAATTAAAACATGATTTCATGGATTTAATTACTCTAAATCACATATACATCATATAAAAATGCTTATACATGCTTTCTAACATCTAATCATCATTCTATAAAAATTTAGCCATAGAACTTAGTTTACAGAGAACTTAGTCGGTGGAATTCAAGGAGAACGCGAAGGAATTGGAGGTGAACTTGTACCCGAGGAAGCTTTGATTCACGAGGGTATAATTCTCTATCTCTATCTCTTTCGTTAATTGATAATTGAACACAAGGAAAGATCATGGTGATGATTTGTATGAAAAATTTTAAAATCCGTTTTATCACGCTTCCGCCCTATTTATGTAATTTGATTGCATGCTTGCGTTATATACAAACCTAACACACCGCCTGCTGCGGCGAATTGTAACCCTGAGCTCCCGTCGAGCCAGCCTGTCGACTGTGACACCCCCAAATTCAGGTACCAATACCTCGAATCTGGTGCTCACGAAAAAGTACATCCATACACCTCTAAACAACATAAATCAACTAATGCGGAATAAATAAACATATGTTGTTCATTACAAAAGGTTTACTACGGTCCCAAGGTCTATAACCTTAAATAAATACATCGCAGAATACATTAATGATACAAAATAATTCCACGATTACATAACGGGATAGTACATATAACTATTCCCTAAGCTTCTCTTTGCCTTTGTCCTTCTTGGAACTCTCCGGCTTAACTGCAATAGGTTCATGATATAGCAAGGGTGATCAACTACTTTGCTCAGCAAGTTTAAAATGAATAAAGAAGATATATCATGAATGAATGAGAATAATAATCGCATGGTTCAACAATTTAAGAACATTGAAGAAACAACTGACAATATAATCAAAGTTCAAATGAAATAATGAATATTGATTATTTACTACTGAGTGGTCCAATATGAAAGTAGTATGCACACAAGCCAATCATATTTGGTATGATGTAGCATATACTTTGTAATCTTATTCGTTTGTTAAAGGCATTTTACTTTATCTACATGGTGTTGTTATATTAAATGTGATAAACCCATAGTTTTGAGCAATGCTTTTAGAATCATGATGGTGATTATGCTAATGAGATCTAAATTCTAGATAGCTCACAAACTAAAATCGTTCCTAATCGATGGATTACTAAAAAAGGGGATTAGTGAATCCGGATAGATTAGTACATACGTTGCTTGGTCTTATGAAGAGGATGATTGATCTCATAATCATTTGTGTGGAGACACTAAAGCAAGTATGTAGGTACTTATTAGAGAATAAGTTCACTGAACGTGGCTCGCTAAGGAATACCTAATGGAGTTTTACTCGCCTGTCAATAGGAATTCCTCTAGTGATAGTAGTACAAGTGATCCTTGGACTTGAGATCATCATAGTATCTTGTGTATGATGAGTTATATTTTGACATGTCCCTTAAGACCTTTAGGGTATATTAAAGGGTATGATTGGGTATAATAAGTTAAACATGGAGATAGGTGAATGATCAACAAAGAATCTACCACTTCTAGTAAAAGGAGAGAATGTCCTATGTGATTCGATAAATGACGACTCAGAAGTCTTTGGCCAAAGTAGAATGAAATTAGAAAGGAGTTTCTAATTTGCATTATCAGAGTTGTTCATTGGAGAATCGAAATGCATATAATTAAATAAAATGAGACTTGACAGTAATTCCATGTCTTATATTTAATTGGGGCATTGCATGATAGAAGGATTGAATTGTACGGTAACTATGCACTGAAAGGTTCTTTTGTGATTAATATTAAAATCTATATTATGTGGAAAGTCGTTGATCGCTAATGGGGCTTACCCTTATTGTAGAATAAATATTATTTATTTAAATGAATTAAATAGTTTAATTTATTTATTTAAATAAGATTAGAATTGTTCTAATTAATTTATTCACAACCGGTTTAATATAGAGAACCTAAAGGGTCACACTGCAAAAGAAAAATATTTATTTAAGAAGTAAATGACATAATTGTAATAATAAGTTAAGTGTATTTAATTTAGTCTATGGAGAAAGAAAAAATTAAATAGCTTAATATTTATTATTTAATATTTTGGAAATATTAAATATAAATTAATAAGAGGAGTCTTATTATTATTATTACTATTACTATTATTTAATTCCTAATAGGGATTGGAAATTAATTAATAGAAGTACTCTCTCATGAATTCCTAATTGGATTAGGAGCATAATTAATTAAAGGAGTTTAATTATAATAGAAACCCTAATCCTAAATAGTTTAGGGAAGGGTTATTCCTACATCTATAAATAAGAGGAGTCTTATTATAGATTAGGGTTACACACTCTTCCATAAGAATTGGAGAGAAAGAGAGTACTTGCAATTTCTATAGAGATAGAAACTAGGGTTTTGCCAACACCCATCTTCTTGAACAACTATTATTCCTTGATCACCTCTAGAGGTCAAACACTTGGGTGGCTAACGTTGATCAAAGGAAGGAATTTAATCGGTGGAATTCAAGGAGAACGAGAAGGAATTTGAGGTGAATTTGTACCTGAGGAAGCTTTGATTCATGAGGGTATAATTTTATATCTCTATCTCTTTTATTTAATTGATAATTGATCACAAGGATGATCATGGTGATGGTTTGTATGAAAAATTTTAAAATCCGTTTTATTGCGCTTCCGCACTATTTATGTAATTTGATTGTATGTTCGCGCTATATACAAACCTAACAGTGGTATCAGAGCCTAACCTTGTGCTAATTATCGATTATGATGATTCCATGTATGTATGGGTATACGATTGGATCGATTTTCTTAGCAAAGAAAAAAAATTTCGAACTCTGCTACGCAGCGCGGCCGCGCTGCTTCGAGTTCATTCTGGAGCGCGGCCTCGCCCGAACCCATAAACTGTTTCTGGGGGTGCAGCGCGGCCGCGCCGCTCCTAGTTCAATTTGGAGCGCGGCCGCGCCGGTCTGCAGAATTTGAAATGTTTTTATTTTGATTTTATTTATTTTCAATTAAGATAAAAGGTTTATTTTGAATTAGAATATGATTAAAATTAAAAGTTTTATTTTAAGTTGGAATGAGATTCCACGTTAACTAAAATAAAGGAGTTTATTCTATTTTGGAATAGGATTCCATGTTTCCTAGAATAAAGGAGTTTATTCACATATGGAATAGGATTCCATGTTTCCTTAAAAATAAAGATGTTTATTTTGATAAGGAATAAGATTCAACATATTTTATTTACTAACAATTTTAAGTTAAAATAAAAGAGTTTGTTTTGAACTTGAAATTGGATTCCATGTTAATTGAAATAAAAGAATTTATTTTGATTTGGAATTTGATTAGAAATAAAGGAGTTTATTTTTATTCAAAATTGGATAAAATAAAATAAAGAAATTTATTATGATTTAAATTTTGATCAGAATAAAGGAGTTTATTTTTATTTCAAAAATTGGATTTCTAGTAAACTTTTAATTACCTATTAAATGATATCAATGCATATATGGAATGGTTTTATTATTCATGAGATGAATGTTATTTATTGATACATATGGGGATATGTATGATAATAAATAGGGATTGATTATGGACTACTGACCAATGTGTGATTGGATTTATTTTAGTGGATGCTTGAATGAATGGGTTTTTATAAATGGGGTCTGCGTATCTCGTCTTCTCTAGTTTTTCTTGATGTAAATTTTATCTTCCTCCTATGTACCTCCCCTTGACTGCTGATCAAGGTTTCTATTTATTGTAAATAGTTTATGTAATAGGTTTAGTTAGAATTACTTGAAGAATTGGAGACAAAGGAGCAAGGAGCAAGGAGCGCTTGAAGACCCGTTTGTAATGGAGCCCAGGTTTAAATGTAATAGTTATATTTAAATTTTGTTCTTGCACCCTAGGTTTGACCTTTTGGTTCACTTGGTGGCTCTAGTGAACCAAACTAGAATAAAAGTCCATAATCAATCCGGGTAGAATATAGTATTCTATATGTGCATGATTACTATATATATATATATATTATATTATCCAACATGCTTCGCATGTTAAATAATATGATGCGTATTTTATATATATATGTGCATGCGCGCTAAACAAGATGAGCCAAATAATAACAAACCCCTTAAAGAAATCATATTAAGTCCTAAGCGTTCAAAGATATTTGGAATATCGAACGTCGCCTTCTAGCATGGTAAATCAATAGAGTATTAAATATTTAATATGAGTTTGTTGTGTCACCACAAGGCAAGTATTAAATATTTAAGATGTTGCATTATCACATTTGATGCTTATTAAGGAATTGAACATTACTATTTTGTTATGTCACCACAAGGACGCTATTTTTCTCTTCACATATATGGAAGTGCTAGGTTGGACTTAACTTGGATAATTTTGATTCGGATGTGTCACCACTTGATCAAAATAATCTAAGAGGCAAAATACAAAGAGTTACATAGTGATGTAGTTGACAATAGTTGTCTACCTATTTATTTATATATCGTTTGTTGTGTCACCACAAGGCTATATACATTTGAAATGGGATCCTTATTCTCACTAGCAAATCTTTAATTAGAATTGTCGAACTATATATTGAGGATAATATAGTTTGATGAAAATAGTGAGGTACCAATTTAAAATAAAGACCTAATTTATTTTGGTAATTAATTAAAAAATGAATGTATGCTAAAATGTTGTTAAATTACAAATTCATTTACAGAATTTTACAATGTCTAAATTACTATCACTGCGGAGCATATTAGATGCTAATTAAGCGGACCAAATTAAAAGGTCTGGTTAAAGAATTTGAGCATAGTTCTCAAGGCTGAAAAGCTATCTTATGTCCTTAATATGCCTATCCCTGCAATGGTTGTAGACAATGCCTCAGAGGAAGAGATTGCTACTTTTAGAAAGTGGCAAGATGATGCACAGTTGGCTCAATGCATCATGCTCGCATCCATGAGTAACGAGCTTCAGCGTCAGCATGAAACTATGGATGCTCCTACTGTACTCCGGCACCTTCAAGGAGTTGAATGGTGAGGAAAGTAGGACTGTTAGATATTAGATATCTAAGGAGCTCCTCCAATTTAGAATGACCGATGGCACTACAGTACAGACTCATGTCCTTAAAATGATCAATTCGATTGAACAATTGGGATAACTGGGTTTAGTAATGGATGGAGAGATGATCCAAGATTTGATCTTGCAATCACTTTCGGACTCTTTCTCACAATTTGTTGTGAATTTCCACATGAATAAGCTATATGTCAGCCTGCCTGAGTTGCTTAAACATGTTGAAAACTGTAAAGAGTCATTTTCCAACCAAGAAAGACCAAGTCTTACTGGTAGATGATTCTTCCAGGAAGCGGAAGAGGGCCAAAGGATCTTCTTAAAAGAAAAACAATTCAAAGAAGGTAAATAGAAAGGCAAAAACAAAGGACAATAAGAACAAGACTGATGCAGATAGCAAAGGAATTTGCTTCCACTGCAATAAGCCTGGATACTAGAAAGGAAACTATAAGGAGAATCTTACAGAGGCTAACCAGAAGAAGCTTAGTGAAACTTCGGTTACAGATACAGGTTTGTTCATGATTAAAAATAAATCTTTCTGTAAGTCAAGGTTCTACTTGGGTATTGGATACCGGCTGTAGTTCTCACGTATGCAATCCAATGCAGAGACTAAGCAGAAGTAGAAAGCTAAACAAAGAGTAAGTAATCTTATGTGTGGGAATGGAACAAAGGTTGCTGCATTAACCATAGGAACTTATAGTTTAGCATTGCCTACGGGCAAGTCTATTAAGTTAATAAGTTGTTATTATGTTCCAGTTCTCATTAGAAACATTAGAACTTTCGTTGTTGGACAAGGAAGGTTCTGGTATTATATTTAAGAACAATTGTTGTTCTATTTATAATGATAATGTTTTGTTTGAAACTGAAAGATTACTTGATAGACTTTGTATACTTGACTTACATGAAAAACATTTTGCAAATTGAATAAACTAATAAAAGAAAAGGAGATGGTCATTCAAAGAGTTGAATGTGTGTATTTGATAAAATACAAGTCTGAATCATTTGAAATGTTCAAATAATTCACAAGTGAAACATATTGACAAAGTATTAAGATTCTTTGATTAGATCGAGGAAGGAATACTTGTGCAATGAGTTTCTAGATCATCTCAAAATGGTATTTTCTCATAATGGACACCTCCTGATACGCAATAATTGATTGGTGTATCTAAAAGGAGAAATTGTACCTTGTTGGACATGGTGCAGTCCATGATGATTTTTACCGACATTCTAGTATCCATCTGGGGTTATGCCTTAGAAACGACTGCATATCTACAAAATAAGGTAACCTCAAAAATCTGAGCCCAAGACGTCATAAAGGTTATGGATAGGGAGGATTCCTACTCTTAAGTATGTTAAGATAAGGGGTTATCCAGCTTATGTGAAGAGGTTTCAAAGATAAGTTTAGGACAAAATCTAACAAGTGCAGATTTGTGGGATATCCTAAAGAAAGTTTAGGGTATTATTACTATAATCCTACACGCTGCCTTCCTAGATAAAGGTGTTTATCATTGAAGGAGCTAGTGGGAGGGTAATAGATCTCGAAGGAGTTCAAGAACCACAAAGCACTTTAAGTTGAACCGAGGAACCTGTAGATAGACCTATTGTACTACAACCGAATCGTAAATCTGGAAGAGTACCGAAGATATCTGGGGGTATGCATTCATCATAGATGATGATGATGAGGTACACATCATAGAGGATAATGATCCAGTTTTATACGATGAGGTTATGAGTAGTAGACACTTAGAGAAATGGCAGATGGCCAGGAAATCCAAAATGGACTCCATATAAGAGAACCAAGTATAAACTTTAGTTAGTCCATAAAAGGGCATAGTGCCTAGAGGGTGAATATGAGTCTTTAAGAGAAAGACTGGGGCAAATGGCAAGGTGGAGACCTATAAGACCAGACCTGTTTAAAAGGTTTTTCAAGTCAAGGAGTTGACTGTGATAAAACCTTATTACCGGGTAATGCTCAAGTCCATTTGGATTTTACTTCCGATTACAGCTTATTACGAAATCTGGCAAATGGATGTGGAGACGTCCTTCCTCCATGAAGACTTGAGGAGAATATATATATGATACAGTCAGGGGAATTTGTTTCAAAGGTTGAAGCAAATCGTGTATATAAGCTGCAATGATCCATTTATGGATTGAAGCAAGCTTCTCAAATATGGAACATTCATTTTGATGAGACAATCAAAAGAGTTTGATTTTATCAAAAATGAGAATGAACCTTGTGTGTACAAAAGGGTCAGTGGGAGCGCTGTGACATTCTTGGTATTATATGTTGATATACTACGGATAAGGAATAACACACCAATGCTACAATCAGTAAAGATAAAATTGTCTAAACATTCCTCCATGAATGACTTGGGAGGAACATCCTAAAACAGTTGGGGATATAAATCTATATATATAAATTTAAAAGGATGTTTGGCTTGACCCAAGGAACGTATATTCATTTGATACTAAAGGCGTTTAGCATGGCAAACTCCAAGAGAGGTCTCATGATGATGAGCCATGGAGTGTATCTCTCTAAAATTGTCCCCAATTGAAAGAGAGATCGCATGAGTTACTATCATGTATGCAATGAATATACAAGGCTTGATGTTGATCAGTCATATTCTGGAGATGATCACTGTAAGTGATGAGTAGGTTTTATACTACGATTTGGATGCCAATGAATGCGAATTATTATTTATTGCCATGGTTTGAAGTTACTTTTCATGCATTTTATGTGTTTTTGTAGGTTGCACATGTTGGGAAAAAGTTTAGCGAGAATTGGTGGGACTGTGCTGTTGCAGATGCTGAGTTGCTGTGAAGTTGGTGCAGCGCGGCCGCGCCCAAAATGAACTAGGGTGCAGCACGGCCGCGCCTATCTTCAGGCTTTGAAAAAAATTGGCTGCCAGGGTAGCGCGGCCGCGCTCCATGCAAGCTTAATTCAAGCGCGACCGCGCCGGTTCGAGAGAGGGCAATTTTGACTTTTCAGCAGTTTTAAGCAGATTTGATTTGAACTTGGATTTGAAAGTCTGTAATTAATTAGGGTTTTTATCAGATACTATAAATAGTTGTTTTTAAGTTACTTTCAAGGAGTTGGACTTATTATTAGCAAACCCTAGTTTTGAGCAATCGGAGAAGACTTGAAGCAAGCTAATAGCAGGAAGGAAGCAAGGAGGAGCAAGTTAGAGATTCAAGGATTGCTTTACAGTGTTTCTTCTTTTCTCTTCTTTTTACTCTGAACTTTTGAATGCTATTAAACTTGTGGATGGTGAATTCTAGTTTAATTATGAACTAAATTTCTTTTAAGGCTATAATGGATCTTAATGCGTAGTTTTGAATAGCATGCTTCCTGGAATATTATGATTAGTTATTTTTGGATTGTCTATTATGGTTTTTGCTGAATTGCTTAATTATCTGGCCAATAATTACTGGGATATTCTATATGAACTCGAGAGATGAAGTATAGAATTAGATCTGATCATAGTAGCATGTGTTTGTGTGTTCTGCTGTCGATGGAATTCATAATTTGTGTTTAGGATAGAGATATACCTATTCACCGCATGTAATCAAAAAGGGAACCTGGTCGTTAAATCCTTTTTAATTGTAATTCACATAGAAATATAGTGAATTAGTTATCCAGGGTGATTAACTTAGATCTATCAATTGTGGATTTGAGTTGAGTTGTTTATGAATCATTGAGAGATGATCATAAATAATGATGAGTTCCTGGTTAACAATCTAGAATAACTAACATAATCCAAAGGGGAGTGTGTCGAGCAAAATAAAGCATTAAGTGAAATTATAGTCTTAAGTCTTTAAAAATCTGTTTTCAAACTAGTGGTAGTAATTTAATTTAGAATTAATTAGTTAAATTCAAAACTTCAAAAATCATTGATTATTTGTTTAATAAAATTGATTTGATTTAGAATTAGAAATTGTCATTATAAACTCAATTTTTCTCTGTGGGACGATACTCTATTTTCACTTTATTACTTGTGGATTGCGTATACTTGCGTATTTTTGCTAGTATAGATTTAGGCAAACAAGTTTTTGGCACCGTTGCCGGGGAACAATTGTGTCTATAATTGCAAGTTTTAATTTAATTAATTTAGTTTTAGTTAAACATTGTTTTTCTTGTTACTTCCTGTTTCAGGTGATCTCGGTTTGTTTATGCAAACACGATCAAAGCAGCCGGAACTTGTGCAGAGTGAAGACGATCTTGAAAACAAGTTACGCAAGTTAAGAAAGTTTTGTCGTGAGACAATCGAGAAAGAAAAAATGGCTAACGAAGAACAGAAATCATTGAGGGAATATGCCATGCCTAAGCTTGATGAAATCAGGTCAAGCATCACGAGGCCAGCGATGATCAAGTCGGGTACAATTCAGATGATTCAAAATGCGGTACAGTTTGGGGGATTAGCCAACGATGATCCTAATGAACACTTGGTTAACTTTCTTGAGATTTGTGATACATTCAAATATCCCAATGTAACTGATGATGCGGTGAGACTACGTCTGTTTCCGTTTACACTAAGGGATAAAGCAAAGAGTTGGTTGCACTCACTTTCACCGGGGTCCATCACAACTTGGGATGACTTGGCTCAGAAATTCCTAGCAAAATTCTTTCCGCTGGCTAAGTCTGCTAAGTTGAGAAACGAGATTTTTACTTTTGAGCAAAGTCATGGAGAGTCATTGTACGAGGCTTGGGAAAGGTTCAAAGAGTTATTGAGAAGATGTCCACATCATGCGTTACCCAAGTGGTTGTAAGTTCAGACATTCTACAATGGGTTGAGTAGTAACACTCGAACAATTATAGATGCAGCTGCAGGGGGGCACTTATGGATAAGAAGTTTGATGAAGCTTTCACCTTATTAGAGACTATGGCTGCAAATAACTATCAATGGCCGATGTCGAGGATGAATCACCAAAAGGTAGCTAGAGTTTTGGAAGTAGATGCGGTCACGACACTAACAGCTCAGATGGCGGCCATGTCTAAGAAGATTGAAGCTTTGGCGGAGTTGAAGGTCCAACAAGCGGCTTATGTGTGTGAGCTATGTGCAGGTGCACATCCAACGGAGTATTGTGCCATTAATCCGGAATCGGTACAGTATTTGGGGAGCTATAACTGACAGCAACAGCCATACCAGAATGCATATAATCCGGGGTGGAAAAATCATCCGGGTTTCTCATAGAGCAATAACACTTATATTCAAAATCCCGCTCTAAGATCACAGAATCCCCCGGGTTTTTAGAACCAAGCTCCGCAACATGCAGACAGAAAACCGAATTTAGAAGAGTCGTTGGCAAGATTTATCACAGCATTTGAGAAAAGAATGAATGATCAAGATAAGCTGTTAACTCAGGTAGATTTAAATGTGAAGAGCCAGGCAGTGTCAATTAGAAACTTGGAAAATCAGCTGGGACAGTTGGCTCATGTCTTGAACAATCGTCCACAAGGAGCACTTCCAAGTGATATAGAAGTTAACCCCAAGAGAGATGGTAAGGAACAATGTCAAGCTGTCACACTTCGAAGTGGGAAGCAACTGCAGCAGAGCAGCGCGGCCGCGCCTGAAATACAAGGGGAGGCAGCGCGGCCACGCCCATCCCCAGTCCCAGATCCTGCAGAGAAATTGGTAGAAAAATAAAAGGAAACGGAAACTGAGGTGAAAGAAAAGGAGAAAACAAAGCAAGCAGAAGTATACCCTCCTGTTCCATATCCTCAGAGATTTCACAAGCAGAAATTAGACAAACAATTCTCCAAATTCCTTGAAGTCTTTAAGAAGCTGCAAATCAACATACCGTTTGCCGAGGCTTTAGAGCAGATGCCGAGCTACGCCAAGTTCATGAAAGGAATTTTGTCGAGGAAGAAAAAGCTGGAGGATTATGAAACAGTAGCATTGACTGAAGAGTGTAGTGCTATATTACAGAAGAAGTTGCCACCGAAGTTAAAGGATCCGGGTTGTTTCACTATCCCTTGCACCATTGGCAGCTTATCAATCAGCAGATGTTTGTGTGATTTCGGTGCGAGTATCAACCTTATGCCTTTATCGATATATGTCCAGCTGGGTTTACCTGCACCGAAACCGACCACCATCTCTCTTCAACTTGCTGATCGGTCGACTACATATCCTAGAGGTATTATGGAAGACATCTTGGAAAAAGTGGATAAATTCATATTCCCAGCTGATTTCATCATTTTGGACTATGAAGAGGACAAAGACATTCCTATCATACTTGGGAGACCCTTCTTGGCAACTGGTAGAACACTTATAGATGTGCAAAAAGGAGAATTGACTATGAGGGTGCAAGACCAAGAAGTGACATTCAATGTGTTCAAAGCCATGAAATTTCCTACGGATGAGGAAGAGTGTTTCCGGTTGGATGTGGTAGAAAAAGTGGTGGATGACGAGTTTTTGAGGAAATTGACTGAGAATCCGTTGGAATATGTTTTATTAGGGGAGGCTGACATGGATGACCCAGAGATGATGGAGTTTCTTCATATTTTAGATACAGTGCTGAGAGTACGCAAATTTCAAATCCCTTTTGAACCATTGGAACTTACTGACAAATCCTTAGAGCGCTTGAAGCCATCTCTTGAAATACCTCCTACTCTTGAACTTAAGCCTTTACCTAGCCATTTGAGGTATGCTTATTTGGGTGAATCATCTACTTTGCCTGTTATTATTGCATCTGTACTTAACGAATTGCAAGAAAGTAAGTTAATACGTGTTCTCCGGGAGTACAAATCAGCAATTGGTTGGACCATCACAGACATTAAAGGAATTAGCCCATCATTTTGTATGCACAAGATCCTTTTGGAAGACGATGCCAAACCAACAATAGAGCAACAAAGGAGGCTGAACCCAATCATGAAAGAGGTGGTGAAAAAGGAAATCTTGAAGTGGCTTGATGCAGGTATCATTTACCCCCAGTTGGGTGAGTCCAGTACAGTGTGTGCCTAAAAAGGGTGGAATAACGGTTGTAGAAAACGAAAATAATGAATTGATACCGACTAGGACAGTGACCGGATGAAGGGTTTGTATGGATTACAGAAAACTAAACAAGGCGACCCGCAAGGATCACTTTCCTCTACCCTTTATTGACCAGATGTTAGATAGACTGGCTGGACACGAGTTTTATTGCTTATTGGATGGCTACTCAGGTTATAATCAGATAGTGATTGCCCCTAAAGATCAGGAAAAGACTACCTTCACGTGTCCCTATGGTACTTTCCCTTTTAGAAGGATGTCTTTTGGCTTATGTAACGCACCAGGGACGTTCCAAAGATGCATGATGGCTATTTTCTCAGATATGGTCGAACGCAATGTGGAGGTATTCATGGACGATTTTTCAGTGTTTGGTGACTCCTTTGATAATTGTTTGGAAAATCTGGTCTTGGTTTTGAAAAGATGCGTCGAAATCAATCTAGTGCTCAACTGGGAAAAATGCCACTTTATGGTGTAAGAGGGGATCATTCTTGGGCACAAGGTGTCGTCGAACGGGTTAGAGGTAGATCGAGCCAAGCTGGAGACAATAGAAAATCTACCTCCACCAACTACAGTCAAGGGGATACGAAGCTTTTTGGGACATGCCGGATTTTATAGGATATTCATAAAGGACTTTTCCAAAATCTCTAAGCCTTTATGCAGTCTATTGGATAAAGATGTGCCCTTTAAGTTTGATGATGAATGTCTTGCAGCTTTTGAATTGTTGAAAAGGAAATTGACCACAACGCCTGTAATTGTAGCACTGGATTGGTCAAGGCCATTCGAGCTAATGTGTGATGCTAGCGACTATGCTATTGGGGCTGCTTTGGGCCAACGAAAGGAAAAGATTTTTCACGCCATTTATTATTCTAGTAAAACATTGTCTGATGCCCAACTCAACTATACGACTACCTAGAAGGAGTTGCTAGCGGTAGTGTATGCATTTGGCAAATTTCGGTCGTACTTAATTGGGACAAAAGTGGTGGTGTTCACTGACCATTCTGCCATAAGATATCTGATTTCGAAGAAGGATGCGAAGCCAAGGCTGATTCGATGGATACTTCTACTCTAGGAGTTTGACTTGGAAATCCGGGATAGGCAAGGGACGGAAAATCAAGCGGCAGATCATCTCTCGAGATTAGAAAACAATGACCACGTCAAGGGAGACAAAATGGTGATCAATGAATCCTTCCCGGATGAACAGTTATTTGTGATTAATTCAGAAGTTCCATGGTATGCCGATTTTGTCAACTATTTGGTTAGCAACGTACTTCCCCCAGATTTGACCAGCCAACAAAAGAAAAAGTTTCTGCTTGATGTAAAAAGATACATGTGGGATGAGCCGTTCCTGTTCAAACATTGTGCCGATCAGATTATTCGACGGTATGTGCCACAAAGTGAAATAGCGAGTATTTTACATCATTATCATGATTCGCTATATGGAGGTCATTACGGAGGCGAAAAGACAGCGGCCAAGGTGTTACAGGCAGGATTTTTCTGGCCTACGTTATTTAAAGACGCCCACCACTTTGTTCAAAGATGTGATAGATGTCAAAGGGTGGGAAATATTTCCAAACGTCATGAGATGCCCTTGAATGCCATTTTAGAAGTTGAAGTCTTCGACGTTTGGGGAATAGATTTTATGGGACTATTTCCATCTTCCTTTAACAACTTCTACATCCTTTTGGCAGTCGATTATGTCTCTAAATGGGTGGAAGCAAGTGCTTTGTCGACTAATGATGCCAAGGTGGTTCTAAAATTTCTGCAGAAAAACATCTTCACACGTTTTGGCACCCCAAGAGCAATTATCAGTGATGAAGGGAGCCACTTTTGCAACAGGTATTTCACGGTTCTCTTAGCTAAGTATGGGGTAAACCACCGAATTGCTACAGCTTACCATCCCCAAACCAGTGGTTAAGCCGAAGTTTCAAATAGAGAAGTGAAGAGGATTCTGGAGAAGATTGTTAATCCGAACAGAAAAGATTGGTTAACAAAGTTGGATGATGCGCTTTGGGCTTATTGGACAGCTTATAAGACACCAATTGGCATGTCACCGTACCAACTAGTCTATGGAAAGGCGTGTCACCTACCGATTGAACTGGAACATAAAGCATATTGGGCCATCAGAAAGTTAAACTTTGATCTCACGGCTGCGGGGGAAAAGAGACTACTTCAACTTAATAAACTCGATGAATTTCGGTTACAAGCATATGGGAACTCAAAGCTATACAAGGAAAATGTCAAGAAGTGGCACGATCGGAAAATCATCAACAGGACATTTGAACCGGGACAAGCAGTGCTTCTATACAACTCTAGACTGAAATTATTTCCAGGGAAGCTCAAGTCTCGGTGGTCGGGTCCTTTCATCGTCAAACAAGCATTCCCTCATGGCACCGTTGAAGTCTTTGCAAACAATCCGGAAGAGTCATTCAAAGTCAATGGTCAAAGATTAAAGCATTATTGGGGTGGTGATGTCGATCGCCAGAAAACCTCAATGACTCTTGCCGATTAAAGTTGAAACAGGGAGTAGTCAGGCTAAAAGACTTTAAATCAAGCGCTAGTTGGGAGGCAACCCAATTTTTAATTGCTTTTAGTTGAAATTTTGTGATTTTTAGGGATAATTATTAGTCTTAATTTTGTTTTTTATCTTGTAGTAATGAGTTGCTTTGTTTTTGTGCTTACAGGTCATACATCAAGGTTGGAACATCAAGAAATCAAAGAGAAGGGCTTTACAGTTAAATTCCAGATTTTTAGGCCAGCGCGGCCGCGCCCCAAGTATGAAGAAATCAAGCGCGGCCGCACCCTTCTCCAGATATCAAAAAGTTGCAGCTGGTATACCAGCGCGGCCGCGCCCAAATTGTGAAGGAAAGCAGTGCGGCCGCGCCTAACCTCAGAGCTTAAAAAATTCCAGCTGCCACATTAGCGCGGCCGCGCCCTACTCAAGCCAATTCCACGCGCGGCCGCGCCGCGATCGGATCCCAGGTTTTAAAATCCAGTTTAAACCCTACCCATTGCTTACTTTTTATTTCCTTTTCCCGCTTGGAGTCCCATTCTTCATAACCTCTCCTTCTAATAACCGGCTCCTTCCCTTCTTCTTTTCAAATTCTGAATCCAAAACCAAATCCTACCAAAATAATCTCCGTCTCCAAATCAAACACTACCCATTACAAACCCTCAATTCCGAATCATCCAACCATCACAGTGTGCTTCAAGGAGGTGTTCAGTGCATCAAAGTGGGATAATAAGGAATTGCACTGGTTCTGAACGCAGTAAGTACATTGTGGCTTAGGGTTTTGTTTTGTTTCAAGGTTTTAGTGCTACTTGTCAGATTTTAGACTTGGATTGCATTGTATTGGGACTGTTGATTGTGATTATACTGTGCATATAAGTGTTTTGATTGGAATTAATTGATTAAATCCAAGTGTGGTATCTATCAAGTTTGGGGGAGTCTTTACATTGTTGTGGTATCTGTTAAATTTGGGTTATTATGGCTTCTAAGAGACCACGTGGGGAATCGTTTAGTTCTCAAGCCCATGCTGAATCAGTGGATTTTGATAGAAGTAGGTTTGTTTCTGAAGAGGCTGAGGAATTCTATCATAAGGTTTTTCTTGGGAAGACGTTTGTTTTGGAACGTGGACTAAAGCCCAATCCTGATTTGGATGGTCAAATGATGAGCATGATCCGAGCTAAGGGTTGGTTATTGTTTGTGGAAACACCGTTGGCAGCCCCGATTTCAGTTGTTCAAGAATTCTATGCTAACGCTAAGATCACCAAGGACGGGACCGCTTTTGTGCGGGGTTGCCAGGTGCCATACGATAGCAAGAGTATCAACGCTATCTATCACTTGCCTTCAATTTACCACTCCGATCCGGACATTTTACACTCAACGAATTGGGACCCTAAATTGGAGCGCATCAAGAATATTTTGTGCAAGTCGGGTACAATTTGGACTACGAAGCAAGGGACGGATCAGAAACTCCACTTTCTTCACACATCCTTGAGTCGTTATGGCAAGGCCTGGTACAGCTTTATTTGTGCCAATCTC
The DNA here is from genome assembly GCA_034770075.1 of Aralia elata. NCBI lineage: Eukaryota > Viridiplantae > Streptophyta > Magnoliopsida > Apiales > Araliaceae > Aralia > Aralia elata. The sequence goes on from CM068381.1 coordinate 25,462,949, forward strand.
ATGCCAACCAGGCATCAAAACGACGTGACCAAGGATCAGGCGATTTTGCTATATAGAATTGTGCAAGGAAAATCGATTGATGTGGGGTATGTTATCCATCAGTCCATACGCTGATACCTTCAAGGTGGTACATCAGGCGGTATCCCTCATGCATCAGTGATCACGCGTCTATGCTCGACCGCTGGGGTAGAATGGGCTGATAGTGAGCCTGTGCAGCTCCCGATGAACACGATTGATCATGCGACTATTGCTAAGTACAAGGTTTGGGATGGAGCTCCTTCGCATACCCGTGATGCAGGCTTTTTATTGGGGGATTACAGTGAGAGTGAGGAGGCATCTGATCAGCCAGTGACCGAACCTGAACAGCCATTTCCTATATCTCAGGCTAGATTGGATCGCATAGAGAGGCGTATGACTCGGCGGATGGATGCTATACACACGAGTATGACCGAGCTTCGATCTTTCTCCACTCAGCTCTTGGACAGTTTCTCGCAGGCCTTTTCTCAATTGGGTGTTCAAGTTCAATTCCCAACGTTTGCTGAAGCTCCTACTTATCCGCCTCCGAACACACCTTCAGATGGGGAGTTTCTCTTTCCTTTATTTTTTCTGTTTTATCCAATGAGGGCATTGTCTGTTTTAAGTTTGGGGGAGTTCTTTTAGGTTTTTGTTTAGCATGTTTGTTGGTTTTGTGCATCATATCTGTTAGTATGTTGGCATATCATTGTGATTATTGTGAATCTTGCATAGTAGTTTGGTTGTGTTAGGTGCATTTAGTTTGTTTGCATGAATCCAATTGATTAGTTGGTATGATTTTGGCTCGGCCAATGATGAGATGGGTATTATTGTGTTAGCTTGGACAGTGTGAAAGTCGTTAGGGATAAAATAATTGTGATCATGAGAGTAATTATGCCTGTCATTGCTTGAGTTATTGGATAGCACGAATAATTTGATTAATTTGACTGCTGGGGTCCAAAGGGTTGCATAACTGATTTTTACATGAGAATTGGGTAAAACATTGTTAGGTGAATCAACAAGGAAGGCTGAATAGGGTAAAAGCTGAGTTTGGGGGTTTGTTTTTAAGGCTAAAAAAAATCCAAAAATACAATAAATGTGTTGACTAGTTAGGTTCTGTGGCCTTTATCACTCGGGTAATTAGATCCTTAGGGGTGCCTTAACACCTAAGTGCCCTAAAGCCGACTGGTTTGAGAGTCACTGATTGAACGCTCATTACATGGGTGATTTTGAAAAGCCTAAGAGAACTTGACATTGCACAGTTAAGCATAAATACGAGACAGAGCGTAAAACGCACTCGTAGAAGAATAAAGATAGAAATAAGCTTTGTTAGAACCTTCATGCTCAGTATTTGCTTAATTTTGGTTGGATTTGTTGTATTTGCTTGAATTGAATGGAAAATAGATTATTCTTGTCATAGAGTTGGTTATGTGGCTTTATTTTGAACTTTGGTCAGTTAATTTGATTAATGCACACACACGCACGACTTGGGTGATGATAGGTGTATATTGTTTGATTGGTTGAGATTATTAGTTCCTTTTGACTGGATTTACTGTTTCAAGCTAGTTGTTGATATCTCTGAGGCATACAGTTAAGATTCATACTGGCTATTGGTTGGATTCTTAGGCATGGTAGTTATTAGTATATTCATGGCATTTTGTTGCATTGTGTTAGTTACATTGAATTGTGTTGCTTGGGGACAAGCAATAGTTTAAGTTTGGGAGAATTTGATGAGTAGGTTTTATACCTACGATTTGGATGCCAATGAATGCGAATTATTGTTTATTTCCATGGTTTGAAGTTACTTTTCATGCATTTTATGTGTTTTTGTAGGTTGCACGTGTTGGGAATAAGTTTAGCGAGAATTGGTGGGACTGTGCTATTGCAGATGCTGAGTTGCTGTGAAGTTGGTGCAGCGCGGCCGCGCCCAAAATGAACTAGGGTGCAGCGCGGCCGCGCCTGTCTTCAGGCTTTGAAAAAAATTGGCTGCCAGGGTAGCGCGGCCTCGCGCCATGCAAGCTTAATTCAAGCGCGACCGCGCAGGTTCGAGAGAGGGCAATTTTGACTTTTCAGCAGTTTTAAGCAGATTTGATTTGAACGTGGATTTGAAAGTCTGTAATTAATTAGGGTTTTTATCAGATACTATAAATAGTTGTTTTTAAGTTACTTTCAAGGAGTTGAACTTATTATTAGCAAACCCTAGTTTTGAGCAATCGGAGAAGACTTGAAGCAAGCTAATAGCAGGAAGGAAGCAAGGAGGAGCAAGTTAGAGATTCAAGGATTGCTTTACAATGTTTCTTCTTTTCTCTTCTTTTTACTCTGAACTTTTGAATGCTATTAAACTTGTGGATGATGAATTCTAGTTTAATTATGAACTAAATTTCTTTTAAGGCTATAATGGATCTTAATGCGTAGTTTTGAATAGCATGTTTCCTGGAATATTATGATTAGTTATTTTTGGATTGTCTATTATGGTTTTTGCTGAATTGCTTAATTATCTGGCCAATAATTACTGGGATATTCCATTTGAACTCGAGAGATGAAGTATAGAATTAGATCTGATCATAGTAGCATGTGTTTGTGTATTCTGCTGTCGATGGAATTCATAATTTGTGTTTAGGATAGAGATATACCTATTCACCGCATGTAATCAAAAAGGGAACCTGGTCGTTGATGAGTGGGTTTTATACCTACGAATTAGTTATCTTTTGAACTCAATTCTTTGCTATCCTTAGGTGTTTATAGTATCTATCTACTTGTTTTATGCTTTTGTTGTGTAGAGAACAGTTGTGGACGAACGTGGCGGTTTTTAACAAGTCCAGGGGCAAAAGAGTAATTTCAGCATGACAGAAGGCCTCGCCGCGGCGAGCTCCCCAGGCCATTTTCCTCGCCGGGGCGAGCCTCCAAGACCAAAAACAGCCTAGGGAGCTCGCCCCGGCGAGGGCTCACCCCGGCGAAGTTTTTGGTCTTGGAGGCTCGCCCCGGTGAGGAAAATGGCCTGGGGAGCTCGCCGCGGTGTGGCCTTCTGTCATGCTGAAATTACTCTTTTGCCCCTGGACTTGCTAAAAACCGCCACGTTCGTCCACAACTGTTCTCTACACAACAAAAGCATAAAACAAGTAGATAGATACTATAAACACCTAAGGATAGCAAAGAATTGAGTTCAAAAGATAATTAATTCGTAGGTATAAAACTCACTCATCAAATACCCCCAAACTTAAGACTTTGCTTGTCCTCAAGCAAAAACAACGGAAATGAAAAATACCCAATGCAACTAATTAAATGAATGCAAATGCATGAACTATAAGCCTAGAGCAGCCAAGATAAGGAAATCAAGCCTCAACAATCAGAAACAACTAAACAACAACATCACAACTGTAGGACTATCAGAAATGAGACACGCACCAAATTTTGCCAAATGATTAACCCTTATGTGTGTGTGTGTGTGTGTGGTCAGAAAGACAGAGTACGCAATGATCACAATTCGATCTAAGAACTATAGTGCTCAAAAGAAGATAAAATAGTCAAGAACCACTACTAGTATTTCACATGCTCACTAGCTTTTATTTTTACACTATATTTAGAAATATTCTATAATAATTACCGAGTGCGTTTTACGCTCCATCTCGATGATAGTTTTATCTAGATCTGTGCAATGTCTATCTTTATTAGGCTATTCAATGTCACCCATGTAGCAAACTTTCCACCGATGACTCCCAAACCAGATGGTTTTAGGGCACCAAGCGTAGAAACACTCCAAAGGGCTTACTTGTTCGAATGACATAGGCCACAAAGATAAACTAGTCTAGATTTGCTCATATCTGTCTATATTTCATTTTTCAATTATAACCAGCATTCAAGACAGACATTGAAGCAGTAAATAAGCATAGAATATTTTTTTTTTAGACTATCCTATCTTTTAATGAGCAACAACAGTTTCAAAGATTTGAACATACAATCTCACGTACTCAACAACACTGATATGTGCATTAGTAACTCAAAGGGTTAAAAATTTAAGAAAATTAGGCACGAGTTAACATTTCTAATATAGCAATTCGGATCCAAAGTGTTGAATAACATAAAAAATTTATCACCATGTCATCATCGGCTCTCCTTACGTGCGCTGCTCAAAAGCTTTTTAAATGCAATTTTTTTTAATGAAGACAAAGCAGACGATGAATATGTACAATAATCATCACACAAATGACAAGAACAGAAATAATCATTAATAAGCAAGAAAAGTCATTTTGATGATATTATAAATGCTTAATTATAACATAAGTTTGAAACATACTACGTGAATGCAAGACTACAACTACTACGTGAATGCAAAACTACAACTAAATGCAGCATACTAAAATACTATAACTTAAAATCTAAAAACTCTAAACACGCCCAAACTAGGAAATAACAATGTCCTCATTGCAGAAAAGATAAAGATATGAAAAACTGAGGACTTCCCTATGATATCACTCGGCGGGGTGATCGTCCGTCTCCTCGACGTCAGAATCTGATGGTGGGAAAGGTGGCAGTGGCGTAGGTACGGGAAAGGGGAGTGGAGCTGCACCCGGGTGCTGTGCTGCTAGAGCCGCGCTGAAGCTGGTAGTGAAGTTCAACCTGTGGTCGAGGATCTGTGATGGCTGCTGTGTGACCTCATCATCTCGCCACTGTACCCCTGCCTGTCTGCACAACCCACAAATGAGGGAGGGGTGAGGTAGTCCGCCCTGAACATTACCCCTAAGAAGCCGGCGGATACTACCCTCAATGATGTTCCCTACATCAATAGAGAAATCCATAACAATAGCGTATAATAATGCTGCCTTCTCCTTCGAAACATCGCTCACGTGCTGGGAAGGCATGAGCTTGGCACTCAGGAAGGCGTACCAAATCTTTCCATACAGGCTGAGGTCCTTGCTGGGGAAGAGAGAAGCACCTCTTTCTCGCCTAGTGATCCATGTGGTACCTGGTTTGCATAACTCAGTTACAATCTTGTCAAAATCAAGCTGCGAGCGAATGAATTCTGTGTACTGGCATAATGCAGGAGGCACCAAGTTGTAGTAATGATTAATTGCCTGTGCGTTGAACGGTACCCTCATCCCCCTGACTATGGCCTCAAAAGGCTGTCTGTCTTGAGCATTGGCATAAAACTCCTGTACCACAGGAACCACTACTGGGTCGGGGTGGTGGGTGAAAGTGTCCCACACCCTCTCATCAATCTGCTCCCAAATCTCTCCATCAACCCCTTTCTCTGGCCTGAGTCCTCGCTCGGGAGTTAGAGCTTTACCCGTGATGAAGTCATCAAACCTGTCTGCCGCCTCGGCACTAACAAACTTACTATGGTCATACTGCCTGGGTGGTGCGGAGGAGGATCCCTCTGTACGAGATCTCTTAGGAGGCATGATAGCAACAATCAGAATCTACTATTCAGAACAGTCCCAAACCCCGCTGATTTCAATTCACTGCTAGACAGAAACTTCCCCCAAACCTGAATTTTTCACAAACCCATAATTTCCTTCAAGAGTCTCCAAATACACAAAATATATCCCCAATCCAGCAGTTAAACCAATACAACCACAACTGGGAACCCAAAATCAACTAATTCAACACTATGCAGAAAACTGACAGTTCAAGGTAAGAACACTGACAATCCCAACTTAGAATTCACAGAAACCAATTCCAACTACTGATTACCCAGATGCAAACTCAACAATAATTAACAACCAATAGCGCGAAAATAGTAGGAAATCAGTTTACCCTTTTGTACCTGGCCTCTGATCGTTGGTGGTTGTAGAGAAATTGGAAAGGTGTGATGGAATTCACCAATTTGTAGCTTGAATCCTCACAGAGATGTAATGAGGTTGAATTCCAACCCCAATTCCTCAAAATGATTGAACAATTTCGTGCGGTATCAATGGTGGTGACAATAATGGTGAGACTTGATTGAAACCCTAATTGGAAGTAGATTGTATGGAAACGGGTTGTTCAATCCTCAATTAAACTGAAATTGACAGTGGGTTGTGGCTATGTTGGATTTCGAATACACTAGGATGGTTTGGGGCATTTGGGTTTTAGGTTGCAGAGAATGGGGAAGGAGAAGAATGGTGTAGCATCGAACTGGAAAGAGTTTTTAGGCTCTGCAATTCCGTGTCTCTCGCCGGGGCGAGAGATTCCCTTATGTTTTTCTCGCCGGGGCGAGAGTTTCCAAGCCTAAAAACCTCGCCGCGGCGAGCCCCCCTGCTGAAGCAAAATTTTGATTTTTTGAGAAATGAATACAGGGGCCATGTTTGATACTTACTCCCTGTATCCCTGCAACCTACAAAACATACATTAGAAACAGTAGGCCAAAAATGACCCTCCAAAGCGACTTAGTGCTGAAAAATCCAAAAATAACACACAAAACTCTAAATATGAAAAACTTAAAAACTAACAACCATGAAAATGCAATAAATAAGATACACTACCGAATCATAAAAGGATACGGAAAACGGTGGGTTGCCTCCCCCCGAGCGTGTGGTTTAAAGTCCTCGGCCCGACTTCACATCCATTCAAGGCTAATCGGCTAAAGTGATCGAGGTCTTCTGGCGAGCGAAGCCGCCACCCCAATAATGCTTAAGGCATTGCCCGTTAACTTTGAACGTCACTTTCGGATTATCACCATAGACTTCAACAGCTCCGTGTGGGAATGCGTGCTTGACAATGAAAGGACCCGACCAACGCGATTTGAGCTTTCCGGGAAAAAGCCTCAATCTAGAGTTGTACAGCAATACTGCTTGGCCAGGCTCGAATTTTCTGTCAATAATCTTCTTATCATGCCACCTCTTTACCTTTTCCTTGTACAATTTTGAATTTTCATAAGCTTGCAGTCGGAACTCATCAAGTTCATTGAGCTGAAGAAGCCTCTTCTCGCCTGCAGCTGTGAGATCAAAATTCAACTTTCTAATGGCCCAGAACGCTTTGTGCTCGAGTTCAACCGGGAGATGGCATGCCTTGCCATAAACAAGCTGGTACGGTGACATACCAATGGGTGTTTTAAAAGCTGTTCTGTACGCCCACAGTGCATCATCCAGCTTTGTTGACCAATCTTTTCTTGTGGGATTGACGATCTTTTCCAGAATTTTCTTCACTTCTCTATTGGAAACCTCCGCCTGTCCATTGGTCTGGGGGTGATAAGCAGTAGCAATTCTATGAGTGACCCCATATTTTCCCAAAAGGGCAGCAAAGTGTTTATTGCAGAAGTGACTCCCTTCATCACTGATCATAGCCCTCGGAGTACCGAATCTTGTAAAGATATTCTTTTGAAGGAATTTCAGCACTACCTTGGAATCATTAGTGGGAAATGCGGCTGCCTCCACCCATTTAGATACATAATCTACTGCCAAGAGAATGTATAGATTGTTGAAAGAAGGTGGGAATGGCCCCATAAAGTTTATACCCCAAACATCAAAGACTTCAACCTCCAGGATCATGTTTAAAGGCATTTCGTGCCTTTTAGAAATGTTCCCCATCCGTTGACATCTATCGCATTTTAGCACAAACTGATGGGCATCTTTAAACAGAGTTGGCCAAAAGAACCCTGCTTGCAACACCTTAGTGGCTGTTTTCTCACCTCCGTAGTGTCCTCCATATAACGAATCGTGACAGTGATGAAGAATGCTCTCAACCTCGCTCTGTGGAACACACCTTCGAATCATTTGGTCCACACAATGCTTGAACAAATATGGCTCATCCCACATATACCTATTAACGTCATGAAGAAACTTTTTCTTTTGCTGCCACGACAAGTCCGGTGGGAGTGTGTTACTAACCAAGTAGTTAGCAAAATCAGCATACCAAGGTATTTCGCCTTGAACCACAAACAGCTGTTCATCCGGGAAAGATTCATTTATTAGCACTTTGTCTTCCTTATCAAGACCCGGATTCTCCAATCTAGATAGATGGTCTGCTACTTGGTTATCAGTTCCCTTCCTGTCCCGAATCTCCAAGTCAAACTCTTGCAGCAATAAGATCCATCGAATCAATCTCGGTTTAGCATCTTTCTTTGCAATGAGATACCGAATAGCTGAATGATCCGTGAATACAACCACCCTTGTTCCAATCAAGTAAGATCGAAACTTGTCAAATGCATAAACTACTGCAAGCAACTCCTTCTCGGTAGTGGTGTAATTGAGCTGTGCATCAGTTAAGGTTTTGCTGGCGTAGTAAATAGCATGAAAAACCTTCTCCTTGCGCTGTCCCAAAACAGCCCCAACCGCATAATCACTGGCATCACACATCAATTCGAAGGGTTTTGACCAATCCAGAGCAATGATCACTGGTGCAGTGGTTAATTTCTTTTTTAGAAGCTCAAAAGCACTCAAGCACTCTTCATCAAACTTGAATGGCACATCTTTCTCTAATAGACTGCATAAAGGCTTTGTGATCTTAGAAAAGTCCTTAATGAATCTTCGGTAAAACCCCGCATGTCCCAGAAAACTACGAATGCCCTTCACTGAGGTTGGTGGAGGTAGATTTTCAATTGTTTCAAGTTTTGCTCTATCTACCTCAAGACCCTTTGATGACACTTTATGCCCAAGTATTATCCCTTCTTGCACCATGAAGTGACATTTTTCCCAGTTTAGCACTAGATTAGTTTCCACACACCTCTTCAGTATTAGAACTAGATTTTCCAAGCAGTTGTTAAATGAATCACCAAACACTGAGAAGTCATCCATGAAAACTTCAACATTGCGTTCTACTAAATCTGAGAAAATAACCATCATGCACCTTTGAAAAGTGGCGGGTGCATTACACAATCCGAATGAGACCCTTCTAAAAGCAAAAGTACCAAATGGGCATGTGAAGGTAGTCTTTTCTTGATCTTCTGGAGCAATAGCAATCTGATTATATCCCGAATATCCATCCAACAAGCAATAGTACTCATGTCCAGCTAGTCTATCCAACATTTGATCAATGAAGGGTAATGGGAAATGATCCTTTCGAGTTGCTTTGTTAAGTCTCCTGTAATCCATGCACACCCTCCAACTAGTTACTGTTCTTGTTGGAATCAATTCATTATTCTCATTGGCTACAACTGTCATGCCTCCTTTCTTGGGTACACATTGAACTGGGCTCACCCACGCACTGTCAGAGATAGGATAAATTATTCCAGCATCTAACCATTTCAAAATCTCTTTCTTTACCACCTCCTTCATGATTGGGTTGAGTCTCCTCTGATGTTCCACTATGGGCTTACTATCATCTTCCATCAAGATTTTGTGCATACAGTAAGATGGGCTTATTCCCTTGATGTCAGCGATGGTCCATCCAATAGAAGATTTGTACTCCCTAAGAACCCGCAACAGCTTGCTTTCCTGAAACTCGTTAAGCACAGATGCAATAATAACAGGTAAAGTAGCTGAATCACCTAAATATGCATACCTGAGATGGTTAGGCAAGGGTTTTAGCTCAAGTGATGGAGGTGTCTCAAGGGATGGTTTCAACCGATCTGTAGCATTCTCAGCATGTTCAAGAGATTCAAACGGGATTTGAAACTTGCTTCCCCGTGGCACTGTATCCAAAATATGTAGATATTCAACCAAATCTGGATCTTCTATGTCAAACTCTCCCAGAAGTGCAGTTTCTAATGGATCATTGTTTAACACATTCAAAAACTCGTCATTCACAGCTTGCTCAATCACATCCACATGAAAACATTCTTCCTCATCCGAAGGGAATTTCATGGCCTTAAATACATTGAAGGTTACTTCTTGATCCTGAACCCTCATAGTGAGCTCTCCCTTTTGCACATCAATTAAAGTTCTTCCAGTGGCTAAAAATGGTCTCCCCAGAATAATAGGAATGTTTTTATCTTCCTCAAAATCTAAGATGATAAAATCAGCCGGGAAGATGAATTTATCCACCTTAACAAGAATGTCTTCAACAATTCCCCTAGGGTATGTAACCGACCTATCGGCAAGCTGAAGAGAAATGTTTGTAGGCTTTGGTGCAGGCAATCCCAACTGAGTATACACAGATAATGGCATGAGATTAATACTAGCACCCAAGTCACACAAACATTTGTTGAAAGAAAGGCTACTAATAGTACACAGTATAGTGAAGCTGCCTGGGTCTTTCAACTTGGGAGGTAGCTTTCTTTGCAGCACGGCACTACATTCTTCTGTCAAAGCCACTGTCTCAAAGTCATTTAGCCTTTTCTTCCTAGATAGGATTCCTTTCATAAATTTGGCATAGCTAGGCATCTGTTCTAAGGCCTCTGCAAAAGGAATATTAATTTGTAGCTTCTTGAAGACCTCCAGGAATTTGGCAAACTGTTTATCTAACTTCTGTTTCTGCAATCTCTGAGGGAAAGGTACTGGTGGATACACTTTTGGAGTAGGCTCAACACTAGGTTTATCTGTGGTATCTCTCTGCTCTGACTCAGGTGGTACACTGTTGTCCACTTCCTTAGAAAAATCAGCATTAGTCAAGTCCGGAGGAGAGCTTGAGTGGGCTGCCCCCTTTTGCAATCTGGGCTCCTGTAAGGTTTGTTTACCACTTCTGAGAGTTACTGCCTGACATTCCTCTTTCCCATCTCTTCTTGGATTAGTCTCTGTGTTACTAGGAAGAGATCCCTGAGGTCTATTTGACATGGAACTAGCCATCTGCCCAATTTGATTTTCCAAAGCTTTAAGTGCTGTTGCTTGGTTTTTAATCAAGATATCTTGGTTAGCCATGTGTTTCAATATCAACTCCTCAAAATCTGATTTTCTCTCTGGTTGTGGTTGTGAGGTTTGAGTTGTATGATGTTGTTGAGGCTGATTTTGGAACCCTGGTGGATGATGTGGCTTAGGAGCTTGCTGAAAATTTTGATTGTTGCTCCATGAAAAGTTAGGATGGTTCCTATTTCCAGCATTGTAAGTGTTTTGGTACTGATTTGGCGGTCTTTGGTAGCTACTTACAAACTGAACCGCCTCGTGGTCAAATGGGCATTGGTCATTGGCATGTGTCCCTGCACAAACTTCACAAACAACAGCCACCTGCTGTACTTTTGAGTCAGTCAAGGAATCAATTTTCTTTGACATTGCTGCCATTTGAGCTGCTAAGGCTGTGATGGCATCCACCTCTAATACACCGGCTACCTTTGGTTGACTCATCCTAGCAGTAGGCCATTGGTAGTTATTTGCAGCCATAACCTCCAACAAATCAAGTGCTTCCCCATAACTTTTAGCCATAAAACATCCTCCCGCAGCTGCATCTAAACTTGACCGATTGTGAGATCCTAACCCATTGTAGAAGGTATTCAATTGCATCCATGGAAGGAATCCATGATGTGGGCATCTCCGAAGCAAATCTCTAAATCTTTCCCAAGCTTCATACAATGATTCTCCATGGTGTTGTTCAAATGTAGCAATTTCATTTCTCAATCTAGCAGACTTTGCAGGAGGGAAGAACTTTGCCAAAAATTTATGCGCTAAGTCTGACCATGTAGTGATGGATCCCGGTGGCAATGAGTGAAGCCAACTCTTAGCTTTGTCTCTCAAAGTGAACGGAAAAAGTCTAAGTCTCAAAGCATCATCCGTCACTCCAACAAATTTGAAAGTATCACATATCTCAATGAAGCTCAACAAATGCTCATTAGGGTTGTCATTAGCCAAACCCCCAAACTGTAATGAATTTTGCACCATTTGTATTGTTCCCGGTTTGATTTCAAAGGCATTTGCAGTTATTGCCGGTCTTGTGATACTAGACTGTAAATCACTTATCTGCGGCGTTACATAGTCTCTCAATGCTTTTTGTTCCTCTGCTGCCATAGGTTCTTGATTGTTAGAATCCCTGATTCTTTCTCTTCTTAGTCTTCGGGTATTTCTCTCGATCTCGGGATCGTAAGGAAATAACTCAAGACTTTGTGATCGGCGCATACAAATCAAGGGTACCTACACAATCAAGCAAATAAAAATTAAAAACAAGTCTAAATTAAGATCAATTCAACTATAATCAATATTGGTAAAATTATTGTAAAATAATTCCCCGACAACGACGCCAAAAACTTGTTGATCGATTTCGCAATCAATAAAACACGCGCAAGTATACGCGGTCCACAAGTAATATAAGATAAGTAAAGTGTCGAACCCACGAGGAATTATGTTAAATAATTACCAAATATCAATCGCATGTAAAATCAATCTATTTTAAACAATGACAATATGATTTGTGTTTGTTGTTGATTATAACTAAAATAAAGACAATTTAGAAAGCAAGGTTTTACTAACACGGATAAAGTTGAAGATAAAAAGGTCTAAGATTACAATATCCCCCAACTCTTCATTTAAACATCATACTCTCTCTTGTTTGGTAAATTAGAACATAAGAATTGATATCCGAGAAATCACAAGTATATATAAGCCTCTCTCGATGGTCGAATACGTATTTCCTATTGCGGTGTATAGATATATTTCTATTCTACACACAAACAAGAATCTCATATCAAGAACAATTAATAAGACACATGTCACGTAAAATCCCATTAACCATTCTATCAATTACCAACTTTCACAAAAGAAATCATTAAACATGGATTCTCAATTGGATACATGTGGTATTTAGGTATATGTCTATCCTAAATACAATCAAATTGTCAACCCTCAAGAATAATACATAAGACTCACGTCACATAATCTCATACATTATCCATAAAGAACATCTAATTTTCACATGAATTCATAACTAGGTCTCAACTTATACTTCCTCTCTCAATTCCATATAAGTTACCAAAGTAATTACGGGCCAAGCAATTAATCCTTAATCAAAGGTTATAAACTCCAATTCACAAAATGCCTAATTACCATTCAAGAGTGAGCATTCAATTTAAACTACAAGTTGGGTTCCATTGCAATCTTAGAATGAAGAGTTTAGCTCATATTAAATCTTAACAACATCATAATCTGATTATAGTACATGGTTGAAGTTACAAAATAAGAAAGAAGAACTAAAACATATGAAGATACACCCTTTTTGTGATAAGAAGTTCCAATTGATGTGGTGTAATTCTTCTTCTCTAATCCTTGCTCTCCTATTTCGTGCTCCTAGCCTTCTTGGTTGATGATATTCTGATAATCTTTCTTTTAGCTCCTTTGTTCTTCCCTTTTTAGCTCCAAACCCTAGCTTTTTCAATATGTGTAACCAAGCTTGAATGATGCAATACCAACTCCCTGGATGCCTGATAATTCTTCCCTCTCTCCTCATTTTCCCGTTCCTGAAATTCCTCCACTAGTGCGCCACAATAGCAGAACAGACAAAGCAAGCCGCTCCAGAAATCACGCTCACGCCCCGGCGAGAAAAACAGCCTGGGGAGCTCGCCCCGGCGAGGGCTCGCCCCGACGAAGTTTTTGGTCTTGGAGGCTCGCCCCGGCGAGGAAAATGGCCTGGGGAGCTCGCCGCGGCGAGGCCTTCTGTCATGCTGAAATTACTTTTTTGCCCCTGGACTTGCTAAAAACTGCCACGTTCGTCCACAACTGTTCTCTACACAACAAAAGCATAAAACAAGTAGATAGATACTATAAACACCTAAGGATAGCAAAGAATTGAGTTCAAAAGATAACTAATTCGTAGGTATAAAACTCACTCATCAAATACCCCCAAACTTAAGACTTTGCTTGTCCTCAAGCAAAAACAACAGAAATGAAAAATACCCAATGCAACTAATTAAATGAATGCAAATGCATGAACTATAAGCCTAGAGCAGACAAGATAAGGAAATCAAGCCTCAACAATCAGAAACAACTAAACAACAACATCACAACTGTAGGACTATCAGAAATGAGACACGCACCAAATTTTGCCAAATGATTAACCCTTATGTGTGTGTGTGTGTGTGTGGTCAGAAAGACAGAGTACGCAATGATCACAATTCGATCTAAGAACTATAGTGCTCAAAAGAAGATAAAATAGTCAAGAACCACTACTAGTATTTCACATGCTCACTAGCTTTTATTTTTACACTATTTAGAAATATTCTATAATAATTACCGAGTGCGTTTTACGCTCCATCTCGATGATAGTTTTATCTAGATCTGTGCAATGTCTATCTTTATTAGGCTATTCAATGTCACCCATGTAGCAAACTTTCCACCGATGACTCCCAAAGCAGATGGTTTTAGGGCACCAAGCGTAGAAACACTCCAAAGGGCTTACTTGTTCGAATGACATAGGCCACAAAGATAAACTAGTCTAGATTTGCTCATATCTGTCTATATTTCATTTTTCAATTATAACCAGCATTCAAGACAGACATTGAAGCAGTAAATAAGCATAGAATATTTTTTTTTTAGACTATCCTATCTTTTAATGAGCAACAACAGTTTCAAAGATTTGAACATACAATCTCACGTACTCAACAACACTGATATGTGCATTAGTAACTCAAAGGGTTAAAAATTTAAGAAAATTAGGCACGAGTTAACATTTCTAATATAGCAATTCGGATCCAAAGTGTTGAATAACATAAAAAATTTATCACCATGTCATCATCGGCTCTCCTTACGTGCGATGCTCAAAAGCTTTCTAAATGCAATTTTTTTTTAATGAAGACAAAGCAGACGATGAATATGTACAATAATCATCACACAAATGACAAGAACAGAAATAATCATTAATAAGCAAGAAAAGTCATTTTGATGATATTATAAATGCTTAATTATAACATAAGTTTGAAACATACTACGTGAATGCAAGACTACAACTACTACGTGAATGCAAAACTACAACTAAATGCAGCATACTAAAATATTATAACTTAAAAGCTAAAAACTCTAAACACCCCCAAACTTGGAAATAACAATGTCCTCATTGCAGAAAAGATAAAGATATGAAAAACTGAGGACTTCCCTATGATATCACTCGGCGGGGTGATCGTCCATCTCCTCGACGCCAGAATCTGATGGTGGGAAAGGTGGCAGTGGCGTAGGTACGGGAAAGGGGAGTGGAGCTGCACCCGGGTGCTGTGCTGCTAGAGCCGCGCTGAAGCTGGTAGTGAAGTTCAACCTGTGGTCGAGGATCTATGATGGCTGCTGTGTGACCTCATCATCTCGCCACTGTACCCCTGCCTGTCTGCACAACCCATAAATGAGGGAGGGGTGAGGTAGTCCGCCCTGAACATTACCCCTAAAAAGTCGGCGGATACTACCCTCAATGATGTTCCCTACATCAATAGAGAAATCCATAACAATAGCGTATAGTAACGCTGCCTTCTCCTTCGAAACATTGCTCACGTGCTGGGAAGGCATGAGCTTGGCACTCAGGAAGGCATACCAAATCTTTCCATACAGGCTGAGGTCCTTGCTGGGGAAGAGAGAAGCACCTCTTTCTCGCCTAGTGATCCATGTGGTACCTGGTTTGCACAACTCAGTTACAATCTTGTCAAAATCAGGCTGCGAGCGAATGAATTCTGTGTACTGGCATAATGCAGGAGGCACCAAGTTGTAGTAGTGATTAATTGCCTGTGCGCTGAACGGTACCCTCATCCCCCTGACTATGGCCTCAAAAGGCTGTCTGTCTTGAGCGTTGGCACAAAACTCCTGTACCACAGGAACCACTGCTGGGTCGGGGTGGTGGGTGAAAGTGTCCCACACCCTCTCATCAATCTGCTCCCAAATCTCTCCATCAACCCCTTTCTCTGGCTTGAGTCCTCGCTTGGGAGTTAGAGCTTTACCCGTGATGAAGTCATCAAACCTGTCTGCCGCCTCGGCACTAACAAACTTACTGTGGTCATACTGCCTGGGTGGTGCGGAGGAGGATCCCTCTGTACGAGATCTCTTAGGAGGCATGGTAGCAACAATCAGAATCTACTATTCAGAACAGTCCCAAACCCCGCTGATTTCAATTCACTGCTAGACAGAAACTTCCCCCAAACCTGAATTTTTCACAAACCCACAATTTCCTGCAAGAGTCTCCAAATACACAAAATATATCCCCAATCCAGCAGTTAAACCAATACAACCACAACTGGGAACCCAAAATCAACTAATTCAACACTATGCAGAAAACTGACAGTTCAAGGTAAGAACACTGACAATCCCAACTTAGAATTCACAGAAACCAATTCCAACTATTGATTACCCAGATGCAAACTCAACAATAATTAACAACCAATAGCGCGAAAATAGTAGGAAATCATTTTACCCTTTTGTACCTGGCCTCTGATCGTTGGTGGTTGCAGAGAAATTGGAAAGGTGTGATGGAATTCACCAATTTGTAGCTTAAATCCTCACAGAGATGTAATGAGGTTGAATTCCAACCCCAATTCCTCAAAATGATTGAACAATTTCGTGCGGTATCAATGGTGGTGACAGTAATGGTGAGACTTGATTGAAACCCTAATTGGAAGTAGATTGTATGGAAACGGGTTGTTCAATCCTCAATTAAACTGAAATTGATAGTGGGTTGTGGCTATGTTGGATTTCGAATGCACTAGGATGGTTTGGGGCATTTGGGTTTTAGGTTGCAGAGAATGGGGAAGGAGAAGAATGGTGCAGCATCGAACTGGAAAGAGTTTTTAGGCTCTGCAATTTCGTGTCTCTCGCCGGGGCGAGAGATTCCCTTATGTTTTTCTCGCCGGGGCGAGAGTTTCCAAGCCTAAAAACCTCGCCGCGGCGAGCCCCCCTGCTGAAGCAAAATTTTGATTTTTTGAGAAATGAATACAGGGGCCATGTTTGATACTTACTCCCTGTATCCCTGCAACCTACAAAACATACATTAGAAACAATAGGCCAAAAATGACCCTCCAAAGCGATTTAGTGCTGAAAAATCCAAAACTAACACACAAAACTCTAAATATGAAAAACTTAAAAACTAACAACCATGAAAATGCAATAAATAAGATACACTACCAAATCATAAAAGGATACAGAAAACGGTGGGTTGCCTCCCCCCGAGCGCGTGGTTTAAAGTCCTCGGCCCGACTTCACATCCATTCAAGGCTAATCGGCTAAAGTGATCGAGGTCTTCTGGCGAGCGAGGCCGCCACCCCAATAATGCTTAAGGCGTTGCTCGTTAACTTTGAACGTCACTTCCGGATTATCACCATAGACTTCAACAGCTCCATGTGGGAATACGTGCTTGACAGTGAAAGGACCCGACCAACGCGATTTGAGCTTTCCGGGAAAAAGCCTCAATCTAGAGTTGTACAGCAATACTGCTTGGCCAGGCTCGAATTTTCTGTCAACAATCTTCTTATCATGCCACCTCTTTACCTTTTCCTTGTACAATTTTGAATTTTCATAAGCTTGCAGTCGGAACTCATCAAGTTCATTGAGCTGAAGAAGCCTATTCTCGCCTGGAGCTGTGAGATCAAAATTCAACTTTCTAATGGCCCAGAACGCTTTGTGCTCGAGTTCAACCGGGAGATGGCATGCCTTGCCATAAACAAGCTGGTACGGTGACATACCAATGGGTGTTTTAAAAGCAGTTCTGTATGCCCACAGTGCATCATCCAGCTTTGTTGACCAATCTTTTCTTGTGGGATTGACGATCTTTTCCAGAATTTTCTTCACTTCTCTATTGGAAACCTCCGCCTGTCCATTGGTCTGGGGGTGATAAGCAGTAGCAATTCTATGAGTGACCCCATATTTTCCCAAAAGGGCAGCAAAGTGCTTATTGCAGAAGTGACTCACTTCATCACTGATCATAGCCCTCGGAGTACCGAATCTTGTAAAGATATTCTTTTGTAGGAATTTCAGCACTACCTATGAATCATTAGTGGGAAATGCGGCTGCCTCCACCTATTTAGATACATAATCTACTGCCAAGAGAATGTATAGATTGTTGAAAGAGGGTGGGAATGGCCCCATAAAGTCTATACCCCAAACATCAAAGACTTCAACCTCCAGGATCATGTTTAAAGGCATTTCGTGCCTTTTAGAAATGTTCCCCATCCGTTGACATCTATCGCATTTTAGCACAAACTGATGGGCATCTTTAAACAGAGTTGGCCAAAAGAACCCTGCTTGCAACACCTTAGTGGCTGTTTTCTCACCTCCGTAGTGTCCTCCATATAACGAATCATGACAGTGATGAAGAATGCTCTCAACCTCGCTCTGTGGAACACCTCTTCGAATCATTTGGTCCACACAATGCTTGAACAAATATGGCTCATCCCACATATACCTATTAACGTCATGGAGAAACTTTTTCTTTTGCTGCCACGACAAGTCCAGTGGGAGTGTGTTACCAACCAAGTAGTTAGCAAAATCAGCATACCAAGGTATTTCGCCTTGAACCACAAACAGTTGTTCATCCGGGAAAGATTCATTTATTAGCACTTTGTCTTCCTTATCAAGACCCGGATTCTCCAATCTAGATAGATGGTATGCTACTTGGTTATCAGTTCCCTTTCAAACTAGTGGTAGTAATTTAATTTAGAATTAATTAGTTAAATTCAAAACTTCAAAAATCATTGATTATTTGTTTACTAAAATTGATTTGATTTAGAATTAGAAATTTTCATTATAAACTCAATTTTTCTCTGTGGGACGATACTCTACTTTCACTTTATTACTTGTGGACTGCGTATACTTGCGTATTTTTGCTAGTATAGATTTAGGCAAACAGTAAGACAGTGATAAACAACTTTAGGTACTTAACCGGTACTGAAGATGTGATCATGATTCATGGTAGGTCTGAATTAAAACTAGAGGGCTAAACAGACTCAAGTTTTTCAAACTGACCAAGACGATAACAAATCCACTTTAAGGTAAATCGTTACCTTGAAAGGTGATGCAGTGAATTTGAAAAAGTTCTAAACAGCAAAGAGTTGCTGGTTTAGTGACAAAGACAAAGTATATAGCTGTAAATCATGCTGCAAGTTGATTGTTTGGATGAAAAGTTCATTACAGAACTAGGAATAGTTCCTAAGTCTCATCTTGGATTCAAACAAGTGTTGCGGCACTTTCATTTGATTAGTGGAAACATTGAAAGAGGAAAAGTCACTATAGAGATAGTGGACTCTCGAGAACGACATTGCATATCCATCTACTGAAGCTTTATTATCCAACAGCAGGATGATCGTCACTTAGAGAAGAAGGGTATTAGATACCATGGTGATTGGCTTTAGTGCAAGTGGTCCAATATGAAAGTAGTATGCACACAAGCCAATTATATTTGATATGATGTAGCATATACTTTGTAATCTTATTCGTTTGTTAAAGACATTTTACTTTATCTACATGGTGCTGTTATATTAAATGTGATAAACCCATAGTTTTGAGCAATGCTTTTAGAATCATGATGGTGATCATGCTAATGAGATCTAAATTCTAGAGAGCTCACAAACTAAAAACGTTCCTAATCGATGGATTACTAAAAAGGGGATTAGTGAATCCGGATAGATTAGTACATACGTTGCTTGCTCTTATGAAGAGGATGATTGATCTCATAATCATTTGTGTGGAGACACTAAAGCAAGTATGTAGGTGCTTATTAGAGAATAAGTTCACTGAACGTGGCTCGCTAAGGAATACCTAATGGAGTTTTACTCGCCTGTCAATAGGAATTCCTCTAGTGATAGTAGTACAAGTGATCCTTGGACTTGAGATCATCATAGTATCTTGTGTATGATGAGTTATACTTTGACATGTCCCTTAAGACCTTTAGGGTATATCAAAGGGTATGATTGGGTATAATAAGTTATACATGGAGATAGGTGAATGATCAACAAAAAATCTACCACTTCTAGTAAAAGGAGAGAATGTCCTATGTGATTCGATAAATGACGACTCAGAAGTCTTTGGCCAAAGCAGAATGAAATTAGAAAGGAGTTTCTAATTTGCATTATCAGAGTTGTTCATTAGAGAATCGAAATGCATATAATTAAATAAAATGAGACTTAACAGTAATTCCATGTCTTATATTTAATATGGTAGAAGGATTGAATTGTACGGTAACTATGCACTGAAAGGTTCTTTTATGATTAATGTTGAAATCTATATTATTTGGAAAGTCGTTGATCGCTAAGGGGGCTTACCCTTATTGTAGAATAAATATTATTTATTTAAATAAATTAAATAGTTTAATTTATTTATTTAAATAAGATTAGAATTGTTCTAATTGATTTATTCACAACCGGTTTAATATTGAGAACCTAAAGAGTCACACCGCAAAAGAAAAATATTTATTTAAGAAGTAAATGACATAATTGTAATAATAAGTTAAGTGTATTTAATTTAGTTTATGGAGATAGAATAAATTAAATAGCTTAATATTTATTATTTAATATTTTGGAAATATTAAATATAAATTAATAAGAGGAGTCTTATTATTATTATTACTATTACTATTATTTAATTCCTAATAGGGATTAGAAATTAATTAATAGAAGTACTCTCACATGAATTCCTAATTGGATTAGGAGCATAATTAATTAAAGGAGTTTAATTATAATAGAAACCCTAATCCTAAATAATTTAGGGAAGGGTTATTCCTACATCTATAAATAAGAGGAGTCTTATCATAGATTAGGGTTACACACTCTTACATAAGAATTGGAGAGAGAGAGTACTTGTAATTTCTATAGAGATAGAAACTAGGGTTTTACCAACACCCATCTTCTTGAACAACTATTATTCCTTGGTGGATCACCTCTAGAGGCCAAACACTTGGGTGGCTAACGTTGATCAAGGGAAAGAATTTAATCGGTGGAATTTGAAGGAGAACGAGAAGGAATTGGAGGTGAACTTGTACCTGAGGAAGCTTTGATTCACGAGGGTATAATTTTATATCTCTATCTCTTTCATTTAATTGATAATTGATCACAAGGATGATCATGGTGATGGTTTGTATAAAAAAATTTAAAATCCGTTTTATTGCGCTTCCGCACTATTTATGTAATTTGATTGTATGTTCGCGCTATATACAAACCTAACACAATAGACCATAACCTTTTTGGCCCCAAGAATCAATCATTTAACTGACTCTCTTAAAAAATGGTCCGTCAGTAGTACGTGAGGGGATCAACCTCTCGTACCCTATGTATATGCATAACATTTAACTCTGACTGCATCGAATAGCCGACACATTATAATCCCCTAAAAAGGGTTGCTCTCTCAGTCCAAGAATCCATACCAACAATCGGTTTGGATAGCTTTTAAAATAATAACATGTACATGTCTAGCCGAAACAAATGGCGTAGACTATTTCCTTAAACAGTTCATGAATAAAGAACTTACGTTTCACAGTCCAACAACAGATCATGAATTCAAATGCACAAGGTGCGAATATCAATAAGTATCTTTGATGTAGAGTAATTGACAATAATTAATCCACTAATATAATTTGAAAGTAATAACTCGATTTGAGTCATGAAACTTGCAACAATATACAACATTTGTATAAAATAGGAAACTTGCCCAAACGTAAAGGTTGAGTAAGTTTAAGAAACTTGCAATAATATAGAATACTTGCTCAATCAATAAATTGGGTTAGGGTAAAGAAACTTGCGCAACACAAGGGTTAGACAAGGGTTAAAGAAGAACTTGCCTCGTGCGTCTACTACAATAATACAACACACGCTCTTCAATTATCCTACACACGTATGTGAACATAAACATATTACAATCATTCACATAATAAATACCAAACATTGGCTTACACTACTCCATAAGGTTATAATCTTATTAGAATCATAATAATAAACAAGGATAAACACATTTGTTACAACGTTACGACGCTTGCACGTATAACGTCAAACTTGCCTACTCAAAAGCTTAAGCGATATACACAACGTTACCAAACTGCCCAAATTCGAATTTGAACCAGGCATGAAATCTCCATTCTTATTAATGAAAGTTGTAGGTCTACTCTTCTTCTTTCCGAATCATCCTGGATCACCTCAATCCGAGTTCGTATGAGAAAGTTATGCCCATTTTACTAAATGAGGTTGAGTCTGACCAATCCCTACGATTTTCAGTCCCTACGATTTTATAGTTAGCCAAATTTCCACTCTACGTTTTACACTTAGCCAAATTTCCACTCTACGACCTTTCCTCCCTACGATCACCAACAGTGCTAAAGATGCTCAATTTTGAGATTCATCCCGACCTTAACTCTCAAAGCTCAGTAAATGAAAATTGTAGGTCTACTCTTCCTCTTTCCGAATCATCCTGGATCACCTCAATTCGAGTTCGTATGAGAAAGTTATGGGCGAATTACTAAGTGGCGTTCTGGCTGAAAGTTATTCTACGATTTTACACTTAGCCAAAATTTCACTCTACGACCCTTCCACTCTACGATTTACACTTAGCCAAATTTCCACTCTACGATTCCGAGAGGCACTCTACGATTCCGGGAGACACTCTACTACCTTTGGAGGCCACTCTACGACCCTCAGAGCCCATCCCACCATTGGCACTCTACGATGGTCAGAGATTACCCCACGACTTGCACTCTACGACCTCCTACATGACAGGTTCGTAGCACCTCCTACCAAACATCATAACTTCTTCATTTTAAGTCGGAATTAGTCCGTTCTTAAGGCTACGGAAAGCTTGTAACCTGAACTACAACATATCCAAAAATCATAACATTTCAGATTCATTAACAGATTGAAACAGTGGCTCCAAGGAGCCTGGTCGCACCAGTTCTTCGTGTTCTTGACAGCTTTGACACATTTTCTTAAAATCGCTATATTTCCCTCATCCGAGGTCGAAATGCATTCATTCCAAAGCCCATGTCTTCCTAATTCAGTGTACTATACTATTACAGAAGCGCATAATTTTACAAGCAACACATCAATACCAGATTTGGTCGCAAGTTCACTGTTCACACAAACTAATCGTGTTCTTGACATAGTTTACTAAAATCTTCGCCACAAATTCGTTTTAAAAGATTTTTCTCCGTTTCAACTGGGTTATGAAGATAACCCATGGAACTACAATACCACAATAACAAATAAAGCAAACAAACATAGAATCAAAACAACAAGTTTTCTAAAACAGTCCGAATGTCCATATTTGTCCAAAATGTCCACGTTCTTCATTGTTCTTCATCCTCTACGCATGGGTTCGGATTTTCTCGCTATATTGTTCCACTTTACTGTTATTAGGAAGGTTTTTAGAGTCTTAAGAACTTCCATAACAACTTACATGCAACTAACAACAATTATAAACAACGAAAATCAAACCCACCGAGCATATAAACTTCAAAACCATGAAAGCTTGAAATATTGAGAGAGAAGGGTTATGGTTAATGTTTACCCCTTGATTCTTGCTCCTTGATGCTAAGAGACTTGGTTAGAGCTTGGAGCTTTCTCTTCTTCTTCTTCTTGGCTTCTGTAACGACCCCAAAACTCAAACAATTCAACTCTCAACATCTGTCGTTATCAATACATCCTCATTCTGACTTTACAACATTATTCAATGTTAAACTTAATAAAAATACGGAACAATTCAAGCTTTTCTATTACAAATCATTCTCGATCCCAAAATTCTCAACCTTTACATCTAAGTATCTTAGAATCATGTTAATATCATGATTCATCTTGTCGAACTTATTATAAAAATTTATACCTCAATACAAACTTTACAACTTAACGTAAATACATTTATCAAAATATTAACATAATTCAGGTAATAAATTTCAATTAAAACATTCAATCTTCATGCATCACTTTGATCCACGTCATTGGATAGCACATAACGTTACCTTGTATCTTTAACCTGCAAAAGTGGTTATTTGCAAGAATGAGCTCGACAGCTCAGCAAAATCTAACAATTTTCATGCATCACGTAGCACATAAACAACATGCTCAGTTTATACAATCATAAATATTATAATTCTAGCATATCATATATGCGATACGTCAGTTACCAAGTAATAATTGAGTTCCATAACTCAATCAATATTCTAACTCAACGAACGTAGTCATAAATTGACTTTGTCGTTTCGTACATACAACATATAAAATTCATCATGCTTTTGCATCATAGGTTTAAAACAATCAATCATTTAATTCACATAACAAATAGGAACTGAAAGACTTGCCTTGCGAGTTGATTACAACTACCGCTACCTGCGCTTCACGAATCCTACATAGCGTACGACCACGCATACCAAATATCAGTTGTACATTCGAGACATATAATTAGTCATACCATTAAGGTAACTACAATCTACATTCTTCCTAAGCTTGCCTTATCCGTTTGCATTTGAAACTTGTAATCTTGCTTCGTTTGGCATATCAAACCTGATCATAGATACTTTCTATACTTAGTCTCACATAAGTCATGTAATTGCATTTACATTCTAGCTTGCTTTTATTTTCGCAAACTCTTTATTTTTATTTAGAAATTTCTTATTCACTCTTCGCTTGACATAATCATTCTATACTTGGACATGCTAGACACCATACTTGACATGTATTCTTGCTTATAGGACTTAAACAAACATGCCCCAAAGCTTGGTTTGACAAATAAAACTTCTTGGCAACTCTGCAGCACGGCGCGGCCGCACTGCATTTAAGCCTGTAGCGCGGCGTCCAGAACTGAGTTTTTTTTTTAACTCTGTTCAATGCTTAACATACTAGGCTCTTTCAACAACTAAACACTTCACATTTGCACAGGACTATTAAGCGATTTAAACCAAGTTAGGCTCATTAAGCTTTATTTACAAAATCGTATAGTTTTCATTTGAAAACTTATGCTAAAACTTGCTAAGATAGTTCATTACATGCTTAGCTATCTTGATCATCATATGAGACACATATTAGAGCCTAGAAGATTCAACCATGCATGCTTAAAGGTTCATCTTTACAAAGAAAGCATCTTGTGATGACTGCAGACTAGCGCGGCCGCGCCACTTCGAGTTCAGACACAGACATGTTCTGATTCAGTAGAACTCGGATTTAGGCCATTTGGCTTAGTTTTTCATAGCTTATAACCCAGATTTCATCTAAAATCACTCCTTATACCTCCACACAACAACAACTAATCTCCTTGCTAAATTCCAACCATTCATCACAATCAATTTACAAATTATTCATATGCATTTACCAAGAAAAACTTAACAAATTAAATAGTTACCTCTTGATTGATAAATTCAATCGAATTCTTCATTCAATCCTTCTAGTTGATCCTCTACCCGCTCTATCTGTCCTACCAACACCACATTCCTCTCTAAGAGGTCATAAACCATCACACCAAGCTGAACAGAAGCTCCACGCCGACCTTGAACCTCTGCCTCTAGCTCGGCAATCCTCTGGTCCTTTTCCTGTAGCTTCTAGGTCAGCTCAGCCTTTTCCCCCAAGGTCTGATAAGCTAATGGCCTGTATTGCTCCTCTCGGTCCTGGTGACCCTAGTTCTGCTCCTCTAAGTGGGCTACTCGATTCTCGAGCTCCTCATTCCTATTTGTCAGCTCTTCGATGATATCACTAGCAGTAGTGCCCATGCCATCTGCATACTCAGGTGGCTCATCATCCTCCGTTACTGGATCCTCCTCGGGATCCTCATCTTCCCCCTCATCACTTAACATCCTCAGCACTCCTCCGGTAACTGGCTCCTCCTCAGAACCATACTCGGCCTCAGACTCATCCCTAGTGTCCATCATCTCTGGCTCACTTGGCTGCACCTCCACTAAATGCCCTGCGTCCACATGAATGTCTGTGAACTCCATCTCTCTAGCAGGACTGGACTCTCCCATCTCAGACATCCTACAGCCACAGACAGGAACAAACAGACAGTAAGATGTCAGTGCCACAATAAAATATATTCATTGATAAAATGAAATGATATTTTATCATGCACAACTCGGCTCGATGGATTTCCACAACCCACCTCCAGACATGATCACCAAATGAATCTCCTCGATCCATTTCCTAGCGTACTCTATATGAGTTTAATACTAAGGTTATAACCTAGGTTTCGCAATCCTAAAGTTTATAACCTACAGCTCTGATACCAACCTATGACACCCCCAAATTCAGGTACCAATACCTCGAATCTGGTGCTCACGATAAAGTACATCCATACACCTCTAAACAACATAAATCAACTAATGCGGAATAAATAAACATATGTTGTTCATTACAAAAGGTTTACTACGGTCCCAAGGTCTATAACCTTAAATAAATACATCACGGAATACAATAATAATACAAAACGATTCCACGATTACATAATGGGATAGTACATATAACTATTCCTTAAGCTTTCTCTTGCCTTTATCTGCTTTGGAACTCTCCGGCTTAACTGCAATAGGTTCATTATATAGCAAGAGTGAGCAACTACTTTGCTCAGCAAGTTTAAAATGAATAAGGAAGATATATCATGAATGAATGAGAATAATAATCGCATAGTTCAACAATTTAAGAACATTGAAGAAATAGCTGACAATATAATCAAAGCTCAAATAAAATAATGAATATTGATTATTTACTGCTGAGTGGTCCAATAGACCATGAACTTTTTAGCCGAAGGATCAGTCATTCAACTGACCCCTTTAAATGCCTGGCCCATCAGTAGTACTCGAGGGGATCAGCCTTTTGTACCCTATGTATATGCATAACATTTAACTCTGAATGCATCGAATAACTGACACATTATAATCCCCTAATAAGGGTTGCTCTCTCAGTCCAAGAATCCATACCAACAATCGGTTTGGATAGCTTTTAAAATAATAACCTGTACAAGTCTAGCCGAAACAAATAGCATAGACAATTTCCTTAAACAGTTCATGAATGAAGAACTTAAACGTTTCACAGTCCAACAACAAATCATGAATTCAAATGCATAAGCTGCGAATATCAATAATTTATCCTTGATGTGAAGTAATTGACAATAATCAATCCACTAATATAATTTGAAAGTAATAACTCGATTTGAGTCATGAAACTTGCAATAATATACAACATTTGTATAAGATAGGAAACTTGCTCAAATAAGAATAGTTGAGTAAGGAACTTGCAATAATATAGAATGATTGCTCAATCAATAAATAACTCGCACAATAAACAAAAGTTGTATGGTTGAGAAAACCTGCCCAATATTAAATCGAACTAGGGTAAGGAAACTTGCCCAACACAAGGGTTAGACAAGCGTTAGGAAACTTGCCTGGTGCGTCTGCTACAATATTACAACACACGCTCCTTAATATCCTACACATGTAAATACATATTCATATAACAATTAGTCACATAAGGATTATGTTCAAAACAGACGTTGCACCATTAAAATACATTGATTGCCACTACGACTACCCAGTCAGGGGTCTCGCTCCCCGGTGAGTAAGCGGCTGCCCAGCTAACTAGTGAGCTGGCGGGGGTCTAAGGGGGCAACGCCCCCTGGAAACCAAAAGTAAGTTACAACCAGGTTACTCAATTTATGCCTTAAGACAACACCGATTTGATTGACACTTAGCATACAATTAAGCAATTAAGGCTTAACGAGATATAAATAACTAACTTGTTTAATCATTTTGTACAAAAATATAAGTTTTGGACTCGCTGGAAAAATTCACTGGGTCCGACCCGACCTGACCCGGCCTGACTGAACTGACCCGGTCCAGACACGGAACTGACGTTGCGGCGTGAGGCTCATTGCTAGAACCCACGCTGCGGCGTCGTTCCCGTGTCCTGACTCTGCCGCGTGGCGTCGCTGCGGCGTGAAGCTTAGTATTAGAAGCCACGCTGCAGCGTGAGCTTCGTTCATTTCCCTGTTATGCCCCTCGTTGCGGCGACGGCAGCAAGGCTTATGAATGACGTTGCGGCGTCATTCACCAGTAGCCGGATTCTGGGTTTGATCCCAGTTCGCGACTCCGACCTCCGGCCACTCCAACCTTCATATCTCCTCCTACACACGTTCAAATTGGTCCATTTTGGACTCTATGAACTCCTAATTCATAGAGCTACAACATATCAAAAATGTAGAAAAATCCATAAACATTAACAAGTCCAAATCTTTGATCAAAGTACAAAGTTATGCTCAGTTTTTTGAGTTCTTGATAAGTTTTACAAAAATCATTACTACGAACTCGTTTTAACTCCTTTTTGCTCCATTCCAACTGGGTTATGAAGGTAACCCATGGAACTACAATACCATTACAACAAATAAAATTAACAAACAAGAAATCATAGCTTTACAGTCCTCTAAAAGTCCAAACTGTCCAAGTTCATATCCAAAGTTCATTGTTCTTGCTCCATTAAGCAAATGTACGGATTTGTTCGATGTTTGTTCCACTTTGATGTTATTAATGTCTTACATAACCTCTTAACAACATTTACAAACATCTAGAACAAACAAAAACATCAAGAATCGCCATAAATCCGACCCACAAGGTTAAGAGCTCAAAACTAAGAAAAACTCAAAAATCTTAACGAAAATCAAATGAAATGGATTGTGGTTGATTGTTTACCTCTGTAAATCCTTCCTGGAGGTTAAAACGATTGCTAGGCTTTGCTTTGAGGGTTTCTTCTTGCTTGGATTCTCTTCTTCCTCCACCCGTTCGCTTCTCCTTCTTCTTTCTTTCTTCTTCTCCGGCGACTCTCTTCCATTTTCCGGTGACTTTTTCCTTCTTCCTTCTTCCCCTCTACAGCTCTCTCTCTATCTATCTACTGATGGAATGGGAGAGAATGAATGATTTGGGAGAAGTGGAGGGAGTGATTTAGGGAGAAATGGGTTGGTTGCTCAATGTTGTCCGACCCTCCCCTCTACTCTCTCATTTAATTGGTCTAAAAATGGTGGGTTGGTTCCCTCTTGGAGTAACAAGCCAAAATAAATACCCAAATACACAAAAATATATCCAAAAACTTCCACTTTTGTACCCAATTTGGTAAATAACTCTACCAAAAATTAAAATGGGTATTCCCATAAATTATTGGGACGCATAAAAATAATTATTATGGGATTTGTCTAAATATTCGGAACACCCATATAATACATTTTGGATACGGATAAAATCACGTATCAGCTCAAATAAAATTTCCGACGCTTAAAAAAATTATCACTTCGCTCGAACGTATTTATGAAATTTGTTGGTTCCCGGGGACACAAAGTGGATCTAGAAGGGGGGTTGAATAGATCCTTTAAAACTATTTCCATTTATTAATGAAAGTAAACCGTTATAATATAGAGAATCAATTCATGCACAGCGGAATAAACATTAATAACCCCTTCATAGATACAAACATAATCTCAGTTCAATTTACAAATCCATGGTATGGTTGATAACAGATATAGCAGTTATTGTACATAATGTAAATGACATAAAATAAATAACACAAGAGATTTTAAGTGGTTCGAAGACTAAATAACTCCTACTCCACTCTTCTACTTCAACAAGTAGGAATCCACTAAATGTTTTAGTTACAAAGACAAGGACTCTACGCCCTCCTCAAGTCCAGCAGACAAGAGTTATTTTTAGCCACAAAGGCAAGGATTCTATGACCCTCCTCAAGCCCCGCAGACACGGATCCTCTGACCCCTCTTGAGTCCCGCAGACTTGAGTTGTTTTTAGTCCCTCGGACAAGGATCCTATGACCCTCTTCAAGTCCAGCAGACTTAGAAACCCAGTTCACAAAGAACTCTTCAAGGCCAGCAGCCTTGGAACCTGTAGACTAAGCCCAACAAACTTAGAATCTCTTGTACCCTCCAGTACTCAGCAAGTCCAGCAGACTTGACTTTGTTTAGTCACTTAAGACAAGGACGCCCCGCCCTCTTTGCTGTGTTGATGGTTTGTTGGGTTGTGCTACCAAGATGAACTTTGATCTCCTTCATCTTTAGGTACTTGGCAGCTGTTAGTGATCTATTTCTGGATGCTGATGATGATGGTCGTTGAAGCCCTTCCTTCCTCTAGTACATAGCAGATGCAGATGATCACTTCTGTTGAACACTGGTTGACTTGTCCAAGTCAGTCTTTTATCTTTTCAGCACATAGTGTTCCTTGCTTGATCATAGAGTTATCCGTTCTGAATTTGGTTGATCTAGATCTTGGCTTCTTGGTCATTCGACTCTTAGCTCATATGCCAACCCTTTGGCATACTCCTCATGTCGCAGTGAAACTTCTAGTTGGTTGTACAGTTTGTGTTCTTGCTCTTGCTTACTGCATACCGACACACCCTCATTTCCGAGTGTTGCTTTCTCTTTGGTAGTTCTCCATTTTCTTCCCGTTGGAAGCTTGCCATTGATATCTTCCCGTTGCACTTCTTTTCATTGGAGACTAGCTTTCTACAGACTTGTTTATTGTACCACTGAGTATTTTACTTCCCTAAGTCTGCTAGTGATGGCTGAGTCAGCATCCATTAGCTGGTACCAAGATAGTGGAGTCACATGCGCTGCTTGTTGACTGTTGTAAGTATGACTGTTTGAGCTCCACTCACAATGGTTACTTCTTATACTCCTTTATTTACTCAGCCACTCATCTTGGGATAGCAGCCCTGAGTACTTAATATCTTTAATCCAGCTGTCACTGACTTCCTGCCGAGAGTGTTTTCCATTCTGCCGAGAGAACTCTACGTCCTGCCGAGAGTGTTTTCCATTCTGCTGAGAGTACTCTACGTCCTGCCGGGGCAACTCTACGTCCTGCCGAGTTTTACTCTACGTTTTCCTGGCAGACTCTGTGATGGCATACTTGGCTCTGCGATGTTGACTGACTGCTCTACGGTCCTTCACTTAGTCAGTGCAATGCTCTACGATTAGTCTGGCCCTTGTTTGTACATATGTCATTACAGTACATAAGATCAACCTAACAAGTTTGATCTTCTTCTATTCTATTCTAAGTCCTTGTACATCATATTCATTTTAAGGACTTTACAAAGCCTAATATTACAAACATATTTTGATCAGATAGATATTCATTCAGCTTAGATCAACCTAACATATTTGATCTTCTAAGTCCTTGTACATATATTTCATTAAGGACTTTACAAGGCTTTAACAGTATGAATGTTCTTCTTATCATTTTGTCATCAATCAAATCACATATAATGAATAGTGGTAATCACATGCAGATCTTATAACATTCCCCCCTATGATAATGAGTGTAACAATCGCATGCTGATTCCCAACAAAATTTATTAAAATCGAAAAAGACACAAAAATATTATGGCGTGAATAGTGTCTCGGGAAATGTGCCACGTGAATAGTAATTTAGCGATGCTACGCGAAATCAATTATTCACTTAAACAAAATTATAGCACGTAAAATTTTATGCATTCACATAATCCAGGTTGTCACACAACCTTTAAACATGCAACACAAAAATAATATTAATAAAATATAATATACTCATTAATATTCAAAAATTTGAATTACAAGGTAAATCCAAAATTCTCGGTCGTTACATTTAGTACCAAGTAGATATGATCGAAACTTGTCTAAAGTAAAAACAACAGATAAAAGTTCTTTTTTTTGCTAAATTTGTTTGTATATTAACAAGCAAAAACTAAGATATTACAATGAAGATCAATGCATAGACCTCTTCTCCCGAGAGGGCTAAAACACCTAGAAGATCCTAGGAAACAAATTACTTAACCTAAAAACAATTTCCTCACAACCCGAGGCTAGGTAATTAGGACAATAACAAAATAAATTAGCAAGGCTGGTGGTCCAATAAGAAAATCAGCCCAGCCCACTTAGCAGACCTACAAATGGGGCCCAGCCCACGTGAGGCTCAAGATCAGCACCACCAACCCGTGGCCCAAAGCATGAACCCAGTAAAAAGCAAAAAGACCCGGATGAAAGCAGCAGGGATCTGCTCATTTGAATTTTGAATCCCGTGGGTCCCTACTGCAAGTCCCAAGAACCAGCAACACTCTGCCCCAAACTGGAAGACAACACAGATCGCCGGAACTCCTGCCGGTGAAGCCACCCAACCAGATCGAAGCAAAGAAGCCTCCTAAACATATCGGAGCAGAGAAACATCAGACGTCCATTACCAGATCCAATATACATCATTGAGAACAGAACAGATCCGGACAAATGGAAGAACATACCTTAATCGGCCAAACCAAATCGAAGCATGAAAAAAACATAAAACAGAACAAACCCATGGAACCCAGATTGAAACACACGAATTTGCAAACACACATCCGTGCAAACCAGCGAAAAAATCCTAATCAAACCAAACAGGTTAAAAGGAATTCGGCAGCAACCAACCACCTCCGATAAAACACCCATCCACATCGACGACAAAAAACTCATAGGGTGCCAACCGGAAACACAGCAAAACCATAAAAATCATCCGAATCTGAGCAAATAAGGATAAACAAAATAAAACATTAAACCCAGAACGGAAACACACGGATGAAAAAGCCCCATCCGCGAAGACTGTTTAAGATCTGTTGAAAGAAACCAGATCCGAAACGGCTCCCTCTTCCAAAATCCACAACTCCAGCAATCTTTTAGATCAGACACCCCACATCTATAAGCCCCACGCAAGCACCACTCCAGATCATAACTCCTAGGTCCAGATCCCATAAAAATCAGTGCCCCCTACTAATCTTAACAGAGAAGGACACGATCTAAAGCCCCGGACTTTGCAAACATAGATCAAAAAAGTGATTTTTGGGAAGGTCCAATACTGCCGTCGGCAAGGCCAGAACTGAACCAAGCATGAAAGAGGAGTGGAAGAAGAAAATATGGTGGGCCGAAGAGGAGAAGAAGGGAGGAAGGGGGAAACCGGGTGGGCCAAAAGAAAGAGGGGACTCGGTGGTGGAAGAAGGAGGGAGAGAGGGGGGAGAAATTCTAGAAAGAAGGAGGAGCTTCTCTCTCTAACTTTTCCTACTTGGAACCCTCGATAAAAGTTCTTTTTCGGTTGTAGAGTAGTTAATCTGAGCATCATTCAATGTTCTAGAAGCATAGTAGATGGCATGAACAGCTCTATCAACTTTTTGTCCCAAGACAGCTCCTACTGCATACTTGCTTGCATAACATATGATCTCGATTGGCAATTTCCAATTTGGTGGTTGTATCACTGATGCTGAGGTTAACAGTTTTTTTAATTTATCAAAAGCCTCCTTGCACTCATTATCAAACTGGAATTCCACATTCTTTTCTAACAACTTACACAATGGCAACGCTATCATTGAGAAGTCCTTGATAAATCTATGATAGAAACCTGCATGTCCAAGAAAAGAGCGAATCTCCCGCACACTTGCAGGGTAAGGCAAAGCAGTAACAATTTCTATCTTAGCTTTATCAACTTTTAATCCCCTAGCTGAAACCACATGACCGAGTACTATACCTTGCTCTACCATAAAATGACATTTTTTCCAATTAAGAACCAGATTAGTCTCTAAGCATCTATCTAACACACGAGTCAAATTATCTAGGCATGCATCCAAAGAATCACCATAAATTGTGAAATCATCCATAAAAATCTTCAATGCAATTTTCAAGAAGATCAGAAAAGATACTCATCATGCATCTTTGAAAAGTACCTAGAACATTGCAAAGTCCAAAGGACATCCTACGATATGCAAATGTACCGAATGGACATGTAAATGTGGTCTTTTTTTGGTCTTCGGGTGTAATCACAATATGGTTATAACCTGAAAAACCATCTAGAAAACAATAATAAGTATGTCCAACTAATCTTTTTAACATCTGATCAATAAAAGGGAGAGGAAAGTGATCTTTTCTAGTTATAGCATTCAATTTTCTATAGTCAATACACACTCTCCATCTTGTTTGCATTCTTGTGGGCTGCTCATTGTTGTCATTCGTGACGATCGTGATTCCAGATTTCTTTGGTACTACATGTACTGGACTTACCCATTGACTGTCTGAGATGGGGTAGATTATACCTGCGTCAAGTAATTTTATAATCTCTTTCTTCACTACCTCCATCATGGGTGGATTTAATCTTCGTTGTGCTTATTTAGTGGGCTTAGCTCCATCCTCCAAAAGGATTTTATGCATGCACATAGCAAGGCTTATACCTTTGATATCCGCTATAGTCCAACCAAAGATTGTTATGTGATCCTTTAGGCTCTTAGCAGTTTTTTCTCTTGAACTTTGGTCAGATTGTTGGCGATGATCACTGGTAGTGTGTCCTCCTTCCCTAGGTATGTATATTTCAAGTGCGTAGGTAATAGTTTCAGTTCTAATGTTGGAACCTGCACAACAGATAGCAATAACTTTTGATGAGAAGCAGGTAATTGAATGGAATAAACTGCATACTTATCTGAAATTTTAGGTAAAGAATGCAATGTAGCCACAGTTTCCCTCAATTCCTAATTCTGCTTAATCTCTTCTTCCTTGTCCAAGTCCATGTTGTTTCTGATGGCAACCTCCAAGCTTTCCTGATGAATTTGTTCAAAAGATCCCTGCACCAAAGAGTCAATTATGCCAATAGCAAAAACAGGATTAATATCACTAGGATACCGCATGGCCTCATATATGTTGAACTGAATCTTTTCGCCATCAAACTCCATGGTAAAGGTTCCATTGTGTACATCAATCATTGTCTTTATTGTTTTCAAAAATGGCCTCCCTAATAAAATATGTGAAGGATTTGGAGATGTATCATCCTCCATGTCCACAATGTAAAAATCTGCAGGAAAGATTAGTTCATTCACCTGCACCAAGACATCTTCAATCACTCCTTGGGGGTAAGTGTTAGTACGATCAGCCAATTGAATAATAACACCAGTTTGTTTCAAATGGCCTAGATTTAAAGAAGCATAAACAGATAATGGCATATGTGATATTCCAGACCTTGATAAGATTCGTTATATAAATTATGTGATTATTAAATGAAATTTCTTATTCCGACTCTATGTTATGTGATTGTATACTCTAATGAACGACTGTTCAGGTAATCTTTGAAAACCTAATACGATTCAAAAACGCTATCGTATACGTTTAGAATTAGAGCGTATAACCTAAAACTAGGTATCAAGAAGTTTAAAACCTTAAGCCCTAATGAGATTCGAATTTTGTAACATATGTGCTTAATAAAGATTGAAATGATATTTCAAAGCAGGTGTTTTGTGATTATATTATGTAAATGATGAATTAG
Source organism: Aralia elata (assembly GCA_034770075.1). Classification (NCBI taxonomy): domain Eukaryota; kingdom Viridiplantae; phylum Streptophyta; class Magnoliopsida; order Apiales; family Araliaceae; genus Aralia; species Aralia elata. Next base: position 25,497,935 of record CM068381.1, read on the forward strand.
GTCAAATAAAAAAAAATTTGTCAAGCTGCTTAGTCGTGCTTACATTGATAAAAGGATTTGTCGTGCTTTCCATGATTTCACCAAGAAGCATCCCGACAAATTATTTTTGACAAGTTGTTGTGTCGTGCTTGAGAATGACAAAGTGATTTGTCGTTCTTACGGTAACAAGCTGCATTGTCGAGCTTGGAAGATATTTTCATTGAGGAGCTTAGAAGATAGGTTCAATTGCAAGCTGCATTGTCGAGCTTGGAAGATATTTTCATTGAGGAACTTAGAAGATAGGTTCAATTGCAAGCTGCATTGTCGAGCTTAGAAGATATTTTCATTGAGGAGCTTAGATTGCAAGCTGCATTGTCGAGCTTAGAAGATAGGTTCAATTGCAAGCTGCATTGTCGAGCTTAGAAGATATTTTCATTGAGGAGCTTAGATTGCAAGTTGCATTGTCGAGCTTGGAAGATATTTTCATTAAAGAGCTTAGAAGAATATTCTAAGAATATGCTAGGGTACAAAGTGTAATAAGCCGAGCCCCTAACGTGCAATTAACGAAACTATGTTTTATTGTCAGATTTCACAATCAACAATTACGTGCAAGTATACACGATCAACAAGTAATAAAGTGATAAGATAGAGTGTCGAACCCACAGGGAATCTCTGTTCAATAATTTCTAACTACTAGTACTATATCAATTCAATTTTATTTAAACAATCACAATTTGAATAATAATTAAACTATTTAAATCAAAACTAAGAATAAGAACTAACACAAAGGTTGAAATTCAGATTTTTAAAGGCTTAAGACTACAATATCCCCAATTATGCAATACAAACTAATTAACCAATTCATCCAATTATTAACTTCAATAGAGTTGCTAACAGGAATTCAAAGTTATTCATAAGCCCTTTTCTAAGTGATCAAATAAATTTATCTAACTCAATTAATTCTGCGATATTCCTATGCAAAACTAAAGAATTAAATTCATTAAGCACCAATTCCCAATAGTTACATGCAGCGAAGAGATATCCCTATTCACTTTACAACCCCAATTATTCATCCCATGTAAATAATTAAGAATACATGCTATCACATTCAGATCTAACCCTAGATTTCATCTCCTGAATTCATCTAAAGTATCTGCTAATTGTTGATCAGACAATTACTCAATAAACACAAATTATGATAGACAACTCAATATGAAGTAATAATTGGAATCAAATAAATAACTAATCCATAAACACAAAAGATTCAATTGTAGCCTTAATTACAAATTTAGTACATACTGAAAATAGAAAACATGAATCCCAAATAAGTCATCACAATTAAATTACAAATCTAAGATAGAGGATAAGAAAAACTCAGTAGAAGTTCTTCAATCTTCAAGTCTCTAATCTGAATTCCTTGCGATGCTTTCTCTAGTCTCCAATCTCCCAAGTTCAGCTCTGTGTCTTAATCCTTGCGTAACTATGTAACTATGAATGTACCATGTATGTGTGTATCTATGTATGTTCTCCCCCCTCTATTTCCATCTTTCCCTATCTCTTTTATAGTTTCTGAATCAAATCAATAGAAAGAATCCAATTCCAAATCGATTTCCCAAAAGAACTGAACTTCAATATATTTTTCCTTCCGCGCATTCTCGCCCCGACGAGGAAATTCTCGCCCCGGCGAGGAAATTCTCGCCCCGGCGAGAAAACTTCTGCTCATTCTCGCCCCGGCGAGAAAATATTTTCTGCTTCGACGTCTGTTAGTAAAATGGCCATAACTTGTGATCCGAGAGGAGTTACGAGGCCTGCCACCTACCAAATCGAAGATATCGACGAGATCTACAACTTTCATTCTTTGAGAATTGAGATATTCAGGCCGGAGCATGGTTGAAATTGAGCTTGAAGTGGCTGTTATGTAAATGACAACTCCAAACCTTGATCTCTGTTGATAAAAATGTCATAACTCTCGCATCCGAACTCCGATTGAGGTGATTCAAGATGTTCCGTAAAGCTAAGAAGTAAATCTACAATAAAATCCAAGTTTCAAACCAAGAACATGCATCTAGTTTAATGTTAAAAGCCCTGTAATCTTCCCTTCTCGCACTTGCTTGCATGTTGTACTCCAAAAGATGTTCGAATTGTGTTTCCTTGCTCATTCCTACAAAATAACATATAAACACTATAAATATCTAATACTAACTTAAAATACTTAAGAACTAACAAATTAGCAAGTCAAACGTACTTAATTCGTAAGTATAAAACCCACTCATCATGTTTTCCTATAAATAGCAAGTTAGGTTCATTCATTCCTTACTATTTTTCAAGAGCAGTTCAAGAGCAAAAACACTCTATATTTATATTCTGAGAGATATTGTGAGATAAAAATTACTTTCTAAGTATCGAAGCGCTACGCGATTGGAAGTAAAGCTAGCAACTACAAGAGGTATACTCTAGTAGTTATAATTTTTATTTTTATGTATGTATTAGTAAAAATATACTTTTACAAGCAGTTATAATGCCCAAATTATTTTATGTATATAGTACAAAAGTCCTATTTACAAGCAGTTATAATGTCCGATTTATTTCTCTTATAAAGTTGAAAATATACTTTTATAAGCAGTTACTATGTTCAATTTTGTTCAAGTATTTAGTAAGAATATTCATTTTATAAGCAGTTATAATACTGATATTATCTCAAAAACAATAGGCGAATATTCATTTTATAAGTAGTTATAATGTCCAAGTTATTTCAAACACAGTAAACGAATATTCATTTTGCAAGCAGTTATAATGCTCAATTTATTTTAAATACAGTTGAAAAATATTCATTCTATAAGCAGTTATAATGCTGAAATTATTTGATGTATAGTAGAAGGAGTTTTAATTATAAGCGATTATAATAACCGAAATAAAAACTTAAAATAGTTATTTGTTAAACGTTTAACTAGTTATGTACGCCGATAATCGTATAGGATTTACGACGAACGTTTAGACGTTATATCAATTGTAAAACATATACGAGGCAAGTCTCCAAACCTTGTTACCTTTATGCAAGTATTATACATCTTGCTATCAATTGTTGTGAAGTTATTGCTTCTTGATTCAGCATAACTTAAAAATGAATCATTATTCATATATTGTTTATTCAAGCATGAATTGTTGTGTCAAGCCAAATTGTTTGGTACGACATCTTATAACTGAGTATACAAACACCCTATATGGGTTGTTATTGTCAATAATATATTGACGTTTAGTGCATGTTGGGCACGATCAGGATGGTATGCATACTCCTAGGATATCTCGATTAGGTTGATCCCCTATAAGATATTTGAACAAAGCTTTTCTAAGTCATTGAAGGCTGACAGAACTGGTTGAAACACATGGTTTGTGACGCCCCCAAATTCTCTACTCTCTCTGTAGCAGAATTTGTGCTCACGTGGAACTATACAACTATAAATATTCAATAAAATATGACTTCTATCTATCTAAGGTTCACAGTATCCCATAACAGGTACTAGTTCTGGCCAGAACGTTGTCTGTGTTTGGATACCCTCACTTGGATGTATAGATTCATATCTAATGAATACCTCTTTCATATTTATACTCCCTATCTATCTGACATTCACAGTATTAATGATAAGATTGTTCATAGAACTGAGGGGCGCATTCCGGTAAAGATGGCACCTTATCGGCGCTCATTAAGTGTAACCTCAGAGCTTGTAGGACTTTCAACATCATTTAAATACCCTCATTCAGATGTATAGTTTGTATAGATACTGTATTTAACTTAGTACAACTATGCTAAACAAAATAAAGATCAGAGTATAACGCATTCGATGAAATAAAGGATCATAATATATTACATATCATTTGGTTCGATTACATCGTTCTCAGTACTAAGTTATTACAACAAAAGCCTTTAAAAGACTTAAAGTATTTCAAAACAGAAATTTAAACTATTTAAACATGGTTTTTCCCCTTATCAGTCCCAGACGTGCCAGGGATATCATTTAAAGCTGCAAAAGAAGATATACGCAAGAATGAGCTACAAATGCTCAGCAAGTTCATTTAAAAATGTAAACACAATGTGTTTGAGTTGAAAGATGTCAGCTGATGTATAACTGAGGGTTTTATATATGAACCAAACAATTCAATATGTTCTATGAGTCTTCAATGACTTAGAACCATATGAGTTCGGATATCTGGTAGGGGATCAGCCTAACCAATATCCTAGGAGTATGCATATCATCCTACCACATTTTGGTCAATTTAAGTTAATTGCCAATTTAAACCTTATTTGAAGATTTGTCGGATCACCTTCCATCCACGGTGTCCCTATTACTCAATATAGATATCATACCAAAACAATTTGGCTTGACACAATAAATTTAAGCTCAAACAATCAATAAATGATTTCATTTCTTAAGTTATGTTAAACAAGTAGCAATAACTTCACAATAATTGATAGCAAGATATAAATGAATTGCTTAAATGTAACAAGGTTTGGAGACTTGCCTTAGCGTAGTTTCATTAAAATTTAAGACAGTTGGTCAACGTACGTAGTCTACGTATACCAATAATAAGCGTTAGCACGTATATAAACATGTATTACGCTAATCTAGACAAGTTTCATTAAGGTTCGACGTTGATTCGGTATCTCGGTCGCGTCCTTAATGGTTAAACACATAGATTGTTCGATAAAACTTCATTTGGAAGCTTAATTAGTAGTCTAAATAATTTAATTATTATTTATAATACTTTTAGAAGCTTAATTTTATTTTTAAATAATTTTTATAAGCTTGGAAGTATTTTTAAATAATTTTACAAGTTTAGGAATATTGTTAAATGATTTAATTATCATTTAGAATAATTTTAAAACATTTAATATGTTATTTAAATAATTTATTTGTCATTTAAAATATTTTTAAATACTTAAAATATTATTTAAATAATTTAATTATCATTTATAATATTTTTAGAAAGATAGAATATTATTTAAATAATTTATTTTATCATTAATAATATTTTTAGAATTTATTTTATCTTTATAATAATTTAATTATTACTTATAATAATTTTTAAAACTTAATTTAATATTTAAATGATTTAATTATCATTTAAAGTAATTTTTAACTACTTAATATATTATTTAAATGCTTTATTTATCATTAATAATATTTAAATATTTAATATTTTATTTAATTATTATATATAATAGTTTTATTTACCTTAATATCATTTTTAAATCATTAATATAATTATTAAATGATTTAATATCATTTTTAAATAATTAAAACAATTATTAAATAAATTATTATAATTATTATTATTATTTAATTAAATTAAATAATAATTCAGAAATATATAAAAATATTAAAAATAAATTTTTATAATTAAAAATGAATTTTTGAATATAATTATTAATTATTAATAATTATTTAATATTTATTTATTATTTTATAATTTATTTAATTAATTTTTATTTTATTTTTATTAAAAATCCGTCGCTAAAGGGCTTTAGCGACGGTCTGCATAGAACATTAGGTTTCTGGGTTTGGGATTAATTTCGTCGCTAAAGGTGTTCTTCATTGAAGAACACTTGGTCAATGTCCAACAGTGACTTTTGACCTCAAATTTCTCTTTGCTGTGTTGATGTTTATGTTTGATTTTTGTTTGTTGTTATAGCCAACATGGTAGGGTATAACGACATGTTGAATTTCATCTCAAACAACATCAATTGATGCTCTAAAAAACATGGTCAAACTACCGGGTTCAAACTGTTCTTGAGTTTCTGGGTTACCTAGAAACTCAGTCAGTCATGGTCGGTCAACGTGGTTTGACCGCTTATAACTTTGATTATGTGTTTGCTAAATGTGTTTTGATGCTTCAAGATTGTAGTTTACATACCAAAGAACATGTTTATATCAAGAAACAACATATTAAATATCATCTAGGCAAGATCTGGGTTGATCAAAAGTCTGACATCAAACTGTCAGACATTCATATGATTTCTGGGTTACCCAGAAATCAGTCCCCCATGGTCGGTCAACGCATTTTGACCACCTATAACTTCCATCCTAGAGATAATTTAACCATTCTACCAATTGGATCTTAAAGCTAACATGGCATACTACTGATTCATGCTTTAAAACACATCAAACAACCATTTTAAGTCGATCAAAAGCTCTGACAAAAAGGCTTGTCAGACCGTTCTTGACTACCAAGAACAGTTTGAGTTTTTCATTAATTTCGACCCTTTAATTGTTATGTAAACATGTTTTAACCACCCAGATCACTTAATAACATACTAACAAGTATTCCTAAACACTAAAACATAACATCAAATTCCATCTTAAAGATCTAGCAACAAATTAGGGTTTATGCACCTTTTTCTTCAAATTTTTGATTTCTGGCTTTTGATTCTGAGTTTGTGATTGCAGAGGCTTGTTTAGGCTAGTAATATAAGTGTTTAGGTTCACAATTTCGTAGGTTTAAAGCTCAACATCTCATTCTATTTATAGCCATTTGGAATTAGGGTTTCCTAGGCTAGTTTCCAAATTTTTGCCTCCAAAAATATCCTAGACTTGGGACTTGTGCTGCTCCCATCTGATCTAATTAACCTACTTGTGCTGGAGTGTGTCAAGCACAAGCTTGCACACTCCTAGCTTCATTTTCATTGGCTAGGATTTCATTTTTGATTTATTTTACTTACTAATTAAAATTAGATTTTTGTTAATTATGATTAGGATGTTTAATTAGGTTTAGTAATATTCTAATTAGGGTTATATATCATAATTAAGGTTTTACATTTCAGAATTTAGGGTTTAGATAACCTAATTAGAATTAGGGTTTCATAATTAGGTTTTAGGGTTTCTAATTTCATAATTAGGGTTTTAATCTTCCGTTTAGGGTTTAATTTAATCTTAATAATTCATAATCAATATTATGATTTATTATTTAGAATCTAATTATATCAATTAAGATTCTAATACAATAATTAGGGTTTCAATTAGACAATTCGGATAAATTTTACCAATTAGGGTTTTGAAATTAGGGTTTGAAACCGCTTATCATTTTAAACCCTATTTAACTTATTTTAGATTTTCATTAGTTAATATAATATTATATTAATGTCGAAGCACGACAAAGCACTTCGTCATTTCCAAGCACGACACAGCAGCTTACAAAAATAATTTGTCGAGACGCTTCTCGGTGAATTTACCGGAAGCACGACAAATCATTTTGTCCGATTAAGCACGACACAGCTGCTTGGCGAAAAAAAATTATTTGACCTAATTGTTTAATAAAATACCCAATCACATAATATCAAGTCAGAACAAGAAATTTCATTTCATAAACACATAATTTATATATACAGATCTTATTAGGGTTCGGAATATTACATTCACCCCCACTAATAAGAATTTCGTCCTCGAAATTACAGTACAGATTACACAAATAAGTGTGAGTAGATTATATATACAGATTATAACTTTGACCGAAGGGATCACTTTATTTTGTAGATGTTGTTCTTTCCTATCTATGATTTCGATAGGAACTCATAAGATAAATCTTTCTCGATCTGGATGGGTTCGTAGTCGATAACGTGTTTATAATCAGGTTTATATGGTCGTAGCACGGACACATGAAACACGTTATGAATATGTTCTAACTCAGGAGGCAAGGCTACCTCATAAGCTACTGCACCTATCTTTCTCAATATTTGAAATGGTCCAATAAATCTTGGACTCAATTTGCCTTTCTTGCCAAAACGCATATTTCCTTTCCACGGAGATACTTTTAAGAATACGTGACTACCGACTTCGAAATCTTGTAACTTCCTGTGTTGATCAGCATATTTCTTTTGGCGATCTTGAGAAGCTTGCAATCTTCCTCGTATAATTCAAACTACCTCCGTGGTTTGTTGCACTATTTCAGGTCCTAACATTTGTCGCTCTCCGACCTCATCCCAACATAAAGGTGTTCTACATTTTCTTCCATATAGGGCTTCAAATGGTGGCATTCCTATGCTGGCATGATAACTATTATTGTAGGAAAATTCTACCAAAGGTAATTAATCGTCCCAACTTCCCTTGAAATCCATGATGCAAGAGCGCAACATGTCTTCCAATGTCTGGATGGTTCTCTCACTCTGACCATCAGTTTGTGGATGGTATGTTGTACTTAGTCTCAACTGAGTTCCTAAATTTTTCTGGAGACTCGTCCAAAAATTTGAAGTAAATCGTGGATCTCGGTCTGATACTATAGAAACAGGGACTCCATGTCTAGAAATAACTTCATTGATGTAAAGTTTGGCTAACTGGTCAAGACTGAAGCTAACTTTTATGGGTAGAAAATGAGCTGATTTGGTAAGACGATCCCAAATGGCATTGTGACCTTTCTGTGTATTAGGGAGACCAACTACGAAATCCATGGTAATATGTTCCCATTTCCACTCAGGAATTTCTAAGGGTTGTAAAAATCCACTTGGTTTCTGATGTTCAGCTTTAACCCTTTGACATGTTAAACATTTACTTACCTACTCCGCTATCTCTCTTTTCATGTTAGACCACCAAAAATGTTGGCTCAAGTCTTTATACATTTTTGTACTCCCTGGATGTACAGCGAATTTAGAACTGTGGGCTTCATTAAGTATTTCGTCTTTTAGTTCTTGTACTGAAGGTACCCAAATTCTATTTTCGTATCTCAGTACTCCATCCTTATCCACTTTAAATTTAACATTCTTTTTATGAGTCATCTATGCCTTATACTTCTGACATTCTGCATCAGTCTCCTGTAGTTCTTTGATCCTATCCAATAAAGTCTAACTACCCTCCATGACGAATAACTTTTGGATAGAGTTAACTGAAACTCCCACCTCGATCTCAAGTTTGTCAAACTCTTTTATCAGTACCTCGTTATTAGTCATCACATTCAATTTCTCTTGGTTCTTCCTACTTAATGTGTCTGCTACGACGTTGGCTTTTTCGGGATGATATAAAATTTCACAGTCAAAATCTTTTATCAACTCTAGCCATCTCCTCTGCCTCATGTTTAACTCATTTTGTGTGAAAATATACTTTAAACTTTTGTGATCTGTATATATTTCACATTTCTCCCCGTACAAATAATGTCTCCAAATTTTCAAGGCAAATACTACCGCGGCTAACTCAAGATCATGCGTAGGATACCTCTTCTCATAATCTTTGAGTTGTCTTGATGCATATGCAATCACCTTCCCATGTTGCATTAACACACACCCTAACCCATTGTGTGATGCATCACTATAAATAACGAGACCTCCTGTATCATCTGGTAAAGATAATACTGGTGCCATGCTTAACCGCTTCTTCAACTCTTGGAAGCTTTCTTCACATTTGTCTGTCCAGACGTACTTTACCGTCTTTCAAGTCAAATTGGTTAGCGGGGTTGCTATCTTTGAAAAATCTTGTATAAAACGCCGATAATACCCTGCTAAACCGAGAAAACTTCTTACTTCTGTTGGAGTTGTTGGTTGTTCCCAATTTACAACTGCTTCTATCTTGGCTGGATCTACCGCTATTCCATTCTTATCAATCACATGACCCAAGAACTGGACTCGTTCCAACCAGAATTCACACTTGGAAAACTTTGCATAAAGTTGTTCCTTGCGTAATATCTCCAATGTGCTTCTTAAGTGTTCAACATGCTCCTCATTTGTTCTCGAGTATACTAAAATATCATCGATGAACACTACGACAAATTTGTCTAAGCATGGTTTAAACACTCAGTTCGTTAAGTCCATGAATGTTGCCGGTGCATTCGTTAATCCAAAGGACATCACAAGAAACTCATAATGTCCATAGCGTGTCCTAAACGTTGTCTTCGGCACATCTTCTTTTCTTACCTTTAATTGATGATAACCTGATCTTAGGTCAATCTTTGAAAAGTGTTCGGCCCCTTTCAACTGGTCAAACAAATCATCAATTTGTGGTAAAGGATATTTGTTCTTTATGGTTAACTTATTTAGTTCTTTATAGTCAATACATAACCTTAATGTTCCATCCTTCTTCTTTACAAACAACACCGGTGCTCCCCATGGTGAAACACTGGGTTGTATGTACTTCTTGTCTAGGAGTTCCTGTAACTGTACAAGTAACTCTTTCAACTCTACTGGCACCATCCTGTATGGTGCCTTGGAAACTGGCGTCGTACCAGGTGCAAGATCGATAACAAATTCGATCTCCCTATCCGGAGGTAAACCTAGTAAGTCATCTGGAAACACATCCGGAAATTCTCTAACTACAGGTATTTGCTCTAGCTTTACTCTTTCTTTTCGAGTATCTACTATGTATGCCAAATAGCCTGTACAACCCTTCCTAAGCAATTTTTCTGCTTGCATTACTGTCAAACAGTGAGATCGTTAAGGTGAACAACCACCATTGAACACTACTTTTGACTCTGAAGCAGTCACTAGATTTACCCGCTTCCGCTGGCAGTCAATTATTGCATTATAATTTACCAGCCAATCTATTCCTAAGATTATATCAAATTCCCCTAGTTGTATAGGAATGAGGTTCACAAGAAACTTGTGTCCCTTAATCTCTACGGCACAATTTTTATATATGGTTTTGACAGAAATTATTTCATTGTTTGCAATTTCCACATTAAAAGCTATGTCTAAGTCTTCGCATGGCATTTTCAATTTCTTAGCAAAGCTATTAGACACGAATGAACTAGTAGCACCAGAATCGAACAACACATATGCATTTAAAGTGTCGATAGGGATGATACCTGTTACCACGTCCGGTGCAGCAACAACATCCCTCATCGTCATATTAAACGTTCTGGCGGTTGGACGACCTGGACCTCCAGCTCCTGCTATTGTTGGCTTTAGGGTGTTGTTTGTGGTTTGATTTCCTCCCCCATATTGGTTCCTATTCCTCGAGCAATTCCTAGACACATGCCCAGTTGCACCACAAGTATAACAGGTAACATTCGGGTTACCCTGACGAGTATTATCATTACTCTTTTTGGAACAGTTAGAGGAATAATGTCCCTCTTGTCCACAATGGTAACAAGTAATCACCCTCTAGCGACATACTCCCTGGTGGTTCTTTCCACATGTGACACAACGTCCTACCCTATTATTATTATTCTGGTTTCTGTTGGTATTGTTGTTGTTGTTGTTGTTACCCCTCCTTACAAAATTTGTAGGAACAGTGGCAACCCACTTCCTCTTGTTATTATTAGTACCCCCTGTACTAACTTCTCTTTTAAACTTCCCTCCTTCATTCAGGCTTCTCTTCTCCTTATGAAATTTTAATAAAGCTTCATTCTCATTTTCAGCTATGATTATAGCTTTCTCGAGTATTTCAGGAAAAGTTTTTACTTGAAACACTGACAATTTACTACGAATTTGGGGTTTCAATCCCTCTTCGTACCTTCTGGTCTTCCTTACCTCTGTATTAACCTGATGTGGGGCAAACCTAGCTAATTCATTGAACTTAGCCGTATACTGGGATACAGTAAGCTCCCCTTGTTTCAATTCTAGGAATCGTACCTCCATACAATCCTGCATTGATTGGGGAAAATAATTTTCGAAGAATAGTTCCTTAAATCTAGTCCAAGGAAGTATACCTTCACCTGCACGAATTCTAGTATTTTCCCACCAATGGTTCGCCTCACCTTTGAGGAAAAAGGTGGCAAAGACCGTCTTTTGATCTTCGCCGACATTAGTTACCACAAAGACCTTCTCCATTTCGGTAACCCAAGTTTGTGCCTCAATAGGTTCTGCGGCTCCCTTAAATTCAGGCGGTCCTACCAGTTTAAAGTCTTTGAACATAGTACTCTGTGGATTAACTGTGGTAGGTTGATGTGGTGGATGATTTTGTAAAAGCTCCTAAGAGTATATCTACCAATTGTTGTGTGGGGTTTGGTTCAGTGGTTTCATTTCGGGCTTGGGCTCTTCGTCCTGATGCCATGATTCTAAAATAAAGAAAAGCAAGTATAAATACAAAGATATGCTTACATAGAACTAACAATTGTACAAACACAATTTGTATATAACATGCAAAACGATTACATATTCGACTAGTGGTTTATACTACCACTAGTTAGTACAAGGAACTTTCTATTTTACAACCTCAAAATTTTTATATTACAAAATACGAAACATAAACTAAGTACTATACTAATTTAATCGATCACGTACTCCCTTATAAGCATCGCGTATCATATGACCAACCACCGCTCTATCGATCATATAATCATCCTTCTCCTCCTCCACAGGATATCTAAACACCCTTCGTTCTAGGCCCTCAAATGCAGTCCTACACTTCTTGTCAGCTCTGTACACCTGCATTTGTGCATCTTGCCTGTCCCTCTGAGTGTTCTAAAGAAGTGTCCTCAGGCAACGAGTCGTATCTCTCTCACTCTCTAGTAAACCTGCAGCTATGCCTGTCCGAGAGTTAGCAGCCTCTAACTCTTCCGTTGACTGCTGAACTAACCCAATCACTATCTCTTCGTGTTTATCGACACGCATCATCTGATCTGCTCCAATCTCCTCATCTGGATCTGGATCTACTAGCTGTCCATCTATGGGATGATCAGCCTCCTCTGCGTCTAAAATCTCCTGATAGTGCAGAAGTTCCTCCTCCTCTGGATCCTCCTCTAGGTCTAACTCAGGAGTCGCTGGCTCATAATCTGGAACCTCATCTGGCTCACTATCTGATAGCCATCCTACCATGTGTTGATCTACCACTACCATCTTATAAAAGAATTTTAGTTTGTTTAGTATTAACGCGAAGCAAATTTACACATAAGATAAAGCTTTTAAGATTATTTTATGTATGATTAAGTATTTTACGGACTCAAAGACTATATCCTAAGGTATTCCCTAACTACCTTAGAGCTATAATCTACAGCTCTGATACCAACCTGTGACGCCCCCAAATTCTCTACTCTCTCTGTAGCAGAATTTGTGCTCACGTGGAACTATACAACTATAAATATTCAATAAAATATGACTTCTATCTATCCAAGGTTCATAGTATCCCATAACAGGTACTAGTTCCGGCCAAAACGTTGTCTGTGTTTGGATACCCTCACTTGGATGTATAGATGGCACCTTACCGGCGCTCATTAAGTGTAACCTCAGAGCTTGTAGGACTTTCAACATCATTTAAATACCCTCATTCAGATGTATAGTTCGTATAGATACTGTATTTAACTTAGTACAACTATGCTAAACAAAATAAAGATCAGAGTATAACGCATTCGATGAAATAAAGGATCATAATATATTACATATCATTTGGTTCGATTACATCGTTCTCAGTACTAAGTTATTACAACAAAAGCCTTTAAAAGACTTAAAGTATTTCAAAACAGAAATTTAAACTATTTAAACATGGTTTTTCCCCTTATCAGTCCAGACGTGCCAGGGATATCATTTAAAGCTGCAAAAGAAGATATACGCAAGAATGAGCTACAAATGCTCAGCAAGTTCATTTAAAAATGTAAACACAATGTGTTTGAGTTGAAAGATGTCAACTGATGTATAACTGAGGGTTCTGTACATGAACCAAACAATTCAATATGTTCTATCAGTCTTCAATTACTTAGAACCATATGAGTTCGGATATCTGGTAGGGGATCAGCCTAACCAATATCCTAGGAGTATGCATATCATCCTACCACATTTTGGTCAATTTAAGTTAATTACCAATTTAAACCTTATTTGAAGGTTTGTCGGACCACCTTCCATCCACGGTGTCCCTATTACTCAGTATAGATGTCATACCAAAACAATTTGGCTTGACACAATAAATTTAAGCTCAAACAATCAATAAATGATTTCATTTCTTAAGTTATGCTGAAAAGTAGCAATAACTTCACAATAATTGATAGCAAGACATAAATGAATTGCTTAAATGTAACAAGGTTCGGAGACTTGTCTTAGCGTAGTTTCGTTAAAATTTAAGACAGTTGGTCAACGTACGTAGTCTACGTATACCAATAATAAGCGTTAGCACGTATATAAACATGTATTACGCTAATCTAGACAAGTTTCATTAAGGTTCGACGTTGATTCGGTATCTCGGTCACGTCCTTAATGGCTAAACACATAGATTGTTCGATAAAACTTCGTTTGGAAGCTTAATTATTAGTCTAAATAATTTAATTATTATTTATAATACTTTTAGAAGCTTAATTTTATTTTTAAATAATTTTTATAAGCTTGGAAGTATTTTTAAATAATTTTACAAGTTTAGGAATATTGTTAAATGATTTAATTATCATTTAGAATAATTTTAAAACATTTAACATGTTATTTAAATAATTTATTTGTCATTTAGAACATTTTTAGATACTTAAAATATTAGTTAAATGATTTAATTATCATTTATAATATTTTTAGAAAGATAGAATATTATTTAAATGATTTATTTTATCATTAATAATATTTTTAGAATTTATTTTATCATTATAATAATTTAATTATTACTTATAATAATTTTCAAACCTAATTTAATATTTAAAAGATTTAATTATCATTTAAAGTAATTTTTAAGTACTTAATATATTATTTAAATGATTTATTTATCATTAATAATATTTAAATATTTAATATTTTATTTAATTATTATATATTATAATTTTATTTACCTTAATATCATTTTTAAATCATTAATATAATTATTAAATGATTTAATATCATTTTTAAATAATTAAAACAATTATTAAATGAATTATTATAATTATTATTATTATTTAATTAAATTAAATAATAATTCAAAAATATATAAAAATATTAAAAATAAATTTTTATAATAAAAAATGAGTTTTTGAATATAATTATTAATTATTAATAATTATTTAATATTTATTTATTATTTTATAATTTATTTAATTAATTTTTATTTTATTTTTATTAAAAATCCGTCGCTAAAGGGCTTTAGCGACGGTCTGCATAGAACATTAGGTTTCTGGGTTTGGGATGAATTTCGTCGCTAAAGGTGTTCTTCATTGAAGAACACTTGGTCAATGTCCAACAGTGACTTTTGACCTCGAATTTCTCTTTGCTGTGTTGATGTTTATGTTTGATTTTTGTTTGTTGTTATAGCCAACATGGTAGGGTATAACGACATGTTGAATTTCATCTCAAACAACATCAATTGATGCTCTAAAAAACATGGTCAAACTACCGGGTTCAAACTGTTCTTGAGTTTCTGGGTTACCCAGAAACTCAGTCAGTCATGGTCGGTCAACGTGGTTTGACCGCTTATAACTTTGATTCTGTGTTTGCTAAATGTGTTTTGATGCTTCAAGATTGTAGTTTACATACCAAAGAACATGTTTATATCAAGAAACAACATATTAAATATCATCTAGGCAAGATCTGGGTTGATCAAAAGTCTGACATCAAACTGTCAAACATTCATATGATTTCTGGGTTACCCAGAAATCAGTCCCCCATGGTGAGTCAACGCATTTCGACCACCTATAACTTCCATCCTAGAGATAATTTAACCATTCTACCAATTGGATCTTAAAGCTAACATGGCATACTACTGATTCATGCTTTAAAACACATCAAACAACCATTTTAAGCCGATCAAAAGTTCTGACAAAAAGGCTTGTCAGACCGTTCTTGACTGCCAAGAACAGTTTGAGTTTTTCATTAATTTCGACCCTTTAATTGTTATGTAAACATGTTTTAACCGCCCAGATCACTTAATAACATACTAACAAGTATTCCTAAACACTACAACATAACATCAAATTTCATCTTAAAGATCTAACAACAAATTAGGGTTTATGCACCTTTTTCTTCAAATTTTTGATTTCTGGCTTTTGATTCTGAGTTTGTGATTGCAGAGGCTTGTTTAGGCTGGTAATATAAGTGTTTAGGTTCACAATTTCGTAGGTTTAAAGCTCAGCATCTCATTCTATTTATAGCCATTTGGAATTAGGGTTTCCTAGGCTAGTTTCCAAATTTTTGCCTCCAAAAATATCCTAGACTTGGGACTTGTGCTGCTCCCATCTGATCTAATTAACCTACTTGTGCTGGAGTGTGTCAAGCACAAGCTTGCACACTCCTAGCTTCATTTTCATTGGCTAGGATTTCATTTTTGATTTATTTTACTTACTAATTAAAATTAGATTTTTGTTAATTATGATTAGGATGTTTAATTAGGTTTAGTAATATTCTAATTAGGGTTATATATCATAATTAAGGTTTTACATTTCATAATTTAGGGTTTAGATAACATAATTAGAATTAGGGTTTCATAATTAGGTTTTAGGGTTTCTAATTTCAAAATTAGGGTTTTAATCTTTCGTTTAGGGTTGAATTTAATCTTAATAATTCATAATTAATATTATGATTTATTATTTAGAATCTAATTATATCAATTAAGATTCTAATACAATAATTAGGGTTTCAATTAGACAATTCGGATAAATTTTACCAATTAGGGTTTCTAATTCCGCTTATCATTTTAAACCCTATTTAACTTATTTTAGATTTTCATTAGTTAATATAATATTATATTAATGTCGAAGCACGACAAAGCACTTCGTCATTTCCAAGCACGACACAGCAGCTTACAAAAATAATTTGCCGAGACGCTTCTCGGTAAATTTGCCGGAAGCACGACAAATCATTTTGTCCGATTAAGCACGACACAGCTGCTTGGCGAAAAAAATTTTATTTGACCTAATTGTTTAATAAAATACCCAATCACATAATATCAAGTCAGAACAAGAAATTTCATTTCATAAACACATAATTTATATATACAGATCTTATTAGGGTTCAGAATATTACATGGTTCATGTACTGAACCCTCAGTTGGCAAAAGCTTTTGAACTTCTGTCAAATCAAACACATTGTGTTTACATTTTTGACATAAACTTGCTGAGCATTCTGTAACTCATCCTTGCATAAAACTTTCCTTTGCAGTTTTAGATGGTAATCGCGGAACTTCAGGGACGGACAAGGGAAAAGGTCGTGTTAATTAGTTTTATCTTACTGTTTTGAATAAATTCAAGTCTTATAAGACTTTGTTGTAATAAGAACATAGTACTGAGAACGTTGTAATCAAACTTAAAGTTATGAAATATATATCATCTTTTGTTATATCTCTTGCGTTGTATTTACATTCTTAGTTAAGTTAGAAAGTAGCATTTGATCTAGTACAGTATCCATATGAACTATACATCTGAATGAGGGTATTTAAATGATATTGAAAGTTCTGTAAGCGCTGAGGTTACACTTAATGAGCGCCGGTAAGGTGCCACCTTTACCGGAATGCGCCCCTCAGTTTCAAGAACAAACTTATCATTGATACTGTGAATGTCAGATAGATAGGGAATATCGATATGAAAGAGATATCCATAAGATATGAATCTATACATCCAAGTGAGGGTATCCAAACACAGTTAACGTTCTGACGAGAACTATTATCTATTATGGGATACTGTGAACCTTGGATGGATATAAGTTATATATTATGGAATATTTATAGTTGAATAGTTTAACGTGAGCACCAAATCTACTACAGGGAGTGTAGAGAATTTGGGGGATTCACAACATAACTTGAATTGAAGCTCCTAAATCTAGTATAGCTTTCTCAAATCTGATATTACCTATCTTACATGGAATTGTGAACATACCTGGATCTTTACACTTAGGGGGCATTTTTCTTTGGAGAACTGCTAATACATTCTCACCCACAGTGACTCTTTCATCATTTTTTAATTTTCTTTTATTAGTGCACAATTCTTTTAAAAACTTTGCATACCTTGGCACTTGCTTAATTGCATCAAGTAAAGGGATATTCACTTCTACCTTCCTGAAAGTCTCCAGAATTTCCTTCTCTTACTCATCCTTCTTTGAAGTTCTAGGATTCCTGGGGGGAAAGGTAAAGGATTAGTCTTAAGCTGAATAGGAGGGTTAGGTATTACCTTAGAAATTTTTGTTTCTTCCTTAGCTTTTTCCTCCTCAAACTCAACAGTGGCTTTTGGTGTATCCATTTGTTTTCCACTCCTCAAAGTTATGGCACTTGCATTCTCTCTCGGATTAACAACATTTTTGAGAAGGTAGCTTCCTTGAACCTTGAGAGTCCAATCGACCAACTGTAGTAGCAAGTTGACTCATCTGATTCTCTAAATTGTGGATAGAAGTCCTTGTCTCTTATTGAAATTGCTGAGTTTGGTTCATGAATGCTTTGAACATATCTTCAAGGGATGTTCTAGAATTGGCAGGTGCTGCTTGTTTCGGTGGATACTGCTATTGAGCTTGCTGAAATCCTTGCTGCCTTAGTGGGAAAGCACATTGTGCTGGTGGTCTATTTCCTCCATAACTAAAATTGGGATGATCCCTCCAACCTGGGTTGTAAGTGTTTGAGTAGGGATTATACTTTCTCTACGGTTGTGCCTGATAATTTCTCACTGCATTGGCTTGTTACACGGTCTCATCCTCTTGCAATGTTGGGCATGCATCTGTGTTGTGGCCTGTCATTAAGCATATCCTACAAGCTTTTGCAACTGGCATGTTCCCTGCAGCCATTTGTCTAACCATAGCAGTTAAGTCGGAAATCTATTGCTCAATATTACTTGTGCTCATCTCATTTACCCTTTTCGGTGCATGATCCTTCCTGGTTCCATACTGCTGTGAGTTGGCTGCCATGTTTGCAATCAAGTTCTTTGTAGCCTCCGGAGTCTTGTCCACTAGTGCTCCTCCGCTAGCAGCATTAATCATACTCCTATCCATTGGTAGAAGCCCCTCATAGAAATATTGAATCAGGTGTTGATCGTCAATCTGGTGGGGTGGACAGCTAGAGCACAGCTTCCTAAACCTTTCCCAATATTCATACAACGCCTCTCCACTGAACTGTCGGATTCCGCATATCTCCTTCCTTATGTTGGCTACTCTTGAAGCAGGAAAGTACTTCTCTAAGAACAGCTTCTTCATGTCATTCCATGACTGTATTGATCCGGAGGGAAGATAATACAACCAATCCTTTGCCAAATCTGCCAGTGAAAAGGGAAACACTCTCAGCTTGATTTGTTCCTCCGTGATTCCTTGTGGTTTCATGGTGGAACACACCACATGGAACTCCTTTAAATGCTTATATGGATCTTTACCTGTAAGACCACGAAAGGTAGGAAAAAGGTGAATTAGTCCGGATTGTAGTTCAAAAGCAGCATTTAAAGTAGGATATTCAATGCATAAAGGTTGTTGATTTAGGTTAGGAGTGGCTAATTCTTTCAACATCCTGTTGTTGTTTGGCACCGCCATCTCTTCTTCTTCTTCTGATTCGGTGGATGACTTCTTTGACAGTAGTTTCAGTGCGATGTTGAGGCCTGGTGATGGAGCTTCGTCGGAATATGCAATTGTGCTTCAAGATTGACGAGCCTCTTTCCTTAACCTGCGTGCAGTTTTCTCTATTTTTAGATCAAAATTCAGTTCAAGAGAGTGAGAGGATCGAGTCATAAACTGAAACAAAAGAAAACAAAGAATAAATAAATGGAAACAAAGAATATATAAAAACAAATAACACTCTCCGACAATGGTGCCAAAATTTGGGAGCTGTCATTTACACTCCAAAATTAAATCCTTACTTCTACTCTACTAACACAGAAATCAGTATAGTGACAAGCAAGGGTCGATCCCACAGAGAGTGAATTTATCTTTGTTTATTCTATTATTTTCTACATCATAATACTACTAAATATAAATTGGGGGTTTTGAATTGAATTTATTAACTAAAGTAACAGAAAATATTTAATAAGAATAATCAATGAGTTAAAGACTTCAGTTCTTCAGTTCAGTATCGCCCTTTTACAATCATTGGAATAATCAAGTTATACAATATTTATCCTTCAATGAAACTAATAGTCCTAGATAACAATAAGCTCTACTATCCGAAATTCCCCTTAGATTATCACTTAATGAAACAAGCTCTTCACAAGATTCTAACTATCATACAACCTAGAACAAGCTCTCTAGATTTAATATAATAGCAACATTAAGAACTAAGGAATTAGACTATTCCAAGCAACAATCACACAAGCTCAGATTATTTAACCTATCTTTTGATAATCTTAGCAATACTCAAAAGTTTGTCCACAATCATGTATTACTAATTACTACTTGTGATTAGGCAAAATATGAATTATACGTAATATTATCTCTTAATCTAGCAGATGATATTAGTTAACTAATTTAATTTTGCAGAAATCAAATCAATTAAGCCAAATAGCATTCAACAATTAAATCATATTATCAAGAATGAATTTCATATAAGAAGGAATAAATAAAATAAACTTGATCAAACCATTAATTATAAAGAAGGTTCAACATCCCTTAGAACTGAAATAGAAAACTTAGCCTGACATGCCTTCAATATTGCAAAATTAGGGTTTGAATTCTAATGTAGATTATAGTGTAAATCTAACTAATAACATGTATTTATATTCCTAAAATAATATCCTAATATTCTTAGAAATAACAATCCAATTACAATTATAATTCCTTAAGATTCCTGTCAAAAATAATTTCCAGCTTTTCAAATTCCCGCTGAATTTGCCGGGGCGAATTCGTTGTACTGGTTGAGCTCGCCGGGGCGAATTGGACAGAGAAAGTCGGGCCGAGGAGGCTTCAGAGCCCGTTGGGGCTAATCCAACAGAGAGGAATTGTAACGAATGCAATTTTTGTGATTGAATAAAAATATTTGTTGAATTATATAAATATTTTTATTAATTTATTGAGCTTAATAAATAATTTATTAAGTTTTTGTGAAATGGGTATATGCTAAGCTTAATAATGTTAAATGTTATTTGAATGTGATTTGTTATGTTTATTCTAATTTAATTTAATAATTAAATTAGATGATGAAAAGGTTTATTTGAATAAATGATTTATTTGAATAAGAGAATTTATTTGGTATTATTGTTATTTGTTAAATAAAATTATTATTTGAGTTGGTAAGGTTTAATTGAATTTATTTAATAATAAGTTCAATTAAATTAGAAGTGTGACATTTTAAAACTATATGTTATAATGATTTATTAAAATAAATGAGAAAGTGTTTAATTCAGTTTTACCAAACAAGGCCCTATGATCTTTGTTTGGAAATAATGGGTTATTTTATTTGTGTTTTACCAAACAAGCCTTTAGTTAGAATAATGGATTATTTCTAAATCAGTTTGCCAAACAAGCCTTATGGCTTTTTGAATTTTATAACTGATGGATTAAATTTAGATTATACGTTATTATTACACTAAATTATCAGTTTTTATTTTTATTCATCAGTTTTATATTTTATTTTTATACTACGTCTGTTGTAAAAAGAAAAGAAAGAAGAGAAAGAACAGAGTTTAGAGAAGAAAGAATATATATAGAGAAGAAGAGAGAATTAGAGAGAAAAATTTGTGAATTGAGAAAGAGAAGGAAGGGAAGTGCTAAACTAAGAATTTTATATAGCTTGAAGGTATGATTCTTTTAGTTTTGTTCTTTATTATATTCTTATTATTTTACTTCTCTGTATATGATTTCTACTTCACTGTATATGAATTTATATGCTAAATACATGAATTACTTGGTTATAATTGTTAGTAAGCATGTATTAGAGATTATGTGATGATTATAAACTAGTTTGAAGAAATAATTCATGAAAACATGCTTTAGAATTGAGTTCTTAATTTTACAGAGCCTTATTTCATGTATGGCATATTTGTATGAAAATTGATGATTTAAATTGGTTATTAATCAGTGATTTAATAATTGTTTATGATTATTTGATGAAAAACAAGAAGAATGCAAGAAGAATGGTTTTAATTGGTTGAAAAATCAATTTACAGAGCTTGATTTCATAAAAATGGTTAAAACTTGAATATTTGGTTTTGACAGTGAATTTTTGGTTTTAAATTGGTTGATTATGTGTTTTATAATGCTTAGATTGATTAGAAACATGTTGGGTAATTATTTTATATCATATTTGATGTTTGGGTATGTTTAATTTGTATTTTGGATGGTAGAATTCAGAAAATTTTGGCCAAATTTGGCCTAAGTTTTCACTGGTTCGCGACCTGTAGAAGGTGTCAGTCGCGTCTACCGCCCCGGCGATAGAAATGAGCTAGGATTATCGCCCCGGCGGCTCTGTCGGCCCGGCGGCATAATTACACTAGATTCTTCGCCCCGGCGACGAGTTTGTTAAGTTTTTTCTCGCCCCGACGAGAATCACTGCTGTTAAAAAACAATTTATTGTTATAATTATTTTGTTTTCTTTTCTTGGAAGTTATGATGCATAATTAAACTTATATTAATGTATTAAATGACTAAAGAATTTTCAAGATGGTTGCTAAACTAGTACTTGTTGACTATGGTATGCTAAATGAGATGTTATGATAAAAGAGCAAGCTTAGAATGCTTTTAATCTTGTGACTAATTATATTACTATTTTACAATTAAATGTTTAGGTTGTTTAAGGATCATGAATTACTTAAATTTGTAATCTACACTTGAGGCAAGTTCCTTATCTCAACTTATTACTTTTACGTTGAGCAAGTTTCCCTATCTCAAACTTGTTATTTCATTTAAAGCAAGTTTAATATCATTGAGCAAGAATATTTACCTTAGCTTATTGTCATTCAAGCAAGGTTGTTGTCATGATTAAATGCTTAAGCTTTATTCCAGTTGTTTATTGTTCGATCATTGATCGTTATTCAAACTCTGAATAGAATTTCTATTGTTTGACTTTATTGATGAATTAGACTAGCAAATCCTTATTGATTCAGCTAGTCCTTAGTTGATGAACGATTTCAAAGACTTAGAATATTTTCTATTCTTGTTCCAAGCCAAGTTTCTTTTGGTACGGATTCAGACAATAAACTGAGATGAACAACCCTAATATAGGGGATTACTTACGTGATAGCGTTAAAATGTTTGTTCACAATACATTGTACAAATGGCTGATCCCCCTGAGTACGAGATGTTTGGTCCATAGTCTATATGACTGTTAAAGGTTACAGTAGAAATACTTGTTAACCTAGGACATAGTTCGAGGTCTTGTGACCCTCAGATATAATTTCTAAATCTTGAAATCTATTTTTCCTTGAACCGAGCATTTAAACGAGCTTTTAGACTTTGATCATTTATTGACTGAGATTCAGAAAACTATTGTTCCTCAGTTGAAATACATTTCATTTAAATATTATTGTTATCGTACTTGTGAGCAATTGTTTGCTCACTCTTGCACTAAAACATTGCAGCTAAGCCAAAAAAGCAGGACGAGCCGTCCACGAGCAAAGGCAAGGGCAAGATGCATAAATAGCTAAAGACCTGCTATTTATTTGATGTTTGATTGTAATAAGACTTATTTAAATTATGTTTTATTCCGTATTTGATGTATTAAGGTTAAGATAACCTGGGATTTGATTGTTTAATAGTTTGGTGATGTAACCCATTTTGGGTAGATGATTTCTTTAAGTTTATTTAATTGTTCTTATTTATGGGTAGTTAAATGTGAATGTATGAGATAGTGAGCACCAAATTTGTGGGAATTAAGTACCTGGATTTGGGGGTGTCACAGGTTGGTATCAGAGCTGATAGGTTATGAACATTTAGGTGGGAAAAACCTTAGGGTAGTAGCCTTTTAGAAGATAGAGAATATAGAGGTGATAAACTCTTATCGAGTTTTAAGGAATGAATTATGGAAATTCATGAAAGATAATAAAACGATTATGTGCTATGTGCTTATTTGATAACAAACTTATGTTCTCGCGAGTATTATCGATTAGTAATTAAAACTTAAAATTTTGGTTGTCAGGATAACTGATAGAGGAGAGCCCAGCCAGGCTAGGGAGGAGGAGCCCAGAGATATTCACGTAGTCAGTGAGCAGCTAGTGCAGAGGGAGCCATCTCCATTGATTACAGTTACAGGCCACGAGTATGAGCCTGAGACTGATCCTGAGGAGGACCCTGAGGAGGAGGAGGAGGAGGACCCTGAAGAGATACCACTATCTACTTTGGGTATTCAGATGTACGAGCAGGTGTATGATCGCAACATAGAGTTGCATGACAGAGTGGAGGAGTTAGAGGGGCAGCTGGCTGAGCGACAGTCTGTTTTGGAACAGAAGAATAGTGAGATTGAGGAGCTAGATATACGTCTTGGAGACGTGGAGTGGAAGCTGGTTCATGTAGAGAGTGAAAAGGAGGAGTTAGAGGAACAGGCTGCGGAACGTCAAGCCACTTTAGAGCAGAAGGATGCTGAGATCCAAGACCTTTCATCACGTCTTGCAGAGGCTGAGCAGAGGCTAGCACAGTCTGAGTATCGACGAGGACAGTTGATAGCCAGGAATGAGATTGTACGAGATGAGTTGAAAGAGGAGTCAGCTAAGCGGGCGAGAGCTGAGACTGCTTGGTTGAGGGAGGCTAACCGCGCAGATCGTGTTGAGTGTGAGGTGCGGTCAAAGAAGGCCAAGATTGATGATATGGAGTATATTTTTCACTCCACAGTGGATAGAGCTCTGGATCGAGTTCATCGTCATCCAGATATGGTGGATCGAAGGATGGTGACTCGTATTATGGAGCAGGAACGCCAGGAAGCTGTGCGTCGTGGGATGTCATCATAGATTATGATTAGTTGTGTTATTATGAAATTTATGAGTTAATAAGTTGTTAATCCCAGTTTATATAATGGGATAGAATAATGATGTAATCCTGGAACTTTATGATGACAGGATAGATGATTTGATGTAGATAACCACGATGTTATCTTTGTTATGTTTTAAAGCAGTAAATGAATAAATGTGAAATTTTATTAGATGTGTTATGTGTTTAAGTTTTGTTTATAAATGTTTAAGTTGAGACTTAAATGTTTAAGTAATTGAGCAATAATCTAATAGCGCAAACTCTTAACAGTACGATGCCGCCAAGAAGACAACCAACACGTCAACAGACCCCTGAGGGATCTACCAATAACGAAGAAGCCAACGCTAACCCAATGCAGTAGTTGGTAAACTTGTTAACGGGAGCCTTTGCAAATCAACCACAAGCTCAGGCCACGACCTTCAAAGATTTCAAGGCTGTCAGACCCCCAGAATTTCTAGGGTCTATGAATCCGATAGAGGCCCAAACGTGGGTCATGGAGATGGAGAAGGTGTTTGATGTCGCTAGGGTCAATGAGGACCAAAAGACGGCATTTGCAACCTTTATGCTAAAATCAGAAGCTAGTTACTGGTGGCAAGCAAATAAGACTCGAGGTGGCCAAGGGATTATTCCGTGGGAGCGATTTAAGGAGATATTTTTCGAAACCTATTTTCCGGCAAGTGCTCAGAACCAAATGGAAGTACAGTTTCTAGAGTTGAAGTAAGGTACTATGTCGGTATCTGAATATGCAGCAAGATTCAACGAATTGGCGAGGTTTGCGCCTTATCAGGTTAACACGGATGAGCGAAAGGCCAGAAGGTTCGAGCAGGGACTGAAGCCCTGGTTGTATAGCCGAGTTTCAATGTTTCAACTGAACTCGTTTGCGGCGGTGCTGGAAAAGGCAATTATTGCTGAAGGAGGCAGTGATGCTCTGTCAAAGTACAATCAGGAGCAAAGGAAGAAGAAGAAGAATGAGAGTGAAAACAAGGCAAGTGGTAGCCATGGAGGCAGTAGTCAAAAGAGAAAATGGAATGATAGTAACACTGCGGGAAGTCAGCAGGGTAATCAGAAGAAGAAGATGGAGGTGTGCAACAACTGTGGAAAGAGCCATATGGGTGCTTGTTTGAAGGGTAAGCGGGTGTGCTTCAACTGCGGGCAGGAGGGGCATATCGCGCCAAATTGCCCTAATCCAAAGAAAGGAGCATGTTTCATCTGCGGGTCGAAGGATCACTTTGCTCGGGAGTGCCCTAAGAAAGCAACTACAGGTGGAGCCAGTTCAGGAAAGGGAAACAGCGGTGGTGGAGGCAATCTAACTATCACAGGACCCACGCAGCCCAACCGACCTACCGCTCGAACGTTCAACATGACGGTGCAGGATGCTGTGCAGTCAAAGGATGTAGTGTCAGGTATCATTCCAGTCAATAATGTTAATGCTTATGTATTGTTTGACTCGGGTGCTACTTGCTCATTTATATCCGATGATTTTGCTAAGAAATTAGGGTTACCTCAGGAAGAGTTAAATTACCCCATGAATATAGAAATTGCGAATAGGGAGGTGATTCCAGTTAAGTTTGTCCACAAGAACTGTCAGGTAGAAATTAAGGGTCATGTGATGACTGTCAACTTAATTCCAATTCATCTTGGAGAGTTTGATGTTATTTTAGGTATGAATTGGTTGTTTAACCATGGGGCAGTTATTGACTGTCAAAAGAAGTGTGTAAACCTTATGACTCCGTCAAAGGTAGTGTTTTATGGCAGCAAGTCGCCTAGACAAACGAGTTGTCTGACGATGGTGCAGGCCAAAAAGATGTTGAGACAAGGATGTGTAGGATATCTAGCCTACATAGTTGATACCCGAAAGGTGGGTGCAAAACTGGAGGAGATATCAGTAGTTAAGGATTTTGCGGACGTGTTTCCTGATGATTTGCCAGGATTACCGCCAGATAGGGAAATCGAGTTTGTAATTGATTTAGCACCGGGAACGGCCCCTATATCGAAAGCCCCGTATCGAATGGCTCCGGTAGAAATGAAGGAGTTAATGGTGCAATTACAGGAATTGTTGGATAAGAAGTATATCCAACCGAGCGTTTCGCCATGGGGAGCGCCGGTATTGTTTGTTAAGAAGAAGGATGGGTCGATGCGTCTTTGCATTGATTATAGAGAGCTGAACAAGGTCACGATCAAAAACAAGTATCCGTTGCCAAGAATCGATGACCTGTTTGACCAACTGAAGGGAGCAAGATATTTTTCGAAGATAGATTTACGAAGTGGGTACCATCAGTTGAAGGTGAGAAAAGAGGACATACCAAAGACGGCGTTTCGAACCAGATATGGTCACTATGAGTTTTTGGTTATGTCATTTGGTTTAACGAATGCGCCTGCAGCATTCATGGACTTAATGAATAGAGTATTCAAACCATTCCTGGATAAGTTTGTAGTGGTATTTATAGACGACATTCTGGTCTACTCCAAAACTCAAGAAGAACACGTGGAACATTTGAGGGTGACATTGGAGGCGTTAAGGAAAGAGAAATTGTATGCAAAATTCTCGAAGTGCGAATTTTGGTTGGAGCGTGTTCAATTTCTTGGACATGTGATTGATAAAGACGGGATTTCGGTGGATCCAGCTAAAGTGGAAGCTGTGATGAACTGGGATCAGCCGAAGACACCATCAGAAGTGAGGAGTTTCCTAGGTTTGGCAGGATACTACAGACGTTTTATTCAAGATTTCTCCAGAATCGCCACTCCGTTGACAAATTTAACAAGGAAATCAGTGAAGTTTGTTTGGACGGAGAAGTGCGAAGAAAGTTTCCAAGAACTAAAGAAGAGACTAAGTTCGGCGCCTGTGTTGTCTTTACCAGATGATACAGGAAATTTTGTGGTGTACAGTGATGCATCACATAAAGGACTAGGTTGTGTGTTGATGCAGAATGGTAAGGTTATTGCATATGCATCGTGCCAACTAAAAGACTATGAAAAAGGGTATCTGACCCATGATTTGGAGTTAGCAGCTGTGGTGTTTGCTTTGAAAATCTGGAGGCACTATCTTTATGGGGAGAAGTGTGAAATATACACAGATCATAAGAGTCTGAAGTATATTTTCACGCAGAAGGATTTGAATATGCGGCAGAGAAGATGGATAGAATTGATCAAAGATTATGATTGTGAAATTCTATACCATCCGGGAAAGGCTAATGTGGTTGCCGATGCTTTGAGTAGAAAAGGTCGGGAGAAATTGTTCTTGTTAACTGCTCAGGAGAAGCTCATTGAAGACATGGCTAAATTGGAGTTAGAGGTGCAGGGTTTGGCAGAGCCTAATCAAAACTTGTTCCAGATGGAAACTCAACCAACTTTGGTGGAAAAAGTGAAAGAAGTGCAACTCCAGGATGAGGAGTGTATTAAGATACAGAAAAGAGTGCTTGAAGGTGAAGAGCTCAAATATAAAATCGATACCGAAGGAATGCTGAGATTTGAAGGCAGAATCTGGGTACCGTCGGTATTGGCAATCAGAGAGGAGATTTTGAACGAAGCTCACAGTTCACGATTTTCGGTTCACCCGGGAAGCACAAAGATGTACCAGGATCTTCGTCAACATTTTTGGTGGCCAAACATGAAAAGAGAGGTTGCTGAGTGTGTTGCGAAGTGTCTCACTTGTCAGAGAGTCAAAGCGGAGCATCAACGACCAAGTGGTTTGTTACAGCCCTTGGAGATACCCGAATGGAAGTGGGAGCATATCACAATGGACTTTGTGGTAGGGCTTCCGACTACTCAGAAGGGTTATGACGCCATATGGGTTATAGTTGACAGATTGACGAAATCAGCGCATTTCTTGCCGATCAAAATTAGATTTCCTTTGGATCAGCTGGCGAAATTATACGTCAAAGAGATTATCTCAAGGCACGGTGTTCTAGTGTCAATAGTGTCAGACAGAGATCCACGTTTCACCTCAAAATTTTGGAGGAGTTTGCAAGCTTGTTTGGGAACGCAGTTGCGAATGACTACAGCCTACCATCCTTAAACCGATGGCCAGAGCGAAAGAACAATTCAAATGTTGGAGGATATGCTTCGAGCATGCGTTATGGATTTTAAAGGCAACTGGGATGATCATTTACCTCTGGTCGAGTTTGCTTACAACAATAGTCATCACGCTAGTATCGGCATGCCGCCTTATGAAGCATTATATGGAAGGAAATGCAGAACTCCATTATGCTGGGATGAGGTTGGTGAACGACGACTATTGGGACCCGAGTTGGTACAACAAACCGCTGAAATTGTCAAGGTGATAAGAGCCAGACTAATAGCCGCTCAAGACAGACAGAAGAAGTATGCTGATCAAAACCGACAAAATCGCGAATTTGAAGTCGGCAGTTTTGTGTTTCTCAAAGTATCTCCCTGGAAGGGGAAAATCAGATTTGGTAAAAAGGGTAAACTCAGTCCGCGGTTTATTGGACCCTTTGAAGTGTAGAAACGGGTGGGTGAGGTAGCTTATGAGGTAGCTTTACCTCCTGAGTTAGGCCACATTCACAATGTCTTCCACATATCGGTGCTACGACCGTATAAGTCTGACTATAAACATGTAATAGAATATGAACCAATACAGTTTGAAAAAGATTTATCCTATGAAGAGATACCTGTTCAGATAGTGGACAGGAAAGAGCAGGTTCTTAGAAATAAAGTGATACCTTCTGTTAAGGTAATTTGGAGGAACCACAGTGCTGAAGAAGCAACGTGGGAACTCGAAGACATGATGATGCAAAATTTCCCTCAATTATTTGTTTAATCTTTATATTGCGATTCTGGGGACAGAATCTTTATAAGGAGGGGAGAATGTAACGGACGATTTAATTGCGTTGTGATTCTGGGGACAGAATCCTTTTAAGGAGGGAAAGATGTAACGAATGCAATTTTTGTGATTGAATAAAAATATTTGTTGAATTATATAAATATTTTTATTAATTTATTGAGCTTAATAAATAATTTATTAAGTTTTTGTGAAATGGGTATATGTTAAGCTTAATAATGTTAAATGTTATTTGAATGTGATTTGTTATGTTTATTCTAATTTAATTTAATAATTAAATTAGATGATGAAAAGGTTTATTTGAATAAATGATTTATTTGAATAAGAGAATTTAT
This sequence comes from Aralia elata, assembly GCA_034770075.1. Lineage (NCBI taxonomy): Eukaryota > Viridiplantae > Streptophyta > Magnoliopsida > Apiales > Araliaceae > Aralia > Aralia elata. The sequence continues at coordinate 25,527,693 of CM068381.1, forward strand.
TTGGTATTATTGTTATTTGTTAAATAAAATTATTATTTGAGTTGGTAAGGTTTAATTGAATTTATTTAATAATAAGTTCAATTAAATTAGAAGTGTGACATTTTAAAACTATATGTTATAATGATTTATTAAAATAAATGAGAAAGTGTTTAATTCAGTTTTACCAAACAAGGCCCTATGATCTTTGTTTGGAAATAATGGGTTATTTTATTTGTGTTTTACCAAACAAGCCTTTAGTTAGAATAATGGATTATTTCTAAATCAGTTTGCCAAACAAGCCTTATGGCTTTTTGAATTTTATAACTGATGGATTAAATTTAGATTATACGTTATTATTACACTAAATCATCAGTTTTTATTTTTATTCATCAGTTTTATATTTTATTTTTATACTACGTCTGTTGTAAAAAGAAAAGAAAGAAGAGAAAGAACAGAGTTTAGAGAAGAAAGAATATATAAAGAAGAAGAGAGAATTAGAGAGAAAAATTTGTGAATTGAGAAAGAGAAGGAAGGGAAGTGCTAAACTAAGAATTTTATATAGCTTGAAGGTATGATTCTTTTAGTTTTGTTCTTTATTATATTCTTATTATTTTACTTCTCTGTATATGATTTCTACTTCACTGTATATGAATTTATATGCTAAATACATGAATTACATGCTTATAATTTTTAGTAAGCATGTATTAGAGATTATGTGATGATTATAAACTAGTTTGAAGAAATAATTCATGAAAACATGCTTTAGAATTGAGTTCTTAATTTTACAGAGCCTTATTTCATGTATGGCATATTTGTATGAAAATTGATGATTTAAATTGGTTATTAATCAGTGATTTAATAATTGTTTATGATTATTTGATGAAAAACAAGAATAATGCAAGAAGAATGGTTTTAATTGGTTGAAAAATGAATTTATAGAGCTTGATTTCATGAAAATGGTTAAAACTTGAATATTTGGTTTTAACAGTGAATTTTTGGTTTTAAATTGGTTGATTATGTGTTTTATAATGCTTAGATTGATTAGAAACATGTTGGGTAATTATTTTATATCATATTTGATGTCTGGGTATGTTTAATTTGTATTTTGGATGGTAGAATTCGGAAAATTTTGGCCAAATTTGGCCTAAGTTTTCACTGGTTCGCGACCTGTAGAAGGTGTCAGTCGCGTCTACTGCCCCGGCGGTAGAAATGAGCTAGGATTATGGCCCCGGCGGCTCTGTCGCCCCGGCGGCATAATTACGCTAGATTCTTCGCCCCGACGACGAGTTTGTTAAGTTTTTTCTCGCCCCGGCGAGAATCACTGCTGTTAAAAAAAAAATTATTGTTATAATTATTTTGTTTTCTTTTCTTGGAAGTTATGATGCATAATTAAACTTATATTAATGTATTAAATGACTAAAGAATTTTCAAGATGGTTGCTAAACTAGTACTTGTTGACTATGGTATGCTAAATGAGATGTTATGATAAAAGAGCAAGCTTAGAATGCTTTTAATCTTGTGACTAATTATATTACCATTTTACAATTAAATGTTTAGGTTGTTTAAGGATCGTGAATTACTTAAATTTGTAATCTACGCTTGAGGCAAGTTCCTTATCTCAACTTATTACTTTTACGTTGAGCAAGTTTTCCTATCTCAAACTTGTTATTTCATTTAAAGCAAGTTTAATATCATTGAGCAAGAATATTTACCTTAGCTTATTGTCATTCAAGCAAGGTTGTTGTCATGATTAAATGCTTAAGCTTTATTCCAGTTGTTTATTGTTCGATCATTGATCGTTATTCAAACTCTGAATAGAATTTCTATTGTTTGACTTTATTGATGAATTAGACTAGCAAACCCTTATTGATTCAGCTAGTCCTTAATTGATGAACGATTTCAAAGACTTAGAATATTTTCTATTCTTGTTCCAAGCCAAGTTTCTTTTGGTACGGATTCAGACGATAAACTGAGATGAACAACCCTAATATAGGGGATTACTTACGCGATAGCGTTAAAATGTTTGTGCACAATACATTGTACAAAGGGCTGATCCCCCTGAGTACGAGATGTTTGGTCCATAGACAATATGACTGTTAAAGGTTACAGTAGAAATACTTGTTAACCTAGGACATAGTTCGAGGTCTTGTGACCCTCAGATATAATTTCTAAATCTTGAAATCTATTTTTCCTTGAACCGAGCATTTAAACGAGCTTTTAGACTTTGATCATTTATTGACTGAGATTCAGAAAACTATTGTTCCTCAGTTGAAATCCATTTCATTTAAATATTATTGTTATCGTACTTGTGAGCATTTGTTTGCTCACTCTTGCACTAAAACATTGCAGCTAAGCCAAAAAAGCAGGACGAGCCGTCCACGAGCAAAGGCAAGGGCAAGATGCATAAATAGCTAAAGACCTGCTATTTATTTGATGTTTGATTGTAATAAGACTTATTTAAATTATGTTTTATTCCGTATTTGATGTATTAAGGTTAAGATAACCTGGGATTTGATTGTTTAATAGTTTGGTGATGTAACCCATTTTGGGTAGATGATTTCTTTAAGTTTATTTAATTGTTCTTATTTATGGGTAGTTAAATGTGAATGTATGAGATAGTGAGCACCAAATTTGTGGGAATTAAGTACCTGGATTTGTGGGAATTAAGTACCTAAATATAAAGGAATTAAAATAAATGAATATTATGCACTCATCAATGAATGTAGTTTGATGATAATTGATTGATGCAAGATAAATCAAGGATTAAACTATATTTGTTTTTAAGCTTTGTAAAGCCCTTATAAAAAGAAATACGTGTACAAGGACTTAAAATATAAAGATCAAGTTTGTTAGGTAGATCTTATCCTAAAGTTACTCTACACGTTCGTAATGTAAGCAGAGTAAACTAAACATTCAGGAAACAAAATGATCAATGTATATTTGTATAAGTAAGTTTTGTAAAGTCCTTCAATGAAGTATATGTACAAGGACTTATATTATAAAGATCAAAATGTTAGGTTGATCTTACTGGACAAATCTGGTGTATAGTTAATAGGAATTCCTTGATCTTAAAGTTGCTCTGCTAGTTTGTAAGGACAAGATAGATCGCAGAATTAACTTCTGCTCGTAGCATATCAGATGGATCTAGAGCAGTTGCACAAATTGTAGAGTTCACTTCAATTCACAAAAAAGATGGATCACAGAGCTTTCGCCTCAAAGCAATGACAAATCTTCAAAGTAATCAGATGATCACAAAGTCAGCTTCAGAATTGTCGAACAGATCGTAGAGCTGTCAATGAAATATCAGGGTAAAGAGAAGACGACAAGGTCTGCTCAAAAGGTCGTAAGGCTAATCGTAGGGCTAAACAAAAAGCTGATAGTAAAGCTTCATCTCATATATCATGAAGATGAGTTAAAGATCGGTCAAGCGGAAGCTGATCACAAAAGGATATACTCTAAGAATGATTAAGTATAGTCCTAATCATAAGGAATCTCTGGAATGTATCTACAAAGGCCAAATTGTAAAAGTACTCTGCCTGGTCATAAAGAATAATTTACTTCACGTAGTAACCAAGATTTTGTAGAGCAGGAGCTGGTATTATAAAGCATCAAGAGACAGACCAGATTGTAGAGCTGTCTTCGGCATAGTAGAACTGCAAAACCATTGAAAGATTAAAGAGAAGTTTGTAAGTCTACCCAAGCATCATGAAGTACTCATGTGTAGAGCAGACAACATAAAAGATAGTAGAACAGAAGTAAAGCCATAATCTTAGAGCAAAATACAAAGCTCAACTCTACGATTCTCATCAGTCCACTATTATCAAAGCTCGTTGAGCACAATCACGTCTAACAAGAGACTGACATGGAGCAGTGCCAATCAAAGATTCTGATGCATTCTTCAATATCCTTGGGACAAATCGAAGATCAGATAATGTGTCTACCGACTAGTTTGCTGAAAGCGACATCTCAATGGAGTTAGGTGAGAAAGCAAACTAACGTGATAGGAAAGTCAAAAAGCAACTGACACGTAAACTTAAACGTTAACATCAAGGATCCCAAAAGATCTGAAGCATTAAATGCATCAACGGTAACTTTCAAACTGGAAAATCTATGAAGAACTATAAAGAGCATCAAGATTTAAATTAAAGTGTTGCTGAACGTTAAAAAAACGTAAAGTGTAAGATCAAAAGGACAAATACAAGAACACACTCTACGAACCACCAAGAACACAAAGAGCTAAACCGATGAAGAAGTAGAGCAAATTAACTCTACAACAGGAGATGTGTTCTGAGCTGCTAAGTATAAGAGGAAGAAGAGCATCAACACCATCTTAGCAGTATATCATGAGAAGCTGCCAAGTACCAAGAAGAAGGAGTTAAATTGCCATCTTGGCATCAATCATGAGTAGCTGCCAAGTACCAAGAAGAATGAGCTGAACTGCCATTTTAGTAGCACGACAAATGATCATGAGAAGCTGTTGAGTACCAAAAGAAGTCAAGCCTCATTGCAACACTCACTAACATCTCAAGGATGATCATATTCAAGCTGCTAAGTATATGAAGATGAAGAAGCCTAAACGCCAACTTAGCAGCACATCCAACAATAATCAAAATAGGATTATGGGTCTGAGCGACCTGTTCTTAGTGACCGAACTGAGGTCTGAGTGACCTGGTCTTAGTGACCGAATTGCTAAGTTGAAGAAACTTGAAGAGGTTTAAGTGTCCTGGTCTAAGTGACCGAATTGCCGACACTAAGTGACTCGAAGAAACTTTAGTGGTTTAGTTGTAAATGGTCTTAGTGACCTTATCCTTAGTGTCACGAATGTGATTTTTGTGAATAAATAAAATATTTGTTGAGTTAAATAAATATTTTTGTTAATTTATTTATTGAGTAAAATAAATAATTGATGGATTTATTGTGGAATAATTTATTAAGTGCAATTATGATAATTGTTATTTGAGTGGTTATTTGACGGTTGTTCTAATTTAACTTAATAATTAAATTAAATGACTTATTAGAATAAAATGATTTATTTGAATTGATTTATAATTGGCCAAATAGAAGTTATAATTAAGTTGGTAGAGTTTAATTGAATTTATTAATTGATAAAGTTTAATTTAATTGAAGTGTGACAATTGAAGCATATTATATAATAAGTATTTAAATAAATTAAGAGAAGATTAATTTAGTTTTACCAAACAAAGCCTTGTGGCTTTTGAATTTCTAAATTAATCTAGTTTTTGCCAAACAAGGCCTTATGTCCTTTTGAATTTGTTAACTGATGATTTTGGTAACTGACTAGCTAGTTAAATTTTACGTTAAGAAAATAAGGCCATATCAGTTTATTTTCTTTAAGTTGTCTTAAAAAAAAAGGGGGTCAGTGTTCACTTTGAGAGAAACTTTGAGAGAAAGTTGAGAAGAATTGAGAGGGTGTGTTCTTTGTAATCTGGAAAATTGGAGGAGAGTTGCCAAGCAATCAAACACTTATTTTTTTTAGTCCAAAGAAGAATTGAAGGTAATAAACTAATCCTAAAGTTTTATTTTGTATTTCATGAAGTGGATTTCCTGTGAAAATTCTTGATGAACCAAAGTGTTAGGATTTGATTGTATGTTGATTATAAATGTATATGGGTATGTATAATGTGTTATATAGCCTCTATAAATGATTTTCTGTAATTAAAATTTGTGTATAAGCATGAAATAGGAAGAAGTGAACTTTTGTTTTTTATAGAGTATTTTATAGTTTGCTTTAAGGCCAAAATTGATGGTCTATTTGTTAATAGAATGTTTTAATTGATGGTTGCTTGTTATAATTCGCTGAGATACGAAAAGAAAGCAATTTGAACCGATTAAAATGGTTCTATATCGAGTTCACAGTGTTTGATTTCACTAAGTGCATAGAATATGAAAAACTATGATGAGCATGGGTTTTAAATCTCTTATATTGGTTGTTAATGCAGTTTATGTCGTTAGAATTGTTGAATACATGTTGGGTTTAAGTTTGTAAAGTTTATTGCATCTGGGAATAGCTAATTTGGTGTATAGATGAGTTAATATCAAGTTTGGTTGTTGAACAGAGTCTGAAATCGCGAACTGGGGAACTGATTCTAGTGTCCAGCGCGACCGCGCTGGACAATAGCCTAAATTACGCGTTGTCGCGCTGCAGCGTGGCCGCGCGTGTTTCTAGTATAAAAGTGGCGCGGTCGTGCCATATGCAGAACATGCCCAGTAATGAGCTGTTGCATGATCAGCTGGGATAATGCTATTCTAATCTATTTTAATAATTGTAGGAAAGCTTAAAACACATAAAAAGATATAATATCAGATTGTAATCATATTAATAATGTTGCTAATTATAAATTTCGAATCTATAGAAGTTTGTAGTTCGAAGTTTGTAAGAAATGAAGGTGTTATCCAAATGTCAGTCTTGTGTTGTAACCGAGCAGGGAAGTTCAAATTTATGAATAAATAGGATATTTAGATCTTGAGCTAAGTTAATGTTTTAAACCAAAGAAGTTAGTTGCGATGTAACTAATTAGTATTGTGATCCTAATGACCTATGTAGGATATTTGAAGAACGTGAATTGTAAGTTTGTAGCTAACGCACAAGGCAAGTTTCTTAACTCTTCTTTTACATTATGCAAGTTCCCTAAAACTTTACTTTTCATTAAGCAAGTTTCTAATTCCTACTTTTCATTGAGCAAGTTCTCTAACCTTGGCTATTATTATTATTCAAGCAAGGTTTTTCATATTACTCAACGATTATATGCTGATTGAGTTTTACTCCAATATATTCGTTTGTAATCTTTGAATTCTACTGTTATTGTAGTCCCAATTTATAAAGATTGTATTGTGTAACCAGACTGTTATATGGCTAATGAACCCTTTTGAATCAACTAGTCCATAGTTGATGATCGTTCTAAAATCTAAAATTTCTGTTAAAGCTAATCCAAATCAAACTTCATTTGGCGCAGACTCTAATGGTAAAACTGAGATGAACAACCCTAATATAGGGGATTATACCATGCAACAGCGTTAAAATGTTTGTGCACCTAGGACATAGTTCGAGGTCATATGACCCTCAGATATACTTTTAAATTTTGAAATCTATATTCAACTCTTGAGCCAAACTATCTGTTAGGCTTTCATACCTTTGATTATTATTGATTGATTTTAGAAAACTATTACACCTCAATTAAAAGTCTACTTCTGTGATTTCTCTATTGTTATTGTTATTATACTTATGGGCAATTGTTTGCTTACCCTTGCACTAAACATTGCAGCTAAGACTGAGAAGCCAGATGAGCCGTCCACTAGTAAGGGCAAGGGCAAGATGCAGAAGTAGCTCGCAAACTACTATTATTATGAAATTATGTGATCAGACTTATTTAATGTTATGTTTTAATTCCGCATTGTTGTAATAAAGGTTAGATGACCTGGGATTTATTTGTTTAAGAGATTTAAGTTGAAACTTTTGTGGGAAGATGATTTATTCAGTATAATGTTATTTATTATCCTTTACTATGGGTAATTAGTTATGAATGTATGGAATAGTGAACACCAAATCTTTGGGATTGAAGTACTCGGATTTGGGGGTGTCACAAGTTGGTATCAAAGCTATAGGTTATGAACCTTAGGTGGGAAAACTTTAGGTTATAACCTTATAGGAGGTCAAAAACATAGTGGTGATAAAACTCTTATCGAGTTTTAAGGAATGAATTAAGGAAATTCATTGAAGATAATAATAAAAGACTTTATGTGCTTATTTGTTAGTAACTTATGTGCTCGCGAATATCATCGAGTAGTATCGAGTAGTAATTAAACTTAAAATTTTGGTAGCAAGATGACTGATATAGGAGGACCCAGCCAGGCTAGGGAGGAGGAGCCACGAGATATTCATATCGTTCGAGAGCAATTAGTACAGAGGGAGCCATCTCCATTGATTACTGTTGTGGGTTCGGAATATGAGCCTGAGTATGATCCGGAGGAGGAACCCGAGGAGATTGAGGAGGAGGATGAGGATCCCCAAGAGTTCTCTCGTATCACCACTGACACTGAGTTGTTCAATGAGTTATATGACCGTAGCATAGAGCTGCAGGATAGAGTTAAGGAGTTAGAAGATCAGGTTGAGGAACGGCAGACCACCATAGAGCAGAAGAATGGCGAGATTGAAGATCTTGATATACGTCTTGGAAACGCAGAGTGGAAGTTAGTTCAGGCAGAGAGTCAGAATGAAGAGCTATCAGCTGAGGTAGAAAAACTGAAGAGTGATCTGAAAGAAGAGTCCGCAAAGCGTACTAGAGCTGAGGACGCGTGGATGAAGGTTGCTGATCATGCAGACCGTGTTGAGGATGAGGTGCAGTCAAAGAAAGCCAAGATGGATGAGATGGAGCATGTTTTCCACACAGCAATGGATAGGGCACAAGATCGAGTTTTCCATTATCCGGTGCAGTTTGAGGATTTTTCGTGGTACGTGATGGATCGCATGCCGATGATTCGTATCATGGAGCAAAAGCATAAGGAAGCCGTGCGACGTGGAATGTCTTAATAGATCACGAATAGCAGTAATAATAAGTTTTTTTAAGAGAGTTATTATGATATAAATCTCAAATGAGATAAATACTAGAATATGATGAAGTAATCCTGGAATATTATGAATTCAGGATAGATGATATAAATAACTATAATGCTATCTGTGTTATGTTTTGAAGCAGTAATGAATAAAATACGGAAGTTTATCAGATGTGCTATGTGCTAAATGTTGTTTATAAATGTTTAAGTTAAGACTTAAATGTTTAAGTAATTGAGCAATAATCTAATAGCGCGAACTCTTAACAGTAAGATGTCGCCAAGAAGAAGACAGACACATCAACAAACCCCTGAAGGATCCAGAAATAACAACGAGGAAACCAACGTTAATCAAATGCAGCAGTTGGTGAATTTGCTAACGGGAGCATTTGCAAATCAACCTCAAGCTCAGGCCACAACTTTCAAAGATTTCAAGGTTGTTGGACCCCCGGAATTTCAAGGGTCTATGAATCCAATTGAAGCTCAAACATGGGTCATGGAGATGGAAAAGGTTTTTGACGTCGCTAGGGTCAGCGAGGACCAGAAGACTACATTCACAACATTTATGCTCAAATCAGAAGATAGTTATTGGTGGCAAGCTAACAAAACTCGAGGTGGTCAAGGGGTAATTTCATGGGAACGATTTAAGGAGATGTTTTTCGAAACATATTTTCCGCCTAGTTCACAGAATCAAATGGAGGTTCAGTTTCTGGAGCTCAAGCAGGGAACAATGACGGTACCCGATTATGTCGCGAAGTTTAATGAATTGGCGAGGTTTGCATTGTACCAAGTCAATACCGATGAGAGGAAGGCGAGGAGGTTTGAACAGGGACTAAAGCCCTGGTTGTATAGTCGAGTTTCGATATTCCAACTGAATTCGTTCGCAGCTGTGTTAGAAAAGGCAATTATTGCTGAAGGTGGGAGTGATGCTTTGACCAAGTACAATCAAGAGCAAAAGAAAAAGAAGAATGAAAATGAGAATGGCAAGTGGTAGCCATAGTGGCAGTGGACAGAAGAGGAAGTGGAATGATAGTGTTTTTGCTGGGAGTCAGCAAGGGAATCAGAGAAAGAAGTTTGAAGTGTGTGGTAACTGCAGAAAGAGCCATACGGGTGTGTGTATGAAGGGGAAGCGGGTATGCTACAATTGTGGACAAGAGGGCCACATCGCACCGAATTGCCCTAGTCCGAAAAAGGGTGCATGTTTCACTTGCGGATCGAAAGATCACTTTGCTTGAGACTGTCCTAAGAAAGCTACAGGAGGAGCAAGCGGAGGAAAGGGAAACAGCAGTGGTGGCAATTTGACTATCACTGGACCGACGCCGTCCAATCAACCCACCGCTAGAACATTCAACATGACGGTGCAGGATGTTCTGCAGTCGAGGGATGTGGTGTCAAGTATCATTCTGGTCAATAGTGTAAATGCTTACGTATTATTTGATTCGGATGCTACTTGTTCATTTATATCCGATGATTTTGCTAGAAAATTAGCGTTACCTCAGGAAGAATTAGATTACCCTATGAACATAGAAATTGCGAATAGGGAAGTGATTCCTGTTAAGTTTGTACACAAGAACTGCCAGGTAGATATTAAGGGTAATGTGATGACGATAAACTTAATCCCAATTCGACTTGGGGAGTTTGACGTTATTTTGGGAATGGATTGGTTGTTCAACCATGGGGCAGTTATTGACTGCCAAAAGAAGTGTGTGAACCTTATGACTCCGTTAAAGGTAGTGTTTTATGGCAGCAAGTCGCCTAGACAAACAACTTGTCTGACGATGATGCAGGCCAGGAAAATGTTGAGACAAGGATGTGTAGGATATCTAGCCTACATAATCGATACACGAAAGGTAGGTGCAAAGCTGGAGGAGATACCGGTAGTTAGGGATTTTGTGGACGTGTTTCGAGATGATTTGCCAGGACTATCGCCAGATAGGGAAATTGAATTTGTAATTGATCTAGCACCGGGTACAGCTCCTATATCAAAAGCCCCGTATCGAATGGCTCCGGTAGAGATGAAGGAGTTGATGGTGCAATTGCAAGAGCTGTTAGATAAGAAGTATATCCAACCAAACGTTTCGCCGTGGGAAGCGCCGGTGTTATTTGTCAAGAAAAAAGACGGATCAATGCGTCTTTGCATTGATTATAGAGAGTTGAACAAGGTCACAATTAAAAATAAGTATCCGTTGCCAAGGATCGATGACCTGTTTGATCAGCTAAGGGAGCGAGATATTTTTCAAAGATAGATCTACGAAGTGGGTACCATCAGTTGAAGGTGAGAAAGGAAGACATACCAAAGACGGCATTCCGAACTAGATATGGCCACTATGAGTTTTTGGTTATGTCATTTGGTTTAACAAACGCACCTGCAGCATTTATGGACTTAATGAATAGAGTGTTTAAACCATTTTTGGATAAATTCGTAGTGGTATTCATAGACGATATTCTGGTATATTCCAAAACTCAGGAAGAGCATGTGGAACACTTGAAGGAGACATTGGAAGCGTTAAGGAGAGAGAAATTGTATGCGAAATTTTCAAAGTGCGAATTTTGGTTGGAGCGTGTGCAATTTCTTGGGCATGTGATTGATAAGGACGGAATTTTGGTGGATCCATCAAAGGTTGAAGCTGTGATGAACTAGGATCAGCCGAAAACACCGTCAGAAGTAAGGAGTTTCTTGGGATTAGAGGGTTATTATAGGCGTTTTATTCAAGATTTCTCAAGGATCGCCACACCGTTGACGAATTTGGCAAGGAAAGCAGTGAAGTTCGTTTGGACGGAGAAATGCGAAGAGAGTTTCCAAGAATTAAATAAGAGACTAAGTACGGCACCTGTGTTGTCTTTACCGGATAATACAAGAAATTTTGTGGTGTATAGTGACGCATTGCTGCGTGCTTATGCAGAACGGTAAGGTTATCGCGTATGCATCGCGCCGATTAAAAGATTATGAGAAAGGGTATCCGACCCATGATTTAGAGCTAGCAGCTGTGGTGTTTGCTTTGAAAATTTGGAGGCATTATCTCTATGGGGAGAAGTGTGAGATATATACAGACCATAAAAGTCTGAAGTATATTTTCACACAAAAGGATTTAAATATGCATCAGAGGCGATGGATAGAATTGATGAAAGATTACGATTGTGAAATTCTATACCATCCAGGGAAAGCTAATGTGGTTGTCGACGCTTTGAGCAGGAAGGGTCGGGAGAAGTTATTTTTGTTAACTGCTCAGGTGAAGCTTATAGCGGAAATGGCTAAGTTGGAGTTGAAGGTGAAATGTCCGACAGAGCCGAAGGAAAAATTATTCCAGATGGAAACCCAACTAACTCTAGTGGACAAGGTAAAGGAAGCACAACTCCAGGATGAGGAGTGTGGTAACATACGGAAAAGGGTGCTTGAGGGTGAGGAGCTTAAATTCAAAATCGATACCGAAGGGTTGCTGAGATTTGAAGGAAGAATCTGGGTTCTGTCAGTCCGGGAGATCAGAGAGGAGATTTTGAGTGAAGCTCATAGTTCAAGATTTTTGGTTCACCTGGGAAGTACGAAAATGTACCAGGATCTTTGACAACATTTTTGGTGGCCAAATATGAAGAGAGAAGTTGCTGAGTATGTTGTGAAGTGCTTAACTTGTCAGAAAGTCAAAGCAGAACATCAAAGACCAAGTGGTTTGTTACAACCCTTGGAGATACCAGAATGGAAGTGGGAGCATATCACGATGGACTTCGTGGTAGGGCTTCCAACTACTCAGAAGGGTTATGATGCAATATGGGTTATCGTGGACCGACTGATGAAATCAGCGCATTTCTTGCCGATCAAAATCAGATTCACCCTAGATCAGTTGGCGAAATTATACGTCAAGGAGATTATCTCGAGGCACGGTGTTCCAGTATCAATTGTGTCGGACAGAGATCCACGTTTCACATCAAAATTTTGGAGGAGTCTGCAAGCTTGTATGGGGACGCAATTGAGAATGAGTACAGCATACCATCCTCAAACCGATGGCCAGAGTGAGAGAACAATCCAGACCTTGGAAGATATGTTGCGAGCTTATGTAATGGACTTCAAAGGGAACTGGGATGACCATTTACCACTGGTAGAGTTTGCCTACAATAACAGCTATCACGCGAGTATTGGCATGCCGCCCTACGATGCGTTATATGGAGGAAAGTGTAGAACTCCATTATGTTGGGATGAGGTCGGTGAACGTCGGCTATTGGGACCCGAACTGGTACAACAAACCGCTGGGATCGTCAAGGTAATAAGAGCCAGATTGTTAGCTGCTAAAGACAGACAAAAGAAGTATGTTGATCAACACCGACAGAATCGAGAATTTGACGTCGGAAGTTTTATGTTTCTCAAAGTATCTCCTTGGAAGGGGAAGATCAGATTTGGTAAAAAGGGTAAACAGAGTCCACAATTTATTGGACCCTTTGAGGTGCTAAGAAGAGTAGGTGAGGTGGCCTATGAGGTAGCTTTACCTCCCGAGTTAGACCACATTCACAATGTCTTTCATGTATCGGTGCTACGACCGTACAAGCCCGATTATAAACATGTTATAGAATATGAACCAATACAATTTGAGAAAGATTTATCCTATGAAGAGGTTCTTGTGCAGATAGTTGACAGGAAAGAGCAGATTCTCAGAAATAAAGTTATACCTTCTGTTAAGGTAATCTGGAGGAACCACAACGCTGAAGAAGCTACGTGGGAACTCGAAGAGAAAATGATGCAAAACTATCCTCAATTATTTGCTTAATCCTTGTATCATGATTCTGGGGACAGAATCCTTGTAAGGAGGGGATAATGTAACGGATGAATTAATTGCGTTGTGATTTTAGGGACAGAATCCTTTTAAGGAGGGAAAGATATAACGAATGTGATTTTTGTGAATAAATAAAATATTTATTGAGTTAAATAAATATTTTTGTTAATTTATTTATTGAGTAAAATAAATAATTGATGGATTTATTGTGGAATAATTTATTAAGTGCAATTATGATAATTGTTATTTGAGTGGTTATTTGACGGTTGTTCTAATTTAACTTAATAATTAAATTAGATGACTTATTTGAATAAAATGATTTATTTGAATTGATTTATAATTGGCCAAATAAAAGTTATAATTTAGTTGGTAGAGTTTAATTGAATTTATTAATTGATAAAGTTTAATTTAATTGAAGTGTGACAATTGAAGCATATTATATGATAAGTATTTAAATAAATTAAGAGAAGATTAATTTAGTTTTATCAAACAAAGCCTTGTGGCTTTTGAATTTCTAAATTAATCTAGTTTTTGTCAAATAAGGCCTTATGACCTTTTGAATTTGTTAACTGATGATTTTGGTAACTGACTAGCTAGTTAAATTTTACGTTAAGAAAATAAGGCCATATCAGTTTTTTTTCTTTAAGTTGTCTTGAAAAAAAAAGGGGTCAGTGTTCACTTTGAGAGAAACTTTGAGAGAAAGTTGAGAAGAATTGAGAGGGTGTATTCTTTGTAATCTGGAAAATTGGAGGAGAGTTGCCAAGCAATCAAACACTTATTTTTTTTAGTCCAAAGAAGAATTGAAGGTAATAAACTAATCCTAAAGTTTTATTTTGTATTTCATGAAGTGGATTTCCTATGAAAATTCTTGATGAACCAAAGTGTTAGGATTTGATTGTATGTTGATTATAAATGTATATGGGTATGTATAATGTGTTATATAGCCTCTATAAATGATTTTCTGTAATTAAAATTCGTGTATAAGCATGAAATAGGAAGAAGTGAACTTTTGTTTTTATAGAGTATTTTATAGTTTGCTTTAAGGCCAAAATTGATGGTCTATTTGTTAATAGAATGTTTTAATTAATGGTTGCTTGTTATAATTCGCGGAGATACGAAAAGAAAGCAATTTGAACCGATTAAAATGGTTCTATATCGAGTCCACAGTGTTTGATTTCGCTAAGTGCATAGAATATGAAAAACTATGATGAGCATGGGTTTTAAATCTCTTATATTGGTTGTTAATGCAGTTTATGTCGTTAGAATTGTTGAATACATGTTGGGTTTAAGTTTGTAAAGTTTATTGAATCTGGGAATAGCTAATTTGGTGTTTAGATGAGTTAATATCGAGTTTGGTTGTTGAACAGAGTCTAAAATCGCGAACTGGGTAACTAATTCTAGTGTCCAGCGCGGCCGCGCTGGACAATAGCCTAAATTATGCGCTGCCGCGCTGCAGCGTGGCCGCGCGTGTTTCTAGTATAAAAGTGGCGCGGTCGCGCCATATGCAGAACAGACCCAGTAATGAGCTGTTGCATGATCAGCTGGGATAATGTTATTCTAATCTATTTTAATGATTGTAGGGAAGCTTAAAACACATAAAAAGATATAATATCAGATTGTAATCATATTAATAATGTTGCTAATTATAAATTTTGAATCTATAAAAGTTTGTAGTTCGAAGTTTGTAAGAAATGAAGGTGTTATCCAAATGTCAGTCTTGTGTTGTAACCGAGCAGGGAAGTTCAAATTTATGAATAAATAGGATATTTAGATCTTGAGCTAAGTTAATGTTTTAAACCAAAGAAGTTAGTTGCGATGTAACTAATTAGTATTGTGATCCTAATGACCTATGTAGGATATTTGAAGAGCGTGAATTGTAAGTTTGTAGCTAACGCGCAAGGCAAGTTTCTTAACTCTTCTTTTACATTGTGCAAGTTCCCTAAAACTTTACTTTTCATTAAGCAAGTTTCTAATTCCTACTTTTCATTGAGCAAGTTCTCTAACCTTGGCTATTATTATTATTCAAGCAAGGTTTTTCATATTACTCAACGATTATGTGCTAATTGAATTTTCTAGACTTTCAAATGCGTTACTCCAATATATTCGTTTGTAATCTTTGAATTCTACTGTTATTGTAGTCCCAATTTTCAAAGATTGTATTGTGTAACCAGACTATTATATGGCTAGTGAACCCTTTTGATTCAACTAGTCCATAGTTGATGATCGTTCTAAAATCTAAAATTTTTGTTGAAGCTAATCCAAACCAAACTTCATTTGGTGCGGACTCTAATGGTAAAACTGAGATGAACAACCCTAATATAGGGGATTATACCACGCAATAGCGTTAAAATATTTGTGCACAATACATTGTACAAATGGCTGATCCCCCGGAGTACGAGACGGATGGTCCATAGTCTATAAGATTGTTAAAGGTTACAGTAGAGATACTTGCTAACCTAGGACATAGTTCGAGGTCATATAACCCTCAGATATACTTTTAAATTTTGAAATCTATATTCAACTCTTTAGCCAAGCTATCTGTTGGGCTTTCAGACCTTTGATTATTATTGATTGATTTCAGAAAACTATTACACCTCAATTAAAAGTCTACTTCTGTGATTTCTCTATTGTTATTGTTATTATACTTATGGGCAATTGTTTGCTCACCCTTGAAAGTAGTATGCACACAAGCCAATCATATTTGATATGATGTAGCATATACTTTATAATCTTATTCGGTTGTTAAAAGGCATTTTATATTATCTACATAGTGTTGTTATATTAAATGTGATAAACCCATAGTTTTGAGCAATGCTTTTAGAATCATGATGGTGATCATGCTAATGAGATCTAAATTCTAGATAGCTCACAAACTTAAATTGTTCCTAATCGATGGATTACTAAAAAGGGGATTAGTGAATCCGGATAGATTAGTACATACGTTGCTTGCTCTTATGAAGAGAATGATTGATCTCATAATCATTTGTGTGGAGACACTAAAGCAAGTATGTAGGTGCTTATTAGAGAATAAGTTCACTGAACGTGGCTCGCTAAGGAATACCTAATGGAGTTTTACTCGCCTGTCAATAGGAATTCCTCTAGTGATAGTAGTACAAGTGATCCTTGGACTTGAGATCATCATAGTATCTTGTGTATGATGAGTTATACTTTGACATGTCCCTTAAGACCTTTAGGGTATATCAAAGGGTATGATTGGGTATAATAAGTTGTACATGAAAATAGGTGAATGATCAATAAAGAATCTACCACTTCTAGTAAAAGGAGAGAATGTCCTATGTGATTCGATAAATGACGACTCAGAAGTCTTTGGCCAAAGCAGAATGAAATTAAAAAGGAGTTTCTAATTTGCATTAATCAGAGTTGTGCATTTCAGAATCGAAATACATATAATTAAATAAAATAAGACTTGACAGTAATTCCATGTCTTATATTTAATTGGGACATTGTATGGTGGAAGGATTGAATTGTACGGTAACTATGCACTGAAAGGTTCTTTTATGATTAATGTTGAAATCTATATTATCTGGAAAGTCGTTGATCGCTAAGGGGGCTTACCCTTATTGTAGAATAAATATTATTTATTTAAATGAATTAAATAGTTTAATTTATTTATTTAAATAAGATTAGAATTGTTCTAATTGATTTATTCACAACCGGTTTAATATGGAGAACCTAAAGGGTCACACCGCAAAAGGAAAATATTTATTTAAGAAGTAAATGGCATAATTGTAATAATAAGTTAAGTGTATTTAATTTAGTCTATGGAGATAGAATAAATTAAATAGCTTAATATTTATTATTTAATATTTTAGAAATATTAAATATAAATTAATAAGAGGAGTCTTATTATTATTATTACTATTACTATTATTTAATTCCTAATAGGGATTGAGAATTAATTAATAGAAGTACTCTCACATTAATTCCTAATTGGATTAGGAGTTTAATTTAATTTAAGGAGTTTAATTAGAATAGAAACCCTAATCCTAAATAGTTTAGGGAAGGGTTTTCCTACATCTATAAATAAGAGAAGTCTTATCATAGATTAGGGTTACACACTCTTGCATAAGAATTGTAGAGAGTACTTACAATTTCTATAGAGATAGAAACTAGGGTTTTGCCAACACCCATCTTCTTGAACAAGTATTATTCCTTGGTGGATCACCTCTAAAGGCCAAACACTTGGGTGGCTAACGTTGATCAAAGGAAGGAATTTAATCGATGGAATTCAAGGAGAACGTGAAGGAATTGGAGGTGAACTTGTACCTGAGGAAGCTAGAATTCTACAAGGGTATAATTCTTATTCTTCATCTCTTTCGTTTAATTAATAATTGTGCATAAATAAAGATCATGGTGATGGTTTGTATAAAATTTTAAAATCTGATTTTATCGCGCTTCCGCTTTATTAATATAATTTGATTGCATGTTCGCGTTATACAAACCTAAGAGTGGTATCAAGAGCCAAACTTTATGCGAATTATTAATTGTTTTGATTCTGTATATACATTGATATGTGTTAAGAACAATTTAATTGGGCATAATTGTTTGTGTAAAATTATTTTTTTTATTTTATTTATTTTTTTATTTATTTTGATTTTATTTATTTTCAATTAAGATAAAAGGTTTATTTTGAATTGGAATATAATTAAAATTAAAAGTTTTATTTGAACTTGGAATTGGATTCTACGTTAGCTAGAATAAAGGAGTTTATTCATATATGGAATAGGATTCCATGTTTCCTAGAATAAAGGAGTTTATTCATATATGGAATAGGATTCCATGTTTCCTGGAATAAAGGAGTTTATTCACATATGGAATAGGATTCCATGTTTCCTAGAATAAAGGAGTTTATTCACATATGGAATAGGATTCCATGTTTCCTAGAATAAAGGAGTTTATTCACTTATGGAATAGGATTTCATGTTTCCTTAAAAAATAAAGATGTTTATTTTGATAAGGAATAGGATTCAATATATTTTATTTTCCAACAATTTTAAGTTAAAAATAAAGGTGTTTATTTTAAACTTGAAATTGGTTTCCATATTAATTAAAATAAAGGAGTTTATTTTGATTTGGAATTTGATTAAAAATAAAGGAGTTTATTTTTATTCAAAAAATTGGATAAATTAAAATAAAAGAGTTTATTTTGATTTGAAATATGATTAAAATAAAGAAGTTTATTTTAATTGAAATTGGATTTCATGATAACTAATTAGAGTTGGAATTGGATTCCATGATAACTAATTGGAGTTGAAATTGAATTTTATACTAACTAATATTGCCCATTAAATGATATCAATGCATATATGGAATGATTTTATTATTCATGGGATGAATGTTATTTATTGATACATATAGAGATATGTATGATAATAAATAGGGATTGATTATGGACTATTGACCAATGTTTGATTGGATTTATTTTAGTGGATGCTTGAATGTATGGGTTTTTATAAATGGGGTTTGCGTACCTCGTCTTCTCTAATTTTTTCTTAATGTAAATTCTATCTCCCTCCTATATACTTCCCCTTGACTGCTGATCAAGGTTTCTATTTATTGTAAATAGTTTTTTTAATAGGACTAGTTAGAATTAATTTTGAAGAATTGAAGACAAAGGAGCAAGGAGCGCTTGAAGACCCGTTTGTAATGGAGCCCGAGTTTAAATGCAATAGTTATATTTAAATTTAATTCTTGCACCCTAGGTTTGACCTTTTGGTTCACTTGGTGGCTCTAGTGAACCAAACTAGAATAAAAGTCCATAATCAATCCGGGTAGAATATAATATTCTATATGTGCATGCTTAATATATGTATATTATATATTATCCAACATGCTTCGCATGTTAAATAATATGACGCATATTTATATATATATGTGCATGCGCGCTAAACAAGATGAGACAAATAATAACAAACCCCTCAAAGAAATTATATTAAGTCCTAAGCATTCAAAGATATTTGGAATATCGAACGTCGCCTTCTAACATGGTAAAATGATAGAGTATTAAATATTTAATATGAGTTTGTTGTGCACACACAAGGCGAGTATTAAATATTTAAGATGTTATTTTATCACATTTGATGCTTATTAAGGAATTGAATATTACTGCTTTGTTGTGCACACACAATGGCGGTATTTTTCTCTTCACATATATGGAAGTGCTAGGTTGGACTTAACTTAGATTATTTTAGTTCGGATGTGCACACACTTGACCATTATAATCTAAGAGGCAAAATACAAGGAGTTACATAGTGATGTAATTGACAATAGTTGTCTACCTATTTATTTATATATAGTTTGTTGTGCACACACAAGGCTATATACATTTGAAATGGGATCCTTATTCTCACTAGCAAATCTTTAATTAGATATGCCGAACTATATAGGGAGGGTAATATAGTTTGATGAAAATAGTGGGAGATACCGATTTAAAATAAAGACCTAATTTATTTTGGTAATTAATTAAGAAATGAATGTATGCTAAAATGTTGTTAAATTACAAATTCATTTATAGAATTTTACAATGTCTAATTCACTATCACTGCGGAGCATATTAGATGCTAATTAACCGGACCGAATTACACGGACTAGTTAAGAAATTTGAGAATAGTTCTCAAGGCTGAAAAGCTATCTTATGTCCTTAATATACCTATCCCTGCAATGGTTGCAGACAATGCCTCAGAGGAAGAGATTGCTACTTTTAGAAAGTGGCAAGATGATGCACAGTTGGCCCAATGCATTATGCTCGCATCCATGAGTAACGAGCTTTAGCGTCAGCATGAAACTATGGATGCTCCTATTATACTCCTGCACCTTCAAGGAGTTGAAGGGTAAAGAAAGTAGGACTATTAGATATCAGATATCTAGGGAGCTCTTCCGATCTAGAATAACCGATGGCACTACAGTACAGACATATGTCTTAAAATGATCAATCTGATTGAACAATTGGGACAACTGGTTTTAATGGATGGAGAAATGATCCAAGATTTGATCTTGCAATCATTTCCGGACTCTTTCTCACAAATTGTTGTGAATTTCACATGAACAAGCTATATGTCAGCCTGCCTGAGTTGCTTAAACATGTTGAAAACAGTAAAGAGTCACTTTCCAACCAAGAAAGACCAAGTCTTACTGGTAGATGATTCTTCCAGGTAGCGGAAGAGGGCCAAAGGATCTTCTGAAAAGAAGAACAATTCAAAGAAGGTATAAGGAAAGGCAATAACTAAGGACAATAAGAACAAAACTGATGCAAATAGCAAAGGAGTTTGTTTCCAATGCAATAAGCCTAGACACTGGAAAGGAAACTGTAAGGAGTATCTTACAGAGGCTAACCAGAAGAAGCTTAGTGAATCTTCGGTTACAAATATGGGTTTGTTCATGATTGAAATAAATTTTTCTATAAGTCAAGGTTCTACTTGAGTATTGGATACCGGCTGTAGTTCTCACGTATGCAATCCAATGCAGAGACTAAGCAGAAGTAGAAAGCTAAACAAAGTAGTAATCTTATGTGTGAGAATGGAGCAAAGGTTGCTACATTAACCATAGGAACTTATAGTTTAGCGTTGCCTATGGGCAAGTCTATTAAGTTAATAAGTTGTTATTATGTTCCAGTTCTCATTAGAAACATTAGAACTTTCGTTATTGGACAAGGAAGGTTCTGGTATTATATTTAAGAACAATTGTTGTTCTATTTATAATGATAATGTTTTGTTTGAAACTGGAAGATTACTTGATAGACTTTGTAAACTTGACTTACATGAAAAATAATTTTGCAAATTGAACAAACTAGTAAAAGAAAAAGGAGATGATCATTCAAAGAGTTGAATATGTGCATTTGATGAAATACAAGTCTGAATCATTTGAAAGGTTCAAAGAATTCAGAAGTGAAACAAATTGACAAAATATTAAGATTCTTTGATCAGATCGAAGAAAGAATACTTGACCAATGAGTTTCTAGATCATCTTAAAATGGTATTTTCTCATAATGGAAACCTCCTGATACGCAATAATTGATTGGTGTATCTAAAAGGAGAAATTGTACCTTGTTGGACATGGTGCAGTCCATAATGATTTTTACCGACATTCTAGTATCCATCTAGGGTTATGCCCTAGAAACGGCTGCATATCTACATAATAAGGTAACCTCAACATCCGGCCCCAAGACTCCATAAAAGTTATGGATAGGGAGGATTCCTAATCTTAAGTATGTTAAGATAAGGGTTGTCCAGCTTATGTGAATAGGTTTCAAAGATAAGTTTGGGACAAAATCTGACAAGTGCAGACTTGTGGGATATCCTAAAGTAAGTTTAGGGTATTATTACTATAATCCTATACGCTGCCTTCTTAGATAAAGGTGTTTATCATTGAAGGAGCTAGTGGGAGGGTAAAAGATCTTGAAGGAGTTCAAGAACCACAAAGCACTTTAAGTCGAATCGAGGAACCTGTAGATAGACCTATTGTACCACAACCGAATTGTAAATCTGGAAGAGTACCGAAGATACCTGGGAGGTATGGATTCATCATAGAGGATGATGATGAGGTACGCATCATAGAGGATGATGATCCAGTTAAATACAATGAGGCTATGAGTAGAAGACACTCAGAGAAATGGCAGATGGCCATGAAATCCGAAATGGACTCCATATATGAGAACCAAGTATAGACTCTGGTTACGCCACAAAAGGGCATAGTGTCAAGAGTGTGAATATGGGTCTTTAAGAGAAAGACTGGGCAAATGGCAAGGTGGAGACCTATAAGACCAGACCTGTTTAAAAGGTTTTTCAAGTTAAGGAGTTGACTGTGATAAAACCTTATTACCGGGTAATGCTCAAGTCCATTTGGATTTTGCTTGTGATTGCAGGTTATTACGAAATCTGGCAAAAATGGATGTGGAGACACCCTTCCTCAATGAAGACTTGAGGAGAATGTATGTATGATACAGCCAGAGAAATTTGTTTCAAAGGTTGAAGCAAATCGTGTTTTAAGCTACAATGATCCATTGATGGGTTGAAGCAAGCTTCTCAAAGATGGAACATTCATTTTGATAAGACAATCAAAAGAGCTTGATTTTATCAAAAACAAGAATGAACCTAGTGTGTACAAAAGGTTAGTGGGAGCACTGTGACATTCCTAGTATTATATGTTCATATATTACTGATAAGGAATGACACGCCAATGCTACAATCAATAAAGATAAAATTGTCTAAACATTCCTCCATGAATGACTTGGGAAGAGCATCCTATAAATTGGGGATATAAATCTATACAGATAGATTTAAAAGGATGTTCGGCTTGACCCAATGAACGTATATTCATTCGATGCTAAAGGCGTTTAGCATGGCAAACTCCAAGAGAGGTCTCATAATGATGAGCCATGGAGTGAATCTCTCTAAAATTGTCCCAAATTGAAAGAGAGATCGCATGAGTTACTATCATGTATGCAATGAATATACTAGGCTTGATGTTGATCAGTCATATTCTGGAGAAGATCACAGTAAGACAGTGATAAACATCTTTAAGTACTTAACCGGTACTGAAGATGTGATCATGATTCATGGTAGGTCTGAATAAAAACTAGAGGGCTTAACAGATTCAAGTTTTTTAGACTGACCAAGACGATAACAAATCCACTTTAAAGTAAATCGTTACCTTGAAAGGTGGTGCAGTGAATTGGAAAAGTTCCAAACAATAAAGAGTTGCAGGTTTAGTAACACAGACAAAGTATATAGCTGTAAATGAAGCTACAAGTTGATTGTTTGGATGAAAAGTTCATCACGGAACTAGGAATAGTTCCCAAGTCTCATCTTGGATTCAAACATGTGTTACGGCACTTTCATTTGATTAGTGGAATCATTGAAAGAGGAGAAGTCACTATAGAGATAGTGGACTCTCAAGAACAACATTGCATATCCATTTACTGAAGCTTTATCCAAACAGCAGGATGATCGTCACTTAGAGAAGAAGGGTATTAGATACCATGACGATTGGCTTTAGTGCAAGTGGAAGATTGAAAGTAGTATGCACACAAGCCAATCATATTTGATATGATGTAGCATATACTTTATAATCTTATTCGGTTGTTAAAAGGCATTTTATATTATCTACATAGTGTTGTTATATTAAATGTGATAAACCCATAGTTTTGAGCAATGCTTTTAGAATCATGATGGTGATCATGCTAATGAGATCTAAATTCTAGATAGCTCACAAACTTAAATTGTTCCTAATCGATGGATTACTAAAAAGGGGATTAGTGAATCCGGATAGATTAGTACATACGTTGCTTGCTCTTATGAAGAGAATGATTGATCTCATAATCATTTGTGTGGAGACACTAAAGCAAGTATGTAGGTGCTTATTAGAGAATAAGTTCACTGAACGTGGCTCGCTAAGGAATACCTAATGGAGTTTTACTCGCCTGTCAATAGGAATTCCTCTAGTGATAGTAGTACAAGTGATCCTTGGACTTGAGATCATCATAGTATCTTGTGTATGATGAGTTATACTTTGACATGTCCCTTAAGACCTTTAGGGTATATCAAAGGGTATGATTGGGTATAATAAGTTGTACATGAAAATAGGTGAATGATCAATAAAGAATCTACCACTTCTAGTAAAAGGAGAGAATGTCCTATGTGATTCGATAAATGACGACTCAGAAGTCTTTGGCCAAAGCAGAATGAAATTAGAAAGGAGTTTCTAATTTGCATTAATCAGAGTTGTGCATTTCAGAATCGAAATACATATAATTAAATAAAATAAGACTTGACAGTAATTCCATGACTTATATTTAATTGGGACATTGTATGGTGGAAGGATTGAATTGTACGGTAACTATGCACTGAAAGGTTCTTTTATGATTAATGTTGAAATCTATATTATCTGGAAAGTCGTTGATCGCTAAGGGGGCTTACCCTTATTGTAGAATAAATATTATTTATTTAAATGAATTAAATAGTTTAATTTATTTATTTAAATAAGATTAGAATTGTTCTAATTGATTTATTCACAACCGGTTTAATATGGAGAACCTAAAGGGTCACACCGCAAAAGGAAAATATTTATTTAAGAAGTAAATGGCATAATTGTAATAATAAGTTAAGTGTATTTAATTTAGTCTATGGAGATAGAATAAATTAAATAGCTTAATATTTATTATTTAATATTTTAGAAATATTAAATATAAATTAATAAGAGGAGTCTTATTATTATTATTACTATTACTATTATTTAATTCCTAATAGGGATTGAGAATTAATTAATAGAAGTACTCTCACATTAATTCCTAATTAGATTAGGAGTTTAATTTAATTTAAGGAGTTTAATTAGAATAGAAACCCTAATCCTAAATAGTTTAGGGAAGGGTTTTCCTACATCTATAAATAAGAGAAGTCTTATCATAGATTAGGGTTACACACTCTTGCATAAGAATTGTAGAGAGTACTTACAATTTCTATAGAGATAGAAACTAGGGTTTTGCCAACACCCATCTTCTTGAACAAGTATTATTCCTTGGTGGATCACCTCTAGAGGCCAAACACTTGGGTGGCTAACATTGATCAAAGGAGGGAATTTAATCGGTGGAATTCAAGGAGAACGCGAAGGAATTGGAGGTGAACTTGTACCTGAGGAAGCTAGAATTCTACAAGGGTATAATTCTTATTCTCCATCTCTTTCGTTTAATTAATAATTGTGCATAAATAAAGATCATGGTGATGGTTTGTATAAAATTTTAAAATCTGATTTTATCGCGCTTTCGCTTTATTAATGTAATTTGATTGCATGTTCGCGTTATACAAACCTAACAACCCTTGCACAAAACATTACAGCTAAGACTGAGAAGCTAGATGAGCCGTCCACTAGTAAGGGCAAGCTACTATTGTTATGAAATTATTGCAAACTACTATTGTTATGAAATTATGTAATCAGACTTATTTAATGTTATGTTTTAATTCTGCATTGTTGTAATAAAGGTTAGATGACCCGTGGCCTGTTCTCAGGTCACGCGACCACGGGTCTTCAGCGCAAGCTGGGTTGAAAAGGCTGACTCGGGCTCGGGGGATTTAGTCGGGTTGCGACCCGAAAACCCACGGTTAACCAAAAAAAAAAAGAATAGTGAACACCAAATCTTTGGGATTGAAGTACTCGGATTTAGGGGTGTCACACTTTGTGGATATCCTATTCGTTAGAGTGGAAGAGTGGATTAAGAGTTATTCAGTCTCCGAACCACTTAAAATATCTTGTGTCATTTACTTTATGTCATTTGCATTCTGCATATTATACTGTTATATCTGTTAAATGTTTGTACATCCACAAGACTAAATTTAGATCTGTGATTACTCAATCTTTAAGGGGGATTTTTTTTTTTGCTAAATTTGTTTGTATATAAATATGCAAAAAACTAAGGATATTATAATAAAGTTCAGAACATAGTCCTCTTCTCCCGAGAAGACTAAAGCGCCTAGATAAAACTAGGAAACCAATTGCCTAACCCAAATATATTATACCTCATAACCCGAGGCTAGGCAAAGGAAAATGGACTTATATACTTTATTAAGGGGTATTTTCCAAAGAATATTCTGTTGTGCTTAATTAATTGATTAACTGATTCTTTGGTGACATCCTTAATAAGTTAAATTTTAAAAATGGAGAGGATCTATTCAACCCCCCTCCCTTTCTAGGTCTCTAAGTGCCTCTGGGAAACAACAAGTGGTATCAAAGCAGGTTCTCGTGAACATAAAGCTTACACCTTGAGTTGATCTATGGCACTAACCAAAACCAGTTCTAAACTTGGTAGTGGAAATTGGACACCTCTTCTAAATGAAGATAAGCTTACAAGTTAAAAATTATATGTGCAGATATATTTACGAATGTTGATGATGAGCTGCTTGATGCTATCTAGATTAGTCCATATGTTTAAATGAAGGTATCGCTATCATCAGAAGAGTCTAGCAATAGTGAAATCAATCAACAGATCGAGAAACCCAACGATAGGAAAGTGTAGGTGTAACAAGAGCTAAAAACTCTCTACTTATGGCTTTGAAAGATGAATTGATTGAAGATGTCATGATCTACATTTCTGCCAAAGGAATCTGAGAAGTTTTGCTAAAGATAATCAAGGGCGTAGCTAAATGTTAATTCTCTCATGTCCCTGAAGAAATCATCACTGCGCCATATGAAAGATTCAATGTGCTTCTCCACTGTCCTAGAATAATTGGCAAGATCTACCCCAACAAAGAATCTGATCTTTGAGGTTCATTCGAGCTTTTCAAAGAATATGGGATGCCAATACTTTCCTCTGTCCATAAATCAAAGGATCTGCTCGATATGTCGGTTAAGAAGTTCTATGGTAACCTACTTACCTATGAGTTTAAGCTCTGTTCAGTGATTCTCTCTAAAGATAATGCAAAAGTCAATTCTGAAGTAGCACCAAATGATGATGTTGATGGTGATTCTGATGATTGCAAATCTCTACCCAGCAACATTATGCAACGGCTTAAGCAGAACCACTGATTGTCAAGAAATTGACATCAGTGAGACCCAAAGTCTGAAAGACTTGGGTATTTAAAATAACTGAACTTGCAGGTATCAAGATTGATCTATTAAAGTCTATATAAGTGAATGCTTGAAGTTCATGGTTATCGTCAAGAAGCTCATACCAGTTGCAAATTCAAGATCCTTCCCGTCCTTGAAGACATTCTCTCTGGATCATTAGAGACTAGTACTCAGTCAAAAGTTATGCAGTCTCTCTGCAGATGAAGGAATCTCATGAACATTCCATAAAACTCTAAAATCTATGGAATGTTTGTCAAAGATTTTCTGATCGTGGAAGTCTCTAACTCATGTCAGCAATTATGAGATTGATCAAGGCAAACCAGGCAAAACAGCTCAAAGTAAAGAAGTCGCAGAGCTGAATTCTTAGATCACAAAGCAGGAGAACCTTACGTTCGTGAAGTTAAAACAGACGAGCCAAACCCTAAAATCACAGTACCAGACAAGGAAATCGTAAAGTCCTCAGTTCCAAATATGGAAACTCTACGAATCAATGAAGCTATTGATCCAATATCCTCTCTTGAAGATCTCATTCAGTGAAGCTCAAGATCATTATCCATCATACAGTAACAATTATGCAAGAGAGTGCTTGGAAATCTGATCTGAGACAACCAAAGAAAGCTAGGACTCATGATGGAAAAGAAGATTTGGCCTTTGAATTTTCTAGAAGAGAAAGAAGTTGGTTCTAAGGAGAAGTGTTCACAAATGATCAACCAAAGCTCACCTATTGGTTCAGTAGAACAGGTAAAAATTATTAAGTCTGTTATCGCTGATATCATTGTGGAGCAAAGTCCTCCTGTTCTTGAGTTCAACTGAGCACATGTCAAGGAGGAATAATCAGAAGAAATTCAGTCGACCTCTCGATTGTCACAGTAAAAGAACAAGGCTCAAAGGTCATTAGTAAGAAGATTGAAGCAGCAAGGGAGATTCAAGCTAAGAAAAGTTGGAACAATCAGGCAACAAAGTAAGAATAAAGATCATGTCAACTAATGACAGAACAGTCGTTGATGGAAGCTTGTAGAAGATCGTAGAGTAAAAATAGGTTCACCAAGAATGAATGCAGTTCGTAAAGCTAAAGGGAAATCGTAAAACTCTGAGAAGATCGCTGAGCTGAAGGACTTCAGTAGAGTTAATAACTTCTCAAAGTCACTCTGCGACAGATGAGATTAAGGCGGTTAATTCAAAAAGCACGTGTAATTTACGTTCCATAAAAACAAGTGGAATAAAGAAGTTACTGCGTTACAGCTGTAAAAGCACAGAACTAAAGCAATGTGCAACCAGTTACATCGTGCCACGTGCCCCACTCAACAAAAATAGAGGGAAGTGAGATATAAAATCTTTTCAAATTCATTTGACTCCTGCACCTTCTTATTACAATTAGAGTTTTACTGCTCTCCAACAATAATAACCCGATTTGTTTTTAATAATAATAATAAATAAAATTAAATATTTTTTTTAAAACATATTGTTTGAACTTTGTCTTTTATTTGGGTCAAATTAGTCATTTAATTTATGTAGGCTAATAAGTATTAATAAGTGATGAATAGATTAATTTGATAAGATTGGGCCTCAAAATTAATTGGGTCTAATTTATATTTGTGTAATTTTAAATCCTATTAAAATTAAAAGAATTAATAAAAGATATTAATTAGTAAATAAATAACTAAAACCTAATCTTCCTCACTATACATCTGATACGAACCGACTGAAAGAAAAGAAAGGAGAACGCAGCCGCAGCTAAACAAAGGAAATTGGGGAAATCGGATTGTACTGGTATGTTATAAGAAATAAGAATTGATATCTAATTTTGATCAAGTAAATTATATGTGTATATTCATGTGTCTTTTCTTTACAATCTAAAGTTAATACTATGATGTGAGTATTCGGTTGATGTCACCAAGTTCCATAATACAGTTTATTATTTTCTTTTCCACTCACAGTTACATTAATAGTTTATATGTTATAAGTTAATGGTGTGCATCATATAATTACTAAAGGTATCATTTTTATAGATGTATGTTATATAGTAATTAATAATCGGAATGTGCAGAGATTGAAAGTTGTCATTATGAATCATGTGCTGACTTGTTAATGGTTCAATTCTTATTAATTAATGGAACTTAATGTGAGCAAATGCTTTTGTCCAACATGAAGTGGCCTGCATAAATATTATAAAGTTAAAAATTGCAATAATAAGATAATGAAATTTGGTTAATTGAAATATATCATGGTAACTGATGGACTCCACGGCACGCTTGCGTGAGGTGGTCGTCGCCCGGATCGTTTCCAACAAGTTGATAGGATGGATAGCTTGCAATACCTTAACCCCTCGCCTATATGTAGACGGTAATCTTGGTACAATTGCTTGCTTAGGAAGTTTGCGTAGGATGGACACCAACGACACCTCGACCCCTCGCTTATGTTGAAGCGGTAATCTTGGTACAATCGACGATTGATGCGGTAGAAGACGCCACACACAACTATGATTGGTTGTATGATAAGTCAATTATGAATCTCCAAATAAGAACTAAGGAACACTTAGGAATTCTCAAAGAACCACAAGTAAAGAAACAAACTCACAATAATGATGATAATCTGAAAATTGGTTATTAAAATTCAAGTCCCTAATGTCTTACAAATGAAGCCTATTTATACTAGTCTAAGAAACAAACTAGAAGCTTCTAGAAGCACACACTCTTTGAAATACAAGCACACCAATATTAAAATGTAGCAATCAGATCACATGTAATTGATCCTAAATACTGAAACCATGTTTTGGATGAAAGAAGGTTCGAAAATCAAGAAAGTCAAAAATGGGCAAACTGCATCCAGAGGGTTCTCGCCGGGGCGAGAAAATTGCATTGAAAATTCTCGCTGGGGCGAGCTTCTCGCCGGGGCGAGAGGTTTGGCTTGAAAAATCCTCGTCGGGGCGAGAAACTTGGCTGGGAAATCCTCGCCGGGGCGAGCCATCCTGTTCCAAGCAACTGCTTCCTTTTGATTTTCTGATCCGATACATCTGTTTGCAACAGGTTTATGGTGCACACGCACTTGGAATCCATTCCCCAAAACTGCTATACTCGAACCATTATGGATCCAAGCTATTTGAATCAATCTCCATGACGAACGCCATGTGATATAGCTAGAATTCGTTTCCGCCATTGCATGATGGTTTGGTTTGTATCGAGTTGGTTGTGTCGAACAAATGTCATAAAATTCTGACCTCCTCATGCTTACATCAATAACAGGATTATAAAAGATGAGGATTATTAAATTTAATAATATAATTATCATTAAGTTTATACGTTAATTATTTATTTATTCTTTTGATTAGTTTGGACGGAGGGAGTTTAACGAACTATAATTGAGGTTATAATTTTGGGTATTACATTGCTTAATCCATGTAAGGATTTTCGTACTCTTTCAGCAATACTCCTGTGAAATTTAATTAGTTCGTTTTGTTCTTCGTTTTAATTTCCGTTATTATTTCACATAATTGTTTCTTGTGAAATTCGTATACTAGTTTCATTTTGTAGTTGATTCATAGGACTCGTATTTGTATTCTTTGAATTAGGTTATCTTGTCTAGTATTTATTTTGATAATTGTAGAGCGGTACAAGTTGTTACCTTGTTTTTGAGACATTATGATTTTGATTTCATCTGGTTCAACATGTACATATAGAACCCTTTTTTGTTGGTATTATGTCGCATGTGTTGTGACATGATATCTTTGTTAGAATATACCGTATGGTATACCTGAGCTATAACCACCTGAGGGAGTACCACAGGCATGTCATCTTGGCACGAGAGACATGACACTTTCCGTGGCGGTGTGATCAGTCCACGGCGTCTCCATTTTTAGGCTCCGGAGGAAGTGGGCCATTTGGTGTTTTTGTTGTGGGAGGCGTATGGGTCGACCCTAGTTTCTGTTCTGCGGATTGGTGATGTTGTGCCAAACACACCTATCCGATTTTCATGCATTTGGATTCGCGGTCCAATGAGTGATTTGCCTATGTGGCATTATTTGATTACCTATGTGGAATTATTTGACTTGCCTTTGTGGCAAAACATATTTCTAATTTGTTCTGAGCTCAGTATGAAATAACACCCAACCATTTGATTCAGCCTATTATTTTATTGTGTTAGTTTTGTTCGTTTCAGTTAATTCAATTAATTGAATTAATTATTTTAGTTCATTTTTATGTACTCTTATGTTTGTTTCGTTAATTCTGTTGATTCAGATATATTCTATTCAGATCTTTGGAGATTATATTTTTGTCAGCCTTGTTCAGTATTTTGTCTCAGTTGATTCCGTATTTCAGTTGTGTATCTTTTGTATATCTATATTCGTACTGGGCATTTGGCTCATGCTGTGTTTTTCTTTCGGCAAGTTCGCATGGGTAATTCAGGGCTAGTGTGATGAGAGAGTTGCCTTCGACCATCTAGGTTTATTTGATTTTAGGTTTTAATTATTATGCCTTCTTTTGGAGGATTGTATTAATATGGTTTATCACTATTAAATATATTGAAGTTATTAGTGCTCTGTTTATTTATTTTGAGGTTGTTGTGCTTTGCATGTGACCTCCCTTTCCTATTTCGGGAAGGAGGTGTTACAGTTCGTTAAACTCCCTCCGTCCAAACTAATCAAAAGAATAAATAAATAAGTAACTTATAAACTTAATGATAATTATATTATTAAATTTAATAATCCTCATCTTTTATAATTCTGTTACCAAGACATATTTCAATTAACCAAATTTCATTATCTTATTATTGCAATTTTTAACTTTATAATATTTATGCAGGCCACTTAATGTTGGACAAAAGCATTTGCTCATATTAAGTTCCATTAATTAATTAGAATTGAACCATTAACAAGTCAGCACATGATTCATAATGACAACTTTCAATCTCTGCACATTCCGATTATTAATTACTATATAACATACATATATATAAATGATACGTTTAGTAATTATATGATGCACACCTTTAACTTATAACATATAAACTATTAATATAATTGTGAGTGGAAAAGAAAATAATAAACTGTATTATGGAACTTGGTGACATCAACCGAATACTCACACCTTAGTATTAACTTTAGATTGTAAAGAAAAGACACATGTGTCGACGCCGGGTTTTTCGCTTTGGGATGACTGGCTCGTCCTTGAGTCGGGGTTGGTCCTCTTTAAGCAAGTTTGTACCATTTTTAGGAGGATTCTGATCATCCCCTGGTGGTGGAGTATTATGCGATCCCTGGTTTACCGGATCCTGTCTGATTAAGAACTGTTCCTTTAACATTGTGGCCATTTCCATCATCTGTCTTTTAAAATCATCAAACTCCTCCCGAGATATGGAATTATGGTTAGGAAGATCAGCCATTTCAGATGTAGAGACCTGGGCTTTCTTAGACTGCGAACGGGTTTGAGGAGCAATCCTACAGAGACAAATGGTTCGAAGTTTAGTCCAGGGGAAATGAAAACATGGATGCATGCTAAAGCTATAACTTTTTTGTGTTTTGGGGTTCTTTAATCTTTCCCTGCAAAAGAGAAAGTTAGTAGTCCTTTAGTGCCATAACCAATGCTAAACATGCTTTATCATGCTCCCCCAACTATTCCCTGCAATTCACAGCGGTTAGTAATCTCTTTCGACATAGAAAAGGGATGTATGAATATTGAATGAGATCATGACATTTAGACATATAAACGTAAAAAGGCATGAAGAGACTTTTCCTGCGTTGGGTTATTCTGAGGATGACCTATCCTAGGGTTACTCTCACGGGCTTTTCGGCATGAATGTTCCCAAATCTTCGCAATCTACTCGTTTGAGCCCTTTCGATTGGAGCGGATTTGAGTGGTGCGTTTCCTGAGCCATCTCCGGGGAGCAGCCCCATCGAGTCCAGTAATAAGCAACCGACAGGTTCGCCTCAGGAGGAGGTACTCTCTCAACATACATTCACATTCATCGTCCTCACCGTATGCAAATGATTTCTTTAAAGTAAAGCCATTCCATTCAATCATTCATTCATTGGACAACAACACACATTCGCACAACAAAAGTAAAAAATCAAAATATCGCACACACACACATTTTATGAATTTTAAAGGATAGGACAGCATCAAGATTTGAACGCGGCTTAAGCCCTCTAATGTCCCCAGCAGAGTCGCCAGCTGTCGACGCCGGGGTTTTTTTCGCTTTCTCGGTCTTTCCCAATTTTAGCCTTTTGGTTTAGATGATTTTTGGAAAAGGTCGGCATTGAGGTCGACGGGGTTTTGAAAGATCGTTTTTATGATGAGCCAATTAACCAGAGTCGCCAGTTGGTATATTTGAAATGGATGTACCAACTCATCCGAGTTTTCGCTCTTTTGTAAATCGCTGGCTCATATGTGACTCCGAATTAATTTGATCTGCGAATTGAGATTCATAGAGTTCGGGGGCTTTGCTTAAGTGAGGGGAAGGTGTTAGGCACCCCTCGACTTCCGTGAAACACGGTTACCGCAATCTTGATGCTTTCCTATCCTTTAATTCATGAATATGTGTATGTAGGTGCGCGCGTGTGTGTGTGTGTGTGTGCCTATGTGAAATGTTGTGGTGAGTTTGTATGAAAGAGTCATTTGGATTTTAGGGAAAATCGTGTTTTAATTTGAGTTATGCTTAGGAATGTCTTTTCGGTATACCCGAGAAAGCTTTATTCTTTATGAGAAAGGTTTGGTTTTAATTGTCCAAAACTATGAGATTTTCATTAAAGGTTGTTTTGGCAAAATAAGAGCTTTAAACCTTCGTCTAAATAGGAATCGAGATCTATACGTTGCTTTCATGAAATGATCGGGCAATTTCTAGAATCTCTTTCACCCTATGCACAAAGATTTAATAAAACGTTACTTATTTCTAAAATCAAATTTTGTGATGTTTAAAAACGATTTTCTTTAGCTTTCTCGTTAGATAGGAATCGACATTCATTAACATTTCTCAAATTTTAACCTCGTGATTCTAATATCCTACTTTGATTGATTTTATGAAAATCTTATCATTTAGCTTTGAAATCAATTTCGTGTCATAAATCAAACCAAGCATAAACACGCGTCGGGGCTATTCATGGGCATGTAAGCCATCAAAATGTCCCCGAACGCCAACAATCACAAATTTCACTATTTCGGGGCCTTAAGCACGATTCTCGCCTTAGCGTCGTTTTAAGGCCCAACGATTACATATTTACAATGAAAACTACGTCATTTCTACTTCTTACATCAAGATATGTCCATCATCGGATTGGGACCTCGGGGTCGCTTTCCTAGGCTCACAACCAAGTGTCCACACACAAACAATCGGATATTACAAGAAAATAAACCAACCCGGATAATCTAACAATACCAAGACATCCTAAAATGACGATTTAAAGGAATTGATACCAAATATAACACCTTAAAACCAACAAAGAAATTAATGAACGAATATCATCGGGTTGTTAGGAAGAGTTTTATTCCGATGGAAACTTCACTCATAATCCCTAATTCATTGTTCAATCAATAAATTACATGAAAAATTGCATCTAATTTGATCAAATGATATGATAGAAATTGATATCACAAAAGAGATTTCACCTTGCAATTGATATCCAAATGGATGTGAACTTGATGTATTTGAATAGAAGGAAAAAAATCTATTTGATACAATCAAATCAAAAGAAAATTACTCCTCTCTTTTTTCTCTCTTTTCTTCCTATTTGATTGCAAAATTTATGCTATTTCTTCCTCAATTTCCGAGTTTTGCTGCTGTTTTCCGCTGGAATTCTTCCTCTTTCAAATTTTTGCTGAACCTCCTGTATGCTGCCTGAAGCTGGCTTAAATAGGCTGGCCAGAGCCAGCCGCAGATCTATCTGCGGCTGGCCGCAGATGGATCTGCGGCTGGCCAGCTGGCACGCCTCCCATCGCACTCAGCTGGTAGTGCTGATTTCCCGGTTTTCGTGCTGGCGCACCCACTTGGCCGCAGATCTATCCGCGGCTGGCGGGCTTGACTTTCTCGATTTTCGTGCCACGCCTCGATTTTCGTACCGCAACGTCGGTTTTCGCTGACAGGCTCGTATTCCGCAGTCCGGGAACTTCCGGGAGACGTGCCACCTCATTCGGAAATGCCTGCTTCGGACGGTCATGCTGTCACGTCGACTTGGGCTGCCCAAATCATTGCGGCGGTGCCGGGCGCTTGCCCTTGTGCCCGCTCCTTTGCTTCCGCAAGCCGGTTCAATTGACGATTTCGCCCTCCTGTCATGGTTAGTAGAAGGAAACGCAAAATTTGGGTGTCTACAGCTGCCCCTCTTTATCATGTTTATGAAATGATAAATGAAATGAACAGGATAAAGAATAGACACTCGATGCATGAATGACAGTGTGTAAGAATGACAGTGCACACATGATGTCTCACACATATAGCTTATGATGCAACATAAGATGCAATGCATGCAAGACATTCGTAAGAGTGTCAATGTATCAACCCCTTGACCGTGTTTGTTAGTCTTTGGGTTCACTCTTTCAATCTATCGTCTCGTTCGGGGCCGGGTATCGTCGCCGGTCACCCATCGCGTGACCCCCGGTTATCGTCGCCGGTTGGTTATCTGTCGGAGCCGGTTATCGTCGCCGGACATCCATCTCGTGATCGCCGGTTATCGTCGCCGGTCGATCGTCATGTCGGGGCCGGGTATCGTCGCCGGTCACCCATCTCGTAACCCCCGGTTATCGTCGC
The DNA here is from genome assembly GCA_034770075.1 of Aralia elata. NCBI lineage: Eukaryota > Viridiplantae > Streptophyta > Magnoliopsida > Apiales > Araliaceae > Aralia > Aralia elata. Next base: position 25,563,308 of record CM068381.1, read on the forward strand.
CGGTCGGTTATCTGTCGGAGCCGGTTATCGTCGCCGGTCATCCATCTCGTGATCGCCGGTTATCGTCGCCGGTCAATCGTCTCGTCGGGGCCGGGTATCGTCGCCGGTCACCCATCTCGTAACCCCCGGTTATCGTCGCCGGTTGGTTATCTGTTGGAGCCGGTTATCGTCGCCGGACATCCATCTCGTGATCGCCGGTTATCGTCGCCGGTCGATCGTCTCGTCGGGGCCGGGTATCGTCGCCGGTCACCCATCTCGTAACCCCCGGTTATCGTCGCCGGTTGGTTATCTGTTGGAGCCGGTTATCGTCGCCGGACATCCATCTCGTGATCGCCGGTTATCGTCGCCGGTCGATCGTCTCGTCGAGGCCGGGTATCGTCGCCGGTCACCCATCTCGTAACCCCCGGTTATCGTCGCCGGTTGGTTATCTTGTCGGAGCCGGTTATCGTCGCCGGTCATCCATCTCGTGATCGCCGGTTATCGTCGCCGGTCGATCGTCTCGTCGGGGCCGGGTATCGTCGCCGGTCACCCATCTCGTAACCCCCGGTTATCGTCGCCGGTTGGTTATCTTGTCGGAGCCGGTTATCGTCGCCGGTCATCCATCTCGTGATCGCCGGTTATCGTCGCCGGTCGATCGTCTCGTCGGGGCCGGGTATCGTCGCCGGTCACCCATCTCGTAACCCCCGGTTATCGTCGCCGGTTGGTTATCTGTTGGAGCCGGTTATCGTCGCCGGACATCCATCTCGTGATCGCCGGTTATCGTCGCCGGTCGATCGTCTCGTCGGGGCCGGATATCGTCGCCGGTCACCCATCTCATGATCGCCGGTTATCGTCGCCGGTCGATCGTCATGTCGGGGCCGGGTATCGTCGCCGGTCACCCCTCGCGTAAACTTTTCACTTCAACACGTCAAATGGCTTCAAGGGAGCAAGGTGGGGCTCACCAAGGCCAGCCGCAGATGGATCTGCGGCCAGCCGCAGATACATCTGCGGCCAAGATCGGGCTTATATGCCGCGTCCCGCTTCCAGATCTGTCACTTTCAACTTCCAACTCACACATATTCCTTGCGATTTTTGCTTGTTCGCAAGGGCTTTTTGTCGATTTTTTCAACTTTCCTGCAAAAACTGTTCCGGTAGGATTGATCTACACGCTACAGGTAACACTTTGACCGGTCACTTTTCAATTTCGTCAATGTTTTGCTATACATTTGACTATTGGCATGTTTAGAGATAAAATGTATGCTTTACAATGCTATGTAATGTACCATCCTATATACATGCTATGTATCAACTATGTGAGTCCTATTTTATGTTCATGAGGCGGTCCCACATATTGTTATTCCTTTTCTGCAATAAAATCATGCATTACATGCTGTAATTACATATATGAATGCAATTTAGATCTGTTTGAGACTTTGATTGATGGAAAACATGTTTGGCTTAGGCCTGGGACGTCCATTTTACAAACGGAACTCTGCCGAGTTTTTTTTTTTTTTTTTTTTTTTTTTTTTTTTTTTTTTTTTTTTTTTTTTACACGCATCATGTTGCATTAATCATATGATGAGGCTAGAAATTTAGAATGTTCATTACATAATTTTAAAAGGGAACTTACCTTCTTTCTCGCCCGTTCTATTCCAGCTATGGATCGTGATACGCCCAGTAGCTCCTCCGCCTCTCGGACTTCGGGTGTTCGCCGTCGTAGGGCTGCACCTGCCCCTATTCCCCCTCGTACCCGTCAGGCTCGTCGCTTGGCGGAGGCTGTCATTCGTCCTGGTCATCCGGACGTTGAGGAGGCTGTCCCTCCGGAGGTCGCGGCAGAGGGGCCATCTCCCAGCACACACCGGCTCCACCTACTCATCAGGCTCCTTCTGGCGCCTCTGTGCAGATACCCGATCTTTTGGGTCGGGATCTTAGTCGTCACCCCTCGGCATCTCTCGTGGCTAACGAGGTATATTTCAGCTCTATTCTGATTTCATTCTCAATTTCCCCATTCTCTTTTTATCCGGATTGACCCCTTGGTGATTGCCCCAGGTACCCGAGTTTACCCAGCCGAGGGGTAACTGGTTCAACATCTATTCCCTTTACGCGGCCCTGCACAGTGATTATCGGGCGATGGTGGACTCTTGGGGCTTCCGACATTTCTTCACTATCATCCCCCGCCAGTGCCCCTGGGGTTACATGAGGGCTTTATCCGAGCGATGGTTCCACCAGACGCAGTCTCTTCATCTCCTCGACTGCGAGGTCGTGTTGACCCCATGGGACTGGAGGTACATTACCGGCATTGAGTTTACCGGGTCCCGCGTCCCCTTGGATCTTGATATCACTCCTGTGGAGGTTCGAGCTTTGCTGGGCTTCGCTGCTGATGATCGGGTCTTCAAGGCCCGTAGCATTAGATCCGGCGCTTTGGCTGTCGATGCTGTTGGGGGTCTGTACGCACTGCCCATTCCCGCGGATCAGGGCACCAGGGACATTCTGCTACGACGCCTGTTCCTGACCATTATGAGGGGTTGTTTTCTGGGGAACAACTCCTCCACTATTCATTTCAGCGTCGTTGGAGCGGTCAGAGACGTGGACCGCATCGGTGACTATGACTGGGGGTCATTCACCTTTGCCTATTTCCTCCATGGCATGCGTCTACGCTCAGAGGGACAGACTGATGCCTGGCTCGGCTTCTACCATTTTCTGTTGGTGAGTCCCCTCCTCCTCTCTCTTACTGTATTTCTTTTCCTTTCATCTCTTTTCTGTATTTGATAGTGACTCATGCCTTGCCTTGTTTCTATTCACAGTTCTGGGCTTACGAGCGGCTGCCATGTCTGAGGCCTATCACTACTCTGGGCCCGGACACTTATCCTCGGGGTCGGCGATGGCATCACAGTACTCTGGAGGAGGTCCCCGTGTCGGGCAGCTTTGCACATTGTCGTATTCAGCTGGAGTTGATCACGGCTGCCGACGTCGTCTGGATTCCCTACCTCTCCGAGCATCTGACTGTGGGGTTTGCTGACGGGCATCCTTCCGGCCCAGAGTTCGAGCTTTCCACCCGTCGCCTCACTTTGCAGAGTGTTGGAGGCTGGGTGATGTATCTGGGAGAGCGCGCATTCAGATGCGTCACTGGGGAGATCCGCATCCCGCACTCCCTTTCCTTCACTACTTTCTGGCCGCTGGATTCTCAGCCCTCGGAGATCATGCTTGCCGGGGAGGACGGTCGGATGCTTTCCACGGGTCCCACTACGAGTGATGCATTCCGTACATGGTGGGTGCCCCGTACCATCGGTCCTCAGACTCGGGCCACTTTCTTTCTTGGAGATATGGTTCCAGGCTCGGTGACGATGACCGATTGGGCTGCCTGTGTTCGGACTCCCACCCACGCTGAGCAGATCGCCGCATTGACACGTCAGGTAGATCAGTTATCGCTGTTTATTCGGGGGTTGGGCCGGGCCCCGGAGGAGGCTTACACCTACGATCCTGACGGTGCAGGTTATGATGCAGGCCCGAGTTCATCTGATGCCACAGCGCATCCCTACATCCCTGATATGAACTTTGGTCCTCCGAGCTCGACGACTCCAGGGGATCAGTTCGAGGATCCTGCTTTCATAGATGATACTGATTTTATTTAGACCAGGATAGGATAGGGCCTTTTGTATCGGTACCTGCTTAGATTTCTTTTTCATTTATGCACTATGTACTGAACTCATTTATTTATTTATGCACAGTCTTCTTTTCATCTTTATGGGATTCACCTGCTTTATTATTAACTGTATGATGCATGCTTTTTATTTATGGGTAGAGAATGACCCCTGTACAGTCTTTTTTGATACTATTTTTTTCACAGATGTCGTCCTCAGATGCCGTGGTTCGTTTGGATTCCACTCTTCCCACAGGGTTGGTTGGCAGCCTCTTCCGCTGGTTGGACAGTCTACTGCCAGCAGATAGGGTTATCGTAGATGGTCTTTTGGGACATTCTTGGTCCTTATTAACCTTCCGGGTGCCAGCGGGCTTTGTGGATGGTCCTGCTGAGCTGTTGGGCCCCTGCCCGTCAGGTGTTTAGGTTTGGGACAGTAGAGCTGACCCCCACCCTTGAGGAGTATGCTCGCTTCACCGGCTTGCCGTTGGATGGTCCCTGTGCTAGGGTTACCGTTGGTTCCATGCGCCGTCAATTCTTGACTTTTACCGGTTTGCGGAGGGCTGTCTTATTACCGGTAATCACATCAGACCATACGGTTCCCCTTCAGTTCTTCATTGACCGATTTGGCTCACCTGACGGTTTTCGACTCTTCTTCGGTGATTTTTCCGTGTCCGAGGAGCGCTGGGGCGCCTTGAGAATGGATGTCCTGATGGCCTGTGTCATCTCAGTTTTGTATTTGCCTGCAGGACCCGATCATTTGGATATGCGGATTGTGGCGGCCGTTCGAGCCCTTCGGGAGGATCACACCCTTCTCCCCATGATATTGGCGGATACCTATATGTCGGCCACATATTGCCAGTCCTTCCGAGGAAGATTCTTCAGAGGGAGTTCGACCTTATTGTATATGTGGTTCATGAGTCATCTTAGTCCCTTCGGCCATTTCCGTCGCCAAGGGTTTTGCTTCAGTCATGACATAACCACGCAGTTTTTCGCTTCGTCCCGCGAGTTGTACTGATGTGGCCTCCTGGACATCATTTTTGTCTATCATTGAGGACCCCTTTCATCTATTGGTTTACTCGGGCTATTGCTCCTTCATGAGCTTCTTGACTCATGTGCCTGGCATGGATTTCATTCCCATTGCTGGGTTAAGGGGTGTGACGACCTATCATCCCCTGGCGGTTATGGGGCAGTTTGATCAGACACAGGATTTACACCCCTTCGCGGGTGCAGCCTCATACCGATTCCTTATATCATCCTGTACAGAGAGGGATCTATTGCAGGTATACGAGCTTTGGGATCGCAGGATCTTTGCCGAATATAGTGCGAGCTGTCACATCCAGACATTTGCCTACGTACAGTGGTTGCGTGGAGACCTGGATTCGGCTAGTTTGAGTCGGACTGGGGCCTTTGATGACTCTGGAGTGATTTTCACAGAAAATACCACAGACCATTCCATTTCAGCCGATTCTGCCCCGAGTCGGGTCGCTGAGGATTCCCGACTCCGCCTGGCCCTGATTACTACTGAAGCCGAGAGGGATGCCGCCCTTGCCGAGAGAGATGAGGCCATTCGGGCTAGAGATGTTGCCATTGCTGATAGAGAGGCCATTGTATTTCAGACCAGGGCAGTGGTAGATGCTCATTTTGGGACTGTCAGCCGAGCTACTGCTTTACTGGATCGTATTGATATGATGGGGCAGCAGATTGCAGGAGATGCTGATGCTTCAGATCTATCCACCACCCTGTCCATCCTGCTTCGGCTAGTTTCAGATTTGTAGATTATTTTATTTCCTGCATAGACTATGTTGGTTTCATCAGTTATTTGAAAGAGAAATCTTGTAATAAAACGACTTATATATATAGACATGCATTTAAATTTAGTCATTTTCCCCTTTTGTCGTATCATTGCCCTCCATTGGATCATCATTTTGTCCAACTGACCATGATTTTGACATTTCGCCTTCTTTCTTTCCTCAAGACTTGATGGAGATTTGACAGATATTGCCGCACACCTTTTGATTTCGTCGGATTGAATCTCAGATTTTGGATAACTGTTTGGGTTGGATCAGGGTATGTATTCTGGGATGAAACTGGTTAGGCAGTTGGTTTCGGGAAGGTTTTGAGGGTGTAGGAAGGTTTTATCTGGCTATCGAAAATTGGTTTTGGTCAGGGAAAGGATTATTTTTAAAGGATCGGACCGCGCCATGATGGCTGCCTACGTACCCCCACAAGTTGGAAGATCAGGTCCTACGTAGTTCGCTGTCAGGGGAAAAAGGAACTGATGATTTAAGCGTAGAACCGCTTCACCGAGTCAGAATTGAGGGGTTGTGGAAATACCTCACCATCCATTTCTTGCAATATGAGGGCCCCTCCGGATAGTACTTTCTTGATCACAAATGGCCCTTCCCAGTTCGGGGCAAACTTCCCCTTGGCCTCGTTTTGACAAGGCATGACTCTTTTCAACACCAAATCGTTTTCCTTGAACTTCCGAAGTCTTATCTTTTTATCGTACGATCGAGAGATCCTCTGTTGATATAGCTGACCATGCCAAATGGCAGCCACTCTCCTTTCATCAATCAGGGCCAATTGGTCATATCGACTTTGCATCCAATCCTCTTCGCTTATCTGAGCGTCGATCACTATTCTGAGGGACGCCATCTCAACCTCGACTGGTAGAACAGCCTCCATTCCATACACCAAAGCGTAAGGGGTTGCCCCTGTAGAAGTACGCGTTGATGTTCGGTATGCCAGTAGGGTGAGGGGTAACAGATCCGGCCATCCCCGATGATTAGCAGACATTTTCGCCATGATCTTCTTGATGTTTTTATTTGCAGCCTCCACTGCCCCATTCATTTTGGGACGGTAAATGACGGAATTGAGATGCTTAATCTTGAACTGGTCACACAGTTCCTTCATGAGGGCGTTGTTTAAATTCTTGGCATTGTCGGAGACCACAACCTCAGGTTGCCCATATCGGCAGATGACATTATTCCTGATGAAGTTAACGATGACCTCCTGAGTTACTTTAGGGAAAGAAGCTGCCTCTACCCATTTGGTGAAATAATCGATCATGACGAAAATGAATCGGTGCCCGTTGCTCGCTTTGGGCTCTATTGGTCCGATTACATCCATTCCCCACATTGAAAATGGCCATGGGGAGGTCATACAGTGCAGTTCATTTGGAGGTGTATGGATCACATTACCGTGCGCCTGGCATTGATAACACCGTTTGACATGATCATCGCAATCGGCTTTCAGCGTTAACCAATAATGCCCTGTCCTCAAGATCTTTTTGGCCAACAACGGTCCACTCATGTGTGGCCCACACACCCCGCCATGGATTTCGTTCATAATCCTTTGGGATTGCGTTTCGTCTACGCATTGCAACAGTCCCAAACCGGCATCCCTTTTGTAAAGTGAATCGCCACTCAGGTAAAACTTCATTGCCATCTTTTGAATTCTCATCCTTTCAGTCCGATTTGCCTGATCGGGAAGGGATCTGTCTCTCAGATATTCCCTTATGTCGTGATACCAGGGTTGCCTCGTCAACACCACCTCGTTTGATAACACTGCCACATTTTCCTCATATGCCGGGGCATTCTGTACGGTGATCTCAATCTGTGGACTGTCCCTACTCTTGATCACGTGGATTAAGGAAGCCAAAGTTGCCAATGCATCGGCAAAATCATTCCGTCCCCGAGGAATATGGCGGAAGGCGATATCCTCGAACTCTTGCATAAGCTGGGTGACACAACGATGGTATGGAAGTAACCGAAGCTCCTTAGTGTTGTATACCCCGATTGCTTGTCTGATTACCAATTCTGAATCCCCGAACACCGCTAGTCTTTTTACTCCCATGTCACGGGCCAATCGGAGTCCCAAGATACACCCCTCGTATTCAGCGATGTTGTTCGAATTGCTGAAACGAAGTTTAGTGGCCACGGGGTATTGTTCTCTGGTGATAGAGACTAGGACCGCTCCGGCTCCTGCCCCCTCGGCGTTCATGGCACCATCAAAATACAGCTTCCAGAATTGTCCCTCGTCATCACATTTTTCGCGCGATACCCAAAATATATCCTCGCCCGGGAGAGGAGTTTCTAACGGCTCCATCCCTCCTGCCGGGGCTTCTGCCAACTGATCTGCAATTCCCTGCCCTTTCATGGCCTTCTGGGTCACGTACACCATGTCAAACTGTTGTAAAATTAACTGCCATCTTGATAGTCGACAATTCAGCATGGGCCTTTCGAAAATATATTTCAGGGGATCCATTCTTGATATCAGGTACGTTGTATGCCCATGGAGGTAGTGCTGTAATCTCCCTGCAGCCCAGGCCAGAGCACAACAGGTCTTCTCAATGGGAGTGTAATTCTGTTCACATTGGCTAAATTTTTTGCTGAGGTAATAGATGGCCTGTTCTTTACCCGCCTCATTCTTTTGTCCCAACATACATCCCATCGCGATGGCATTTACCGATATATACATAAACAGAGGGATCCCATCCTTCGGGGGTACCAGCACCGGTGCCTCCGTCAATTGCTTTTTAATGGTCTGAAAAGCCTTCTGACATTGGTCATTCCACTCTTGGGAAACCCCTTTTCTTAACAGTTTAAAAATCGGCTCACATGTAGTCGTCAAGTGGGATATAAAACGACTGATAAAGTTTATCCTCCCGAGGAATCCTCTTATCTCCTTTTCTGTGCGAGGTGCTGGCATATCCACAATGGCTTTAATCTTTGCTGGATCCAACTCAATGCCCCGATCACTAACCAGGAATCCCAAGAGCTTGCCTGACTGCACTCCGAAAGCACACTTGGCTGGATTGAGTTTCAAATTATATTTTCTGAGCCGATCGAATAGCTTTTTAAGATGAGTTATATGATCGGATTCTACCTTCGATTTCACAATAATGTCATCCACATAGACCTCTATCTCCTTGTGCATCATATCGTGGAACAAGGCCATCATGGCTCTCTGATAAGTAGCCCCTGCATTTGTGAGACCGAAAGCCAGTCGTCTATAGCAGAAAGTGCCCCAGGGGGTGATGAATGCGGTCTTTTCCCGGTCTTCTTCCGCCACCATTATCTGATGATACCCCGCAAAGCAATCCACAAAAGAATACATTTCGTACTGGGCTGTGTTATCTACCAGGATGTGTATGAAAGGCACCGGGAAGTTAATCTTTGAGACTGGCCTTGTTTAGATCTCTGTAGTCTACACATACCCTCACCTTTCCTCCAGGCTTAGCTACTGGGACTACATTGGATAGCCATTCCGGGTAAGTAGATACCATAATGATTCCCGCCCTGAACTGCTTGATGATCTCTTCCTTCACCTTTAAACTCCACTCCGGTTTCAACTTCCTCAATTTCTGCTTGACAGGCCTGAAACCCTCCTTGATGGGTAATCGGTGTACCACAATGTCGGTGGACAAGCCAATCATATCCTCATGAGACCAGGCGAAGACATCCTCATATTGTTTAAGCAACTCAGTCATTTCGACTTTTTGGCTGGGGGTAAGGTCCGTCCCTATCTTGAGTTCCTTTGGCTGGTCAGGGGTTCCAATATCAATGGTGATGGTTTGGTCCAAGTTGGGTTTGGGTTTATCCTCGACCCATCCCTTGATCTCGTCAGGTGCGTCGTCGTAATCTGTCTCATCTTGTTCAATGCCCATTAAATCGAAATCCAGCTCAATGTCAAAATCATAATCATCATTCAAATTTGAAAGACCATTTGTTAGGCAAGGATTACTCAAATTGGTACACCTGACATGAAACAAAATACTTGTCATATATAAATCGATTTTTCACGATGATCGCATTTTCAAATAACAAGAAGAAACGACATAATGATGCAGAAATAAAACAACAACAAAAATAAACTTCTTCATTCCCCTATCATCTGGGGTCAATCACCCTGACGTCGAGCTTTACCCTTTTTTGGATATTACTGGTTTCTGGGTCCAATTGTCGATGGTCAGGTCAGATGAAATGCGCCGGATAAAGGAGGGCCTCACATCGGACACCTCCCCGATGATTACGGATACGTCGCCTGAATCCTTCTCCATATCTTCTCCAGGAATAATCAGCCCTGCCCAATCGATGACAGGCACAACTTGTTGGGCTCCCGGTGGTGCGATAACATTCGTCCCCTCCTTACTGCTTGTTGATTGTCTGGGGATATAGCATTTGGTTTCAAACTCCTTTGCGACCTCCTGCAGGAAACTTTCCCTCCGGGCCAACTCATTACGTGTGGGGGTTAACTCTTCATTCCCTGCCCCAATCACAGGTCCGCTGATCCCCTGCTTATTGTCGACTTTGGTCACTGGACTGCCAATTAGTCGAATCGGAGTCGCACCCTGACGGTGTCCCCGTACTGCGCCCACATGGTATCCCAATCCTGCTTTGCCTATCTGCTGTGGTAGGTGGATGGGCTCGGTGATTCCCTGACTGCTTTTCCCTAGTCCCTGTCCAGGTTGGAAGTTCATTTTAATCATTTCCTTTGCCACAAAGGTGAGTTCCGGAGGGACCCTTGGTTTCACAGCTGGAGCTCCCAGGCATCTATAATGGGGAGTGCTAATCTCTAGTGCTTGAAAGCTGGCAGGCGCCGCTGACTCATCCACATTGATTACTGGTAGGCCACTCCTGGGAGGAGAAGGGTCATCACATTCGGCCGAGATTGTTACCAGATTCCCATCGATGATCAACTTGATTTGTTGGTGGAGCGTGGAAGGAACTGCCCCGGCCATGTGTATCCACGGCCTCCCTAACAGCAGGTTGTAGCTTGCCGTGATATCCAGGACTTGGAAGGAGATATCAAAAGTACAGGGTCCTATCTCCACTGGCAATTCTATCTCCCCGATGGTGTCCCTCCGGGATCCGTCAAAAGCCCGAACCACCACATGACTGGCCCGCAGGCGCTTGGGACTGATGTTCATTTTCTTCAGCGTACTGAGAGGACATATATTCAATGCCGATCCCCCGTCGATCAGTACCCCATTCATGACATATCCTGAGGAGATTACTGCAATGTGTAGCGGTTTTCGGTGCCCCCTTCCCTCTTCGGGAATGTCCTCATCTGTAAAGGATATTGCATCGGTTTCCAATAACTGGCCTACCAACCGGCCGAAACCCTCCTCACTAATTTCTTTGGGCACAAATGCCTCCTCCAGAACCTTCATCAGGGTTTTGCAATGCTCACTGGATGACAACACCAAATCCATGACTGATGTTAGGGTTGATTCCTCGTTTAAAATCTGGATCCCCCTCATTTCTGGGTGATCCATCCTTTTCAAAAACTCTATGGCCCTTTCCTCAGAAACCTCTTCATTTTTTCTCTTTTGGCTCTCAAGGACTCGCCCGGGCAGATATAAGGGGTTCCCCTTGGTCGTCACGGAAGCACAACTGACCGCTTCCTCTGGCATTCCCCCATAATTCCAGGGTACAGTCTTCAGACTACTGATAGGGAGTTGCGGCCTGGCTGCAAGGATGATGGGCCTCGGGGGGCTGTCAACTTGACAGGTCCTTCCATGCCATTTGTACTTATCCCTATCAACCTGATGGGCGTTACCCGTGCATTCCCATGATCGTGTATTACGTTGATCATCTCCTCAATTTTCTGCACGTAGTTCAACCTTGGCGGCCCCCCAGCCTCACTTGCCTCTGTCACATTGACTCCCCCCCCCCCATCATGTCTTGGCAGGGGATTTGCCTTAACATTCGGGGAGTCTGGCTGCTCCACCACAATCTCCCCGTTGTCGATCATGTTTCTGAATTATATGTTTCAATGTCCAACAATCCTGTGTATCATGACCCGGGGAACCCGAGTGATAGGCGCACCCGCTTGCTTGGATCAAATCTCCTTCCCTTCGGGTCACTTGGGGGAGCCAAATTGATTATCTTCTTTTGGGCCATCAATACCGCTAATACTCGTTCAAGCGGCTCCCCGAGCGGGGTGAATACTCGGTTTTGCGAGGCCTCATATCTTCTTCGCCCTTCTGCTCTTTGATCTGTGAAATTGGGCTGTCGGGATGGCCCTCCCCTTTGTGCCTGTACCGGAAGATGGCTTTCTGCTTTTTTCTGGATGACCCTTGTAGGATGAGGGAGACATCCTCTTCCTTCTTCTTTTGGACCCTCCGGGAAGTGCTGCTATAGTTTCCATTCTGTATTTGCTCAGCAGCAGTTTCTAAAGCAGTAAGATCCCGGATTTTACCCGATTTCAACCCCATGTCTACCATCTCTCCATGTTTAATCATTTCAGCAAAAGGTCTTCCAATCCCCGAGATGACCCTCTCATAATATGGTGCCTCCTGGATGTCTACAAAGGTCATCACCATCTCTGATTCGTTCATTGGGGGGGTTACCTGTGCGGCCATGCCCCTCCATCGTTGGGCATATTCCCTGAAGGACTCCCTAGGCTGTTTCTTAACCTTTGTCATTTGGTACCTGTCAGGGGCCATCTGGGCCTGAAAGCTGTATTGGGTCAAGAAGGTATGGGCCAATTCCTCCCAGTTGTGGATTCGGGCGTTGTCGAGGCGGGCATACCAGATTCTTGCCTCCCCTGTTAAGCTTTTCTGGAATAGTTGCATTCTTAACCCCTCGTCCTCGGCATAAGCCCCGAGTTCTCCAATGTATATTTTCAAGTGTGTATAGGGGTCTCCCTTTCCATTGTACTTTTCAAACTCGGGAACTTTGAACTTTTCTGGATATCTGGCTCCGGGGAAAACACATAAATCCGAGTAATTAACCCTGCCCAGGGATCCTATGCCCTTTAGAGATTGGATGGTTTCCTCCATGTGTTTCATTTTTCTCCGAAGGTCGTCATTATCCCCCTCTTCTGGGATAGTAATCACTGTCCTGCTAGGTATGGGAACGGGCTTTGGGATGACTGGCTCGTCCTTGAGTCGGGGTTGGTCCTCTTTAAGCAAGTTTGTACCATTTTTAGGAGGATTCTGATCATCCCCTGGTGGTGGAGTATTATGCGATCCCTGGTTTACCGGATCCCTGTTCTGATTAAGAACTGTTCCTTTAACATTGTGGCCATTTCCATCATCTGTCTTTTAAAATCATCAAACTCCTCCCGAGATATGGAATTATGGTTAGGAAGATCAGCCATTTCAGATGTAGAGACCTGGGCTTTCTTAGACTGCGAACGGGTTTGAGGAGCAATCCTACAGAGACAAATGGTTCGAAGTTTAGTCCAGGGGAAATGAAAACATGGATGCATGCTAAAGCTATAACTTTTTTGTGTTTTGGGGTTCTTTTAATCTTTCCCTGCAAAATAGAAAGTTAGTAGTCCTTTAGTGCCATAACCAATGCTAAACATGCTTTATCATGCTCCCCCAACTATTCCCTGCAATTCACAGCGGTTAGTAATCTCTTTCGACATAGAAAAGGGATGTATGAATATTGAATGAGATCATGACATTTAGACATATAAACGTAAAAAGGCATGAAGAGACTTTTCCTGCGTTGGGTTATTCTGAGGATGACCTATCCTAGGGTTACTCTCACGGGCTTTTCGGCATGAATGTTCCCAAATCTTCGCAATCTACTCGTTTGAGCCCTTTCGATTGGAGCGGATTTGAGTGGTGCGTTTCCTGAGCCATCTCCGGGGAGCAGCCCCATCGAGTCCAGTAATAAGCAACCGACAGGTTCGCCTCAGGAGGAGGTACTCTCTCAACATACATTCACATTCATCGTCCTCACCGTATGCAAATGATTTCTTTAAAGTAAAGCCATTCCATTCAATCATTCATTCATTGGACAACAACACACATTCGCACAACAAAAGTAAAAAATCAAAATATCGCACACACACACATTTTATGAATTTTAAAGGATAGGACAGCATCAAGATTTGAACGCGGCTTAAGCCCTCTAATGTCCCCAGCAGAGTCGCCAGCTGTCGACGCCGGGTTTTTCGCTTTCTCGGTCTTTCCCAATTTTAGCCTTTTGGTTTAGATGATTTTTGGAAAAGGTCGGCATTGAGGTCGACGGGGTTTTGAAAGATCGTTTTTATGATGAGCCAATTAACCAGAGTCGCCAGTTGGTATATTTGAAATGGATGTACCAACTCATCCGAGTTTTCGCTCTTTTGTAAATCGCTGGCTCATATGTGACTCCGAATTAATTTGATCTGCGAATTGAGATTCATAGAGTTCGGGGGCTTGCTTAAGTGAGGGGAAGGTGTTAGGCACCCCTCGACTTCCGTGAAACACGGTTACCGCAATCTTGATGCTTTCCTATCCTTTAATTCATGAATATGTGTATGTAGGTGCGCGCGTGTGTGTGTGTGTGCCTATGTGAATGTTGTGGTGAGTTTGTATGAAAGAGTCATTTGGATTTTAGGGAAAATCGTGTTTTAATTTGAGTATGCTTAGGAATGTCTTTTCGGTATACCCGAGAAAGCTTTATTCTTTATGAGAAAGGTTTGGTTTTAATTGTCCAAAACTATGAGATTTTCATTAAAGGTTGTTTTGGCAAAATAAGAGCTTTAAACCTTCGTCTAAATAGGAATCGAGATCTATACGTTGCTTTCATGAAATGATCGGGCAATTTCTAGAATCTCTTTCACCCTATGCACAAAGATTTAATAAAACGTTACTTATTTCTAAAATCAAATTTTGTGATGTTTTAAAAACGATTTTCTTTAGCTTTCTCGTTAGATAGGAATCGACATTCATTAACATTTCTCAAATTTTAACCTCGTGATTCTAATATCCTACTTTGATTGATTTTATGAAAATCTTATCATTTAGCTTTGAAATCAATTTCGTGTCATAAATCAAACCAAGCATAAACACGCGTCGGGGCTATTCATGGGCATGTAAGCCATCAAAATGTCCCCGAACGCCAACAATCACAAATTTCACTATTTCGGGGCCTTAAGCACGATTCTCGCCTTAGCGTCGTTTTAAGGCCCAACGATTACATATTTACAATGAAAAACTACGTCATTTCTACTTCTTACATCAAGATATGTCCATCATCGGATTGGGACCTCGGGGTCGCTTTCCTAGGCTCACAACCAAGTGTCCACACACAAACAATCGGATATTACAAGAAAATAAACCAACCCGGATAATCTAACAATACCAAGACATCCTAAAATGACGATTTAAAGGAATTGATACCAAATATAACACCTTAAAACCAACAAAGAAATTAATGAACGAATATCATCGGGTTGTTAGGAAGAGTTTTATTCCGATGGAAACTTCACTCATAATCCCTAATTCATTGTTCAATCAATAAATTACATGAAAAATTGCATCTAATTTGATCAAATGATATGATAGAAATTGATATCACAAAAGAGATTTCACCTTGCAATTGATATCCAAATGGATGTGAACTTGATGTATTTGAATAGAAGGAAAAAAATCTATTTGATACAATCAAATCAAAAGAAAATTACTCCTCTCTTTTTTCTCTCTTTTCTTCCTATTTGATTGCAAAATTTATGCTATTTCTTCCTCAATTTCCGAGTTTTGCTGCTGTTTTCCGCTGGAATTCTTCCTCTTTCAAATTTTTGCTGAACCTCCTGTATGCTGCCTGAAGCTGGCTTAAATAGGCTGGCCAGAGCCAGCCGCAGATCTATCTGCGGCTGGGCCGCAGATGGATCTGCGGCTGGCCAGCTGGCACGCCTCCCATCGCACTCAGCTGGTAGTGCTGATTTCCTTCCCGGTTTTTCGTGCTGGCGCACCCACTTGGCCGCAGATCTATCCGCGGCTGGCGGGCTTGACTTTCTCGATTTTCGTGCCACGCCTCGATTTTCGTACCGCAACGTCGGTTTTCGCTGACAGGCTCGTATTCCGCAGTCCGGGAACTTCCGGGAGACGTGCCACCTCATTCGGAAATGCCTGCTTCGGACGGTCATGCTGTCACGTCGACTTGGGCTGCCCAAATCATTGCGGCGGTGCCGGGCGCTTGCCCTTGTGCCCGCTCCTTTGCTTCCGCAAGCCGGTTCAATTGACGATTTCGCCCTCCTGTCATGGTTAGTAGAAGGAAACGCAAAATTTGGGTGTCTACAACATGCATATACACATATAATTTACTTGATCAAAATTAGATATCAATTCTTGTTTCTTATGACATACCAGTACAATCCGATTTCCCCAATTTCCTTTGTTTAGCTGCGGCTGCGTTCTCCTTTCTTTTCTTTTAGTCGGTTCGTATCAGATGTATAATGAGGATGTGACGCCCCCAAATCCGTGCATCATCAAACACAAGATATGATGCTCACGATACATCTCACACCATTATCTTTCTAAATAAACCTCATAAATTAATAATAATAATAATAATAATAATAATAATAATAATATAGATATATAATAATAACATCCAAATAAAATCCCAGGTTCACATAACCTTAAATAATCTTAAACTTAGCGTTTATCGCTACATTACATCAACGCGGAAATCTAAATATATTACAAAGATAAACTTTCAATTCTTCATCTTAGATTTTCCTTTGTCCTTGCCCGAGCCCTCTGCCTTCTCACCCTTAACTGAAATGTTAAAGCAAGAATGGGCACAAATTGCCCAGCAAGTATATAAAATAATATGATAATGAATATCAAGAGTAAATCGTCTGTTTTGACATTTCTCCATAATCGAAAGAATATTCAAGAAGTAGTGTCGAATGTCAAAGACAAGAGTTCTAGAATTTTCAACAGCGTACTAAGGGGTATAAGAACCCTGAACATTGTTTTAATTCATCGAAAACCATCAGAAGTTTTGACAATCAAATAGACTGTAAAACATTCTCCGTAAGTACTCCAGGTGATCAGCCTTCCGTACCCTACATTGTGCACAAGCATAAAGTTTAAACACTTAAGCGTAAATGGGACTATATGCCCGACATCAGTTTTACCCCGTTATTCGGGTTGTTCATCTTAGTATTCATGCGGGACCGCACCAAAACAATTTGGATTGGTAGATTTTAAGTAGCTACAATGAATTTGAATAATTCAATTGATAATCGTTTCACATCATTAGTCTCTAGCCAGAACAAAAGACCAGAAGGCATTCTTAAAAATAGTTCATATTCAATTAAGAACTTATACACAATTGAAATTGAGTTATCATCAATTAAACTTGAACAAGATATAAACTCGAATGAGATATAACTAGCAAATGAGGAGTTGGTAAATAAATTTCACAAATTAGGAAACTTACTTTCGTAGAAACAAAATGAATTAAGATAGAATACTTGCCTTTCTCATAGTTTACGTTTACTGCTTAACTATACTTCAAATAACCTATATATTAATATATAGATATTCATTAGCCTTCTATACTCATTAACAGACTCTCAGATCATACTCATTCAATACATACCTAATGTAATTGCTTCACGCTTACAAGCATACACTTAGCCAAATATAAATTCAAATCATATATCTCAAATTCTTGCTTTTGTTCAAAAGTTTCATTTATAAGTTCCGTTTAGACCTTTTAAAATATTGGTTCTAAATAGTCATTACATGTTTAGACAGTACAAACATTCCAATTGACACATAACAAAGCTTGTAAGGGTTCAATATATATGTACCAAGCCTCAGTTTACAAACAGAATCTCTTGACAACTCTGCAGCATGGCGCGGCCGCGCTGCATTTATGCCTGGGAGTGGTGTGGCCGCGCTACTCCCTTTCAGCCCAGAATTAAGGTTTTCATGCACAACTCATTTACTAGCATGTTAGGGTCTTTGTATAGAACATATACACACAATAACCTGGAAACTTAGAACCAAAATAAATCCATGCATTCAATATTCAGTTAACACATTTTGAAAATTTCTTTTTTAAAAACAAGTTTAATAGTTATTTTCCTTAAAGACTGGCCAAGATCATATTTGACCCTCGGATTATTGCTACATAGGTTCTTATACACATGTTCAATGTTAATAAAATGTATCTACGTCATTTATTCAATCCATGGTAACTTTTCCTTTAAAACTTATCAAATCAAAACTTACAATTCAACTTTGTGATAACGTATTCATGATACAACTTAATAGGTGTTTAAAGCTTCTTCATGCTCATTATTCTAGGTTACGTTGGGTTCTAAAGGCTGAGCAATTTAACAAGAAACATCAGTTTCTGTTCTGGTGCAGGCGCGATCGCGCCCTGTTTAGCCTTGGTACCAGCGCGGCCGCGCTGGTACGCAGACACAGGTGTTGCGACTGTTGCGAACCAGACTTCCAAAAATCCATGCAATAGCAATTTTAGACACATCCAGACATTATAAACTCAACCAAAACAACATAACATATGTACTTAACCATTCTAACAGCACCAAAAACACTATTAGCCAATTAAGAGCCTCCAAAATCAAAGTTCTTGTTATTTCCTTCATATTTCGCATACTTAGCGTAATCATTCACCACATATTCGTTTTTGAACCATTTTAATCCGTTCAAGTTGCATTCTTTTCGTTTCTTAACATAATAACACAAACAACCATAACTTAACAGATTGTTACATGAATTAAACATCAATTTCGATTCCATAATAAGTTATTTTGTACATTTCCTACCAAAAACCAACTTTAGCTTCTTAGAGGCATTTATACAAACATAAAGCATGCATGGCTTTAATTCATGAATTTCTGTGTACTGGAAGCATGATTAATCCAGAACTCATGTTCTTAATATTCCAACATCAATAATTAACAACTATATGGCAACACAAGCCACAAACAAGTCATTTACCAATTCTATATGCATTTTCCTCTTTTATATATAAGGAAATAAAAGTTCTTATGAAATACCTCTTGAGTGAATTTCCTCCTTGAATTAATCTGGAAATGCTTCCCTCCTTGTTTGCGTAACCTCACAGAATCACTTCAGGATTTCTTCAATCTCTCTCTCACTCAATTTCGTATGGTATAGAAGTTTTAGCAAAAGAGGAAGTATTTTCAAGGTATGTAATTTATAGACTTGATACAGTTTGAGTCCCTTCATGATTTCTAGCCTTCAATCATCAGTTACCCACATTGAATCCTTTTGCATCAGTTGCATATCAAATACTAAAGAGAGGGGTTATAGATTTTGAAAGGTTTTGGTTAAAAGAATAAAATGAAATACTCCCTCCTCTTCAATTTGGCATTATAACCGTACCATTCTCAATTTTGTCCCAATTTGAATGTCACGAGGGTCCCACCAAAACCAGCTGACTCCTTTTAAAAAATATATATATTATATTAATCAATTAATCAATTTAAGAAATCATTTGACCATTTTGCCCTCCAAAATCAACATTTTCGATATTAATATCGATTCATACTAAAATCGACGTTCCGAACGTCGTGGGATTATTTGCTTCGCCAAATTCAACCCCGAACTTGAGTTTGACTTTTTACCCAAAAAAGCCAACCGGTTGACTTTGACCAAAAAGCCAACCGGTTGACTTTGACCAAAAAGTCAACCCCGACACATTTTGTGTTTATAGTCTTTTCTTACTAATTTCGACGTTCCGGACTCAAATATACAATTTGCGTCTTCAAATTACACTCCAAACTCAAATTCGAGTTTTAACTCTATTTCTTGCATTTTATAAAATTGTTATCTTTCTTAGTTACTTCAAACAATTAAATTAGTTTAAACTAACCATTAAAAATACGTCTCATCACATAGCACATATACATACATTTAATTAATCACATCGAGTTTCACATAATTTCATTTTAAAAAAAATATTCATCGAATTACATAAAGGTCTCGGATATTACAGAGGAAGATTAGGTTTTAGTTATTTATTTACTAATTAATATCTTTTATTAATTCTTTTAATTTTAATAGGATTTAAAATTACACAAATATAAATCAGACCCAATTAATTTTAAGGCCCAATCTTATCAAATTAATCTATTCATCACTTATTAATACTTATTAGCCCACATAAATTAAATGACCAATTTGACCCAAATAAAAGACAAAGTTCAAACAATATGTTTTAAAAAAAATATTTAATTTTATTTATTATTATTATTAAAAAAAATCGGGTTATTACATTTCACCAATCCGCAGAACAGAAACTACGCCTCCCACAACAAAAACACCAAATGGCCCACTTCCTCCGGAGCCCAAAAATGGAGACGCCGTGGACAAAGAAGGTAACAACTTGTACCGCTCTACAATTATCAAAATAAATACTAGACAAGATAACCTAATTCAAAGAATACAAATACGAGTCCTATGAATCAACTACAAAATGAAACTAGTATACGAATTTCACAAGAAACAATTATGTGAAATAATAACGGAAATTGAAATGAAGAACAAAACGAACTAATTAAATTTCACATGAGTATTGCTGAAAGAGTACGAAAATCCATACCTGGATTAAGCAATGTAATACCCAAAATTATAACCTCAATTATAGTTCGTTAAACTCCCTTCGTCCAAACTAATCAAAAGAATAAATAAATAACTAACTTATAAACTTAATGATAATTATATTATTAAATTTAATAATCCTCATCTTTTATAATCCTGTTACCATGACATATTTCAATTAACCAAATTTCATTATCTTATTATTGCAATTTTTAACTTTATAATATTTATGCATGCCACTTAATGTTGGACAAAAGCATTTGCTCACATTAAGTTCCATTAATTAATTAGAATTGAACCATTAATAAGTCAGCACATGATTCATAATGACAACTTTCAATCTCTGCACATTCCGATTATTAATTACTATATAACATACATATATATAAATGATACCTTTAGTAATTATATGATGCACACCTTTAACTTATAACATATAAACTATTAATATAACTGTGTGTGGAAAAGAAAATAATAAACTGTATTATGGAACTTGGTGACATCAACCGAATACTCACACCTTAGTATTAACTTTAGATTGTAAAGAAAAGACACATGCATATACACATATAATTTACTTGATCAAAATTAGATATCAATTCTTGTTTCTTATGACATACCAGTACAATCTGATTTCTCCAATTTCCTTTGTTTAGCTGCGGTTGCGTTCTCCTTTCTTTTCTTTTAGTCGGTTCGTATCAGATGTATAGTGAGGAAGATTAGGTTTTAGTTATTTATTTTATAATTAATATCTTTTATTAAAATCTTTTAATTTTAATAGGATTTAAAATTACACAAATATAAATTAGACCCAATTAATTTTAAGGCCCAATCTTATCAAATTAATCTATTCATCACTTATTAATACTTATTAGCCCACATAAATTAAATGACTAATTTGACCTAAATAAAAGACAAAGTTCAAACAATATGTTTTAAAAAAAATATTTAATTTTATTTATTATTATTATTAAAAAAAATCGGGTTATTACACCAACTCTCAAGAGCCTTCAAACCCTAGTTTCCCAAGATCTCCAGAAAACTTAAGCATCTGTGTATTACCTTCAATTCAATCTAACCTCATGGTAAATTATCAAGTCATTCTCGGAAACCAAGTCTGTTTTGATAAAATTGATGATGTTGAGCATAAGTACAGGGATATTTTGAAACTAGTGCAAGATGCTGGATTTACTGAATGCTTGGAGGCTAGCACCAGAATCGAATCTACTCTGCTCTGGTGAAGGAGTTTTATTTGAACGTTATTTATCGTGGCAGTGTTCTGACTATAAAGGTCAAAAGAATTACTCTGCAAATGAGTGCTTCAGAAATCAATCATAACTTGGGATTTCTCAGTCGAGGAATTACATCTTTCGATGAAATTGATGAAGAAAAAGGAAAGCAGCTGATAAGGTTTCAGAAAAAGTCTATGCTCAAGGGAATCAAGAAAAAGGATTTTCCTCAAGAGTATGAATTTCTTGCTGACATTGTTGCCAAATATATTTTGTGCAAAGATACCGCATATGATACAATCAGCGAACTGCAACTGAGGTTCATGACTGCTATCTTTGTGAAGAAAGAAATCAACTTTGGAGCTGTTCTCATTGACTGGTTAGCAAAATGGATTGATGATGCCAAGGTAAAGATGCGTGAAGGCAAGTCAACAACAAAGATGTTTTATGGAAGATTTATAAGCATTATTCTGAAGAAGAGACTCAAGAACATAATAGAAGATGAAGAAAGGGAGGCCCTAAACTGCAACAAGAGGATCACCCCTAGATTGTTTGAAGACTAGAAGAAGAACCCAGGAAAGGCCAAGAAGGCAAGAAAAGCTAAGGGTGGAAATGAGCGATTCAGTAGTAAAAAAGCCAAAGTCCTTTAAAGCCAAAGGAAAGAGGGAAGTGGATGAAGCTATGGAAGAAGAACCTCAAGAATCAGATGAAAATCCGAACAGTAAAGC
Organism: Aralia elata; assembly: GCA_034770075.1. Taxonomy (NCBI): domain Eukaryota; kingdom Viridiplantae; phylum Streptophyta; class Magnoliopsida; order Apiales; family Araliaceae; genus Aralia; species Aralia elata. The sequence goes on from CM068381.1 coordinate 25,585,223, forward strand.
TCTTATCATTTTTTATGGCCATCCCCTGACGAGAAGAGGAAGGTTGAGAAAAAGAAAATCATTAAGAAGAAGGTTTAACAAAAGAAGTCCAAGAAGAAGATCTAGAAGAAGACAGTTAAAAGAAAGGAGAAGTCTATAAAAGTAAGTGAAAACGTCAAGGATGAGTCTCAGGAGTTTTCTACATCTCATTATCATAGAATGATTGATTCAACTGTTGATCAACCCATAAAAAAGAAGAAGAAGGTGGAAAGAGAAGGAAAAATTTCCAAGGATACTTTGAAAAATTTCTCCAGTTCCAAAGAAGAAGAAGGAAAAGACATCATAAAGCCTGTTCCCAAGAATGCTCCAAGGAGAATAAGTATGAGAATAAGACAACAATGGAAAGGTTCTGTCAGCACAGGCCCCCTCCAATCATAGAAATTGATGATTTTGAAGATAATTAATCCTCTATAAGGGACTCTACATCCATGATAAACACTAATGATGAGCTTATTTCTGAGGAAGCAGAAATAACCAAGCCAACTCAAGAAGCAGAAATGGTTGTAAAAGTTTTCATACCTGAACCACAAACTGATGATGATGAAACGGCTATGAAGGACTCCCCTCCTGAGCCTCAAAATGAGGATAATGTAATAGTTGAGATGGCCTCAGCACCTGAGCCAAGTTCAGAGGATGACATGACTGAAATAGCACCAGTGCTCGAGCCAATGCATGAAGAAGAAAAGACTATTTCAACTGAGTCTGATTCTGATGATTCTGTTGTGAAGGGTTGCATGCCTGAGCCACAAGTCACTGAAGACGTTGACGTGAATCTAGAAAAAGTAATGATAACCTGGTCGTGATGCTTGATAGGACAGAGCAGCATGTAAGTGAAGAAGGTCAAATTATGGAAGCATCAAGCTCTAGACCAAAGGAATTAAGGAAAAGGAAAAGATCAGACAAAATAGTAGAGAAGAAGGGAAAGAAGAAAGCAGAAGAGATAATGAAAGAGAAAAAGCAGAGAAGGCTAGAAAAGAAGAAAGAAAGGAGATTGAGAAAAGCAAAAAGAAAGGAGGAAAAGAAGTTGAAAGCCAAAAAGAAGAGAGTTACCAAAATGGTTAGTAAGTCCCATGTTCTAGAAATGGACAGAGCTACTATTCTATATGATCATGAGCATGTGCAGTTGCTGAATTTCGTACCTATACTGCCATTGCTGAGAGCTATATGTTTAAATGATCAAAGTTCTATATGGTAGAGCTACTCAATGTTTCCCAATCTCAATCTTGTTGCCCAGATTTTTCCAAGTATTCTGTCGTTTGGAACTTTGTTAATATGCAAAGAACCTTTCTATCCAAAAAACCGTAACTTTCAGGTAATCTCTATATCCAATCTGTTAGTTTCTCATCGTCGGTTCCTCTGTTCTTTGATCATAATGAAGAGGTCGTAGAATCTCCCTCTACGATCTTCGAGCAATCGTTTTGGCTGGTCTGTATCAATGAAGATCAACACTCTGCGAATAATCAAAATACCATTGTCCCGGTCGTAGAGTCCCAACACTCTAAGACCATGAAATGACACTGACTCTTCCAATCGTAGAGCCACGCAATACTATGATTTGTTAGGTTTGTATATAGCGCGAACATGCAATCAAATTACATAAATAGTGCGGAAGTGCAATAAAACGGATTTTAAATTTTTTCATACAAACCATCACCATGATCATCCTTGTGATCAATTATCAATTAAACAAAAGAGATAGAGATATAGAATTATACCCTCGTGAATCAAAGCTTCCTCAGGTACAAGTTCACCTCCAATTCCTTCGCGTTCTCCTTGAATTCCACCGATTAAATTCCTTCCTTTGATCAACGTTAGCCACCCAAGTGTTTGGTCTCTAGAGTTGATCCACCAAAGAATAATGTTATTCAAGAAGATGGGTGTTGGCAAAACCCTAGTTTCTATCTCTATAGAAATTGCAAGTACTCTCTCTCTCTCTCCAATTCTTATGGAAGAGTATGTAACCCCATCTATGATAAGACATCTCTTATTTATAGATGTAGGAAAATCCTTCCCTAAATTATTTAGGATTAGGGTTTATATTCTAATTAAACTCCTTTAATTAATTATACTCCTAATCCAATTAGGAATGCATGAGAGAGTACTTCTATTAATTAATTCCCAATCCCTATTAGGAATTAAATAATAGTAATGGTAATAATAATAAGACTCTTCTTATTAATTTATATTTAATATTTCCAAAATATTAAGTTATCTAATTTATTCTATCTCCATAGATTAAATTAAATACACTTAACTTATTATTACAATTATGTCATTTACTTCTTAAACAAATATTTTCCTTTTGCGGTGTGACCTTTTAGGTTCTCCATATTAAACCGGTTGTGAATAAATCAATTAGAACAATTCTAATCTTATTTAAATAAATAAATTAAACTATTTAATTTATTTAAATAAATAATATTTATTATACAATAAGGGTAATCCCCCTTAGCGATCAACGACTTTCCAGATAATATAGATTTCAACATTAATCACCAAAGAACCTTTCAGTGAATAGTTACCGTACAATTCAATCCTTCTACCATACAATGTCCCAATTAAATATAAGACATGGATTTACTGTCAAGTCTTATTTTATTTAATTATATGTATTTTGATTCCCAAATGCACAACTCTAAATAATGTAAATTAGAAACTCCTTTCTAATTTCATTCTGCCTTGGCCAAGGACTACTGAGTTGTCATTTATCGAATCACATAGGACATTCACATCTTTTACTAGACGTGGTAGATTCTTTGTTGATCATTCACCTATCTTCATATACAACTTATTATACCCAATCATACCCTTTGATATACCCTAATGGTCTTAAGGGACATGTTAAAGCATAACTATCATACACAAGATACTATGATGATCTCAAGTCCAAGGATTAGTTGTACTACTATCATTAGAGGAATTCCTATTGACAGGCGAGTAAAACTCCATTAGGTATTCCTTAGCGAGCCACGTTCAGTGAACTTATTCTCCAATAAGCACCTACATACTTGCTTTAGTGTCTCCACACAAATGATTATGAGATCAATCATCCTCTTCTTAAGAGCAAGCAACGTATGTACTAATCTATCCGGATTCACTAATCCCCTTTTTAGTAATCCAATGATTAGGAACGATTTTAGTTTGTGAGCTATCTAGAATTTAGATCTCATTAGCATGATCACCATCATGATTCTAAAAGCATTGCTCAAAACTATGGGTTTATCACATTTAATATAACAGCACTATGTAGATAATATAAAATGTCTTTTAAGAAAATCAATTCTTTTATTAATAAATGAATAAGATTACAAAGTATATGCTACATCATATCAAATATGATTGGCTTGTGTGCATACTACTTTCAATCTCCCACTTGCACTAAAGCCAATCGCCATGGTATCTAATACCCATCTTCTCTAAGTGACGATCAAACTGTTGTTGTGTTAAAGCTTTAGTAAATGGATCTACAATGTTGTCTTGAGAGTCCACACGCTCCAGGGTGACATCTCCTCTTTCAATGATCTCTCTAATTAAATGAAACCGCTGTAACACGTGTTTGAATTTCTGATGAGACCTGGGTTCCTTAGCCTGCGCAACAGCTCCGTTGTTGTCACAGAATAAAGGTACGGCTCCTCTAATGCTAGGAACCACTCCAAGTTCAGCTATGAACTTCTTCATCCAAACAGCTTCCTTTGTAGCTTCACTTGCAGCTATGTACTCTGCCTTTGTCACTGAATCAACAACTGTTTGCTGCTTGGAACTCTTCCAACTCACCGCGCCACCGTTTAAGGTAAACACATACCCTGAAACGGATTTACTGTCATCTTGGTCCGTTTGAAAACTTGAGTTTATATAGCCCTCTAGTTTCAATTCAGACCCACCGTAGACAAGAAATATATCCTTAGTTCTTCTCAAGTACTTTAGGATGTTTTTCACTGCCTTCCAGTGCTCTTCTCCTGGATTCGACTGATATCTGCTCGTTACACTAAGTGCATGAGCGACATCTGGTCTAGTACATATCATACCGTACATAATAGATCCTATTGCGGAAGCATAAGGAATCTTACTCATCCGATCTCTCTCCTCAGGTGTCTTTGGGGCCTGTTTCTTGGAGAGATGTATTCCATGGCTCATCGGCACGAGACCTCTTTTGGAATCTTCCATGCTAAACTTCTTTAGCATCGAGCCAATGTACTTTTCTTGGGTTAAGCCAAGCATCCTTTTAGATCTATCTCTATAGATCTTTATCCCCAAAATATAGGATGCCTCACCCAAGTCCTTCATGGAGAAGTGTTTAGATAACCAAATTTTGATCGACTGTAGCATAAGAACATCATTCCCTATCAGTAATATATCATCAACATATAATACAAGGAATGAAACAGCGCTCCCACTAACCTTCTTGTACACACAAGGTTCATCCTCATTTTTGATAAAATCAAACCTTTTGATTATCTCATCAAAACAAATGTTCCATCTTTGAGAAGCTTGCTTCAATCCATAAATGGATCGTTGTAGCTTACAGACTTGGTTTGTTCCAACTGTTGAAACAAAACCCTCTGGCTGTATCATATATACATTCTCCTCAAGCTCTCCATTGAGGAAGGCCGTTTTCACGTCCATTTGCCAGATCTCGTAGTCATAATAAGCTGCAATTGCAAGCAAAATCCGAATGGACTTGAGCATAGCTACTGGTGAGAAGGTTTCATCATAGTTAACTCCTTGTCTTTATTTGAAACCTTTTGCAACCAGTCGGGCCTTATAGGTCTCTACCTTACCATCTGCTCCAGTCTTTCTCTTAAAGACCCATTTACACCCAATAGGCTTAATGCCCTCAGGTGGTTAAACCAAAGTCCATACTTGGTTTTCATACATGGAGTCCATCTTGGATTTCATGGCTTCTAGCCATTTCTCTGAGTCTTCACTACTCATAGCCTCTTCGTAAGTTAATGGATCATCATTATCTATGATGCGTACCTCATCATCATCTTCTATGATAAATCCATACCTATCAGGTATCTTCGGTACTCTTCCAGATTTACGAATAGGTAGTGGTACAGTAGGTTCTTCTACTTGGTCAGGTACCTGACTTTGATCTGGAGTATTTTGTGGTTCTTGAACTTCTTTAAGATATATCTTACTCCCACTGACCCCTTTAAGGATAAACTCCTTTTCCAAGAAGGCAGTGTGTTTCGCTACAAACACCTTTTGATCAGTAGGATGATAGAAATAATATCCTAAACTTTCTTTAGGATATCCCACAAATCTACACTTGTCGGATCTAGTCGTCAACTTATCATGCTCAAACCTTTTGACATAAGCTGGACAACCCCAAGTCTTAACATGCTTAAGACTAAGTTTCCTCCCTGTCCATATCTCATATGGGGTCTTTGGGACGGATTTGGTAGGTACCTTGTTAAGGAGATATGCAGTCATTTCTAGGGCATAACCCCAGAAGGATATTGGAAGGTCGGTAAAACTCATCATGGAACGAACCATGTCCAACAATGTTCGATTTCTCCTTTCAGATACACCATTCAACTGTGGCGTCCCTGGTGGAGTCCATTGTGAGATTATACCATTTTCTTTGAGACAATTGAGAAACTCATTGGTCAAGTATTCCCCTCCTCGATCCGATCGAAGAATCTTAATACTCTTACCAGTTTGCTTCTCTACTTCACTTCTGAATTCTTTGAACTTTTCAAACTATTCAGATTTGTATTTCATTAAATACACATATCCAAATCTAGAATGATCATCAGTGAAAGTAATAAAATAAGAATACCATCCTCGTGCATTCGTTGTCATAGGTCCACATACGTCTGTGTGAACCAACGCTAACAACTCTGTAACTCTTTCTCCTTTTCCACTAAAAGGAGATTTAGTCATCTTACCCATGAGACAAGATTCACAAGTTGGATATGATTCGTAATCAGATAGCTCTAAAAGCCCATCTTTATGCAACTTGGTTAATCTTGTTTCATTGATATGACCGAGTCTACAGTGCCACATAAAGGTATAATTAACATCATCTCTTTTTCTTTTCTTAGTTTGTTCAATTTGAAGTATATTTTCATGCAAGTCAAGTATGTAAAGTCCATTCAGTAGGTTCCCAACACCATATAAAACATTGTTATTATAAATAGAACAACTGTTGTTCTTTATTATAATATCAAAACCATCCATATCCAATACAGAAATTGAAATAATGTTTCTAATGAGTGTCGGAACATAATAACAATTATTTAAACTAATGAACTTGCCCAAAGGCAGTGCTAAACAATAAAATCCTACAGCTAATGCAGCAACCTTTGCTCCATTTCCCACTCGTAGGACGACTTCATCCTTGTTCAGCTTTCTACTTCTGCTTAGTCCCTGCATATTATTACATATGTGAGAACTACAGCCGGTATCCAATACCCAAGTAGAATTTTGACTTTCAGAAAAATTAATTTCAATCATGAACAAAGCTAGATCAGAAGTCGAAGCTTCTCCAAGCTTCTCCAAGCTTCTTTTGGTCCGCAAGATACTCCTTGCAGTTCCTATTCCAGTGTCCCGGCTTATTGTAATGGTAGCAAATTCCTTTGCTATCTGGATCAAGTTTCTTTTTATGCTTTCTTTTCGCCTTGCCCTTAGCCTTCTTGTTTTTCTTCTTTTCAGAAGATACCTTGGGCCTCTTCCTTTTCTTGGAAGAATCATCCACTAGTAAGACTTGGTTCTTGTTGGATGAGAAGTGACCTTCAGCAGTTTTCAGCATGTTAAGTAACTCAGGCAAGCTGACGTCCAACTTATTCATGTGAAAATTCACAACAAATTGTGAGAAGGTGTCCGTTAGTGACTGCAAGATCAAATCTTGACTTAACTCCCCATCCATCACGAACCCAAGCTGTCCAAGTTGTTCAATCAGATTGATCATCTTAAGGACATGAGTCTCAACAGCAGTGCGCTCGGTCATACGAGATCGGAAGAGCTCCTTAAATATCTGATATCTAACAGTCCTACTTTGCTCACCATACAACTCTTTGAGGTGCAACAATATAGTAGGAGTATCCATAGTTTTATACTGACGCTGAAGCTCGTTACTCATGGATGCGAGCATGATGCATTGAGCCAAGATTGCATCATCTTGCCACTTTCTGAAAGTAGCAATCTCTTCCTCAGAGGCTGTTTCTGCAACATTTGCAGGGACTGGCGAATTTAGGACATAAGAAATCTTTTCAGCAGTGAGAACAATTCTCAGATTCCTTAACCAGTCCGTGTAATTCGGTCCGGTCAGTTTGTTAGCATCAAGTATGCTACGCAGTGATAGTGAGTTTGACATTTTTAAATTCTGCATGTGAAATAGACAACATTTTAGCATACATTCATTTAATTAATTACCAAAATAAATTAGGTCTTTATTTTAAATTGGTATCTCTCACTTTTTCATCAAACTATATTACCCTCAATCTATAGTTCGGCAAATCTAATTAAAGATTTCCTAATGAGATTAAGGATCCCATTTCAAATGTATATAGCCTTGTGTGTGCACAACAAACTATATATAAATAAATAGGTAGACAACTACTGTCAATTACATCACTATGTAACTCCTTGTATTTTGCCTCTTAGATTATAATGGTCAAGTGTGTGCACATCCGAACTAAAATAATCTAAGCTAAGTCCAACCTAGCACTTCCATATATGTGAAGAGAAAAAGACCACCCTTGTGTGTGCACAACAAAGTAGTAATGTTCAATTCCTTAATAAGCATCAAATGTGATAAAACAACATCTTAAATATTTAATACTCGCTTTGAGTGTGCACAACAAACTCATATTAAATATTTAATACTCTATTGTTTTACCATGCTAGAAGGTGACGTTCGATATTCTTAATATCTTTGAACGCTTAGAACTTAATATGATTTCTTTGAGGGTCTTATCTTGTTTAGCGCGTATGCACATATATATATAAAATACGCGTCATATTATTTAACATGCGAAGCATGTTGGATAATATATAATATATATAGTAAGCATGCACATATAGAATACTATATTCTACCCGGATTGATTATGGACTTTTATTCTAGTTTGGTTCACTAGAGCCACCAAGTGAACCAAAAGGTCAAACCTAGGGTGCAAGAATAAAATTTAAATATAACTATTACATTTAAACCCGTGCTCCAATACAAACGGGTCTTCAAGCGTTCTTTGCTCCTTCGTCTCCAATTCTTCAAAATTAATTCTAACTAGTCCTATTACATAAACTATTTACAATAAATAGAAACCTTGATCAGCAGTCAAGGGGAAATACATAGGAGGGAGATAGAATTTACATTAAAAAAAATTAGAGAAGACGAGGTACGCAGACCTCATTTATAAAAACTCATACATTCAAGCATCCTCTAAAATAATTTCAATCACACATTGGTCAATAGTCCATAATAAATCCCTATTTATTATCATACATATCTCTATATGTATCAATAAATAACATTCATCCTATGAATAATAAAACCATTCCATATATGCATTGATATCAATTAATGGGCAAACGTTTTGCTAATATTTAGTTTTGAAACAAAATAAACTCTTTTATTTTAATCAAAAACCAAATCCAAATTAAACTCCTTTAATTTTAGCAATCTGAAATCCTATTCCAGATAAAATAAACATCTTTATTTTAAACTTATATCAATTAAATAAACCATTTATTTTAATTGAAGGAAAAATTATTTTTCGGATTCTGCTGTCCGGCGCAGCTGCGCCCAGAATGAACTAGGAAACGGCGCAGCTGCGCTGAACCCCAGAAACGACTTTCTGGATTTGGGCGCAGCTGCGCTCCAGAATGAGCTGGAAACGGCGCAGCTGCACCGCGTAGCAGATTCAGAAAAAACAGATTCTGCCCAAAAATTTCGATCCAATCGCATACCATACACACATGGAATCATCAAAATCGATAATTAGCACAAGATTAGGCTCTGATACCACTGTTAGGTTTGTATATAACGCAAGCATACAATCAAATTACATAAATAGGGCAGAAGCGTGATAAAAAGGATTTTAAAATTTTAATACAAACCATCACCATGATCAATCTATGTGCTCAATTAACGATATAAACGAAAGAGAAAGAGAATAAGAATTATACCCTCGTAGATCAAAGCTTCCTCAGGTACAAGTTCAACTCCTAGTCCTTTGTGTTCTCCTCGAATTCTACCGATGAGATTCCTTCCTTTGATCAACGTTAGCCACCCAAGTGTTTGGCCTCTAGAGATGATCCACCAAGGAAGAATAGTTATTCAAGAAGATGGGTGTTGGCAAAACCCTAGTTTCTATCTCTATAAAAATTGTAAGTACTCTCCACAATCTAATGCAAGAGTGTGTAACCCTAATCTATGATAAGACTCCTCTTATTTATAGATGTAGGAATAACCCTTCCCTAAACTATTTAGGATTAGGGTTTCTATTATAATTAAACTCCTTTAATTAATTATGCTCCTAATCCAATTAGGAATTCATGAGAGAGTACTTCTATTAATTAATTCTCAATCCCTATTAGGAATTAAATAATAGTAATTGTAATAATAATAATAAGACTCCTCTTATTAATTTATATTTAATATTTCTAAAATATTAAATAATAAATATTAAGCTATTTAATTTATTCTATCTCCATAGATTAAATTAAATACACTTAACTTATTATTACAATTATGTCATTTACTTCTTAAATAAATATTTTTCTTTTGCGGTATGGTGACCCTTTAGGTTCTCCATATTAAACCGGTTGTGAATAAATCAATTAGAACAATTCTAATCTTATTTAAATAAATAAATTAAACTATTTAATTTATTTAAATAAATAATATTTATTCTACAATAAGGGTAAACTCCCTTAGCGATCAACGACTTTCCAAATAATATATATTTCAACATTAATCACAAAAGAACCTTTCAGTGAATAGTTACCGTACAATTCAATCCTTCTACCATACAATGTCCCAATTAAATATAAGACATTGATTTTCCTTTTGCGGTGTGACCCTTTAGGTTCTCCATATTAAATCGGTTGTGAATAAATCAATTAGAATAATTCTAATCTTATTTAAATAAATAAATTAAACTATTTAATTCATTTAAATAAATAATATTTATTCTACAATAAGGGTAATCCCCCTTAGCGATCAACGACTTTCCAGATAATATAGATTTCAACATTAATCACAAAAGAACCTTTCAGTGAATAGTTACCGTACAATTCAATCATTCTACCATACAATGTCCCAATTAAATATAAGACATGGATTTACTGTCAAGTTTTATTTTATTTAATTATATGTATTTCGATTCCCAAATGCACAACTCTAAATAATGTAAATTAGAAACTCCTTTCTAATTTCATTCTGCCTTGGCCAAGGACTACTGAGTTGTCATTTATCGAATCACATAGGACATTCACATCTTTTACTAGACGTGGTAAATTCTTTGTTGATCATTCACCTATCTCCATATACAACTTATTATACCCAATCATACCCTTTGATATACCCTAAAGGTCTTAAGGGACATGTCAAAGTATAACTCATCATACACAAGATACTATGATGATCTCAAGTCCAAGGATCACTGTGACAACCCGAATTTTTGTGATTAATTATAATAAGAATTTAATTTAGAATAATTCTTATTATGATTGAAGTTGGAATATATATGTGTTATATATATATATATATATATATATATATATATATATATATGTGATTTATTTGGTGAGCTTAGTATGTATATATATAAATGTGATATATATACGTAGATTCAGAATGAATGAGTTAATAATTAATTATTGTAGCGAGCGCGAATTGTGAATACCCTTGTAATTTGGGTTTATTAATATTATTAAATATATTAAATATTATTTTTATGTGACATGTTTTAAGGTTATTTTATAACTTGGATGATGTCAATTTATGAATTTTTATGCGTTGTTGAACCATAGGAGTGAATATATTAATTTCGCGTATTATCGCAAAATCACTATTCACGGGCACATTTCCCGAGGCACTATTCACGCCCGGATATTTTTACGTCTTTTTCGATTTCTATTAATTTCGTTAAGACATGTATGCGAACGAATAATTTTTCCAAGCGTCGGAAATTTTATTTGAGCTGATACGTGATTTTATCCCTATCCGAAATGTACTATATGGGTGTTCCGAATAAATGTACAAATCCCATAATAAAAATTTTGAGTAAAGTTATTGAGCAAATTTGGTACAAAAGTGGGAGTATTCGAATATATTTTTGGGTGTGTTGTATAATTTGGGAACCATTTAAATCCATGAGCCAATCAAAATTTGCCAAGTGTTGGAGCTAGCCAATGAGGGAGTGGCAAGAGGGAGGTGCCGGCAAGGTGTTGGTAATTACAACACCCAACACCTAGAAATTCCCCAATGCTCAACATTCTTCTTGAATGTTCAAACCCACCAACTCAGTTTCTCACCCCAAGCTCCATTCTCCCGAAGCATGTTCCCACCAGCCATTTCTCCTCTTCCATTCCAAGTTGCTGCAGTAAACATAGAGTGAGAGAAGCAATCAAGTTGCATAGAAACAAAGAGAAAAGAGGAGTACGGGTATTCTAAACCCATTTCCCTTTCCATGACATTCCTTCCTTACCTCCAAGCTCAGAAGTTTCAAAGTGAAAAGAGAGAGTAGAGAGATGATCTGCAGAAGAAGGAGAAGAAGAAGTAAGAAAAAAAAGAAAAGCTTAAGAGAAACTATTCTAGAGAGAGAAAGAAATGGGTGGAGTGGAGGAGCTTGCATAAGGCTACGGGAGGACTTGTGGAGCAAGAGGGGAGATTCTACCCAATTCCTACCAAGCCCTAATAATCATTAAGCATATGTGAAGGAGAATCAAAAAGTATGTTTTCAAGCTTTCATTTTTTTCCTCCTGGAGCTTTTCTATGCATGGTTGGGTTATTGTTGTTTTTGTTGGTTGTGAACGGTTTTTGATGTTGTTAAAAGGTTATATAAACCATTAATAACATTAAAGTGGAACCAAAATGCCAGAAATTCGTACCTATGCTTAAGGAGGATGAAGAACATGAAGAACATGAATATTTTGGACATTTTTGGACAATATGAACATTCGGACGAATTTTAGAGGACTATGTAGCTATGATTTTGTGTGTGTTTCATTTATTTGTTATTATGGTATTGTAGTTCCATGGGTTACAAAGTTAACCCAACTGGAATCGAGCAAAAAGGTGTAAAAATGAAGATTTGGTGATGATTTTAGTGAAGAACACTAAGAACACCAAAAACAGAGCATGAGTTGATACTTTGGCCTAAGATTTGGCCATGTTAATGTTGATGGGTAGCTTTGAATTTTTGATATGTTGTAGCTCTATGTCTTACGAGTCCATAGAGTCCGGAACGGACCAATTTGAAGGTCTAGAGAAGAAGTTATGAGGTTTGGAGTGAAGGAGGGTCAAAATCGCGATGTCTGGCAAGGGCCATCAGGCCACCCGTGCGCCCGCACCAAGGCCTCGCGCGCCCGCGCGCGCGCGCTGCCGCACGCCGTGCACCTGGTGCCGCCCGCCCGCGTGTGCGCTGCCCGACTCAGCTTCGACGTCCGTTGGGAAAATGACCATAACTTTCTCATACGACCTCGGATTTGGGCGATTCAAGATGATCCGGAAAGCTTAGAGATAGACCTACAACATCCATTAATTAGAATTGAAATTTTCTAACTAGAGAAATTTTGAAATTGACCATTTTTAGGGCTATTGTGCAAACGATAGGTGTTGGTCATGCGCGTGTGCAAGTATAATGCTCCCGACATTGTTAAATGATGTTCTAAGTTCTAAAATATGATTATTATGATTTATAATGATACTCAACATTAACCTTTGGGTATTATACAATTTGAATGGGCGTGCTAGGCGTACGCAATTGCGTGTCGCTTGGGCGTTCGAGTAGACAAGTTTGGTGTATGGGCGTGCAAGCGTCGTAACGTCGTGACAAGTGTGTATAACCTTATTTAATATTTTGTTTCTAATAATAATGAAACATGATAGAGTGTTATAACCCAATGTATGAGTATGCTAAGCATATTCTAATGAGGCGAATTAGGCGTGAGACGTGTAAACGTCGAAACGCCGTGGCAGGTGTTGAAGAACTTAAATAGTGTTTCAATTCAAATGAAACGAACATTATAAGATACGAAATAAAGTTAATGTAACCAATACGTATTGATGATGTTAAGGGTCGTAACGTTTTCAAACGACGCGACACAGAGTAACGTTTTAGAGTTAATCACATTTATTAATTTATAATATGTGAACATTATGAGATAAGAATTATTATAGTTTAAACCATTATATGAAGCCGTTTTAGTGGCTAATTGGTATTTTATTGTTAAATAAATTGTGTAGGATATTTTGAAGGACGAGCTATAATAATTTGGCAAGGAACGCTAAAGGCAAGTTTTTTTTCAGTAACTTGTTAACTTGTTTAAATGTATTGATGTACACGACTTGATTACTGAATCTTTCATTATTATGTGGATTATACGTGAGCATGATTTATGTGTGCACAAGGTGCAATTATGTGACTATATTGTTCTATGTGGAACTTGAATTATTGTAAATATACAATGTGAGATGCATGAGGTATGCTATGAGATGCAGGATGCATATATATAAATGAATTGCATAAAATTTATAATGCATAAGTAAGATGCATAATATGAAAATCATGATGCATGGATAAAATGCAAACTTATGTGTTACGTGAAACATGAAATGTGAAAACTGTTAGATCTTGCTGAGCCGTCGTGCTCATTCTTGCAAAATAAAACTTTTGCAGATTTTACGATGCAATGTAATTATCTTGATATCGTGGTGATAAGGATTAGAGATGCATGGAAACAGGAAGGTTGCTAAATATTTCTTTATTGTAATTATTTAGCTGTAATGACGGTATATGATATACGTGAAATTGACTATGTAAACCTTGAGTTATAAATGGAGGTTATCCATTATAGCAGTAAGATGAGGGTATGTTAGTTACTTATTAAAGTAAACTAGAAGGATGGCAATGATGTATAAAGGACATTTTTATAATGAGTGTTTACTTGTTGAACAACCTTGTGAATATTCAGGGATTGAATAAGTCAAAATCTGAACCTTGCGTTCACCTATAAGACCTTGTACAGAATCATGGTATTTATTAACCCTTGATCGTAAGTGTTTGAGTTAATAATTGTTAATGCTTATATTGGTATGGACTGATATATATATACAGGAGGAATAAAATTGAATTTGTAATGATTATTAAGTGATGTATTAGTTAAGGTCTTCGTACCTGAGATTAGACAAGAACAGGTTGTAATAATCTGGTAATTACTCTCATGCAGTAAGATCATGTTTTAGTTATGGTTTCGAGGCTTGGGACGACAATATTTATATTATATCAATGTAAATATGTTATTTTTCCGCATTAAGTTATTGTTAGATGATGTATGAGTTGCATAGTGATGCACCAAATTCGTGGTTAAGGTAACCCGGATTTGGGGGCGTCACAATCACTTGTACTACTATCACTAGAGGAATTCCTATTGACAGGCGAGTAAAACTCCATTAGGTATTCCTTAGCGAGCCACGTTCAGTGAACTTATTCTCCAATAAGCACCTACATACTTGCTTTAGTGTCTCCACACAAATGATTATGAGATCAATCATCCTCTTCTTAAGAGCAAGCAACGTATGTACTAATCTATCCAGATTCACTAATCCCCTTTTTAGTAATCCAACGATTAGGAACGATTTTAGTTTGTGAGCTATCTAGAATTTAGATCTCATTAGCATGATCACCATCATGATTCTAAAAGCATTGCTCAAAACTATGGGTTTATCACATTTAATATAACAACACTATGTAGATAATATAAAATGCCTTTTAAGAAAATCAATTCTTTTATTAATAAATGAATAAGATTACAAAGTATATGCTACATCATATCAAATATGATTGGCTTGTATGGATACTACTTTCATGTCTTATAGTGATCATCTCCAGAATATGACTGATCAACATCAAGCCTTGTATATTAATTGCATACATGATAGTAACTCATGCGATCTCTCTTTCAATTGGGGACAATTTTAGAGAGATATACTCCATGGCTCATCATCATGAGATCTCTCTTGGAGTTTGCCATGCTTAACGCCTTTAGCATCAAATGAATATACGTTCCTTGGGTTAAGCCGAACATCCTTTTAAATCTATCTATATAGATTTATATTCCCAATTTATAGAATGCTCCTCCCAAGTCATTCATAGAGGAATGTTTAGACAATTTTATCTTTACTGATTGTAGCATTGGTGTGTTATTCCTTATCAGTAGTATATCAACATATAATACTACGAATGTCACAGTGCTCCCACTGACCCTTTTGTACACACTAGGTTCATTCTCGTTTTTGATAAAATCAAACTCTTTTGATTGTCTCATCAAAACAAATGTTCTATCTTTAAGAAGTTTGTTTCAATCCATCAATAGATCGTTGTAGCTTGCATACACGATTTGCTTCAACCTTTGAAACAAATTTCTCTGGCTGTATCATACATACGTTCTCCTCAAGTCTTCATGGAGGAAGGACGTCTCCACATCCATTTTGCCAGATTTCGTAATAAGCTGCAATCACAAGCAAAATCCAAATAGACTTGAGCATTACCCGGTAATAAGGTTTTATCACAGTCAACTCCTTGACTTTATTTGAAACTTTTTAAACAGGTCTGGTCTTATAGGTCTCTACCTTGCCATTTGCCCTAGTCTTTCTCTTAAAGACCCATATACACCCTTTAGGCACTATGCCTTTTGGTGGAGTAATCAGAGTCTATACTTGGTTCTCATACATGGAGTCCATTTCGGATTTCATGGCCATCTGCCATTTCTCTGAGTGTCTACTACTCATAGCCTCATCGTATAAAACTAGATCATCATCCTCTATGATGAATGCATACCCCCAGATATCTTCGGTACTCTTTCAGATTTACGATTCGGTTGTGGTACAATAGGTCTATCTACAGGTTCCTCGGTTCGACTTAAAGTGCTTTGTGGTTCTTGAACTCCTTCAAGTGCTATTACCCTCCCACTAGCTCCTTCAATGATAAACACCTTTATCTAAGAAGGCAACGTGTAGGATTATAGTAATAATACCCTAAACTTTCTTTAGGATATCCCACAAATCTGCACTTTTCAGATTTTGTCCCAAACTTATCTTTGAAACCTTTTCACATAAGATGGACAACCCCTTATCTTAACATACTTAAGAGTAGGAATCCTCCCTATCCATAACCTTTATGGAGTCTTGGGCTCGGATTTTTGAGGTTACCTTATTTTGTAGATATGCAGCCGTTTCTAGGGCATAACCCCAGATGGATACTAGAATGTCGGTAAAAATCATTATGGACTGCACCATGTCCAACAAGGTACAATTTCTCCTTTTAGATACACCAATCAATTATTGCATATCGGAGGTGTCTATTATGAGAAAATACCATTTTGAGATGATCTAGAAACTTATTGCACAAGTATTCTTTCCTCGATCTGATCAAAGAATCATAATACTTTGTAAATATGTCACTTCTGAATTTTTTGAACATTTCAAATGATTCAGACTTGTATTTTATCAAATACACACATTCAACTCTTTGAATGACCATATCCTTTTCTTTTATTAGTTTATTCAATTTACAAAATATTTTTCATATAAGTCAAGTATACAAAGTCTATCAAGTAATCTTCCAGTTTCAAACAAAACATTATCATTATAAATAGAACAACAATTGTTCTTAAATATAATACCAGAACCTTCCTTGTCCAACAACGAAAGTTCTAATGTTTCTAATGAGAACTGGAACATAATAACAACTTATTAACTTAATAGACTTGCACGTAGGCAATGCTAAACTATAAGTTCCTATGGTTAATGCAGCAACCTTTGCTCCATTCCCACACATAAGATTACTTACTCTTTGTTTAGCTTTCTACTTCTGCTTAGTCTCTGCATTGGATTGCATACGTGAGAACTACAGCCGGTATCCAATACCCAAGTAGAACCTTGACTTACAAAAAGATTTATTTTTAATCATGAACAAACCTGTATCTGTAACCGAAGCTTCACTAAGCTTCTTCTGGTTAGCCTCTGTAAGATTCTCCTTACAGTTTCCTTTCTAGTATCCAGGCTTATTGCAGTGGAAGCAAACTCCTTTGCTATCTGCATCAGTCTTGTTCTTATTGTCCTTTGTTTTTGCCTTTCCATTTACCTTCTTTGAATTGTTCTTCTTTTAAGAAGATCCTTTGGCCCTCTTCCGCTTCCTGGAAGAATCATCTACCAGTAAGACTTGGTCTTTCTTGGTTGGAAAGTGACTCTTTACAGTTTTCAACATGTTTAAGTGACTCAGGCAGGCTGACATATAGCTTGTTCATGTGGAAATTCACAACAATTTGTGAGAAAGAGTCCGGAAGTGATTGCAAGATCAAATCTTGGATCAACTCTCCATCCATTAAAACCTAGTTGTCCCAATTGTTCAATCAGATTGATTATTGTAGGACATATGTCTGTACTGTAGTGCCATCGGTCATTCTAGATCGGAAAAGCTCCTTAGATATCTGATATCTAATAGTCCTACTTTTATCACCCTTCAACTCCTTGAAGGTGCATGAGTATAGTAAGAGCATCCATAGTTACATACTGACGTTGAAGCTCGTTACTCATGGATGCGAGCATGATGCATTGAGCCAAATGTGCATCATCTTACTACTTTCTAAAAGTAGCAATCTCTTCCTCAGAGGCATTGTCTGTAACCATTGCAGGGATAGATATATTTAGGACATAAGATAGCTTTTCAGCCTTGAGAACTATTCTCAAATATCTTAACCAGTCCGTTTAATATGGTCCGATTAATTAACATCTAATATGTTATGCAGTGATAGTGAATTAGACATCGTAAAATTCTATAAATGAATTTGTAATTTAACAACATTTTTGAAAGTAGTATGCACGCAAGCCAACCATATTTGATATGACGTAGCATATACTTTGTAATTCGATTCGGTTGTTAAATGCATTTTACATTATCTACATGGTGCTGTTATATTAAATGTGATAAACCCATAGTTTTGAGCAATGTTTTTAGAACCATAATGGTGATCATGCTAATGAGATCTAAATTCTAGATAGCTCACAAACTAAAATCGTTCCTAATCGATGGATTACTAAAAAGGGGATTAGTGAATCCGGATAGATTAGTACATACGTTGCTTGCTCTTATAAAGAGGATGATTGATCTCATAATCATTTGTGTGGAGACACTAAAGCAAGTATGTAGGTTCTTATTAGAGAATAAGTTCACTAAACGTGGCTCGCTAAGGAATACCTAATGGAGTTTTACTCGCCTGTCAATAGGAATTCCTCTAGTGATAGTAGTACAAGTGATCCTTGGACTTGAGATCATCATAGTATCTTGTGTATGATAAGTTATACTTTGACATGTCCCTTAAGACCTTTAGGGTATATCAAAGGGTATGATTGGGTATAATAAGTTATACATGGAGATAGGTGAATGATCAACAAAGAATCTACCACTTCTAGTAAAAGGAGAGAATGTCCTATGTGATTCGATAAATGACGACTTAGAAGTCTTTGGCCAAAGCAGAATGAAATTAGAAAGGAGTTTCTAATTTGCATTATCAAAGTTGTGCATTTGATAATCGAAATACATATAATTAAATAAAATAAGACTTGACAGTAATTCCATGTCTTATATTTAATTGGGACATTGTATGGTAGAAGGATTGAATTGTACGGTAACTATTCACTGAAAGGTTCTTTTATGATTAATGTTGAAATCTATATTATCTGGAAAGTCGTTGATCGCTAAGGGGGCTTACCCTTATTGTAGAATAAATATTATTTATTTAAATTAATTAAATAGTTTAATTTATTTATTTAAATAAAATTAGAATTGTTCTAATTGATTTATTCACAACTGGTTTAATATGGAGAACCTAAAGGGTCACACCGCAAAAGGAAAATATTTATTTAAGAAGTAAATGGCATAATTGTAATAATAAGTTAAGTGTATTTAATTTAATCTATGGAGATAGAATAAATTAAATAGCTTAATATTTATTATTTAATATTTTGGAAATATTAAATATAAATTAATAAGAGGAGTCTTATTATTATTATTACTATTACTATTATTTAATTCCTAATAGGGATTGGGAATTAATTAATAGAAGTACTCTCTCATGAATTCCTAATTGGATTAGGAGTTCAATTAATTAAAGGAGTTTAATTAAAACAAAAACCCTAATCCTAAATAGTTTAGGAGGGTTCCCTATATCTATAAATAAGAGGAGTCTTATCATGATTTAGGGTTAGACAGTTGCACACTCTTCCATAAGAATTGGAGAGAGAGTACTTGCAATTTCTATAGAGATAGAAACTAGTGTTTTGCCAACACCCATCTTCTTGAACAACTATTATTCCTTGATGGATCACCTCTAGAGGCCAAACACTTGGGTGGCTAACGTTGATCAAAGGAATGAATTTAATCGGTGGAATTCAAGGAGAACGCGAAGGATTTGGAGGTGAACTCGTACCTGTGGAAGCATGGTTCTACAAGGGTATGATTCTCATACTTTATCTCTTTCGTTTAATTGATAATTGAGCACATGGATGATCATGGTGATGGTTTGTATGAAAAATTTTAAAATCCGTTTTATCGCGCTTCCGCACTATTTATGTAATTTGATTACATGTTCGCGCTATATACAAACCTAACAGTGGTATCAGAGCCTAACCTTGTGCTAATTATCGATTATTATGATTCCATGTATGTATGGGTATGCGATTGGATCGATTTTCTGGGCAAAGAAAAAAAAATTCGAAGTCTGCTACGCGGCGCGGCCGCGCCGCTTCCAGTTCATTCTGGAGCGCGGTCGCGCCCTAACCCAGAAATCGTTTCTTGGGGTGCAGCGCGGCCGCGCCGCTCCTAGTTAATTTTGGAGCACGGCCGCGTCGGTCTGCAGATTTTGAAAAAAAATTTATTTTGATTTTATTTATTTTCAATTAAGATAAAAGGTTTATTTTGAATTGGAATATGATTAAAATTAAAAGTTTTATTTGAACTTGGAATTGGATTCTACGTTAACTAGAATAAAGGAGTTTATTCTATTTTGGAATAGGATTCCATGTTTCCTAGAATAAAGGAGTTTATTCACATATGGAATAGGATTCCATGTTTCCTTAAAAATAAAAATGTTTATTTTGATAAGGAATAGGATTTAACATATTTTATTTTTCCAAGCAATTTTAAGTTAAAATAAAGGAGTTTATTTTGAACTTGAAATTGGTTTCCATGTTAATTAAAATAAAGGAGTTTATTTTGATTTGGAATTTGATTAAAAATAAAGGAGTTTATTTTTATTCAAAATTGGATAAAATAAAATAAAGAAGTTTATTATGATTTAAATTTTGATTAAAATAAAGGAGTTTATTTTTGTTTCAAAATTGGATTTCTAGTAAACTTTTAATTGTCCATTAAATGATATCAATGCATATATGGAATGGTTTTATTATTCATGAGATGAATGTTATTTATTCATACATATGGAGATATGTATGATAATAAATAGGGATTGATTATGGACTACTGACCAATGTGTGATTGGATTTATTTTAGTGGATGCTTAAATGAATGGGTTTTATAAATGGGGTCTGCGTACCTCATCTTCTCTAGTTTTTCTTGATGTAAATTCTATCTTTCTCCTATGTACCTCCCCTTGACTGCTGATCAAGGTTTCTATTTATTGTAAATAGTTTATGTAATAGGTTTAGTTAGAATTACTTGAAGAATTGGAGACAAAGGACCAAGGAGCGCTTGAAGACCCGTTTATAATGGAGCCCGGGTTTAAATGTAATAGTTATATTTAAATTTGGTTCTTGCACCCTAGGTTTGACCTTTTGGTTCACTTGGTGGCTCTAGTGAACCAAACTAGAATAAATGTCCATAATCAATCCGGGTAGAATATAGTATTCAATATGTGCATGCTTACTATGTGTATATTATATATTATACAACATGCTTCGCATGTTAAATAATATGACGCGTATTTTATATATATATATATATATATATATATATATATATATATATGCATGCGCGCTAAATAAGATGAGACAAATAATAACAAACCCCTCAAAGAAATCATATTAAGTCCTAAGCGTTCAAAGATATTCGGAATATCGAACATCGCCTTCTAGCATGGTAAAGCAATAGAGTATTAAATATTTAATATGAGTTTGTTGTGCACACACAAGGCGAGTATTAAATATTTAAGATGTTGTTTTATCACATTTGATGCTTATTAAGGAATTGAACATTACTGCTTTGTTGTGCATACACAAGGGTGGTCTTTTTCTCTTCACATATATGGAAGTGCTAGGTTGGACTTAGCTTAGATTATTTTAGTTCGGATGTGCACACACTTGACCATTATAATCTAAGAGGCAAAATACAAGGAGTTACATAGTGATGTAATTGACAATAGTTGTCTACCTATTTATTTATATATAGTTTGTTGTGCACACACAAGGCTATATACATTTGAAATGGGATCCTTATTCTCACTAGCAAATCTTTAATTAGATTTGTCGAACTATATATTGAGGGTAATATAGTTTGATGAAAAGTAGTGGGAGATACCAATTTAAAATAAAGGCCTAATTTATTTTGGTAATTAATTAAAATGAATGTATGCTAAAATGTTGTTAAATTACAAATTCATTTACAGTATTTTATAATGTCTAATTTACTATCACTGCGAAGCATATTAGATGCTAATTAACCGGACCAAATTAAAAGGACTGGTTAAAGAATTTGAGAATAGTTCTCAAGGCTGAAAAGCTATCTTATATCCTTAATACGCCTATCCCTGCAATGGTTGTAGACAATGCCTCTGAGGAAGAGATTGCTACTTTTAGAAAGTGGCAAGATGATGCACAGTTGGCTCAATGCATCATGCTCGCATCCATGAGTAACGAGCTTCAGCGTCAGCATGAAACTATGGATGCTCCTACTGTACTCCTGCACCTTCAAGGAGTTGAATGGTGAGGAAAGTAGGACTACTAGATATTAGATATCTAAGGAGCTCTTCTAATCTAGAATGACCGATGGCACTACAGTACAGACTCATGTCCTTAAAATGATCAATTCGATTGAACAATTAGGACAACAAGGTTTTGTCATGGATGGAGAGTTGATCCAAGATTTGATCTTGCAATCACTTCCGGACTCTTTCTCACAATTTGTTGTGAATTTCCATGTGAACAAGCTATATGTCAGCCTGCCTGAGTCACTTAAACATGTTGAAAACTGTAAATAGTCACTTTCCAACCAAGAAAGACCAAGTCTTACTGGTAGCTGATTCTTCCAGGAAGCGGAAGAGGGCCAAAGGATCTTCTTAAAAGAAGAACAATTCAAAGAAGGTAAATGAAAAGGCAAAAACAAAGGACAATAAGAACAAGACTGATGCAGATAGCAAAGGAGTTTGCTTCCACTGCAATAAGCCTGGATACTAGAAAGGAAACTGTAAGGAGAATCTTACAGAGGCTAACCAGAAGAAGCTTAGTGAAGCTTCGGTTACAGATACAGGTTTGTTCATGATTGAAATAAATTTTTCTGTAAGTCAAGGTTCTACTTGGGTATTGGATACCGGCTGTAGTTCTCACGTATGCAATCCAATGCAGAGACTAAGCAGAAGTAGAAAGTTAAACAAAGAGTAAGTAATCTTATGTAGAGAATGGAGCAATGGTTGCTACATTAGTCGTAGGAACTTATAGTTTAGCGTTGCCTACGGGCAAGTCTATTAAGTTAATAAGTTGTTATTATGTTTCAGTTCTCTTTAGAAACATTAGAACTTTCGTTGTTGGACAAGGAAGGTTCTGGTATTATATTTAAGAACAATTGTTGTTCTATTTATAATGATAATGTTTTGTTTCAAACTAGAAGATTACTTGATAGACTTTGTATACTTGACTTACATGAAAAACATTTTGCAAATTGAATAAACTAATAAAAGAAAAGGAGATGGTCATTCAAAGAGTTGAATGTGTGTATTTGATAAAATACAAGTCTGAATCATTTGAAATGTTCAAAGAATTCAGAAGTGACATATTGACAAAGTATTATGATTCTTTGATCAGATCGAGGAAAGAATACTTGTGCAATAAGTTTCTAGATCATCTCAAAATGGTATTTTCTCATAATAGACACCTCCGATATGCAATAATTGATTGGTGTATCTAAAAGGAGAAATTGTACCTTGTTGGACATGGTGCAGTCCATAATGATTTTTACCGACATTCTAGTATCCATCTGGGGTTATGCCCTAGAAACGGCTGCATATCTACAAAAATAAGGTAACCTCAAAAATCCGAGCTCAAGACTCCATAAAGGTTATGGATAGGGAGGATTCCTACTCTTAAGTATGTTAAGATAAGGGGTTGTCCAGCTTATGTGAAAAAGTTTCAAAGATAAGTTTGGGACAAAATCTGACAAGTGCAGACTTGTGGGATATCCTAAAGAAAGTTTAGGGTATTATTACTATAATCCTACACGCTGCCTTCTTAAATAAAGGTGTTTATCATTGAAGGATCTAGTGGGAGGGTAATAGATCTTGAAGGAGTTCAAGAACCACAAAGCACTTTAAGTCGAACCGAGGAACCTGTAGATAGACCTATTGTACCACAACCGAATCGTAAATCTGAAAGAGTACTAAAGATACCTGGGAGGTATGGATTCATCATAGAGGATGATGATGAGGTACGCATCATAGAGGATGATGATGAGGTACGCATCATAGAGGATGATGATCCAGTTAAATACAATAAGGCTATGAGTAGAAGACACTCAGAGAAATGGCAGATGGCCATGAAATCCGAAATGGACTCCATATAAGAGAACCAAGTATAGACTCTGGTTACTCCACAAAAGGGCATATTGCCTAGAGTGTGAATATGGGTCTTTAAGAGAAAGACTGGGGCAAATGGCAAGGTGGAGACCTATAGGACCAGACCTGTTTAAAAGGTTTTTCAAGTCAAGGAGTTGACTGTGATAAAACCTTATAACCGGGTAATGCTCAAGTCCATTTGGATTTTGCTTGTGATTGCAGCTTATTACGAAATCTGGCAAAATGGATGTGGAGACACCCTTCCTCAATGAAGACTTGAGGAGAACGTATGTATGATACAGCCAGAGAAATTTGTTTCAAAGGTTGAAGCAAATCGTGTATGCAAGCTACAACGATCTATTGATGGATTGAAGCAAGCTTCTCAAAGATGGAACATTCGTTTTGATGAGACAATCAAAAGAGTTTGATTTTATCAAAAAACGAGAATGAACCTTGTATGTACAAAAGGGTCAGTGGGAGCGCTGTGATATTCTTGGTATTATATGTTGATATACTACTGATAAGGAATAACACACCAATGCTACAATCAGTAAAGATAAAATTGTATAAACATTCCTCCATGAATGACTTGGGAGGAGCATCCTATAAATTGGGGATATAAATCTATATAGATAGATTTAAAAGGATTTTTCGGCTTGACCCAAGGAACGTATATTCATTCGATGCTAAAGGCGTTTAGCATGGCAAACTCCAAGAGAGGTCTCACGATGATGAGCCATGGAGTGTATCTCTCTAAAATTGTCCTCAATAAAAAAGGAGATCGCATGAGTTACTATCATGAATGCAATGAATATACAAGGTCTGATGTTGATCAGTCAGATTCTGGAGAAGATCACTGTAAGACAGTGATGAACATCTTTAAGTACTTAACCGGTATTGAAGATATGATCATGATTCGTGGTAGGTCTGAATGAAAACTAGAGGGCTAAACAGACTCAAGTTTTTCAGACAGACCAAGACGATAACAAATCCATTTTAGGGTAAATTGTTACCTTGAATGGTGGTGCAGTGAATTGGAAAGGTTCCAAACAGGAAAGGTTCCAAACAGCAAAGAGTTGTTGGTTTAGTGACAAAGACAAAGTATATAGCTGTAAATGAAGCTGCAAGTTGATTGTTTAGATGAAAAGTTCATTATTGAACTAGGAATAGTTCCTAAGTCTCATCTTGGATTCAAACATGTGTTGCGGCACTTTCATTTGATTAGTAGAATCATTGAAAGAGGAGAAGTCACTATAGAGATAGTGGACTCTCAAGAACAACATTGCATATCCATTTACTGAAGCTTTATCCAAACAACAGGATGATCATCACTTAGAGAAGAAGGGTATAAGATACCATGGCGATTGGCTTTAGTGCAAGTGGGAGATTGAAAGTAGTATGCACACAAGCCAATCATATTTGATATGACGTAGCATATACTTTGTAATCCTATTCGGTTGTTAAAGGCATTTTACATTATCTACATGGTGCTTTTATATTAAATGTGATAAACCCATAGTTTTGAGCAATGCTTTTAGAATCATGATGGTGATCATGCTAATGAGATATAAATTCTAGATAGCTCACAAACTAAAATCGTTCCTAATCGATGGATTACTAAAAAGGGGATTAGTGAATCCGGATAGATTAGTACATACGTTGCTTGCTCTTATGAAGAGGATGATTGATCTCATAATCATTTGTGTGAAGACACTAAAGCAAGTATGTAGGTGCTTATTAGAGAATAAGTTCACTGAACGTGGCTCGCTAAGGAATACCTAATGGAGTTTTACTCGCCTGTCAATAGGAATTCCTCTAGTGATAGTAGTACAAGTGATCCTTGGACTTGAGATCATCATAGTATCTTGTGTATGATGAGTTATACTTTGACATGTCCGTTAAGACCTTTAGAGTATATCAAAGGGTATGATTGGGTATAATAAGTTATACATGGAGATAGGTGAATGATCAACAAAGAATCTACCACTTCTAGTAAAAGGAGAGAATGTCCTATGTGATTCGATAAATGACGACTCAGAAGTCTTCGGCCAAAGCAGAATGAAATTAGAAAGGAGTTTCTAATTTGCATTATCAAAGTTGTGCATTTGATAATCGAAATACATATAATTAAATAAAATAAGACTTGACAGTAATTCCATGTCTTATATTTAATTGGGACATTGTATGGTAGAAGGATTGAATTGTACGGTAACTATTCACTAAAAGGTTCTTTTTATGATTAATGTTGAAATCTATATTATCTGAAAAGTCGTTGATCGCTAAAGCGGCTTACCCTTATTGTAGAATAAATATTATTTATTTAAATTAATTAAATAGTTTAATTTATTTATTTAAATAAAATTAGAATTGTTCTAATTGATTTATTCACAACTGGTTTAATATGGAGAACCTACAGGGTCACACCGCAAAAGAAAAATATTTATTTAAGAAGTAAATGGCATAATTGTAATAATAAGTTAAGTGTATTTAATTTAATCTATGGAGATAGAATAAATTAAATAGCTTAATATTTATTATTTAATATTTTGGAAATATTAAATATAAATTAATAAGAGGAGTCTTATTATTATTATTACTATTACTATTATTTAATTCCTAATAGGGATTGGGAATTAATTAATAGAAGTACTCTCTCATGAATTCCTAATTGGATTAGGAGTTCAATTAATTAAAGGAGTTTAATTAAAACAAAAACCTTAATCCTAAATAGTTTAGGAGGGTTCCCTATATCTATAAATAAGAGGAGTCTTATCATGATTTAGGGTTAGACAGTTACACACTCTTCCATAAGAATTGGAGAGAGAGTACTTGCAATTTCTATAGAGATAGAAACTAGTGTTTTGCCAACACCCATCTTCTTGAATAACTATTATTCCTAGGTGGATCACCTCTAGAGGCCAAACACTTGGGTGGCTAACGTTGATCAAAGGAAGGAATTTAATCGGTGGAATTCAAGGAGAACGCGAAGGATTTGGAGGTGAACTCGTACTTGTGGAAGCATGGTTCTACAAGGGTATGATTCTCATACTTTATCTCTTTCGTTTAATTGATAATTGAGCACATAGATGATCATGGTGATGGTTTGTATGAAAAATTTTAAAATCCGTTTTATCGCGCTTCCGCACTATTTATGTAATTTGATTAGATGTTCGCGCTATATACAAACCTAACAATTTTAGCATACATTCATTTTAAATAATTACCAAAATAAATTAGGTCTTTAATTTAAATTGGTATCTCCCACTATTTTCATCAAACTATATTACCCTCCCTATATACTTTGGCATATCTAATTAAAGATTTGCTAGTGAGAATAAGGATCTCATTTCAAATATATATAGTCTTGTGGTGACACAACAAACGATATATAAATAAATAGGTAGACAACTATTATCAATTATATCACTATGTAACTCCTTGTATTTTGCCTCTTTAGATTATTTTGATCAAGTGGTGACACATCCGAATCAAAATTATCCAAGTTAAGTCCAACCTAGCACTTCCATATATGTGAAGAGAAAAATACCGTCCTTGTGGTGACACAACAAAACAGTAATGTTCAATTCCTTAATAAGCAGCAAATGTGATAAGGCAACATCTTAAATATTTAATACTTGTCGTGTGGTGACACAACAAATTCATATTAAATATTTAATACTCTATTGCTTTACCATGCTAGAAGGCGACGTTCGATATTCCAAATATCTTTGAACGTTTAGGACTTAATATGATTTCCTTGAGGGGTTTGTTATTATTTGTCTCATCTTGTTTAGCGCGTATGCACATATATATATATATATATATATATATATATATAAAATATGCGTCATATTATTTAACATGCGAAGCATGCTGTATAATATATAATATATGCATAGTAAGCATGGACATATAGAATACTATATTCTACCCGGATTGATTATGGACTTTTATTCTAGTTTGGTTCACTAGAGCCACCAAGTGAACCAAAAGGTCAAACCTAGGGTGCAAGAACCAAATTTAAATATAACTATTACATTTAAACCCGGGTTGCATTACAAACGGGTCTTCAAGCGCTCCTTGCTCCTTTGTCTCCAATTCTTCAAGTAATTCTAACTAAACCTATTACATAAACTATTTACAATAAATAGAAACCTTGATCAGCAGTCAAGGGGAGGTACATAAGAGGAAGATAGAATTTACATCAAGAAAAACTAGAAAAGACGAGGTACGCAGACCCCATTTATAAAAAACTCATTCATTCAAACATCCACTAAAATAAATCCAATCACACATTGGTCAGTAGTCCATAATCAATCCCTATTTATTATCATACATATCTTCATATGTATCAATAAATAACATTCATCTCATGAATAATAAAACCATTCCATATATGCATTGATATCATTTAATGGGTAATTAAAAGTTTACTAGAAATCCAATTTTTGAGATAAAAATAAACTCCTTTATTCTAATCAAAATTTAAATCATAATAAACTTCTTTATTTTATTTTATCCAATTTTGAATAAAAATAAACTCCTTTATTTTTAATCAAATTCCAAATCAAAATAAACTCTTTTATTTCAATTAACATAGAATCCAATTTCAAGTTCAAAACAAACTCTTTTATTTTAACTTAAAATTGTTGAAAAATAAAATATATTGAATCCTATTCCTTATCAAAATAAACATCTTTATTTTTAAGGAAACATGGAATCCTATTCCATATGTGAATAAACTCCTTTATTCTAGGAAACATGGAATCCTCTTCCAAAATAGAATAAACTCCTTTATTCTAGTTAACGTAGAATCTCATTCCAAGTTAAAATAAAACTTTTAATTTTAATCATATTCCAATTCAAAATAAACCTTTTATCTTAATTGAAAATAAATAAAATCAAAATAAAAAAATTTCAAATTCTGCAGACCTGCGCGGCCGCGCTCCAAATTGAACTAGGAGCGGCGCGGCCGCGCTGCACCCCCAGAAACAGTTTCTTGGTTCGGGCGCGGCCGCGCTCCAGAATGAACTGGAAGCGGCGCGGTCGCGCTGCGTAGAAGAGTTCGAAATTTATTATTTTTTTCTTTGCCCAGAAAATCGATCCAATCGCATACCCATACATACATGGAATCATCATAATCGATAATTAGCATAAGGTTAGGCTCTGATACCACTGTTAGGTTTGTATATAGCGCGAACATGCAATCAAATTACATAAATAGTGCGGAAGCGCAATAAAACGGATTTTAAAATTTTTTCATACAAACCATCACCATGATCATCCTTGTGATCAATTATCAATTAAACGAAAGAGATAGAGATATAGAATTATACCCTCGTGAATCAAAGCTTCCTCGGGTACAAGTTCACCTCCAATTCCTTCGCGTTCTCCTTGAATTCCACCGATTAAATTCATTCCTTTGATCAACGTTAGCCACCCAAGTGTTTGGCCTCTAGAGGTGATCCACCAAGGAATAATAGTTGTTCAAGAAGATGGGTGTTGGCAAAACCCTAGTTTCTATCTCTATAGAAATTGTAAGTACTCTCTCTCCAATTCTTATGGAAGAGTGTGTAACCCCATCTATGATAAGACATCTCTTATTTATAGATGTAGGAAAACCCTTCCCTAAACTATTTAGGATTAGGGTTTATATTCTAATTAAACTCCTTTAATTAATTATACTCCTAATCCAATTAGGAATTCATGAGAGAGTACTTCTATTAATTAATTCTCAATCCCTATTAGGAATTAAATAATAGTAATGGTAATAATAATAATAAGACTATTCTTATTAATTTATATTTAATATTTCTAAAATATTAAATAATAAATATTAAGCTATTTAATTTATTCTATCTCCATAGATTAAATTAAATACACTTAACTTATTATTACAATTATGTTATTTACTTCTTAAACAAATATTTTCCTTTTGCGGTGTGACCCTTTAGGTTCTCCATATTAAACCGGTTGTGAATAAATCAATTAGAACAATTCTAATCTTATTTAAATAAATAAATTAAACTATTTAATTTATTTAAATAAATAATATTTATTCTACAATAAGGGTAAGTCCCCTTAGCGATCAACGACTTTCCAGATAATATAGATTTCAACATTAATCACAAAAGAACCTTTTAGTGCATAGTTATCGTACAATTCAATCCTTCTACCATACAATGTCCCAATTAAATATAAGACATGGAATTACTGTCAAGTCTCATTTTATTTAATTATATGCATTTCGATTCTCCAATGAACAACTCTGATAATGCAAATTAGAAACTCCTTTCTAATTTCATTTTGCTTTGGCCAAAGACTTCTGAGTTGTCATTTATCGAATCACATAGGACATTCTCTCCTTTTACTAGAAGTGGTAGATTCTTTGTTGATCATTCACCTATCTCCATGTATAACTTATTATACCCAATCATACCCTTTGATGTACCCTAGAGGTCTTAAGGGACATGTCAAAGTATAACTCATCATACACAAGATATTATGATGATCTCAAGTCCAATGATCACTTGCACTACTATCACTAGAGGAATTCCTATTGACAGACGAGTAAAACTCCATTAGGTATTCCTTAGCGAGCCACGTTCAGTGAACTTATTCTCTAATAAGCACCTACATACTTGTTTTAGTGTCTTCACACAAATGATTATGAGATCAATCATCCTCTTCATAAGAGCAAGCAACGTATGTACTAATCTATCCGGATTCACTAATCTCTTTTTTAGTAATCCATCGATTAGAAACGATTTTAGTTTGTGAGCTATCTAGAATTTAGATCTCATTAGCATGATCACCATCATGATTCTAAAAATATTGCTCAAAACTATGGGTTTATCACATTTAATATAACAGCGCAATGTAGATAAAGTAAAATGCCTTTAATAACCGAATAAGATTACAAAGTATACGTTACATAATATCAAATATGATTGGCTTGCGTGCATACTACTTTCACGATTGATAATCAAAATGCTCCTCTCCTACACAAACTTGTGTACCTATCCAGTTTCTATTACCAACACTGAATCAAGGGTCCAACTCATCCGATCCCTTAGACATCCCCTCTACGTCTCAGAATACAGATACGCTGCAAGAAACAATGTTTGTAGTTGTAGGTTATATCACCGATTCACTAAGATTTGTCTTTCAAAATATGTCACATCTTGACCGAGATCAAACTTTCTTCAGCACTCTTGAAACATAAAAGTTCATCTTTTAGAATATTCAACAACAGAGTGAGAACTCTATCGAAGCTGTAACAGCCAAAATTCTTGAACTTACTTCTGCATTCAAGAAGGATTCGAACGAGTGACAATTTGCACCAGCAATGCCTCTCTCTAAAGCTGATGATGACAAAAAGGGGGAGAGAGAGAGAGTAAGGCATAGTGGAGAAAGAAATATGAGAAGTGTAGTAAGAAGAGGAGACAAGAAGCAAAGAAAAGAAAAGGGAAGAGGAGACAAGAAACAAAGAAAAGAAAGGGAAGGAGAAGAGAAACAACAAAAGCAAGAATCTTGTAGAAATATTCTCAAGGAGCGAAGAGGAAAAAAGATAAGGATGTAAAGAGGATAATGGATAAAGATATAGACTATGGGGGAGATAGGAAGATGAAGAAAATAGGAGGAGATGATGTAGTGAGGGGGAGAATCAAGACAAGTAATAATGAAGAAAAGAAGCAGCAGTAAGGATCAAGATCATCTCATTCAGACGGTAAACTGAGATGAACAACCCTAATATAGGGGATTACTTACGCGATAGCGTTAAAATGTTTGTGCACAATACATTGTACAAAGGGCTGATCCCCCTGAGTACGAGATGTTTGGTCCATAGACTATATGACTGTTAAAGGTTACAGTAGAAATACTTGTTAACCTAGGACATAGTTCGAGGTCTTGTGACCCTCAGATATAATTTCTAAATCTTGAAATCTATTTTTCCTTGAACCGAGCATTTAAACGAGCTTTTAGACTTTGATCATTTATTGACTGAGATTCAGAAAACTATTGTTCCTCAGTTGAAATCCATTTCATTTAAATATTATTGTTATCGTACTTGTGAGCAATTGTTTGCTCACTCTTGCACTAAAACATTGCAGCTAAGCCAGAAAAGCAGGACGAGCCGTCCACGAGCAAAGGCAAGGGCAAGATGCATAAATAGCTAAAGACCTGCTATTTATTTAATGTTTGATTGTAATAAGACTTATTTAAATTATGTTTTATTCCGTATTTGATGTATTAAGGTTAAGATAACCTGGGATTTGATTGTTTAATAGTTTGGTGATGTAACCCATTTTGGGTAGATGATTTCTTTAAGTTTATTTAATTGTTCTTATTTATGGGTAGTTAAATGTGAATGTATGAGATAGTGAGCACCAAATTTGTGGGAATTAAGTACCTGGATTTGGGGGTGTCACAGGAATTCGCCGGGGCGAGTTCATCAGTTTTCTGAAATTTTTTTCCTTTTTCCTCTTTCAGCTCCAATTCCTCCTGCAATCATCAAATACCTTAATAAGCTCATATACACTATAAAACATGCAATAAACTAAATATAAAGGAATTAAAATAAATGAATATTATGCACTCATCAATGAATGTAGTTTGATGATAATTGATTGATGCAAGTTAAATCAAGGATTAAAGTATATTTGTTTCTAAGCTTTGTAAAGTCCTTATAAAAAGAAATATTTGTACAAGGACTTAAAATAAAAAGATCAAGGTTGTTAGGTTGATCTTATCGTAAAGTTACTCTACACGTTCGTAATGTAAGAAGAGTAAACTAAGCATTCAGGAAACAAAATGATCAATGTATATTTGTATAAGTAAGTTTTGTAAAGTCCTTCAATAAAGTATATGTACAAGGACTTATATTAGAAAGATCAAAATGTTAGGTTGATCTTACTGGACAAATCTAATGTATAGTTAATAGGAGTTCCTTGATCTTAAAGTGCTCTACCAGTTCGTAAGGACAATATAGATCGCAGAGTTAACTTCTGATCGTTGCACATCAGATGGATCGTAGAGCAGTTGCACAAATTGTAGAGTTCACTTCAATTCATAAGAAAGATGGATCGCAGAGCTTTCACCTCAAAGCAATGATAAATCTTTAAAGTAATCAGATGATCACAAAGTCAACTTCAGAATTATCGAACAGATCATAGAGCTATCAATGAAATATTAGGGTAAAGAGAAGACGGCAAGGTCTGCTCAACAGGTCATAAGGCTAATCGTCGGGTTAAGCAAAAAGCTGATAGTAAAGCTTCATCTCATATATCATGAAGATGAATTGAAGATCAGTCAAGAGGAAGTTGATCACAAAAGGATATACTCTAAGAATGATTGAGTATAGTCCTAATCATAAGGAATCTCTAGAATGTATCTACAAAGGCCAAATTGTAAAAGTACTCTGCCTGGTCATAAAGAATAAGTTACTTCACGTAGTAACCAAGATTTCGTAGAGCAGGAGCTGGTATTATAAAGCATCAAGAGACAGACCAGATTGTACAGCTGTCTTCGGCATCATAAAATTGCCAGAGCATTCAAAGATTAAAGAGAAGTCTGCAACTCTGCCCAAGCATCATGAAGTACTCATTCATAGAGCAGATAGTAGAACAGAAGTAAAGCTATAATCGTAGAGCAAAATGTAAAGCTTAACTCTACGATTCTCATCAGTCCATTATTATCAAAGCTCGTTGAGCACAGTCACGTCTGACAAAAGACTGACATGGAGCAGTGCCGATCAAAGATGTCGATGCATTCTTCAATATCCTTGGTACAAATCGAAGATCAGATAATGTGTCTACTGACTAGTTTGCTGAAAGCGACATCTCAATGGAGAAAGCAAACTGACATGACAAGAAAGTCAAAAAGCAACTGACACATGGTCTTAAACATCACATCAAGGATCCCAGAAGATCTAAAACATTAAATGCATCAACGATAGCTCTCCAACGAGAAAATCTATGAAGAACTATAAGGAGCATCAAGATTCAAATTAAAGTGTAGTTGAACATTGAAAAATGTAGACTGTAAGATCAAAAGGACAAATGCAAGAACACACTCTATGAACCACCAAGAACACAAAGAGTTGAACCGATGAAGAAGTAGAGCAAATTAACTCTACAACAGGAGATGTGTTCTAAGCTACTAAGTACAAGAGGAAGAAGAGCATCAACACCAACTTAACAGTATATCATGAGAAGCTGCCAAGTACCAAGAAGAAAGAAGTAAATTGCCATCTTGGCATCAATCATGAGTAGCTGCCAAGTACCAAGAAGAATGAGCTGAACTGCCATCTTAGTAGCACGACATATGAGCATGAGAAGTTGTTGAGTACCAAAAAAAGTCAGGCCTCATTGCAACGCTCAACAACATCTCAAGGATGATCATATTCAAGTTGCTAAGTATATGAAGATGAAGAAGCCTAAGCGCCAACTTAGCAGCACATCCAACAATAATCAAAACAGGATTATGGGTCTGAGCGACCTGGTCTTAATGACCGAACTGAGGTCTAAATGACCTGGTCTTAGTGACCGAATTGCCAAGTTAAAGAAACTTGAAGAGGTCTAAGTGACCGAATTACCGAGACTAAGTGACTCGAAGGAACCTTAGTAGTCTTCTTCCCCTCTTGTTCTTTGGAGGATTTCTTTTCTCAGCTTCAACACGACTCTTGTATCTCTCTCTTGCTTCAGCATCTGATAGACTCCACGGCACGCTTGCGTGAGGTGGTCGTCGCCCGGATCGTTTATAGTAAATAACTTTGATGGAACTCTATCGATATCTTAACCCAACATCTATTTGGAGACGAGAATCTTGATAAATTCGATCAAGCAATTGAATTCACGTAGGATGGAACACCAACAACACTTAGACCCTCGTTTAGATGAAAAATGATAATCTCCGTATGATTGTATGATGCGATAGAATAACGCCACACACAACTATAGTTTGTTGTATGATAAGTTAAATATGAATTTCAAAAGAAAAACTAAGAAATTAGCTTAGAAATTCTTCAAAGAACCAAAAGTAGAGAATAACTCTCAAGTATGAATAAACTCTAAATAATATTGAATTGTGTTTTTGAATTACAATCAAAATGGCTATTTATACTAGAAAAGAAAACCCTAGAAACCAATAAAGAATCAATTACTAGCTAACAATCAATTTGGAATCAAAATCTAGCTATCAAACATCCTAATTATAATAAAATTATGAAAATATACTGAAATCCCTAAAATTAAGGAAAGAAATCTGATAAAAATGCGTCATTGGAATCCGCGCTCAAGCCCAAGCGCCTAGGCACTTGGAATTGCATTGTCTGGAGCGCCTAGGCATTGAGTTGCAGTAGCTCCCACGTTTGGCAAGCGCCTAGGCGCTTGAAATACAAAGGAATGGAGCGCCTAGGCGCTCGAACCCAAATTCAGTTTTTGAATTTTTGCTTCTTTTGCTTCTTGACTTGGATCCCTCACTTGTAGCACATTCACGAACTTAGGTTCCAACTCCAACGCCTTTGAACTCGCATCCTTATCATTCCAAGCTTCTTGTATAAACCCATTAAGTCCTTCCCTGAAACGTTTTGCTCGTGCTCTCGTCACTGGTCCAACTGGAACTTGCACTGGATCCGCTCCATAGCTCCCGCCCTTATCCAAGCTAAGCATGTCCTCATCATTCCTCTCCTCTTGAAAAGGATTTGTCCTCAAATCATCATCTACATCAAACGGACAAAGGTCAGAAACATTAGATGATGCACTAACATTATACTCACCCGGTAAATCTAGTTTCTAGGCATTGTCATTAATGCGCTCGAGAACTTGAAATGGTTCATCTCCTCTAGGAAGCAATTTTAAACGTTGTTGAGCCGGAAATCTTTCTTTCCGCAAGTGCAACCACACCCAATCTCTCGGTTCAAAAACAACTTGACGTCGACCCTTATTGGCCTGTTTTGCGTATTGCTCCGTCCTCCTCTCAATGTTGAGTCGTATTTTCTCATGTATCTGCTTAACAAACTCAGCCTTTTGCTTTCCATCCATATTAATATACTCAGAAACAGGTAGTGGTGATAAATCCAATGGTGTTAAAGGATTAAAACCATATACAATCTCAAACGGTGAAAAATTAGTAGCAGAATGAACAGATCGATTATAAGCAAACTCAACATGTGGTAAACATTCCTCCCAATACTTAATATTCTTCTTAATGATTGCCTTTAACAATGCAGATAAAGGCCTATTCACTACCTCGGTTTGACCATCAGTTTGTGGATGACAAGTAGTAGAAAACAACAATTTAATGCCCAATTTACACCACAAGGTCTTCCAAAAATAACTCAAGAACTTAGCATCTCTATCCGACACAATCGTTTTAGGCATACCATGTAAACGCACAATTTCCCTAAAGAACAAATCAGCTACATGGGAAGCATCATCAGTTTTGTGACATGGAATAAAATGTGCCATTTTCGAAAACTTATTCACGACCACAAATATAGAATCATGACCATGCTTAGACCTAGGTAAACCCAACACAAAATTCATAGATAAGTCAATCTAAGGTTCACTAGATATAGGCAATGGTGTATACAATCCATGAGGTTGAATACGAGACTTAGCATGTTTACACGTAATGCATTTATCACAAATTCTTTCCACATCTCGTTTCATATGAGGCCAATAAAAATGCTCTTTTAAAAGAGATAAAGTCTTTTCAACACCAAAATGACCCATCAGACCTCCCTCATGTGACTCCCTAGCAACAACTCACGCAAAGAACATGCAGGTATACATAGTTTATTTTCTCGAAATAGAAAACCATCAATTTTAAAGTATTTACCTACAACATTCTTCTCACATGATTTAAACTCTTCACAAAAATCAAGGTCAGTAACATATAATTCTTTGATCCGTTCAAAACCAAGCAATTTTGTATCAAGAGTATTTAATAACACGTACCTTCTCGAAAGAGCATCAGCAACAACATTCTCCTTACCCTACTTGTATCGGATGACGTACGAAAATGTCTCAATGAACTCCATCCACCTTACGTGTCTTTTGTTCAACTTATGTTGTCCCTTCAAGTATTTCAGCAATTCATGATCCGTGTGAATCACGAACTCTTTAGGCCAAAGGTAGTGCTGCCATGTTTCCAACGCTCGAACCAATGCATACATCTCCTTGTCATAAGTAGGATAGTTTAGAGCTGCCCCACTTAACTTCTCGCTAAAATACGCGACTGGTTTCCCTTCCTGCATCAACACAGCTCCAATCCCTAAACCTGAAGCATCACACTGAATCTCAAAAGTCTTAACAAAGTTAGGTAACACAAGCAAATGAGCGTTAGTCAATTTATCTTTAATCAATTTAAACGCCTTTTCCTGTTCTTCTCCCCACTTAAAACCCACACTCTTTTTGATTACTTCCGTCAATGGCATTGTGATGTCGCTGAAGTTCTTCACAAAACGTCAGTAGAAACTTGCCAGTCCATGGAAACTACGAACTTGACTAACATTTGATGGACTCGGCCATTCTCGGATTGCACGTATTTTCTCCTCATCCACTTGAACTCCCTGTGAACTCACAACAAATCCAAGAAAAACAATTTTATCCGTACAAAACGTGCACTTATCCATGTTAGCAAATAACTTTTCCTTTCTAAGAACATCTAAAACAGATTTTAAATGCAATGCATGATCTCCCAAGTTTTTGTTATATATCAACATATCATCAAAATACACAACAACAAATTTACCAATGAATGAACGCAAAACATGATTCATCAATCGCATGAAAATACTAGGAGCATTAGTTAAACCAAAAGGTAACACTAACCACTCATACAACCCATATTTTGTTTTGAAAGTTGTTTTCCATTCATCACCCTCATGCATGCGAATTTGATGATATCTACTTTTTAAATTATTTTTTGAAAATACACAAGAACCATGCAATTCATCTAACATGTCATCTAAACGTGGGATGGGATGTCGATACTTTACCGTAATATTGTTTACCACTCGACAATCAATGCACATGCGCCATTTCCCATCCTTTTTAGGCACTAAGATCACCGAAACTGTACATGGACTCATGCTTTCTCTTACGAACCCCTTCTCCATAAGTTCGCCAACTTTCTTTTGCAACTCCTTCGTCTCCTCGGGATTGCTCCGATAAGCTAGACAGTTTGGAATGGTTGCACCGGGTACGAAGTCAATTTGATGCTCAATTCCCCGAATAGGTGGTAATCCTTGTGGAAGCTCCTCGGGAAACACATCCTTATAATCTTGCAAAAGAGATGAAACAACACTAGGCAAAGAAGAATCGTTAGCGTTAGTATTCAAAAACGCCTCCTTATACCGGAGTATAATCATCGGTTGTTTAGCATCTAAAGCTCGCCTCACATCGCTCTTTTTTGCATAGATATTTATTTTTCGCTCTTCAACTTTCCTTTTCTCTCTTTCTTTTTCTCTTTTATTTTTCCCCTCATTATTTTTTTCCTCATTATTTTTCTTTTCTTCACTCTCTTTCCTTTTTTCATGATCTCTCTGCAAATGAATTTGATCCTCATGCACCTGTTGTGGTGACATAGGACATCAAATAACCTTCCTTTTATTGTGAACGAAAGAATACTCATTTGTAAAGCCATCATGCTTCACCCGCCTGTCAAATTGCCATGGCCGACCAAACAATATGTGACCCGCCTGCATTGGAACCATATCGCACAAAATTTCATCCACATATTTCCCAATAGTAAATGGCACCAACACTTGTTTAGTCACCTTAATCTCGTTACTGTCGTTAAGCCACTACAATCGATATGGTTGAGGATGCTTGGTTATGGAAAGGCCCAATTTCTCTACCATAGCCTTACTAGCCACATTCGTGCAACTACCCCCATCTATCACGACACAACAAATTTTTCCATTCACAAGGCACCTAGTATGAAATAAATTTTCACGCTGCTCGCCGCTTTCCTCCTTCACTTGTACACTAAGCACCCTTCTCGTCACCAAAACTTCCCCAAATATTGCAACTTCCCTATCTTCTACCTCCTCTAATGGCGGCATAGAATCAGTATCACTGTCTTCCTCCTCGGTCTCTATTTCACCATTATCAAGTAACAACATTGTCCGTTGATTTGGACATTGACTTGCAATATGGCCCTTGCCTTGACACTTAAAACATTTGATATCACGATTACGACTAAAAGAAGGTAGTTCAGTTTTACCTTGCGTTCCACGGTTAGTCGTGTCTGGCTTAAACTCCACCTTGGGCTTGATTAAAACTGGTTTCTCCTCTCGCCTACCCGTATTAGCTTTCCATGATGATCCCGAATTAGGCATCGATCGTTGACTACCTCTCCTCTTAAGCTGTTTCTCAATCTTGATAGCCATGTGTACCATATCCTCCAATACTATGTAATGTTGTCGTTCCACCAAGTCCGCGATCTCCCAATTTAATCCCGCCAAAAATCTAGCCATTGTTGATTCGCCATCTTCATTAATGTTTGCCCTAGCCATCAACATCTCCATATCCTTGTAATAATCCTCTACACTTCGACTACCTTGTTTCAAGCTTTGCAAACTCCTAACTATCTCTCGATGATAGTAATCTGGAATGAACCTCTTTTTCATCATTGCCTTCATATCTTCCCAAGTTTCAATTGGACGTTCTCCACACCTCCTCCGGCTGATCGTCAACTGATCCCACCAAGTAACAGCATAAGCTGAGAATTCTGTGGCGGCAAGTTTTACTTTCTTTATCTTTGAGTAGTTATGGCATTCAAATATCCAATCCATCTTCTTTTCCCACTCTAGATATGCCTCCGGATCACTTCTTCCTTGGAAAGTTGGAATTTTCATTTTTATACTATCCAAGTTGTTGTCCTCTTTATCCCGAACTCCTCTATCCCTAGCTCCTCGTTGCCTCCGATGTAAGAAATCGGACTCTCGATCCTCCTCTTCACTAAATCCTCCGTCATTGAAATTAGTTTCTTCCATCCTAGCTCCTTTTTACTGGAATATTCCTTTTTAATGAGTTCCTTGACGGTTTTGAGATGATTCTCCTCGAGTAACGCTTAATTGATCCAAGCGCTCATGTACCTATTCCATTGTCATATCCAACCTCCTACCCCATTCCTTATTCATGGCTTCAATCATCAACTTCATATCAGCTGACAATGAAGGTTTTACAAACGTTCCCTTGTCCTTTGAGTTAGACATATTTTCTGCAAAACAGAGGTTAGTAGCAAAATATTTTTCTCACCACTCCCTTACGTGTTTCGCTCGATTAATGTTTCGCTCGTGTATCATTCAATAGGCTTTTCCCCTCAATTGATCTCACCATTAAGCCGTTTATCTCTAATTATTCTCTCTAATAGGCTCTTTTCGAATTTACCTAGCAAAATTCTCGGTTTTACTAATCAATTCAAAATAACTTATCACGAATAATATAGTCGATATGAATAGAAGTAGCAACAATCTCGATTACGGAATTGAAAACGAATTCTACAAACAAATTGAAATGACTGTAATAATAAAATTTTCTATACTCTTTTTTTTTACTCACAAGTTCAACGATACAATAAAGATAAATACTTAGCTAGAAAACGCAGCTTTGATACCAAATGATAAACTCTACGACACGCTTGCGTGAGGTGGTCGTCGCCCGGATCGTTTCTAGTAAGTAACTTTGATGGAACTCTCTCGATATCTTAACCCAACGTCTATTTGGAGACGAGAATCTTGATAAATTCGATCAAGTAATTGAATTCACGTAGGATGGAACACCAACAACATTTAGACCCTCGTTTAGATGGAAAACGATAATCTCCGTATGATTGTATGATGCGATAGAATAACGCCACACGTTTGTTGTATGATAAGTTAAATATGAATCTCAAAAGAAAAACTAAGAAATTAGCTTAGAAATTCTTCAAAGAACCAAAAGTAGAGAATAGCTCTCAAGTATGAATAAACTCTGAATAATATTGAATTGTGTTTTTGAATTACAATCAAAATGGCTATTTATACTAGAAAAGAAAACCCTAGAAACCAATAAGGAATCAATTACTAGCTAACAATCAATTTGGAATCAAAATCTAGCTATCAAACATCCTAATTATAATAGAATTATGAAAATATACTGAAATCGCTAAAATTAAGGAAAGAAATCTGATCAAAACGCGTCATTGGAATCCGCGCTCAGGCTGGAGCGCCTAGGCGCTTGAAATACAAAGGAATGGAGCGCCTAGGCGCTCAAACCCAAATTCAGTTTTTGAATTTTTGCTTCTTTTGCTTCTTGACTTGGATCCCTCACTTGTAGCACATTCACGAACTTAGGTTCTAACTCCAATGCCTTTGAACTCGCATCCTTATCATTCCAAGCTTCTTGTATAAACCCATTAAGTCCTTCCCTGAAACGTTTTGCTCGTGCTCTCGTCACTGGTCCAACTGGAACTTGCACGGGATCTGCTCCATAGCTCCCGCCCTTGTCTAAGCTAAGCATGTCCTCATTAGCATCCCTTTTCTGAATTTCCTCCATCGAATCCCTTGGGCCAATATAAAGTATTTCAATTCTTTCTTCCCCTTCAACGTGAATCCTATGAAGATTTCTATTTATGAACGAGGGATTACCAGGAGGGAGACGTGTACCAGTGGGTGTCACTGTACTCGACGACTCAGGCGTTGAAGAGGAGGAATGGCCACGATCATTAAGGAGTGCTTAAAGTATTCTTGAGGATGGAAGTTGAATTGATGTTTATCGCGGTTGAGTACGCCTCTTATCCCCTATATTCTCCCCCTTTTTGTCAGCATCTCGGCTTTGGTATAGAGCATTGAACTGTTCGAAGAGCTACCTAACACTTTAAACAAACTCTTGTATCTGATCTCGGGACATAGCTATGTCGTCTCTGTTCTCCTGCTGCTTGGCATCAACTTATTTTCGTTGCTGATGAACACGTGCCATAACATTATCTGTTCAATCGAGAGACTGCATTAGCCTTTGAAATCGTTGGGCGAGGAGCTTAGGGAAAACACCTTGTCAGGGAGCATTTTCAAAGATTCTTAATTGGTCTTCTGAAGAGAGATAACAACATTCTTATGATTTTCAATTTGCTTGAGATAGATCTCATCCCTTTTCTAAAGATAGTCGGAGACTGTCTTGATCACATCTTTCAGTTTCTTTCCAAACTCCTTTGACATTTCTCCAGGGACTTTAGAAGCAGTTTCAGCAATTTTAGTCAATCCTTTCTGTATCCCAGTATTTGTTTCTTCAAGACCTTCATTAAATTCATCAACAATTATGTCCAACATTCCAATCAGTTGGGTCTTAGATGGGACAACTGAGATACGCTCAAGGATTTGCTCCATTACTGCGTCTGCTCCAACCTTATCACTCCAATTTAGGGATGACAGCGTAAGTATAAGATTAACATATTAAGAGTTTGAAGTAGAACTTATATCTGTATAAGAGGGTAAAGGTATTGTCGACGCCGGGTTCTTCCTCTCTTTATCCTTTTCCGATTTTAGCCTTTGATTGAATGATTTCTGGAAAATGTCGGCATTGATGTCGATGGGGTTTTGAAAGATCGTTTTTTTATGATGAGCCAATTAACCAGAGTCGCCAGTTGGTATATTTGAAATGGATGTACCAACTCATCCGAGTTTCGTTTTCGTAAATCGCTGGCTCATATGTGACTCCAAATTAATTGGTCTGCGAATCGAGATTCATAGAGTTCGGGGGCTTGCTTAAGCGAGGGGAAGGTGTTAGGCACCCCCCGACTTCCGTGAAACACGGTTACCGCAATCTTGATGCTTTCCTATCCTTTAATTCATGAAATGTGTGTGTGTGTATGCGCACGTGTATGTGTGTGTGCCTATGTGAATGTTGTGGTGAGTTTGTATGAAAGAATCATTTGGATTTTTAGGGACAGTCGTGCTTTAATTTGAGAACGCTTCGGAATGTCTTTTCGGCATACACGAGAAAGCTTTATTTCTTTATGAGAAAATTTTAATTTTGATTGTCAAAGCTATGAGATTTTTCATTAAGTGTTGTTTTGGCAAAACATTAATTTAGTAAACCTTAGCCAAAATAGGAATCGAGATTTATACGTTGCTTTCATAAATGATGGGCAATTTCTAGGATCTCTTTCGCCCTATGTATCGAGGTTTAGTAAAACATTTATTTCTTTTTATAAAAACCATTTTTGTGGCATTTGAAAACAACTTCTCTTTAGCTTTCTCGTAGAATAGGAATCGATTTTCATTAGCATTTCCAATTTTTAGCCTCGTGATGCTAATATCCTACTTTGATTGATTTTAGAAAAATCTTTATTGTTTTGGCTTTGAAGATCCTTTGTTTGGGTGTTACAAATCAAATTGAGCATCAAAACGCGTAGGGGGCTATTCACGGGCATGTAAGCCATCAAAATACCCCGAACGCCAACAATCACATATTTCACTATTACGGGGCCTTAAACTCGATTTTCAACTTGGTATCGTTTTAAGGCCCGACGATTACATGTTTACAATCAAGGATAATCGATCCTATTACATACACCAAAATTGTCCATCATCGGATTTGGACCACGGGGTCGCGCTCCTAGGCTCACATACACAATTCTTACACACCCCTAAAATGGATATTACAAAAATTAACAAGCTAAAATTCACCAAATGGATATCATCGGGTCATTAGGAAGAATTTTGTTCCATTGGAACCCTCACTAATAATCCTTAATCCATGTATTCTCAATAATATACAAGAAAACTACATTTAGTATAATCCAAAATGATAAAAATTTAACAAAATGATATAACAAAACTGCTATAAAAAGAATTCTTTTTCACCTTGCAAATGACACCACGATGCGTATAAACTCGTATATTAATTAGAGTAGAGAATATATGTGATACAACCTCACAAAAGAGATATAATTCCCCACTATTTTCTCTCTTTTCTCTCCCTAATTCGCTGTTGGTGTTGCTGTTTTTCCCTCTTCTTCCGCTGCTGCCAATCTCCTGGATGAAATGAAGAAACTGAGCTGAAATAGGCTGGCCTAGGGCAGTCGCAGATTGATCTGCGGCTGGCTGGCCCACCAGCCACTCAGCCTGGTTTCGAGTTCCGTGTTTCGAGTTCCGTGTTTTCAAAAGGCGCACTCATTGGCCGCAGATCAATCCGCGGCTGG
The DNA here is from genome assembly GCA_034770075.1 of Aralia elata. NCBI lineage: Eukaryota > Viridiplantae > Streptophyta > Magnoliopsida > Apiales > Araliaceae > Aralia > Aralia elata. The sequence goes on from CM068381.1 coordinate 25,629,467, forward strand.
CTGGCTTGACTTTCTCGATTTTCGTGTTACGCCTCAATTCTCGTGTCGTGACGTTGGTTTTTGCCGACATGTTCGTATTTTGCAGTCCGGGAATTACTAGGAGACGTGCCACATCATTCGGGAATGCTCAAATCGGACAGCCTTGTTGTCACGTCGGTTTCGGTTGTAAATCGTCGCGGTGGCGTCGAGTGTTCGTACTTGTCCATCTTTTGCTCTTGCAGGCCGGTTCATTTGACGGATTTGCCCTCCTGTCAGAGTTAGTATACGAAGTGCAAAATTTGGGTGTCTACAGCTGCCCCTCTTTATCATGTTTATGAAATGTTAAATGAAATGAATATGATAAAGAAATAGACACCCGACGCATGAATGACAGTTCACAAGAATGACAATAAATACATGATGCAGCACATGCAACTTATGATGCAACACAAGATATAAGGCATGCAAAACATTCGTAAAGGTGTCAATGCATCAATCCCCGCCCGCCTTGTTAGTCGACGGGTTTCGTCTTCCAATCGGTCATCTCGTTTGTGTCGGGTCTCGTATCCGGTCGTCAGTCTCGTGATCACCGGGTCTCGTATCCGGTTGATCGTCTTGTGAGTGCCGGGTGTCGTATCCGGTCGCTCGTCTCGTAATCGCCGGGTCTCGTCTCCGGTCGACTGTCCTGTGAGTGCCGGGTCTTGTATCCGGTCGCTCGTCTGGTCAGGGCCGGGTCTCGTATCCGGTCACCCATCTCGTAATCACCTTACTCCATCGCATTGTCATCAGAGGAAGTTATTCTCCTGACTAGCTTGAAAGGCATCCTTGGAATTCGTCCTCGTACATCGTTCTTGGCAGCCATCGCTTTTGACTCAGATAAGCTAGGACCTTGACACCTAACCTGCATGGATCACGTACAGAGTTATCATCTATTCAATGCATGTGAAACAACATTTAAAATGCAAATTTGAGAAAAAATGACCCCTGTACAGTCTCTTGATACTGTTCTACAGATGTCATCATTGGTCGGGGTTTGCTTGGATCTCAGCCCTTCCCAGGGATCGCTCACTTTTTGGATATTGGCCCTTCCCAGGGGTTGTTCACCACCTTGTTGTGGTTTGCTTGGATGCCTTCCCAGGTTCACTCACCACCTTGTTTGGATCTCAGCCATTCCCAAGGGTCTTTGATTGTTTGGATACCAGCTCTTCCCAGGGTCGTTGATTGTGTGGATACCAGCCCTTCCCAGGGGTTGTTGATTGTTTGGATACCAGCCCTTCCCAGGGATGTTAGTTGTTTGGATCTCAGCCCTTCCCAGGGTGTTAGTTGATTGGTTGGATACCAGCCCTTCCCAGGGTGTTAGTTGATTTTTTTGGATACCAGCCCTTCCCAGGGATCGTTGATTTTTTGGATACCAGCCCTTCCCAGGTATCGTTGATTTTTTGGATACCAGCCCTTCCCAGGGATCGTTGATTGTTTGGATTCCAGCCCTTCCCAGGGATCGTTGATTTTTTGGATACTAGCCCTTCCCAGGGATCGTTGATTTTTTGGATACCAGCCCTTCCCAGGGATCGTTGATTTTTTTGGATACCAGCCCTTCCCAGGGATCGTTGATTTTTTGGATACCAGCCCTTCCCAGGGATCGTTGATTTTTTGGATACCAGCCCTTCCCAGGGATCATTGATTTTTGGATACCAGCCCTTCCCAGGGATCGTTAATTTTTGGATACCAGCCCTTCCCAGGGATCGTTGATTTTTTGGATACCAGCCCTTCCCAGGGATCGTTGATTTTTTGGATACCAGCCCTTCCCAGGGATCATTGATTTTTGGATACCAGCCCTTCCCAGGGATCGTTGATTTTTGGATACCAGCCCTTCCCAGGGATCGTTGATTTTTTGGATACCAGCCCTTCCCAGGGATCGTTGATTTTTTTGGATACCAGCCCTTCCCAAGGATCGTTGATTTTTTGGATACCAGCCCTTCCCAGGGATCGTTGATTTTTTGGATACCAGCCCTTCCTAGGGATCATTGATTTTTGGATACCAGCCCTTTCCAGGGATCGTTGATTTTTGGATACCAGCCCTTCCCAGGGATCGTTGATTTTTTGGATACCAGCCCTTCCCAGGGATCATTGATTTTTTGGATACCAGCCCTTCCCAGGGATCGTTGATTTGATTTAAGTGATTTCTTGAAGTGGGATGTGTGATCGGCTTCTGTCCTGGATCTCCTACCAACATCGTCCACGTACCATGCCGTAAAAGCCATCACGATCTGATCATTTGTGAGGTTGAAAGCGACGTGCTTGTACTTTCTCCTGAATATTTTCATTTTGATCGTACATGTATGCATGCAAAAGATGTTATGCATGATTCGGCAGATATGTTATAGACAGATGCATGTGCCCAACATATGTTTAGATAGAAATGACCCCTGTTCAGTCAAATGATATGATTCGACCGTCGTCATTGTTTGCCAACATTTGATTGGATCACGCCTCGTCGTGAAGTGTAGTTTCTAGACTTCAACATTGATTTGGTACTCTGCCTGTTCTTGGTCGTCTTCATTTCATCGAGTTGAGGCAGTCCGTTTCGCTCTCTGTGATGATCGACAACTATGTTGGGCTCCTTGGCCTTTTGATCATTTCTGATGGCCGATATGTTGTCGTCCCGCATTATAGCATCCTTGTATATGCTCACGCATGTGGATCATTTGGATGTCGAGGCAGTGATAGTCAGGATTGGGGAGATGACCAATGACGAGGAGTTCTGTGCAGCCTCAGCTTCCTTCCATTTCATGATTCTTAACTGCCCCTGCCTTGGCGCGTGTCGCTACCAAGAATTTCTATCGAAAACTCGCGATGTTGACCATGCTGAGTTATCCACAGCTCTGCAAGGTCCTGCATATCAGATGACTAACAAATGCCGAAACTTGAAGGCTCGGGCCGTTAGTGTTAGTTCAACACAAAGATATTATAATCTTGACAAAAATGCAGTTAAAGCACATGAAATTGAATATCTGTTGATCGCTCAATCTAGCAAGTTGTGAACCGTGAATGTACTAGATTGGGAGTTTTTTTTTTTTTTTTCAATCCCTCGTGAGTTGATGATTTTCTATTTGACGAGTTCTGAAATCGTAAGAACACCTTCAAGCATTCATGGTCATTGTACGTGAGTAAGGTCGAATTCAAAAGAACTACCTTCCCTCGTCAAAGGTATCCTGTCTCCATTCTCGACAACGTTCTTAGCAGGATTGACGTCATATGACAAATGCACTGTGCGATGCAGCATTCAGTAGGGGTTTCTTTTCCATGACTTCTTGTTTAAGGCTGAGAGTTTTTCGTATTATCTTTTCTCCTTATTAGCCCACTTCACTTGTCTCGTTTTCTTAGGCTATTCAAAGTTACCCATTTAACGAGTTTTGGACCAATGACTCCCAAACCAGCTGGTTTTGGGGCATTAGGTATACAGACACCCCTTCGGGTTTAATTATTCGAGTAACAAAGGCCACGGTTCGAGACAAGCTGGTGGTCTGCACCATTCATTCTTTGTTTGACCTTGTGCAAGATTCGTTTTCTTAGGCTTGAGTTACCCATGTAGCGAGTGTTAGGCCGGTGACTCCCAAGCCAGACGGCTTTAGGGCACCAGATGCAGAGACACCCTTTAGGCTTAATTACTCGAGTAGCTCATGCCACGATTCGAATCTGCTCGGGCCTCCTCTACTGTAATGCTCATTTTCTTAGGCTCTGAGTTACCCATGTAACGAGTGTTGGGCCAGCGACTCCCAAACTAGATGGCTTTAGGGCACCAGGTGTAGAGACACCCCTCAGGCTTAATTACTCGAATAACCCAGGCCACGATTCGAGACATTAGCTTGATAATCATTTACCGTCTGACTTCTTGATATTAGCTTGATAATTATTGACTGTCTGACTACGTGTTAATTGCCATCAACGTCATCATGGTTTTATACCCCACAACTGAAAGTTGTGCAATGCAAAGTGAAGACTGGCATATGAGGTCGATTCTGTCGCAAACGTTGCTTTGAATTAAGGCTTTGTACCCAATCAAGAGGTTGAATAGCCTTCTTCGTCTAATCATACTCACAATCGTGCTCCACGGTTGCTTGTCAGAATTAATCCGATTCCTATCAGGTCAAATAAAATCCCCTTTCACGCGGGTCATCGTATCCCGGGAAAACTATGCTTGACAAATGCCAGATGATCGTAGCATTTGATGATGATGGTGCATGTTGACGAGATTGTTGCATGGGTGCCAATTTGCACGCCATCACTTCCTGGGTAGTTGACAAATGCCCCAGCGTTAAGTTGTTTTTCTTGTGATCTCCCTCGTACTGGTTGCATCGGCATCTCACTGGGATGACAAAAGATCCGGTCCCTTGACCTGTTGCAAGGTTTGGGGGATTTTTGATCCAGTGTTAAGTTGCTTTTTTTTTTTGCCCCTATTCCGGGTACTTCGTGATCGTTTGGGGGTTCTGATGTTTGATGGCGATGGTTTGGTCTAAGTCGGGTTTGGGATTATCTTCGACCCATCCCTCGATCTCGTCAGGCGTATTGTCGATATCTGTCTCGTTTTGCTCAATCGCCATCAGATCGAAATCTAGCTTTATACCAAAATCGAATCGTGATCCTCCTTCAAATTTGGCCATATTGCTTGTCGGGCTAGAATGCCTCAAATCGGGGTACTGCCATAAAACAAAAAATGCTTGTCATATATATAACACATTTCAGCACATGATCTTCCTTTTGGATAACATGACAAAATAACATGAGCGTGCATGGATTTGAAATAAAACTCAGAATTTTAAAACCCATTGATCTTCTACTGGTCGGGATTCACTGCCATACTTCTGGATTTATCCCCTTCCCCATCATGTTTAGGTAGAGGATTCAACATTTGGTGACCCTGGCTGTTCCACCACGATTTCCCCACTATCAATCAAGTCCTGAATTTTGTGCTTCAGTGTCCAACATTCCTGCGTATCATGACCAGGGGAACCTGAGTGATAGGCGCATCGCTTGTTTGGGTCAAATCTTCTTCCATTCGGGTCACTTGGGGGTGCCAAATCGACTATTTTCCTCTGGGCAATCAATACGGCCAACACCTGCTCAAGAGGATCCCCGAGTGGGGTGAATACTCGATTTTTTGAGGTCTCGAATCTTCTTCGCCCATCCGCTCTCTGATCAGTGAAGTTAGGCTGTCGGGACGGCCCCACTCTCTGCACCTGTACTGGAGGATTGTTTTTTGCCTTTCTAGATGATCCTTGCAGGATAAGGGAAACATCTTCTTCCTTTTTGCTTTGGACCCTACGGGAAGTGCTGCCATAGTTTCCGCTTCGGATTTGTTCCGCAGCCGTTTCCAAGGCCGTGAAATCCTGAATCTTGCCAGACTTCAACCCCATGTCCACCATTTCCCCGTGTTTTATCATCTCGGCAAAAGGTCGTCCAATCCCCGATATCACTCGCTCATAATAGGGTGCCTCCTGGATATCTACAAAGGTCATTACCATCTCTGTCTCGCTCATTGGGGGATTCACTTGGGCAGCCATACCCCTCCACCGCTGTGCATAGTCCCTGAAAGATTCTTTCGATTGTTTCTTGACCTTTGTCATTTGATACCTGTCAGGGGCCATCTGTGCCTGGAAGCTATACTGTGTTAAGAAGGTATGGGCCAACTCTTCCCAATTATGGATCCGGGCATTGTCAAGACGGGCATACCAGATTCTCGCTTCTCCCGTCAAACTCTTCTAGAAAAGTTGCATCCTTAGACCCTCATCCTCGGCGTAAGATCCAAGCTCCCCGATGTAGATTTTCAAATGTGTGTAAGGATCCCCTTTTCCATTGTATTTTTCAAATTCGGGGATTTTAAATTTCTCCGGGTATCTGGCTCCGGGGAAGACACAAAGATCCGAGTAGTTCACCCTGCCTAGGGACCCTATGCCCTTCATAGATTGGATAGTTTCCTCCATTTGTTTCATTTTCTTCCGCAGGTCATCCGTATCTCCCTCTTCCGGGATAGTAATCACTGTTTTGTTAGGTACGGGAATGGCCTTTGGGACGACTGGCTCGCCCTTAGGTTGGGGTGGATCCTCCTTAGGTGGATCCTGTCTAGGCAGCAATTGTTCTCTTAGCATCACGGCCATTTCTAACATCTGCCTTTTAAAGTCATCAAATTCCTCCCTAGATATGGAACCAAGATTGGTAGGTGAGAGATCAGCCATTTCAGATGTAGAGTCTTGGGCCCTTTTAGACTGCGAACGGGTTTGAGGAGCAATCCTACAGAAACAATGGTTCGAAGTTTAGTCCAAGGGGATGAAAAATGTGGATGCATGCTAAAGCTGTAACTTTCGTGTTTTGGGTTTTTTAATCTTTCCCTGTAAAACAGAAAGTTAGTAGTCTTTTAATGCAAAAAGCAAATGCTATACATGACGTATTATGCTTCCCCAATTGTTCCCTGCAAAACACAGAGGTTAGTAATTTCTCTTAACAGCAAGGGAGGCATATATGGATGGGATCATGACATTTTATACGTGTGAACGTAAAAGGGCATGAACAGACTTTTCCTGCGTTGGGTTAACCTGAGGCTGACCTATCCTAGGGTTACTCTCACGGGCTTTTCGGCATGAAGGTCCCCAAATCTTCGCAATCTACTCGTCTGAGCCCTTTCGATTGGAGCGGATTTGGGTGGTGCGTTTCTTAAGCCATCTCCGGGGAGCAGCCCCTTCGAGTCCAGTAATAAGCAACCGACAGGTTCGCCTCAGGAGGAGGTACTCTCTCAACATACATTCACATTCATCGTCCTCACCGTATGCAAATGATTAAAAGTAAAGCAATTTCATTCAATCATTCATTTATTGGGCAAAACACACATTCCCACATCAAAAGAAAAATAAAAATATCGCACATACACACATTTTATGAATTTTAAAAGGATAGGATAGCATCAAGATTCGAAAGCGGCTTAAGCCCTCTAATGTCCCCAGCAGAGTCGCCAGCTGTCGACGCCGGGTTCCTCCTCTCTTTATCCTTTTCCGATTTTAGCCTTTGATTGAAAGAATTCTGGAAAAGGTCGGCATTGATGTCGACGGGGTTTTGAAAGATCGTTTTTTTATGATAAGCCAATTAACCAGAGTCGCCAGTTGGTATATTTGAAATGGATGTACCAACTCATCCGAGTTTCGTTTTCGTAAATCGCTGGCTCATATGTGACTCCGAATTAATTGGTCTGCGAATCGAGATTCATAGAGTTCGGGGGCTTGCTTAAGCGAGGGGAAGGTGTTAGGCAGCCCCCGACTTCCGTGAAACACGGTTACCGCAATCTTGATGCTTTCCTATCCTTTAATTCATGAAATGTGTGTGTGTATGCGCGCGTGTATGTGTGTGTGCCTATGTGAATGTTATGGTGAGTTTGTATGAAAGAATCATTTGGATTTTTAGGGACAGTCGTGCTTTAATTTGAGAACGCTTCGGAATGTCTTTTCAACATACACGAGAAAGCTTTATTTCTTTATGAGAAAATTTTGATTTTGATTGTCAAAGCTATGAGATTTTTCATTAAGTGTTGTTTTGGCAAAACATTAATTTAGTAAACCTTAGCCAAAATAGGAATCGAGATTTATACGTTGCTTTCATAAATGATGGGCAATTTCTAGGATCTCTTTCGCCCTATGTATCGAGGTTTAGTAAAACATTTATTTCTTTTTATAAAAACCATTTTTGTGGCATTTGAAAACAACTTCTCTTTAGCTTTCTCGTAGAATAGGAATCGACTTTCATTAGCATTTCTAATTTTTAGCCTCGTGATGCTAATATCCTACTTTGATTGATTTTAGAAAAATCTTTATTGTTTTGGCTTTGAAGATCCTTTGTTTGGGTGTTACAAATCAAATTGAGCATCAAAACGCGTAGGGGGCTATTCACGGGCATGTAAGCCATCAAAATACCCCGAACGCCAACAATCACATATTTCACTATTACGGGGCCTTAAACCCGATTTTCAACTTGGTATCGTTTTAAGGCCCGACGATTATATGTTTACAATCAAGGATAATCGATCCTATTACATACACCAAAATTGTCCATCATCGGATTTGGACCACGGGGTCGCGCTCCTAGGCTCACATACACAATTCTTACACACCCCTAAAATGGATATTACAAAAATTAACAAGCTAAAATTCACCAAATGGATATCATCGGGTCATTAGGAAGAATTTTGTTCCATTGGAACCCTCACTAATAATCCTTAATCCATGTATTCTCAATAATATACAAGAAAACTACATTTAGTATAATCCAAAATGATAAAAATTTAACAAAATGATATAACAAAACTGCTATAAAAAGAATTCTTTTTCACCTTGCAAATGACACCACGATGCGTATAAACTCGTATATTAATTAGAGTAGAGAATATATGTGATACAACCTCACAAAAGAGATATAATTCCCCACTATTTTCTCTCTTTTCTCTCCCTAATTCGCTGCTGCTGTTGCTGTTTTTCCCTCTTCTTCCGCTGCTGCCAACCTCCTGGATGAAATGAAGAAACTAAGCTGAAATAGGCTGGCCTAGGGCAGCCGCAGATTGATCTGCGGCTTGGCCGCAGATTGATCTGCGGCTAGCTGGCCCACCAGCCACTCAGCCTGGTTTCGAGTTCCGTGTTTCGAGTTCCGTGTTTTCAAAAGGCGCACTCATTGGCCGCAGATCAATCCGCGGCTGGCTGGCTTGACTTTCTCGATTTTCGTGTTACGCCTCAATTCTCGTGTCGTGACGTTGGTTTTTGCTGACATGTTCGTATTTTGCAGTCCGGGAATTACTGGGAGACGTGCCACATCATTCGGGAATGCTCAAATCGGACAGCCTTGTTGTCACGTCGGTTTCGGTTGTAAATCGTCGCGGTGGCGTCGAGTGTTCGTACTTGTCCATCTTTTGCTCTTGCAGGCCGGTTCATTTGACGAATTTGCCCTCCTGTCAGAGTTAGTATACGAAGTGAAAAATTTGGGTGTCTATAGGTATATCTTGTTGTACAATATGAGATGAAGAATGTATGTCAGTATTTACATTGTGTACAGGAGAAGCTATAGGAAAGGTATGTATAGAGGAAATGTGTATGGGAGACCAAGTATTATTTACATCGATCGTAAGGTTTTAGGACTCTGCGATCGAAGAGTTAGTAGATTGTATATCGGCCGTAAAGTGTTAGGACTCTACGACCAGGGGGTCAGTCTTTGTACATCGATCATGGGGTTTTGGGACTCCACAATCGGGGATTGACAACTTGGACTAGAAGATAGCTCAGAAATCATAGTGTGGGACTCTACGACTTCGTCATAACAAGAAAAGAATGGAGAATGAGTATAAATAAAGAATAAAGAATTGGGAACGAAAGTTACCTTATTATATGTACAGGTAAAAGAAGAGGGTTCATTGCATATGGTTTTTGTTGCAAAAGAGAGAACCTGAGGGAAGTTTTGAGCTACCAGCTTGAGATTAGGGAACCTTGAGTAGTTCCATCTGATGAAACTCCTATCTCCAGATGCTACTGCTCTCACTAAAGGCATGATTGGCATAAAATAAAGCAATTGGTCACTATCAGGATCAAAGATAGTGGTCCTTCTATCTATTTCAATGTAGGAGTAGCAGTCGAAAAGTTCATCAGTACTCATGCATACTACAGGCATCCGCCATGCCCCTGTCTTTACGAACTTGTCTAGGAGGCAAATGGTGAGGACATCCTTAGCACAAGAATGCATGGTAACCATGGAGCGGATTCGATAGCGGATTCGGTGCAAATTCCGGTTAGACCCGTGACGAGAGCACGAGCTAAATACTTCAAAGAGGAACTTGTTGGTTTGATTCGAGAAGTGTAGGACGAAGTTGGATCGAGTTCAAAGGCTATCGAGATGGATTCCAAGTTCGTGAATGTGTTACAAATGAACAAGCCAAGTTAGGAAGCAAAAGAATTTAGGTTGCTGAAAACTGCGAATTCACCCCGGCGGATTCGTGCGTCTCTGCCCAATTCGCCCCAGCGAGTTTTGAATACGCCCCGACCCAATTGACTCTGTTGAATTCGCCCTGCCGAATTCCCGCAAGCCAAAGGAATTCGCCCCGGCGCGAATTCACCCCGACGAAGATTTTCAGTGCAACGAATTCGCCCCGACGAATTGGTCGAATCCCAGCTGACGCGTTTTGGCGAGATTTTGACGCGGATTTCCTTAGTTAATTAGTTATTTTCAGATGCCTATTGGAATTAGGTTACTTTTAGAAAGGATTTTGATTCCAAAATAATTGTTATTACCTTTTTAAGATTTTAGGGTTTCATAGCTAGTATAAATAAGTTTTATGCATGTAATTCAAATACAATTCAATAATATTCAGATTTATCATATTTTTGTGAGATTATTTTCTACTTTTGGTTATTTGAAGAATTCCTAAGTTATTTTCTTAGTTTTTCTTTGAGATTCAATTCGACTTATCATACAACAATACATATTTGTGTGTGGCGTCTTCTACCGCATCAATCGTCGATTGTACCAAGATTACCGCCTACATATAAGCGAGAGGTCAAGGTGTCGTTGGTATCCATTCAACATAGATTTTCGAACGCGAGCAATTGTACCAAGATTACCGTCTACATATAGGCGAAGGGTTAAGGTGTTGCAAGCAATTCACCCTACAATTTTGCTGGAAATGATCCGGGCGACGACCACGTCACGCAAGCGTGCCGTGGAGTCTATCATTTGGTATCAGAGCTAAACCTTTCGAGCGAGTTATCTATCTTTATTTTTCGTGTTTGAATTGTTGAAAAAAAAAGTATAGAAAAATTATTTTCAGTTTTACTCCAATTTTTACTAATCTTATATTTAGAGGTTTAGAAGAGGAGTACACGGCGATTAATTCGTAATAATTATGGTATCCCGAAATTTACACACTCTATAATTGTTTCGTGATAAGTTATTTTGAATTGATTTGAGAACTGTGATATTATTTAGTGAATTCAAAAAGAATCAATAAGAGGGAATTGGAGTGGTAAAAGGCTAGAGTTGTGACAATATTTAAGGGTAAAAGCCTATTGAGTCCATACACGAGCGATACATTAATTCGAGCGAAACACGTAAGGGAGTGGTGAGCAAATTTGTTTTCTACTAATCCTTATTTTATAGAAAAGCATGTCTAGCTCAAAGGATAAAGAAACTTTTGAAGAACCTTCCTCGACGTTTGATATGAAGTTTATGTTGGAAGCTATGAATAAGGAATGGAATAGGAGATGGGAGATGGGAGATGATGAATGAACGATTTGATCAGCTAAGTGAGGCCGGAGGAGAATCATCTCAAAATATTCATTGGGCACATAAAAAGGGAAGAACACAACAAAATGAAGCTAGGAAGAAGGAAACTTACGATGATGGTGGGTTTAGTGAAGAGAAGGATCGCGAGTCTGACTTCATCCATCGAAGGCAAGGAGGTGTTAGGGAAAGAGGAGGTCGTAATAGAGAAGATGATAACTTGGATAGCATCAAGATGAAAATTCCAGTGTTCCAAGGTAGGAGTGATCCTGAGGCATACTTAGAATGGGAGAAGAAGATGGAGTGGATTTTTGACTGTCATCACTACTCGGAACTTAAGAAAGTCAAACTTGCCGCTACAAAATTTTCAGGTTATGCAGTTACTTGGTGGGATCAGTTAACAACCAGAAGGATAAGGTGAGGGCAACGTCCAATTGACATGTGGGTGGAGATGAAGGCTATAATGAAGAAGAGGTTTGTGTCAGACTACTACCACCGGGAGTTAGTTCGCAATTTGCAAAGTCTGAAACAAGGTAGTCAAAGCGTAGAGGACTATTTTAAGGAGATGGAAATGCTAATAGCCAGGGCTGGTTTAGTCGAGGATAGGGAAGCGACGATGGCTAGGTTTTCAGCGGGTTTGAATTGGGAGATATCAGATTTGGTCGAACGGCAACACTATATAGAATTGGAGGATATAGTGCACATGGCTGTCAAGATTGAGAAGCAGTTTAAGAGAAGAAGTGGCCAAAGAGCGAATCCTACTGCAAGTTCATCATGGAAACCTAATGTGGTAAAGCGTAAGGAAAGGTCGGTTGTAAACAAGCCGAAAGTGGAGCTTAAACCGGATGTGACTAATCAGGGAAAGCAAGGGAAAACTGAACCTTCTTCTTTTAGTCGTAATCGAGATATTGTATATTTTAAATGTCAAGGCAAGGGATATATTTTGAGTCAATGTCCAAATCAAAGAACTATGTTATTACTTGACAATGGGGAGGTGGAGATCGAGGGAGAAGAAAGTGACACTGATTTTATGCCTCCATTAGAGGAGATAGGTGAGGATGCTATACATGGTAAAATTTTAGTCACGAGAAGAGCACTTAGTACGCAAGTGAAGGAGGAAAGAAGTGAACAGCGGGAAAACCTTTTCCATACTAGGTGTCTTGTGAATGGGAAGATCTGTTGTGTAGTCATAAATGGAGAAAGTTGTACAAATGTGGCGAGTACTACTATGGTGAAAAAATTAGGAATGCCTACTACCAAGCATCCACAGCCGTATCGTTTGCAATGACTCAATGATAATGCAGACATTAACGTGACCAAACAAGTGTTAGTTCCATTTACTATTGGTCGATATATTGATGAGATATTTGTGTGATGTGGTTCCTATATAGGCGGCTCATTTGTTATTTGGTAGACCATGGCAGTTTGATATGAGGGTAAAACATGATGGGTTTGCTAATGAGTATTTATTTGTACACAATAAAAGGAAAATCACTTTATGTCCTATGTCACCATAACAGGTGCATGAGGATCATATTCATTTGTAAAAAGATCTTCAAAAAAAAAGAGTAAAGAAAAGAAAAATCAAGATGAAAAAAATATTGAGAGGAAAAATAAGAGAGAGAAAAAAGAGACGATGAGAGAAAAATAAATATCTGTGCAAAAAAGAGTGATGTGAGGAGGGCATTGGTTTTTAAACAGCCGATGATTATACTTCGGTATAAGGAGGCGCTTTTGAATACTAACGCTAATAATTTGTCTTTGCCTAGTGTTGTTTCATCTCTTTTATAGAATTATGCAGATGTGTTTCCCTAGGAGCTTCCACAAGGATTACAGCCTATTCGGGGAATTGAACATCAAAATGATTTCGTACCCGGTGCTACCATTCCAAACCGTCCAGCTTATTGGAGCAATCCCGAGGAGACGAAAGAGTTGTAAAGGCAAATTAGCGAATTGTTGGAGAAAGGGTTCGTGAGGGAGAGCATGAGTCCGTGTGTAGTCTGGTGATCTTAGTGCCAAAGAAGGATGGGAAATGGCCGATGTGTATTGACTGTCGGGTAGTAAATAATATTACGGTAAAATATCGACATCTCATTCCTCGTTTAGATGACATGTTAGATGAATTGCATGAGTTATGTATATTTTTAAAAATTGATTTAAAAAAGTGGTTATCATCAAATAAGAATGCAAGAGGGCGATGAATGGAAAACTGCATTTAAAACAAAATATGGTTTGTATGAGTGGTTAGTGTTACCTTTTGGTTTAACTAATGCATAGTACTTTCATGCGTCTAATGAATCATATTTTGCGTCCATTCATTGGGAAATTTGTTGTGGTATATTTTGATGATATCTTGATTTATAGCAAAAACTTGGGAGAACATGTGTTGCATTTAAAATCTGTTTTAGATGTACTTCGTAAGGAAAAGTTATTTGCTAACATGGATAAGTGTACCTTTTGCACGGATATAATTGTGTGTCTTGGTTTTGTTGTGAGTTCACATGGAGTCCAAGTAGATGAGGAGAAAATACGTGCAATCCGGGAATGACCAAGTCTAACAAATGTAAGTCAAGTGCGTTTCATGGACTGGCTAGTTTTTACCAACGTTTCGTGAGAAACTTCAGCGACATCACAGCACCACTAACGGAAGTGATCAAGAAGAGTGTAGGTTTTAAATAGGGAGATGAACAGGAAAAGACATTTAATTTGATTAAAGATAAATTGACTAACGCTCCTTTACTTGTCTTACCTGATTTTACTAAAACCTTTGAAATTGAGTGTGATGCTTTAGGTTTAGGAATTGGAGTTGTTTTGATGCAAGAAGGAAAACCGGTGGTGTACTTCAGCGAAAAGTTAAGTGGGCAGCTTTAAACTATCCTACTTATGACAAGAAGATGTACGCATTGGTGCGAGCGTTGGAGACTTGGCAGCACTACCTATGGCCTAAAGAGTTCGTGATTCACACTGATCATGAATCATTGAAGTACTTGAAAGGTCAGCACAAATTAAACAAGAGACAGGCGCGATGGATGGAATTTATCAAGACATTCCCATATGTCATTCGATACAAACAAGGTAAGGAAAATGTCATTACAGATGCTTTATCTCGTAGGTATGTGTTGTTAAATACTCTTGATACGAAATTACTTGGTTTTGAACGAATCAAAGAATTATATGTTGATGACCATGATTTTTGTGAAGAGTTTAAAACTTGTGAAAAGAATGCTACAGGTAAATACTTCAAAGTTGATGGATTTCTATTTCGTGAAAATAAATTGTGTATACCTGCATGTTCTTTACGTAAGTTGTTGGTTAAAGAATCGCATGGGGGTGGTTTAATGGGTCATTTTGGTGTTGATAAAACTTTGTCTGTTTTAAAAGAACATTTTTATTGGCCTCATATGAAACGAGATGTGGAAAGAATTTGTAATAGATGCATTACTTGTCGACAAGCTAAATCTCGTGTTCAACCCCATGGTTTGTATACACCATTGCCTATTCCTAATGAACCTTGGATTGATTTGTCTATGGATTTTGTGTTGGTTTTGCCTAGGTCTAAGCATGGTTATGATTCTATATTTGTGGTCGTGGATAAGTTTTTGAAAATGGCACATTTTATTCCATGTCACAAAACTGATGATGCATCCTATATAACTGATCTATTCTTTAAAGAAATTGTGTGTTTGCATGGCATGCCTAAAACAATTGTGTCAGATAGAGATTCTAAATTTTTGAGCTATTTTTGGAAGACATTGTGGTGTAAGTTGGGAACTAAGCTGTTATTTTCAACTACTTGTCATCCACAAACTGATGGTTAAACTAAAGTAGTAAATAGAACTTTATCTGCATTGTTACAGTTATCATTAAAAAGAATATTGTAGACACCCAAATTTTGCACTTCGTATACTAACCCTGACAGGAGGGCAAATTCGGCAAATGAACCGGCCTGCGAGAGCAAAGGATAGACAAGTGCGAACATTCGACGCCACCGCGACGATTTACAACTGAAACCGACGTGACAACAAGGTTGTCCGCATTGAGCGTTCCCGGATGATGTGGCACGTCTTCCAGTAATTCCCCGACTGCCAAATACGAGCCTATCGGCGAAAACCGACGTCACGGCACGAGAATTGAAGCGTAGCACGAAAATCGAGAAAGTCAAGCCAGCCGCGGATTGATCTGCGGCCAATGAGTGCGCCTTTTGAAAACACGGAACTCGAAACACGGAAACCAAAAATCAGCTGAGTGGAGGGTTGGCCGCCAGCCAGCCGCAGATCCATCTGCGGCTGGCTTTGGCCAGCCTATTTCAGCTCATTTCCTCCTCAGCATACAGAAGGTTGAACAGGCGAGAAAGGAAGAAGAAAAAACAGCAGCAGCAGCACGAAAATTGAGAGAAAAATAGCATAATTTTGCAACAAAATAGGAGAGAAAGGAAGAAACAAGAGAGGAATAATACTCTTTTGATTTAATTGTATCACATATACTCCTTCTTCTATTCAAAATACACAAGTTTACATCCACTTTGATCTCATTTGCAAGGTGAAAATCTCCTTATTTTTGCAATCTCTATCATATCATTTGGTCAAATTAAATGTAGTTTTCATGTAATTTATGGTGGAACAATGAATTAGGGATTATTAGTGAGGGTTCCATCGGAACAAAATTCTTCCTAATAACCCGATGATATTTATTTATTATTTTTTTGTTTGTTTTACGGTGCTATATTGGGCGTGGTTCCTTTAGATCGCTATTTTAGGATGTCTTGATATTGTTAGATTATCCGTGTTGGTTATTTCTTGTAATATCCGGTTGTGGGTCTTGTGGAAATTTGGTTGTGAGCCTAGGAAAGCGACCCCGTGGTCCAAATCCGATGATGGACCTTTGTTGATGTAGATAGTAGGAAGGATGTAGTTTTCATTGTACATATGTAATCGCCGGGCCTTAAAACGACGCCAAGGTGGGAATCGTGGTTAAGGCCCCGTCATAGTGAAAATATGCAATTGTGGGCGTTCGGGGTTATTTTGATGGCTTACATGCCCATGAATAGCCCCAACGCATTTTAATGTTTGATTTGATTTATGACACGAAATGGATTTCAAAGCTAAACGATAAAGATGTTCATAAAATAAATCAAGCTAGGTTATTAGCTTCACGAGGCTTAAAATTGAGAGTGCTAATGAATGTCAATTCCTCTTTAACGAAAAGCTAAAGAAAAACCCGTTTTTTTCAAAGACCTCACAAGAATGGTTTTACACAAAATAAATAATGTTTTATTAAATCTTTGTGCATAGGGTTAAAGAGATCCTAGAAATTGCCGCTCGGTTCACGAAAGCAACGTATAGATCTTGATTCCTATTTTGACGAAGGTTTAGAAAGCTCTTGTTTTGCCAAAACGCCATCTAACGAAATCTCACAGTTTTTGACAAATTAAAATCAAACCTTTCCTCATAAAGCTTTCTCGTACAATCCGAAGGACATTCTAAAGCAATCCCAAAAGAAAACACGACTTTTCCGAAAACCCAAATGTTTTCTTCGCACAAACTCACCACCACATTCATATAGGCACGCACACACACACGCACACATACACATTTCATGAATTAAAGATAAGAAAGTATCAAGGTTGCGGTAACCGTGTTTCACGGAAGTCGTGGGGTGCCTAACACCTTCCCCTCGCTTAAGCAAGCCCCCGAACTCTATGAATCTCGGTTTGCAGACCAATTAATTTGGAGTCACATATGATCCAACGATTTATAAAAAACGAAACTCGGATGAGTTGGTACATCCATTTCAAATATACCAACTGGCGACTCTGGTTAATTGGCTCATCATAAAAAACGATCTTTCAAAACCCCGTCGACAATAATGCTGACCTTTTCCAAAAAATCATTTAATCAAAAGGCTAAAAATTAGAAAAGGACCTAAAACCGGCGTCGACAAATATTAAGCATTGGGAGGAGTGTTTACCGCATGTTGAGTTTGCATATAATAGATCTGTTCATTCTGCTACTCATTTTTCGCCATTTGAAATTGTATATGGTTTTAATCCTTTTGACACCGTTGGATTTATCACCATTACCTGTTTCTGAGTATACTAACATGGATGGACAGGAAAAAAGTTGAATTTGTTAAGCAGATACATGAGAAGGTGCGACTCAACATTGAAAGGAGGACGGAGCATTATTTAAAACAGGCCAATAAAGGTCGGCGTCAAGTTATCTTTCCATTTCAAATTCTTGAGCGCATTAATGATAATGCCTACAAATTGGATTTACCTGATGAGTATAATGTTAGTGCAACATTCAATGTTACTGATCTAAGTCTGTTTGATGTAGGTGATGATTAGAGGACAAATCCTTCTTAAGAGGAGAGGAATGATGAAAACATCCTTAGCTCAGGAATGCATGGCAACTATGGAGCGGATTCGGTGCAAGTTCCGGTTGGACCCGTGACGAGAGCACGAGCTAAACGCTTCAAAAAGGGACTTGTTGGTTTGATTCGAGAAGTGTGGGACGAAGTTGGATCGAGTTCAAAGGCTATCGAGATAGATTCCAAGTTCGTGAATGTGTTACAAGTGAACAAGCTAAGTCAGGAAGCAAAAGAATTTGGGTTGCTGAAAACTGCGAATTCGCCCCGACGGATTCGTGAAGCCCAGTGAACTCGCCCCGACGAGTTTTTCTCTGCCCAATTCGCCCCAACGAGTTCTGAATCCGCCCCGGCCCAATTGACTCTGTTGAAGTCGCCCCGACGAATTCACGCAAGCTAAACGAATTCGTCCCTGTGCGAATTCGCCCCAGCGAAGATTTTCAGTGCAACGAATTTGCCGAATTTGCCCCGGCGAATTTCCTTAGTTAATTAATTATTTTCAGTATATTTTCAGATGCCTATTGTAATTAGGTTACTTTTAGATAGGATTTTGATTCCAAAATAATTGTTATTACTTTTTTAAGATTCTAGGGTTTCATAGCTAGTATAAATAAGTTTTATGCATGTAATTCAAATACGATTCAATAATATTCAGATTTATTATATTCTTGTGAGATTATTCTCTACTTTTGGTTCTTTGAAGAATTCCTAAGTTATTTTCTTAGTTTTTCTTTGAGATTCAATTCGACTTATCATACAACAATACATAGTTGCGTGTGGCGTTTTCTACCGCATCAATCGTCAATTATACCAAGATTACCACTTATATATAAGTGAGGAGTCAAGGTGTCGTTGGTGTCCATTTAACGCAGATTTCCGAACGCGAGCAATTGTACCAAGATTACCGTTTACATATAGGCGAGGGGTTAAGGTGTTACAAGCAATTCACCCTACAACTTTGCTAAAAACGATCCGGGCGACGACCATCTCACGCAAGCGTGTCGTGGAGTCTATCAGCAGGAGTCTGGATTTTCCTCAGCTTCCGGTACAATGCGTAGTCGCCTAGACCCTGATGTTGATGGCTCTGAAGGGGGTATTTGATTAGGCGTTATATCATCCCTCTCAGATGTTGGATCTTCAGGCTTAACAATAATAGGACTGAAGTCTCTTTTGATGTCTTGCACAATAGAATTAATGACCTTTGTTAGCACCAAAGAATCATCAAAAGAGCTTGATTGCTGGGCTTGCTCCTCCCCTTCAGAGATAACTTTAGGTGATTGGGCTACCTCTGGGGTTTTCTTTTTATTCTTTCCCTTCTTCTCTATCATCTTTATTAACTTCTTTTTCTTCTTCTTCTTAGGCTCAGACATAGACACCTTCACAGCCATCTCAGCGTTAGCTTCTTGTGGCTCCGGCGCATCAGCCATCACAGCCGTTTCGTCAACATTTTCTTGTGGCTCCGACATAGACACCATCACAGCTGTCTCGTCAACATTGGGCTCAGGCTCAACAGCCGTTTCAGCCATCATTTCATTAACAGTTAGCTCCGGCTCTACGACCATCTCAGCCTTACTTCAATGTCTTCGACCATCTCCTCAGCTTGAACTGTTGTGAACTTGGGAGGAGGCTTGGTAGAAGTATGCCTTGACCGCTTGTCTTTCCATCCCTTCTTCTTGATTAGCTGGAAGAGTGGTACTGATATCTCATTTTCCCTTTTCTCAGGACCAGATCGAGTGTCTTGAGAGTCCCTAGGAACATCCTCTGAGTCATCTGAGCCAAAAGATTGAGCCTTTTGAGCTTCTTCCCTCCCCCTCAACTCACCAGCCTTTGTCTTTTTCACCTTCTTTTGAGGGGGGGATTTCGATAGTGGACTTTAGATGCTTAGGTACCGGTGAGGCTGTAGAGCCCTGAGAATCTTCCTATGCTATTGCAGCGACCTTCCTCTTTAATTTGGTCGTTGCGGGCTTCTGCACCTCTCTGAGGGTCCTCTCACTGCCCTCTGACTGCTTCAACCTGAGGATTTCAACTGGGTTCTTCTTCCAGTTGTCGAAAAGTTTCTTTATCATCTTCTTATTGACCTTGAGAGGTTATCCTTCCTAGTCCTCAGGGCAATTTTTCAGCCTCTTCTTTAGGAGGATGCTGATAAGCCTCCCTGAGTAATTTTGGGGAGAGGTTTTCCTTCCTTCTTCCTCTCAGCGTCACTGAACCATTTACTGATCCAGTCCGTTAGTACAACCCCAAAGTTTACCCGCTGCCCCATTACGATGATATACATTATTTTCAGTTGGAGCTCGCGGACGGAGTCGTGGGCAGAGAGTCCTTGCATAAGATGCATTTGCCAACGATGTCGGCAAGTAACTCGTATTTTTGGAGAAATTCTTTCTTCTTCGTCCCCTTATGTATAAATTAGTTATTTTTTTGATATTTTTGAATTCTTATCTTATGTGTTAATTTTTTATACTAAAATTAATTGTTAAAATATTATACGTAGAGATTGGATGGGATGAAACTAATTATGAAAATTTTATTTTGAATTGCGCTTAGTAAAAAGGAATAAAAGAACATCTCAAAAAAATATATTGGCATTTAATTTTTCATTTTAATATGTTATTAACTCTATATCTATTAAGGATAACATTATTCACATACAAAATTGTAAATAGACAATTATAAAATAAAATTTGTATAAAGACTAAAATAAAATTAAATGAAGAGTAGAATGACTAAAATGATTATTTTGCCTTTGTCAAACACCTAACTTTTAAAGTGGCCCATATTCATTCCTCTTTGAGTAAATCTTGACATATTAATAATTTATAAACAAATTTACAATTACCGAGAGACAATTAGATACTCTCTCCGTTCTAAACTTAAAAATATAATTTGATTTTTGAGATCAAGTGACGGTATATTAAACTTCAAAATGGGTATGACTTATAAAAATTTAGAATAAAATAAATTTTGTGATTAATAATTTTTATTATATATTATACAATTATAATTATTATATCAACTAAAATTAAATAAATTCACATTAATTTAAAATTTAATATATCTCATTTAATTTTAAAGCTTAAATTGTATTTTTAATTGTAGAGGGAGGCAAATATTTTATCACAAAACATGGCCATTCAGCCATACAGGTATCCATCTAGTGTTGTGATAAAGTTATACTAGCAATTGATTTGTAAATTGTTAGTATGTCCAGATTTATTCATGCACCTAATTGCTTTGAAATCCTCATGCTCATGTCACGTGAGACTCTCCTCATGTCCCTCTTCCCTTCCAAATCGTGCGTAAATTACGATTTACGTGTATCTCACCTGATTCTCTCACCAATACCTAAACCCTAACCCTAATTGCCGATGGATTCTCAGACGAACAACCTCTACGAAACGGCTTCTCAGCCGGACACCGCCAACGATGCCTACACTTTCCTCGAATTCAACACACAAGGCGAAGACTTCGATTACCCTGAGCTTTCCCAGCCCATTCGCTCCTCAGTATGGCCAACACCTTCCGATTCCCTTTCCGATGCACCGGACAGAGCTTTTTCCGATCACCAGTCCGACGCTTCCCCCGTTTCCGCCACCTCCGGTAGCGGAGCCAAGGGAAGAGGTGGCGGTGGGGGAGGGAGTACTAGCGGTAATCATGCGGCGGTGGATGCATTAGCGGCCGGAATGAGCGGGTTGAACTTTGAGGAGACTGGAGATGAGGAGAATTATGAGTATGGTAAAGGGGATTTTACTGAGCACGCCTGTCGGTACTGTGGGGTGCAGAATCCGGCATGTGTTGTGAGATGTAATGTGCCATCTTGTCGTAAATGGTTCTGTAATTCAAGGGGTAATACTTCGGGGTCTCATATTGTCAATCACCTAGTAAGTGTAATCTAATTGGACCTTTTTCAATATCTTTTTAATGAA
Source organism: Aralia elata (assembly GCA_034770075.1). Classification (NCBI taxonomy): domain Eukaryota; kingdom Viridiplantae; phylum Streptophyta; class Magnoliopsida; order Apiales; family Araliaceae; genus Aralia; species Aralia elata. The sequence goes on from CM068381.1 coordinate 25,651,033, forward strand.
GGAAATGTGAAAAATAGGCATGAATATTTTTTTTAGTAATTTGTATTAGTAGATAAATGACATCCTAAGACCTAAGTGATATATAATTGAAAATATAAACTTCGTTTAATATTAGCGTTTTCATGTACATGTATTTGGTGAAGTTGAGATTATTAAGGTGACTATAAATGTCTTATGAGTCTTATAAGTCTTGTAAGTATGTCATTTCTAGAATCATATTCCTCTCCAAGTATAATATATACATGTGTGTGTATATATATATATATATATTTCTTCTTCCATTTCCTTCATAATATGGCCGAAATGAATGAGATGGTAATTTATATCGACTAATATGTTCTTTTCACCACCACACAACTTCTATTGTTAATATATCCCCCATAGATCAACTATGTCCCTCCATTTCAAATTATAAGACCAATATTGACTTTTTAAAAGTCAATTTTTAACATTTTCAAACTCAAAATTGACATAAATTCATTGATTTTATGTCAATATTATTATGAATATCATAAACTATCTAAAAAATACTACTTGTTAAAAGATTTATTGTTTTCAAAATTTGAATGAATCATGTCAATTTTAAATTTAAAAATATCTCAAATTGACTTTTAGAAAGTTAATTTTGGTCTTATAATTTGGAACGGAGGGAGTATTTTAATTCTTCACATTTACAAAAAGAAGAAATTACAGACTTTGATGGTAACGCCAATTTTGTACACACTTGGACTGGCTTTTGTAAGCCGGTTATGTATGTTAATATGTTTATGTAAATAAGGTCCATAGGAATTTGATTGAGCTTTAATATTATATTCAATAGATATCAGTTAGACCCGGATGCATTTATGGCTTGGGGTTATTTTAACATGGTGGGAAGACCAAATGTAGTACGCTTCATGAATTTATATTTGTAAGGTTGAATGTTCTTTCAGCTGATCTCAAGGCAATTCTTCAGGGTAGCTTTCGCTCAAAATTTTCCATTACCATTATAGGTGTTGGCCCGTGTTCATATGTTGGAACTCTTGTATTACTTAACTCAAGCTGTTTATATTGGAGTTGAAGTTGAATGAGATAGACTCAACTACATATATGAGGAAGTGTACTTGTCTAATTTATTACTGGAAGAGTGTTTTGCTTGCCAAAAATTGAAAAAAATAATAAACCAGAACGTTGTCTTGAGAACTTGGCATGATTGTGAGGCTGCTCTCAGGAAGTAATGCTTTGAAAGATGCATGTCATAGCGTGGTTGTGTCTAACCGAGCAGCTAGGGATGCTGCAAGGAATGATTACTTAGCCTTACTAAATCTAGTTGATTAGCTATGACCTTCTTTAGAATATTCTGCAATATTTAAATGGTTGTCACAAGGAAAAAATCAAATCTTTTGAAGAAAAAATGGAAGCCACAGGAGGAGGTTCATGAAAGGTGCATGACAATACCTAAGCTCATATAATTATGTGCAACGGCTGATGCAGGATAAGGTTTGGAATATAGCTTAGGAATGAGAAAGAATGGGTAAAGAAAATATTTACACAGGGAATTGGTAGAAGCCATAGTTGTCAGAATCGTACGATATGATATGATACGTATCGTACGATACGAATCATATCATATCGTACGATACGATATAGAGACAATTCAATACGTATCGCAAAGTTAATCGAAAATGACACTGCACTATACGAAGTTACTATACAATATATATCTTACGAAACGATACAATTGATACTTTTTAAGGTTAGCGACAAACTTGAAAAAGGTTTTATGTAGATTAAAAAGAGTAAGAACAACTTTTAAGCCTGCTACTATTTCAAATGAAGAGGTTTTTTTAGCTTTAACATATTATATATTGCTTGATGAGCTTTTAAATGCTTTTTAGAGTTTCATATATACTTCTATAGAATGTCTCATTTTTATGTATATATCAAAAAGAGTAAAAGCAAAACGTTTAAGCCTGCTAAGGTTTTTAAGCGTTAACATATTCTATATCGCTTGACAAGTTTTTAAACGCTTTCTAGAGTTTCATATGTACTTCTACAAAATGTCTCTTTATTTTTCTCATGTCACTTTCGACAAGCAAAAACATAAATCTCCACTTATTAATTTGATTTATTTTCTTTTGTTTTATAGTTCATAGGTGAATCTGAATATTTGTTTTCTCTTGGTACTCTATAAATATTACTAAAATAGTAACTAATAATTTAGTGTAAAATATTTTGGCTACTATTTAACTTAAAATTTTATTTTTAGGTTTTAATAATATTTACTTTTTATATATAGTCAAGCTATATGCTTGATTGTCCAATAAATTTTGTGTTTTATATGTTTAAATATATATCACCACATTTCTCATTTTGTTTTCATATCATACGATACGATTCACGATACAATACATGAAAAATGATATGGGATTTTTCGATACAGTATACATGATACGATGGTAGAAGCACACAGAAAAAGCACAAAGCTAATCTAAATAGTAATTCAATTCTAAATAAACATGTGGGATTACAATGCTTATATAGGAAACCTGAGACTTGGAGAACAAGTAAAAACCCTAATTTAAAAAAGATAAAACTCATAATTTCAGTTTCACTTGATCATGGGTAAGAGTAAGAAAGAACTTTTAAAATCTAATCCTGTAATTAAATTTCGATAATTATCTACCTACAATTGATCTATCTCTAAACATTAATATACAATAAATAATAATAATATCACTCTTTGTGCTCTACTTGATCTCAATTACTTGTTACTTGATGTCAATTACTCGTTACATGGTGTTTTTTTTGCTTATACTTGTTACATGTTTTGTTATGTAAGGTTTATATATCTTTATTTATACTTGCTCGTTGGGTGGGTAGAAGTGCTGAACTAGAAGACTATCAGTCCTCAGGTTTGCTATGTTTGATGTGTTGTTTTTTCACTTTTGTGCAAATATTGCATATTTTCCTTATATTTCTGAAATTAGCTTTTTCTATTGCATGTGCTGATTAAATTGATCTTTTTTAGTTGATAGCTTTTAATTTTTTTATTGGTGGAAACCTTGATATATTTGTTCTTAAAATTTTAAGGGTCCACTCTATTTCATACGTGTTAGTTGTTATAACTTAGAATCTTGACTTGGTGTATTGCATTATGTCCTGTTGTAGGTGCGGGCTAAACATAAGGAAGTTTGTCTTCATAAAGACAGTCCCTTGGGAGAAACGATCTTGGAGTGTTACAATTGTGGATGCCGAAATGTGTTTCTTCTTGGATTCATATCGGCCAAGGCAGAGAGTGTTGTTGTTCTTCTTTGCAGGGAGCCTTGTCTTAATGTTAATGCATTGAAGGACATGAATTGGGACCTGAGTCAGTGGTGTCCCCTTATTGATGATAGATGTTTCTTGCAGTGGCTTGTCAAGGTTGATATAAATATATATACATGTATAAATATATATGAGTACTAACTTCATCATTTTGTATACTTCTCCAAATGTAATATCTGTTACCGAAATATGACAATTGGTTCAAACTTTCCAGGTCCCATCTGAACAGGAGCAGTTGAGGGCACGACATATCAGTGCTCAACAAATAAATAAGGTAGAAGAGCTTTGGAAGACAAATCCAGATGCTACCCTGGAAGATCTTGAGAAGCCTGGTGTGGATGATGAACCTCAGCCTGTTGTCTTGAAGTATGAAGATGCATATCAGGTTCCTACGTCCACAAGAGCTTGTTAATTGCTGCAAATTCATTTGCCCAATGGCCAATAGGGCTTGTTAATTGCTGTTTTTGGTGTACAGCATGAGAATGCCGTTGTTATGGGGTTTAGCAGCTGTCGTTATTATTTCTTTGATTTTTGCTAATAATTTGGTGGTGTTCTTATTTCTGTTGCAGTATCAAAATGTGTTCGCTCCACTTATTAAGCTTGAAGCTGACTATGATAAAGTATGCATACTTCTTTTAATTTTTTTGTCCTTATCCTGACCCTTTCCCTTCTGTTTCCTTTGGTTTCCTCTCTGATTAATTGATATTGATATTGTATCATTAACCTGTGATACATTAATGGTTTCAATGTTTGCTATTTTTACTAACCCTTGAATTCACTATATCGATCCTTTTCATATGTATATAGTAACTCATTCTATTTTTTCTTCCTATCCTTTTGCATATTATTATTTTTTATCTTGGTCTAAGCTATGCGGCACTCTATTAATTTGAGTTTTGTAGATGATGAAAGAATCTCAAAGTAAAGACAATCTTACAATTCGGTGGGATATTGGTCTCAACAAGAAACGTATTGCATACTTTGTTTTCCCAAAGGTGCATTACTTTCTGCCTTCTGTTTTTATGTCCAATTCAGATATGGTTCCACATTTTCATCATTAAATTGTTGCTTGATTTGTATCTATCTCTAGGTTTTGTTTGGTGCCATTTTCTATTTTAGATTTTGAATTCCTGTGAATTTATTTGTTATTCTGCAGGAAGATAATGAATTACGTCTTGTACCTGGTGATGAGCTACGACTGCGTTATTCAGGCGATGCAGCTCATCCGGCTTGGCAGTCGGTGGGGCATGTGGTAGGTTATTATTTTTGACTTCTAAACATCTGTTAGATCTAGATTTTCTGCTGTTCAGCTTCAGTTTAATTTTCTGGATGACTTGATATTAGTAAATATAGTCTTTAACAGAAACCCATGGTTAGCTTGTATAGGATCTACAATTTCCAGCTAGGCTTGTGTCCATGTCTGCTGTTTAAATTCTTTTAATTGTTGGGAATGCTCTTTATTTTCTTTATTTTTTTTTTTGCTAGATTTACATTGTGTTCGCTACTGTTTTGTTAACAGATAAAATTAACGGCACAAGAGGAGGTTGCACTTGAACTTCGTGCCAGTCAGGTAATATGGTTATTATATTTGCTGTCTTTGGTCGTTGTGCTTCTTTAGCAGTCCTTACTGTTAATGTTGTTTGCAGGGAGTTCCTGTTGATGTGAACCATGGGTTTAGCGTTGATTTTGTTTGGAAAAGCACAAGTTTTGATAGGATGCAAGGAGCAATGAAAACCTTTGCTGTGGATGAAACAAGTGTCAGCGGGTGGGTCAGCTATTATGCGACTCATTTCACATCCATTTAAACAAAACTGCCAATAAATTCTTATTTGTGCTATTTCTTCAGCTTCCTGTCATGTTTTCATAGTTCCTGACTAGGACTAGTGAAGATCAAATTTAAATAGCCTGTCATACGTACAATTTAAATATTAATAAGATTTATTTCTTTCAGTAGAGTAGTGAAACTAACTTTAGATGTATACTTAAGTCAATGACATTTGTTCAGAGTGGCCAAAGATGTATAGTGCTCCTATAATTTTTCCACAGGAAGAAATTTTTTAATACCTTGGCTCAGTTAATATATGCATAGAACGTGCAGCCAACATGAGCAAAATCATATTAATATATGCATGCAGCTAATAAGAGCAATTCGTTACAATATTTTTATTGCATTCATAAGAAGGATTATTTGATGGTATCGACTTTTTGCTGGTCCTAGGTTTTTGGCCACAGTGGTGGATTCGAGATTGACTTTGGTTCTAAAACCTATTTTTAAGTTCCTTTGGGAACATCTTGTCGTTCGTAAAAAGGAATCTATTTTTATACTTGAGCTTAATAATACTCCCTCCGTCCAAGTTTATTTGTCCTAATTTCCTTTTTGGTTTGTCTAAATCTATTTGTCCTATTTCCTTTTTAATGCTATTTTTGACATTACTTTTCCAATAATACCCTCATTTAACTTAAAAAAAAAAATCATTGAAAACAACTTGACATACATTGGAAAAAGTAGCACTATTAATTTTGACATTGGAATCACAACCAGACCCTTTTTTTCCCCCTCTCTCCTCTATTTTATTTTCCAAAAAAGAGTTGGGAGATTAAATAAAACAAAAAGATGATAATATAGTAATTAAGATGGGTAATTTGGTTATAAAATTTTTTTCTTAACATGTAATTTCAAACTAGGACAAGTAAAGTTGGACGGAAGGAGTATATACATAAGCCTCCAAATTTCGGAGTTGGCTGATCTCCACTTGGTTGAGCTCAGTAAATAGTTGACTTCTTTTACCCTTCCCCTTTCTTGTATGTGTTTATATTTTTGTTTTGTTGAGGTATCCATAGTCTTACAAGTGCTTTGTTCATGCATCCTGCTGCTTCTAGGTACATTTATCATCATTTATTAGGCCATGAAGTTGAGGTTCAGATGGTCCGCAATGCCTTGCCTCGTCGTTTTGGTGCCCCAGGCCTCCCAGAGCTTAATGCATCTCAAGTAAACTTCTAAATTTTAGTTTATGTGGATACTGTGTTTAATTATCAGTCTTTTTCTTATGTTAAATACTTGAGCTGTCTGTTACTCCATATTACCCTTTATTTATTTTTCATAGATGTATGGTAGTTCAAAATATTTGCTTATATGTATATATGTCGGACCTTATACATTTTGAGAAAATGGTCTAATTGGTTGGTTTTTGAAAAGTTCATTTACATATGCGAGTGCATGCCTTTTAAACTTGGCAGCGAAAATTAACATTCTGCAAGGTATAGTCTTGTTCTGACTGATCTCAGACGTACATATCATTCCAGTTGAGGTGTGTGTGTGGGGGGGGGGGGATTTATGCAGGATATTGTTGAGAAAGACCTTTCAGGCTATCAGCCCTGAATTCTGATCCATTACTACTTTAGGATTACTATACGATTGCCAACAGAGAGGATTGCAATCTTAACTGTGGCCTTTAGGTTGAGGAAAGTTTGTTGCTTTAATATGCAGAAGAATAAAATGGTTACTGTGGGCATTAAGTTGACGATTGACGAAAGTTTGTTGCTTTAATATGCAGAAGAATTTACTTATGAATGGGAAGCGTTTAATTTTTGCTCCATGATATTAATTGCACAAGTCTCCAAATTTAAATTGCTGGAAATTTTGGAAGAAGAAAGTTGTCATACTGTTCTATGAAGGTCCAATATTTGCCAATTATAAGATGAGGAGATTAAATGTATTTTGTTCATACTGTCCCTGCAATAATATTACATATTTGTACTTTGCAATGTCCACGGAAAAGTCAGAAGTATAAATTGACCTTGGCAAACTGTTGAATTATTAGAATGTGTTATTGGGTCCTTTTTTGTCATATAGGTAGGAGGGGAGAAAATAGATTACAGAGGCTTTCACCTAAGTCGCACCCCTCCAGAAAAGAACTTAAAAATTTTCATTTAATATCCAAGACGTTAGGAATTCATGGCTATTTAGGATTGTTACTACTACTTAATTTAAACCAAGATAACTTGAGACTTGAGAGTTTAAGACAGTTACCAAATACCCTTAGTGACCTAACTGATCGCATTTTGTTACACTTAATCTTATGAAATTAGAAGAGTGGAAGACATGTTTATCAAAAAGCAAGATGTGTGATGATGAGAGAGTAATCAACTGCTAATAAGTCTCAAGTGTATGAATTGAAAAATCTACCAAAAAAAGTCTTAAAAGGGTCTGAATTGGACCATTTGTCAATTTGAATGACGTGAGAGATTCTTTTGAGCCTTCTCTTAGGAGCCTTGTTGCAACATGCAAGATAACCTAAGTCCTGTGAAACCTCAAATGCGAGTGTTGTTTGAGTATAAAACATGATGCAAATCGTATGACTAGCTGCACGCACGAGCCATGTACAATGATTAAGTTATATAAAACTCATATGCGAATGTAGTGTAGGCAGGTTCTCCCTCATTCTGTTCTCCCGAGTTATTGCTTATACTGTTTGTTATGCTATATTTGGATGCAGAGTTCCCATTTTTGGTGCAGTATGATTCCTGTTTTGACTTTTATGTAGGCAGCTAAGGGATAAGGGCAAACCTCTGTTGACTTATGTGAAACAAAATGTCTTATGGTCTCTGGCTTTTAATGATGTTAGATTTTGCCTCGAGGGTCTTGACCTTATTTGTTCTTTTGTAGGTTTTTGCTGTAAAAAGCGTACTTCAGAAGCCAATCAGTTTGATTCAAGGTCCACCTGGCACTGGGAAAACTGTCACTTCTGCAGCAATTGTATATCATATGGCCAAACAAGGGCAAGGGCAAGTAAGTTTATGGCGTGTTATCCTAATGTTTTTCTTGTGTAAAGTAATCTGTATTTCACCGCCTAGTTGCTTTTTGCCTTATCAGGTTTTAGTATGTGCTCCTAGTAACGTGGCTGTTGACCAGCTAGCTGAAAAGATTAGTGCCACTGGCTTAAAGGTAACAAAATTTCTTAGATTTATGTTGATGTGTTGCATGTCTTTATTGGAAATTTCATCATGTGAATTTTTATCTGAGAAATTATAGTGGGCCTATTTTTCTATAGTTGGCGGCAGGACCTTCTCTTAAAGTAACTAGTTACAGATGCTAGTTGCTGTTAAGAGTTAGAGCAGTTGGTGCAATTGTCACAAAAAGGGAATGTAACTAGTTAGTACTTAAGGCTAAAGTTCTAATTAGAATTTTGAGAGATAGTTGATTTGAGGCCTATAAATACAGTAATGGCTTGCTAGGATGGGATGTTTAATATTGTGAAATCTGATTTTTCTCTTTATAGAATTTCCTTCCATCCAGGTTTCTGCCTGATGACTAGTCTCTTTCTAGAGCAACTGACCATCTATCTTCTCTCTTTTCTCAGTCTGGTTCTATAAGCCGCGTTCATGTCCAGCTCCTTCTTTTGTTCCTCCCTCCTACTTCTATCATCCACTGTCTCAATATCCTCTATATTTTGGTTAATAAGTTGGAGAAGAAAAGATCATGACTGAGTAATTCATGACACATACATACCAGGTCCTTTTTTTTCCCTTTATTTTTTCCATCTTGTGTAAAAGAAAATATCATTTTTGGGGTTTACATATTATTGTTATTAAATACTCCCTCTATTCCAAAATATAAGACCATTGTTGACTTTTTAAAGTCAACTTAAGAAATTTTTAAATTCAAAATTGACATAGATTTCTGTAATTTTAGTTAATACAATTATGAATTTTATAAACTACTTAAAAAGTACTACTAATTGGAAGATTTGTTATTTCACAAGTTTTAATGAATCAACTCAATTTTGAGATTGAAAATGTCTCAAAGACTTTCAAAAGTCAATAATGATCTTATAACTGTGAACATTTTTTCGAAACAATTTCTCAAATATCTTATTATACGTTGTGATGTGTTGTACTCCATCCGTTCCGAAATATAAGATATAACTTTGACTTTTCAAAGTCAATATTATACTCCCTCCGTCCCACAAATATTGGAACCTACCTTTTTGCACAAAGTTTAAGAAATTTTCAAATTCTTATTTGATTTCCTAATGTCCTATGATTTGTGTGATTGAGAGTGTTCCACTATTATATACCACAAATTTTAGTTAGTGGAGGGACCCAATATATATTCAAATGATAAAACTGACATGATTATGGGTAAATTAGTCATCTAACTTTTAAAAAGTTGCCCAAAATAGAAGCATTGCAATATTTATGGGACTTCCTGAAACGGAAAGTGTTCCAATATTTGTGGAACGGAGGTAGTATATTTTTAAACTCAAAATTGTGTGATTCGCTTAACTTTTTGAAAAATAATAATCTTGTAACTAGTAGTTTTTTTTTCTTTTTACATAGTTTACAAATTTTTCATAATTGTATTCCCAAAATTAAATAATTCATATTAATTTTGAATTTGAAAATATCTCAAATTGACTTCAAAAGGTTAAAAATTATCCTATATTTTAAAAATTATCCGACCTTTAATTGATGTTAATATGGGATATATGGTTATTTGCAGACATAAACCATGTTGTGGAAGGACATGTTATTTTTATGCATATTCCCCTTGTGATCAACACAAGTGTGGAATACAGAGTACTCTGTAGCTGGAATGTGTGGGATTTTCTGACTTTCTTACTAGTGTGAATAATCTTTTTAATAGGTTGTTAGGCTCTGTGCAAAGTCAAGGGAAGCTGTAAGTTCACCTGTTGAGCATTTAACCCTTCATTATCAGGTTTGCTCATTTGTTGATGTCATTTTATTCTTTAGTTGTCTTGTCTAATATGCTACTGACTACTTTGTTTTTTAGCATTTTGTGTATCGTATATTTATATTGTTCTGTTGCAGGTCCGACATCTTGATACGTCTGAAAAGAGTGAACTGCACAAGTTACAGCAACTGAAAGATGAACAAGGTGAGGTTTTTGTTTTGTGAGGCTGTTGAACCTCTATATGTTCTCGCTTGTTAGCTTCACAAGTAGGATAAAATTCTCATTTTAGACTCTCATTGTCTGAGCATGTCTAGAAGCAGTTCTTTACCTATCTGGCTGAGGTTTCATGATTTCCTAGCTTAATCGGTAGCACATTACTCATCCCGACCCAATTTAGATGTCTCCATTAGGATTTTATCATTTTAAGGAAGATCTCGTTTGGTATGAATGAATAAAATGTAATTACCTGTAATCTCTTTACAGGTAATGAGATTCTCATTTCTCAGTAATAAAATTCTATATTATTCCCGTTCAAGCATTTGGGGTTTTTTAAATATTATTCAGGAATCTTAGTTTTTGGTAACTGTATTTACCTTTTATGTTCTTTTATTAATTTATCAAGGGTGAAAAAATTACCACCCTGGGTAAGGACTGAGAGACTGTGTGTGAATCTCATTCATAGTGAATGATAATCCATCCTACCAACAGTCATGCATGCGTACCAAACACTGGAATTTATAACAGCAGTAGTGAGCTCCAACTCCCACTCTTGATTTCCTCGTACAAAACGAGGCCTAAGGTGAATGATATTAAGATTCTGCAAACCATTCTGGGTCTACTTCTGTAATTAGTAACTAGGTTTTGCTTGATGGGACTTTTACAGATTCCTTGCATTTATAAATTATGGGTGAAATGGATAATCTCCATTTGAAAATTCTAAGGTTGATAATTGATTTTCTTTTGGGACTTCCAAAAACGGATAACATCTATAACGGGTCTGAGGGATAGGTATTACGTGTCTTGTAATTGGTTAAATGATTTTATTCCCCTTTATTCCAGACCTAGCGTTAGTATGTAAATCAGCACTGGTCTTAAGACATGAATATGTCACATTTAGTGAATATATTTTGTAATGTAGCTTTTCTAAATTTTTTTTATAGCATTTATACTAAATTTTGAAGGGTTTTTTTATTTTTTTTATTTTTTGTTGTTGTTGGAAAAAGGAATGTGTAAATTTGCCATTAAGCACGTCTTAAATTTGTCTCAAATTTACAGTTTGGAAACATTACGCCCAATTTGGGTTCAGGAGAGTATTTAATATCCCGGACTTATGGTGATAATTCCATTGTGTTGAAGTTTTGTACAATGAATTTTCCTTTTTGTTTCATCCTATCAATAGTTCTGTTATTCAGTAATTTTACTTGAGTTGTTTTGTATAAATTTTAATTTTGCATTATGTATCTCACCATATGAAATTCTTTTTATTTGGTTTATGTTAATGGTAGTATTTTTCATAACATCTACAGGAGAACTGTCCAGTAGTGATGAGAAAAAATATAAAGCTCTGAAGCGTGCAACAGAGAGAGAAATTTCGCAGAGTGCTGATGTTATATGCTGCACTTGTGTTGGAGCGGGAGATCCTCGGTTGGCTAATTTTAGATTTCGCCAGGTTGATCTTCTGATGTGTAATTATGGTAATTGTGATGGTGCAATTTTGTTTTTATTTCTTATTCATATATTTAAATTTTGTTTACCTATTTGCAGGTGCTGATTGATGAGTCAACTCAAGCAAATGAGCCCGAGTGTCTAATTCCTTTGGTTCTTGGGGTGAAGCAGGTTGTTACCGGGATTTGCTTATTATTATTATTATTTTTGTTCACGGTGCTTTATATTGCTGTTGTTGAGCACTTCTTGATAAAAGATGTCTGTGTTAGGTGGTTCTTGTTGGCGATCATTGCCAGCTTGGTCCTGTCATTATGTGCAAAAAAGCAGCTCGTGCTGGACTAGCACAGTCTCTGTTTGAGCGTCTCGTGCTACTTGGCGTGAAGCCAATTAGATTGCAGGTTATAATCCTTAATGCTTTTGTATACATATGTATGGCTAGGATGACATTTTTTGGATTAAATACGGACATTTGGAGTCATTTGATATTAATTACGTACTTAGGGAGGTGGATTGGGCAATAAATAAGCCCCAATATCGTATTTTATTTGCTCTTAACTGCAGGTTCAATATCGCATGCATCCATCCCTGTCGGAATTCCCTTCTAATAGCTTCTATGAAGGTACACTTCAAAATGGAGTGACGATAAATGAAAGGCAATCAACAGGCATCGATTTTCCTTGGCCTGTGCCAAATCGACCCATGTTCTTCTATGTGCAGGTACTTTAGACTTTTAATTCATGTTCTGGTCTTAAATTTGATGCTTTTGCCAAATGTCTGTAATTGTTTTGCATATTGAAAATTCATTGAGGCTTGAGAATGTCATTAAGAATATCTGTACCTATTTATCTGCTAGTAGGTACTTTTTGCTGCATGTTCACCTTCTCCTCAAATCTCTTTAATCACTTGCGGACATGAATTTATTTGTAATTTTTTATTTTTCTGGAAATTGTAGCAGAATATTGGTTTATTTGCTGAAATGCAACTGTGCTCGACTGTCTGTTCTTATCATGTTTCAATATTATTTGAACCTATATTGTTTCTTTTAGATGGGACAAGAGGAGATAAGTGCTAGTGGTACATCATATCTGAACAGGACTGAGGCTGCAAATGTTGAAAAAATTGTGACGACTTTCTTAAAGAGTGGCGTAGTTCCTAGTCAGGTATATTTTTATTGAGCTTTTGTACTTTTTACTTTTCGTTGAGGGCTTCTACACCTTAATGTGATAATTTTATTACTCTATTTATCTTACAGATAGGGGTTATAACACCATATGAGGGGCAGCGTGCATATATTGTCAACTATATGTCGAGAAATGGTGCTCTAAGGCAGCAACTTTACAAAGAAATTGAGGTAATCTTTAAATCCTCCTTGCTGCTGGTAAATACATTTCACTGTTTTACAAAACCTGCAGCATGACATTTATTCTTTACAGGTTGCGAGTGTTGATTCATTCCAAGGGAGAGAGAAGGATTACATTATTTTGTCATGTGTGAGGAGTAATGAACATCAGGTTGGTTTGTGTACTTTTTTTTTTTGGCTTTTGTTCAGTCAGAGTTCTTCTGACATCTCTATCTATCTATTTATTTAAATATTTGGAATTTCAGTTGGATATTATTTGTTAATTCACGAGTTCTTTTTTTATCATCACATATGTTAGAATGGACTTACACAAGAATATCTGGTTCTCCTAGGAAAACCATAACAATGTTATTATTTCAATAAAAGAGCAGCAAGTTGAAGGATTCATATAATTCATGACTACTCAATAGGTAGCTTTGCCCCTGCACAAAGTTGGCAGGCACTAATTTAAAGGGTCAAGTATCTCACATGCTGAAATCGGTAGAGGACTAGAGGGTTCATCATACTGGTTAAATTGGGTTCATCGTGCTGGTTAAATTTGGGTATCAGTTTTGTTGTGTATTTTACAAGTTAAAGAGCCTCGTAGTCCTAAAAAGTTAGGAGTTTAGGGTAAAGCAAAAGGATTAATGACATGTAGGCCCAAAAGCACAAAGGGCGGAGTTTGTTGCTGTGCAAGTGGGTTGCTTTTTCAGGCATGAACAACCTGGAGAAGTTTTGGAGTTTAAAATTCTTTTGTACGAGCCAGTGAGAATGCTTTAATTTATTCTAAGCATGTTTTGTTTCTATTCTTTCTTGGCGGATTCCATGTCCAATCCAAACACCCCTACAGCGGGGAATGGTTTAACTTCTTTTTTGCCCTATTAAAAATGGGATGGGTCGGTCAAGCCGTAGCAAACGTAGCAGAGTCAATCAAACCGGGGTGCAATACCTGGAGATTTATTAGTGATCTGAAATTTAATATATTGTTTTCTAGCAAATGATAATATTTATTTTGTTTCCTTTTTTCTTTTTTGTGGGTTTTGATTTGAAAATTCGTATGCACTATGCAACTGTTCAATTCAGCTTATTATTGTTTTTCTACCACTGAGGATTTGGATTAGTTAAACTGATCTTCAACAATTTGATTAGAGAAAATTCATATAACTTTCTTAATTTTTTTGATTTGGTCATTATCTCTATTAAGTTCATCTGTTAATGTTGTAACTTTATCAGACATAAAACAAGCTAGTTCTTTGCTGACTTCCTTTTTCACCCAGGGTATTGGATTCCTTAATGATCCACGCAGGCTGAATGTTGCGCTCACGCGTGCTCGTTATGGTATTGTCATCCTGGGGAACCCTAAAGTTCTCAGCAAACAACCATTGTGGAACGGCTTATTGACACACTACAAGGTTCATTTTTACTTGTTTTCTGTTGCACCTTGTTTATTATTATCATAAGATATGTCTAGTCAAAACTGGCCAACTGATATGGACTCAATTAGCTGGCATTTTGTGAAAGGCATTTGAGTCCTTTTAAGTTATTGGAGGTTCATCTTCTTTTCCGCTTAGGGAAAATGTTCTCTAGGAGGATATTATAATATTGTATGTGCTGTGCTGCCTGTTTACAATCTAAAATCATGGAGGATGATGTATTGTGCTACCCTTTAAATTTTTCCAGGCTTTAGGAGGACAAACAATATAGTTGTGGTGTCAGAGTTGGTGTATACTTGACTCAGTAATCAGTATTATGTATTGCCTTTACCAACTTATTTCCCTTTTTTCATTTCTGTTGTGTCAGGAGCACGAGTGTTTAGTAGAAGGACCTCTAAATAATCTGAAACAGAGTATGGTCCAGTTTCAAAAACCCAAGAAGGTAGAGCAATGAATGAAGATTATATGCTTTGGGGGTTAATATTTCTTGTTTCCTATTAAGTTGAGAAGACATTGTGCTGACCTACTGGTTCGTTTGACACAGATTTACAACGATCGCAGACTTTTCTTTGGTGGTGGGCCTGGAATGGTGCCTAATGATAGTTTTGGCTCTGTTTCCTCGTCGAGTCCAAATGCTGATAGGAGAAGCAATCGCTCTAGGGGTATGTAGGTCTAGATAATTGGATTTCAAAGCTACTTTCAACATTATCTCCATATGAACAAGATCTAGTATCATGGCCAATAGAAGTGATACGATGGCAGGATAGAGCTTGTTTTTCTCTTTTCTTATCCAACCTATTGATGCTGGTGACAATTTTTACTTTTTACTTCATCTGATGAACTTTTATGCTTTCATACTTCAGGTTCTTTCATGCCACCTGGCCCACCCAATGGTACACATAAACCTGGACTGCATCCAGCTGGTTATCCAATGCCTCGAGTTCCCATTCCACCTTATCATGGTGGCCCTCAGCCATATGCTATTCCTACTCGTGGTGCTGTACATGGACCTGTTGGAGCTGTACCTCAAGTTCCTCAGCCAGGAAGTCGGGGGTTTGGTGCTGGGCGTGGCAATGCTGGCGCTTCCATAGGCAGTCATCTACCACACCAGCAAGGCTCACAGCAACCAATTGGAAGTCTGGGGTCTAATTTAAACTTCCCTGCTATGGAGAGTCCAAATAGCCAGCCATCTGTGGGTGGTCCATTATCTCAACCTGGATATGTTTCTAATGTAAGTGGTCGTGTTTTCCCCCACCAACTCAACATTTTTTTCCCTTTAATTTTCTCTTCTCATCTCATCTTTTCTCTTTCCCTAAAGTAAGTGTCATTTACATGCCATGAGGAATATTCCCTAGGTCACCGGTTCAAATTCCCATACTCAGGGCAAAGTTGCCTTTGAAGAAGTGTTATGCATGCATCTCACACTGACTTTTGAGAGTGCTTCTTTTATGATAGATGACGGTTCAAGGACCGAGCCAAACATTTCGGGATGGGTTCTCTATTGGAGGCATGTCTCAGGTAATTGATTTCTGTGAAGATTGACTTTTTTTGTCTCTGTAATTGATTCTTGATCTTTATTCATACTAATTTTACACCCTCAATCAGGATTTCTTGGGTGATGATTTTAAAAGCCAGGGGTCACATGTTCCATACAATGTTGCTGACTTCTCCACTCAGGTAGGAGTATTAGTTTTTTGCGATAATCTATTTTCCTTACGGCACTATATATGGGGACTGATCCATAGCCAACATCCGTCATACAGTTTGGCAAAAAGTTTTATAGCACTTGTCTTCAATACTGTATGTCGGACGGTATGTGTTACCCACCATACTGTATGGCGGACATTGGCTGGTAGCCACTGTTGGCTATGGATCGCTCCCATATATATGGGTGGGCGTGTTAACTATTCCAATCTGTAGTTTACTACCAAATTGACCCTTAATGCACTGTTGAGTGTTGACGCGTTGTCCTTTGCTTGCAGGCTTCTCAAAATGGATATACCGTTGATTATGTTACACAGGGAGCGCAAGGTGGGTTTCCAGGTAGCTTCATGAACCAGAATTCTGAAGCTGGATATTCTCGCTTTTGTTCTGGAAACGATTTCATGTCTCAGGTTTGTTCATGTTATGTCAACTATTTATTTTAAGATTGGGTACTGTAACTTTTACAAGGATATAACCCTTCGGGGGACGGGGAGAAGAAGACATGCTAAATTGCTGCAAAATTTTGAACCTAGAATATAGGATTGTGTCAAAACACTTGTTGCTAGTTCGTGTTAAATTTCTGCTCATTCTCCCTTTATTTTAGTTTTCTTGATTCTGCCTCTTTTCAATGCCTAATCTCAGGACTACATGGCGCATGGAACGCAAGGGCTCTTTACGCAGGCTGGATTCAATGATCCGTCACAAGATGATGCTTCACAAAGCCACTTTGGCATGGCCAATGCTAATCAACTCCAATCTCAGGTTTCATATTTAGTTTGCCCCTTTTGATTTCGTCATTGTTTGGTCAATTTAACAAATTGGATCGGTATGATATGCTATCTTTGGTGAAGTCCACGAGGCCTGCAACACTCTCACTAGCTTAATTGTCATTGTTTTATTGGGCATAGGGCATTTTGCTTGGTTTGAAACATTTACTATACTAGTCAATATTGTCTATGATAGCAGTATTGTTTGTCTGTCTCCTAGTGGTTTCCCTTTGGAATTGTTCTAAAGTGTTTTTCCCTTTCCTGCAGGGTTTGTTGAATCCTCTCTATTCCCAGCCCTTCACCCACTACAACACACAGCCGCTTAACATGCAAGCTCCACAGCAGCAACAAGTGCCAGCCCAGCCAGGCCAGGGCTCCCAAAATCAGAAACTCCACTATAATGGTTGAGATATCTTGGGCTTTCTATCTGAGATGGGTTATAGTCTTTGCGTTCAGCAACTTGGTTTGTGCTGCCATGTGTGGCCAATATTATCTGCTGCTGTAAGATGCAATCGGGATTTGTGAATAATTGAGGTCAGGTTGACAATACAGCACTTCGCGAATCATTCTGAATTACAGGAATGAGATAGTTTGATTCGGAACTGGATACTCTGGAAACAAGGGCGGCACATCTAGGGCTGAGAAAGACGAGGATAACCCAAAAGCTTCTTGAATTTTTCAACTGTTCGAATTGAAGGTGAAGTTCTCTACATGAGGTATCATTACATGGCATGGTTTTGTCACAAGGGTTTGGTTATTGAGGAAGTGGAGGCCTTTGCTTAGCTACAGGAATACACATTAGTATACAGAAGCAGCCACCGCTGTAACATTTTTGTACAGCATGCTGGGGAAGTCACCTAACCCTTTCAAGCTCTACCTGACGTGTAATTATACTCTACATAATCATTGAACAGATGATGATGATATCGTAGGAGTATTCCTAGTCCAAGAACTGATGATATTGTTTTTGGATTTTACTAGTTTTTAATAGGTATATAGAAGCGTGATATTAGTGTTTATATAATTGGTTTGCTTTGAACTCCTTCCAGCTGAAACGACTTGTCCTTAAAAGTGTCGTGTTGTCTCCATTTTGGGAGTTCCTCTTAAAACTTTATTGAGATAAATTCCATTCTCTTAAATATTCCTTAAAAAGTGTTGTTATATATAACAATAAATCTATGTCAATAATGACGTATGTGGATACATGATATAGGTGGGGTATAAAGAAGGGATTCACAAATTACTATTCTGTTTATAACTGTTAATTTCACGTTAGTTGTAATTCTTATTTGACATAAATTAGTTGGCATATAAATCATTTTCCTTCAAACCATTTTCCTTCAAACGCTTTGTTTTCTGTGATCAAGGCTGTGCGCAAAGTTAAAATGATTAAAGCAGCTATGTGGTTATGATCAACACTTGTAAATTGTAAGGTTTTAGTCTCCTTCTGAGTTGATGTTATATTGTATAGTCAATTAAAGATATCTTGCTTTATTTAAAGAGATGTTACATTGTTAGATATCTTGCTTTATTTAAAGAGATGTTACATTGTTATTGATTACGATATACATGTGAATTCTGGTTTTAAGACGACTGAAATTCCTAACGTTGCATTTGTGGGACTTGGGTCCTAGTCATCTTCCCCAGCTTCTGGCTGATGTTCACTTGCCTTTTCAATTTTGTGGTATTATAATCGTAATAATTTTGATCAACTTTTATGACGGTTGATATTGTAAAAGCAACAATAAATGTTGTTTAAAGTACCAAGTATTGTTATTATAATAAGAGCAACAATAAATATTGTTTAAAGTATTAAGTATTGTTATTATAATTGTAAAAGTATTGCTGAATATATATTTATACTAACTATATCATTTTTACTCTAATGCTACGTTTGGATTGAAGGAATGGAATGAAGAGTGGAATGATTCATTCCATTCTAGCTAGAATGAGTTATTCGATATGCTCTCCCTCTCTCAAGGAACCAAACACAATTTTTTTCATTCTAATAATCGCAACCAAACACAATTTTTTCAATCTATAAGAATGAGTCATTTCATTCCCACTTTCGTTGCTCCAATCCAAACGTAACATAATAATATTAACAACCAATCTTTTCTATTCAGATGTGCAATATAAAGGTGTTTGGTTCGAAGTGTCGAGGAAATCCAGAAAAATATGTTACTGCACTCTTACGACCGTTAGTTTGGTGCACTTTTTTTAAAACTATCATAAATTGCACCTTATAATTTAGGCTTAAAATTCGATTTTTCACCCTAAACTTTATTTTAGATCAAAAACACTCTAAATTTTAAGTGCTTAAACAATTTGCACCCTCTCCGCCCTTTGCATCAAAAACAGTTCGCTACCTAAGCCCTTTGCATCAAAACAATTCGCTACCTAAACTTTATTGCGGCGGGTATAAATTGTTTTGACATTCAAAATTGCTTTTACTCAAAAATAAAATTTGGGGTCGAAATTTTAAGCCTCAACCATAGGATGCAATATGTGATTAATTTTGTTTTTCGCCTTTTATTATGGTTTAGGGTGGGGGTTCCTCTTTTTTAGTCACTTTCTTTTAATTGAAAATTTGCATATTTATGGCAAAATAAAAACTCCACATCCTATATTACTAATCTACAAGCTCCAAGTACTCGTTTTCTTTGCTGGATGGTGTCAGCTGAAAAACAGCAAACACATCAGAAAAGCCATTCGTCACCAATGAAGAAAACTCACAGAGTTGACTCGGTAACTCGGTAATTTCAAACCCTTCACGCACCAACTCACCCAATATATCACTCGTCCAAGGCCGAAGCTCGCACGCAGCCCATACCCTTGTACCATCACTACATATCATCCTCAGCGTCTTAGCCAGCGCCGCTATCTCACTCGTGTCAAAAAACACGTCCGACACGACCACAAGGCCCACTCGCCCCAACTCACTGAGTTGACTCGGTAACTCGTCTGATCCCCACATGAGTCGACTCACATCGACAACGTCTCCGAGTCCGTTGGCCTCTACGTTCCTCCTCAACCCGGGCAACAACGGCTCGACGTCGGTCAGGATTACTCGACTCGCCCCAAGTAGAGCCGCCGTCAAACCGGGTATCCCGGCCCCAGCACCAAGTTCGAGAACGGTTTTGCCTCGGAAATCGAAGTGGAAGTCGGACTGAGTTGCCATCCACTCGGACAAGACTAGAGCCGAGTCCCAGACCCATGACCCGGTTAGTGCACAGCCTGTGACCGAGTCACACAAGTCCTCTAACTCCTGAATCACAAGCTTCTTCCCAGATATGTATACCTCTCTTATGGCCATGTAGTATTATAACTACAACAATTATAATTATTCTTATATGTATGCTTGAAAACTAAAATTATGTATATTTCTTGCATGTGTTATTTTGTATTGGACCAAATTTGTTTTTATAGTATGTTTGTAACGTACCTTCTTGCATGTTCTGGAAAGAAACTTTTTTTTGGTAAGATTCTGCTTGCAGGTTAAAAAATGTTCTTAAAACAAAAGAGAGAATTTCTTTATCTTCAACTTTCCAAGTGCTTATTTATCACCCTTTCTTTTTTCTATTCTCTCTTTTGCTCCTGGTTTAATTTGTTGTTGGTTACTTGGTTCTAGTTTTTTTTTTCTCTCTTTTTTTATTAAAAAAAAAAAGAGAAAAGTGGATTTGGTTTTCTAGTGTGGGAAAATAAATGGGTCAATCCTGTTATCTAAAATGACTCTTATCTGTTAAATTTTATGTGGCCAATCATAATTTGAGGAGGGAAAAACTTTGACCATTTTATTCCATTAATTTCAACGTTCTATAATACTAGTACTCATTGGCACATGCGTTGTGCGTAAATTATGTGGAGTAAAAAAATTAAAGAACTAAATAAAAAAATATATAAATAATTTAATATAAAAAGGACAAAATAGTAATACAAATAAAACCATAGAGGCAAAAAGAAAAATAAAAAATATGACTCAACTTCACCAAAGCTCCATGGAGGCTTTACAATATAAATAAATACTGCGTGTGAGTTTATCAAAATATAACAACCAGAAGACCATACTACCTAAAGAGCATTATGGTCATTTCACTTGAAGAAATTCCAAAACTTTTTCTACCCGCCAAGGGCATAAAGGTAACTCACCTCACTTCACATCGTATAAATATCAAGTATCACCACCATTTTCTGTCAACTTGTTTCATTCCATAAGAAACTACATACATATCTAGAGAGAATAACTCTCTCCGCATCACTCTGAGACTAGTACTAACTCTCAGAGACTACCTTAAGGTCCTTCTAACATGTCCATTATCTTGTCGGGCTTATATTTGGACTTAGACTTACACTCTCATTAGACGGGCTTATATTTGGACTTCACACTCTCATTAGACTGAAGTATTATTGGTGAAGTCTGATTTCAAGTTTAATTCAAAAGTGATTGTAAAGTTACTCAAAAGGTAACTGGGCCCGTTCCTGGAGCAGAGAGCTAGTAGATGCGGAGCGGAATTTAGAGGGGTTGTTTTGTACTTTCGGGTGAATTAGAGTTACTTATATTGTGTTATATAAAGAGAGGATCCTATAATATATTATGTGCGAATTTTTTAAAAGATAGTGAAACCCCAACTACGTAAATTTTATGTCTTGTGTGATTGTTTTTCTTTGCTATTGTTTTTCACTTCGTTGTTATTCTCTAACATGGAGCTCATTGACTAGGAATCTTCTCGAGTTAACCCCAACTCAAATTTAGCGTTACAACACTATGTATATAATACTTGATTTTTTTTTAATTAGTGACATATTCCTTTCCTTTTAAAATTGGAGATACATTTTTAAAGATAATTTTATTTTCTCAAATGTATCCTTAATTATAAGTTTAGAAATTCGTTGTGGAGGTGTGATACTAGAAATGATAGTAAAAAAACACAATTATAAATTAGAAACTTCAAGCAATTCTGTAAAATTAAAAAAAGAAACGTATCTCTAATTTTAAAATTGATGGACCTCAATTTCAGTTTGCTAAAAGTAATTCATTTGATCTTACTATTACTGCTGAAGAACTGTAACAAAAAACTGGTGTTAAAAAGTAGAAAAGGCCAATATGCTTCTGTATATCTATATGGCAAACCATGAGAATTTAGATCTGTTCTTGAGATGCTGTACGTTTTTGTGTAATCCATTTGCAGGTTTACATA
Source organism: Aralia elata (assembly GCA_034770075.1). Classification (NCBI taxonomy): domain Eukaryota; kingdom Viridiplantae; phylum Streptophyta; class Magnoliopsida; order Apiales; family Araliaceae; genus Aralia; species Aralia elata. The sequence continues at coordinate 25,673,139 of CM068381.1, forward strand.
AAAGCAATATGCTCTTCCCACCACAAAGTATTGATTCCTGTAAATGGAATTTGGAGCGGCAAATGATGAATTTATAATACCTCTAAATGTGCAGCTAGCAAATTGCACTATAGTTCTTCAAGTATAAAATTGATCAAAAGATCCCTAGCAAATGCTTCCATGAAATTAACGAGCTGGTTGGTTGGATGATATTATCGTAGAATTGAATGGAATAATGATTGGAATCAAAATCTGACTTGAATGGAATCGAAATCAAGAATTTTATTCACGCGTTTAGTAAGTTACTTAGAAACTATGTTTGAATAGAATTTTCATTTCAAAAACCTAGTTTGGTAGGTGAAAAAAAGATGAATGAAATAGTTTTTATTGTTAGTCATGGGATAGTCACTTCTGGCTTTATCCTCACCCAAATTCAAAGGAAGAATTCTAGGATGAGCATCTTCTAACCAAAAAACAAGAATATGAAAATCAAACCCCTGAACTAACTCTGCAAGATCATGAGCTACCTATTAGCTGTCCTACAAACATGAGAAAAAATCACCAACTCCGAATCACCAACCAAAACACTACAATCATAAACAATAGAGGACAAATACGACTTTTCCACCTAGCATAGGTGAACCGACTAATAACATTAGCACTATCACTTTCCACCAAAATCTTCCGAAAGCCACCCTCTTTAGCGAAACACAATGCACTACGAATTGCAATAGCTTCTACACACTACATCGAATTTTTTTATTATAAAATCTATCAATACCCGCCCCTAGGATAGAATATCATCCCGAATAGCTAGCAAAACCCACACCAATGAATCCATTGCCTCTAACTGAAGCATCACAATTGACCTTACAAACTCCTATTGGAGGTTTCTGCAATTTAATAACCTTTTGGACCCTAACAACAGATTGGGAATACTCCCACAATAACTTAGCAGTTTTAAACTCATGGAAATAAGATAAACTGCTAGATAAACCATCCCAAGGAGTTTGAGAATAATTCCCATGAACCACGTTATTCCTATTATTCCAAATACTCCATGTAATCATAGCAACAATACATACTTGTTCAACCTCCAATTGCTTGTACCTCCAGCCATGAGCTGAGATAGTATTACCCTTCGAATTCCCCCACCCCCTGGTTGTTTCACCTTGTGATAACAAGAACTTAAAAGTATCCAAAAAAAAAAACTCCAATTGCTTGTACATGGAACAGAACCAATTTGAAAAGGAACTATTCGTCAGCTGATCACATCTCAAACCCAACGGACTAGCGAACCAAGTAGCAACAGCAGCCGTGCAAACCACTAAATCATGAAAAATAGATTCTCTTCTAAAACCACATCGGAGGCAATCTGGTACTGACACCGATCGTCGTTGTTATGAGATGGGTATTAGTTATAAAATATAGAAAATAGTTTAAATAATTAGAATTTAGTATTTGTGATAGTTGTTTGGTTACATGTCCTTAGTTAATTGAAGGGTGTTTGGTAACATAGTTAGAAGAGATTGGGGTTGATTTGTGTATAAATATGTAGTTTCAGATTGTAGAGAACTATCCAGATTATGAAATAAAAATAGTATTTCTCTCATTAATTCTCTCTCAGTCCCATTGCTTCTCATTTCTTGTTCTTCCGCCATTTTACTTTCTTTGAAACTCTGTTTTTCTTCTTTTTCTTTAATGGTTGCTTATGAAATGATGAGAAATCTTCTCATTTCATAACAGTCGTTTACACAAATTCCATCTTACCGGCAATACTCAGCGATAAGCACACCACAAGAAATGCTTCACCTTCGGTGGAATAGTTAACTGCCACACCCATTTCTAAGCCGGATTAGGAACGGGAGAGGAGGAAACACCACCTAAAAAAGTATTTCGTTTCCTCTCCATCACATCCCGCTGGATATGCATCGAAATAGGAATTTTCAAAATCAACTCAAGATCAAGGGGGTCCATCGAACCAAATTTAGTGGCTCGAAACAAGATTTGCAGAATAACAATACTCAGGTAGGCATGCGGTATTCATATTGAAATGATCAAGGATTGCATACGGAATATGCGGAGCTTGTCGAGGCTTCCTCTACTATAAATAGAGGACCTCATATGAACATAAACCACTGCATATTAAACAACCTGGCATTAAAGTCAATTGCCATGTTCAACTAGGCAACCCTCCACTAGATACCACCGTTCAGCACCTAGAGGATGAGAAGAGCACTCAACCTTATCAAAGTAACAACGCACTAAAATTCAATGAGAATGATCCGGTTTATCTCAAAGCCAAAATACAGATCTTAGATAAGGCCCTTTTGGATAAGTAAGTCTTTAACGAACGCGCCAGGCTCCTCCTAGAGAAAGAGGAGAACTCAAAGGCTACTGCTGCACGAAAATCCAAAGCAATAGAGATCAGCCACAACTCCTCTTCTCCATATAAAGAGCAGCGTAACCCTAGAAACAACACTCGTCGAAGAAGATCAACATCCAAGGATAAGGATGATCACAACAAAGAAAATTCTCCATCCTTCTCCAGTCATCATAGGAGAGGTGGTCGCGATTCTAGCCTGGACAGAAAGATAGATAACATGCAGCGTAAGTATGAACAACTGATGGGCTTACGTATTGGGAGTAGAAGTCTCCATAATGTCGGCACCACTCTCCTTACTCGACGAGTAAGAGAGGCACCACTCCCTCGAAGGTTCAATTGCCAACTCTATGGTCTTACAATGGTACCACAGATCCCTTTGACCATATTCACTCCTTCACCACCATGATGGACCTCCTGGTCGTCGATGATGAGAATATAGAGCCTTTGCCACCACCCTAGATGGATCTGCTAGAAAAGCCTACTTGCTAACTCAATTGATTCTTTTAAAGAATCCAGTAGGCGATTTTGTAGCAACTTTGTCATTAGTCGAAAGATAGACAAGAGCTCTGCCTCCCTTATGGCTGTGAATCAGGAGAAAGGTGAGACCCTTAAGGATTTCCTCTCTCGTTTTAATGAGGAACAATTGCAGGTTCAAGACCTTGATGACGCCATAGCCATGGTAGCCCTGAACAACGGCATCACCCATAGAGAGTGTAGTTGGGACCTAGCAGCATACCCTCTAAAAACCTATCAAGAACTCCTTGAAAGGGCTCAACACTTTGCTAGGGCTAAAGAAAACTATAGAGCAAAGCGAGGTGACAATAATGATAGATGGGGCCATGACAAGGATGATAGAAAGTGGAAGAACCCTAACGATAAGGATTCAAAAGCAGATCTACGGGAAAAGTGATAAGTGCATGATATTCATTTATTTTCATTCCTATATATTTAGTTTATTGCATGTTTTATTGTGTATATGTACTTATTAGGTTGTTTATTGATTTCAGGAGAATTCAGAATCCAAAGTGGAAAAAGATGAAAAATCAGATCTAAAAGCGGAAAAAGACGAAAAATGGAAAATTTGAGATTTTCGCCCCGGCGAGCTTTTTGTACTAGGATTTCTCGCCCCGGTGAGGAAGCCTCTGCCCGTTTTCGCCCCAGCGCTTCGCCCCGACCCAAACCTCTCTGGAGTTTCTCACCCCGGCGAGAAAACTCAAGCATAATTCTTCGCCCCGGTGGGAGTTCGCCCCGGCGAGAAACTGAAGAACAAATTCCTTGCCCCGGCGAGAAAGGCCGACGTTGACCAGTTTTGACCAACTTTGACTTTTTGGAATTTTTGAGAATTTCTACTTCAGATTGGATTCTTAATTCTTAGAGACTTAGGATATTATCTTAGGACTATAAATAGATATTTTTAGTTAGATATTAGTAGCTACATCTTGACAACTACAATTGTAACCCTAATTGGAGGAGATTGAAGGCATGTCAGGCTAAACTTTTACTTTCAGTTCTAAGGGATGTTGAACCTTTATCATAATTAATGGTTTAATCAGGTTTTATTTATTTATTCCTTCTTACGTGAGATTTATTCTGATAATCTGTTTTAACTGATTATATGTTATTGAATCTGTTGATTTGATTTGGCTAATTGAATTAATTTGATTTATATCATCTGCTAGATTAAGATATAGTATTAAGCAAACGATATTGTATCTGATCATAAGTAGCAATTAATAGTACTTGATTGTGGACAAGCTTTTGGGTATTATTAAGATTATTAGAAGACAAGTTAAATAATTCCTGATTGTGTAATTGTTGCTTGGAATAACCTAATTCTCTAATTCTTCATGCTGCTGTTATATTAAATCTGGACTGATAGTTCTAGGTTATATGATAGTTAGGGTCTCTTGAGGCGATTGTCACATTAGATTTACACATAAGGAGAATTTCGGATAATTAGCGATTGCGGTTATCTAGGGTTATTAATCTCATCGAAGGGTAAATATTGTTAAATCAGATTTTTCCATAGTTGTGATAAGATGAAACTGAACTAAAGAACTAAAGTTTTTTTATTCATTGATTATTCTTAATTACTTTTGTTAGAGTAGTTAATCAGACTTAAAACCCCCTCATCAATTAGAATAATAGAGCAAATAAAAGATTAATTCACTTCTCTATGGGATCGATCATTGCTTGCCATTATACTAAGTTTGTGTTAGTAAGGTATTAATTTTGGAGTGAGAACGACAAACTACCAAAATTTTGGCGCCGTTGCCGGGGAAGTGTTATTTATCTTTATTTTATTTTATTTTATTTTTGTTTAATTTTGTAGTTTATGACACGATCCTCTCAATCCGGTGATTTGAATTTTGATCCAGAAATTGAGAAAATTGCACGCAGACTAAGGAAAGAAGCTCGTCAAGCTCGAGGCATCATGACAGATTCCGACGAAGTTCCATCACCGAGACTTAACATAGCATTCGAATTACTGTCAAATACATCATCCACCGAATCAGAGGAAGAAAAAGAGATGACAGTGCCAAATAATAACCGAACACTCAAAGAATTAGCCACTCCCAATCTTAATCAACAACCCTTATGCATTGAATATCCTACCTTAACTGCTGCTTTTGAACTTAAATCGGGACTAATTCATCTTTTGCCTACTTTTTGTGGTCTCACAGGTGAGGATCCGTACAAGCACTTAAAGGAATTTCATGTGGTTTGCTCCACCATGAAGCCACATGGAGTAACTGAGGATCAAATCAAGCTAAGGGCGTTTCCATTCTCATTGGGGGATCTAGCAAAGGACTGGCTGTACTATCTTCCTTCAGGGTCAATACAGTCATGGAATGACATGAAAAGGCTGTTCTTGGAGAAGTACTTTCCTTCTTCAAGAGTTGCCAACATCAAGAAGGAGATATGCGACATTCGACAGTTCAACGGAGAAACACTGTACGAGTATTGGGAAAGATTTAAAAAATTATGTTCCAGTTGTCCTCCTCATCAAATAGATGATCAACACCTGATTCAGTACTTTTATGAGGGATTATCATCAATGGATCAGAGTATGATCGATGCTGCAAGTGGAGGAGCACTGGTAGATAAGACACCGGAGGCTGCAAGGACTCTAATTACAAATATGGCTGCTAATTCTCAGCAGTATGGGACAAGGAATGACCGTGCGCCTGCAAAAGTAAATGAGATGACCATAAGCACTCTTGAACAACAAATTTTTGATTTGACCGCGATGGTTAGACAAATGGCTACAGGAAATACACCAGCAGCAAAAGTTTGTGGGATTTGTTTAATGGGTGGTCATAGTACTGATTCTTGTCCAACTTTGCAAGAGGATGAAACCGCACAGCAAGCTAATGCGTTGGGAAACTATCAAGCATAACCTCAGCGGAAGTATGACCCATATTCAAATACTTACAATCCAGGATGGAGGGATCACCCTAACCTGAGTTATGGAGAAAATAGACCACCAACGCAAGGCATGTATCCGGTTGGACAACAAGGGTTCCCACAAGGCTCTCAACCAGCTCAACCCCAATAGCAACCTAGACAGGCAACTCCTGCAAATTCTGGAACATCTTTAGAAGACATGTTCAAGGCATTCATGAGCCAGACACAGCAGTTCCAGCAGGAAACGAAAAATTCTGTTCAAGACTTGAGAAATCAGATAGGTCAACTTGCCACCACAGTGGGTAGGTTGGATTCTCAAGGTTCAGGAAAGTTGCCCTCCCAAATAGTTGTCAATCCAAGGGAGAATGCTAGTGCGATTACACTAAGGAGTGGAAAAGAGTTGGAAGTACCCAAAGCAATTACGAAAATTAAAGAGGAAAAGGCTAAAGAAGAGACTAAGACACCGAGGGAAATTGTTACCCCACTTACTCCAGTTAAGACTCCACCGTTATCGTTCCCACCGAGAACACTCAGGACTTCAAAGAAGGAGGAAAAAGAAAAGGAAATTTTGGAAACCTTCAGGAAGGTAGAGGTAAATATTCCTCTTTTGGATGCCATCAAACAAGTGCCCAGGCACGCAAAGTTTTTGAAAGAATTGTGCATTAACAAAAGGAAATTGAAAGATGATGAAAAAGTCACTGTAGGATAAAATGTGTCAGCAGTGCTTCAAAGAAAAATGCCCCCTAAATGTAAAGATCCAGAAATGTTTACAATCCCATGCAGGATAGGTAATACCAGATTTGAGAAAGCCATGCTAGATCTAGGATCTTCAATAAATGTTATGTCATTATCTGTATTTGCTTCTTTAAATCTAGGACCTTTGAAACAAACTGGTGTTATCATTCAACTTGCCGATCGTACTAACACTTACCCTCAAGGGGTAATTGAAGATGTCTTGGTGCAGGTGAATCAGTTAATTTTTCCTGTAGATTTTTATATTGTGGATATGGAAGATGACAGATCTCCAAATCCCTCGCATTTCTTGTTAGGGAGGCCATTCTTGAAAACAGCAAGGACAATGATTGATGTGCACAATGGGACCTTGACCATGGAATTCGATGGAAAGAAAATTCAGTTCAATATATATGACGCCATGAGGTACCCTAGTGATGTTAATCATGTTTTTGCTATTGACATCATTGATTCTTTAGTGCAGGGATCTTTTGAACAAGAACACGGGGAAAGCTTGGAGATGGCCATCACTAACAACTTGGACATAGATAAAGAGGAAGAATTTGACCAGAATCAGGAATTGAAGGAAGTAGTGGCTGCATTGCATGCTTTACCAAAATTCATAGATAAGTATGCAGTTCAATCGATTCAATTGCCTGTTTCTCATAAAAAACTGTTACCATCTGTGGAACAAGCTCCAATCTTAGAATTGAAACCCTTATCGGCTCACTTGAAATATGCATATTTAGGTACTAATGAAACTTTACCTGTGATTATTGCTAGTAGTCTAACCAAAATGCAGGAAGAGAAATTGTTGAGAGTCCTAAGGGACCATGTCACAGTGTTTGGTTGGACGATAGCAGATATCAAAGGAATAAGCCCCGCGATGTGTATGCATAAGATTCTTTTGGAGGATGGAGCAAAGCCCACAAGAGAAGCACAACGAAGATTAAATCCACCCATGATGGAGGTAGTCAAGAAAGAAGTTATAAAATTACTTGATACAGGTATAATCTACCCCATCTCCGACAGTCAGTGGGTGAGTCCAGTACAGGTAGTTCCGAAGAAGTCTGGAATAACTGTCATCACGAATGACAATAATGAGTTGGTGCCCACACGGATACAAACAGGATGGAGAGTGTGTATTGACTACAGGAAATTAAATGCTGTAACTAGAAAAGACCACTTTTCTCTTCCCTTTATTGATCAAATGTTAGAAAGATTAGCGGGGCATACTTATTATTACTTTCTAGATGGTTTTTCAGGTTATAATCAGATCGTGATTGCGCCCGAAGACCAGAAAAGGACCACATTCACATGTCCGTTTGGTACCTTTGCATACCGGCGGATGTCATTTGGACTTTGCAATGCACCCGGTACTTTCTAGGGATGCATGGTAAACATTTTTTCTGATCTTTTAGAAAATTACATCGAGGTCTTTATCGATGATTTCACAGTACATGGTGATTCTTTGGATTTGTGCTTGGATAATTTAACTCGTGTGCTAGATAGATGCTTGGAAACTAACCTTGTTCTTAATTGGAAAAAGTGTCACTTTATGGTAGAACAGGGTATAGTGCTTGGTCATGTTGTGTCAGCTAAAGGTTTAGAAGTTGATAGAGCTAAGATAGATATTGTGTCTGCTTTGCCTTACCCCGCCAGTGTGCGGGAGATTCGCTCTTTTCTTGGACATGCGGGTTTCTATCGTAGATTTATCAAGGACTTCTCTAAAATAGCTCTGCCATTATGTAAGTGAAAGTAGTATGCACACAAGCCAATCATATTTGATATGATGTAGCATATACTTTGTAATCTTATTCATTTATTAATAAAAGAATTGATTTTCTTAAAAGGCATTTTACATTATCTACATAGTGTTGTTATATTAAATGTGATAAACCCATAGTTTTGAGCAATGATTTTAGAATCATGATGGTGATCATGCTAATGAGATCTAAATTCTAGATAGCTCATAAACTAAAATCGTTCCTAATCGTTGGATTACTAAAAAGGGGATTAGTGAATCCGGATAGATTAGTACATACGTTGCTTGCTCTTAGGAAGAGGATGATTGATCTCATAATCATTTGTGTGGAGACACTAAAGCAAGTATGTAGGTGCTTATTGGAGAATAAGTACACTGAACGTGGCTCGCTAAGGAATACCTAATGGAGTTTTACTCGCCTGTCAATAGGAATTCCTCTAGTGATAGTAGTACAAGTGATCCTTGAACTTGAGATCATCATAGTATCTTGTGTATGATGAGTTATACTTTGACATGTCCCTTAAGACCTTTAGGGTATAACAAAGGGTATGATTGGGTATAATAAGTTATACATGGAGATTGGTGAATGATCAACAAAGAATCGACCACGTCTAGTAAAAGATGTGAATGTCCTATGTGATTCGATAAATGACAACTCAGTAGTCCTTGGCCAAGACAGAATGAAATTAGAAAGGAGTTTCTAATTTGTATTATTTAGAGTTGTGCATTTGGGAATCGAAATACATATAATTAAATAAAATAAGACTTGACAGAAATTCTATATCTTATATTTAATTAGGACATTGTATGGTAGAAGGATTGAATTGTACGGTAACTATGCACTGAAAGGTTCTTTTGTGATTAATGTTGAAATCTATATTATCTAGAAAGTCGTTGATCGCTAAGGGGGCTTACCCTTATTGTAAAATAAATATTATTTATTTAAATGAATTAAATAGTTTAATTTATTTATTTAAATATAATTAAAATTGTTCTAATTGATTTATTCACAACCGGTTTAATATGGAGAACCTAAAGGGTCACACCGCAAAAGAAAAAATATTTATATAAGAAGTAAATCGCATAATTGTAATAATAAGTTAAGTGTATTTAATTTAGTCTATGGAGATAATATAAATTAAATAGCTTAATATTTATTATTTAATATTTTAGAAATATTAAATATAAATTAATAAGAGGAGTCTTATTATTATTATTATTATTATTACTATTAGTATTATTTAATTCCTAATAGGGATTGGGAATTAATTGATAGAAGTACTCTCACATGAATTCATAATTGGATTAGGAGCATAATTAATTAAAGGAGTTTAATTATAATAGAAACCCTAATCCTAAATAGTTTAGGGAAGAGTTATTCCTACATCTATAAATAAGAGGAGTTTTATCATAGATTAGGGTTACACACTCTTGCATTAGAATGTGGAGAGTACTTGCAATTTCTATAGAGATAGAAACTAGGGTTTTGCTAACACCCAACTTCTTGAATACATATTCTTCCTTGGTGGATCACCTCTAGAGGCCAAACACTTGGGTGGCTAACGTTGATCAAAGGAAAGAATCTCATCGGTGGAATTCAAGGAGAACACGAAGGACTAGGAGTTGAACTTGTACCCGAGGAAGCTTTGATCTACGAGGGTATAATTCTTATTCTCTTTCTCTTTCGTTTAATTGATAATTGAACACAAGGATAAATCATGGTGATGGTTTGTATTAAAAAATTTAAAATCTGTTTTATCACGCTTTCGCCCTATTTATGTAATTTGATTGCATGCTTGCGTTATATACAAACCTAACAATGGTATCAGAGCCTAATCCTTGTGTTAATTATTGATTTTGATGATTCCATGTATGAATTGATATGCGATACGATCGGATTTTTGGGCAGAAATTTTTTCCTGAATCTGCATCGCTGCACGGCCGCTTCCAGTTCATTCTGGATCGCGGCCGCGCCTGAACCCAGAAAACGTTTCTGGGGGTGCAGCGCGGCCGCGCCACTCGTAGTTCAATTTGGAGCGCGGTCGCGCCGGTCTGCAAGTTTTGAAAAATTGTTTTTTCCTTCAATTAAAATAAATGGTTTATTTAATTGATAAAAGTTTAAAATAAAGATGTTTATTTTATCTGGAATAGGGTTTCAGATTGCTAAAATTAAACGAGTTTAATTTGAATTTGGTTTTTGATTAAAATAAAAGAGTTTATTTTGTTTCAAAACTAAATATTAGCAAATTTTTTTCCATTAATTGATATCAATGCATATATGGAATGGTTTTATTATTCATGAGATGAATGTTATTTATTGATACATATAGATATATGTATGATAATAAATAAGGATTGATTATGGACTATTGACCAATGTGTGATTGGAATTATTTTAGAGGATGCTTGAATGTATGGGTTTTTATAAATGGGGTCTGCGTACCTCGTCTTCTCTAGTTTTTCTTGATGTAAATTCTATCTTCCTCTTATGTACTTCCCCTTGACTGCTGATCAAGGTTTCTATTTATTTTAAATAGTTTATGTAATAGGACTAGTTAGAATTATTTTGAAGAATTGGAGACAAAGGAGCAAGGAGCGCTTGAAGACCCGTTTGTATTGGAGTCCGGGTTTAAATGTAATAGTTATATTTAAATTTAATTCTTGTACCCTAGGTTTGACCTTTTGGTTCACTTGGTGGCTCTAGTGAACCAAACTAGAATAAAAGTTCATAATCAATCCGGATAGAATATAGTATTCTATATGTGCATGTTTACTATATATATATTATATATTATACAACATGCTTCGCATGTTAAATAATATGACGCGTATTTTATATATATATATATATGTGCATGCGCGCTAAACAAGAAAAGACAAATAATAACAAACCCCTCAAATAAATCATATTAAGTCCTAAACGTTCAAAGATATTTGGAATATCGAACGTCGCCTTCTAGCATGGTAAAGCAATAGAGTATTAAATATTTAATATGAGTTTGTTGTGTCACACAAGGCAAATATTAAATATTTAAGATGTTGCCTTATCACATTTGATGCTTATAAATAGACTGAACGATGCTGTTTTGTTGTGTCACACAAGGACAATGTTTTTCTTTTGAATATATGGAAGTGCTAGGTTGGACTTAACTTGGATAATTTTGATTCGGATGTGTCACACTTGATCAAAATAATCTAAGAGGCAAAATACAAGGAGTTACATAGTGATGTAATTGACAATAGTTGTCTACCTATTTATTTATATATAGTTTGTTGCGTCACACAAGGCTATATACATTTGAAATGAGATCCTTATTCTCACTAGCAAATCTTTAATTAGAATTGCCGAACTATATATTGAGGGTAATATAGTTTGATGAAAAAAATGAGAGATACCAATTTAAAATAAAGACCTAATTTATTTTGGTAATTAATTAAATGAATGTATGCTAAAATGTTATCTATTTCACATGCAGAATTTAAAAATGTCAAACTCACTATCACTGCGTAGCATACTTGATGCTAACAAACTGACCGGACCGAATTACACGGACTGGTTAAGGAATCTGAGAATTGTTCTCACTGCTGAAAGGATTTCTTATGTCCTAAATTCACCAGTCCCTGCAAATGTTGCAGAAACAGCCTCTGAGGAAGAGATTGCTAATTTCAAAAAGTGACAAGATGATGCAATCTTGGCTCAATGCATCATGCTCGCATCCATGAGTAACAAGCTTCAGCGTCAGCATGAAACTATGGATGCTCCTACTATATTGCTGCATCTCAAAGAGTTGTATGGTGAACAAAGTAGGACTGCTAGATATCAGATATCTAAGGAGCTCTTCCGATCTCGTATGACCGAGGGCACTGCCGTTGAGACTCATGTCCTTAAGATGATCAATCTGATTGAACAACTTGGACAGCTTGGGTTCGTGATGGAAGGGGAGTTAAGCCAAGATTTGATCTTGCAGTCACTCCCGGACACCTTCTCACAATTTGTTGTGAATTTTCACATGAATAAGTTGGACGTCAGCTTGCCTGAGTTACTTAACATGTTGAAAACTGCTGAAGGTCACTTCTCATCCAACAAGAACCAAGTCTTAATAGTGGATGATTCTTTCAAGAAAAGGAAGAGGCCCGAGGTATCTTCTGAAAAGAAGAAAAACAAGAAGGTTAAGGGCAAAGCGAAGAGAAAGGATAAAAAGAAACCTGATCCAGATAGCAAATGAATTTGCTACCATTGCAATAAGCCGGGACACTGGAAGAGGAACTGCAAGGAGTATCTTGCGGACCAAAAGAAGCTTGGAGAAGCTTCGACTTCCGATCTAGGTTTGTTTATGATTGAAATTAATTTTTTTGAAAGTCAAAATTTTACTTGGGTATTGGATACCGGCTGTAGTTCTCAGATATGTAATAATATGCAGGGACTAAGCAAAAGTAGAAAGCTAAACAAGGATGAAGTCGTCTTACAAGTGGGAAATGGAGCAAAGGTTGCTGCATTAGCTGTAGGAACTTATTGTTTAACACTGCCTTCAGGCAAGTTCATTAGTTTAAATAATTGTTATTATGTTCCAACACTCATTAAAAACATTATTTCAATTTTTGTATTGGATATGGATGGTTTTGATATTATAATAAAGAACAACAGTTGTTCTATTTATAATAAAAATATTTTATATGGTGTTGGCAATCTACTGAATGGACTTTACATACTTGACTTGCATGAAAATATACTTCAAATTGAACAAACTAAGAAAAGAAAAAGAGATGATGTTAATTATACCTTTATGTGGCACTGTAGACTCAGTCATATCAATGAAACAAGATTAACCAAGTTGCATAAAGATGGGATTTTAGAGCTATCTGATTACGAATCATATCCAACTTGTGAATCTTGTCTCATGGGTAAGATGACTAAATCTCCTTTTAGTAGAAAAGGAAAAAAGGTTATAGAGTTGTTAGCGTTGGTACACACAGACGTATGTGGACCTATGACAACGAATGCACGAGGAGGGTATTCTTATTTTATTACTTTCACTGATGATTATTCTAGATTTGGTGATACAATCCTGACCAGGCTCGCATTAAGCGTCATCGACTCAACTCAAGCTTCGAGGGTTCAACAAATGAATTCAAGTAATTGGGCTAGAATCTACTCAAAGATGCTTACATTGGAGCTCAATTCATATGAACATTGAGGAGAGGGTCATTCATGTGATTTGGGATTGCTAGATACGATCTATGTAGTAAGACCAAATCAATGCAAGTCAAACGTTCGAGTTCGTGTTCGTTATGTTCGTTTGTATCGTCTAATCATCGACAAAGTCAGATTTCAATTCATGGAGGGATTAGAGTTCATACATGGTGGATGTTCAAGCATGATGAGTTTAGATTGCTCGGAGCGAAGGAATTGGAGAAAATTATTCGGGATGGAAAACAAGGATCTCGCCCCGGCGAGCTTTCCAAGGCTAAAATTCTCGCCCCGGCGAGAACTCCGCTGTCCATGTTCGCCCCGGCCTGAAATAATGCCACCTCGGCGAAGACCTCTCTGGCCATTCTCGCCCCGACGAGGATTCTAGTTCAAATCTCTCGCCCCGGCGAGAACAAGCGAATTTGCCTGACACGTTTTTCGAAGCACGCGGTTTTTGGCAGATTTCTTTCTTTATTTTAGGGATTTACATATCTTTTAGATTTCTATTGTAATTAGGATAGTTATTAGATGTGATTTGATTTTCATATGGTGTTTAGTTAGGATTTATATTTCCATTCAAATTCTTATTTCCTTATAGGATTATGGTTTCATGTTATTAGTATAAATAAGATACATGATTTATGTAATAGGACAATTATCAAGACTACACTTTTTGATTAATGAAATTATTGTGAGATTCTTCTCATCTTTTGGTTCTTTAAGAATTCCTAGATTAATTTCTTAGTTTTGTTAAGATTCAATTATCGACTTATCATTCAACATATCATAGTTGTTTGTGGTGTCAATCTACCGAACCATCAATCGTCGATTGTACCGAGGTTCCTGCTTCTTATAAGCACGGGGTTTAGGTGTCGTTGGTGTCCATTCAACGCAAGCTTCCTAGCGTAAAGCAATCATACCAAGGTTCTCGTCTCAATATAGGCGAAGGGTTAAGGTGTTGTGAGCATTACACCTTTATAACTTACTGGAAACGATCCGGGTGACAACCACCTCACGCAAGCGTGCCGTGGAGTCTATCATTTGGTATCAAAGCTAAGTTTCAAGCAGGTTACTTATCCTTTATTTTTCGTGTTGAATATATATTAAAAAATAAATAAATTTCGTGAGACAAAAAAAAGGAAAAGTTCTTATTGTTGCAATTTTCTGGGTTCATTAGTTGGGACTTTATTGAAGAAGCTATTTTTTTTGGTTCTATTGTTGGAATTTGTGAATTTTGAGGATATTGGGATTTCACTCAAGAGGATTTTAATTGGTGATCATGAAAATTTGGTGGTTATCGTACGTTACACTTGCTAATTTTGTTTTGTGATAAGTTCTTGTTGAATTGATAGAAAAGCTGAGATATTTATTTGGTGAATTCAAAAAGAACCTATAAGAGGGAATTAGAGTGGTAAAAGGCAAGAGTGTGAGATCAATTGAGGGTAAAAGCCAAATTGTGTGATACACGAGCGATTTCATAATTGTGTGATATACTGTTTGAGCGAAACACGTAAGGGAGTGTGTGAGGAAATTTTTCTTTATGTACTAACATTTGTTTTGTAGCAATCATGTATGGATATATTTGTGAATATAATTATGAGTGGCAAAAGAGATCTTTTCAAGGTAGGTGCGATCCTGAAGCTTATTTGAGTTGGGAGGAAAGGAAGGAACGAGAGTTTGGCTATCATAATTATTCCGAGTACAAGAAGTTCAAACTTGCAGTTCAAGATTTTTCTGATTATGCAGCTACATGGTGGGCTAAATTTGTGCGTAGCAGAAAAAGGTATGGAGAGCATCCGATCGAGACATGGGAAGAATTAAGAATTATCATGAGAAAGCGGTTTATCCCAAGACAGCTTAATCGGAGGAATGAATGTGCAACTCCAAGATATGTCGATCAACCTTCAAGGCGTTCAAATTGGGATGATGAAAGGAAGGATCATAGGCATGGGGATTCGCATTGGAGACAACCACGAGAAACTCCTAAGGTGTATAGGGAACCAGTATTTTCCAAGGAAAACCAAGAAGAAGTCATGGGATCATTAAGAGAGTTGGCGAGGCAACTACAAAATGCCCGACAGGCGCAAAAGGAGCTAGCCCAGCCGTAGGTGGAAGAAGATCTAAGAGAACATGTAATCCAAGGAGATTTGTTAGGTTCCGATGTTCGAGATGAAGTCCATGATTCAAAGAAAGAAAATACATGTGAAATTGAACGACAAAGAGAAAGTGAAAAAGAAATTAAAAAAAAGATTGAGTGTGAAAAATAAAAGAATGAAATAGAGAATGAAAAGAAACGAGAGAGTAAAAAGAATGAGAGTGAAAATAAACGAGAGAAAGAAAGAGTGGAGAGTAAGAGTGAAAAAAGAGAGGAGAGTGAGTTGGAAAGTGAGTTGTATTTTGAAAAGCCAATGACTGTACATTCGTACAAGACGACGCTTTTGAATACTAACCAGATTAACTCTTCTTTGTCTAGTTATGTTGTTTCTCTTATACAGGTGATTGAGGATATACCCCGAGCTATCATTCCATATCAGCCAGCTTGTAGTATTCCCGAGGAGACGACGGAGTTACCAAGGCAGGTTGGAGAGTTGATGGAGTCCAACTTCATCAAAGCGGGTATCGTGGGAGAAAGCATTAGTGCATATGCTATTCATGAGATCATAGTACCTAAGGAAGATAGAATGCCGAGCTTGTTCGTTGATTTCGAATCGGTAAACAAGTATCGATATGTTTTTCTTTGCTTAGATAATATGTTTGATAAATTGCATAGTACTTGTGTTTTGTCTACATGTGTTGATGACCATGTGATGATATTGCCTAGTCAAGTTAGCTTAAGAGAATGTGATGAATGGAAAATTGTGTTAACATGTGATTTGTATAGGTGGATAGTTATTTCTGTTAGATTAACTAATGCATCTAGTATTTTCATGAGTTATTTAAAATATGTTTTGCATGCTTCCACGGATAAATTTGTGTTTGGCTATTTTGATGGTAAAATCGTCTTTATCATAAACTATGGAGGATACTTGATATTTGTCGAGTTAGTTTATGAGCATGCGTTATATTCTCGTTGTCAATATTCCTACTATCATTTAGTAAATTCTCATTGTCAAAGTGCATATCTTCGTAGAATTTATTCTAGTGATTATTGTGGGTATTCTTGTTTTCAACGTTTGTATTTGCATGAAGCTCATTCTAGGGTTTTTCATTCACGTGTTGAATTAGGTTGTGATGTTAATCAATCTTTACATGACATGTCGTTAATTGATAATGGTATTGATCATGATTATTCAGTAGAGAAATCTTCATTGCATGATTTGTTATCATTTGGTAATGTCTTTCCATTAGAGTTATTATCATTGCATGATTTTGAGAATGTTATCTTGAATGGGAAAGAATTACTATCATTGGGTATTGAATTGAAAAGTGTTTATCATCAAATTGAAGTGAGATATGGTTTATATGCCTGTTTAGTTAAGTCTTTTGGATTAGCTACTGCATTAAATGTTTTCATGTTAAATCATGTGTTGCATTCTTTCATGGGAAAATTTGCTGATATCTGTGTTGATGATACTTCGACTTTTGTTGACACTTGGAAAAATTCTTTGGCATATGTTGAGTTTGATTGTGAGTATCATAAGTATGCTAGTGAGTTTTTATCTTGTGGTGTTGGTTTTGATCTTTCAATTCCATTGATGTCGTTATTTGATTTTGCATTGGTTAATGTCAATGGGAAGGAAAAGGTTAAATTTGTTTTGCAGATTTGTGATGGGTTCATACTCATCGAGGAGAAAGGTTTAATTCGATTTGCAAATCAATTCGAACAATGCATGGAAAGTCTAAAGGGAAGTTATTTGGATTTTATTCTAGTAGTTTGCATGTGATTTTGAGTTATTTGATTTCTTTGTGATTAAACAAAAGGTACTTGTTGATTTGTTTGGTTTTGTGTTTAATCCAGGAATTCAAGAGCACTTGCGAATGCAACGAGTTGAATTTCAAATTTTGGTATTTGACCCGGGTGCATTGAATGGAAGTTAGTACAAATGATCGAAATCATAAGGTTCACTTTTGATCCGGGAATTTGTCAATGGGTTTATCTACGAATGGTCAAGGTCATCAGACTGGTTTTTGATCCGGAAATTCGTGGATGGGAGATTATGCTACATGAAGAGTTCTACATGCTGATATTTGATCCAGGAGGATATAAGACTTTTCATAGTTTTATTTGCTTTTATTTTACTATTTATGCATTTGATTTCTTAGGTAGAAATTTTGATTGCGTTTTAGTTTTAGTTGTTTATTTAGTTTGTTTTGGTGTAGTTAATACTTTGGAAGTATCTGGAAATACGTGTGGGAGAGCATCATATTGATGTGGACAGGTTTTTGTTTGAGTTTCCGAGTTGTCTTACGAGAAGCTTGCAGGGTGTTATGCCGATTCGATCATCTTTTGGAAGGAGATCTTCAATAGTGATTCATGTTAACTCGAGGAACATGCTTGATATTACTATTTTGTGTCTTGAGGGAGTTGGAAGTTCTATTGATTATTTTCATATTCTTACATACTTTATTTATATATTTCATGTGATTGGTGAGAATTATGATTATGTTTTGTTTGACGCTTCTAACTTGGTTTGTTTGGGTGTAGGATCAATTTGGTGGATATATCCTTTTCAAGGGGAGATGCTGGATTTGAGGACAAATCCTTTTAAAGAGGAGGGGAATGATACAATCCTGACCAGGCTCGCATTAAGCGTCATCGACTCAACTCAAGCTTCGAGGGTTCAACAAATGAATTCAAGTAATTGGGCTAGAATCTACTCAAGGATGCTTACATTGGAGCTCAATTCATATGAACATCGAGGAGAGGGTCATTCATGTGATTTGGGATTGCTAGATACGATTTATGTAGTAAGACCAAATCAATGCAAGTCAAGCGTTCGAGTTCGTGTTCGTTATGTTCGTTTGTATCGTCTAATCATCGACACAGTTAGATTTCAATTCATGGAGGGATTAGAGTTCATACATGGTGGATGTTCAAGCATGATGAGTTTAGATTGCTCGGAGCGAAAGAATCGGAGAAAATTATTCGGGATGGAAAACAAGGATCTCGCCCCGGCGAGCTTTCCAAGGCTAAAATTCTCACCCCAGCGAGAACTCCGCTGTCCATGTTCGCCCCGGCCTGAAATAATGCCGTCCCGATGAAGACCTCTCTGGCCATTCTCGCCCCGACGAGGATTCTAGTTCAAATCTCTCGCCCCGGCGAGAACAAGCGAATTTGCCTGACACATTTTTTGAGGCACGCGATTTTTGACAGATTTCTTTCTTTATTTTAGGGATTTACATATCTTTTAGATTTCTATTGTAATTAGGATATTTATTAGATGTGATTTGATTTCCATATGGTGTTTAGTTAGTATTTCTATTTCCATTCAAATTCTTATTTCCTTATAGGATTAGGGTTTCATGTTATTAGTATAAATAGGATACATGATTTATGTAATAGGACAATTATCAAGACTACACTTTTTGATTAATGAAATTATTGTGAGATTCTTCTCATCTTTTGGTTCTTTAAGAATTCCTAGATTAATTTCTTAGTTTTGTTAAGATTCAATTATCGACTTATCATTCAACACATCATAGTTGTTTGTGGTGTCAATCTACCGAACCATCAATCGTCGATTGTACCGAGGTTCCTGCTTCTTATAAGCACGGGGTTTAGGTGTCGTTGGTGTCCATTCAACGCAAGCTTCCTAGCGCAAAGCAATCATACCAAGGTTCTCGTCTCAATATAGGCGAAGGGTTAAGGTGTTGTGAGCGTTCCACCTTCATAACTTGCTGGAAACGATCCGGGCGACTACCACCTCACGCAAGCATGCCGTGGAGTCTATCATTTGGATATGTGTATTTAATGAAATACAAATCTGAATCATTTGAAAAGTTCAAAAAATTCAGAAGTGAAGTAGAGAAGCAAAATGGTAAGAGTATTAAGATTCTTCGAACGGATCGAGGAGGGGAATACTTAACCAATGAGTTTCTAAATTGTCTAAAAGAAAATGGTATAATCTCACAATGGACTCCACCAGGGACGCCACAGTTGAATGGTGTATCTAAAAGGAGAAATCAAACATTATTGGACATGGTCCGTTCCATGATGAGTTTTACCGACCTTCCAATATCCTTCTGTGGTTATGCCCTAGAAACGGCTGCATATCTACTTAACAAAGTACTTACCAAATCCTCCCCAAAGACCCCATATAAATTATGGACAGGGAGGAAACCAAATCTTAAGTATGTTAAGACTTGGGGTTGTCCAGCTTATGTCAAAAGGTTTGAGCATGATAACCTAAAGACTAGATCCGACAAGTGTAGATTTGTGGGATACCCTAAAGAAACTGTAGGGCATTATTTCTATCATCCCAATGATCAAAAGGTGTTTGTTGCGAAACGCACTGCCGTCTTGGGAAAAGAGTTTATCCTTGAAGGGGTCAGTGGGAGTAAGATATATCTTGAAGAAGTTCAAGAACCACAAAATACTACGGATCAAAGTCAGGTACCTGACCGAGTGGAAGAACCTAATGTACCACAACCTATTCGTAAATCTGGAAGAGTACTGAAGATACCTGATAGGTATGGATTCATCATAGAAGATGATGATGAGGTACGCATCATAGATGATGATGATCCATTAACTTATGAAGAGGCTATGAGTAGTAAAGACTCAGAGAAATGGCTAGAAGCCATGAAATCCGATATGGACTCCATGTATGAAAACCAAGTATGGACTTTGGTTTCACCACCTGAGGGTATTAAGCCTATTGGGTGCAAATGGGTCTTTAAGAGAAAGACTAGAGCGGACGGCAAAGTAGAGACCTATAAGGCCCGATTGGTTGCAAAAGGTTTCAAACAAAGACAAGGGGTTGACTATGATGAAACCTTCTCACCAGTAGCTATGCTCAAGTCCATTCGGATTTTGCTTGCAATTGCAGCTTATTATGACTACGAAATTTGGCAAATGGACGTGAAAACGGCCTTCCTCAATAGAGAGCTTGAGGAGAATGTATATATGATACAGCCAGATGGTTTTATTTCAACGGTTGGAACAAACCAAGTATGTAAGCTACAACGATCCATTTATGAATTGAAGCATGCTTCTCGAAGATGGAACATCCGTTTTGATGAGATAATCAAAAGGTTTGATTTTATCAAAAATGAGGATAAACCTTGTGTGTACAAGAAGGTTAGTGGGAGCACTATTTCATTCCTTGTATTATATGTTGATGATATATTACTGATAGGGAATGATGTTCCTATGCTACAGTCGATCAAAATTTGGTTATCTAAACACTTCTCCATGAAGGACTTAGGTGAGGCATCCTATATTTTGGGGATAAAGATCTATAGAGATAGATCTAAAAGGATGTTGGGCTTGACCCAAGAAAAGTACATTGACTCGATGCTAAAGAAGTTTAGCATGGAAGATTCCAAGAGAGGTCTCATGTCGATGAGCCATGTAATACATCTCTCCAAGAAACAGGCCCCAAAGACACCTGAGGAGAGAGACCGCATGAGTAAGATTCCTTATGCTTCAGCAATAGGATCTATCATGTACGGTATGATATGTACTAGACCAGGTGTCGTTCATGCACTTAGTGTAACAAGCAGATATCAGTCAAATCCAGGAGAAGAGCATTGGAAGGCAGTGAAAAACATCCTAAAGTACTTGAGAAGAACTAGGGATGTATTTCTTGTCTACGGCGGGTCTGAATTGAAACTATAGGGCTATACAGACTCAAGTTTTTAAACGGACCAAGATGACAGTAAATTCGTTTCAGGGTATGTGTTTACCTTAAACGGTGGCGCAGTGAGTTGGAAAAGTTTCAAGCAGCAAACAGTTGCTGATTCAGTGACAGAGGCAGAGTACATAGCTGCAAGTGAAGCTGCAAAGGAAGTTGTTTGGATGAAGAAGTTCATAACTGAACTTGGAGTGGTTCCTAGCATTAAAGGAGTCGTACCTTTATTCAGTGACAACACCGGAGCCGTTGCGTAGGCTAAAGAACCCATGTCTTATCAAAAATCCAAACACGTGTTGCGGCGGTTTCATTTGATTAGAGAGATCAATGAAAGAGGAAATGTCACCCTGGAGCGTGTGGACTCTCAAGACAATATTGCAGATCTATTTACTAAAGCTTTAACACAACAGCAGTTTGATCGTCACTTAGAGAAGATGAGTATTAGATACTATGGTGATTGGCTTTAGTTCAAGTGGGAGATTGAAAGTAGTATGCACACAAGCCAATCATATTTGATATGATGTAGCATATACTTTGTAATCTTATTCATTTATTAATAAAAGAATTGATTTTCTTAAAAGGCATTTTACATTATCTACATAGTGCTGTTATATTAAATGTGATAAACCCATAGTTTTGAGCAATGCTTTTAGAATCATGATGGTGATCATGCTAATGAGATCTAAATTCTAGATAGCTCACAAACTAAAATCGTTCCTAATCGTTGGATTACTAAAAAGAGTATTAGTGAATCCGGATATATTAGTACATACGTTGCTTGCTCTTAGAAAGAGGATGATTGATCTCATAATCATTTGTGTGGAGACACTAAAGCAAGTATGTAGGTGCTTATTGGAGAATAAGTACACTAAACGTGGCTCGCTAAGGAATACCTAATGGAGTTTTACTCGCCTGTCAATAGGAATTCCTCTAGTGATAGTAGTACAAGTGATCCTTGGACTTGAGATCATCATAGTATCTTGTGTATGATGAGTTATACTTTGACATGTTCCTTAAGACCTTTAGGGTATAACAAAGGGTATTATTGGGTATAATAAGTTGTACATGGAGATAGGTGAATGATCAACAAAGAATCGACCACGTCTAGTAAAAGATGTGAATGTCCTATATGATTCGATAAATGACAACTCAGTAGTCCTTGGCCAAGACAGAATGAAATTAGAAAGGAGTTTCTAATTTTCATTATTTAGAGTTGTGCATTTGGGAATCGAAATACATATAATTAAATAAAATAAGACTTGACAGAAATTCCATATCTTATATTTAATTGGGACATTGTATGGTAGAAGGATTGAATTGTACGGTAACTATGCACTGAAAGGTTCTTTTGTGATTAATGTTGAAATCTATATTATCTGGAAAGTCGTTGATCGCTAAGGGGGCTTACCCTTATTGTAGAATAAATATTATTTATTTAAATGAATTAAATAGTTTAATTTATTTATTTAAATATAATTAGAATTGTTCTAATTGATTTATTCACAACCGGTTTAATATGGAGAACCTAAAGGGTTACACCGCAAAAATAAAAATATTTATATAAGAAGTAAATGGCATAATTGTAATAATAAGTTAAGTGTATTTAATTTAGTCTATGGAGATAGAATAAATTAAATAGCTTAATATTTATTATTTAATATTTTGGAAATATTAAATATAAATTAATAAGAGGAGTCTTAAAATTATTATTACTATTACTATTATTTAATTCCTAATAGGGATTGGGAATTAATTGATAGAAGTACTCTCACATGAATTTCTAATTGGATTATGAGCATAATTAATTAAAGGAGTTTAATTATAATAGAAACCCTAATCCTAAATAATTTAGGGAGGGGTTATTCCTACATCTATAAATAAGAGGAGTCTTATCATAGATTAGGGTTACACACTCTTGCATTAGAATGTGGAGAGTACTTGTAATTTCTATGGAGATAGAAACTAGGGTTTTGCCAACACCCAACTTCTTGAATACCTATTCTTCCTTGGTGGATCACCTCTAGAGGCCAAACACTTGGGTGGCTAACGTTGATCAAAGGAAGGAATCTCATCGGTGGAATTCAAGGAGAACACGAAGGACTAGGAGTTGAACTTGTACCCGAGGAAGCTTTGATCTACGAGGGTATAATTCTTATTCTCTTTCTCTTTCGTTTAATTGATAATTGAACACAAGGATAGATCATGGTGATGGTTTGTATTAAAAATTTTAAAATCCGTTTTATCACGCTTCCGCCCTATTTATGTAATTTGATTGCATGCTTGCGTTATATACAAACCTAACAGTAAGTTGTTACAAAAAGATGTGGAATTCCAGTTCGATGAAGCGTGCAAGGAGGCATTTGACAAGTTGAAGAGCCTCTTGACCTCCGCACCTGTTATTCAACCGCCAAATTGGAGTCTTCCTTTTGAAATAATGTGCGATGCCAACAACTATGCAGTTGAAGCTGTTTTGGGCCAAAGAGTTGACAAAGCTGTCCATTCCATCTACTATGCTTCTAAAACGTTGAATGCAGCTCAGATTAACTACTCGACAACAGAAAAAGAACTTTTATCTGTTGTTTTTGCTTTAGATAAATTTCGATCTTATTTGCTTGGCACTAAAGTTGTAGTTTATTCTGACCATGCAGCTCTCAGGTATTTGTTAACCAAGAAGGACTCTAAACCCAGGATTATCAGATGGATTCTGCTGTTGCAAGAATTTGACTTAGAAATCAAGGATAAGAAGGGAGCAGATAACTTGGTAGCAGATCATTTGAGCAGGTTGCTCAGAGATGAAGAGGCACTACCATTCTATGATTCTTTTCCAGATGAGCATCTCTTTTCTATTCAAGAGGAATTGTCTTGGTATGCGAACATTGTCAATTATTTAGCAAGTGCATATATTCCCAATGACTTTTCTAAAAACCAGAAGAATAAGCTTAGGAGTGATGCTAGACATTATGTGTGCCTAATACTGAAACAATGTCTATTCTAACCTTTTGCCATTCCTATGCTTGTGGAGGTCATTTTGGACCCAAACGGACTGCTCATAAGGTTTTAGAAAGTGGTTTTTATTGGCCAACAATTTTTAAGGACTCATATTTATTTTATAAATCATGCGAGAATTGTCAAAGAACAGGTAACATATCATATAGAAATCAAATGCCACAAACCCCTATTTTAATTGTTTAGATTTGTGATGTTTGGGGTATTGATTTCATGGGACCTTTTCCTGTTTCTCATGGTAATGTTTACATTCTCTTGGCTGTTGACTATGTTTCTAAGTGGGTGGAAGCTAAAGCCACCAGGACTGATGATTCTAAAGCTGTTGCAGATTTTGTTAAAACTAACATATTTGTCAGATTTGGAACGCCAAGGGTCATCATCAGCGATAGAGGAACTCACTTTTGCAACAGGATGCTAGCTGCGCTTTTCAAGAAATATAATGTTTTGCATAAGATTTCTACATCTTATCATCCGCAAAGCAATGATCAGGCTGAAGTATCCAACCGTGAAGTGAAATCCATTTTGGAGAAAGTCGTCAAGCCAAGCAGAAAAGATTGGAGTCTTCGGTTAGAAGATGCATTGTGGGCGTATAGAACCGCATACAAAACTCCCATTGGTATGTCTCCGTACAGATTGGTTTTTGGGAAGCCATGTCATTTACCCGTGGAGTTAGAACACAAAGCTTTTTGGGCGATCAAGCAGTGTAATATAAGTTTGGATGAAGCGGGGATGCATAGGAAATTTCAGCTATAAGAACTAGAAGAGATGAGGAATGAAACATATGAGAGTTCTAGACTTTACAAGAACAAAACAAAGGTCTTCCACGACAAGCAGATTTTAAGGAATAATTTCACTATTGGGGAACAAGTTCTCCTATTCAATTCAAGGATGAAGTTATTTCCAGGTAAGTTGCGCTCTCGTTGGGAAGGTCCATTTGTTATTACTAATGTGTTTTCTCATGGTGCTATAGATATACAAAATCAAAGGACAGGGAAAGTATTCAAGGTTAATGTACATAGGCTGAAACCATTCCGTGAAGGATTTTCGATGGAGAGATGATAGACCTAGTGGATCCGAGCTATGAGTGATTGAGGAGAATCGATGTCGAGCTAACGACATTAACCAAATGCGCTGTTTGGGAGGCAACCCAAGATTTTAGATTTGCTTTTCTATCCCTTTTACTTTTTAGTTGCATTATGTTTAGTTATCTCGTCTTTGCATGATTGTCTTACATTGGGGACAATGTAAGGTTTGAGTGTGGGGGAGGGGTTTAGGTTTAGGTTAGTATAGGGTAGGTTTGCTCTAAGTGTGAAAATCTGAGTTGCTTTGTGAACAGTTTTAAAAAAAAAAAATTTGCGTTTGGTCAAGTTTCAAAGATTTTTGGTTTTAGAATGAAAATTGATGCCATTGATAGAATTTGTTTGATGCTGAATTAATTGATAAATGATGATAATTGAGTTAGGACCCATAGTTGACTGATTTAGATTGAATTGGTATTGCATGAGTACTTGAGTATGAGATACATGTTTACTTGACTGAGTTATCTGTGGAGTTGACTTTGTCCGCTGATTTCATGATTTAGAACTGTTTAACTACTTAACTTGCTTGTAGGATCATGTGGAAAAAATGGAAATTGAAAAAAAAAACTGAAAAAAATTATCTCAAAAGAAAAACATGTGGTGGGTTGAGATGGAGCGTAAAACACACTCATCCATAAACACATGTAACGAGATGGAGAGTAAAACGAACTCGTTGGTGAGAAGAAAAATGAGATGGTGAATAAAATGCACTCACTTAAGAAAAGAATGAGAAGAGGTGAAATGGAGCATAAAATGCATTCACTGGAGTGAAGAAAAAAAATAAAAAGCAGAAGAGAAAAAAAACATGTTCTGGGTTTGAGTCAGTGTGCACAATTGTTGTTCCATATGAACTAAGTTGAGTATCTGTGTAAATCATAGGAGATGCTTATGTGATTTCAATTTGATTTGGAGATGTTTAGTGGGGAATAATGGGATTATTGTTGTTAGTTGATTGATACAGTATTGGGCAAATTTCTGTTGATGGGTGTTAATGTTCATAGTTGGCACTTGAATTTGAACCTTTGGAAGTTTGGTTGAATATAATTCAAATGATTTCAATATAACCTTTGTTTTAGTTTACACGAGGACGTGTAAAGACTAAGTGTGGGGGAATTTGATAAGTGCATGATATTCATTTATTTTCATTCCTATATATTTAGTTTACTGCATGTTTTATTGTGTATATGCACTTATTAGGTTGTTTATTGATTTCAGGAGAATTCAGAGTCAAAAGTGGAAAAAGATGGAAAATCAGATCTAAAAGTGGAAAAAGACGAAAAATGGAAAATTTGAGATTTTCGCCCCGGCAAGCTTTTTGTACTAGGATTTCTCGCCCCGGCGAGGAAGCCTCTACCCGTTTTCGCCCCAGCGCTTCACCCCGGCCCAGACCTCTCTGGAGTTTCTCGCCCCAACGAGAAAACTCAAGCATAATTCTTCGCCCCGGCGGGAGTTAGCCCCGACGAGAAAGGCCGGCGTTGACTAGTTTTGACCAACTTTGACTTTTTAGAATTTTTGAGGATTTCTACTTCAGATTGGATTCTTAATTCTTAGAGACTTAGGATATTATCTTAGGACTATAAATAGATATTTTTAGTTAGATATTAGTAGCTACATCTTGACAACTACAATTGTAACCCTAATTGGAGGAGATTGAAGGCATGTCAAGCTAAACTTTTACTTTCAGTTCTAAGGGATGTTGAACCTTTATCATAATTAATGGTTTAATCAGGTTTTATTTATTTATTCCTTCTTACGTGAGATTTATTCTGATAATCTGTTTTAATTGATTATATGTTATTGAATCTGTTGATTTGATTTGGCCAATTGAATTAATTTGATTGATATCATCTGCTAGATTAAGATATAGCATTAAGCAAACGATATTGTATCTAATCATAAGTAGCAATTAATAGTACTTGATTGTGGACAAGCTTTTGGGTATTATTAAGATTATTAGAAGACAAGTTAAATAATTCCTGATTGTGTAATTGTTGTTTGGAATAACCTAATTCTCTAATTCTTCATGCTGCTGTTATATTAAATCTGGACTGATAGTTCTAGGTTATATGATAGTTAGGGTCTCTTGAGGCGATTGTCACATTAGATTTACACATAAGGAGAATTTCGGATAATTAGCGATTGCGGTTATCTAGGGTTATTAATCTCATCGAAGGGTAAATATTGTTAAATCAGATTTTTCCATAGTTGTGATAAGATGAAACTGAACTAAAGAACTAAAGTTTTTTTATTCATTGATTATTCTTAATTACTTTTGTTAGAGTAGTTAATCAGACTTAAAACCCCCTCATCAATTAGAATAATAGAGTAGATAAAAGATTAATTCACTTCTCTGTGGGATCGATCATTGCTTGCCATTATACTAAGTTTGTGTTAGTAGAGTGTTAGTAAGGTATTAATTTTGGAGTGTAGAACGATAAGCTACCAAAAAGATTAACCAGAAATGCTCCAAAACACAAAGGGATAAAATCCCCAATGATGTTAGAAGGGATCTCCCAAAGTTCTTAGGGCTCTCTCCACTCAACACCTCAATGACCCAAGACAAACCCTACTTTCGTTGGCTAAAACCAATGAAAGGAAATCCATCTAGCAATGATCAGTCCAAGTATTATGAATACCATCGGGCGAGAAACCATGTTACAAAGGACTGTTAGAGCCTAAAGCAAGAGATTGAGAAGTTGATAAAGGCGGGGCACCTCGGAAAGTACGTGAAGAAAGAAAGAAAGTCAATGCATGATCATCTAGGCCCACGGGAAGGTGAAACTCAAAATAAGGAAGTTGCACGGGACATAAACACCATCACTGGAGGGCCCTGCATTGGAGGGATGAGTAACAATTGCAGAAATAATTACGCTCGACAATTGGAGGCAAGCCTATCATAAGGGTCTAGCAAAAAGTCATGATTGGAAGGTAGTCCCGCATTGCCAATAACATTCACTGATGAAGACCTTATGGACACTGAGACCCCTTATGATGATCCCTTGGTAATAACCCTAATTGTCGGCAATTGCGAGGTAAAATGTATTTTAGTTGATAATGGTAGTTTAACCAATATTATGTCACTTAGGGTTGTAAATGGTAACCGAAAAATTCGTATTCATCCGCATCCGTATTCGAAAAAGTAGATATATTCGCATTCCGTTTAAAGGTATCCACAAATAAACGGATATGAATACGGATATAGGCATATTCGTATTCGTTTAACATCCGACCGCAAATATATCTGTCGGATAGCGGATATCCGGAATCTGATATTCGGATTCGTATCCGTATCCGAATAACTTATATATATATATATATTAATAACTTACATATATATATAAATTATTAATATATATACACATATATTAATAACTTATATATATATATCCAAATAAATTATATATATATATATATATATATATATGTATATGTATATATGTATATTAATAACCTACATTCATTAATGAGTAAAATACAGTAACATCCCTAGTAGATAATCATAATTAATAACTTATATATATAAGTTATATATTATATAGGTTAATAACTTCCATTCATTAATTAATAACTTACATATATATATATATATATATATATATATATATTCGAATAACTTACACACACACACACACACACACATATATATATATATATATTAATAACTTATATATATTAACTGATAAACTCCACGGTACGCTTGTGTGAAGTGGTCGTCGCCCGGATCGTTTCTAGCAAGCTATTGAAGTGGAACTCTCTCGACACCGCAACCCAACGCCTATAAAGAGACGAGAACCTTGGTACAATCGATCAAGTAATGAATTTGCATTGAATGGAACACCAACGACACCTAAACCCCGTGTTTATAGAGAAACAGGAACCTCGGTACAATCGACGATTGATGCGGTAGAAGACGCCACTGATGAGTAGGTTTTAACCTATGAGTTTGATACGTCTTTGGCTTAATTCTTTACAGTCTTTAAGTGTTTTTAGTATCTTTTTATTTGTTTTCGTATTGCTTTTGTAGGTCGAGGCTGGCTGCAGGTTAGAAGAAGAAAAATAGCTGGGTGCATGGCAACCTCGCTGGGGCGAGAATCCATGGTCTATTTTTCTCGCCGGGGCGAGGACTTTTGTGAAGAACTTCTCGCCGGGGCGAGAATGCGGCTGATGGAAATTAAAAGGCTTGTCAGCATTCAGTTATTTTGGAAAGGTTGAAGCTAACAAGGATTCTATCTACCACTCTGATGAGGAGACTAGAGGGGGCTTATGAGGATATAAATAAGAGATAACACATTGGACAACAAAAACGGAGAGATTGAGTTTTCAGAGCTGAGCAAGGAGATTGAAGATCAAGTCAAGCATCGTGAGGAATTCAGATTGGAGGACTAGAGATTACATTGAGTTTTCTTTTAATCTTTTATCCCTAATTTGTAATTAATTATGATGACTTATTTTGGAATTCTAGCTTTTATTGTCAGTATGAACTAAACCTTTAATTGAGGCTACAATTGAACCAGTTACATTTATGAATTAACTATCTATTTGATTTCAGTTATTCAATCAATTTGAGTTATCTATCTTATTCTATGCTTATTGATTAATTGTTTGGCCGACAATTAGCGGAATATTCTAGGTGAATTTGGAAGATGCAATCTAGGGTTAGAACTGGATGAGATAGCATGTATTCTTAATTATTTGCATGTGTTGAATAATTAGGATTGTGAAGTGAATAGGGATATCTCTTTGCTGCATGTAACAATTGGGAATTGAAGCTTAATGAATTTAATCCTTTGGTTTTGCATAGGAATATCGTAGAGTTAATTGGATTAGATAGATTTACTTGATCACTTGGAAAAGGGCATTTAAATATAAATTGAATTCCTATTAACAACTCCATTGAAGTGAGTAATTGGAAGACGTAGATAGATTGGTTTATGATATATAACTGGGGATATTGTAGTCTTAATCTTTTTAAATCTGAATTTCAACCTTTGTGATTATTGTCAGTGTTAGTGTTAATTTAATTAGTTTCAATCAGTATTCAAATTGCGATTGTTTAATAGAATAGCCATAATATAAATTGACAGTTGGAGATATAAAACATAGTAATTCCTATGGGTTTGACACTCTGTCTTATCACTTTATTACTTGTTGATCGTGTATACTTGCACGTAATTGTTGATTGTGAAATCGGGCAACAAGTTTTTGGCGCCGTTGCCGGGGATTATTTGTGTTTATAATTTTCAATATCAGTTTAATTAATTCTGTTCTAATTAAGCAAACTTATTTTTCTTTTGTTTCTTGTTTCAGGTGTCTTTTGATTCGTTTATGCAAACACTATCAAAACAACCGGAACTCGTGCAGTGTGAAGATCATCTTGAGAACAAGCTACGTTAGTTGAGAAAATTCTGCCGGGAGACAATTGAGAAAGAGAAAATGGCTAACGAAGAACATAAATCATTGAGGGACTATGCTATGCCTAAGATAGACGAGATCAAATCAAGCATCATGAGACCAGCTATCACCGCTAATTCCTTTGAGATCAAGCCGGGAACAATTCATATGATTCAGAATGCGGTACAGTTTGGGGGATTAGCTAACGATGATCCGAATGAACACCTGGTTAGCTTTCTTGAGATTTGTGATACATTCAAATATCCCAATGTGACAGATGATGCAGTGAGATTACGTCTGTTTCCGTTCACACTAAGAGATAAAGCAAAGATTTGGTTGCACTCACTTCCGTCAGGGTCCATCACAACTTGGGATGATCTAGCTCAGAAATTCCTAGCAAAATTCTTTCCGCCAGCTAAGTCGGCTAAGTTGAGAAACGAGATTTCTACATTTGGGCAACAGCATGGAGAGTCACTATACGAGGCTTGGCAAAGGTTCAAGGAGTTATTGAGAAAATGTCCACATCATGGGCTACCCAAGTGGCTACAAGTTCAGACATTCTACAATGGGTTGAATAGTGACGCTTGAACAAGCATTGATCCAGCTGCGGGGGGGGGGGGGGGGGGAGGGGCACTTATGGATAAAAGTTTTGAGGAAGCTTTCACTTTGTTAGAGACTATGGCTGTAAATAACTATCAATGGCCGACTTCCAAAATGAATCAACAAAAGGTAGCTGGAGTATTGGAAGTAGATGCGGTCACGACACTAACAACTTAGATGGCAGTCATGTCTAAGAAGATTGAAGCTTTGGCAGAATCGAAAGTCCAGCAAGTAGCCTATGTGTGTGAGCTATGTGCAGGTGCACATCCGACGGAGTATTGTGCCATCAATTCGGAATCGGTACAGTTCTTGGGGAGCTATAACAGATCGCAACAGCCATATCAGAATGCTTATAATCCGGGGTGGAAGAATCATTCGGGTTTCTCTTGGAGCAATAACACTCAGACTCAAAATCCAGCTCCAAGACCACAGAATCCCCCAGGTTTTCAGAACCAAGCTCCACAGCATGCAGAAAGAAAACTGAGTTTAGAAGAATCGTTGGCAAGATTCATCACAACGTTTGAGAAAAGAATGAATGATCAAGATAAGCTGTTAACTCAGGTAGATTTGAATGTGAAAAGCCAGGCAGTGTCAATTAGGAACTTGGAAAATCAGCTGGGGCAGTTGGCTCACGTCTTGAACAATCGACCACAAGGAGCACTTCCAAGCGATACAGAGGTTAACCCAAGAACGGATGGAAAAGAACATTGCAAGGCTGTCACCTTAAGGAGTGGAAAAGAGCTTCCTGATACGGTTAAAGGAAATTCTAAACCAGAAATAGTTATGGAGAATGAAGATGAGGTAACCCCAGCGAAAAATAAGGCAAACGAATCAGAAAAGGTGAAGGATACAGGTTCGGAGGCAAAGTCAAAAAAACTCAAGCCAGATAGTGTAGTGCCTCCCGTACCATTCCCTCAAAGATTGCAGAAAGCTAAGTTAGATAAGCAATTTTCCAGATTCTTAGATGTTTTTAAGAAACTGCACATTAACATACCATTTGCAGAAGCCCTGGAACAGATGCCCAGTTATGCAAAATTCATGAAGGAGGTTTTGTCAAAGAAGAGAAAATTGGGTGAATTCGAGACGGTGGCATTAACCAAGGAATGCAGTACAATTTTGCAGAACAAATTGCCACCCAAACTAAAGGATCCAGGAAGCTTCAATATTCCATGTGTAATTGGTAACCAGTTCTCTGGAAGGGCATTGTGTGACTTAGGAGCTAGCATCAATTTAATGTCGTTATCAGTTTACACTCAGCTTGGGCTAAAGGCACCAAAACCGACAAACATCAGCTTGTAGTTGGCAGACAGGTCAGTGACATATCTGAGTGGTATTGTGGAAGATATTTTGGTTAAGGTTGATAAATTCATCTTCCCGGCTGACTTCATCATTTTGGATTACGAAGAGGATAAAGAAATCCCCATCATATTAGGTCATCTATTCTTAGCAACAAGGAGAACGTTGATAGATGTACAAAAAGGTGAATTGACAATGAGAGTTCAAGATCAGGAAGTCACCTTCAACGTGTTTAAATCAATGAAATTCCCTAAGGAAGGCGAGGAATGCTTACAGATAGACCTGCTAGACGAAATCGTGAATGAACGAACCAATGCAAGTCATTGTGAAGATCCATTAGAAGCTGCCCTGATTGGGATAGACACTTTTGATGATTTTGATGAGTGGGATTATGTCAAGGTTTTAGACGCGTTACCTATTTCTCGGAAATTCAGTAGGCAATTTGATACACTTGACCAACCAAAAGAAGGAGGAAAGAGGTCCAAACCGTCAGTGGAAGAACCACCTATGCTTGAACTCAAACCCCTTCCATCTCACCTAAGGTATGCTTACTTGGGAGACTCTGACACGCTACCAGTAATAGTTTCTGCTCATTTGAATGAATCTCAAGAAGAAAAACTGTTAAGGGTTTTGCGTGAGTATAAAACAGCAATTGGGTGGACAATAGCAGACATTAAGGGAATCAGTCCGTCGTTTTGCATGCACAAAATTCTGCTTGAAGAAGGAGCAAAATCGGTTATTGAGCAACAAAGAAGATTGAATCCGATCATGAAGGACGTAGTGAAGAAGGAAATCATTAAGTGGTTAGATGCCGGTATTATCTATCCAATTTCAAACAGTTCTTGGGTAAGTCCTGTACAGTGTGTGCCTAAAAAGGGTGGAATGACAGTGGTTGAGAACGAAAATAATGAACTCATTCCTACAAGAACAGTTACAGGTTGGTGAGTGTGTATGGATTACCGCAAGTTGAACAAAGCGACGCGCAAGGATCATTTTCCACTGCCATTTATTGATCAGATGTTGGATAGGTTGTCCGGTCATCAGTTCTATTGCCTTCTTGACGGATACTCAGGATATAACTAGATAGCAATAGCTCCGAAGGACCAAGAGAAAACGACTTTTATATGCCCTTATGGAACGTTTGCATTCCGGAGAATGTCTTTCGGGTTATATAATGCACCAGCTACATTTCAGCGATGCATGATGGCTATCTTCTCGGATATGGTTGAGCAGAATTTGGAGGTATTCATGGATGATTTTTCTGTATTCGGTGATAGTTTTGATTTGTGTCTTAGCAATCTCATCTTAGTGTTGAAGCGCTGTGTGGAGACAAATCTGGTGCTTAACTGGGAAAAATGCCACTTTATGGTGCAAGAAGGGATTATTCTGGGGCACAAAGTGTCCGAAGCAGGCTTAGAGGTGGATAGAGCAAAGATCGAAACCATTAAAAAGCTACCTCCACTGACATCTGTAAAAGGCATTAGAAGTTTTCTCGGACATGCAGGATTCTACCGTCGATTCATTAAGTACTTCTTAAAAATTTCAAAACCATTGTGTTTGTGACGCCCCCAAATCCGGGTCCCTTGAACCTCAGATTCGGTGCTCACGGTACAACATACACATCTCATATAACTACCCATTCATTACATTATATCATTCATTACATTACCTTAATAAAAACATACATTAAAACATAATTATATCATCGCCATCCCAGGTTAACTAACCTTAACATTACATGTCTATTAATACAACAGACTTAAGCAAAATTATAATATAATAATCATCAAAAATCTTGATACTACTCGGTCGCCTTCGCTTTGCCTTTGTCCTTATTAGAACCCTCTGCTACCTCGGCTTTAGCTGAAATGTTTTATTGAAGCAAGGGTGAGCAACGAGTTTGCTCAGCAAGTTAAGAGTACAATAAAGGGTACATATCATGAACAGAAGAGTTTAACTGTTATAGAACTTCACCAATAATTAAAAGATTTCAAAATAGCAAAATAATACATCAAGAATGAAAGAGTTAAAATTCTTTTGAAGATTCAATAATATTCAATTGGTTATGAAGGATTAGCAATTCTGCGATAATATTCAATACATAGGGTTATTCCCAGATTTCATGCTGAGTGATCACAAATGGATCAAGAACTGCTAGAGGAATCATCAGTTATTATTATTACTGACTACCTCAAGAGTAAAAGTTAGCTATAAAAACTAATCTTTACTCTTCTGCAAGTACGTAAGGTGATCAGCCTTATTGTACCCGAAATTATGCATAATTCTCAAACATAGCGCGCGGTCGGGTTACCGACAATAAAATTTCCCCTGATTTATTTTTCAAGGTTGGTCATCTCAGTCTTACATCATGAGTCCGTACCACATCAATATGGTTTTGGATAGTTTTCAAAGAAATACTTTGAGTTCATCATATTATATCAATTTTGATCTAATCGAATCAAATGGCATATATCTTTAATAATAAATTAGTTCAAATAATAGAACGTTTCATGCGATATTAATTTAACATTTGTCTAGCCGAAACAACGAGCTAAAACATGGCTAATAAACAGTTATTTGGTCCAGCTGACACAACTAGCTAAGACAGACTCATAAATGATTTATGAGTAAAGAACTCTAATTATTTCTCAGTTCAAACAATAGAACAAGAAATCAACTGCACAAAGTGCGAATATCAATAATCATAGATGTGGAATAATTGTCAATAATTAACCCACTAGCATGCTTGAAATATAATAACTCGAGTTTGAGTTAGGAAACTTGCAATAATGTAAGAAGTTTAGGGTTAGGAACTTGCCTTGGTCGTTGATTACTGCTACACAATTTAATTTAACTTCTTTCGTAAGACCTATCATTCATAAGATTGATTTTCCAATCAGCCAATCATATTATACCTTATAATATCACTTCTAATATTTAAGCACGTAATCAAATATTAGATAGCACTTTAATACCATATACATTCATAATTCTAAATCTAGCACACATCGAGTCTTTAACAGTGTTCAATATAGTATGCTGAGTGGTTTCCCACAAATAACCAACAAACTAGTTTTCGTCTCGTCTACACTGTTTTCACAGTGAGTTAGATCGGTTGCTAGTTCGTATATACCTTCGCTCCCTGAAGTATTCGTTTAGTTCAGATACTATACATCAACTATTAAAGAGTACGATTGTACCACTATTTTATCATATACCTTATGAATTAACACTAAGTCTTTCATTTTATAAGTCTTTCTTTATGATACAATAGGTTAAATACCCAATACAGTAAACTGGATTCCCCATCCAGCAAACTAAATGGCAATCCAGCAAACTGGATGCCAATCTAGCAAACTGGATTCCAACTTGGATTACAATCCAGTACCCTGGATTCACACTGACCTCTAATCCAGCATCCTGGATTCACACTATTCAATTTATCAAACTGTTTCTCCAATATAGCAAACTATATTGCCCAATCCAGCAAACTGGATTGTCAAGCAAACTAGATTGCCAAATCCAGTCAACTGGATTACTAAATGCAACAACCCGAATTGCCAAATCCAGCAGCCCAAATTTCTCATTTTTAATTCAGCAAGCTGGATTGGAAGCCTGCATTCCTAAAATGATGTAACCTCTTTTAATAATCGATTTTTTTTTCAAGTCTTGCCACACATATGAACATATATTCTAAACTCAAAATACTTTTCCTATGGAAAATTTTCAATTTCCTTTAACATCGTTCACACATCCGTTTTAACTTTCAAAACTAAGAAAAATGATCACTATCTTGCCCAACCCCGATGACTCCAATTTTATGATAGCATCTTATATATATTAACAAGTACTCCCAGTTAAAATTTCGCGGTCATCGGGTTTATAGAACTCCAATTTTAGCCGTTTTCGTCGGAAAACTCTATGTTTTTATTTTTGCCGTAGATTCTTCGTTACAAGTCGGAATGCGACAATTTTTGGACAGGAGGTACATAACTGCCTATAGTTTCAGTGGTAAAAAGATCAGAATTTATTGCACTTGTTAAGGGTTCAAAACAGTGAACGGAAACTAGAAGTCAGCGGGTTTTGGCCCGTTTCCAGTTTTGAGGTCCCTTACGGAAACACTCGTAAAATGAAATCTACAACTCGGATTAAGGTGTAGTCAGTACCGTTGGATTCGTATATTTCCGAACTACAATTTTTTTTATCAAACGACAGATTTGGACCTGTATTGATCCCGGAAAACTGATCCAAAGTGACTGGTCAGCAGCCTTTGTTTTTTCGCTTTTCCATCAAGGATGTGTTTTACTAAAAATTCCATAACTTTTTCATTCTACAACATTTTTGAGCCAAATCAAAGGGTTTTTGCTCATTAGTTAAACATCTAGCACACCCAACCAGAAAATTACAACTACCATACATGGATATCAAAGGAAATAACATAGATCTCACTTACTACTAAAACTATTTTCCGGAAAATTCATCAACTAGTTTTTCCCCAAAACTTTCAACACAATATCACATATATTAACAAGTTATATAACATATCTCAAGATCTAACCTTTTTATAAGGTTTTAACCAACAAATCATAAAATCCTATGGATCTAAGATAAAAGTACAAAACTAAACAACACATTAACTAAAACTTAAAATTTTCTTTTATACCTTCCTTTGGTAGCTATTCTTCTTTTCTTTCTTCCAAATATGAGATAGATTTTGGGTGCATAAAAGTTGAACTCTCTCTCCCTTTTCTCCTCTTCTTACCGTGGCTCAATCTCTCTCTCTCTTGATTTCTCCTTATCCCTTATCTTAGTTACTAAGCTAAACTAAACAAAATGGCCAAATAAGTGAGTGACACCTAGCTTAAGAGATAAGGACTAGAAAATGTAATCATTACTCTCCTAAGCAACCCACATGGCCGGCCACCACATGCATTTGGCTCCTATTTTTGATTTATTTTAATTGTTTTATTTACTTATCAAATGACTCATAAGCCCTTCATTAATAGGGTCAAAGATTTGGGCCTTTAATTCTTTCTTTTGGGCTAGTAGTTTACTAGTTTGGGCCACTTGATGTCATATTTAATTTTCACCAACCTTGGGCCACTTAGCTTACTAATTCTTGGGCTTCTAAAAATGTTAGTTAATTAAATCCTAATGGCTACTTCATTCACTTTACTTACTAATTATTCAAGTCCACAATCAAATAATTTAAGTGGGCTTAATAAAATAACCAATTTGGCTAAATTATTTAATTTACCTAATAACATTCAAGTCCATCTTTAATTAAATAAATAGGCTTGATTAATTACTAAATGAATTAGTCCATTAGTAATTTATATTACTAGGATTAATACACATTTTATTGTATTTATAATTATACTTTATTTTTATAACCCAATTAGACTTGCTATATTCAAGTAAATTGAACATTTAATTAACTTACTATCTTGTCAATTGTTTAATACTAACACTCTTCGGTTCGTTCACTAATTTAAATAACTATTAGTGAGACCTACTAACAATTAGTAACATACATTCCATATAAATCACAACATATTTATCATCATTGATAAATAATTATTATATTTATTTATACACATATCCATTCAATGTAAGTCACAAAGCGTACGTTACACTTAACAAATAATTTAATATACTTATTTCCTTTAATAAAATATTAAACAATCATATAATCACTTTAGATTAGTAATGCTAATTAATCCTTTAAAGATTATAAATCTTTTATTTACCATTCAAGGTTAATATTTAACTTATGTTAATTCTCAACATAACTTATCTTACTTTTCCTTAATCGAATTGATTAAGTATCCATCTTAGTTAACTTAAAATAAAATAAATTAACTAGCTTGCTTAATCCACATATTCAATTATACACTCCAAGTAATTTCTATTAAAAAAATTTATTCGTAAAAATATACATATATAATTATATAAAACTCTCGGTCCTTACATTCTCCCCTCCTTATAAGGATTCCGTCCCCGGAATCACTATTACCGTACACTCAGATTATGTCTATCCTTAGACACTTATTCGTCATTTAAAATTTTACTACCTTAATATAGGTATTACTGTGCTTCTTCTTGCATTTACTCTTTCCTATCCCCTTCAGGGCGAAAAATCTTTTACTTAACTCAAGTCTCATTTGACTTGCCATGACTTCTAACTATATTCGTTTTCTAATATCTTTTTAAAGTTGTATCATCAATTTCTTCATCTCAACATGCGTCATACTAACTTGTGACTTTCATGGTGCTATACCAACCTGCTTGTGACTCATATCGGTAAATGGACATCACCTCACAGTGTTACCTATCAAATAATACGTACGCAATTATATTACTGAGTGGAATTTTACCTGACACTTCCTCCTTTGCAGCTACTGCATCCTGGACCGTCATATTAAACGTGCGTGCCGTTGGTCTTCCTGAATGAGCTGGTCCTTTGATCATTAACGTCCCACTGCTGATTCCTCTGTTGTTGCTTCCTTTCTTGGCATTCTTCTTTGGACAGTTACGGCTATGGTGGTCTGGTGATCCACACGAGAAACAACCTTGCAATTTCTTCGGACTGGGACAGTTGGGAGATATGTGTCCCTCTTGACCACAGTTATAACATACGCTCTTTCCCTTCAGACAGACTCCTTGATGATTCTTCCCGCAATTTATACACGGTTCACCTTTCTTCCTACCCTCTCCTGACTTATTTCCTGATTGACTGTTATCGTTCCACTTACGCTTGTTGGAGTTACTGCCTCCATTACTACCTCCCCTATTACCTCCTTCCATCCTTTTCTTCTTTTGTTCTTGGTTGTATTTGGATACGGCTTCACTTCCCCCCTCGGCGATGATTGCTTTTTCTTACAGGGTCGAAAATGAATCAATCTGCAACACAGCTACTTTGTTGAATATCCACGGTTTCAGTCCGATCTCAAAACGTCGCGCTTTTCGTTCCTCAGTGTCCACCTGATGTGGTGCAAACCTAGCTAACTCGTTGAACTTGGCGGCGTACTCTGATACTGACATGTTTTCTTGCTTCAACTCCAAAAACTTAACTTCCATTCTTCCTTGTATACTTTGTGGAAAATAATTTTCGAAAAATAATTCTTTAAATTTCTCCCTTGTTACTACTCCTTCTCTGACTCTATTCTGATTCGACTCCCACTAGAAGTTCGCCTCTCCTTTCATCAAATAAGTAGCAAAAACTGTCTTTTGCTCCTCTGTAACTCTAGCAATAACGAATGCTTTTTCCATCTCCTTCACCCAAGTTTGAGCTTCGATAGGGTCAGTTGTCCCTCTAAATTCTGGCGGTCCTACTGCTTTAAAGTCCTTGAAGTTTGCCAACCCATTACCTGATTGATTTCTTGCGGCTGGAGCTCTATTCTGCATTGCCTCTGCTAACATATTTACAAAGTCTTGCATCGGGTTTGTGTTACCTTCTTCATTATTAACGGACCTCTCTTCCCTTCGGTTTCGTGGTTCTCTTCTTGGCGGCATTATCTGAATAAAACTTTAAATTATTCTTCCTTGGTTTACATTTTATGCCTCAACATATAAGCGTTAACATTCAAATTTAACATGCAATTTATTCTCATACCACAATTCAATTTATTGGATTTTACAATTCAGCTTGCTAGATTAACGAATCCAGTTTGCTGAATTAACAAATTCGGTTTACTGAATTAGCTAATTCGGTTTGCTGAATTAACCAATATGGTTTGCTGAATTAACCAATACGGTTTACTGAATTAACATATTATTAGATAGATATCTTACTATCTTAATTCTCAAAACTTATTTACTTAATCAAACATATATTCATATTCATTCAACTAGATCATAGCATTTTACATCATATAGCGCATATTGCTATAAACATCTACTATCCCTTTTTGACAACAAGAGTCGGGAATCACTACTACAACTTATACAAAAGTTGGAACTTGCAGAGGTTATCTCAATATTCATACAAAGTGAGAATTACATTCATATATATATATATATATATATATATATATATATACACACACACATATACCTATCCATCGCCTACGATATTATATTACTAACATATTATCTTACTTCCAAAGATCCTACCTCTCATACTTAATCTTTCTTTCGTCCTCTTTCTTCACCTGTCTTCTTCTTGGAACAATTCTTGGCCCGATGACCTACCTCTCCACACGTGAAACACCCTCCTTTCTTAGGTTTGGAACAATTGAGAGCGATATGCCCTGCTTGTCCGCAATTATAGCACACCTTTTTACCCTTCATACATTCCCCAAAATGTTTCTTTCCGCAGTTAATACATACCTTCTTCTTCGGCTGTGAGTTTCCTTGCTGGTTCCCTGAGTCACTGTCACTATCGTTGTCCCTTTTTCTTTTATTATTCTTCTCCTTTTTCTTCTTACTGCATTCCACCCCCATTTTATTAATATGTGCTTTTAGCTCATTACGTTCTTCTGTCATTTCCCGCAATGCCCTTTCCATCTTCCATATTTCTTCCAGTAATAGCACCCTATTCTTCAGATCTTGAACTTCCGTGGTTGTTTGACCGTCTGCGACCATTACTCTGCCTTTTCTCTTCATCTTCTACCTCTATTTCTGCCCCTACCTTAGCTGCTTTGGAATCTACTTCTTCCTCTTCACTCAGTTCCATTTCAGGGTACTCGTCATGATCGCTTCCTAGATTTACCATAGGTTCATCTTTTAGAACTTCTTCAACTATCACCCTCTGAACTGCCACCTCAGCTAACGGCATTGGTGCAGCTGCTAATTCCTCAGCAACAACTTGAGTTCCTTTAATCTCATCATCTCCTGACATCCTTCAATCAATTTAAACAACTTTATTAGTACATTACTAATAAACACCATTCATAACTACTAAATATCAACATTTTACTATTGATGTATTTCCTCAATCCATCACTTAGAACTCTAAATGAGTTTTTCTATCTTTCTTACGGTTATATTCCTAAGGCTTTCCCCCCACCTAAGGTTTATAACATACAGCTCTGATACCAACCTGTGACGCCCCCAAATTCGGGTCCCTTGAACCTCAGATTCGGTGCTCACGGTACAACATACACATCTCATATAACTACCCATTCATTGCATTATATCATTCATTACATTACCTTAATAAAAACATACATTAAAACATAATTATATCATCGCCATCCCAGGTTAACTAACCTTAACATTACATGTCTATTAATACAACAGACTTAAGCAAAATTATAATATAATAATCATCAAAAATCTTGATACTACTCGGTCGCCTTCGCTTTGCCTTTGTCCTTATTAGAACCCTCTGCTACCTCGACTTTAGCTGAAATGTTTTATTGAAGCAAGGGTGAGCAACGAGTTTGCTCAGCAAGTTAAGAGTACAATAAAGGGTACATATCATGAACAGAAGAGTTTAACTGTTATAAAACTTCACCAATAATTAAAAGATTTCAAAATAGCAAAATAATACATCAAGAATGAAAGAGTTAAAATTCTTTTGAAGATTCAATAATATTCAATTGGTTATGAAGGATTAGCAATTCTGCGATAATATTCAATACATAGGGTTATTCCCAGATTTCATGCTGAGTGATCACAAATGGATCAAGAACTGCTAGAGGAATCATCAGTTATTATTATTACTGACTACCTCAAGAGTAAAAGTTAGCTATAAAAACTAATCTTTACTCTTCTGCAAGTACGTAAGGTGATCAACCTTATTGTACCCGAGATTATGCATAATTCTCAAACATAGCGCGCGGTCGGGTTACCGACAATAAAATTTCCCCTGATTTATTTTTTAGGGTTATTCATCTCAGTCTTACATCATGAGTCCGTACCACATCAATATGGTTTGGATAGTTTTCAAAGAAATACTTTGAGTTCATCATATTATATCAATTTTGATCTAGCCGAATCAAATGGCATATATCTTTAATAATAAATTAGTTCAAATAATAGAACGTTGCATGCGATATTAATTTAACATTTGTCTAGCCGAAACAACTAGCTAAAACATGGCTAATAAACAGTTATTTGGTCCAGCTGACACAACTAGCTGAGACATGGCTCATAAATGATTTATGAGTAAAGAACTCTAATTATTTCTCAGTTCAAACAATAGAACAAGAAATCAACTACACAAAGTGCGAATATCAATAATCATAGATGTGGAATAATTGTCAATAATTAACCCACTAGCATGCTTGAAATATAATAACTCGAGTTTGAGTTA
Organism: Aralia elata; assembly: GCA_034770075.1. Lineage (NCBI taxonomy): Eukaryota > Viridiplantae > Streptophyta > Magnoliopsida > Apiales > Araliaceae > Aralia > Aralia elata. Next base: position 25,716,023 of record CM068381.1, read on the forward strand.
GGAAACTTGCAATAATGTAAGAAGTTTAGGGTTAGGAACTTGCCTTGGTCGTTGACTACTGCTACGCAATTTAATTTAACTTCTTTCGTAAGACCTATCAGTCATAAGATTGATTTTTCAATCAGCCAATCATATTATACCTTATAATATCACTTCTAATATTTAAGCACGTAATCAAATATTAGAGAGCACTTTAACACCATATACATTCATAATTCTAAATCTAGCACACATCGAGTCTTTAACAGTGTTCAATATAGTATGCCGAGTGGTTTCCCACAACCAACAAACTAGTTTCCATCTCGTCTACACTATTTTCACAGTGAGTTAGATCGGTTGCTAGTTCATATATACCTTCGCTCTCTGAAGGAATCGTTTAGCTCAGATACTATACATCAACTATTAAAGAGTACGATTGTACCACTATTTTATCATATACCTTATGAATTAACACTAAGTCTTTCATTTTATATGTCTTTCTTTATGATACAATAGGTTAAATACCCAATACAGTAAACTGGATTCCCCATCCAGCAAACTAAATGGCAATCCAGCAAACTGGATGTCAATCTAGCAAACTGGATTCCAACCTGGATTAAAATCCAGCACCCTGGATTCACACTGACCTCTAATCCAGCATCCTGGATTCACACTATTCAATTTATCAAACTGTTTCTCCAATACAACAAACTATATTGCCCAATCCAGCAAATTGGATTTCCAAAATCAAGTCAGCTGGATTACTAAATGCAGCAACCCGAATTGCCAAATCCAGCAGCCCGGATTCCTCATTTTTAATTCAGCAAGCTGGATTGGAAGCCTGCATTCCTAAAATGATGTAACCTCTTTTAATAATCGATTTTTATTTTTTTTCAAGTCTTGCCACACATATGAACATATATTCTAAACTCAAAATACTTTCCCTATGGAAATTTTTTAATTTCCTTTAATATCGTTCACACGTCCGGTTTAACTTTTAAAACTAAGAAAAATGATCACTATCTTGCCCAACCCCGATGACTCCAATTTTTTGATAGCATCTTATACATATTAACAAGTATTCCCAGTTAAAATTTCGTGGTCTTCAGGTTTATAGAACTCCAATTTTAGCCATTTTCGTCGGAAAACTCTATGTTTTTATTTTTACCGTAGATTCCTCATTACAAGTCGGAATGCGGCGATTTTTGGACAAGAGGTACATAACTGCCTATAGTTTCAAAATAGTGAATGTAAACTAGAAGTCAGCGGGTTTTGGCCCGTTTCCAGTTTTGAGGTCCCTTACGGAAACACTCGTAAAATTAAATCTACAACTCGGATTAAGGTGTAGTCGGTACCGTTGGATTCGTATATTTTCGAACTACAAATTTTATTTATCAAACGCCAGATTTGGACCTGTATTGATCCCGGAAAACTGATCCAAAGTGACTGGTCAACAGCCTTTGTTTTTTCGCTTTTCCATCAAGGATGTGTTTTACTAAAAATTCCATAACTTTTTCATTCTACAACATTTTTGAGCCAAATCAAAGGGTTTTTGCTCATTTCTTAAAGATCTAGCACACCCAACCAGAAAATTACAACTACCATACATGGATCTCAAAGGAAATAACATAGATCTCACTTACTACTAAAACTATTTTCCGAAAAATTTATCAACTAGTTTTTCCCCAAAACTTTCAACACAATATCACATATATTAACAAGTTATATAACATATCTCAAGATGTAACCTTTTTATAAGGTTTTAACCAACAAATCATAAAATCATATGGATCTAAGATAAAAGTACAAAACTAAACAACACATTAACTAAAACTTAAAATTTTCTTTTATACCTTCCTTTGGTAGCTATTCTTCTTTTCTTTCTTCCAAATATGAGATAGATTTTGGGTGCATAAAAGTTGAACTCTCCTCTCCCTTTTCTCCTCTTCTTACCGTGGCTCAATCTCTCTCTCTCTCTCTTGATTTCTCCTTATCCCTTATCTTAGTTACTAAGCTAAACTAAACAAAATGGCCAAATAAGTGAGTGACACCTAGCTTAAGAGATAAGGACTAGAAAATGTAATCATTACTCTCCTAAGCAACCCACATGGCCGACCACCACATGCATTTGGCTCCTATTTTTGATTTATTTTAATTGTTTTATTTACTTATCAAATGACTCATAAGCCCTTCATTAATAGGGTCAAAGATTTGGGCCTTTAATTCTTTCTTTTGGGCTAGCAGTTTACTAGTTTGGGCCACTTGATGTCATATTTAATTTCCACCAACCTTGGGCTACTTAGCTTACTAATTCTTGGGCTTCTAAAAATGTTAGTTAATTAAATCCTAATGGCTACTTCATTCACTTTACTTACTAATTATTCAAGTCCACAATCAAATAATTTAAGTGGGCTTAATAAAATAACCAATTTGGCTAAATTATTTAATTTACCTAATAACATTCAAGTCCATCTTTAATTAAATAAATAGGCTTGATTAATTACTAAATGAATTAGTCCATTAGTAATTTATATTACTAGGATTAATACACATTTTATTGTATTTATAATTATACTTTATTTTCATAATCCAATTAGACTTGCTATATTCAAGTAAATTGAACATTTAATTAACTTACTATCTTGTCAATTGTTTAATACTAACACTCTTCGGTTCGTCCACTAATTTAAATAACTATTAGTGAGACCTACTAACAATTAGTAACATACATTCCACATAAATCACAACATATTTATCATCATTGATAAATAATTATTATATTTATTTATACACATATCCATTCAATGTAAGTCACAAAGCGTACTTTACACTTAACAAATAATTTAATATACTTATTTCCTTTAATAAAATATTAAACAATCATATAATCACTTTAGATTATTAATGCTAATTAATCCTTTAAAGATTATAAATCTTTTATTTACCATTCAAGGTTAATATTTAACTTATGTTAATTCTCAACATAACTTATCTTACTTTTCCTTAATCGAATTGATTAAGTATCCATCTTAGTTAACTTAAAATAAAATAAATTAACTAGCTTGCTTAATCCACATATTCAATTATATACTCCAAGTAATTTCTATTAAAAAAAATTTATTCGTAAAAATATACATATATAATTATATAAATCTCTCGGTCCTTACAGTGTTCACTCCTTGAGAAAGATGTTCCCTTCAAGATGGATCAATCTTGCATCGAAGCCTTTGAAGTGCTGAAAAAGAAGTTAGTCACAGCCCCGATCATAGTTGCTCCCGATTGGACTTTACCTTTTGAGTTGATGTGTGACACAAGTGATTATGCAGTGGGAGTTGTGTTGGGTCAGCGAAGGGATAAGATTTTTCACACCATTTATTACTCAAGTAAGACACTCATTGATGCACAATTGAATTACACCACTACAGAAAAAGAGTTACTTACAGTAGCATTTGCCTTTGATAAATTTCGAGCATATCTGATTGGAACCAAGGTGATAGTCTACACTGATCATTCAGCCATCAAATACTTGATTGCAAAGAAGGATGCCAAACCAAGGTTGATTCGATGGGTCCTCCTGTTGTAAGAATTTGACTTAGAAATTCGAGATAGGAAAGGTACGGAGAATCAGGTGGCTGATCATCTTTCGAGGTTAGAGAATGCCGACATTCATAAAAAGGATGATGTGGTAATTAATGAGTCGTTTCCGGATGAGCAGCTATTTAGTATCAACACCGAAGTACCTTGGTATGCTGATTACGTGAACTACTTAGTCAGTAACGTATTCCCGCCGGATTTCAACTCTCAACAAAGAAAGAAATTTCTCCATGATATCAAGCAGTACCTCTGGGATGAACCATTTCTCTTCAAAACTTGTGCGGATCAAGTGATACGACGTTGTGTGCCACAGGAAGAAATGGAGAGCATATTGACTCGATGCCATTCGTCAGAGTATGGAGGACATTATGGGGGAGAAAGAACTGCAGCAAAAGTGCTACAATCCGGGTTTTTCTGGCCTTCGTTGTTCAAAGATGCCCACCTTTTTGTTCTAAAGTGCGATAGATGTCAAAGGGTTGGCAACATTTCGAAACGGCATGAAATGCCTCTCAGCACTATCCTTGAAGTTGAACTCTTTGACGTATGGGGTATTGACTTTATGGGGCCATTTCCATCGTCATTCAACAATCAATACATACTTTTGGCTGTGGATTATGTATCAAAATGGGTTGAAGCAACTGCATTACCCACAAATGATGCCAAAGTGGTTCTACGGTCCTTGCAGAAAAATATTTTTACTCGATTCGGTATACCAAAAGCCATAATCAGTGACGAAGGTACTCATTTTTGCAATAAGCAGTTCACCAAGTTGTTAGCTAAATATGGAGTCAAACACAGGATTGCTACGGCTTATCATCCCCAAACGAATGGCCAAGCGGAGGTGTCGAGTCGTGAAGTTAAGCAAATTCTGGAGAAAGTGGTGAACCCATCTCGTAAGGATTGGGCAATGAAATTAGACGATGCTTTATGGGCGTATCGTACGGCCTATAAGAATCCCATTGGAATGTCACCGTATCGCATGGTTTACAGAAAAGCGTGTCATTTACCGGTCGAACTTGAACACAATGCATATTTTGCAATTCAGAAATTGAACTTTGATCTCCAAGCATCTGGCGAGAAAAGGTTGCTTCAATTAAATGAGATGGAGGAATTTCGTCACCAAGCCTATGAAAATGCTAAGCTGTATAAAGAAAAAGTCAAGAGGTGGCATGACAAAGAGATAGTTGATCGGAAATTCGAACCGGGACAGGCAGTATTGTTGTTCAACTCCAGATTGCGGTTATTTCCTGGGAAGTTGAAGTCTAGATGGTCAGGTCCTTTCATTGTCACTGCTGTAGCTCCCCACGGGGCAATTGATGTCAAAGAACCAAACTCAAAGCGCACATTCAAGGTCAATGGTCAGCGACTCAAACATTATTGGGGAGGCGATGTGGATCAACAAGCATCAGTGATTTATCTCTCTTCCCTCGATCAAACTGATGCTTAATACCGCAGAGAAAGTCAGGCTGACGACTATAAACCAAGCGCTCGATAGGAGGCAACCCAATCATGTTACTTTATTGCTTTAGTAGATTTAGTGTAGTTAATAATTTTGTTTCTAGTTAGTAGAAGTAGTAGTTCAAATTGTTCCTGTTTTGAAATAATTCTTCAAATCTTTCGTAGTTACTCATTTATGTTGTTATTCTTTGGAACAGGGACAAAGCCTTGGGGAATGCATTAGAAAAAGAGACATGCTATTGGGATGGTACCAATTGAAGAAAAGGGGAACAAAGCAAAAATTTCAGAAAAGAGGTTTCTCGCCCCGGCGAGAAAAATACACTAGAGATCCTCGCCCCGGCGAGAACCTCTCTGTCAAAACTCGCTCCAGCGTGAAAATTTCTCGCCCCAGCCCATTCTTCTCTGTCCATTCTCGCCTCGGCGAGATTCTAAGGAATAAAATTCTCGCCTCGATGAGAATCGCAGAAATCAAATTTTTTAAAAAAACCGATCCTAATTCAGTTTCTTTCAATCCTAAACCCATTCAACTTCTTCCAACTCCTATTTCTACCTCTCCTATACTGAGCAAACCTTCTCCTCTCTAATTTCTCTTCTAAATTCGTCCCTCATCCTACCCACACTTGGATTCCATCTCAAACACATCAAACTCCTCTCCCAAAACGAAATCCTAACACGGCTCTAAGTCCATCTCTCGTTCAAAAGAGGAGTACTCTGTTTTCTATTCATAATCTACATAAGCTATATCTTTGCATGAACGAGTTCTAGGGTTTGTACCTAATTGAAGAATCAAGTCAACCAGTTCAACCGCTCAACATTCAGAAAATCTGTTCCATTGTCCCGTGCCTCTGTCAGGTATCCTACATTGGGTAATTTTGTTACTTCGTTTGAGACAAGTTCATCTGGAATTGGTATTGGGCAGTTTGTATCCATGCTTTACTCTTGAGTTCTGATTTCCGTTGAATTTTGGTTGGATCGTCTGGGTTTCAATTTGTTTTAGTGTCTTCACTTGTGCAAAGTCTAGTTGGAAATTAGTAGAGTTTGAGTTTGGGGGAAGTTTTGTTCCTAATTTTGCATAGCAGAGTTGTGGGGTGTTAGTCTTGTTATTTCAGAATCTACGATTGGGTCTGATTGTTAAGTGGCCAGTAATGGCTCCTAAAAGGCATCGGGATGAGGGTTCATCTTCAACACCATCCAGGCAATTTGATAGAAGGAAATTCGTCAGTGCGAAGGCAGCTAACCGATATGATTCGTATACATCGGGTAAAGCTCTAACTCCCGAGCGCGGTCTCACACCTGACGAAGTGGTAGATGGTGAGATGATGCTACAGATAATTGAGAGGGGATGGGAGACATTCATCGCCCATCCAGAACCTGCATGTATAGCCATTGTCAAAGAATTCTATGCCAATGCAGAAGACGCAGCTCCATGCGAGGTTACAATCAGGGGTAAGAAAGTTTCATTCAACGCCCAGACGATCAAAGAATATTATAACTTGAGGCCTAATGTACGCTGTAGATACACTCAATTTCTTGCGGAGGGATCGAATTTGGAGAAGGTGGTTACTGACTTGTGTAAACCGGGAACGACTTGGATATCCAGAGGACCACGTGCAACAATTTCGTTCCATAGCAAGGATTTGAGTCGTTATGGTAAGGTCTGGTATGCCTTCCTCTCCGCTAAACTGATGCCATCACAACATGTGAGTGATGTACCTAAGGAGAAAGCTTTGTTGTTATATGCCATTGTGACAGGAATTGAGATTAATGTGGGAGAGGTGATTGAGGCGTCGATTCGCCGAACATTACGGAGCTTACATAGTCAGGGTGGTTTACCACACCCTTCTCTAATTTGTGGATTATGTCTTCAAGCGGGTGTTCGTTGGGGAGCTGAGGAAGCTTTGCAGCAACCGTTGCTACTTTTGGACCACCGTCTAATTGCACGATATAAGGAATGGGAAGGAGGTGAGTCACATCCCCGTGGTTTGGGGTATATCATTCATTCTCCTTCTGAAGATGAGGAGCGTGAATCTGATGAAGAGGTAGCGGGTCCTTCGGCGTCCACTTCTACATGCAAATCTAAGTTCAGCATTCAATTTCGCGAGTTGCAGCGCCTTATCGATTCTCAGCATAAAACCATATTGAGGCAGAATCAACGGTTGGCGGATCGACAGGAACATATGTTCACTTATCAGCAGAGTTGTACGCAAGCGATAGCAAACATGTATTCTAATATGCAACCGTTGATGGATTATGTTCATTTTCCAGAGGCGCAACCATTGTCAGTTTTTCCACCACCAACCCCAGATGATGATGACGAGTTCGGGCCTACTGCTTGACCTGTCAGGGAAGTCCTCTGTTCTTTACTTTCTTTATTTTTCGCACAATGAGGACATTGTATCGTTTGAGTTTGGGGGGGGGGTATTTTTAGAATTTGCTCATCTAGTTGCATTTTAGTTTTATTTGTATTTAGTTTCATTTTAGATTGCATTAGTCATCTATATATATAAAAAAAATCAAAAAATCCAAAAAACCCAAAAATTTAGTAACGTAGGATCATATAGTATTGCATTTAGTAGGGGTATTCAAGCAATGCATTAATGGAAGTCATTTAGGGATGGCCGATGATGAAACTTGATCAGTTCTAATTCAGTTTAATGGGATGGATAGTGATTGCTAAATCCGGAGTTTGACTGTTTTTAGTTATGTTTACTTGAGACCCTTGGTTTTTAATTGCTCACGAATGTGTATTGAAGTAATTAGGAGTTGGTTCTTCTTTGGTGTATTACGTGCTCTCATGAAGATATAGACTGTTATCACTTGTTGGATCGAAAAAAAAGGAAATCAGTAAAATTAAAAAAAAGTTGTTGAATAAATACTGCTTCGACGTCTGTCTAAGTGCAAGAAAAAGAAGAATTATCGAATATAGATAGATAAGAGCAGGTCTTGACTAGTTTGTCTTTGTGGCCGGTGTCATTTGAATGAGTATGCCCTTAGGATGTGTCTTTACACTCAGCGCCCTAAAATCGTCTGGTTTGGGAGTCGTTGGTTGAAAGTTCGTTACACGGGTGACATTGAATAGCCTAATAAAGATGAACATTGCACTAGTCAAGATGCTATGACGAGATGGAGCATAAAACGCACTCGTTTAAAAGGAAAACAGAAAGAAAAATGTGAAGACAAGTGTTTAGCAGTTTGAGCTTGATAGTAACATCTGTGAACTTATCTTTTTCTGAGCATTGTGATACTAAGAGTTGAATTCATATTCTGATTGGTTTGATATATTTTACACACTTATGGAAGGGTTAAGAGTAAGTCATAACTGATGATAGTTGGCTTGTTGATGGTGCACGAGGTTGAAGTTCTGTTGAATTGGTAGTTACTGATTTCTGAGGCCGGATTTTTATGATGTCTGTTAATTATTTGCTTGAGTATGGACAGTCATGCATATGCATTCATGTAGGTAGTTAGTTTAGATGTTATTATGGTTTGTTTTGTGTTTTTGCTTGAGGACAAGCAAAGTTTCGAGTTTGGGGGTATTTGATGAGTAGGTTTTAACCTATGAGTTTGATACGTCTTTGGCTTAATTTTTTTACAGTCTTTAAGTGTTTTTAGTATCTTTTTATTTGTTTTCGTATTGCTTTTGTAGGTCGAGGCTGGCTGCAGGTTAGAAGAAGAAAAATAGCTGGGTGCAGGGCAACCTCGCCGGGGCGAGAATCCATGGTCTATTTTTCTCGTCGGGGCGAGGACTTTTGTGAAGAACTTCTCGTCGGGGCGAGAATGCGGCTCATGGAAATTAAAAGGCTTATCAGCATTCAATTATTTTGGAAAGGTTGAAGCTAACAAGGATTCTATCTACCACTCTGATGAGGAGACTAGAGGAGGCTTATGAGGATATAAATAAGAGATAACACATTGGACAACAAAAACGCAGAGATTGAATTTTCAGAGCTGAGCAAGGAGATTGAAGATCAAGTCAAGCATCGTGAGGAATTCAGATTGGAGGACTAGAGATTACATTGAGTTTTCTTTTAATCTGTTATCCCTAATTTATAATTAATTATGATGACTTATTTTGGAATTCTAGCTTTTTTTGTCAGTATGAACTAAACCTTTAATTAAGGCTACAATTGAACCAGTTACATTTATGAATTAACTATCTATTTGATTTCAGTTATTCAATCAATTTGAGTTGTCTATCTTATTCTATGCTTATTGATTAATTGTTTGGCCGACAATTAGGGGAATATTCTAGGTGAATTCGGAAGATGCAATCTAGGGTTAGAACTGGATGAGATAGCATGTATTCTTAATTATTTGCATGTGTTGAATAATTAGGATTGTGAAGTGAATAGGGATATCTCTTTGTTGCATGTAACAATTGGGAATTGAAGCTTAATGAATTTAATCCTTTGGTTTTGCATAGGAATATCGCAGAGTTAATTGGATTAGATAGATTTACTTGATCACTTGGAAAATGGCATTTAAATACAAATTGAATTCCTGTTAACAACTCCATTGAAGTGAGTAATTGGAAGACGTAGATAGATTGGTTTATGATATATGACTGGGGATATTGTAGTCTTAATCTTTTTAAATCTGAATTTCAACCTTTGTGATTATTGTCAGTGTTAGTGTTAATTTAATTAGTTTTAATCAGTATTCAAATTGCGATTGTTTAATAGAATAGCCATAATCTAAATTGACAGTTGGAGATATAAAACATAGTAATTCCTGTGGGTTCGACACTCTGTCTTATCACTTTATTACTTGTTGATCGTGTATACTTGCACGTAATTATTGATTGTGAAATCGGGCAACAGCCACACAAAACTATGTTTTGTTGTATGATAAGTCAAACTTGAATCTCAAAGAATAACTAAGAAAAATTAACTTAAAAATTCTCAAATAACCAAAAGATGAGAAAAAAACCTCTCAAGAATATTGATAAACTCAAATAAAATTGTTGATTCTTTAATTACATCTTCAATGTAAACTATTTATAGTAGTAGCATGAAACCCTAACTATTAAAGGAATCGAAATAATAGTAAATAACTAATTAGGAAGTAATTCCCATCTAACAAACATCCTAATTACATTAGAAATCTAAAAGATCTGATTAAATGATAAAATAATGCATAAAAAAAATGCGTGGAAAGACGCGTCCTCGAAAAATATGCATGCTTCAGAGCCGGCGGCTCTCAGCCTGCGCCGAACTCCAGAGGCTTCAGCGCCGGCGGCGCTCAAACCAGGTCATTTCAGCGCCAACCACGCTCACATCTGAAACTGAATCTTGCTCAGCACCGACGACGTTCAAATCAAGCCTTTTCAGCGCCGACCGCGCTCAAGCCTGAAAATGGACTCTTGCTTACTTCAATCATTTGCACCATAATAACAAACTTCGAATCATCTTTCTTAGCACAAGCCTTTGACCTATTCTCTATCCAAACCTCTTGAATCAAGCCATTAAGACCTTCTTTGAAGCGTTTAGCTCTAGCTCTCGTCACGGGTCCGACTGGAACCTGCACCCGATCCGCTCCATAACCTCCATCCTTGTCCAAGCTAGGCATGTCCTCATCATTCCTCTCCTCTTGAGAAGGATTTGTGCTCAAATCATCACCTACATCAAACGAACTAAGATCAAAAACATTAAATGATGCACTAACACTGTACTCACCCGGTAAATCCAATTTGTAGGCATTGTCATTAATGCGCTCGAGAACTTGAAATGGACCATCTCTTCTCGGAAGCAATTTTGAACGTCGTTGAGCTGAAAATCTTTCTTTCCGCATATGTAACCAAACCCAATCTCCTGGCTCAAAGATCACCTGACGACGCCCCTTGTTGGCATGCTTGATATATTGCTCCGTCCTCCTTTCGATGTTGAACCTCGCTTTCTCATGTATCTGCTTAACAAAATCAGCCTTTTTCTTTCCATCCATGTTAGTATATTCAGAAACAGGTAAGGGTGATAAATCCAACGGTGTCAAAGGATTAAATCCATATACAATTTCAAATGGTGAAAAAATAGTAGTAGAAAGAACGGATCGCGTGACAACCCGGATTTTTAATAATTATTTAATAAGAATTTAATAAATAAAATTCTTATTAAAAGAGATGTCGGATTTGAATAAATATTTAATGAGAATTATTTAAGTAAGATAATATTAAGAAAATTTATATTAAATGATTTTATAATCAGTGCGTATTTTATTACGCTAATTGAATGGTAATATTCTAATTTAATTAAATAATTAAATTAGAGGAATAATAATTTATTAAATGAAATTATAATTATAATTATCTAATTGGAGATTATAAATCTTGTTAGTAAGATTTAATTAGATTTATTAATATATTAAAGTTTAATTAAATTAAAGTGTGACAAAATATCATATAGTAAGAAGGAATATTAAAATAAAGAGAAAAATGGATTTTTAAGTTGATGCCAAACAAGGCCTTGTGGCCTTTGGTTTTCTTAACTGATGAAATAAAAAGTCACGTAAGTTTCATCAGTTGATTTTGTAAGCCAAACCAAAGAGCAGAGGAGAGAAATTGAGATGATTCTTGGGAAATTGAGAAGAAAGTTCTGAAAATTAAAAGAGGAAGAAGATTTATCAAGCAATCCGTATCATCGTCTAGATAATCTAAGCAAGAATCAAACGTAAAATCCTAGCTTTGAGTTCTTAATTTTATATTCTTTGAGTTTTTCTTTAAAATGGATTTTAGTTGATGATTTGATGAGATGTTGGGTATATAAGTTTATAGATATGTATAATCTGTTGTATTGCATCAATAGATGATTTTTGCAGTATCAAATTCATGAAAATATGTTAAATAAGAAGAAATTGAGTTTTTGGTTGAATATATATATTTTGGCTTACTTTGGAGTCAAAATTGATTGTCAATGTGTAAATGAAACTGTAAATTGATAATGGATTATTGTTATGCGTTGAAAAACGAAAACAACGAAAGTTGAACGGACCAATTTGGTTGAATATCGAATCCGTAGCGGTTGATTACGCTAAAAGCTGTGAAATATGAAAAACTAGTATGAATTGTGATTTTAAGCCCTTAAATTGGTTGTTTAAGTTGTTTAAAATGTTAGAATCATTGTATACATGTTGGGTATTGATTCTACAAAGATTATAATATTTGGGTGTGTCTAATTTGTTGATAAAATGAAGAAATTGGGAATTTTTGGAATGTTCTGTGCTTGGTCGCGAACTTCAAAAACTGAAACTGATGAACGGCGCCACAGCGCCGGTTCTAAGAGGAAAAGTGGCGCCGCAGCGCCGACCCTACCCAGAACAACTGGAAACCCGAACCAGACAAGTCTTCCAGTTCCTATTAGTTATGTGAACTAAATGATTAACTGTTTTAAATCTATGATGTAAAAGCATGATGTATTCTATGTGTTTTATGTATGAAATGACAAAGTCAATTTATGACTACGTTCGTTGGGTTAGAATGTTGATTGATGTATATGATGGGCATGTTATCTATGTGTTATGTTATGTATGCAAACTGTTAGATTTTGCTGATCTGTCGAGCTCATTCTTGCAAATAACCACTTTTGCAGGTTAAAGATACAAGGTAACGTTATGTGCTGCTTGAATGACATGAATCAGATGTAATGCATGCAGATTAAATGTTGTAGCTTAAATTAATGTTTTTGAACCATGATTAAGGTTCTGGATGATGTATTTAATGATGTATTAAATGTAATAGATGTTGAGTTGTAAAATTCGTATTGACTTGTAACTTAATTTTATTCGAGGTATAAAAGGTTATTGAATCTAGAAGTAGTTTTATTTTATTATAACTCTGATGAAGCGAATCATAAAGTAAATATGATTCTAGAATATGTAAATGATTTAAGGTTATGATTCAGGGAAAGCAAAGAAAGAAAATTGAAAAGTTAAAATTATTCCGCATTTTATTAAGTTTAACACTGAATATTGTTGTAAAGTTAGAATGAAGATGTATTGATAACGACCGATGTCGAGAGTTGGAATGTATGAATTTTGGGGTCGTTACAGATCAATTATAAGCAAACTCAACATGTGGTAAACATTCCTCCCAATGCTTAATATTCTTCTTAATGATTGCCCTTAACAATGCAGATAAAGTCCTATTTACTACTTCCGTTTGTCCATCAGTTTGAGGATGACATGTAGTTAAAAATAACAGTTTAGTACCCAATTTACACCACAATGTCTTTCAAAAATAACTCAAGAATTTAGTATCTCTATCTGAAACAATTGTTTTAGGCATGCCATGCAAACGCACAATTTCCTTAAAGAATAAATCAGCAACATGGGATGCATCATCAGTTTTGTGACATGGAATAAAATGTGCCATCTTTGAAAATCTATCCACGACCACAAATATAGAATCATGACCATGCTTAGACCTAGGTAAACCCAAAACAAAATCCATAGATAAGTCAACCCAATGTTCACTAGATATAGGCAATGGTGTATACAATCCATGGGGTTGAACACGAGATTTAGCTTGACGACAAGTAATGCACCTATCACAAATTCTTTCCACATCTTGTTTCATATGAGGCTAATAAAAATGTTCTTTCAAGACAGATAACGTTTTATCAACACCAAAATGACCCATTAATCCTCCCCCATGTGACTCTCTAACTAACAACTCACGTAAAGAATATGCAGGTATATACAATTTATTCTCACGAAACAAAAACCCATTAATTTTGAAGTATTTACCTACAACATTCTTCTCACAAGTTTTAAACTCTTCACAGAAATCATGGTCATTAACATATAAGTCTTTGATTCGTTCAAAACCAAGTAATTTCGTATCAAGAGTATTTAACAACACATACCTCCGAGATAAAGCATCTGCGACTACGTTTTCTTTTCCTTGCTTGTATCGAATGACATATGTAAATGTCTCGATAAACTCCATCCATCGCGCATGCATTTTGTTCAATTTGTGCTGACCCTTCAAGTACTTTAATGATTCATGATCGGTGTGAATCACGAACTCTTTAGGCCATAGGTAGTGCTGCCATGTCTCCAATGCTCGCACCAAGGCGTACATCTCTTTGTCATAATTAGGATAGTTTAGGGCTGCCCCATTTAACTTCTCGCTGAAGTACGCCACTGGCTTCCCTTCCTGCTGTTAGAGTTTATGCCCTAGAGGCCAATTATTTAATGTAATTGCTTAACATTTCTTTTGATATTTGATTGAATAAATGAATTATTTTATTATGGTTTCATTTACTGTGTTATATAAATGTTATCATAATAAAAGTCCTTAGAATAATGATACAAATTATATAGCTTCAAGTATGTGACTTGAACATGAGATTATATAATTACAATAAATATCATTACTCTTAAATGTCCCTAGTCGAGTATCATTGAGAATGAGACAACAATGATACATTGAGACTAGTATGTGGATTGATTAATGGCCAAATCTCATTGGTCATTAATATTTGAGATATTAAGTCAATGCATAGGTACATGTTAGAGAATAATGTACTGGACAGACCCAACATGAGAACTCTACGTGGAGCATTATGCAAAGTGTCATAAGCAATTCTCATAGTGACAATGATGTAATGGTCCTCCGACCTGAAATCACTATATTACTATACGAGAATTTATGTACTTTGATATCATCAAAGGTCACCTTTAATAGGGTGGACAATAAAGGTGATTATTGGGTACATCATGAATCGTGTGAGGAATATGAGTGATCTAGATGGAATTTAACCCTCCTATATATTAAGAGTGATATCCATAGGCCTCTTGATTGAGTAGGACTATGAAATGCATGGCCATGCTCAAATAGTGATTTGTTTCATATAGTCTACTCATTGATCAAGAAAACTCAGATTAAATTATAAAGAGTATGACACATTCCATGGCTCGAGTTTAATCTAGGATGTCAAGGTTAAAAGGATTAAATTACATTGAAACATTGGTCACGAAAAGGTTGCATCGAATCATCGATCTTATTATTATTTGGGTAGCAGTGATGCATTACTAGATGCCACTCACTGTTTATAATTTTATAATATGATTTTGAAATTATTGCCAATATAATAATAACCTATAGGGTCACACACTTAGAACGTAATTAAAAGAGAATTAATTTAAATTGTAAGGATTTAAATATATCAATATGATTGATAGTATTTAAATTACGAATTTAAATTAACAAGATAATTTGTATATATATGTATATTAATTAAGTAAGACTTAATTAAAATATAATATATATAAATTCGGATTTTACTTTTCTAATAAGATTAGGGTTTTGATTAATTACTTTTTGGACTCTATATATATCAGATATATCAGCAGTCTTGTTTACGAAAAACTAAAAGAAAAACCCTAGCCGTTTTAGAAAAGAAAGTTGAGAGCAACACTTGAGAAAATCCAGATCTTGACGGCTAATACCGGAGTTCTTTTTGCTACAGATCGTGTGACGATTTGTGGGACGTTCGTGTCGATACCGTAGAGATGCAGTTCCATTGGATTGCGTTGGAGATTCGAAGCTATTCCAGAATTTCATCGTTGCATTCAAGCTCGGATAATCGGTAAAGCAAATCTAAACCTCTGAATTAATTTGTTTTCGCATGGATCCTGTTTTAGGATTTCGGAAAATTGTTTTAAAATTTTTAAATTCCGCTGCATTTGTCTGTCAGAAACCCTACACCTGCATCAACACAGCTCCAATTCCCAAACCTGAAGCATCACACTCAATTTCAAAGGTTTTAGCAAAGTTAGGTAAGACAAGCAAAGGAGCGTTAGTCAATTTATCTTTAATCAATTTAAACGTTTTTTCCTGTTCATCACCCCATTTAAACCCTACACTTTTCTTGATCACTCCCGTTAATGGTGCTGTGTGTCACTGAAGTTCCTCACGAACCGTCGGTAAAAACTACCCAATCCATGAAAGCTTCGAACTTGGCTCACATTTGTTGGACTCGGCCATTCCCGGATCGCATGTATCTTCTCCTCATCAACTTGGACTCCTTGTGAACTCACAACAAAGCCAAGAAACACAATTCTATCCGTGCAAAATGTACATTTATCCATGTTAGCAAACAACTTTTCTTTACGAAGTACATCTAAAACAGATTTTAAATGCAATGCATGCTCTTCCAAGTTTTTGCTATAAATCAAAATATCATCAAAATACACAACAACAAATTTGCCTATGAATGGACGCAACACATGATTCATTAGACACATGAAAGTACTAGGAGCATTAGTTAAACCGAAAGGTAACACTAACCACTCATACAAACCATACTTGTTTTAAAAGCTGTTTTCCACTCATCCCCTTCTTTCATTCGAATTTAATGATACCCACTTTTAAATCAATTTTTGAAAACACACAAGATCCATGCAATTCATCTAACATATCATCTAAACGAGGAATGGGATGTCGATATTTTATCGTAATATTATTTACCGCTCGACAATTGATGCACATGCGCCATTTTCCATCCTTCTTTGGCACCAAAATCACTGGAACTGCACATGGACTCATGCTCTCTCTTACGAACCCTTTCTCCATCAGCTCACCAACTTATTTTTGCAACTCCTTCGTCTCCTCAGGATTGCTCCGATAAGTTGGTCGATTCGGAATGGTAACATCGGGCACGAAGCTAATCTGATGTTCAATTCCCCGAATAGGTGGTAATCCTTGAGGTAGCTCCTCGGGAAACACATCCGCATAATCCTGTAAAAGAGATGAAACAACACTAGGCAACAAAGAATTGTTAGTATTCAAAAGCACCTCCTTATACCGAAGTATAATCATCGGCTATTTAGAAACCAAAACTCGTCTTACGTCACTCTTTTTTGCATATATATTTGTTTTTCTCTCATCATCTCTCTTTTTCTCTCTTTCTTTTTCTCTCTTATTTTTCCCCTCAATATTCTTTTTCTCTTGATTTTTCTTTTCTTCACTCTCTTTCCTTGAAACAAAATCTTTCTACAAGTGAATTTGATCTTTATGAACTTGTTGTTTTGGCAACATAGGACAAAGAGCAACCTTCCATTGATTGTGCACAAAAGAATACTCATTTGTAAAACCATCATGCTTCACACGCCTATCAAATTGCCATGGCCTCCCAAGTAATAAATGACCTGCTTGCATTGGAACCACATCACATAAAACTTCATCCACATAACGACCAATAGTAAATGGCACCAAAACTTGCTTTGTAACCCTCACATCTCCACTGTCGTTGAGCTATTGCAAACGGTACGGTTGAGGATGTCTTGATGTAGTCAACCCTAACTTTTCAACCATGACAGTACTTGCCACATTCGTGCAACTTCCTCCATCTATTACCACGCAGCAAACCTTTCCATTCACAAGACACCTAGTATGGAAAAGATTCTCCCGCTGTTCACTACTTTCTTCTTTCACCTGCGCACTAAGGGCTCTCCTTGTAACTAGAATCTCCCCATGTACAGTAACCTCCCTGTCATCCACCTCCTCCAGTGGTGGCATAGAATCAGTGTCACTTTTCTCCCTTCGGTCTCCTCCTCACCATTATCGCGAACAAACATAGTTCTCCGATTTGGGCATTGACTCGAAATATAACCTCTGCCTTGACATTTAAAACATACAATGTCACGATTTCTGTTGGAAGAAGTCTCACTTTTAACTTGATTTTCCCGATTGGATGTCTCTTGTTTCAGCTCAATTTTTGGTTTGACCACGAATGGCTTCTCCTCCCTTTTTGATACATTGGGTTTTTATGAATTTGTGGTGGAAATTGAACGTTGATTACCTCTCCTCTTGAGCTGCTTCTCAATCTTGATGGTCATGTGTACCATATCCTCAAGCAACACATAATGTTGTCTTTCCACCAAATCTGAGATCTCCCAATTCAATCCCGCTGCAAATCTAGCCATAGTCGCCTCGCGGTCCTCCACCACATTGGCTCGGGCCATCATAACCTCCATATCTTTGTAGTAGTCCTGCACGCTCCGACTACCCTGCTTAAGAGTTTGCAAATTCCGATATAGCTCCCGATGGTAGTGACTTGGAACAAACCTCTTCTTTATTACCACCTTCATCTCCGCCCACGTTTCAATTGGACACTCGTCACATCTCCTCCTACTAGTCTTCAACTGATCCCACCAAGTTACTACATAATCTGTAAATTATGTAGCTGCCAACTGTACCTTTTTGTGCTCTTAATAGTTGTGGCATTCGAAAACCCATTCTACCTTCTTCTCCCATTCCAAATAAGCCTCAGGATCACTCCTCCCTTGGAAAGATGGAATTTTCAATTTAATACTTCCCAAGTTATCATCTACCCGATTTCTCTCTTCTCTATTATCCATATACCTTCTATCCCTGGCCTCAAACCGCCTCCAGAAATTTGGGTCAAAATCCTCTTCGTAGGACTCCTCCTCGTTATCCCTATTCTCCTCTTTCCGTCCCTTCTCTTCCTTGTGAGAGCCAAAAATAATCTATGAATGCTCTCTTTGAATGCTTTCCATCCTCTCAAATCTATCCTCAAAGCACCCTAACTTCTGAATTACTTATTGTAAAAGAACGTCCGTGTCTACCTTTAATTCCCCTTTTTGATCTTTCGTTGAAGATCCTTCTCCAACCAACCCCTTATCTTTCATACCAGACATGATTAGCTGCAAAACAAAGGTTAGTAGCAAAATATTTTCCTCCCCACTCCTTTACGTGTTTCGCTCGATTAATGTTTCGCTCGTGTATCACTCAACATGCTTTTTCCCTCGAATGAACTCACAGCTCAGCCTTTTACCTCTAAGTATTCTCTCTAATAGGTTCTTTTTGAATTCACCAAACAATTTCATAATTTTACTTTTCAATCTAATGAGAACTTATCACAAAACAAAATATAGCAGTATAGGACGTATGATAACCAATAGAATTCCACAATTGCCAATTATAATCCTCTTCAATAAAATCCCAATGTCTTTAAACTTACGCA
Organism: Aralia elata; assembly: GCA_034770075.1. Lineage (NCBI taxonomy): Eukaryota > Viridiplantae > Streptophyta > Magnoliopsida > Apiales > Araliaceae > Aralia > Aralia elata. The sequence goes on from CM068381.1 coordinate 25,735,036, forward strand.
CCCAATCAATTGAAACAAATAATAACAAATAATAGACTCTACGGCATGCTTGCGTGAACTGGTCGTCGCCCAGATCGTTTCTAGCAAGCTATTGAAGTGGAACTCTCTCGACACCGCAACCCAACGCCTATAAAGAGACGAAAACCTTGGTACAATCGATTAAGTAATGAATTTGCATTGAATGGAACACCAACGACACCTAAACCCCGTGTTTATAGAGAAACATGAACCTCAGTATAATCGACGATTGATGCGGTAGAAGACGCCACACACAACTATGTTTTGTTATATGATAAGTCAAACTTGAATCTCAAAGAATAACTAAGAAAAATTAACTTAGAAATTCTCAAAGAACCAAAAGATGAGAAAAAAACCTCTCAAGAATATTGATAAACTCAAATAAAATTGTTGATTCTTTAATTACATCTTTAATGTAAACTATTTATAGTAGTAGCATGAAACCCTAACTATTAAAGGAATCGAAATAATAGTAAATAACTAATTAGGAAGTAATTCCCATCTAACAAACATCCTAATTACATTAGAAATCTAAAAGATCTGATTTAATGATAAAATAATGCATAAAATCTGGAAAAATACGTGGAAAGACGTGTCCTCAAAAAACGTGCATGCTTCAGAGCTGGTGGCTCTCAGCCTGCGTTGAACTCCAGAGGCTCCAACGCCGACGGCACTCAAACCAGGTCATTTCAGCGCCGACCGCACTCACATCTGAAACTGAATCTTGCTCAGCGCCGACAACGCTCAAATCAAGCCTTTTCAGCGCCGGCCGCGCTCAAGCCTGAAAATGGACTCTTGCTTACTTCAATCATTTGCACCATAATAACAAACTTCGAATCATCTTTCTTAGCACAAGTCTTTGACCCATTCTCCATCAAAACCTCTTGAATCAAGCCATTAAGACCTTCTTTGAAGCGTTTAGCTCTAGCTCTCGTCACAAGTCCGACTAGAACCTGCACCCGATCCGCTCCATAACCTCCATCCTTGTCCAAGCTAGGCATGTCCTCATCATTAACTTACAAAACTATAGCTATTAGCTTGTTACATATATATTAATTGTAGACACCCAAATTTTGCACTTCGTATACTAACCTTGACAGGAGGGCAAATTCGTCAAATGGACCGTCCTGCGAGAGCAAAAGACAGAAAAGGTACGGACGCTCGACGCCACCATGACAATTGGCAACCAAAATCGACATGACAGCAAGGCTATCCGAATTTGGCATTCCCGGAAGGTGTGGCACGCCTCCCAATGATTCCCGGACTGTAAAATACGAACCTGTCAGCGAAAAGCAGCGTTACGGCACGAAAATCAAGGCGTAACACGAAAATTGAGAAAGTCAAGCCAGCCAGCCGCGGATTGATCTGCGGCCAAGTGGGTTCGCCAGCACGGAAACCAGGAAATCAGCACTATCAGCTGAGTGCGATGGGAAATGGGCCAGCCAGCCAGCCTATTTTAGCTCATTTTTCGCTCAGCATACAGGGGGGGAAGAAATTGAAAGTTGGGGAAGAAGAAGAATTCCAGCAAGAAGAAGAAGCACGAAAATAGAGAGAAAAAGAGCAAAAATTTGCAGTCAAATAGGAAGAAAAGAAAGAAAAAAAAGAGAGAATTTAATTCTTTTGATTTTTGATTGTATCAAATACACTCTTCATCCTATTCAAATACACAAGTTCATATCCATTTGAGATCAATTGCAAAGTGAAAATTTCTATTTGTTCTAGTAATTCATGTCATATTGATTGGGTAAATTAGTTATAACTTTCATGGATCTTGTTGAACAATCATGGATTACGGATTATTGGTGAGGGTTCCATCGGAACAAAATCCTTCCTAATAACCTGAGGATATCCAATTGATAAAATTTCTAGCTTGTTTGTGATAATTTATTGGGTGTAATTTATTTAGATTGTCATTTTTGGATATCATGGTGTATTAGATAAATCCGGGTTGGTTAGTTGTGTAGCATTCATTTCGTGGGTACGTCGTAATCTCGTGTGAGCCTAGGAAAGCGACCCCGTGGTTCAAATCCGATGATGGACGTTTTAATGTATGTAATAGATTCAAGGTGCTTGTTTTGTAACATGTAATTGTCGGGCCTTAAAACGACGCTAAGGCGAGAATCGGGTTTAAGGCCCCGTATTAGTGAAATATGTGATTGTTGGCGTTTGGGGATATTTTGATGGCTGACATGCCCGTGAATGCCCCCGACGCGTGTTTACGCTTGATTAGATTTTGTGTCACCAAAATGATTCCAAAAGATTAAACGATAAAGATTTTTTCTAAAACCAATCAAAGTAGGATATTAGCATCACAAGGCTAAAAATTTGGAAATGCTAACGAAAGTCGATTCCTATTCTACGAGAGAGCTCAAAAGAAGTTGTTTTCAAATGCCACGGAAAGGGGTTTTATAAAAGAAATTAAATATTTTATTAAACCTTGATGTATAGGGCGAAAGAGATCCTAGAAATTGTCTATCATTTATGAAAGCAACGTACAAATCTCGATTCCTATTTTGGTTAAAGGTTTAAAACTCTTGTTTTTATCAAAACGACACCCAATAAAAAACCTCATAGGTTTTGACAATTAAAATCAAACCTTTCTCATAAAGCTTTCTCGTGTATGCCGAAAAGACATTTCGAAGCGTTCTCAAATTAAAGCCTGATTCTCCCTAAAAATCCAAATGATTCTTTCATACAAACTCACCACAACATTCACATAAGCACACACACACACACACCCCTACACATATGCCCATTTCATGAATTAAAGGATAGGACAGTATCAAGATTGCGGTAACCGTATTTCACGGAAGTCGAGGGGTGCCTAACACCTTCCCCTCACTTAAGCAAGCCCCCGAACTCCATGAATCTCGATTCGCGGACCAATTAATTCGGAGTCACATATGAGCCAGTGATTTATAAAAAACGAAAACTCGGATGAGTTGGTACATCCATTTCAAATATACCAACTGGCGACTCTGATTAATTGGCTCATCATAAAAAAGCGATCTTTCAAAACCCCGTCGACATTAATGCCGACATTTTCCAAAAAATCATTAAATTAAGAAGGATAAAATTGGAAAAGACTAAAAGGACCCGCAAAGGGAAAAACCCGGCGTCGACAGCTGGCGACTCTGCTGGGGAACAAGTAGAGGGCTTGAGCCGCTTTCAAATCTTGATGCTTTCTTATCCTTTAAAATTCATGAATATGTGTGTGTGTGCGATATTGTGATCTTTTGAACGTTTTGTTGTGTGAATGTGTGTTTTTGTCCAATAAGTGAATGATTGAATGGAACTGCTTTACTTTGAAGTAATCATTTGCATGCGGTGAGGACGATGAATGTGAATGTATGTTGAGAGAGTACCTCCTCCTGAGGCGAACCTGTCGGTTGCTTATTACTGGACTCGAAGGGGCTGCTCCCCGGAGATGGCTCAGGAAACGCACCACCCAAATCCGCTCCAATCGAAAGGGCTCAGACGAGTAGATTGCGAAGATTTGGGGACCTTCATGCCGAAAAGCCCGTGAGAGTAACCCCAGGATAGGTCATCCTCAGATTAACCCTACGCAGGAAAAGTCTCTTCATGCCTTTTTACATTTCACGCATAAATATCATGATATTATTCATATCCGCCTTCCTTTTTGCCGAGAGAAATTACTAACCTCTATGTTTTGCAGGGAACAGCTGGGGAGCTTAATAAGGCCATGTTTAGCATTTGTCATTGCATTAGAGGACTACTAAATTTCTGTTTTGCAGGGAAAGATTAAAAAACCCCAAAGACACAAAAAATTACAGCTTCAGCATGCATCCGCATTTTTTACTCCCCAAGACTAAACTTCGAACTTTGGTTTCTGTAGGATTGCTCCTCAAACCCGTTCGCAGTCTAAAAGGGCCCAAAAATCTATATCTGAAATGGCTGACATTCCATCTACCAATTCCGGTGCCATATCTAGGGAGGAGTTTGATGACTTTAAGAAGCAGATGTTAGAAATGACCATAATGCTAAGAGAGCAGTTGATACCCAGGCAGGAACTACCTAAGGAGGATCCACCTAAGGGCGAGCCAGTCCTCCCAAGGGCCATCCCCGTACCAAACAAAACAGTGATTACTATCCCGGAAGAGGGAGATACAGATGACTTGCAGAAGAAAATGAGACAAATGGAAGAAACCATCCAATCTATGAAGGGCATAGGGTCCCTCGGCAGGGTTAACTATTCAGATTTATGTGTTTTCCCCGGAGCCAGATACCCGGAGAAATTCAAAATCCCTGAGTTTGAAAAATACAACGGGAAGGGGGATCCCTACACCCATTTGAAAATATACATTGGAGAGCTCGGGTCTTATGCCGAGGACGAAGGGTTGAGAATGCAACTATTCCAGAAAAGCTTAACGGGGGAGGCAAGATTTTGGTATGCCCGCCTTGACAACGCCCGAATCCACAACTGAGAGGAATTGGACCATACTTTCTTAACCCAATACAGCTTTCAGGCCCAGATGTCCCCTGACAGGTATCAAATGACAAAGGTTAAGAAACAACCTAGGGAATCCTTCAGGGAATATGCGCAACGATGGAGGGGCATGGCTGCACAGGTAACCCCCCCGATGAGCGAATCAGAGATGGTGATGACCTTTGTAGACATTCAAGAGGCACCGTATTATGAACGAGTCATCTCGGGGATTGGTAGACCCTTCGCTGAAATGATTAAACATGGAGAGATGGTAGATATGGGGTTGAAATCGGGTAAAATCCGGGATTTTACTGCTTTAGAAACTGCTGCCGAGCAAATACAGAATGGAAACTATGGCAGCACTTCCCGAAGGGGGCAAAAGAAGAGGGAGGAGGATGTATCCCTCATCCTACAGGGGTCATCCAGAAAAACAGAAGGCCATCTCCCGGTACAGGTGCAAAGGGTGGGGCCATCCCGACAGCCAAACTTCACAGATCAAAGGGCAGAGGGGCGAAGAAGATATGAGGCCTCGCAAAATCGAGTATTCACCCCACTCGGGGAGCCTCTCGAGCGGATTTTGGCGGTATTGATGGCCCAAAAGAAGATAATCAATTTGGCTCCCCCGAGTGACCCGAAGGGAAGGAGATTTGACCCAAGCAAACGGTGCGCTTACCACTCGGGTTCCCCGGGTCATGATACAAAAAATTGTTGGACATTGAAACATATAATTCAGAATATGATCGACAATGGGGAAATTGTGGTGGAACAACCAGACTCCCCGAATGTTAAGGAAAATCCCCTGCCAAGGCATGATGGAGGGGGGGTCAATGCGACGGAGGCAAGTGAAGCTGGGGGGCCGCCAAGGTTAAACTATGTGCAGAAAATTGAGGAAATGATCAACGTGATACATGATCATGGGAGTGCACGAGGAACGCCCATCAGGTTGATAGGGGTAAGTACGAATAGCACGGAGGGACCGGTCAAGTTGACGGCTCCGAGGCCCATCATCCTTGCGGCAAGGCCGCAACTCCCTATCAGTAGTCTAAAGACTGTACCCTGGAATTATGGGGGAATACCAGAGGAAGCGGCCAGTTGTGCTTCCGTGACAACAAAGGGGAACCCCTTATATCTTCCCGAGCGAGTCCTTGAGAGCCAAAAGAGAAAAAATGAAAAGGTTTCCGAGGAAAGGGCCATAGAATTTTTGAAAAGGATGGATCACCCAGAAACAAGAGGGATCCAGATTTTAAATGAGGAGTCAACCCTAACATCAGTCATGGACTTGGTGTTGTCATCCAGTGAGCATTGCAAAACCCTGACGAAGGTTCTGGAGGAGGCATACGTGCCCAAAGAAATTAGTGAGGAAGGTTTCGGCCAGCTGGTGGGCCACCTATTGGAAACCGATGCAATATCCTTTACGGATGAGGACATTCCCAAGGAGGGAAGGGGGCACCGAAAACCGCTACACATTGCGGTAATCTCCTCAGGATATGTCATGAATGGGGTACTGATCGACGGGGGATCGGCATTGAATATATGTCCTCTCAGTACGCTAAAGAAAATGAACATCAGTTCCAAGCGCCTACGGGCCAGTCATGTGGTGGTCCGGGCTTTTGATGGATCCCGGAGGGATACCATTGGAGAAATAGAGTTGTCGGTGGAGATAGGGCCCTGTACTTTTGACATCTCTTTCCAAGTTCTTGACATCGCGGCCAGCTACAACTTGCTGTTGGGGAGGCCATGGATACACATGGCCGGGGCAGTTCCCTCCACGCTCCACCAACAAATCAAGCTAATCATCGATGGGAATCTGGTAACAATCTCGGCCGAATGTGATGACCCTTCTCCTCCTAGGAGTGACCTGCCAGTGATCAATGTGGATGAGTCGGCAGCACCTGCCAGCTTTCAAGCACTGGAGATTAGCACTCCCCACTATAAATGCCTGGGAGCTCCAACTGTGAAACCTAGGGTCTCTCCCGAACTTACCTTTGTGGTAAAGGAAATGATAAAAATGAACTTCCAGCCTGGGCAGGGGTTAGGAAGGAGCAGTCAGGGAATCACCAAGCCCATTCACCTACCACAACAGATAGGCAAAGCAGGGTTGGGATACCATGGGGGCGCAGCACCGAGACACCGTCGGGGTGCGGCTCCGATTCGACTAGCTGGCAGTCCAGTGACCCAAGTCGACAATGAGCAGGGGATCAGCGAGCCTGTGATTGGGGCAGGGAATGAAGAGTTAACCCCAGCACGTAATGAGTCGGCCCGGAGGGAAAGTTTCCTGCAGGAGGTCGCAAAGGAGTTTGAAACCAAATGCTACATCCCCGAACAATCAACAAGCAGTGGGGAGGGGACGAATATTATCGCACCACCCGAAGCCCAACAAGTTGTGCCTGTCATTGATTGGGCAAAGCTGATCATTCCTGAAGAGAATAGGAGGGAGGACTCAGGCGACGTAGCCGTAATTATCGGGGAAGTGTCCGATGTAAAGCCCCCTTTCATCCAGCGCATTTCATCTGACCTGACTATCGACAACTGGACCATGAAACCAGTAGTATCCAAAAAAGGGTAAAACCCGACGTCAGAGGATGGGGGAATGAGGAAGTTTTATTTTTGTTGTTGTTTTATTTCTGCATAATTATGTCGTTTCTTCGTGTTATTTTGAAAATGCGATCGTCGTGAAAAATGATTTATATATGACAAGTATTTTTGTTTCATGTCAGGTGTACCAATTTGAGTAATCCTTGCCTAACAAATGGTCTCTCAAATTTGAATGATGATTATGATTTTGACATTGAGCTGGATTTCGATTTAATGGGCATTGAACAAGACGAGACAGATTACGACGATGCGCCTGACGAGATCAAAGGATGGGTTGAGGACAAACCCAAACCCAACTTGGACCAAACCGTCACCATTGATATTGGAACCCCTGACAAGCCAAAAGAACTCAAGATAGGGACAGACCTTACCCCCAGCCAAAAAGCCGAAGTGACTGAGTTGCTAAAATAATATGAGGATGTCTTTGCCTGGTCTCATGAGGATATGATCGGATTGTCCACCGACATTGTGGTACACCGATTACCCATCAAGGACGGTTTCAGGCCTGTCAAGCAAAAATTAAGAAAGTTGAAACCGGAGTGGAGCTTAAAAGTGAAAGAAGAGATCATCAAGCAATTCAGGGCGGGAATCATTATGGTGTCCACTTACCCAGAATGGCTATCCAATGTAGTCCCAGTGGCTAAGCCTGGAGGGAAGGTGAGGGTATGTGTAGATTATAGAGATCTAAACAAGGCCAGTCTCAAGGATAACTTTCCGGTGCCCTTCATACACATCCTGGTGGATAACACAGCCCAGTACGAAATGTACTCTTTTGTGGATTGCCTTGCGGGGTATCATCAGATAATGGTGGCGGAGTAAGATCGGGAAAAGACCGCATTCATCACCCCTTGGGGCACTTTCTGCTATAGGCGATTGGCTTTTGGCCTCACAAACGCGGGGGCCACTTATCAAAGAGCCATGATGGCCTTATTCCACGATATGATGCATAAGGAGATAGAGGTCTACGTGGATGACATTATTGTAAAGTCGAGGGAAGAGTCTGATCATGTAACCCATCTCAAAAAACTGTTCGATCGGCTCATAAAGTATAATTTGAAACTCAATCCAGCCAAGTGTGCTTTCGGAGTGCAGTCGGGTAAGCTCTTGGGTTTCCTGGTTAGTGATCGGGGCATTGAGTTAGACCCAGCAAAGATTAAGGCCATTGTGGATATGCCGGCGCCTCACACAGAGAAGGAGATAAGAGGATTCCTCGGAAGAATAAACTTTATCAGCCGTTTTATATCCCACTTGACGACTACATGTGAGCCCATTTTCAAACTGTTAAGAAAAGGGGTTTCCCAAGAATGGAATGAGCAATGTCAAAGGGCTTTTCAGACCATCAAAAAGCAGTTGACGGAGGCCCCAGTGCTGGTACCCCCGAGGGATGGGATCCCTCTGTTTATGTATATATCGGTAAATGCCATCGCGATGGGATGTATGTTGGGACAGAAAAATGAGGCGGGTAAGGAGCAGGCCATCTATTACCTCAGCAAAAGATTTAGCCAATGTGAGCAGAATTACACTCCCATCGAGAAGACCTGTTGTGCTCTAGCCTGGGCTGCAGGGAGATTACAGCACTACCTCCATGGGCATACGACGTACCTGATATCAAGAATGGATCCCCTGAAATATATTTTTGAAAGGCCCATGCTGAATTGTCGATTGTCCATATGGCAGTTAATCTTACAACAGTTTGACATGGTATACGTGACCCAGAAGGCCGTGAAAGGGCAGGGAATTACAGATCAGTTGGCAGAAACCCCGTCAGGAGGGATGGAGCCGTTAGAAACTCCTCTTCCGGGCGAGGATATATTTTGGGTATCACACGAAAAATGTGATGACGAGGGACAATTCTGGAAGCTGTATTTTGATGGTGCCATGAATGCCGAGGGGGCAGGAGCCGGAGCGGTCCTAGTCTCTATCACCGGAGAACAATACCCCGTGGCCACTAAACTTCGTTTCAGCAATTCGAACAACACCGCTGAATACGAGGGGTGTATCTTGGGACTCCGCTTGGCCCGTGACATGGGAGTGAAGAGACTAGCGGTGTTCGGGGATTCAGAATTGGTAATCAGACAGACAATCGGGATATACAACACTAAGGAGCTTCGGTTACTTCCATACCATCGTTGTGTTACCCAGCTGATGCAAGAGTTCGAGGATATTGCTTTCCGCCATATTCCCCGGGGACGGAACGATTTTGCCGATGCTGATAAGTGCATATTATTCATTTATTTTTATTCCTTTATATCTAGTTTATTGCGTGTTTTATTGTGTATATGCACTTATTAGGTTATTTATTGATTTCAGGAGAATTCAAGGTCAAAAGTGGAAAAAGATGGGAAATTGGAGCTTAAAATACACATGGTGGCATTTTTGTAAATTCGAGGACTAGGGCTAGCGCCAGCAGCGCTAGTGGCAGCGCTAGCAGCGCTACACACACCACCAGACACTGCACACCAGCGCCAGCAGCGCCCAACACAGCGCCAACAGCGCTAACAGCGCCAATAGCGCTCAATCCTTCACAAGCCAAGCGCCAGCAGCGCTAGGCACAACTTGAGCACACTGCATAGCAGCGCTAGCAGCGCTTGGGACAGCGCCAGCGGTGCTAGTTCGCGTTCTTGAGTACTAAAGGCCAGCTGAAGGAGGAAAAGGAAGTTGATTCGGAAGAGGATTCTATTCATTATGATCAGATAGTAAGAAGGAAACTCTAAGTAGGAACTTGAGGACTTATATATATCTTATTCTATTTTTCTAGAGAGGTATCTTAGCAACTACAATTGTAACTCTAATAGGAGGAGATTGAAGGCATGTCAGGCTAAACTCTTACTTTCAGTTCTAAGGGATGTTGAACCTTTTTCATAATTAATGGTTTAATCAGGTTTTATTTATTTATTCCTTCTTACATGAGATTTATTCTGATAATCTGTTTTTAATTGATTATATGTTATCTAATCTTTTGATTTGATTTGGCCAATTGAATTAATTTGATTGATACCATCTGCTAGATTAAGATATAGTATTAAGTAAACGATATTATGTCTGATCATAGGTAGCAATTGATAGTATCTGATTGTGGACAAGCTTTTGGATATTATTAAGATTATTAGAAGGCAAGTTAAATAATTCCTGATTGTGCAATTGTTGCTTGGAATAAACTAATTCTCTCATTCTTTATGCTGCTGTTATATTAAATCTAGACTGATAGTTCTAGGTTATATGATAGTTAGAGTCTCTTGAGGCGATTGTCACATTAGATTTACACATAAGGAGAATTGCGGATAATTAGCGATTGCGGTTATCTAGGGTTATTAGTCTCATTGAAGGATAAATATTGTTAAACTTGATTTTCCCATAATTGTGATAAGGTGATACTGAACTGAAGAACTGAAGCTTTTTATTCATTGATCATTCTTAATTACTTTTGTTAGTTTAGTGAATCAAACTCAAAAACCCCTCATTAATAGAAATAATAGGAATGTTAGAATAAGTAAAAGATTAATTCACTTCTCTGTGGGATCGATCCTTGCTTGTCATTATACTAAGTTTTGTGCTAGTAGAGTGTTAGTAAGGTATTAATTTTGGAGTGTAAAACGACAGCTCCCAAATTTTGGCGCCGTTGCCGGGGAAGTGTTATTTATCTCTATTTATTCTTCATTTTACTTTATTTCATTTTATTTTTGTTTATTATTGTAGTTTATGACACGATCCTCTCAATCCGGTGATTTGAATTTTGATCCAGAAATTGAGAAAACTGCACGCAGGCTAAGGAAAGAAGCTCGTCAAGCTCGAGGCATCACTGCAGAGTCAGACGAAATTCCATCACCGGGACTCAACATAGCACTTGAGTTACTGTCAAATACATCATCCACCGATTCAGAGAAGGAAGAAGAAATGGCGGTGCCAAATAACAACAGAACACTCAAAGAATTAGCCACTCCCAATCTTAATCAACAACCCTTGTGCATTGAATATCCTACTTTAACTGCTGCTTTTGAACTTAAATCGGGACTAATTCATCTTTTGCCTACTTTTTGTGGTCTCACAGGTGAAGATCCATACAAGCACTTGAAGGAATTCCATGTGGTGTGTTCCACCATGAAGCCACATGGAATAACAGAGGATCAAATCAAGCTAAGGGCATTTCCATTCTCACTGGGAGATCTAGCGAAGGACTGGCTGTACTATCTTCCTTCAGGGTCAATACAGTCATGGAATGACATGAAAAGGCTGTTCTTGGAGAAGTACTTTCCTGCTTCAAGAGTTGCCAACATCAGAAAGGAGATATGCGGCATTCGACAGTTCAACGGAGAGACGCTGTATGAGTATTGGGAAAGATTTAAAAAATTGTGTTCCAGTTGTCCTCCCCATCAAATAGACGATCAACACCTGATTCAGTACTTTTATGAGGGACTATTACCAATAGATCGGAGTATGATCGATGCTGCAAGTGGAGGAGCACTAGTGGATAAGACACCGGAGGTTGCAAGGACTCTAATTGCAAATATGGCTGCTAATTCTCAGCAGTATGGGACAAGGAATAACCATGCACCTGCAAGAGTGAATGAGATGACCACGAGCAACCTTGAACAACAAATTTCTGATCTAACTGTGCTGGTTAAACAAATGGCTACAGGAAATACACCAGCAGCAAAAGTTTGTGGGATTTGCTTAATGACTGGTCATAGTACCGATTCTTGTCCGACATTGCAAGAGGATGAAACCGCACAACAAGCTAATGTAGTGGGAAATTATCAAGCACAACCGCAGCGGAAGTATGACCCATATTCAAATACTTACAATCCAGGATGGAGGGATCACCCTAACCTTAGTTATGGAGGACATAGGCCACCAGCGCAAAGCATGTATCCGGTTAGACAACAAGGGTTCCCACAAGGCTCTGAACCAACTCAACCTCAATATCAACCTAGACAGGCAGCTCCTGCAAATCCTGGAACATCTTTGGAAGACATGTTCAAGGCATTCATGACACAGACACAGCAGTTCCAGCAGGAAACGAAAAATTCTGTTCAAGACTTGAGAAATCAGATAGGTCAACTTGCCACCACAGTGGGGAGGTTGGATGCTCAGGGTTCAGGAAAGTTGCCCTCCCAAACAGTTGTCAATCCAAGGGAGAATGCTAGTGCGATTACACTAAGGAGTGGAAAGGAGTTGGAAGTACCCAAAACAGTGACGGAAATTGAAAAGGAGAAGGCTAGTGATGAGATAGAGACACCGAGGGAAGCTGTTACCCCATCTACTCCAGTTAAGACTCCACCGTTGCCGTTTCCACCTAGAACACACAAGACTTCAAAGAAGGAGGAAAAGGATAAGGAAATCTTGGAAACCTTCAGGAAGGTAGAGGTAAATATTCCTCTATTGGATGCCATCAAACAAGTGCCCAGGTATGCAAAGTTTTTGAAAGAATTGTGTACTAACAAAAGAAAATTGAAAGATGATGAAAAAATCACTGTAGGAGAGAATGTGTCAGCAGTGCTTCAAAGAAAAATGCCCCCTAAATGTAAAGATCCAGGAATGTTTACAATCCCATGCAGAATAGGTAATACCAGATTTGAGAAAGCCATGCTAGATCTAGGAGCTTCAATAAATGTCATGCCATTGTCTGTATTTGCCTCTTTAAATCTAGGACCTTTGAAACAAACTGGTGTTATCATTCAACTTGCTGATCGTACTAACACTTATCCGCAAGGGGTAATTGAAGATGTCTTAGTGCAGGTGAATCAGTTAATATTTCCTGCAGATTTTTACATTGTGGATATGGAAGATGATAGATCTCCAAATCCCTCGCACATCTTGCTAGGAAGGCCATTCTTGAAAACAGCAAGGACAATGATCGATGTGCACAATGGGACCTTGACCATGGAATTTGATGGAGAGAAAATTCAGTTCAATATATATGACGCCATGAGGTACCCTAGTGATGTTGATCATGTTTTTGCCATTGACATCATTGATTCTATAGTGCAGGGATCTTTTGAACAAGACCACAGGGAAAGCTTGGAGATGGCTATTGCTAACAACTTGGACATGGATAAAGAGGAAGAATTTGACCAGAATCAAGAATTGAAGGAAGTTGTGGCTGCATTGCACTCTTTACCAAAATTCACAGATAAGTATGCAGTTCAATCAATTCAATTGCCTATTTCTCATAAAAAATTGTTACCATCTGTGGAGCAGGCTCCAATCTTAGAATTGAAACCCTTACCTGTTCACTTGAAATATGCATATTTAGGGACAAATGAAACTTTACCTGTGATTATTGCTAGTAATCTAACCAAAGTGCAGGAAGAGAAATTGTTGAGAGTTCTAAGAGACCATGTCACAGTGTTTGGTTGGACGATAGCAGATATCAAAGGTATAAGCCCCGCGATGTGCATGCATAGGATTCTTTTGGATGACGGAGCAAAGCCCACGAGAGAAGCACAGCGAAGATTAAATCCACCCATGATGGAGGTAGTCAAGAAAGAGGTGATTAAATTACTAGATGCAGGCATAATCTACCCCATCTCCGACAGTCAGTGGGTGAGTCCGGTACAGGTAGTTCCGAAGAAGTCTGGAATAACTGTCATCACGAATGACAATAATGAGTTGGTGCCCACACGGATACAAACAGGATGGAGAGTGTGTATTGACTATAGGAAACTAAATGTTGTAACCAGAAAAGATCACTTTCCTCTTCCTTTTATTGATCAAATGCTAGAACGATTAGCGGGGCATACTTATTATTGCTTTCTAGATGGTTTTTCAGGATATAATCAGATCGTGATTGCACCCGAAGACCAGGAAAAGACCACATTCACGTGTCCATTTGGTACTTTTGCATACCGGAGGATGTCGTTTGGACTTTGTAATGCACCAGGTACTTTCCAGCGATGCATGGTAAGCATTTTTTCTGATCTTTTGGAAAATTGCATCGAGGTCTTTATGGATGATTTCACAGTACATGGTGATTCTTTGGATTTGTGCTTGGAAAATCTAACGCGTGTGCTAGATAGATGTTTGGAAACTAACCTTGTTCTTAATTGGGAAAAGTGTCACTTTATGGTAGAACAGGGTATAGTGCTTGGTCATGTTGTGTCAGCTAAAGGTTTAGAGGTTGATAAAGCTAAGATAGATATTGTGTCTGCTTTGCCTTACCCTGCTAGTGTGCGGGAGATTCGCTCTTTTCTTGGACATGCAGGTTTCTATCGGCGATTTATCAAAGACTTCTCCAAAATAGCTCTGCCATTATGTAAATTGCTGCAAAAAGATGTGGAATTCCAGTTCGATGAGACGTGCAAGAAGGCATTTGATATGTTGAAGAGCCTATTGACTTCCGCACCCGTGATTCAACCACCAAATTGGAATATTCCCTTTGAAATAATGTGTGATGCAAGCAATTATGCAGTCGAAGCTGTTTTGGGCCAAAGAGTTGACAAAGTTGTCCATGCCATTTATTATGCCTCTAGAACATTGAATGCAGCTCAGATTAACTACTCGACAACAGAAAAAGAACTTTTATCTGTTGTTTTTGCTTTAGATAAATTTCGATCTTATTTACTTGGCACTAAAGTTGTAGTTTATTCTGACCATGCAGCTCTCAGGTATTTGTTAACCAAGAAGGACTCTAAACCCAGGATTATCAGATGGATTCTGCTGTTGCAGGAATTTGACTTGGAAATCAAGGATAAGAAGGGAGCAGATAACTTGGTAGCAGATCACTTGAGTAGACTGGTGAGAGATGAGGAGGCACTACCATTGTATGATTCCTTTCCAGATGAGCGTCTCTTTTCTATTCAGGAGGAATTGCCGTGGTATGCTAATATTGTTAATTATTTGGCAAGTGCATTTATTCCCAATTAATTTTCTAAAAACCAGAAGGATAAGCTTAGGAGTGATGCTAGACATTATGTTTGGGATGATCCGTACCTGTGGAAATTTTGTGCTGATCAAATAATCCGTAGGTGTGTGCCTAATACCGAAACATTGTCTATTCTAAATTTTTGCCATTCCTATGCTTGTGGAGGTCATTTTGGACCCAAACGGACTGCTCATAAAGTTTTAGAAAGTGGTTTTTATTGGCCAACAATTTTTAGAGACTCATATCTATTTTGTAAATCATGCGAGAATTGTCAACGAACAGGTAACATATCACATAGAAATCAAATGCCACAAACTCCCATTTTAATTGTTGAGATTTTTGATGTTTGGGGTATTGATTTTATGGGACCTTTTCCTGTTTCTTATGGTAATGTTTACATTCTCTTGGCTGTTGACTATGTTTCTAAATGGGTGGAAGCTAAAGCGACCAGGACTGATGATTCTAAAGTTGTTGCAGATTTTGTCAAAACTAATATATTTGTCAGATTTGGAACTCCTCGAGCTATCATCAGCGATAGAGGAACTCACTTTTGCAACAGGATGCTAGCAGCACTTTTCCGGAAATATAATGTTTTGCATAAGATTTCTACATCTTATCATCCGCAAAGCAATGGTCAGGCTGAAGTATCCAACCGTGAAGTGAAATCGATTTTGGAGAAGGTTGTCAAGCCAAGCAGAAAAGATTGGAGTCTGCGGTTAGAAGATGCATTGTGGGCGTATAGAACTGCATACAAAACCCCCATTGGTATGTCTCCGTACAGATTGATTTTTGGGAAGCCATGTCATTTACCCGTGGAATTAGAGCATAGAGCTTTTTGGGCGATCAAGCAATGTAATATGAGTTTGGATGACGCGGGAATGCATCGGAAGTTCCAGCTAGAAGAATTGGAAGAGATGAGGAATGAAGCTTATGAGAGTTCTAGACTATACAAGAATAAAACAAAGGCCTTTCATGACAAGCAGATTTTGAGGAAAGATTTCACCGTTGGCCAACAAGTTCTCCTATTCAATTCGCGGCTGAAGTTATTTCCAGGTAAGTTGCGCTCTCGTTGGGAAGGTCCATTTGTTATTACTAATGTGTTCTCTCATGGTGCTATAGATATAAAGAATCCAAAGACAGGGAAAGTATTCAAGGTCAATGGACATAGGCTGAAACCTTTCCGTGAAGGATTTTCGATGGAGAGTGTGGAGATGATAGACTTAGTGAATCCAAGTTATGAGTGATTGCGGAGAATCGATGTCGGGCTAACGACGTTAACCAAATGCGCTGCTTGGGAGGCAACCCAAGACATCAGATTTGCTTTTCTATCCCTTTTTATTTCTTTATTTGTTTTTTTTTATTTATCTCGTCTTTGCATGATTGTCTTACATTGGGGACAATGTAAGGTTTGAGTGTGGGGGAGGGGTTTAGGTAGGATAGTATAGGGTAGGTTTGCTTTAAATGTGAAAATCTGAGTTGTTTTGTGAAAAATTTGTGCTTGGTCAAGTTTTCAAAGGTTTTTGGTTTTAGAATGAAAATTGATGCTAATTGATAGAATTTGTTTGATGCTGAATTAATTGATAAAAGATGATAATGAAGTTAGGACCCATAGTTGACTGATTTAGATTGAGTTGGTATTGCATGAGTACTTGAATGTGAGATACATGTTTACTTGACTGGGTTAGTTGTGGAGTTGACTATGTGCACTGCTTTCATGATTTAGAACTGTTTAACTGCTTATCTTGTTTCTAGGATCATGTGAAGACAAAATCAAGAATTGGAAATTAGAAAAATTGAGAAAAAAATTGAGGAAACAAAACATTTTGTCTCAAAAGGAAAACATGTGGTGGGTTGAGATGGAGCGTAAAACGCACTCACCCATAAACACATGCAATGAGATGGAGCATAAAACGCACTCGTTGGTGAGAAGAAAAGTGAGATGGAGCATAAAATGCACTCGCTTGAAAAAGAATGAGGAAGGTGAAATGGAGCATAAAATGCATTCACCTGAATGAAGAAAAAATGAATGGCAGGAAAAAAAAAACATGTTCTGGTTGTGAGTCAGTGTGCATGGTTGTTGTTCCATATAAACTGAGTTGAGTATCTGTGTTAATCATAGGAGCTTCTTATGTGGTTTCAATTTGATTTAGAGATGTTCAGTGGGGACTGATGGGATTATTGTTATGAATTGATTGATGATGTATAGAATGAATTTCTGTTGATTGGTGTTAGTATTCATGGATGCTAATTGAATTTGAACCTTTGGGAGCTTGGTTGAATAGAATTCAAATGATTCCATTATAACCTTTGTTTGAGTTTACACGAGGACGTGTAAAGACTAAGTGTGGGGGAATTTGATAAGTGCATATTATTCATTTATTTTTATTCCTTTATATCTAGTTTATTGCGTGTTTTATTGTGTATATGCACTTATTAGGTTATTTATTGATTTTAGGAGAATTCAAGGTCAAAAGTGGAAAAAGATGGGAAATTGGAGCTTAAAATACACATGGTGGCATTTTTGTAAATTCGAGGACTAGGGCTAGCGCCAGCAGCGCTAGTGGCAGCGCTAGCAGCGCTACACACACCACCAGACACTGCACACCAGCGCCAGCAGCGCCCAACACAGCGCCAGCAGCGCTAACAGCGCCAACAACGCTCAATCCTTCACAAGCCAAGCGCCAGCAGCGCTAGGCACAACTTGAGCACACTGCATAGCAGCGCTAGCAGCGCTTGGGACAGCGCCAGCGGCGCTAGTTCGCGTTCTTGAGTACTAAAGGCCAGCTGAAGGAGGAAAAGGAAGTTGATTCGGAAGAGGATTCTATTCATTATGATCAGATAGTAAGAAGGAAACTCTAAGTAGGAACTTGAGGACTTATATATATCTTATTCTATTTTTCTAGAGAGGTATCTTAGCAACTACAATTGTAACTCTAATAGGAGGAGATTGAAGGCATGTCAGGCTAAACTCTTACTTTCAGTTCTAAGGGATGTTGAACCTTTTTCATAATTAATGGTTTAATCAGGTTTTATTTATTTATTCCTTCTTACATGAGATTTATTCTGATAATCTGTTTTTAATTGATTATATGTTATCTAATCTTTTGATTTGATTTGGCCAATTGAATTAATTTGATTGATACCATCTGCTAGATTAAGATATAGTATTAAGTAAACGATATTATGTCTGATCATAGGTAGCAATTGATAGTATCTGATTGTGGACAAGCTTTTGGATATTATTAAGATTATTAGAAGGCAAGTTAAATAATTCCTGATTGTGCAATTGTTGCTTGGAATAAACTAATTCTCTCATTCTTTATGCTGCTGTTATATTAAATCTAGACTGATAGTTCTAGGTTATATGATAGTTAGAGTCTCTTGAGGCGATTGTCACATTAGATTTACACATAAGGAGAATTGCGGATAATTAGCGATTGCGGTTATCTAGGGTTATTAGTTTCATTGAAGGATAAATATTGTTAAACTTGATTTTCCCATAATTGTGATAAGGTGATACTGAACTGAAGAACTGAAGCTTTTTATTCATTGATCATTCTTAATTACTTTTGTTAGTTTAGTGAATCAAACTCAAAAACCCCTCATTAATAGAAATAATAGGAATGTTAGAATAAGTAAAAGATTAATTCACTTATCTGTGGGATCGATCCTTGCTTGTCATTATACTAAGTTTTGTGCTAGTAGAGTGTTAGTAAGGTATTAATTTTGGAGTGTAAAACGACAGCTCCCAGATGCATTGGCAACTCTGGCTTC
Source organism: Aralia elata (assembly GCA_034770075.1). Lineage (NCBI taxonomy): Eukaryota > Viridiplantae > Streptophyta > Magnoliopsida > Apiales > Araliaceae > Aralia > Aralia elata. Next base: position 25,753,731 of record CM068381.1, read on the forward strand.
CTTAATCCACGTAATCAAGAGCAAGGACGTTCCACAGGTTGAGATAGCAGTACAGAATACCCCGGCATACGAGGAGCATGTGGCAGTATTATCAGGCGAGGTGGTTCTACCAAAGCAGCCTTGGTATCACGACATAAGGGAGTATTTGAGGGATAGGTCCATTCCCGACCAGGCGAGTCGAGCTGAGAGGATGAGAATTCCAAGGATGGCGATGAAATTTTATCTGAGCGGGGATTCACTCTACAAGAGGGATGCTGGTTTGGGACTGTTGCAGTGCGTAGATGAAACACAGGCCCGAAAGATTATGAATGAAATACATGGTGAAGTGTGTGGGCCCCATATGAGTGGACCAATGCTGGCCAAAAAGATTTTGAGAACGGGGCATTATTGGTTGACGCTGAAGGCCGATTGCGATGATCATGTCAAACGGTGTTATCAATGTCAGGCGCACGGTAATGTGATCCATACGCCTCCCAATGAAATGCACTGTATGACCTCCCCGTGGCCATTCTCAATGTGGGGAATGGATGTAATCGGACCAATAGAGCCCAAAGCAAGCAATGGACACCGATTCATTTTCGTCATGATCGACTACTTCACCAAATGGGTAGAAGCAGCTTCTTTCCCCAAGGTGACTCAAGAGGTCATCGTCGGGTTCATCAGGAATAATGTCATTTGTCGATACGGGCAGCCTGAGGTTCTGGTCTCTGACAATGCCAAGAATTTAAACAACGCCCTCATGAAGGGACTGTGTGACCAGTTCAAAATCAAGCACCTCAATTCCGTCATTTACCGTCCTAAGATGAATGGGGCAGTGGAGGCTGCAAATAAGAACATCAAGAAAATCATGGCCAAAATGTCTGCTAATCATCGGGGATGGCCGGATTTGTTACCCCTCACCCTGCTGGCATACCGGACGTCAACGCGTACGTCCACAGGGGCAACCCCTTACGCTTTGGTGTATGGAATGGAGGCTGTTCTACCAGTTGAGGTTGAGATGGCATCCCTCAGAGTAATGATCGATGCTCAGATAAGTGAGGAGGATTGGATGCAAAATTGACACGACCAATTGGCCCTAATTGATGAAAGGAGGGTGGCTGCCGTTTGGCACGGTCAATTATATCAGCAAAGGATCTCTCGATCATATGACAAAAGGATAAGACCTCGGAAGTTCAAAGAAAATGATTTGGTGTTGAAAAGAGTCATGCCTTGTCAAGACGAAGCCAAGGGAAAGTTCGCCCCAAACTGGGAGGGGCCGTTTGTGATTAAGAAAGTGTTATCCGGAGGTGCCCTCATATTGCAAGAAATGGATGGTGAGGTATTTCCACAACCCCTCAATTCTGACTCGGTGAAGCGGTTCTATGCTTGAATCATCAGGTCCTTTTTCCTTGAGAACGAACTACGTAGGACCTGATCTCCCAACTTGTGGGGGTACGTAGGCAGCCATCATGGCACGGTCCGATCCTTTAAAAAATAATCCTTTCCCTAACCAAAACCAATTTTCAATAGCCAGATAAAAACCTTCCTACACCCTCAAAACCTTCCCAAAACCAGTTGCCTAACCAGCTTCATCCCAGGGGACATAACCCTGATCCAACCAAACAGTTACCCAAAAATCTGAGATTCAATCCGATGAAATCAAAAGGTGTACGGCAATGTCTGTCAAATCTCCATCAAGACTTGAGAAGAGAAAGAAGGCGAAATGTCAAAATCAGGGTCAGCTAGATAAAATGGGGATCCAATGAAAGGCAATGATACGACAAAAGGGGAAAATGACTAAATTTAAATGCATGTCTATATATATATAAGTCATTTTATTACAAAATTGCTTTTCGATAACTGATGGAACTAACATAGTCTATGCAGGAAATAAAATAATCTACAAATCTGAAACTAGCTGAAGCAGGATGGTCAAGGAGGTGGATAAATCTGAAGCATCAACATCTCCTGCAATCTGCTACCCCATCATATCAATACGATCCAGTAAAGCAGTGGCTCGGCTGACCGTCCCAAAATGAGCATCTACAACTGCCCCGGTCTGAAGTACAATGGCCTCTCTGTCAGCAATGGCAGCGTCTCTAGCCCGAATGGCATCATCTCTCTCGACAAAAGCGGCATCCCTCTCGGCTTCAGCAGTAATCAGGGCCAGGCGGAGTCGGGTATTCTCAGTAACCCGACTCGGGGCAGAATCGGCTGAGACGGGGTGGTCTGTGGTATCCTTTGGGGAAATCACTCCAGAGTCATCAAAGGCCCCAGTCTGACTCAAACCAGCCGGATCCAAGTCTCCGCGCAGCCACTGCACGTAAGCAAATGTCTGGATGTGACAGCTCTCACTATATTCGGCGGAGATCCTGCGAGACCAAAGCTCGTATACCCGCAGTAGATCCCTCTCTGAACGGGATGATATAAGGAATCGGTAGGCGGCTGCACCCGCGAAAGGGTGTAAGTCCTGTGTCTGATCAAACTGCCCCATGACCGCCAGGGGATGATAAGTCGTCACACCCCTCAAGCCAGCAATAGGGATGAAATCCAGGGTGGGCACGTGAGTCAAGAAGCTCATAAAGGAGCAATAGCCCGAGTAGACCAATAGATGAAAGGGATCCTCAATGACAGACAAAAATGATGTCCAGGAGGCCACATCAGTACAGCTCACGGGACGAAATGAAAACTGCGTGGTTATGTCATGACTGAAGCAAAACCCTTGGCGACGGAAATGGCCGATGGGACTAAGATGACTCATGAACCACACATACAACAAAGTCAAGCTCCCTCGGAATACTCTGCCCCGGAAGGACTGACAGTATGAGGCTGACATGTAAGTATCCGCCAATATCATGGGAAGAATGGTGTGATCCTCCTGAAGGGCCCTGACGGCCGCGACCACCCGCATGTCCAAATGATCAGGTCCCGCGGGCAAGTACAGAACTGAGAGGATACAGGCCATCAAAACGTCTAGCCTCAAAACGCCCCAGCGCTCCTCCGATACAGAAAAATCCCCAGAGAAGTGGCGAAAACTGTTAGGTGAGCCGAATCGGTCAATCAAAAAATGAAGAGGAATCAGGTGATCTGATGTGATCGCCGATAGCAGAACCGCCCTCCGCAGCCCAGTAAAAGTCAAGAACTGACGGCGCATGGGACCAGACGTGATCCTGGCACAAGGTTTATCCAAAGGCAAACCGGTGAATCGACCATACTCCTCGAGGGTGGGGGTCAGCTCTACTGTTCCTAGCCTGAACACTTGACGAGCAGGGGCCCAATATCTCAAAATACCATCCACAAAGCCCGCTGGCACTTGAAAGGTTAATAAGGACCGAGAGTGTCCCAAAAGACCATCTGCGATGACCCTGTCGGCCGGCGATAAACTGTCTAACCAACGGAGGAGGCTGCCAACCAACCCTGTAGGAGGAATGGAATCCAAGCATACCACGACATCTGAGGACGTCATCTGTGAAAAAAAAATAATATCAAAAAGACTGTACAGGGGTCATTTTCTATCCATGAATAAAAAGCATGCATCGTATAGACAATAATAAAGCAAATGAATTTCATGGAGATAAAAGATAAAGAACTGTGAATAAATAAATAAATGAGTTCAGTACATAGTGCATGAAATGAAAAATAAATCTAAACAGGTACAGGTACAAAAGCCCTATCCTATCCTGATCTAGATAAAGTCAATCTCATCGATGAAATCGGGGTCCTCGAACTGATCCCCCCGGGTCGTCGAAGTCGAAGGCCCAAAGTTCATGTCGGGGATGTATGGCCGAGCGGTGGCATCAGATGAGCTCGGGCCTGCATCATAGCCCGCACCGTCAGGATCGTAGGCGTAAGCCTCCTCCGGGGTCCGGCCTAACACCCGAAGAAATAGCGACAACTGCTCCACCTGGCGGGTCAAAGTGTCTATCTGCTCAGTGTGGGTGGGACTCCGAACGCAGGCTGCCCAGTCAGTCATCATCACCGAGCCGGGGACCATATCCCCGAGGAAGAAGGTAGCCCGGGTCTGGGGACCGATGGTACGAGGTACCCACCAAGTCCTGAAAGCCTCGCTCGTACTAGGGCCTGTGGAAAGCATCCGACCGTCCTCCCCGACGAGCATGATCTCCGAGGGCTGAGAATCCAGCGGCCAGAAAGTAGTGAAAGAAAGGGAATGCGGGATGCGGATCTCTCCAGTGACGCATCTGAATGCGTGCTCTCCCAGATACATCACCCAGCCTCCAACACTCTGCAAAGTGAGGCAACGGGTGGAAAGCTCGAACTCTGGGCCGGAAGGATGCCCGTCAGCAAACCCCACAGTCAGATGCTCGGAGAGGTAGGGAGTCCAGACGACGTCGGCAGCCGTGATCAACTCCAGCTGAATACGACAATGTGCAAAGCTGCCCGACACGGGGACCTCCTCCAAAGTGCTGTGATGCCACCGTCGACCCCGGGGGTAAGTGTCCGGGCCCAGAGTAGTGATAGGCCTCAGACATGGAAGACGCTCGTAAGCCCAGAACTGTGAATAGAAACAAGACAAGGCATGAGTCACTATCAAATACAGAAAAGAGATGAAATGAAAAGAAATACAGTAAGAGAAAGGAGGAAAGGACTCACCAGCAGAAAGTGGTAGAAACCGAGCCACGCATCAGTCTGTCCCTCTGAGCGTAGACGCAGACCGTGGAGGAAATAAGCAAAAGTGAACGACCCCCAATCGTAGTCACCAATCCGGTCTACATCTCGAACAGCCCCTACGACGCTAAAGTGGATGGTAGAAGAGTTGTTCCCTAGGAAACAACCCCTCATGATAGTCAGGAACAAGCGCCGTAGCAGGATGTCGCGAGTGCCCTGATCCGCTGGGATAGGCTGTGCGTATAGACCCCCAACAGCATCGACGGCCAAAGCACCGGACCGAATACTACGGGCCTTAAAGACCCGATCATCAGCAGCGAAGCCTAGCAAAGCTCGAACCTCCACTGGAGTGATATCAAGATCCAGGGGGACACGGGACCCGGTGAACTCTATGCCCGTAATGTACCTCCAGTCCCAGGGGGTCAGCACGACCTCGCAGTCGAGAAGATGAAGAGACTGCGTATGATGGAACCATCGCTCGGATAAGGCCCTCATGTAACCCCAGGGGCACTGACGGGGGATGATAGTGAAGAAATGTCGAAAGCCCCAAGAGTCCACCATCTCCCGGTAATCACTGTGCAGGGCCGCGTAGAGAGAGTAAATGTTGAACCAATTACCCCTCGGCTGGGTAAACTCAGGCACCTGTGAAAATCACCAATGGGTCAATCCAGATAGAACCAGAAATTGAGAAATCGAGAACAAATGAAAAGCCGAATCGAGTATACCTCATTAGCAACAAGAGATGCCGAGGGGTGACGACTGAGATCCCGACCCAATAGATCGGGTATCTGGACAGAAGCGCCAGATAAGGCGCGATGAGAGGGTGGAGCTGATGTGCTGGAAGACGGCTCCTCCACCGCAACCTCCGGAGGCACAACCTCCTCAACGTCCGGGTGATCAGGACGGATGACAGACTCCGCCAAGCGACGAGCCTGGCGGATACGAGGAGGAATAGGGGCAGGTGCAGCCCTACGACGGCGAACACCCGAAGTCCGAGAGGCGGAAGAGCTACTGGGCGCATCACGATCCATAGCTGGAATAGAACGGGCGAGAAAGAAGGTAAGTTCCCTTTTAAAATTATGTAATGAATATTCTAAATTTCTAGCCTCGTCATATAATTAATGCAACATGATGCATGGTTATGGTATAAATAAATAAATAAATAAAAAAAAAAATCGGCAGAGTTCCGTTTGTAAAATGGACATCCCATGCATATCCAAGCATGTTTTTCAAAGAACTCAGGCCACAACAGATCATATTTGCATTCATATGTGTAAATAAAGCATGTAAAATGCCATAAATGCATGATTTTCTTTCAAAAAGGAACAAACATATACGTGGGACCGCCTCATGAACATAAAATAGGATCCACACAGTTAATACATAGCATGTATATATGATAGTACATTACATAGCATTGTAAAGCATACATTTTATCTCTAAACATGCACATAGTCAAATGTATAGCAAAACATTGACGAAATTGAAAAGTGACCGGTCAAAGTGTTACCTGTAGCGTGTAGATCAATCCTACCGGAACAGTTTTTGCAGGAAAGTTGAAAAATCGACAAAAAGCCCTTGCGAACAAGCAAAAATCGCGAGAAATATGTGTGAGTTGGAAGTTGAAAGTGACAGATCTGGAAGCGGCGAGCCACTTATACAGCCCGATCTTGGCCGTAGATCAATCTGCGGCTGGCCGCAGATCCATCTGCGGCTGGCCGCAGATCCATCCGCGGCTGGCCCTGGTGGGTCCCACCTTACTCCCTTGCAGCCAATTGACGTGTTGAGTGAAAAAAGATTACATGATGGGTGACCGGCGACGATACCCGGCCCCGACAAGACGATCGACCGGCGACGATAACCGGCGATCACGAGAAGGATGTCCGGCGACGAAAACCGGCTCCGACAAAGATAACCAACCGGCGACAATAACCGGGGGTTACGTGATGGGTGACCGGCGACGATACCCGGCCCCGACAAGACGATCGACCGGCGACGATAACCGGCGATCACGAGATGGATGTCCGGCGACGAAAACCGGCTCCGACAAAGATAACCAACCGGCGACGATAACCGGGGGTTACGTGATGGGTGACCGGCGACGATACCCGGCCCCGACAAGACGATCGACCGGCGACGATAACCGGCGATCACGAGATGGATGTCCGGCGACGAAAACCGGCTCCGACAAAGATAACCAACCGGCGACGATAACCGGGGGTTACGTGATGGGTGACCGGCGACGATACCCGGCCCCGACAAGACGATCGACCGGCGACGATAACCGGCGATCACGAGATGGATGTCCGGCGACGAAAACCGGCTCCGACAAAGATAACCAACCGGCGACGATAACCGGGGGTTACGTGATGGGTGACCGGCGACGATACCCGGCCCCGACAAGACGATCGACCGGCGACGATAACCGGCGATCACGAGATGGATGTCCGGCGACGAAAACCGGCTCCGACAAAGATAACCAACCGGCGACGATAACCGGGGGTTACGTGATGGGTGACCGGCGACGATACCCGGCCCCGACAAGACGATCGACCGGCGACGATAACCGGCGATCACGAGATGGATGTCCGGCGACGAAAACCGGCTCCGACAAAGATAACCAACCGGCGACGATAACCGGGGGTTACGTGATGGGTGACCGGCGACGATACCCGGCCCCGACAAGACGATCGACCGGCGACGATAACCGGCGATCACGAGATGGATGTCCGGCGACGAAAACCGGCTCCGACAAGATAACCAACCGGCGACGATAACCGGGGGTTACGTGATGGGTGACCGGCGACGATACCCGGCCCCGACAAGACGATCGACCGGCGACGATAACCGGCGATCGCGAGATGGATGTCCGGCGACGAAAACCGGCTCCGACAAGATAACCAACCGGCGACGATAACCGGGGGTTACGTGATGGGTGACCGGCAACGATACCCGGCCCCGAACGAGATGATAGATTGGAAGGGTGAACCTAACGACCAACAAATACTGTCAGAGGGTTGATGCATTGACACTCTTTCGAATGTTTGCATGCGCTACATCTTGTGTTGTACCATAAACTACATGTGTTGCATCGTGTGTTTATTATCATATATGTGCACTGTCATTCAGACATCGGGTGTCTGTTTCTTTATCCTGTTCATTTCATTTAACATTTCATAAACATGATAAAGAGGGGCAGCTGTAGACACCCAAATTTTGCACTTCGTATACTAACCTTGACAGGAGGGCAAATTCGTCAAATGGACCGTCCTGCAAGAGCAAAAGACAGAAAAGGTACGGACGCTCGACGCCACCATGATAATTGGCAACCGAAATCGACATGACAGCAAGGCTATCCGAATTTGGCATTCCCGGAAGGTGTGGCACGCCTCCCAATGATTCCCGGACTGTAAAATACGAACCTGTCAGCGAAAAGCAGCGTCACGGCACGAAAATCAAGGCGTAACACGAAAATTGAGAAAGTCAAGCCAGCCAGCCGCGGATTGATCTGCGGCCAAGTGGGTGCGCCAGCACAGCCAGCCAGCCGCAGATGGATCTGCAGCCAGCCGCAGATCAATCTGCGGCTGGCTTTGGCCAGCCTATTTCAGCTCATTTTTCGCTCAGCATACAGGGGGGGGAAGAAATTGAAAGTTGGGGAAGAAGAAGAATTCCAGCAAGAAGAAGAAGCACGGAAATAGAGAGAAAAAGAGCAAAAATTTGCAATCAAATAGGAAGAAAAGAAAGAAAAAAAGAGAGAATTTAATTCTTTTGATTTTTGATTGTATCAAATACACTCTTCATCCTATTCAAATACACAAGTTCATATCCATTTGAGATCAATTGCAAGGTGAAAATTTCTATTTGTTCTAGTAATTCATGTCATATTGATTGGGTAAATTAGTTATAACTTTCATGGATCTTGTTGAACAATCATGGATTAGGGATTATTGGTGAGGGTTCCATCGGAACAAAATCCTTCCTAATAACCCGAGGATATCCAATTGATAAAATTTCTAGCTTGTTTGTGATAATTTATTGGGTGTAATTTATTTAGATTGTCATTTTTGGATATCATGGTGTATTAGATAAATCCGGGTTGGTTAGTTGTGTAGCATTCATTTCGTGGGTACGTCGTAATCTCGTGTGAGCCTAGGAAAGCGACCCCGTGGTTCAAATCCGATGATGGACGTTTTAATGTATGTAATAGATTCAAGGTGCTTGTTTTGTAACATGTAATTGTCGGGCCTTAAAACGACGCTAAGGCGAGAATCGGGTTTAAGGCCCCGTATTAGTGAAATATGTGATTGTTGGCGTTTGGGGATATTTTGATGGCTGACATGCCCGTGAATGCCCCCGACGCGTGTTTACGCTTGATTAGATTTTGTGACACCAAAATGATTCCAAAAGATTAAACGATAAAGATTTTTTCTAAAACCAATCAAAGTAGGATATTAGCATCACAAGGCTAAAAATTTGGAAATGCTAACGAAAGTCGATTCCTATTCTACGAGAGAGCTCAAAAGAAGTTGTTTTCAAATGCCACGGAAAGGGGTTTTATAAAAGAAATTAAATGTTTTATTAAACCTTGATGCATAGGGCGAAAGAGATCCTAGAAATTGCCTATCATTTATGAAAGCAACGTACAAATCTCGATTCCTATTTTGGTTAAAGGTTTAAAACTCTTGTTTTTATCAAAACGACACCCAATAAAAAATCTCATAGGTTTTGACAATTAAAATCAAACCTTTCTCATAAAGCTTTCTCGTGTATGCCGAAAAGACATTTCGAAGCGTTCTCAAATTAAAGCCTGATTCTCCCTAAAAATCCAAATGATTCTTTCATACAAACTCACCACAACATTCACATAAGCACACACACACACACACACACACCTGCACATATGCCCATTTCATGAATTAAAGGATAGGACAGTATCAAGATTGCGGTAACCGTATTTCACGGAAGTCGAGGGGTGCCTAACACCTTCCCCTCACTTAAGCAAGCCCCCGAACTCCATGAATCTCGATTCGCGGACCAATTAATTCGGAGTCACATATGAGCCAGCGATTTATAAAAAACGAAAACTCGAATGAGTTGGTACATCCATTTCAAATATACCAACTGGCGACTCTGATTAATTGGCTCATCATAAAAAGCGATCTTTCAAAACCCCGTCGACATTAATGCCGACCTTTTCCAAAAAATCATTAAATTAAGAAGGATAAAATTGGAAAAGACTAAAAGGACCCGCAAAGGGAAAAACCCGGCGTCGACATTAATAACTTATATATATATATATATATATAGATATATATATATTAACTTATAAAACTATAGATATTAGCTTGTTACATATATATTAATAACTTACGTATATATATTAACTTACAAAACTATAGCTATTAGCTTTTTACATATATATTAATAACTTACATTCATTAATAACTTAAATTCATTAATTAATAACTTACATTTATATATATATTAACTTACAAAACTATAACTATTAGCTTGTTACATATATATTAATAACTTACGTTCATTAATTAATAACTTACATTCATTAGTATAGCTTTACATTTTTATCAATATAGCTTTACATTCATTAATATCTAGTAATTAAATAAAATCTTAGTAATTTAGCTAAAAAAATAAAAATAAAAAATAAAAAAATCTTAGTTTTTAAATCTACCGGATATGGAAACGGAAACGGATATTATCCGTATTCGTATATTATTCCGAATACCGAATACGGATAATATTTTTAAAATTCGCTGGATACCGGATACGAATACGGATGCAGATTAATTTTTCGGATACGGATACGGATACACTGATATCCGAATCCGTATATATCTGTTTACACCCCTAATGTCACTTGATGCTTTTACACATATGGGGTTTGCACGCAAAGATTTGAAGCCATTTGGACACTTCTTGTTTGGTTTCTCTAGTTACCCAGTTCTTCTAGAAGGGTTGATCACACTCCCTATGAAGGCAAGTGTGGCACCAAAGCAGGTTACGATTATGATGGAATTCCTTGTGGTTAGAACATCTACCTCTTACAATGCCATCTTGGGAAGGCTTGGTCAAAATACATTCAGGCCTGTTTCCTTCGCCTATCACCACAAGATGAAATTCCCTACTAATAATGGGGTTGGGGAAGTGAAAGGAGACCAACTATATGTTAGAAAATGTTCTCTCTAAACTCAAATCAGTAGCCAAACCTACCGAAGCCCTACCTTGGAAGTTCCTAACTTGAGAGATGAAAGTAAGTTAAAGATGCATGAACTTGTTGAAGAATTGGTCCCATCCAAATAGATGATAGTGCTCCGAATAAGGTGGTTTTTATTCGTACCCAACTTAAAGCCCCAACAGGGAAAAATTGATCCAGTTCCTCATCGATAATGCAGATGTGTTTTCTTGGACACCTGTTGACATGCCCGACATTGATCCAAAGGTAATTATGCATCGACTTAGTGTTGACCCTCTTTCTAAGTCTGTGAAAAAAGAAGAAGTGCCAATTCGCCCCCTAAGAGGCAAAAAATCATTGATGAAGAGGTGGATAAACTTCTTAAAGCAGGTATTATCACTAAAGTAGATTATCCATATTGGATATCAAATGTAGTAATGGTACAAAAAGCAAACGAAAAGTGGAAGACGTGCATAAACTTCACCGATCTCAACCGTAGTTGTCCAAAGGATAATTACCCTCTACCAAGGATATGATAGATCTCCTAATAAATGTCACCTCTGGCCATGAGCTTCTTAACTTTATGGATGCGTTTTCAAGATACGACCAAATCCGAATGTTTGAGCCTAACATCCCTAAAACGTCCTTTATCACCGAACGGGGGCTATATTGTTACAAGATGATGTCATTTGGACTTAAAAATATCGGGACAACCTACCAAAGGTTGGTTAATAAGATATTTAAAAATCTTATTAAAAAGAACATGGAGGTCTACGTCGACGACATGCTGGTCAAGAGTATCCAAGCAAAAGATCACGTGGAAGACCTTGAAGAAGCCTTTTCTATTCTCCACAGATTTAAGATGAAGTTTTTGTAACGACCCCAAAATTCATACACTTCAACTCTCCACATCGGTCGTTAACAATACATCCATTTTTTGACTTTATAACATTATTCAATGATAAACTTAATAAAATGCGGAACAATTTTTTTTTTTAAACTTTTCAGTTTTCTTTCTTTGCTTTCCCTGAATCACAACCTTAAATCATTTACATTTTCTAGAATCATATTTGATTCGCTTCATCAGAATTATAATAAAAATAAAACTTCTAGATTCAATACCCTTTATACATCGGATAATATTAAATTTACAATTCAATACAAATTTAACAACTCTACATCTGTTACATTTAATACATTCTCAAATACATCATTCAGAACCTTAATCATGGTTCAAAAACATAATTTATGCTAAAACAATTAATCTGCATGCACTACATCTGAATCATGTCATTCAAGCAGCACTTAACTTTACCTTGAATCCTTAACCTGCAAAAGTGGTTATTTGCAAGAATGAGCTCGACAGCTCAGCAAAATCTAACAGTTTGCATGCATCACATAGCACATAGATAACATGCTCATTATTTAAATCATAAACTTTTAGCTAAACATGTCATACATAATGATCAACACGTAACAAATAGAGATTGAGTTCTATAACTCAATCAACATTCTCTATTCAATCAATAGTCATAAGTTGACTATAACATTTCATGCTGACATTACATGCAATTCGTCATGTGATTTTAAAATAAATTAACACAATTTAATATCAAGTTCACATAGCAAATAGGAACTGAAAGACTTGCCTGGTTTGTAGATTATCAATTATCATAACCAGCTTAAACTTATCTGCACTTCATGTATCCTACACGATATATATATAATCATGTACATCATTCATTAGCCACATAGCAACACTTAGTATTAATTCTACTTAACAATTCATAATCCTTCATTTAACTTCGCTCCACTTTAATCGACACTTAACCCTTAGTTAGGTCTTAAACTTCTCTTTACATTAAATGTATAATGTTTATAAGTAAACCTTGTATAGGGTAGCATAGCATGACCAAAAGAAAAGAATTACAAACAAGAAAATTTTTCATTTCTGCAATTCCCGCCGGGGCGAGAAAATTACTACACAAAATTCTCGTTAGGGCGAGCTCTCGCCGGGGCGAGAAATTGCTTCACAAAATTCTCGCCGGGCGAGAAAATCAGCCTATTGAGCTCGCCGGGGCGAGCTCCATGAATTCCAGATTCTGCAGTTCGCGAACTGCAGAATTTCCAACCCAAAAATACGAAATTTCTTCATTTTACCAGCAAATTAAAATTATCAAGTCACTATAACTTATATATGATCATTATCCAAACCCTCTAACACGATTCTAACATCTTAACCAGCTCAAACAACCAATTTCAAGCCTCAAATATCAATATTCATGCTAGTTTTATAAATTTTTACAATTTAGCGCAATTGATCACTACGGATTCGTTATTCAACCAAATTGATCCGTTCAACTTCCGTTGTTTTCGTTTTTAAACGCATAACAACAATCCACCACCAATTTACAGATTATTACCCAAATTAAACATAAATTTTCATACATTTAAGCCATATTCACATTTTTCTTCTCTGTAAATTTCTAAACTCTAATTAAACATAGTTTCATGGATTTAATTCAATCAAAATCGTTTATAAACAACATATAATCAGAGTATCACAATCCAATAACATATATAACTAATTTCTCAACAAATTAATCATCAAGACCAATCACAGAGAACTAGTTTAGAAAAAAAAAATAAAAACTAGAAATAGAATTCACCTTTGATTCTTCTAGGTTTAGATACACAACTAGGAGCTTGATTATCCTCCTTCTTTGATTCTCTAGGGTTCCTCTTCTTCTTCAATTTACAGAGCATTCTCTCCATTCCTCTCTTCCTCCCTTCTTCTGAGTTTTTTTTTCACGTATAAACTAAAGCTTAGCAGTTATGGAAATCAAGGGGCTCAGTAGTTACAAACACCAAGGGTCACAAGGCCGTGTTTGGCTGACCCTTTAAAACACCCTTTAATTTATTTTTATAAAACTCTTACTATATGATACATTTGTCACACTTAAATTTAATTAAATACAAATAACCCTTCTTATTAATAATTCAATTATTCCATACCAATAAAATTATAACAATTAATTTAGTCACACAAAAATATAATTTTTATTTAATAAATAATTTTGTTTAATAAAATCATCTTTCACTTAATAAATAATTTTATTCAATAAAGTTATTCATCCTCTCATTTAATAAATTACCAACATCTTATCAATATCCATGCATAATAAAATACGCATTAAGTATAAAAATATTTCTTATCACTTTACTTAATATTCTCATACAAATAAATTATCACACAATATTCTCATCAAATATTTATTTTATTAAATAAATATCCCAATTAAAATATTTATTCTACTAATAAATATTTTACCCATTTACGAAATTCACAATCATAATACATTAACATGTAACATATTGTTTTTTCGTTTTATCAAAACAAATATATATTTATATTAATTCACTATTTTAATCAAGTGAATTATTCACATTATTATGAAATATAATCCATAACAATTTCTTTGCTAACAAGGCATAATAATTAAAATATATTATTTCACAATATAATTTTCAACTTTCTAATATTCAGTAAATATCTTTTCGTAGCAATTTCCTTCACTTCATTTAATAGTTTAATTAACTATTAAGCCTCTTCTCTCAAATACACAAACATGTAATTCTCTTCACATCAAATCACATATTTCACAATACATATCACATATATACATATATTCAAACCCAAAACATCTCGTAACAAGAATTTTATTTATTAAATTCTTATTTAATAACTTCTGAAAATCCGTGTTGTCATAGTTTTTCCCACAAAGTGTGCTTTTGTGGTTGGATCAGGGAAATTTTTGGGCTTCATGGTCTCCCAAAGAGGCACTGAAGCCAACCCAGAGAAGATAAAGGCTATTCAGGAGATGGTCCCTCCAAGGAACATTAATGAAGTTCAAAAGCATACGGGAAGACTAACAACATTAGGAAAGAATCTATTTAAGTCAGCAAAAAGATATCTGTCGTTTTTTAAAACATTGCGGAACGTGAAGAACTTTTAATGGACCGAGGAGTGCCAGAGCTCCTTTGAACAATTGAAAGATTACTTGGTTAATTCTCCACTCCTCACCAAACCACAACCGAGGGACGACCTCTATCTCTGTTTGGCAATAAGTCATACAACAGCTAGTGCTGTATTAATTAAGGAAGAGAACAAAGTCCAAAAGCCAGTATACTATGTCAGTAAGGTTCTCCATGGGGTAGAGGAGAGGTATAGCTGAGTTAAGAAGACAACTTATGCCTTGTTAATAAAGCTTACTTCCAAGCTCACTTCATCACGGTATTGACCAATGAGCCATTGAAGATGATCTTATAAAGACCTGATAGCTCAAGTAGGTTGGTTAAGTGGGTAATTAAATTGGGAGAATTCGACCTATAATTCAGGACACGTCCCTCCTTAAAGGCCCAAGCTCTTGCAGACTTTATAGTTGAATGCACGCTCCAAGAAGAGCAAGGGTCTCCTCCATCTAGTGAACAAATGCCAGAAGTTACCCACCCAGAGTGGGCATTATTTGTAGATTATTCCTCCAATGAAACTAGCAGTGGAGTCGGGTTAATTCTCCAAGGTCCCGAGAGGTTTACTGTGATGCCCCCAAAATAGGTCCACATAACTCATTTTGAGTCGCCAAAATACATAATACAAAATTCGAATACAAATACAAAATTTTCAATTTACAACTATTAAACTGTCGTGCAAAATACGACAACACACATATTGTGAGTTTCAATACAAATATTGTACTGAAACTAGTACAACAATAATCACACCTAACTTAAGTTCTCAATACAATTATTGTTACACTATTTTATAATATATTGAGATACTTCTATAGTCTCGGACCATCACTCCATTCTCCGACTAGTCTCAGTTACACTCTCATTTCCTGAGGAGAATAATGGAACAAAAAGGAAAAGGGTGAACACAAATAGCCTAGTAAAGAATATCATGACTAAGATAATGAAGAATAAATTATCTTTAGCCTTCAACATTGATAGATCAGAGATTTAAAAATAATATAAGTTTGCAACAATAACTGCAGCGGAACAAGCAATCCATTAGAAGAGTCAGGTAAACTATAATGTCCATTATCTTCTACAATTTAAAAGTTTACCATCAATATTTTATCCCTGTAACACCAATCAACAGTTCCTGTTTATGTTAATCCAAATTAACAGTTTATCTTTGCACTACGGGCCAAAGATATTCATTTGTAACACCAATGGTCATGATCATGCCAAACACCATTCCATCTTTGCACTACGGGCCAAAGAGGACTTTCACCACAAGCCTTTGTTTGTAACACCAAAGGTCAAGATTATACCAATACACAGTTCCTAGTCATAATCATGCCAATCACCAGTTCATCTTTGCACTACGGGCTAAAGAGGACTTTTCATCACAATTTAAGTCTAAGGATTATGACAATAATATAGAAGATGAATAGAAACAATAAAAACGATGAGATCAAGAATAAGAATAAATATTAGAGATTTGTAATTTAATTTATCCAGTGTCGAAGATTGTCCAAATTGCCAACATAATATCCAGAAATTCGATTATAACTTGATGAGTGCATAATGTTCTATATTTTTGATTCTTTTATGTTTGGTTTTATTACATGTTTTATGTGTATATGGACTTATTAAGGTGTTTATTGATTATAAGAGGAATTGGTGCTGAAAAGAGGAATTTGAGCTAAAAATAGGGAAAAGAAGAAAATTTTGGGACTCAAGGATGCATGATCTTGGCTTGGAACTTAGATTGTATTGTAGATCTCGTCGAGAGCTTCGATTTGATAGATGGCACGTCCCATATCTCTTCCCGGATCAAAAGTTATGACATTTTTACTAGCGGACGATGAACCTAATATTTTCGGTTTGCCATTTACACAGCAGTCATTTCAGGGCCGATTTTGACCTTTCTCCAGCCCGTATCTCTGAAAACTCAAAGAATTAAAGTTGTAGATCTACGTCTTATCTTTCCAGATCATCTTGAATCGCCTCAATCGGAGTTCGTATGAGAAAGTTATGGCCATTTTTCCAAAGGACGTTGCAACAGAAAATTTGAGCGCGACCGGCTCTGAAATTGCTTAAATTGAGCACGGCCGGCGCTGGAGCCTCTGTAGTTGAGCGCTACCAGCACTGAATCTATTGTTTTTGAGCGTTGTCGGCTTTGAAGCTTCTGTAGTTGAGCGCTGCCTGAGCACCGTCGGCGCTAAAACGTGCACGGATTTTGAGGATACGCGTTTTTGAGATTTTCAGCAGATTACTT
This sequence comes from Aralia elata, assembly GCA_034770075.1. Classification (NCBI taxonomy): domain Eukaryota; kingdom Viridiplantae; phylum Streptophyta; class Magnoliopsida; order Apiales; family Araliaceae; genus Aralia; species Aralia elata. The sequence continues at coordinate 25,770,815 of CM068381.1, forward strand.
CCTTATTTTTAGGGACTTTTGATATCTTTTCCAATTCTAATGTAACTAGGATGTTTTCTTTAGATAAGATATTATATTAGGACTATAAATACATGTTATTAGTCATATATTAGGGACATCTACATATATCATCTACATCATCACTTACATTGGAAAAACCCTAGTTTTGTAAGATCGAAGGATGTCAAGCTAATTTTCTACATTCAGTTCTAAAGGGAGGTGAAACCTTATTTACAAGTAATTGATTGATTAAGTTTTATTTTTTATTCCTTCTTGCATGAAACTTATTCTGATAATCTATTTCAATTGTTTGTATGCTAATTGATTTCATTAATTTAATATGGCCAATTGGATTAGTTTGATCATTAACATCTGCTAGATTAAGGAGTAATATTACGTGTAATTGATAGTATTCCTTGTCACCAGTAGCAATTAGTGATATTGATTGTGTCAGAACTTTTGATTATTACTAAGGTTATCAGGAAACAAGTTAAATAAACCAAACTTGTGTGTTTATTGCTTGAATTAGCCTAATTCTCTAGTCCTTAATGTTGCTGTCATATTAAATCTAAAGAGCTTGTTTTAGGTTATATGATAGTTAGAATCTGGTAAAGAGCTTGTTTTATTCAGTGAATATCTAAGGAGAATTTCAGATAGCAGAGCTTATTGTTATCTAGGGCTAATAGTTTTATTGAAAGGTAAATAATAATAATTTGGTCGATTAATTACTGTGATTTGGTGGATCTGAACTAAAGAACTGAACTTGTTTATTTATTGGTTAAGCTTATTACTCGATTTTGTTTAGTTAGATAATTGATTTTCAAAACCCCCCATATTTTGTCATTGAATAGATTTTAAACACGTACTCCCTGTGGGATCGATCCTTGCTTACTACTGTGCTAATTGTTAAATTTGTGAATAGAAAGTGAGGTTAATTTAGGAGTGTTAAACGACAGCTCCCAAATTTTGGCGTCGTTGCCGGGGATTAAAACGGTTGTTTTTATCTATTCAGTTTTTTATTTTATTTTGTTTTTTTTATTTTGAGTATGACTCGATCCTCCCAAGTTGTTACAGACTTTGATCCAGAGATCAAGTGAACTGCAAGAAGGCTGAGAAAGCAAAATCTTAGAGCTCGACAGTCTACTGCAAATCAAGAGGAACATTGTGCTCCATCACCTGGATTAAACATAGCACTTGAATTGCTATCCAACCACTCATCAACAGATTCCGAAGAAGAAGAGGAGATGGCACTTCAAAACAATAACAGGACTTTAAAGGAGTTGGCAACTCCTAATTTAAATCATCAGCCTCTGTGTATTAAATATCCTACCTTAGATGTTGCGTTTGAGCTTAAATTTGGACTAATCCATTTGTTACCTACTTTTCATGGTCTTACAGGTGAGGACCCGTACAAACACTTGAAAGAATTCCATGTGGTGTGCTCTACCATGAAGCCACACGGGATTACCGAAGAGCAGATTAAACTGAGAGCCTTCCCTTTCTCATTAGCGGATCTAGCCAAGGATTGCTGTATTACCTGCCGTCAGGTTCAATACGATCATGAAATGACATAAAGAAGTTATTATTGGAGAAATATTTCCCTGCTTCAAGAGTGGCTAATATCAGAAAAGAGATCTGTGGAATAAGGTAATTCAGTGGGGAGACACTCTACGAATACTGGGAAATATTTAAAAAGCTCTGCTCAAGCTGTCCACCTCACCAAATAGATGACCAACATTTGATACAATATTTCTATGAAGGGTTGGTGCCAATGGACAGAAGTATGATAGATGCGGTAAGCAGAGGAGCTCTAGTTGATAAGACCCCAGAAGCTGCGAGGAATCTAATTGCAAACATGGCTGCAAATTCACAACAATATGGTACACGAGCAAGTCATGCACCAACAAGGGTAAATGAGGTGAGCACGTACACTCATGATCAACATATTACGGAATTAACTGATATGGTTAGATAGTTGGCTGCAGGGAGCATGCCAGTTGCAAAGACATGTGGGATATGTTTACAATCAGGCCATACTACAGATGCATGCCCAACTTTGCAAGATGACGAGGCTATACAGCAAGCCAATGCAATGGGGAATTACCAACCATAACCACCGAAAAAGTATGATCCCTACTCAAATACCTACAACCCAGGGTGGAGGGATCATCCCAATCTAAGTTATGGAGGAAATCGACCAACTGCACAACCTGTCTATCCAGCTAGGCAGCAAGGCTATTAACAGGCTCAACCTCAATATCAGCCCAAGTAAGCAACCCCTGCAAGTTCTGGAACGTCCATAGAAGACATGTTCAAGGTATTCATGAATCAAACTCAGCAGTTCATGAACCAAGCTCAGTAGTTCCAGCAGGAAACTAGAACCTCAGTGCAAGATTTAAGAAACCAAGTGGGGCAACTTATGACTACAGTAGGGAGGTTGGATTATCAAGGAACAGGAAAATTGCCCTCTCAAACAGTTGTCAACCCGAGGGAAAACGCCAGTGCCATTACATTGAAGAGTGGAAAGCAGTTAACGACTCCTCAAGCTACTGTAGAATTTGATGAAGAAAGAACCAAGGAAAAAACTGCAATACCTCAGGTAACTCCTAACCCATATGTTCCTTTGAAGACTAATGTTTTACCTTTTCCACCCAGGAATCCTAGAACCTCACGAAAAGGAGATTATTGAGATTTTTAGGAAGGTTGAGGTAAACATTCCTTTAATTGATGCAATCAAACAAGTGCCCAGGTACGTGAAATTTTTAAAGGAATTGTGCACTAACAAAAGAAAGCTAAAAGATGATGAAAAGATTATTGTAGGAGAAAATGTATCTGCAGTCTTACAAAGGAAAATGCCCCCAAAATGTAAAGATCCGGACATGTTTACCATTCCCTGTAAAATTGGCAACATCAGATTTGAAAAAGCTATGCTAGATTTAAGAGCATCCATAAATGTCATGCCACTATCTATTTTTGATTCTCTAAATCTAGGACCTCTTAAGCAAACTGGTGTTATCATACAATTGGCTTATAGAACTAACACTTAGCCCGAAGGGGTAATTGAGGATGTATTGGTACAGGTGAACATGGAGGACGATAAATCCTCAAATCCTGCTCACATCTTGCTAGGGAGACCATTCCTAAAAACAGCAAGAACAATGATTGATGTTCACAACGGGACCCTCACCATGGAGTTTGATGGTGAAAAGATTCAATTTAATATATATGAGGCATTGAGGTACCCTAGTGACATTAATCCTGTTTATGCTATTGATGTGTTTGATTCTTTAGTACATCAATCTTTTGACCATTTTCACAAGGATAGCTTGGAGGATGCCATCACACATAGCTTAGAATTAGGAAAAGAAGGAGATGACGAGCAAGAACAAGAGTTAAAGGAAACTGTGGCAGCACTACATTCTTTGCCAAAAATCGTAGATAAATGGGTAGTATTGTCCATTCAGTTACCTATGTCTTGTAATACCTGAGAATTTTAGATAATATTAATATTGATTTTTCTATTTAAGTTGAATATTTATTCGAATATGAGTATACGTGATATGTCCTTTTTGGTAATGATGTGATAAAATGATTTCTTGTTGAATTATTGAAGAAGTAATTTAACTAGAAAAGAATTTATTGATGCTATCTTAGTTAACTAATTATTGTGTGGCTAATAACCTTCGTTTATTAATTAAATGTTATGTGTCATGATATTTCTTTCTGTGACATTAGCATGTGTGAGTATTCATATAATTCATTAAATAAGGTGAGATATGCATGACATTTAAATTGCATGATCATCCTATTTGACGTCTTGATGTGTGATGTGCATTTAAATTATATAAGGTAATTAATACTTGCTATATGATAATTATTTCCATACTTAAATGTTTATTGTAATAAATGTACTATGGAACAATAATGAATATTAATTATCTAGGTGTCAGTAATTTATTAAATTATGCTTTAATAAATGTACATGGATTATATGATATGTGTACATGTGACTCTATTGATGCAATGTTGTAGCATTTCAGTATTTAATACATCTTGACCTAAGTTGCTTTTAAATCAGAGTATGCTAATAAGGCTTGTTTGGAAAAAAGAATGCTGAGTTTTTGCTCTTGTCCCACAATGAGAGTCACATTCTTGCCCAAATCCTCATTCACGTGTTTTGCAAAAAGCCTAAGGCTATCCTATTCTTCCTTCTCCTCAAAATCAGCCATACAAACCTCAGATTCATGATGAAAGGGGGAGTGGTTCAAATAGTAAGCTACCAACTTCTCATTAACCTTAATCTTCTTCCTTCTTCCATTGGTTTGAATCAATGGGAAAAATCTGATTTTGGACAAAAGGAACTCTATAAATTGAGGCTTTCTTTTCTTTATTTTGGTTGCTAAAAATCTGAGTTAAGTTCCATTGGAGAGTGAGTAAGTGAAGTATCAGTTGATAGCATCAGAGAGCTAAATTAGCTTCAAGAGGTAAAACTCCATTAAACTGTGTTCTTAATTTCTTAAGTTCTAAATACAAATTCTTAGGATATTTTCAAATTATGTGTTAGCTGGATTAATAATAGATTTCATGATTTTAGTTAAGTTATATACATGATATTGAGGTGTTAATCTTGTTCTAGGATGCTAAGATTCAAGTTTTGCAAATTTCAGAAATATCATGTAATACATGCCTTGAATGTACGAAACTTTTATGAACTAAGTCATAGTAATCTGAAATTGGTTGTTATACATTGTTAGTATGGTTAAATACGAAAACAACGAAAGCTAGACGGACCAATTTGGTTCAGAAACGAGTTCGTAGCGTGATCAATCGTTAAGTATGCGAAAATATGGAAAAATAGCATGAATGGTGAAATTAATTCTTGAATTTAGTTGGCTACTTGTTTTATGTTGTTAGAATCATGTTAGGTATGCTTAATATAATGGTTGTAGACTTTATGTGAGGTGGGTATGCATAAATTATTGTTTGGGTTGATTTTGATTTTGAAAATTTTGGCCGATACAGGGACTTCCCTGGTTCTGCCGAGGAGCAGCGCGACCGCACTACTCCCCAGGCAAAACCAGGCGCGGTCGCGCCATGCACTAGAGTAAAATTCGAATTTTTTTAAGCCTTTAGGTGTCATATACATGTTAGTTTAGCTTAAATAAGCCCATGTGTGTATCTAGTATATGGTCTGAAATGGTCTTGCATGATATGAGTTGTGTTAGCTTGGTTCTAACGATTTTCTAAAGAAGAACTTGAAGTGTTGGAAGTAAAATTTAACGAACTTTGTATTTTTGATGTTCTAAGCTTACAAGCATGTATATGTGGTGTACATATATGTATAAATATATACGGAGAGTCACATAGAGATGTTTAGCAAGTTTAGTTAGTCTAACGTGAAATTTTCAAGAAAACCTAAGATGTGAGAACTATTGTTGCCAAACGTTGTGTAAATTCTGTTTCGACCTTGCAAGCATGTATAAACGGATTCATATACCTCTGGACATGATCGTTATGCTCACAAGTGTGATTAAGCATGTTACCTTGTGAATTTCTAATGAAGTGAAATATTGGAAATGGCTTAGGACAAGCATACTAGATATTCAACTGAAAGTTATAACTTCTGACGTGTATGTACATTAGGTATCAGTAGCATTGTATGATAAAAGTTAAGCTAAGAACATGCAGGAGAAAAGCCAGCTCTGGAACTAACAGGGAGCAGCGCGGCCGCGCCACTCCCTAGTTATGTTCCAGCGCGGCCGCGCAGTCCTGCAGTACACTCTGACTATTTTGTTGCTAATCTGAAAATGAAGTGTGTGTGTGTGTGTGTGCATTAAGCTTTAGTACATGATTAAACTGAGACTTCTATTATGTGACCATGTTAAGACCATATAGGACCAAGATTTAAAAGTGTTTACAAGTTTCCTAAATGAGTTTCAAAGTGAGATCGATAACGATTTCAAACAACGTGATGTGTTGGTCTATGGTCATGATTAGCGTCTAAGATGGGACTGAAAATGTGTAATACTTGTGCGTACATGTGTAGAGTCATAATGTGAAATTATTTGAATTATGTACTTGTATGACTAATGAATTCTCATACATAACTATTATACAATAGGATTGCAACGTGTCATTAAGCTTTAAATTCGTAGACTACGCTACGGCAAGTACTCGAACCTTCTCTTTTTATTGAGCAAGTTCTTAAACTTGTACATTCATTTATCGTACAAGTATATGTTGGTGAGAATGACTTTTATGCTTTATAAATTATCATTCATATTCTGAAGTTGGTTTGAGATTAATATCCCTTGAACCTTATTGCAAATGTTGGATTCAATATGTCCTTGTGTATGTTGGTAAAGTTGTCTACGCCATTGTTTCGGCTGGACCTATATGCATGTGTTTAAAAGCTACCCAAACCAATTATCTTGGTGCGGACTCTTATCTACTGAGATGAACAACCCTCATTAAAGGGGAAATTATATTGTCGGCGAACCGACGTGCGTACTTATAAGCATGTGAAAGTTATGTATAACCTGGAGTACTATAAGCTGATCACCTGTGTACTTGTTTTTATTGGATTCTCAGTATAATAACTGTTAATTCTAGCAGGAGTTCTTAGTCCTTTAGTGACTACTCAGTGTTCATATTCTTGTACTTGAAATGATTAGACGCATGAATCTTATTGATATTCTTCGGTCCATAGTGACTCTTATGTATAACAATTGATTCTTCTTATTATCCTTGAACTATCCTTTACTGTCATGCCCTTGAAATGTGAGCTTTATATTGTTCACCCTCATTGTATATACTTGTTGAGCAAATTCGTTGCTCATTCTTGCTTTCTTTAAACCTTTCAGTTAAGGCAAAGCGAGGTGAACCTTCAGGCAAGGATAAGGGAAAGGGCAAAACTACGAAATAACTTTGTTCTTCCTTAAGAAGAAGATTATTTACTATGTTGCTTTAAGTTTTCTGATTCGGTTATGTAATAAGCTTAGGCATGGATTGTGTATTTGTACTATATTTTAGTTTGAATCAAGATTCTTGGAGAGTGTTGTAGTAACGGTTGCGAGACCTTGGGACGAGAATAATTATATTCAATCAATGTAATTTATTCTATCATTTCTGCTGTACTAGTTTATGTCATTAATTGAGTTAGAACGTGACGAACCAAATTCGAGACAGTGACGTCAGAATTTGGGGGCGTCACAGGTTGGTATCAGAGCATTAGGTTATAAACCTTAGGAGCGAGAGTCCTTAGACTATAACCTTAGAAGAATTTAGGAATTAGGAAGAGATAAAACTCATATAGAGTTTTCGTGGAGACTTAGTAGCATTATGAAATATATTTTCATTCCATACAATGAACTTATATTTTGTTTGACCTTCTGATGGAGTTTGTTGTTTTACCTTGTGTTTGTAGCTGTAGGATGACAAGTGTGGGAGGAAATGGTTGGATTGTCGAGGAAGAGCCCCGTGATATACATGTGGTGTATGAGACACCTGTAATAGATGAAGAGGTGGAGTCTGACCCTGAAGAACCAATAGAAATAGAGTATGATCCCGAGGAAGAACCTATGGAAGCGGAGACTGGGGAAGATTCTGACGAGACTCCCATCGAGGATCGCATATTGGGAGAGTACGAAGAACGGATCTTAGAGTTAGATACCGAAACCCAGGATAGAGAGGCAGAGCTTCAGAAGCTAAGGGAGGAAGATCAACAGAGAAACCTTAGGATGCAGGAGATGGAGAGGGATCTTGCATATCGCAAGGAAGCCGGTATTCAGATGGGAGCCCTTTTTCACCGTTCGGTAGCTAGGAACGTGGAATTGGTGGGAAAGCTAGGGGAGTCTGAGCAGAGGGAGTTGTCTGAGAAGACAGAGAAGGAAGCCCTTCGCACACAGTTAGAGATGGAGGTGATGGATAGGATCCACTTCCAAGAGAAGTGGGAGGAAGCCAATGACAGAGCTAACGACCTACAGGATGAGGTGAGATGCAAGAAAAGGAAGACGAATAAGATGGGCTATGCTTTCCGCACAGCTATGGAGAGGTTAGTGGATGGTGTGTACCACTACCCGGCGGAGCAGGGGCAGACTCGATACACTATGAGCCGGGATTTGGTGGCGCATATCACGCAGATAGAGTACATCAGCGCAGTGGAGCGCGGAATGTTGGGTGAGTGTTAGGTTTGTATATAGTGCGAACATGCAATCAAATTACATAAATAGTGCGGAAGCGCGATAAAAATGAATTTTAAATTTTTCCTTACAAACCATCACCATGATCATCCATGTGCTCAATTATCAATTAAACGAAAGAGATAAAGTATGAGAATCATACCCTTGTACAACCATGCTTCCACAGGTACGAGTTCACCTCCAAATCCTTCGCGTTCTTCTCGAATTCCACCGATGAGATTCCTTCCTTTGATCAACGTTAGCCACCCAAGTGTTTGGCCTCTAGAGGTGATCCACCAAGGAAGAATAGGTATTCAAGAAGTTGGGTGTTGGCAAAACCCTAGTTTCTATTTCTATAGAAATTACAAGTACTCTCCACAATCTAATGCAAGAGTGTGTAACTGTCTAACCCTAAATCATGATAAGACTCCTCTTATTTATAGATATAGGGAACCCTCCTAAACTATTTAGGATTAGGTTTTTTATTTTAATTAAACTCCTTTAATTAATTAAACTCCTAATCCAATTAGGAATTCATGAGAGAGTACTTCTATTAATTAATTCTCAAACCCTTTTAGGAACTAAATAATAATAATAGTAATAATAATAATAAGACTCCTGTTATTAATTTATATTTAATATTTCTAAAATATTAAATAATAAATATTAAGCTATTTAATTTATTCTATCTCCATAGATTAAATTAAATGCACTTAACTTATTATTACAATTATGCCATTTACTTCTTAAACAAATATTTTCCTGTTGCGGTGTGACCCTTTAGGTTCTCCATATTAAACCGGTTGTGAATAAATCAATTAGAACAATTCTAATCTTATTTAAATAAATAAATTAAACTATTTAATTTATTTAAATAAATAATATTTATTCTACAATAAGGGTAAGCCCCCTTAGCGATCAACGACTTTCCAGATAATATAGATTTCAACATTAATCACAAAAGAACCTTTCAGTGCATAGTTATCGTACAATTCAATCCTTCTACCATACAATGTCCCAATTAAATATAAGACATGGAATTACTGTCAAGTCTTATTTTATTTAATTATATGTATTTCGATTCTCAAATGAACAACTTTGATAATGCAAATTAGAAACTCCTTTCTAATTTCATTATGCTTTGGCCAAAGACTTCTGAGTCGTCATTTATCGAATCACATAGGACATTTTCTCCTTTTACTAGAAGTGGTATATTCTTTGTTGATCATTCACCTATCTCCATGTATAACTTATTATACCCAATCATACCCTTTGATATACCCTAAAGGTCTTAAGGGACATGTCAAAGTATAACTCATCATACACAAGATACTATGATGATCTCAAGTCCAAGGATCACTTGTACTACTATCACTAGAGGAATTCCTATTGACAGGGGAGTAAAACTCCATTAGGTATTCCTTAGCGAGCCACGTTCAGTGAACTTATTCTCTAATAAGCACCTACATACTTGCTTTAGTGTCTCCACACAAATGATTATGAGATCAATCATCCTCTTCATAAGAGCAAGCAACGTATGTACTAATCTATCCGGATTCACTAATCCCCTTTTTAGTAATCCATCGATTAGGAACGATTTTAGTTTGTGAGCTATCTAGAATTTAGATCTCATTAGCACGATCACCATCATGATTCTAAAAGCATTGCTCAAAACTATGGGTTTATCACATTTAATATAACAGCATCATGTAGATAAAGTAAAATGCCTTTAACAAACGAATAAGATTACAAAGTATATGTTACATCATATCAAATATGATTGGCTTGTGTGCATACTACTTTCAATGAGACCTAGCAATTAGTAGTCTAGTAGTAGTAGTATGTCTATGTGTGCATCGTTATGTGAACCCTTTTGATGTTAAGGGGTAGTATGTTGATGTTTTCCCCACCTTTTGTAATATTAAGGGATAGAGGTGACATTTATAGCAGTATGCTAGAAGTCAAACGTGATGTAACAACTTGGCATAGGAATATAAATGTTTTTGTCTTACCACTGTGTTATTAAATTTTTACATTTGAGAAATACCTAAGATTTATACTTAGATGATGAGAGTGAAACTTTGTGATGCAGAAATGCCGCCCAGACGTAGAATCGCCAAGTTGGATGAGTCAGTCAATAATGAGGGGAACCAGGCGGACCCCATTCAACGACTAGTAGACTTGCTAGGAGAAGCCCTGCGGGGAAGGAACAATGAACCAGTACACCCCAACCCCCAAGCTACGCCAGTAACGAACTTTAAAGACTTTAAGAGCGTAGGACCGCCCGAGTTTAAGGGAACTACCGATCCCATCGAAGCGCAAACCTGGATCAAGGAGATGGAAAAGGCGTTTACTATCGCTCGAGTGGGAGAAGATCAGAAGACGATATTCGCTACTTATATGATGAAGGGTGAAGCTAACTACTGGTGGGAAGCCAATCAGCAGAGAGCGGGTGAAGGAGTGATAGCCTGGGATAGGTTTACCACTCTGTTCTTCGAGAATTACTTCCCGAAGAGCATGAAGAATAAGATGGAGGTTAAATTCTTGGAACTGAAGCAAGGCGAAATGACGGTAGCTCAGTATGCAGCAAGATTCAACGAGCTCGCATAATTTGCTACGCATTATGTCGACACCGAAGAAAGGAAGGCTAGACGCTTTGAGTTAGGGCTGAAACCTTGGTTATTCAACAAGGTGTTAGTTCTTCAAATCGATTTGTTCGCCAAACTGTTGGAGAAAACGATCATTGTCGAGGGAGGTAGTGAAGCACTAAGTCAGTACAATAAGGGAAAGAAGAACAAAAACACTGGAGGAGAAACTCGTGGAAGAAGTAGTAGCGGGGGAAGTAACTTAGGAAAGAGAAGGTAGGATAGCAATAATAACAACAACAACAACCGAAGCAACCAGTCGGGAAGCTATCAGGGAGGATTTAAGAAGAAAGTTGAGGTATGCCCGAAATGTGGAAAGAATCATTAAGGGGAATGCTGGAAGGGACGCGGTGTCTGTTTCAACTGCGGCCAGGAAGGGCACATTGCACCCCATTGTCCAAAGCCGAAGAAAATCCGAGGATGTTTTGGTTGCGGCTCGACTGAACACCAGGTCAAGGACTGCCCGAAGAAGGGGAACACCGGGGGAAATGGCAATCAAGGGGGAAGCAAGCTGATGATAGGTGGACCAGCACAACCCAACCGCTCGATGGCCCGAACTTTTAACATGACTGTCCAAGACGCAGTTGCTGCAAAGGACGTAGTGTCAGGTATTATACCAATCAATAATATAAATACTTATGTATTATTTGATTCGGGTGCTACCTGTTCCTTTGTGTCTGAAGATTTTTCTACGCGTTTAAACTTACCCCAAGAACGATTAGAAAATCCTTTGAGTATAGAGATTGCGAATAAGGAAGTAATTCCCGTAGAGTTCGTTTATCGTAATTGTTCTGCAAACATTAGAGGTCACGAACTAAGTGTAGATTTGATTCCGATAAGATTGGGAGAGTTTGACATAATATTGGGAATGGATTGGTTATCCAGCCACGCTGCGATGATCGATTGTTAAAAGAAAAGTGTGAACCTTCAGACTTTAAATCGGTCTAAGGTAGTATTTTATGGTAGCTCATCGCTTAAGCAATCCTGTTGCCTTACGATGATGCAGGCCAAGAAACTGTTAAAGAAAGGATGTGTGGGTTATCTAGCTTATATAGTGGATACTCAAAGGAAAGGAGTGGAAATGAAAGATATATCAGTAGTGAGAGAATTTCAAGACGTGTTTCCAGATGATCTGTCTGGCCTTCCGCCAGACAGAGAAATCGAGTTCGTAATAGACCTAGCACCAGGAACTGCACCAATTTCGAAAGCTCCGTATCGTATGGCACCGGTGGAGATGAAGGAATTGATGATACAATTACAAGAACTGCTAGATAAGGGTTATATTCGGCCGAGTGTGTCTCATTGGGGAGCACCAGTGTTATTCGTTAAAAAGAAGGATGGATCGATGAGGCTTTGTATCGACTATCGAGAGTTGAACAAAGTAACGATCAAGAATAGTATCCGTTACCGAGGATAGATGACCTTTTCGATCAATTGAAGGGAGTAAAGTGTTTCTCTAAGATAGATCTACGAACGGGTTATTATTAACTGAAGGTACAAGAGGAAGACGTTCCGAAGATAGCATTTCGAACCCGATATGGACATTACGAATTTTTAGTGATGTCGTTCAGTTTGACCAACGCTCCAGCAGCATTCATGGACTTGATGAACCGAGTTTTCAAGCCATACTTGGATAAGTTTGTGGTAGTTTTCATCGACGATATTCTAATCTACTCAAAAACCAAAGAGGAGCATGCCGAACATTTGAAGACAGTGTTGGATACATTAAGGAAGGAGAAGATGTACGCGAAATTTTCCAAGTGTGAATTTTGGATGGAGAAGGTCCAATTCTTGGGACACGTGATAGACAAGAATGGGATTTCAGTAGACCCTGCGAAGGTGGAGGCTGTTAATAGTTGGGAACGACCGAGGACGCCGACAGAAGTAATAAGTTTCTTAGGGTTAGCTGGGTACTATCGAAGATTTATCCAAGATTTTTCTAAGATAGCGACTCCGTTAACTAATCTAACGAGAAAGACGGCAAAATTTGTGTGGACAGACAAATACGAAGAGAGTTTCCAAGAACTGAATAAGAGGTTAAATGAGGCACATGTATTATCTTTACCAGATGGTACGGGAGGATTTGTGGTGTATAGTGATGCGTCGCATAAAGGACTCGGTTGTGTGCTTATGCAACACGGTAAGGTCATTGCGTATGTGTCACGACAATTGAAGGATTACGAATAATGATACCCTATCCATGACTTGGAGCTAGCGGCAGTAGTTTTTGCGTAAAAAATTTGGAGGCACTACCTGTACGGAGAAAAATGTGAGATATATACGGACCACAAGAGTCTGAAATACATCTTCACACAGAAGGAGTTAAATATGAGACAAAGGAGGTGGTTGGAATTAATCAAGGATTACGACTGCGAAATTCTTTATCACCTGGGAAAAGCCAACGTAGTAGTTGACGCGCTGAGCAGGAAAGGAAGGGAGAAATTGTCGAAGTTAACAACTCAGGAGGAGTTAATAAGAGACATGGAGAAATTGGAAATAGAAGTTAGGGGACCTCGAGGGCCCAGTGAGAAGTTGTTTGTAATGGAAGCTCGTCCAACCTTATTGGATCGAATAAAGGAAGCACAAGAAAAGGATGAGGAGTGCGGGAAGATAAAGAAACGGATAGCGGGAGATGAGGAAGAAAAATTTCGAATGGATAAGGATGGTATTTTGAGATTTGAGAACCGAGTGTGGGTGCTAGCTATGGCTGAACTAAGAGAAGACATTTTGCACGAGGCACATAACACGGCATATTCTGTTCATCCTGGAGGAACGAAAATGTACCGGGATCTTCAACAATATTTTTAGTGGCCAAATCTGAAGCGAGAGGTTGCAAAGTATGTTAGTAGATGTCTTACTTGCCAACGAGTCAAAGCAGAGCATCAGAGGCCGAGTGGTCTACTTCAACCGCTGGAAATACCGGAGTGAAAATGGGAGCACATTACGATGGACTTCGCGGTGCGACCTCCGGTCACACAGAAGGGTTTTGATGCCATTTAGGTTATCGTGGATCGACTAACGAAGACAACTCATTTTCTACCAATTAAGATTCATTTCAACCTTAACCAATTAGCAAATTTGTACGTAAAGGAAATAGTTTCGCGACATGGAGTGTCGGTGTCAATCGTTTCTGATCGAGACCCGCGCTTCACGTCAAATTTCTGGAAGAGCCTGCAAGAAAGAATGGGGACACAATTGAGGTTAAGTACCGCTTATCATCCTCAGACAGGCGGACAGAGTGAACGAACCATACAAACGCTAGAAGATATGCTTCGAGCTTGCGTAATGGATTTCAAGGGAAACTAGGATGACCACTTACCCTTAGTAGAATTCGCTTACAATAATAGTTACCACACGAGCATCGGTATGCCACCGTACGAAGCCCTCTACGGAAGAAAGTGCAGAACACCGTTGTGTTGGGATGAAGTCGGAGAACGACGACTTTTGGGGTCGGAGATAGTTCAACAGACAGCCGATGTGATGTCAACGATAAGAGCCAGATTAGTAGCCGCTCAAGATCACCAGAAGAAGTATGCGAATTTGCATCGTCAGAGCCGAGACTTTGAAGTCGGTAGTTTCGTATTCTTGAAAGTGTCGCCCTGGAAAGGAAAAATCAGATTCGGCAAGAAAGGAAAATTGAGTCTGAGGTTCATAGGACCATTAGAAGTCTTGAAGCGAGTAGGCGAAGTAGCGTATATGGTAGCTTTACCGCCTGAACTGGAACACATCCATAACGTGTTTCACATCTCCGTGTTACGCCCGTACAGACCCGACTATAAGCACGTGATTTCCTATGAGCCGATTCAGGTAGAGAAGAATCTGACCTACGAGAAAATTCCTGTCCAAGTATTAGATAGGAATAGAGAAGAATCTGACCTACGAGCAAACCTTGAGGAATAAAGTTATATCTTCTGTAAAAGTAGTTTGGAGAAACCACGACGCCGAGGAGGCTACGTGGGAGTTAGAGAGTAAGATGAGTAGGGATTATCCCCATTTGTTTGTGTAACCTTGTATCAATTCCGAGGACGGAATTCTTATAAGGGGGAGAGGATGTAATACCCGAGAATTTTAGATAATATTAATATTGATTTTTCTATTTAAGTTGAATATTTATTCGAATATGAGTATACGTGATATGTCCTTTTTGGTAGTGATGTGATAAAATGATTTCTTGTTGAATTATTAAAGAAGTAATTTAACTAGAAAAGAATTTATTGATGCTATCTTAGTTAACTAATTATCGTGTGGCTAATAACCTTCGTTTATTAATTAAATGTTATGTGTAATGATATTTCTTTCTGTGACATTAGCATGTGTGAGTATTCATATAATTCATTAAATAAGGTGAGATATGCGTGACATTTAAATTGCATGATCATCCTATGTGACGTCTTGATGTGTGATGTACATTTAAATTATATAAGGTAATTAATACTTGCTATATGATAATTATTTCCATACTTAAATGTTTATTGTAATAAATGTACTATGGAATAATAATGAATATTAATTATCTGGGTGTCAGTAATTTATTAGATTATACTTTAATAAATGTACATGGATTATATGATATGTGTACATGTGACTCTATTGATGCAATGTTGTAGCATTTCAGTATTTAATACATCTTGACCTAAGTTGCTTTTAAATCAGAGTATGCTAATAAGGCTTGTTTGGAAAAAAGAATGCTGAGTTTTTGCTCTTGTCCCACAATGAGAGTCACCTTCTTGCCCAAATCCTCATTCACGTGTTTTGCAAAAAGCCTAAGGCTATCCTATTCTTCCTTCTCCTCAAAATCAGCCATACAAACCTCAGATTCATGATGAAAGGGGAAGTGGTTCAAATAGTAAACTACCAACTTCTCATTAACCTTCATCTTCTTCTTTCTTCCTTCTTCCATTGGTTTGAATCAATGGGAAAAATCTGATTTTGGACAAAAGGAACTCTATAAATTGAGGCTTTCTTTTCTTCATTTTGGTTGCTAGAAATCTGAGTTGAGTTCCATTGGAGAGTGAGTAAGTGAAGTATCAGTTGATAGCATCAGAGAGTTAAATTAGCTTCAAGAGGTAAAACTCCATTAAACTGTGTTCTTAATTTCTTAAGTTCTAAATACAAATTCTTGGGATATTTGCAAATTATGTGTTAGCTGGATTAATAATAGATATCATGATGTTAGTTATGTTATATACATAATATTGAGGTGTTAATCTTGTTCTAGGATGCTAAGATTCAAGTTTTGCAAATTTCAGAAATGTCATGTAATACATGCCTTGAATGTACGAAAATTTTATGAACTAAGTCATAGTAATCTGAAATTGGTTGTTATACATTGTTAGTATGGTTAAATACGAAAACAACGAAAGCTAGACGGACCAATTTGGTTCAGAAATGAGTTCGTAGCGTGATCAATCGCTAAGTATGCGAAAATATGGAAAAATAGCATGAATGGTGAAATTAATTCTTGAATTTAGTTGGTTACTTGTTTTAAGCAGTTAGAATCATGTTAGGTATGCTTAATATCATGGTTGTAGACTTTATGTGAGGTGGGTATGCATAAATTATTGTTTGGGTTGATTTTGGTTTTGAAAATTTTGGCCGATACAGGGAGTTCCCTGGTTCTGCCGAGGAGCAGCGCGGCCGCGCCATGCACCAGAGTAAAATTCGAATTTTTTTAAGCCTTCAGGTGTCATGAGCATGTTAGTTTAGCTTAAATAAGCCCATGTGTGTATCTGGTATATGGTCTGAAATGGTCTTACATGATATGAGTTGTGTTAGCTTGGTTCTAACGATTTTCTAAAGAAGAACTTGAAGTGTTGGAAGTAAAACTTAACGAACTTTGTATTTTTGATGTTCTGAGCTTACAAGCATGTATATGTGGTCTACATATATGTATAAATATATACGGAGAGTCACATAGAGATGTTAAGCAAGTTTAGTTAGTCTAACGTGAAATTTTCAAGAAAACCTAATACGTGAGAACTACTGTTGCCAAACGTTGTGTAAATTCTGTTTCGACCTTGCAAGCATGTATAAATGGATTCATATGCCTCTGGACATGATCGTTATGCTCACAAGTATGATTAAGCATGTTACCTTGTGAATTTCTAATGAAGTGAAATATTGGAAATGGCTTAGGACAAGCATGCTAGATATTCAACTGAAAGTTATAACTTTTGACGTGTATGTACGTTAGGTATCAGTAGCATTGTATGATAAAAGTTAAGCTAAGAACATGCAAGAGAAAAGCCAGCTCTGGAACTAACAGGGAGCAGCGTGGCCGCGCAGTCCTGCAGTACACTCTGACTATTTTGTTGCTAATCTGAAAATGAAGTGCGTGTGTGTGTGTGTGTGTGCATTAAGCTTTAGTACATGATTAAACTGAGACTTCTATTATGTGACCATGTTAAGACCATATAGGACCAAGATTTAAAAGTGTTTACAAGTTTCCTAAATGAGTTTCAAAGCGAGATCGATAACGATTTCAAACAACGTGATGTGTTGGTCTATGGTCATGATTAGCGTCTAAGATGGGACTAAAAATGTGTAATACTTGTGCGTACATGTGTAGAGTCGTAATGTGAAATTATTTGAATTATGTACTTGTATGACTAATGAATTCTCATATATAACTATTATACAATAGGATTGCAACGTGTCATTAAGCTTTAAATTCGTAGACTACGCTAAAGGCAAGTACTCGAACCCTCTCTTTTTATTGAGCAAGTTCTTAAACTTGTATATTCATATATCGTACAAGTATATGTTGGTGAGAATGACTTTTATGCTTTATAAATTGTCATTCATATTCTGAAGTTGGTTTGAGATTAATATCCCTTGAACCTTATTGCAAATGTTGGATTCAATATGTCCTTGTGTATGTTGGTAAAGTTGTCTACGCCATTGTTTCGGCTGGACCTATATGCATGTGTCTAAAAGCTACCCAAACCAATTATCTTGGTGCGGACTCTTATCTACTGAGATGAACAACCCTCATTAAAGGGGAAATTATATTGTCGGGGAACCGACGTGCGCACTTATAAGCATGTGAAAGTTATTCATAACCTGGAGTACTATAGGCTGATCACCTGTGTACTTATTTTTATTGGATTCTCAGTATAATAACTATTAAGTCTAGCAAGAGTTCTTAGTCCTTTAGTTACTACTCAGTGTTCATATTCTTGGACTTGAAATGATTAGACGCATGAATCTTATTGATATTCTTCGGTCCATAGTGACTCTTATGTATAACAATTGATTCTTCTTATTATCCTTGAACCATCTTTTACTGTCATACCCTTGAAATTTAAGCTTTATATTGTTCACCCTCATTGTATATACTTGCTGAGCAAATTCGTTGCTCATTCTTGCTTTCTTTAAACCTTTCAGTTAAGGCAGAGCGAGGTGAACCTTCAGGCAAAGATAAGGGAAAGGGCAAAACTACGGAATAGCTTTGTTCTTCCTTAAGAAGAAGATTATTTACTATGTTGCTTTAATTTTTTTGATTCGGTTATGTAATAAGCTTAGGCATGGATTATGTATTTGTACTATGTTTTAGTTTGAATCAAGACTCTTGGAGAGTATTGTAGTAACGATTGCGAGACCTTGGGACGAGAATAATTATATTAAATCAATGTAATTTTTTCTATCATTTCCGTTGTACTAGTTTATGTCGTTAATTGAGTTAGAACGTGACGAACCAAATTCGAGACAGTGACGTCGGAATTTGGGGGCGTCATATGTCTCATACTAAATTATTACCTTCTGTTGAACAGGCACCTATTTTGGAGTTGAAACCTCTTCCGGTCCATTTAAAGTATGCATATCTTGGGGAGAATGACACATTACCTGTAATAATTGGTAATAATTTGACCGCAGCACAAGAGGAGAAACTGCTACGGATTCTAAGGGATCACAAAACAGTCTTTGGATGGACAATTGCAGATATCAAGGGAATAAGCCCGGCTGTTTGTATGCATAGAATCCTGTTGGAGGAAGGAGCGAGACCTACCAGAGATGCTCAAAGGAGATTGAACCCACCCATGATGGAGGTAGTAAAGAAAGAAGTTCTGAAGTTGCTAGATGCAGGTATTATCTACCCAATCTCAGACAGCCAATGAGTGAGTCTAGTCCAGGTCGTTCCTAAGAAATCTGGGATCACTACCGTTCAGAATGATAACAATGAGTTGGTGCCAACAAGGATGCAAACAGGGTGGAGAGTCTGTATTGACTACAGAAAATTAAATACAGTCACTAGAAAGGACCATTTCCCTCTTCCCTTTATTGATCAAATGTTAGAGAGATTGGTTGGCCATACTTACTATTATTTTCTGGATAGATTTTCAGGTCACAACCAGATTGTAATTGCCCTAGAAGATCAAGACAAGACTACCTTCACATGCCTTTTCGGTACATTTGCTTATAGGAGGATGTCTTTTGGACTGTGCAATGCACCAGGTACCTTTCAAAGGTGCATGGTAAGTATATTTTCTGATCTTCTTGAGAGTTGTATAAAGGTTTTTATGGATGACTTTACAATCCATAGTGATTCGTTAGATGCATGCTTAGAGAACTTAACTAAAGTACTTGACAGATGTTTGGAAACTAACCTTGTTCTAAATTGGGAAAAATGTCACTTTATGGTAGAACAAGGTATAGTACTTGGTCATGTAGTATCTGCTAAAGGATTAGAAGTTGATAAAGCTAAAATAGAAATCATTACTGCTTTGCCTTACCCTACAAATGTGCAGGAGATTCGATCTTTTCTTGGCCATGCAGGTTTTTATAGAAGATTTATCAAGGACTTTTCCAAGCTAGCTTTGCCACTATGTAAGTTGCTGCAAAAAGATGTGCAGTTCTAGTTCAATGATGAGTGCAAGGAAGCATTTGACGCATTGAAGAAGCTTTTAACCTCAGCACCTATCATCCAACCACTTAACTGGAATTTGCCTTTTGAGATCATGTGTGACGCTAGCAACTATGCAGTCAGAGCTATTTTAGGGCAAATGGTTAACAAAGTTTTACATGCCATATATTATGCTTCTAGGACATTAAATGTTGCTCAAAGCAATTACTCTACAACTGAAAAAGAATTGTTATCGGTTGTATTTGCTTTAGACAAGTTTAGATCCTATTTACTTGGTACTAAAGTGATTGTCTATTCTGATCATGCTGCTCTTAGGTACTTGCTGACAAAGAAGGACTCAAAGCCTCGAATCATACGGTGGATTTTGTTGTTGCAAGAGTTCAACTTAGAGATCAAGGATAAGAAAGGAGCTAAAAACATGGTAGCAGATCACTTGGGTAGACTATTGCGGATTGAAGATGCACTACCATTACGGGACTCTTTTCCAGATGAGTATTTGTTTAAAATTGATAAAACATTACCATGGTTTGCAAACATTGTCAATTACCTTGTTAGTCAACATATGCTTGATGGTTATTCTAAAGCCCAAAAAGAAAAACTCAAGAACAATGCTAAATATTATGTATGGGATGACCCATATTTGTGGAAATTTTGCTTTGACCAAATTGTTAGGAGATGTGTACCCGACCATGAATTCCTATCTATTCTTACTTTTTGTCACTCATATGCTTGTGGAGGACACTTTGGACCTAAGAGGACTGCTCATAAGGTTTTGGATAGTGGTTTTTATTGGCCTAACCTATTCAAAGACTCTTTCCTATTTTGTAAAGCATGTGAGAATTGCCAAAGAACCGGTTAGGAATCAAATGCCACAAACTCTCATCTTAGTGGTTGAAATTTTTGATATTTGGGGTATTGATTTTATGGGTCCTTTTCTTGTTTTTTTTGTAATTTGTATATCTTGTTAGCCGTTGATTATGTCTCTAAATGGGTGGAAGCAAAAGCCACCAGGACCAACGACTCTAAAACTGTTGCAGATTTTGTCAAGACTAACATATTTTGCAGGTTTGGAACACCAAGGGTCATTATCAGTGATAGGGGTACGCATTTTTGTAATAGGATGCTAGCTGCGCTATTGAAGAAATACAATGTTTTGCATAAAGTTTCTACATCCTACCATCCCCAAAGTAATGGTCAAGCTGAGGTTTCCAATAGAGAGATCAAGTCCATTTTAGAGAAGGTGGTCAACCCTAATAGGAAGGATTGGAGTTTGCGGTTGGAGGATGCACTTTGGGCTTACAGAACGGCATACAAAACCCCGATCGGCATGTCACCTTACAGGATAGTATATGGGAAACCATGTCACTTGCCTGTTGAACTAGAACATAGAGCTTTTTAGGCAATCAAGCAATGCAATATAGAGATGGATAAGGTTGGTGAACAACGGAAGCTACAGTTGCCGGAATTGGAAGAATTGAGGAACGATGCTTATGAGAGTTCCAAGATATATAAGGAGAAGACCAAAGCTTTTCGTGATAGCAGGCTCATTCGAAAGAACTTTGTTATGGGACAAAAATTTCTCCTTTATCATTCCAGGCTCAAATTATTTCCGGGTAAGTTGAGATCTAGATGGGTAGGACCTTTTGTGCTTACTAACATTTTTCTTCATGGTGCAATTGAAATTCAGAGCCCAAGTACAGGAAAAGTTTTTAAGGTGAATGGACACAGATTGAAACCCTTTCATGAAGGTTTTCAAGTGGAAAATATTGAGGTGATGAATCTTGAGGATCCAATGGATGCGGAATGAAGAAAGAGGGAGGATGTCGAGCCAATGACAATAAACAAGGGCAGCTGCTGGGGAGGCAATCCAAGATTTCAGATTTGATTTTTCTATCCCTTTACTTTTTATTTTGTAGTTGCATTTTAGTTAGTTACTTCGTCTTTGCATGATTGTCTTACATTGGGGACAATGTAAGGTTTGAGTGTGGGGGAGGGGTTTAGGTTTACTTAGGTTTACTCTAGGAATTTATGATCTAATCGGAGTTATTTTGTGAAAAAATTGAAAATTCTCTAAAAACAATTTGCTCAATGATTGTGTTTGGCTAAGTTTTTAAAGGTTTTTGGTTAAAGAATGAAATTGATGCTAATTTGATAGAATTTGTTTGATGTGGAATTAGTTGATGAATGATGATAACTAAGTCATGATGCATAGTAACTGATTTGAATTGAATTTGTATTGCATGAGTTCTTGAACATGAGATATGTGCTTATTTGGCTAATTTATCTGTGGAGTTGTCTATGTGCACTGATTTCATTATTTAGAGCTATTTTACTGCTAATGCTGTTGTAGGACCATGAGAAAATAAGACAAGAGGAATCTGAACAATTTTTGAAAAAGTGAATGAGAAAAAAATGCAAAAGAGAAACATGTGGTGGGTTAAGATGGAGCGTAAAACGCACTCACCCATAAACACATGCAGCGAGGTGGAGCGTAAAACGCACTCGTTGGTGAGAAGAAAAGTGAGATGAAGCATAAAATGCACTCACTTAAGAATGAAAAAGAGGTGAAACGGAGCATAAAATGCATTCACCTGCGAAAAAATGAAGTTGATGGTTCTTGAGAAAAAAGGAAAAAATAGCAGAGGAAATATGTTTTGAGTTTTGAGTCAGTGTGCGCGGCTGTTATTCCATGATAACTGAGTTGAGTATGTGTGTAGATCATAGGAAGGATACTTATGTGGACATAGTTTGAGTTAGAGATGTTCGGTGGGGAATGACAAAGTTATTATTATACATTGATTGATGAAGTCTTGACCAAATTTCTGTTAATTAGTGTTGATATTCATGGATTGGAATTGATTTGAATCTTTTGAAAGTTTGGTTAAATGAATCTCTGATGAAGTTAATATCACCTTTGTTTTGATTTACACGATGACGTGTAAAGACTAAGTGTGGGGGAATTTGATGAGTGCATAATGTTCTATATTTTTGATTCTTTTATGTTTGGTTTTATTACATGTTTTATGTGTATATGGACTTATTAAGGTGTTTATTGATTACAGGAGGAATTGGTGTTGAAAAGAGGAATTGGAGCTAAAAACAGGGAAATGAAGAAACTTCTGGGACTCAAGGATGCATGATCTTGGCTTAGAACTTAGATTGTATTGTAGATCTTGTCGAGAGCTTCGATTTGATAGATGGCACATCCCGTAACTCTTCCCGGATCAAAAGTTATGACATTTTTATTAGCGAACGATGAACCTCATATTTTCGGTTTGCCATTTACACAGCAGTCATTTCAGGGTCGATTTCGACCTTTCTCCAGCCCGTATCTCTGAAAACTCAAAGAATTAAAGTTGTAGATCTATGTCTTAGCTTTCTAGATCATCTTGAATCGCCTCAATTGGAGTTCATATGAGAAAGTTATGGCCGTTTTTCTAAAGGGCATCGCAACAGAAAATTTGAGCGCAACCGGCTCTAAAATTGCTTAAATTGAGTGCGGTCGGCGCTGGAGCCTCTGTAGTTGAGCGCTGCCAGCGCTGAATCTATTGTTTTTTAGCGCTGTCGACTCTGAAGCTTCTGTAGTTGAGCGCGGGCTGAGCGCCGTCGGCGGTGAAACGTGCACGGATTTTGAGGATACGCGTTTTTGAGTTTTTCAGTAGATTACTTCCTTATTTTTAGGGACTTTTGATATCTTTTCCAATTCTAATGTAACTAGGATGTTTTCTTTAGATAGGATATTATATTAGGACTATAAATACATGTTATTAGTCAGATATTAGGGACATCTACATCTACATATATCATCTACATCATCACCTACATTGGAAAACCCTAGTTTTGTAAGATCGAAGGATGTCAAGCTAATTTTCTACATTCAGTTCTAAAGGGAGGTGAAACCTTATTTACAAGTAATTGATTGATCAAGTTTTATTTTTTATTCCTTCTTGCATGAAACTTATTCTGATAATCTATTTCAATTGTTTATATGCTAATTGATTTCATTAATTTAATATGGCTAATTGGATTAGTTTGATCATTAACATATGCTAGATTAAGGAGTAATATTACGTGTAATTGATAGTATTCCCTGTCACCAGTAGCAATTAGTAATATTGATTGTGTCAGAGCTTTTGATTATTACTAAGGTTATCAGGAAGCAAGTTAAATAAACTGAACTTGTGTGTTTATTGCTTGAATTAGCCTAATTCTCTAGTCCTTAATGCTGCTGTCATATTAAATCTAAAGAGCTTGTTTTAGGTTATATGATAGTTAGAATCTCGTAAAGAGCTTGTTTTATTCAGTGAATATCTAAGGAGAATTTCAGATAGCAGAGCTTATTGTTATCTAGGGCTAATAGTTTCATTGAAAGGTAAATAATAATAATTTGGTTGATTAATTACTGTGATTTGGTGGATCTGAACTAAAGAACTGAACTTGTTTATTTATTGGTTAAGCTTATTACTCGATTTTGTTTAGTTAGATAATTGATTTTCAAAACCCCCCATATTTTGTCATTGAATAGATTTTAAACACGTACTCCTTGTGAGATCGATCCTTGCTTACTACTGTGTTAATTGTTGAATTTGTGAACAGAAAGTGAGGTTAATTTAGGTGTGTTAAACGACAGCTCCCATAACTCAAGAATAAAATCAATAAAATTCACGATTTAACTATAACGTGTAAAATGAAATAGAAAGATTCAGGTGAAAATATATTTAAATGAAACACAAGATATTAAGGATATTCTACTAATTTTAGAGATTTTCACCATTTAATAATAAGGTTATGGAAACAAACAATAATTTCTTACCATAAATAGAGAAATATGAAAGAAAACGATATCCCTTGACGAGTACAAAAGAAATGATATCTCATACGAGTATGAAAGAAAATAATATCACTTATGAGTATGAAAGAATGTACGAAACTGCAAATGAATTTTCACCCGTCATGCGGTAATCCGCGTAGACAGATCATTTCCACAAAAGACTAATAAGAAATGAATACGAAGGGTTATTCACCAAACATGCGGTAGTCCGCGTAGTCAGGTTATTCTCATAAGTTAATACATGGAATAGAATGACAACCCTTATGAGTATGAAGTAAAATAATATCACTTACGAATGTGAAAGCAAATGATATTACATACGAGTATGAAATAAATGATATCCCCTACCTTAGTAGGAGACTAGATCTGACTGGTATAAAGGAGATTATCTTGTGAAAATATTGCACTATAGGCTACACTCAAAGTATCCTTACACTCAAAAGAAATACGCACAATTTTATAGAAGAAAATTTTTTTGATTCTGGTGTGATTTTCATTTCTCAACTAAGCAACCTATTTATAGGAGAATGGCAGCGTACTATTTAAGAAAAATCACGGACAAAACAATTGAAAGTTCACGGGCGAAGAATTTCGTCTGATTTTTCACTGTGCAATAAAATATTCTAATAAAACAAATAACTTTATATATAATATAATATATTCTAATTATAACCTAACAAAACAAACAACTTTATATATAATTTAAAAAGTTTTCTGTTTTATATGAAATTTTTCCTCTTGGGAGAAGAGGACTATGTTTTGATCTTCACTGTAATATACGTGATTTTTTTTCATTTAATACACAACAAATTTAGCAAAAAAAATAATTTAATAAAATTCGGCCGGTGGCTTTGACAAATGGCAAGGGTGGGTCCTATGGAATAAAAGCCAAACTTACAACAAACGCTTCATGACAAACCCTAAAAATTGAACAAATAACTACCACACATCACTTATCTATAATCAACACATTTTTAATCTTGCAACAATTATTCACCATTAATAATATAGACTTACAATATTGACAACCAGATCATTCCAGGAAAAAAGGGGGTCATTCCGTATATACGACGCGCAATTAAATAACTCATTTCCTTGACAGAACTTCTAGACATTGTCAATAATGCTAACTGGTCTAATAATATCATATCAAATAATATGAGTTACTGTGTCGTGACAAATCACCGATTTAATAATATAAAATGCTATGCAGATGTTATTGTAACAATTATTGAGTTAAAATGTTGTGCAATTGCTACTTTATTAATTATTGATTCAATAATATGAAATACTGTACAATACCGTGTGCTACTGTTCTTTTATTACCGGGTATTTCAACAGTTGCAAGTGATAATACTGTTGATAAAATATTGTCGTTTTCAGTATTCGACAATTAGTCGTTGTGGGGCCCACCAATATTTTGTTATTTCGGCGCCGTCATACTTTCATACTTTTACCGAATATAATATTCTCCGACAAAAAGAATATTCCCCGATATACTGTTTATCAGATAAATTTGCATATATCACCCTTCACTATAACATTATAACAATTAAACAGTTTACTATTTAGAATAATAATCATAGAGAAAAATAAAATCTTATTCATAAAAGTCGGGGTCTTACATTTACTGTGGAATATGCATTACGCTTCACCTTTAAGCTCTCTAAAATGAGGCAGAATATGAAGCATTGATCTCAGGTTTAAAGTTAGCTGAAGCTATGAAGGTTGAGAACTTAGTAGCCCACAATGATTCATAACTCGTGGTCAAACAAGTGACAAGAGAGTACGAAACTAAAGACCCACAAATTATCAGGTATTTGGAAAAGGCTAAATGTCTTATTAACAAACTTCAAAAGTTCACTCTCCTCAGAATTCCTAATGAAGAAAATTCTAAGGCGGACACTCTCCCCCGCCTAGCATCATCAGACTTATCAAAACACATAAGAGTGGTGTACGTTAAAATACTGAAAGTTCTCAACATTGATAAAGAAGAGGTTATGGAAATCAATGAAGAGTCTTCTTAGGTGGATCTAATTCTCTCATACCTTAAGGATGATAAACTACTAGTGGACAAAGGCCAAGCACGAAGCATAGTATACGAGATACACACTTATTGAGGGTAAGCTTTATAAAAGGTCTTTCACCATGCTTATCTTCGTTCCTTACATCCCACAGAAACCCAGTATGTCCTTGTAGAAGTACATGAGGGTATATGTGGACATCACTTGGGAGGACGGGCATTACACAAAATGTTACGACAAGGTTATTATTAGCCTACAATGAAGGTCGATGTAGTGGCTTACGTTCAAAAGTGTGACAAGTGCCAAAGATTTTCGGTACAACATGTACCTACAACCCCAATGCAGAACATTGTTAGTCTTTTAACCGTTTGCCACATGGGGCATAGATATCATGGGGCCATTCACTCTTGCAACAGGTCAGCGAAAATTCCCCATTGTAGTTATTAATTACTTTACTAAATGGGTAGAAGCAGAACCATTAGCCACCATTATAAAGGCTAGTATCGAGAATTCATATGAAAAAAGTGTGATATGTCGATTTTTTTGCCAAGAGTTTTAATCATGGATAATGGAACACACTTCACTGGAAAAAAATTCTCAAATTATGTGAGGACTTACACATTGATCACCGTTATGCTGCCGTTAAGTATCCACAAGCCAATGGACAAACTGAAGTGACTAATAAAATCTTACTAGATGGTTTAAAGAAGAGACTTGACGATGCCAAAGGTTTACGAGTAGAAGAGCTCCTAAAAATGTTATGGGCATACTACAACTCCAAGGATAACAACAGGGGAGTTGCCACTCACACTCACTTATGGAACAAAGGCTTTAGCACTGGTGGAGATGGAACTTCCCTCACTTAAACTTGAAAGCTTCAATGAGGAAACCAATGAACAAGGCCTGAAGGCAAACTTAGACTTTTTAGACGAAACTCAAAATGAAGCACGGGTTACTTGCTTACCAAAGAAGAGTAGTCCAATATCATAATTCTCGAGTTAGGCTGAAGGAGTTTAAAGTGGAAGATCTAGTCTTACGACTTACATCAGCTTCCAACCCCAACATGTCTGGGGGAAAGCTAGCGCCAACAGGGGAAGGACCCGACGAGGTCACTAAAGTTGTTAGACTTGGAACTTATCATCTTTAGGCACTAAGTGGGAAACCAATCCCAAGGGCATATAATGCAATTAATCTTCGAAAGTACTATCAGTAGCTCTAGTAGTTTCTTTTTAAGTAGCACTCATAGGCTTTACTTTAGTAACTTTATTATGTTTTGTTCCAAGTGGTAGTAGCACTCTATAGTTATATTGCTTATTACTAGTAGAATAGTCAGTTTCTCAAACAAAGTTGTTACTTTCCTCAATTAGTTATCAATAAAAATAATTTTGTTTCTTTATATCTGTTATGCATTACCTCCTCTAACTCCCCTACTTGAGGAGGCAAAGTAGAGTAAAGGAAATAAATAAAGTTAATAATCCAAGTCAGGAATTTAATCTCCAAAAGTCCTCCACAAGAAGGTAAAAGACCTCCCGAAGAGGCACTCGGTAACCCTATGGGGCCGAGGAGACTACACATCGATTCCTGATGAAGTAATATTCCATCACATGTCGAATACATCTCACAAAAGATCTCTTGAAGAGGCACTCGGTAACCCTATGGGGTCGAGAAGACTACACATCGATAGCTGATGAAGTAATATTCCATCACACATCGATCACTTCTCATTAAAAACTTCCCAAAGAGACACCTAGTAACCTCATAGGACTAGGACATGTAATAGATTATGATACAATAAGAATTCATAATCTTTTGCTCAATGCCCGCTTTAGGGTACCCACATTGGGGTGTCTTGACGAAGAAAATTTCCATAATTTATAATACTTTGCTTGATGCACATTTTAGGGTACCCACCTTGGGTGTCTTGACGACCGAAATTTCCACGAATTCATAATCCTTTGCTTCATGCACGATTTAGGGTACCCACCTTGGGATGTCTTGACGACGAAAATTTCTACAAATTCATAAGTTTTTACTCGACGCCTGCTTTAGGGTACCCACCTTGGGGTGTTTTAACGACAAAAATTTCCACAAATTCATAATACTTTGCTCGATGCACGCTTTAGGGTACCCACCTTGGGGTGTCTTGACGATGGAAATTTTCACGAATTCGTAATCCTTTGCTTCACGCATACCAACGATGGAAATTTTCACGAATTCGTAATCCTTTGCTTCACGCATGCTTTAGGGTACCCACCTTGGGGTGTCTTGACAACAAAATTTTTCATGAATTCATAAGCCTTTGTTTGATGCACGCTTTAGGGTACCCACCTTGGGTTATCTTGACGATGGACATTTCCACGAATTCCTAAGCCTTTGCTTGACACACACTTTAGGGTACCCACCTTGGGGTGTCTTGATAATGGGGATTTCAAAAGAATCCACATCCTTTTGCTTGTCCCATATTTGTGATACACACCTTATGATATCGAATTAAGGTAAATCATCTTAAACTATTTTTAGTTTATATGTTCTATATACTTGGAAACATAAAAAGAATAACAACAATGTCAAATATAAGCAAAAGGTTTCATTCCATTAATGAAAGCATTACATAGCATTAATATTAAAGGCCTTCTACAATGATCATCATGCAGCATAGAAAGAAGAATAAAGATACGTAGAAGCTTATATGGCTATTCTACGTAGCTAGAACCTAAAGAGCTAGTCTCCTACTCATCATCTTCATCCTCACAAGTTTCACCATAAAAAGTATTCTCAAAAGAAGTAATGGTTGGAGCCTTAGCCTTGGCAGCAGCCATTTTTCTTAACTCCTCCTCGAATGGGTCCGAGCAAAACTTGGGACTACCTCTGGATAGACACCTCGCACTTTTTCAATAGATGCACCCCAAATACTCTGCAAAGCATCCTCTTAACGGGAAATTGTGTAATCCTCAGCAGCAGCTTTCCACTCATCAGACTTCTTGTAAGCCTCTATAGCAATAGCTTCAACATCGGACATTTACAAACGCAAGCCCTCAAGCTCTGCAATTAACTCACTAATTCTTGCTTTAGTCGCTTTGGCATCATTTTGTACCTTTTTCTTTGTCTTGGAGTACTTGTCCATTGCCTCTGCACGAGCATGTTGCTCGTCCTGAACAACTTTGGTAAGCTCTAAGACTTCCTTTCCAATCTTCCTTTCTCCTTTAATGCCTTATCCATTCGGATGATCATCTGGGCTTGACAGATATAACTCTATAAAATAAGGAAAGAATGCAAATGTCAAGAGTAACAAAAAATAATAACAAAAAATGCTTAAATACATCATGAGGAAAAGGAAAATATGTATCGTCGTGAAGGATTGACAAGAAAACTCAAAGAAATTCTCTTTAGGTAGCATATTGACTATTGCTAAGTCAATCGGGGTCACACCTTTTGTAAGCATCTCCCTTGCAACATAAGACTGTCCAATAGCAGAGTCAGAGTTCCGCACCGACCACTTCAGGTGAAAGGATTTATCATAGGAAACATTATTACCCTTTCCCCTCACTTGGACCTCATCCAAGTCCAAAGGTGGTAGAACATCATCACTTGGAAACTGCGCACCATCTGTGCCACCCATCTCTCTACGACGCTTAGATTGAGGAGTAGGAGGTGATACAGATTTTCCTAAAGAGGTTTTCTTATATTTTCTTTATTTGGTGGTACCTAAAGTTTTAGTCAAAAACTTGAGATTGTATTCCTTATTTTCATAAATAGTGGAATTATTTGGAGTTTGTTTCGAGATTGTTTACCTCTTATCATTTAAGGAGATTTTTCATGTAAGTAAATATTGTTATTCTTGTGTTGCTGTTGTTATTTTATTCTTAGCACGATAATAATATTGTCATTATTTTCGGGATCTTAAATTTAAGTAAAGACAGGTGTAAGGATTAATTAAAATGAAGGAATAATAAGATCCATGTCATGACTTATTTACACAAAATGAAATTAAAATTCATACATCTGAAGCGTGATAGAACCTTTGGTATGGAAAACCTTCTACAATTGATCTTCCTCTGCAACCCAACGGTGTCCTCCGAACTACATTCCTTGTGGGATGAGAACGGAGCCCAAATCCACTATTCGTAATAGGTAGGGTTTGGTCAGTGTTGGGAGAGGTTACTGATAAAAGTTTCTAGGGTTTTGGGCCAACTTACTAATCGTGTCAACTGAGGAGAGGAGACGTGAGTCTTATAGGTCGAAGTGGTTGAACCACTCCCCTACAATCTCTCTAACTCTTAGTTACGTAATTGACTTAGTCAATATCTCAAGCTGGCTAATAAACCAAATGGGTCGGACCCTCCATGGGCGCCCCATTTGGATACCCAAAATCTAACATCTCTCACTCGCCCATGGCAGGGACGACGTAATCCTTATATCTGCCAAAACCAGCTCAAACCAAAACATGTAAACCTCTAACTGTCGAACCGTGCGACCGCCGAGTTCACCTGCAATGCGGGAGCTCTATATCAAACCCGTTAGGGCCAACATAGAGACATCTACCCTTCTAAAGAAAACAATGCAGGAGGTCTCGTGCCAAACTCAATTAGTTCACGTAGAGGCTACAACCCATAAACTCAGAGTACCCCAGACACATTTGAATTTTCACTAGGTTAAGTATCTCTAATCCCTTAGAGAGCCTTACTTAACCACCTTTGGGCCCAAGTCCATTTCGTATCTCACTTATTACTATATCGCTATCAAAGCGTTATAGTTGTCGACAATAAGTGCAGAACGAGGTGAAATCAAATTGTCTTCCCTTCGCCCTAATACTACTCAGAAATGAATCAACTGATTTCCCAGAATCGGTCCTTATAGTCTCATCAATCCTGTCCTTAGGAATCAAAACCAAAGTAGCAACATTAATCCATGTCTTTGTAGTATAGTCAAAGATCACAAAGAGCACTTGACGTAGGAACAAAAATCTTGTCCTATAGGACTCACACGGTGAGGAAATAAGGATTCATTCTCTCACCTCCTTTATATGGTCGCTAAGCACATGTAACCCTGTCACAACATACTATTCTATAGTCTTGTTGTGTGGACCTTAGTATAGTCACTCCTAGAGTGCTTAACTCAAACATTTCAAATTTCTCGCTTATCAAAGCGCAACATTTGAAATTTTGCGTCTGGTTATCATGTCACGGCAGACAATCTCATCTACATGAGCATATGTTCTATGGTCATGCCGTACGGATCTTAGTTCAGTCGCTTCATAAGCGCCTAACTTGAATTTCTAGATTGCTCGCTTTCCCAAGCGCCAAACCTGAGACTTCGCATCTGGCTATCAGTACAAGTTAATATAGATGGTGGGACATACTATATTTGGTTAATCCAAGTTAACCTCATCTTGGCACACGCCAAGGCGACATCATGTTTCATTTTGCTCACTACTAAGCACCAATTGATTGTTATCTAAAGCATCAACAACTCGCTACTCAGAGCGCCAATAAATGAACTGTCTCAACCTTGCTCGCTTTTCAAAGCGCCAAGGGTGATTGCTCGTGTGAGTGAGCCAATCAACATGTTAACATATATTTAATGTGTGCATATTCAATATGCATAATAACTGTGTGAACTACTACTATTTATCCTATGCGCTAAAAGAACACTATCATAAGTAGGAACAAATAAATCTCGCATAAATGATAAACGTCTCGAAATAATAATGAATATCTCTAATATAAGCCAAATAATGAGTGATATACAAGAAAATAAGAAAGTACATCAAACCCTATGAAGCCCTAATGAACTAACATGCCTACAAAAGGCATATTTGGGTATCAGCTTCGTCAAGAGATCCGTACCATAAGGCCAGTGGGCATGTACTCCAATACCACCTCATTATTTTCTATGTTCTCTCTAATAAAGTTCATCCTCAAGTTAATGTGTTTCGTCCTGCTGTGATACTTGGGGTCCTTAGTGTAATCTAGGGCCGTCGTGCTATCACAGTAAACAGTCACAGGATCCGAAGCATAAGAGACGACTCCAAGATCCTCGAAGAATCTCCTCAATCACATGGCTTCCTGAACAGCTGACGTACATGCTACAAACTCCGACTCCATTATCGAAAGAGCAACGCAAGTCTGTTTCTTTCTACACCAAGTGATGGCACTACCATGTAATAAGAATGCATATCCTGAGGTCGACTTGCGCATCCCCTGTTACCTCCCCAACTGGCATCGGAGTAACCAATCAATCGTAAGTTCGGTCCTCCATAGCACAACATGTAGTCCAAAGTACCTTTTAAATATCGCAAGATCCTCTTAATTATACTCCAATGAGCAATCCTAGGGTTTGACTAATAACAACCGAGGTAACCGACTGCATATGATATATCAGGCCAAGTACACATAACTGCATACATTAGCTTTCATATAGCATTGGCATACGGGTAATGAGATATTTTCTCAATTTTTTCAGGAGAAGTAGGGCATTGCTTGGGTCCAATGGCGTCGCCTTTAGCGATAGAAGTGTCTATAGGTTTGCAGTTGCTCATTTGGAATTGCTCAAGAACCTTCTTAAGGTAAATCTCTTGAGACAAACCAAGAAGCTTCCTTGAGCGATCTCTATAGATCTTAACTCCAAGAACATAAGTTGCTCCCCCATGTCCTTCATCTCAAAGTTAGAGGACAACCACCCTTTGGTGGCGACAATCATCTCCTTATCGTTCCCAGCTAGCAGAATATCATCGACATACATCGATAGGATAAGGAATTTATCTTTGGACCGTTTGATATACACACAATGGTCTTCCTCGATCATCGTAAACCCATTACTAATGACGACTCGATGGAATCTCAGATACCATTACCTGGACGCCTGTTTTAAACCATAGATAGAATGTTTAAACTTACATACTTTGCGCTCTTGTCCTTCTATGATGAAACCCTCTGGCTGATCCATGTATATTTCCTCAGCTAAATCTCCATTGAGAAAAGTTGTCTTAACGTCCATTTGATACAACTCCAGATCCAAATGCGCGACGATCGCTAGAATGAGGCGAATTGAGGCAAACCTCATAACTGGTGAGAAGGTTTCCTCGTAATCAATACCCTCTTGCTGGGTGTAGCCCTTGGCTACAAGACAAGCTTTGTACCGTTCAATGAAACCATCCGCCTTGCATTTGACTTTAAGAACCCACTTGTTTCCAATAGCCTTTCGCCCTGGTGGAAGGTTAACCAAGTCCCAAACTTGATTAGTCCTCATGGACTCCATCTCTTCTTCCATTGTAATCATCCATTTATCGCTTATAGCAGATGATAAAACATCTCGATAAGATCGAGGTTCCACATCATCCTGCGCATCCGCCATATAGGCATTCCCCTCAATCTCAAAAAGACGACGTGGAATGTTACCCCTTTGACTTCTATGCATTTGAGGAACAAGAGACTCCTCATTCGATGGAATAGAACTGCTCGAAGGCATGTCACTCCTACTATCTACAGGAGCTTGAAGAATAGCCTCTCCGGTCTCTACTGTACGATTTAGAGTGCCCAAATCTTCCTCCATCTCATAAAGGTTCATCTCCTTGCTCACATCACCTTTATTAGGGAAATCCGTCTCAAGAAAATCCACATCTCGTGACTCTATCTTGGATACAGTCCCATCAGGCTGCTCTTTAACGAACACATAGCCTTTAGAGTGTTCAAAATATCTTATAAACATACATTTCTTACCCTTCGGGCCCAACTTCCCATATTTATGAGAAGTGTTGTGCACATAAGCTGCCGATCCCCAAGGCCGCATATCGCCCAATTCGGGCTTTCTGTCGGTTTACATTTCATATGGGATGGACTGAACTGATTTCAAAGGCACATGATTAAGTATATACGTCGCAGTCAATAATGCATTACCCCAATAGGAGATAGGCAAATTTGCCTGCGCCATCATAGACCTAACCATGTCTAATAATATTTGGTTCCTCCTCTCTGCCACACCATTTTATTGCGGAGTTCTAGGGATTGTCAGTTGCCTGATTATCCCTATTTCTTCGCACAATTCTTTAAACTGATCAGATAGATACTCGCAACCTCGGTCAGTTCAAAGTGCCTTAACACTTTTATCTAACTGTTTCTCGAACTCAATCAAATAATGTCTAAAGCATTCTAATGCCTCAGACTTATGAGAGATCAAGAAAGTGTACCCGAAGCGTGTATAGTCATCTATTA
Source organism: Aralia elata (assembly GCA_034770075.1). Classification (NCBI taxonomy): domain Eukaryota; kingdom Viridiplantae; phylum Streptophyta; class Magnoliopsida; order Apiales; family Araliaceae; genus Aralia; species Aralia elata. Next base: position 25,805,568 of record CM068381.1, read on the forward strand.
TTGTGAGAAAATAGGAACGTTCTTGCCTTTCTTTCACATTTATAGGGCCACAGATGTCTGAGTGAATGAGTTGCAAGGGTGTTTCTGCCCTAATGGCTTTACCAAATGATTTTCTAGTTGATTTCCCTGCTAAACAATATTCACAAGTGGGTAGATTGACCTTAGCAAGTGGTCCTAAAAGACCTGCTCGAGCTAACCTAGCCATTCTATCCTGTCCAATATGACCTAATCTAGCATGTCATTTAATTGAACTATCATGATCATTTTCAACAAGCAAGGAATAAGAATCATTACTATTAATACTAGAATTAATAGTATCTAAAACCATAAAACCATTAGAAATAAAACCATATCTAAAAATTTTAGTCCCACGAGAAATTACAACATCATTATTCTCAAAACGAATAGAGTAGCCTAAACTAAGTACTACAAGAAAAGAGAATAAATTATGTCGGACATCTGGTGCATATAGTAAATCATAAAGAATCAATGCAGAGTATCCTCGCATCTCCAATTTGTAAGTGCCAATTCCTAGCACCTCTACACTGGAGTCATTCCCCATTAGTACTTTTCTGCCAGCTGGAACTCGACGATACTCCACGAACCCGGTCCGATCACGCGCCTTGTGCTCTGTTGCTCCGGAATCTACAATCCACACATGGAGAGAATGAGCAACGAATACAGTGGAAGGCACTAAACACATAGCTTGATCAAGATAAGTGAGTACCTTCTTCGGCTCAGTGCAGTTACGAGTGAAGTGTCCTGTTGTGCCACAGTTATAACAAATTAACTTGGCCTTATCCTTCTTGCCAAAACCACGTTTGTTTCTCTTCCTTTTGGAAGTACCAACCTTTGCAACCTTCTGAGGCACATTAGTATTGGCAATCTCTATTTGTTGAGCCTTTAGGCGTTTATCCTCTAGTCGTTTAGTCCTTAAGCGCTCAACCTCCAGCTACTCAGCTTCTAAGCGCTTAAGGTGATGAAAAATATCTTTCAAAGACTTAATGTTTTCATTTTGAGCTATGTTAACCTTGAGATTGTTCCAATTATCGGGAAATAAACGTATCACTGCTCGAATTTGTTGTTCATCTGACAAAGGGTTGTCAGCAGCTCCTAACGTTTCAATCATATTCAACATGACCTGAAGATGTTCTCTAAAGGTATGTTCAGCTATCTTTTTATAACTGTTGAATGTGGTAGCTAAGAGATGCAACCTAGCTATGTCCATTTTCTTTTGGAAAAAGAAAAAAGGGAGAACCTTATTAGAGATATTCGATTAGTTCACCACATTATAAAAGAATTTTTGCAGCATGAATCAAATTAACATAAAAATAATGGGACATAAATACAAAAGGAAGACTTCGCTAAGCTTAAGAATCACAATCCGTATGAATGTCTAATTATTTAAATTTAATTTTTCCAGCGCATAAAACGTGTAATTTTAGGGAATGATTTAATTAAATTACTACCACCTAAATTACTCCCACTAGGAACAAGGGTATATGTGTAATTATAGCATGGTAATTTAATTCCAAGCACCAATGATTAATATTTCAAAAATATTAACAAAAGGAATTAAATAACAGGCAATATTACTCAATTAATATACCAAGTATACTATAAACACATTAAAATACTTCCAAAAAATTTTTAACAGTAACTTATTATCATAAAAGGTTATTGTAATTTTTTAGAATTTTTCTGATAATTATGTTAATTATCATAATTAATTAACTATTGCATAATTAAATTGGAAATTAACTAAAATTATCCAAATATATTAATTTTTCAAAATTTAAGTGAAAATATTAATTTTATGCCAAGAATTAATTTATGTTAAATTTTTAGAATTTAATAATCATTATTACTATTTATTAATTAATTTTCATGAATAAAATAATTAATAAATCAATTTTTGAAAATAAAAATAAAAAATAAAAAACTTCCAGTCGGGTCATTACCGCGTCAATGGGCGGGTCGGACTGCAGGGTCAAGAGGATGGGCCGAACTGCACGAGCACGTGTGCCACACGCGCGTTGCATAAGCAGCAGCCGCGCATGGCATGCCAGCGCGTGACCGCAGCGGCGCTCCGGCACGCGTGTAGTTCACGCGCCGCCTTCTTGGAGGTTTTTCGCGACACGGCTGGCACCGTTCTAATCGACTTCGTGGGCTGATTCTGATGGTGTGCTCAACTATCATTTTAAGAGCTACCATGTGGAGGGTGTGATGAACGTGAATCCCACTGAGAGTGAGAATCGACTTCATCTTCAACCTTCAACATACAAAATTTTCAAAATACCAAGTTTGCGACCCAAACTTTGGCAAGCTATATCTCGCTCAATTTTAATCCGATTCATGCATATAATATGTCGTTGGAAAGCTTACAGAACGTACTACGCATATATATTAATATCGCATAAAATGGACAACTACGCAGAAAATTATGGCTGGTCAAAATAGGTTATTTGACAACTAGGGTTCCAAATTAATTTTAACATACAAATATGCAAATCATATACACTACATATAGGCTACAATATACTGCCATATTAGCCCCTAACATTAAGTGTAACTTAGGTTGCCATTGATGATGTTTTTCAAGCTTTTAAACATGTTTTAATGGTATATGGTGTAAACAATTCATACATGGCATACATACGATCGAAAAACACATGCTTTGATACCAATGAAGGAATAATAAGATCCTTGTCATGACTTATTTACACAAAATGAAATTAAAATTCATACCTCTGAAGCATGATAGAACCTTTGGTGCAGAAAACCTTCTGCAATTGATCGTCCTCTACAACCCAACGGTGTCTCCGAACTACGTTCCTTATGGGATGAGAACGGAGCCCAAATCCACGATTCGTAACAGGTAGAGTTTGGTCAGTGTTGGGAGAGGTTAGTGATAACAGTTTCTAGGGTTTAGAGCCAACTTATTAATCGTGTCAACTGAGGAGAGGAGATGTGAGTCTTATAGGTCAAAGTGGTTGAACCACTCCCCTATAATCTCTCTAACTCTCAGTTACGTAATTGACTTAGTCAATATCTCAAGCTGACTAATAAACCAAATGGGTCGGACCCTCCATGGGCGCCCCATTTAGATACCCAAAATCCAACATATAATCCCAACATTTATGACAAATGAATAAAATACCCATAAAAATGAATATCTTTAGAGAATGAAGTGAGCAGAGAGTGAACAATTTAGATTGAAAAAACAATTTGAGTTGCAATTTTCTTAAAGATCATATGTTTAGAGAAATGTTTAAAGATAGTTGATCAGTGGTAATATGGACCAAAATATTTGTAAGTAGCTGAAATCTCTTTTTCCTTCAGTAATGTTATTTCAATTGCATATGTAAAATGGACATTTTGATCATTTTTAATATACTAATTGTTGGAATAGAATGATTGGTTAGAATCAACATTTCATTTTAATCCCGTCCAACCAAAATCTCCATAAGAAGATTCTTTCATGTTTCCTCAACGTCGACCCCACTCCCCCCCCCCCAAAAAAAAAGGGGAAAAAGGGAAAAAAAAGTGAATAGTACTCCATACCTGCCAAATTTGACTCTATTTCATTTTATGTGGTCACTTTTTAAATTTAAGGCTTGTATTTGACACATTTTATGTAAGACCCCGACTTTTATGAATAAGATTTTATTTTTCTCTATGATTATTATTCTAAATAGTAAAGTGTTTAATTGTTATAATGTTATAGTTAAGGGTGATATATACAAATTTATCTGATAAACAGTATATCGGGGAATATTCTTTTTGTCGGGGAATATTCTTTTTGTCGGAAAATATTATATTCAATAAAAGTACGAAAATACGACGGCGCCAAAATAACAAAACATTGGTGGGCCCCATAACAACTAATTGTCGAATACTGAAAATTACAGTATTTTGTCAACAGTATTATCACCTGCAACTGTTGAAATACCCAGTAATAAAAGAATAGTAGCACGCGGTATTCCACAGTAGCACACGGTATTGCACAATATTTCATATTATTGATTCAATATATAAAGTAGCAATTGCACAGTATTTTAACTCAATAATTGTTATAGTAACATCTGCATAGTATTTTATATTATTAAATCTGTGATTTGTCATGATACAGTAACTCATATTATTTGATATGATATTATTAGACTTAGCATTATTGACAATTTCTAGAAGTTCTGTCAAGAAAATGGGTTATTTAATTGCGCGCCGTATATAAGGAAGGCCCTTTTTTCCTGAGAATGATCTAGTTGTCAATATTGTGAGTCTATATTATTAATGGTGAATAATCGTTGCAAGATTAAAAATGTGTTGCTTATAAATAAGTGATGTGTGGTAGTTATTTGTTTAATTTTTGGGGTTTGTCGTGAAGCGTTTGTTGTAAATTTGACTTTTTATTCCATGGGACCCACCCTTGCCATTTGTCAAAGCAACCGGCCGAATTTTATTAAAATTTCATATAAAACAGAAAACTTTTTAAATTATATATAAAGTTGTTTGTTTTATTAGGCTATAATTAGAATATATTATATTATATATAAAGTTATTTGTTTTATTAGAATATTTTATTGCACAGTGAAAAATCAGACGAAATTCTTTGCTCGTGAACTTTCAATTGTTTCGTCCGTGATTTTTCTTAAACAGTACGCTGCCATTTTTCTATAAATAGGTTTCTTAGTTAAGAAATGAAAATCAAACCAAAATCAGAAATTTCTTCTTCTATAAAATTGTGCGTATTTCTTTTGAGTGTAAGGATACTTTGAGTGTAGCCTATAGTGCAAGATTTTCTCAAGATAATCTCCTTTATACCAGTCAGATATATAGTCTCCTACTAAGGTAGGGGATATCATTTATTTCATACTCGTATATAATATCATTTGCTTTCACATTCGTAAGTGATATTATTTTACTTCATACTCATAAGGGTTGTCATTCTATTCCATGTATTAACTTATGGGAATAACCTGACTACGCGGACTATCGCATATTCGGTGAATAACCCTTCGTATTCATTCCTTATTAGTGTTTTGTGGAAATGATCTGTCTACGCGGATTACCGCATGACGGGTGAAAATTTATTTGCAGTTTTGTACATTTTTTCATACTCGCAAGTGATATTATTTTCTTTCATACTCGTATGAGATATTATTTCTTTTGTACTTGTCAAGAGATATCATTTTCTTTCATATTTCTCCATTTATGGTAAGAAATTATTGTTTGTTTCCATAACCTTATTATTAAATGGTGAAAATCCCTAAAATTAGTAAAAATATCCTTAATAGCTTGTGTTTCATTTAAATATCTTTTCACCTGAATCTTTCTATTTTATTTTACACGTTATAGTTAAGTCATGAATTTTATTGATTTTATTCTTGAGTTATAATCGAATTTCTGGATATCGTGTTGGCAATTTGGACAATCTTCGGCACTAGATAAATTAAATTATAAATCTCTAATATTTATCCTTATTCTTGATCTCATCGTTTTTATTGTTTCTATTCATCCTCTATATTATTGTCATAATCCTTAGACTTAAATTGTGGTGAAAAGTTCTCTTTGGCCCGTAGTGCAAAGATGAACTGGTGATTGGGATGTTTATGACTAGGAACTGTGTATTGGTATAATCTTGACCTTTGGTATTACAGACAAAGGCTTGTGGTGAAAGTCCTCTTTGGCTCGTAGTGCAAAGATGGAATGGTGTTTGGCATGATCATGACCATTAGTGTTACAAATGAATATCTTTGGCCCGTAGTGCAAAGATAAACTGTTGATTTGGATGAGCATAAACAGGAACTGTTGATTGGTGTTACAGGGATAAAATATTGATGGTGAACTTTTAAATTGTAGAAGATAGTGGACATTATAGTCTACCTGACTCTTCTAATGGATTGCTTGTTCCACTGCAGTTATTATTGCAAACTTATATTATTTTTAAATCTCTGATCTATCAATGTTGAAGACTAAAGATAATTTATTCTTCATTATCTTAGTCATGATATTCTTTACTGGGCTATTTGTACTCACCCTTTTCCTTTTTGTTCCATTGTTCTCCTTAGGAAATGAGAGTGTAGCTGGGATTAGCCGGAGAATGGAGTGATGGTCTGAGACTATAGAAGTATCTCAATACATTATAAAATAGTGTGATAATAATTGTATTAAGAACTTAAGTTAGGTGTAATTATTGTTGTACTAGTTTCAGTACAATATTTGTATTGAAACTCACAGTATATGTGTTGTCGTATTTTGCACGACAATTTAATAGTTGTAAATTAGAAAATTTATATTTGTATTCGAATTTTGTATTATGTATTTTGACGACTCAAAATGGGTTGTGTGGACCTATTTTGGGGGCGTCACAGTTGATATCAGAGCTTAGGGATATGATCTCTGGTGAAGATCTGGGATTAGAACTAGGAGGGGAGAGACGAGTAAAATCGTTCGCTAGTGTGTCCTACCTAAGCTATTTTGTTATTTAATTAGTTGGTTCGGTCATAGGGATAAGATGTGACATGTCAATTTTTTTTAACTAATCTTTGTTTTGTGATCACATTTCAGAATGGCATCTGAAAATCAAGAAATGAACTATGAGACAATTGTGGCTGAGAATCAAGAAGGTACAAATAATACTGCTTCAAACTCAGAAAATCATGATGCTAACAACATGATGAATGGTGAGTTTTTTCCGAAACTTCATGCAATTCTTGCAAAACCAGGCGAGAAAAACTACTGCTAATAATACCAGGGAAAACGCGGGTAACTCACGAATGGTCACTGCCAAGCAATTCAAGGAGTTGGGATCACCTAAATTTCTCAGAAAGCCGGACCCACTCAAGGCAAAGGCGTGGCTAAAACAAATGATAAAGATATTTGATGTACTGCATTGCGCTGACGAACAAAAGGTTCCTTTCGCTACCTTTATGCTATGAGGAGAAGCGAATCATTGGTAGAAATCCGTAAAACGTACCCGTCACTCGGCACTCGAGATGTCTTGGGTGGAGTTCCAAGAATTGTTTAACGAAAAGTATTTCCCAGAGAGTATTCGCCATATGATGGAGGTGGAATTTATCAAACTAGAGCAGAACAACATGACCGTATCACAGTACGAAGCCAAGTTTGTCGAACTGTCTCGATTTGCGTCCCCTTTAGTGGACACTGAGGAACGGATGATGCGAATATTTTTACGAGATTTGAAACCTGAAATTCGTCAACATCTTATTTCTCATAAAATTTGTCTATATTCAGATATCATGGATAGGGCTCAATTAGTGGAGCGAGAGAAAGAAATACTACAACAAGGAGACAACACCCAACATCGAGAGAGAAATTACGATAATTATCGTAACAATGGCAACAATCGTCGGAATAATGAGAACCAGCAAGGAGGAAATCATCATGCCAGAAATGGTAACCACTTCGGTGGTAATCATAGCCCAGATAATAGAAAATATGAGTTGAGTGGAAATAATTTCAAAAAGAGAAGATTCAACAATGACCATAGAAAGGCACCGGCATCAGCACCAGCACCAGTTTCAAGGGGAGGAGAACGACCACCGGTCAGATGTTACAAGTGCGGAAAAGAGGGACACATTAGTCCAAACTGTACACAGTCACCCCAGGTGTGTTACAGTTATGGAAAAGAAGGCCACATAACTCGATTTTGTCCTATAGCAAAATCAAGTCCAGCTGCAATGATGACACCAAAGGATGTCACGGACAAGTCAAAGTCTGTGGTTCAGGGGAGAGCTTTTGTCGTGACATCCCAAAAAGTGCGGAACCCAAACAAAGTTATCACGGGTAAACTACTTATTAACTCTTGTGAAGTCTATGCCCTATTAGATACTGGTTCTACCCACTCTTTTCTTTCACCTACATGTGCTCAACGTCTGAACTTAACTCCTGAGAAATTAGATTTTGACTTATCTGTTGAAACACCATTAGGACAAACATTCGTTACATCTACAGTCTATAAATCTTGTTTTGTTCAAATCGGCGCCCTCACATTACCTGTTGATCTTATCTCCTTGGACATGCATGAATTTGATGTGATTTTAGGAATTGATGGTTAACTACTCATCATGCTAAAATTGACTGCTTTCGTAATGTCGTTAGTTTTTATATTCCTAATCAACATGTTATGCGAATTCAAGCAACCAAACCGTTGAAATTAATAACTGCAATTTCCAGTCACAAAGTCATTCGTTTATTGAAAAACAGATGTCAAGCTTTCTTAGCCCATGTAACTGATTTAAACAAAAGTACGTCAGATTTGAATAGTATTTCTGTTGTTAATAAGTTCCCTGACGTATTTTCCGAAGAACTTCTTGGCCTACCCCTAGACCGTGAAATCGAATTTTGTATCGACCTTGAACCCGGTACAAAACCTATCGGATGAGTGAATAGAAACTCTTGTCGACTAATACATGCATGGCAATTTGATACTTTGATAGTATATTTTATGTATTTTCTTATGATAATAATTTTGTGTTTATGTTTAATAAATTTAAGAATAATTTTTAATTTTAAATATGGTTAATTTGACTATAAAAAATTAATTAATTAAGATAAATAAAATTGAACGGAAGGAGTACTATTTATATTAGCCCGTGCCTTACACGGGTTATCTAGTATTCAAAATAGTAAATTCGTCTATTCTCATTTTTTTTCTTTTTAACTATTTTTCCCTCAAATCAACATAAAAATAAGAGGTTTAAATTTTTGAATAATTTTTTTTGAACCTACATAATATAAAAAATGTCAATTTCTGAAAATCATGAGATTTAATTATTTTTTCTTGTTATTGAAAAAATCAAAATCAAGTGACATGGGCTTCTCTTCATCTTCTTCTTTTTCGTTATAAAAAAGTGCTTATTCCCTTGCTCACATGACTGCGCACGTATGTCAACATCAGCTGAGGTCACTTTGACACTCGGCAGTCGGCAGTTATTAAAAAATAATAAAGAAATTAAATAAATAAAAAGTAAGGCAAATTAAATAAATAAATAATAAAATAAAATATATTCCCATAATTTTTACTACGAAGCAACGGTAGAGAGGGATCGCGGGCTCCACATAATGAAAAGAAACCGTCCTGATTTTTGTAAGCTAGTCCACCATGAATGCCCTCAATGTTTGGCTCAATTTTCAGTTTTACCCTTGTCCCTTCTAGTGTGATCAAGGTTTAATATCAAACGTTGATATTCCTATTTATTCCCATCCCCAATTATTTGTCCAAGACATTTTTTAGGGTAAAATGTAATTAAAACTTATGATTTTAACGATATAGCAATGTTACCATCAATGATTGAAAAACCTCCAAATTATCACCTATAGTTACATTGTTATTGCATACCACCTCTTGTTCAATTTTTCATTTTAACGTCGTTAAAAAAGATGGATAATGTTTGGTTTGCCCTTTACAATATTGTTTGACAATATTTTAAAATTTTGACTTTCTTGGACTAAGTTGTTGGCATTGTTATTGCATACCATTTCCTGTTCAATTTTCCATCTTAACATCGTTAAAAAAAGATTACTAATGTTTGTTTTTCCCTTTACAATATTGTTTGATCAAATTTTAAAGTTTTGACTTTTCTTGGACTAAGTTTTTGGTGTGTAAATTATTTAATACTCCTTCAATTTTAAATTATAAGATCAATATTAACTTTTAAAAAGTCAATTTTAAATATTTTTAAACTTAAAATTGACATAAATTTCGTTTAGTTTATGTCAATATAATTATGTATATTATAAATTAACTAAAAAAATACTATTAGTTATAAGATTTATTATTTTAAAATTTTAAATAAATTATGTTAATTTTAAATTTAAAAATATTTTAAATTAACTTTTTAAAAAAATTAATAATCTTAGAATTCGTAACGGAGGGAGTATTAGATTGAATAAAATTAAGACCCAACAAATTATACTTGAGCAAAATCGACATATTCACGATCCTGATGATGTTTTTCCCGGACTTGTCATTAAGATAATTTATTCAATTTAAAGCCTGTGAAAAAGGTTAATTGAGGTAACCATCATCCATAAAGTAGTCATATAGATTATGACAGTCCATATATAGACACTAGGGATAACCCGTACCTGAAGGCACGGTGCAATTCGGCGAAAATATTGAACACTGAATTTGAGTAAATCTCAATTCTGCATTAACAAAATCATTCATCAACTACCACAACAACATACATTTAATTAACATCCATATCAGCTCCCGTATAAAAATTGATATAACAATAAGTTCAAAATCTAAACAAAAATAAAACAAATCAAAATGATTGGATCAATTGATCTTGTGTTTGTGCCTAAATACATTCATTGGACAAATAGTTAAATCCTCCATATATTTTTAAATAATTTGGCCAAAGTTTCCCCTAAAAATGGGACATCAGAAAAATTTCAACCTGTATACACAATATGTTCTCATACCCAAAAAGGTTACTAAATAGACGCCACAATTTTGCCTAACACAACCATTTACCAACTAACGCAACCACGTAAATAAAGTCCATAACATCATAAAAATATTCATGTTGCATGCACCTAAGAATATTCAATGTCAATCAACAACATTTATGCAATACTTTATGCACCAATCTATTGGAAAAAATAGACAATTAATCCATGATTCCGAGAAAATGAAAGAAATGGATAACAAGTGGGCTATTGTAAGCCTAATGGGATCAAAGGCTTGAATGTTATTTACATAAAACTTCACTTGAAAACAACCCCAAGCATGCTTAAAAAACTTCACTTGAAAACAACCCCAAGCATGCTTCCATATAAACCTGAAAAAAATATAAGGAACAAAAATCATTTTTGATTTTATAAAACAAAAATTAATTATATTAAAACCCAAGCATACATCCACACACATGCGAGTGTTGCATAGGCTTGATAATTTAAACCAGTATACACAATTTATATAGTTTATCATTTTAAAAGGCTACTAAGCAACCCTTAGATTCTTAAAGTCACAATTAAGAACAAATATAAATACAACGTAACTATAACCTTCATGAACAAACCACTGCTATGAAAATGAAACAAAATTAATAAAACAAAATCTAAAAAAAGGAAAATAAAAAGAACAACAATGCAAAAACGACATAGAGGTCTTGTAGCAACCATTATTTCAAAGAAACTCACCAGATTCAACCACCAAAAAATTAATTTCAAAACCCACATTGACAAACCATGTTAAAGAGTAAGAATATATTACCTCTATAGAAAGAGTAGCCGAGTTTTCCCAAAATCCAACCCAACTTCATAAAATCTCCTTTATTTATTGTCAATTTGTCCATCATATTTTGTTATATAAAGAGTATTTTAGCAATACATTTTTATACAACAAAATATACATTGTTGAATTAAAGTAAAAGACTAAAAGGAACAAAAAATTATTAAATCGCGAAAGTTTTATATTGGAAAAAACTTGAATTAAGGTAGTTGTAAATGGTCAATATGCGCTTGCTGTAACATAATAGATTTCAAATAATATGAGGTCTTTGATAAGGTAGTTGTAAATGGTAAATATGTTTTCAAATTTTGCAAATAGATTTCATGACCATAAGCATGAAAATAAAAGAATTATAGCTACCACATGGAATCATTGCGGATAAATAATCACTCTTATCATGCAAAGGGCAAAAATCATTCTAAAGTGGCAACAAACTGGCAATAAATAGTCAGAGTGCTACTATGATTACAAAACAACAGGAAATTTTATGTGTAAAGGTTAAAAGGCTAACAACAAACACTACTATAAATTCAAGAAGGATCCTCTAATGTATATTTTCTGCTTACTGCCTTTAAAAATTCCTATTGATACAACACCACTATATAACTTTCACCATCAACATCACTGCTGTATCCACAAATTGATTTTACATAGAAGCACACCTAACTATCTTTTTCCATTGTGCTACTTAGTTTGGCAAGCAAGCATATTGATTTATTGAGCCTTAACCATGTTGCAAAAACAGCATATGGCAGTAAAACCAAACTATTCTAAAGATCAGATCACCAAAAATAAAATAACATTGTGATATACAACATAGCACAGGTTCAAAGAAGACAACGAATATTTTGACTGCTATGAATAAAGCCAATCAGATCCATATGAAAAAATATATTTGTTACATGTTTACCCCTAAACTATTGAGCGTTTACTTAAATAGTGATGACATGATAATGTAATTGCTATTGTAAAAACTTGAACTGACTTTGTGGAAAAAAATAATTGGAAAATGTGCATTTTGCATTTTACCAGGAGTTTCTTCGCGTAGTATATTGCTTTCTTCTCTTCGCACTGTACAATTCAAACAAAGAGAGCATGTCAATAGAGAATTTTAACACCGCATCAATCAAAGTAATTTAAAAGTATTCTTATACTTTCCTAATATATCCATTAATCCGTCAATGTGAAATCATATCAGGCTTCTTGCAGATGTAGTCTATCACTACTTTTTTTCTTTTGATAGGTAATCTATCACTAATTTTTTAGCTTTTGAAATTACAATTTGCCAATAGTAAAGGAAGAATCAATCAAGCAAGTAACAAACATTAATCGAGCAAACAAAAACAATGTACTGTATGCATCGTTCAAGGTTTGACCTTTTATTTGGAGATCTTTTATTTTTTACTTTTCTTTGATTTCCTTGTTTGTGTTATTTGAAAAAAGGATGTTGACCAAAATAAAAAATAATACAGTTTAGTATCAAGATAACCCAGATTATATAAATTCCAAAATAACTCAATACAGAGATGCAGCCAAAAAAATTCCAAGCAGAGAGGATGAATTGAGTTTGTTTTTACGCACAGATAAAATCCTAGAAATCATTTAAGAAGATTCCCAAGAAGAACTCAGTGCGACATTAAGCATGTTGCATTCACACCACATAGAAAGGCCATCAAAGAAACAAAAAAAAATACACAACATTCCCAGAGAGGTAAGAGCAGAATTATGAATGCATAGAACTGAAGCTTATAATCCATTGCTATCAAACAGGCACACAAACAAAAAAAATTATACAAATAAAATAAAAATCGTCCCATATTTCATACAAGCATATAAACAAACACAAAGCCTACTGCCATAAACAAAATCGAGCGTGATAGTTTTTCATCAACGATTCAACAGGATACAAAAAGCATAAACCTAATACATTAATTCTAGCGTTGTTTATACTGAACAACTCATGATTCAAATTAAGACCCAAAAAAAAAATAACTTGAATTAAGTGAGAAGATGAAGAAATTCAGGGGCTTACTTTGCAAATTAATCTCTGCAAGACATATTTTGGAAAGCCAGAGGCTCAGAACGAATTGTTGTATTCAAGTACTCAGCAAAATTTTAGTAATTTGCTTGAGCTGTGAAGAGTGAGAACCAGAGAGAGAGAGTTCTTTTGCCTGTTGCTTCGATTGCTTCCCTTCGATTCTTTAGTCAATCAATAATACACATCGAAGCCGAAGCAACAAAGAAGAAGAGTACTTGTTGCTTCGATTGCTTCGATTGCTTCAATTTCTACAAGGATTTGTTTCTGTGGGTTACGATGCCACTCCCAAACCCTATAATGTTCCCCGATTGGATTATTCTTTTGCGAGATGGGTTTTGAAGGGATCGGGCGGAATTGATCGAAAGAAATATTTTGAATCGGAGGAGTGTTAGCGGCCGTCTGATGTTGAAGCCAGAATGGAATTGAGACCGTCAGATGCTAAAAAAAAAGTTTCTCTCTCTGCTCTGTTTTATTATATAAACAATTGAAATAGATTATCAGAATAAGTTTCATGCAAGAAGGAATAAAAAATAAAACTTGATCAATCAATTACTTGTAAATAAGGTTTCACCTCCCTTTAGAACTGAATGTAGAAAATTAGCTTGACATCCTTCGATCTTACAAAACTAGGGTTTTCCAATGTAGGTGATGATGTAGATGATATATGTAGATGTAGATGTCCCTAATATCTGACTAATAACATGTATTTATAGTCCTAATATAATATCCTATCTAAAGAAAACATCCTAGTTACATTAGAATTGGAAAAGATATCAAAAGTCCCTAAAAATAAGGAAGTAATCTACTGAAAAACTCAAAAACGCGTTATCCTCAAAATCCGTGCACGTTTTCACCGCCGACGGCGCTCAGCCCCTTGCGCTCAACTACAGAAGCTTCAGAGTCGACAGCGCTAAAAAACAATAGATTCAGCGCTGGCAGCGCTCAACTACAGAGGCTCCAGCGCCGACCGCACTCAATTTAAGCAATTTTAGAGCCGTTGCGCTCAAATTTTCTGTTGCGATGCCCTTTAGAAAAACGGCCATAACTTTCTCATATGAACTCCAATTGAGGCGATTCAAGATGATCTAGAAAGCTAAGACATAGATCTACAACTTTAATTCTTTGAGTTTTCAGAGATACGGGCTGGAGAAAGGTCGAAATCGACCCTGAAATGACTGCTGTGTAAATGGCAAACCGAAAATATGAGGTTCATCGTTCGCTAATAAAAATGTCATAACTTTTGATCCGGGAAGAGTTACGGGATGTGCCATCTATCAAATCGAAGCTCTCGACAAGATCTACAATACAATCTAAGTTCTAAGCCAAGATCATGCATCCTTGAGTCCCAGAAGTTTCTTCATTTCCCTGTTTTTAGCTCCAATTCCTCTTTTCAACACCAATTCCTCCTGTAATCAATAAACACCTTAATAAGTCCATATACACATAAAACATGTAATAAAAACCAAACATAAAAGAATCAAAAATATAGAACATTATGCACTCATCAAATTCCCCCACACTTAGTCTTTACACGTCATCGTGTAAATCAAAACAAAGGTGATATTAACTTCATCAGAGATTCATTTAACCAAACTTTCAAAAGATTCAAATCAATTCCAATCCATGAATATCAACACTAATTAACAGAAAATTTGGTCAAGACTTCATCAATCAATGTATAATAATAACTTTGTCATTCCCCACCGAACATCTCTAACTCAAACTATGTCCACATAAGTATCCTTCCTATGATCTACACACATACTCAACTCAGTTATCATGGAATAACAGCCGCGCACACTGACTCAAAACTCAAAACATATTTCCTCTTGCTATTTTTTCCTTTTTTTCTCAAGAACCATCAACTTCATTTTTTCGCAGTGTGAATGCATTTTTATGCTCCGTTTTCACCTCTTTTTCATTCTTAAGTGAGTGCATTTTATGCTTCATCTCACTTTTCTTCTCACCAACGAGTGCGTTTTACGCTCCACCTCGCTGCATGTGTTTATGGGTGAGTGCGTTTTTACGCTCCATCTTAACCCACCACATGTTTCTCTTTTGCATTTTTTTCTCATTCACTTTTTCAAAAATTGTTCAGATTCCTCTTGTCTTATTTTCTCATGGTCCTACAACAGCATTAGCAGTAAAATAGCTCTAAATAATGAAATCAGTGCACATAGACAACTCCACAGATAAATTAGCCAAATAAGCACATATCTCATGTTCAAGAACTCATGCAATACAAATTCAATTCAAATCAGTTACTATGCATCATGACTTAGTTATCATCATTCATCAACTAATTCCACATCAAACAAATTCTATCAAATTAGCATCAATTTCATTCTTTAACCAAAAACCTTTAAAAACTTAGCCAAACACAATCATTGAGCAAATTGTTTTTAGAGAATTTTCAATTTTTTCACAAAATAACTCCGATTAGATCATAAATTCCTAGAGTAAACCTAAGTAAACCTAAACCCCTCCCCCACACTCAAACCTTACATTGTCCCCAATGTAAGACAATCATGCAAAAGACGAAGTAACTAACTAAAATGCAACTACCAAAATAAAAAGTAAAGGGATAGAAAAATCAAATCTGAAATCTTGGATTGCCTCCCCAGCAGCTGCCCTTGTTTATTGTCATTGGCTCGACATCCTCCCTCTTTCTTCATTCCGCATCCATTGGATCCTCAAGATTCATCACCTCAATATTTTCCACTTGAAAACCTTCATGAAAGGGTTTCAATCTGTGTCCATTCACCTTAAAAAACTTTTCCTGTACTTGGGCTCTGAATTTCAATTGCACCATGAAGAAAAATGTTAGTAAGCACAAAAGGTCCTACCCATCTAGATCTCAACTTACCCGGAAATAATTTGAGCCTGGAATGATAAAGGAGAAATTTTTGTCCCATAACAAAGTTCTTTCGAATGAGCCTGCTATCACGAAAAGCTTTGGTCTTCTCCTTATATATCTTGGAACTCTCATAAGCATCGTTCCTCAATTCTTCCAATTCCGGCAACTGTAGCTTCCGTTGTTCACCAACCTTATCCATCTCTATATTGCATTGCTTGATTGCCCAAAAAGCTCTATGTTCTAGTTCAACAGGCAAGTGACATGGTTTCCCATATACTATCCTGTAAGGTGACATGCCGATCGGGGTTTTGTATGCCGTTCTGTAAGCCCAAAGTGCATCCTCCAACCGCAAACTCCAATCCTTCCTATTAGGGTTGACCACCTTCTCTAAAATGGACTTGATCTCTCTATTGGAAACCTCAGCTTGACCATTACTTTGGGGATGGTAGGATGTAGAAACTTTATGCAAAACATTGTATTTCTTCAATAGCGCAGCTAGCATCCTATTACAAAAATGCGTACCCCTATCACTGATAATGACCCTTGGTGTTCCAAACCTGCAAAATATGTTAGTCTTGACAAAATCTGCAACAGTTTTAGAGTCGTTGGTCCTGGTGGCTTTTGCTTCCACCCATTTAGAGACATAATCAACGGCTAACAAGATATACAAATTACAAAAAAAACAAGAAAAGGACCCATAAAATCAATACCCCAAATATCAAAAATTTCAACCACTAAGATGAGAGTTTGTGGCATTTGATTCCTAACCGGTTCTTTGGCAATTCTCACATGCTTTACAAAATAGGAAAGAGTCTTTGAATAGGTTAGGCCAATAAAAAACCACTATCCAAAACCTTATGAGCAGTCCTCTTAGGTCCAAAGTGTCCTCCACAAGCATATGAGTGACAAAAAGTAAGAATAGATAGGAATTCATGGTCGGGTACACATCTCCTAACAATTTGGTCCCAAAGCAAAAAAATTTCCACAAATATGGGTCCATCCCATACATAATATTTAGCATTGTTCTTGAGTTTTTCTTTTTGGGCTTTAGAATAAACCATCAAGCATATGTTGACTAACAAGGTAATTGACAATGTTTGCAAACCATGGTAATGTTTTATCAATTTTAAACAAATACTCATCTGGAAAAGAGTCCCGTAATGGTAGTGCATCTTCAATCCGCAATAGTCTACTCAAGTGATCTGCTACCATGTTTTTAGCTCCTTTCTTATCCTTGATCTCTAAGTTGAACTCTTGCAACAACAAAATCCACCGTATGATTCGAGGCTTTGAGTCCCTTCTTTGTCAGCAAGTACCTAAGAGCAGCATGATCAGAATAGACAATCACTTTAGTACCAAGTAAATAGGATCTAAACTTGTCTAAAGCAAATACAACCGATAACAATTCTTTTTCAGTTGTAGAGTAATTGCTTTGAGCAACATTTAATGTCCTAGAATCATAATATATGGCATGTAAAACTTTGTTAACCATTTGCCCTAAAATAGCTCTGACTGCATAGTTGCTAGCGTCACACATGATCTCAAAAGGCAAATTCCAGTTAAGTGGTTGGATGATAGGTGCTGAGGTTAAAAGCTTCTTCAATGCGTCAAATGCTTCCTTGCACTCATCATTGAACTAGAACTGCACATCTTTTTGCAGCAACTTACATAGTGGCAAAAGCTAGCTTGGAAAAGTCCTTGATAAATCTTCTATAAAAACCTGCATGGCCAAGAAAAGATCGAATCTCCTGCACATTTGTAGGGTAAGGCAAAGCAGTAATGATTTCTATTTTAGCTTTATCAACTTCTAATCCTTTAGCAGATACTACATGACCAAGTACTATTACCTTGTTCTACCATAAAGTGACATTTTTCCCAATTTAGAACAAGGTTAGTTTCCAAACATCTGTCAAGTACTTTAGTTAAGTTCTCTAAGCATGCATCTAAACGAATCACTATGGATTGTAAAGTCATCCATAAAAACCTTTATACAACTCTCAAGAAGATCAGAAAATATACTTACCATGCACCTTTGAAAAGGTACCTGGTGCATTGCACAGTCCAAAAGACATCCTCCTATAAGCAAATGTACCGAAAAGGCATGTGAAGGTAGTCTTGTCTTGATCTTCTAGGGCAATTACAATCTGGTTGTGACCTGAAAATCTATCCAGAAAATAATAGTAAGTATGGCCAACCAATCTCTCTAACATTTGATCAATAAAGGGAAGAGGGAAATGGTCCTTTCTAGTGACTGTATTTAATTTTCTGTAGTCAATACAGACTCTCCACCCTGTTTGCATCCTTGTTGGCACCAACTCATTGTTATCATTCTGAACGGTAGTGATCCCAGATTTCTTAGGAACGACCTGGACTAGACTCACTCATTGGCTGTCTGAGATTGGGTAGATAATACCTGCATCTAGCAACTTCAGAACTTCTTTCTTTACTACCTCCATCATGGGTGGGTTCAATCTCCTTTGAGCATCTCTGGTAGGTCTCGCTCCTTCCTCCAACAGGATTCTATGCATACAAACAGCCGGGCTTATTCCCTTGATATCTGCAATTTGTCCATCCAAAGACTGTTTTGTGATCCCTTAGAATCCGTAGCAGTTTCTCCTCTTGTGCTGGCGGTCAAATTATTACCAATTATTACAGGTAATGTGTCATTCTCCCCAAGATATGCATACTTTAAATGGGACCGGAAGAGGTTTCAACTCCAAAATAGGTGCCTGTTCAACAGAAGGTAATAATTTAGTATGAGACATATGACGCCCCCAAATTCCGACGTCACTGTCTCGAATTTGGTTCGTCACGTTCTAACTCAATTAACGACATAAACTAGTACAACGGAAATGATAGAAAAAATTACATTGATTTAATATTAATTATTCTCGTCCCAAGGTCTCGCAATCGTTACTACAATACTCTCCAAGAGTCTTGATTCAAACTAAAACATAGTTACAAATACATAATCCATGCCTAAGCTTATTACATAACCGAATCAAAAAATTAAAGCAACATAGTAAATAATCTTCTTCTTAAGGAAGAACAAAGCTATTCCGTAGTTTTGCCCTTTCCCTTATCTTTGCCTGAAGGTTCACACTCGCTCTGCCTTAACTGAAAGGTTTAAAGAAAGCAAGAATGAGCCAACGAATTTGCTCAGCAAGTATATACAATGAGGGTGAACAATATAAAGCTTAAATTTCAAGGGTATATTTATGACAGTAAAAGATGGTTCAAGGATAATAAGAAGAATCAATTGTTATACATAAGAGTCACTATGGACCGAAGAATATCAATAAGATTCATGCGTCTAATCATTTCAAGTCCAAGAATATGAACACTGAGTAGTAACTAAAGGACTAAGAACTCTTGCTAGACTTAATAGTTATTATACTGAGAATCCAATAAAAATAAGTACACAGGTGATCAGCCTATAGTACTCCAGGTTATGCATAAATTTCACATGCTTATAAGTGCGCACGTCGGTTCCCCGACAATATAATTTCCCCTTTAATGAGGGTTGTTCATCTCAGTAGATAAGAGTCCGCACCAAGATAATTGGTTTGGGTAGCTTTTAGACACATGCATATAGGTCCAGCCGAAACAATGGCGTAGACAACTTTACCAACATACACAAGGACATATTGAATCCAACATTTGCAATAAGGTTCAAGGGATATTAATCTCAAACCAACTTCAGAATATGAATGACAATTTATAAAGCATAAAAGTCATTCTCACCAACATATACTTGTACGATATATGAATATACAAGTTTAAGAACTTGCTCAATAAAAAGAGAGGGTTTCGAGTATACTTGCCTTTAGCGTAGTCTACGAATTTAAAGCTTAATGACACGTTGCAATCCTATTGTATAATAGTTATATATGAGAATTCATTAGTCATACAAGTACATAATTCAAATAATTTCACATTACGACTCTACACATGTACGCACAAGTATTACACATTTTTAGTCCCATCTTAGACGCTAATCATGACCATAGACCAACACATCACGTTGTTTGAAATCGTTATCGATCTCGCTTTGAAAACTCATTTAGGAAACTTGTAAACACTTTTAAATCTTGGTCCTATATGGTCTTAACATGGTCACATAATAGAAGTCTCAGTTTAATCATGTACTAAAGCTTAATGCACACACACACACACACACACGCACTTCATTTTCAGATTAGCAACAAAATAGTCAGAGTGTACTGCAGGACTGCGCGGCCACGCTGCTCCCTGTTAGTTCCAGAGCTGGCTTTTCTCTTGCATGTTCTTAGCTTAACTTTTATCATACAATGCTACTGATACCTAACGTACATACACGTCAAAAGTTATAACTTTCAGTTGAATATCTAGCATGCTTGTCCTAAGCCATTTCCAATATTTTCACTTCATTAGAAATTCACAAGGTAACATGCTTAATCATACTTGTGAGCATAACGATCATGTCCAGAGGCATATGAATCCATTTATACATGCTTGCAAGGTCGAAACAGAATTTACACAACGTTTTGGCAACAGTAGTTCTCACGTATTAGGTTTTCTTGAAAATTTCACGTTAGACTAACTAAACTTGCTTAACATCTCTATGTGACTCTCCGTATATATTTATACATATATGTAGACCACATATACATGCTTGTAAGCTCAGAACATCAAAAAATACAAAGTTCGTTAAGTTTTACTTCCAACACTTCAAGTTCTTCTTTAGAAAATCGTTAGAACCAAGCTAACACAACTCATATCATGTAAGACCATTTCAGACCATAATACCAGATACACACATGGGCTTATTTAAGCTAAACTAACATGCTCATGACACCTGAAGGCTTAAAAAAATTCGAATTTTACTCTGGTGCATGGCGCGGCCGCGCTGCTCCTCGGCAGAACCAGGGAACTCCCTGTATCGGCCAAAATTTTCAAAACCAAAATCAACCCAAACAATAATTTAATGCATACCCACCTCACATAAAGTCTACAACCATGATATTAAGCATACCTAACATGATTCTAACTGCTTAAAACAAGTAACCAACTAAATTCAAGAATTAATTTCACCATTCATGCTATTTTTCCATATTTTCGCATACTTAGCGATTGATCACGCTACGAACTCATTTCTGAACCAAATTGGTCCGTCTAGCTTTTCGTTGTTTTCGTATTTAACCATACTAACAATGTATAACAACCAATTTCAGATTACTATGACTTAGTTCATAAAATTTTCGTACATTCAAGGCATGTATTACATGACATTTCTGAAATTTGCAAAACTTGAATCTTAGCATCCTAGAACAAGATTAACACCTCAATATTATGTATATAACATAACTAACATCATGATATCTAATTATTAATCCAGCTAACACATAATTTGCAAATATCCCAAGAATTTGTATTTAGAACTTAAGAAATTAAGAACACAGTTTAATGGAGTTTTACCTCTTGAAGCTAATTTAACTCTCTGATGCTATCAACTGATACTTATTCACTTACTCACTCTCCAATGGAACTCAACTCAGATTTTCTAGCACCCAAAATGAAGAAAAGAAAGCCTCAATTTATAGAGTTCCTTTTGTCCAAAATCAGATTTTTCCCATTGATTCAAACCAATGGAAGAAGGAAGAAAGAAGAAGATGAAGGTTAATGAGAAGTTGGTAGTTTACTATTTGAACCACTTCCCCTTTCATCATGAATCTGAGGTTTGTATGGCTGATTTTGAGGAGAAGGAAGAATAGGATAGCCTTAGGCTTTTTGCAAAACACGTGAATGAGGATTTGGGCAAGAAGGTGACTCTCATTGTGGGACAAGAGCAAAAACTCAGCATTCTTTTTTCCAAACAAGCCTTATTAGCATACTCTGATTTAAAAGCAACTTAGGTCAAGATGTATTAAATATTGAAATGCTACAACATTGCATCAATAGAGTCACATGTACACATATCATATAATCCATGTACATTTATTAAAGTATAATCTAATAAATTACTGACACCTAGATAATTAATATTCATTATTGTTCCATAGTATATTTATTACAATAAACATTTAAGTATGGAAATAATTATCATATAGCAAGTATTAATTACCTTATATAATTTAAATGCACATCACACATCAAGACGTCACATAGGATGATCATGCAATTTAAATGTCACGCATATCTCACCTTATTTAATGAATTATATGAATACTCACACATGCTAATGTTACAGAAAGAAATATCATTACACATAACATTTAATTAATAAACGAAGGTTATTAGCCACACGATAATTAGTTAACTAAGATAGCATCAATAAATTCTTTTCTAGTTAAATTACTTCTTTAATAATTCAACAAGAAATCATTTTATCACATCACTACCAAAAAGGACATATCACGTATACTCATATTTCGAAATAAATATTCAACTTAAATAGAAAAAATCAATATTAATATTATCTAAAATTCTCGGGTATTAACATCCTCTCCCCCTTATAAGAATTCCGTCCTCGGAATTGATACAAGGTTACACAAACAAATGGGGATAATCCCTACTCATCTTACTCTCTAACTCCCCACGTAGCCTCCTCGGCGTCGTGGTTTCTCCAAACTACTTTTACAGAAAGATATAACTTTATTCCCTCAAGGTTTGCTCGTAGGTCAGATTCTTCTCTATTCCTATCTAATACTTGGACAGGAATTTTCTCGTAGGTCAGATTCTTCTCTACCTGAATCGGCTCATAGGAAATCACGTGCTTATAGTCGGGTCTGTACGGGCGTAACACGGAGATGTGAAAACACGTTATGGATGTGTTTCCAGTTCAGGCGGTAAAGCTACCATATACGCTACTTTCGCCTACTCGCTTCAAGACTTCTAATGGGTCCTATGAACCTCAGACTCAATTTTCCTTTCTTGCCGAATCTGATTTTTCCTTTCCAGGGCGACACTTTCAAGAATACGAAACTACCGACTTCAAAGTCTCGGCTCTGACGATGCAAATTCGCATACTTCTTCTGGTGATCTTGAGCGGCTACTAATCTGGCTCTTATCGTTGACATCACATCGGCTGTCTGTTGAACTATCTCCGACCCCAAAAGTCGTCGTTCTCCGACTTCATCCCAACACAACGGTGTTCTGCACTTTCTTCCGTAGAGGGCTTCGTACGGTGGCATACCGATGCTCGCGTGGTAACTATTAGTGTAAGCGAATTCTACTAAGGGTAAGTGGTCATCCTAGTTTCCCTTGAAATCCATTATGCAAGCTCGAAGCATATCTTCTAGCGTTTGTATGGTTTGTTCACTCTGTCCGTCTATCTGAGGATGATAAGCGATACTTAACCTCAATTGTGTCCCCATTCTTTCTTGCAGGCTCTTTCAAAAATTTGACATGAAGCGCGAGTCTCGATCGGAAACGATTGACACCAACACTCCATATCGCGAAACTATTTCCTTTACGTACAAATTTGCTAATTGGTTAAGGTTGAAATGAATCTTAATTGGTAGAAAATGAGTTGTCTTCGTTAGTCGATCCACGATAACCTAAATGGCATCAAAACCCTTCTGTGTGACCGGAGGTCGCACCGCGAAGTCCATCGTAATGTGCTCCCATTTTCACTCCGGTATTTCCAGCGGTTGAAGTAGACCACTCGGCCTCTGATGCTCTGCTTTGACTCGTTGGCAAGTAAGACATCTACTAACATACTTTGCAACCTCTCGCTTCAGATTTGGCCACTAAAAATATTGTTGAAGATCCCGGTACATTTTCGTTCCTCCAGGATGAACAGAATATGCCGTGTTATGTGCCTCGTGCAAAATGTCTTCTCTTAGTTCAGCCATAGCTAGCACCCACACTCGGTTCTCAAATCTCAAAATACCATCCTTATCCATTCGAAATTTTTCTTCCTCATCTCCCGCTATCCGTTTCTTTATCTTCCCGCACTCCTCATCCTTTTCTTGTGCTTCCTTTATTCGATCCAATAAGGTTGGACGAGCTTCCATTACAAACAACTTCTCACTGGGCCCTCGAGGTCCCCTAACTTCTATTTCCAATTTCTCCATGTCTCTTATTAACTCCTCTTGAGTTATTAACTTCGACAATTTCTCCCTTCCTTTCCTGCTCATCGCGTCAACTACTACGTTGGCTTTTCCCAGGTGATAAAGAATTTCGCAGTCGTAATCCTTGATTAATTCCAACCACCTCCTTTGTCTCATATTTAACTCCTTCTGTGTGAAGATGTATTTCAGACTCTTGTGGTCCGTATATATCTCACATTTTTCTCCGTACAGGTAGTGCCTCCAAATTTTTTACGCAAAAACTACTGCCGCTAGCTCCAAGTCATGGATAGGGTATCATTTTTCGTAATCCTTCAATTGTCGTGACACATACGCAATGACCTTACCGTGTTGCATAAGCACACAACCGAGTCCTTTATGCGACGCATCACTATACACCACAAATCCTCCCGTACCATCTGGTAAAGATAATACATGTGCCTCACTTAACCTCTTATTCAGTTCTTGGAAACTCTCTTCGTATTTGTCTGTCCACACAAATTTTGCCGTCTTTCTCGTTAGATTAGTTAACGGAGTCGCTATCTTAGAAAAATCTTGGATAAATCTTCGATAGTACCCAGCTAACCCTAAGAAACTTCTTACTTCTGTCGGCGTCCTCGGTCGTTCCCAACTATTAACAGCCTCCACCTTCGCAGGGTCTACTGAAATCCCATTCTTGTCTATCACGTGTCCCAAGAATTGGACCTTCTCCATCCAAAATTCACACTTGGAAAATTTCGCGTACATCTTCTCCTTCCTTAATGTATCCAACACTGTCTTCAAATGTTCGGCATGCTCCTCTTTGGTTTTTGAGTAGATTAGAATATCGTCGATGAAAACTACCACAAACTTATCCAAGTATGGCTTGAAAACTCGGTTCATCAAGTCCATGAATGCTGCTGGAGCGTTGGTCAAACTGAACGACATCACTAAAAATTCGTAATGTCCATATCGGGTTCGAAATGCTATCTTCGGAACGTCTTCCTCTTGTACCTTCAGTTAATAATAACCCGTTCGTAGATCTATCTTAGAGAAACACTTTACTCCCTTCAATTGATCGAAAAGGTCATCTATCCTCGGTAACGGATACTATTCTTGATCGTTACTTTGTTCAACTCTCGATAGTCGATTACAAAGCCTCATCGATCCATCCTTCTTTTTAACGAATAACACTGGTGCTCCCCAATGAGACACACTCGGCCGAATATAACCCTTATCTAGCAGTTCTTGTAATTGTATCATCAATTCCTTCATCTCCACCGGTGCCATACGATACGGAGCTTTCGAAATTGGTGCAGTTCCTGGTGCTAGGTCTATTACGAACTCGATTTCTCTGTCTGGCGGAAGGCCAGACAGATCATCTGGAAACACGTCTTGAAATTCTCTCACTACTGATATATCTTTCATTTCCACTCCTTTCCTTTGAGTATCCACTATATAAGCTAGATAACCCACACATCCTTTCTTTAACCGTTTCTTGGCCTGCATCATCGTAAGGCAACAGGATTGCTTTAAGCGATGAGCTACCTTTAAATACTACCTTAGACCGATTTAAAGTCTGAAGGTTCACACTTTTCTTTTAACAATCGATCATCGCAGCGTGGCTGGATAACCAATCCATTCCCAATATTATGTCAAACTCTCCCAATCTTATCGGAATCAAATCTACACTTAGTTCGTGACCTCTAATGTTTGCAGAACAATTACGATAAACGAACTCTACGGGAATTACTTCCTTATTCGCAATCTCTATACTCAAAGGATTTTCTAATCGTTCTTGGGGTAAGTTTAAACGCGTAGAAAAATCTTCAGACACAAAGGAACAGGTAGCACCCGAATCAAATAATACATAAGTATTTATATTATTGATTGGTATAATACCTGACACTACGTCCTTTGCAGCAACTGCGTCTTGGACAGTCATGTTAAAAGTTCGGGCCATCGAGCGGTTGGGTTGTGCTGGTCCACCTATCATCAGCTTGCTTCCCCCTTGATTGCCATTTCCCCCGGTGTTCCCCTTCTTCGGGCAGTCCTTGACCTGGTGTTCAGTCGAGCCGCAACCAAAACATCCTCGGATTTTCTTCGGCTTTGGACAATGGGGTGCAATGTGCCCTTCCTGGCCGCAGTTGAAACAGACACCGCGTCCCTTCCAGCATTCCCCTTAATGATTCTTTCCACATTTCGGGCATACCTCAACTTTCTTCTTAAATCCTCCCTGATAGCTTCCCGACTGGTTGCTTCGGTTGTTGTTGTTGTTATTATTGCTATCCCACCTTCTCTTTCCTAAGTTACTTCCCCCGCTACTACTTCTTCCACGAGTTTCTCCTCCAGTGTTTTTGTTCTTCTTTCCCTTATTGTACTGACTTAGTGCTTCACTACCTCCCTCGGCAATGATCGTTTTCTCCAACAGTGTGGCGAACAAATCGATTTGAAGAACTAACACCTTGTTGAATAACCAAGGTTTCAGCCCTAACTCAAAGCGTCTAGCCTTCCTTTCTTCGGTGTCGACATAATGCGTAGCAAATTATGCGAGCTCGTTGAATCTTGCTGCATACTGAGCTACCGTCATTTCTTGGCCATGCAGGTTTTTATAGAAGATTTATCAAGGACTTTTCCAAGCTAGCTTTGCCACTATGTAAGTTGCTGCAAAAAGATGTGCAGTTCTAGTTCAATGATGAGTGCAAGGAAGCATTTGACGCATTGAAGAAGCTTTTAACCTCAGCACCTATCATCCAACCACTTAACTGGAATTTGCCTTTTGAGATCATGTGTGACGCTAGCAACTATGCAGTCAGAGCTATTTTAGGGCAAATGGTTAACAAAGTTTTACATGCCATATATTATGCTTCTAGGACATTAAATGTTGCTCAAAGCAATTACTCTACAACTGAAAAAGAATTGTTATCGGTTGTATTTGCTTTAGACAAGTTTAGATCCTATTTACTTGGTACTAAAGTGATTGTCTATTCTGATCATGCTGCTCTTAGGTACTTGCTGACAAAGAAGGACTCAAAGCCTCGAATCATACGGTGGATTTTGTTGTTGCAAGAGTTCAACTTAGAGATCAAGGATAAGAAAGGAGCTAAAAACATGGTAGCAGATCACTTGAGTAGACTATTGCGGATTGAAGATGCACTACCATTACGGGACTCTTTTCCAGATGAGTATTTGTTTAAAATTGATAAAACATTACCATGGTTTGCAAACATTGTCAATTACCTTGTTAGTCAACATATGCTTGATGGTTATTCTAAAGCCCAAAAAGAAAAACTCAAGAACAATGCTAAATATTATGTATGGGATGACCCATATTTGTGGAAATTTTGCTTTGACCAAATTGTTAGGAGATGTGTACCCGACCATGAATTCCTATCTATTCTTACTTTTTGTCACTCATATGCTTGTGGAGGACACTTTGGACCTAAGAGGACTGCTCATAAGGTTTTGGATAGTGGTTTTTATTGGCCTAAACCTATTCAAAGACTCTTTCCTATTTTGTAAAGCATGTGAGAATTGCCAAAGAACCGGTTAGGAATCAAATGCCACAAACTCTCATCTTAGTGGTTGAAATTTTTGATATTTGGGGTATTGATTTTATGGGTCCTTTTCTTGTTTTTTTTGTAATTTGTATATCTTGTTAGCCGTTGATTATGTCTCTAAATGGGTGGAAAGCAAAAGCCACCAGGACCAACGACTCTAAAAACTGTTGCAGATTTTGTCAAGACTAACATATTTTGCAGGTTTGGAACACCAAGGGTCATTATCAGTGATAGGGGTACGCATTTTTGTAATAGGATGCTAGCTGCGCTATTGAAGAAATACAATGTTTTGCATAAAGTTTCTACATCCTACCATCCCCAAAGTAATGGTCAAGCTGAGGTTTCCAATAGAGAGATCAAGTCCATTTTAGAGAAGGTGGTCAACCCTAATAGGAAGGATTGGAGTTTGCGGTTGGAGGATGCACTTTGGGCTTACAGAACGGCATACAAAACCCCGATCGGCATGTCACCTTACAGGATAGTATATGGGAAACCATGTCACTTGCCTGTTGAACTAGAACATAGAGCTTTTTGGGCAATCAAGCAATGCAATATAGAGATGGATAAGGTTGGTGAACAACGGAAGCTACAGTTGCCGGAATTGGAAGAATTGAGGAACGATGCTTATGAGAGTTCCAAGATATATAAGGAGAAGACCAAAGCTTTTCGTGATAGCAGGCTCATTCGAAAGAACTTTGTTATGGGACAAAAATTTCTCCTTTATCATTCCAGGCTCAAATTATTTCCGGGTAAGTTGAGATCTAGATGGGTAGGACCTTTTGTGCTTACTAACATTTTTCTTCATGGTGCAATTGAAATTCAGAGCCCAAGTACAGGAAAAGTTTTTAAGGTGAATGGACACAGATTGAAACCCTTTCATGAAGGTTTTCAAGTGGAAAATATTGAGGTGATGAATCTTGAGGATCCAATGGATGCGGAATGAAGAAAGAGGGAGGATGTCGAGCCAATGACAATAAACAAGGGCAGCTGCTGGGGAGGCAATCCAAGATTTCAGATTTGATTTTTCTATCCCTTTACTTTTTATTTTGTAGTTGCATTTTAGTTAGTTACTTCGTCTCTTTGCATGATTGTCTTACATTGGGGACAATGTAAGGTTTGAGTGTGGGGGAGGGGTTTAGGTTTACTTAGGTTTACTCTAGGAATTTATGATCTAATCGGAGTTATTTTGTGAAAAAATTGAAAATTCTCTAAAAACAATTTGCTCAATGATTGTGTTTGGCTAAGTTTTTAAAGGTTTTTGGTTAAAGAATGAAATTGATGCTAATTTGATAGAATTTGTTTGATGTGGAATTAGTTGATGAATGATGATAAACTAAGTCATGATGCATAGTAACTGATTTGAATTGAATTTGTATTGCATGAGTTCTTGAACATGAGATATGTGCTTATTTGGCTAATTTATCTGTGGGAGTTTGTCTATGTGCAACTGATTTCATTATTTAGAGCTATTTTACTGCTAATGCTGTTGTAGGACCATGAGAAAATAAGACAAGAGGAATCTGAACAATTTTTGAAAAAGTGAATGAGAAAAAAATGCAAAAGAGAAACATGTGGTGGGTTAAGATGGAGCGTAAAACGCACTCACCCATAAACACATGCAGCGAGGTGGAGCGTAAAACGCACTCGTTGGTGAGAAGAAAAGTGAGATGAAGCATAAAATGCACTCACTTAAGAATGAAAAAGAGGTGAAACGGAGCATAAAATGCATTCACCTGCGAAAAAATGAAGTTGATGGTTCTTGAGAAAAAAGGAAAAAAATAGCAGAGGAAATATGTTTTGAGTTTTGAGTCAGTGTGCGCGGCTGTTATTCCATGATAACTGAGTTGAGTATGTGTGTAGATCATAGGAAGGATACTTATGTGGACATAGTTTGAGTTAGAGATGTTCGGTGGGGAATGACAAAGTTATTATTATACATTGATTGATGAAGTCTTGACCAAATTTCTGTTAATTAGTGTTGATATTCATGGATTGGAATTGATTTGAATCTTTTGAAAGTTTGGTTAAATGAATCTCTGATGAAGTTAATATCACCTTTGTTTTGATTTACACGATGACGTGTAAAGACTAAGTGTGGGGGAATTTGATGAGTGCATAATGTTCTATATTTTTGATTCTTTTATGTTTGGTTTTATTACATGTTTTATGTGTATATGGACTTATTAAGGTGTTTATTGATTACAGGAGGAATTGGTGTTGAAAAGAGGAATTGGAGCTAAAAACAGGGAAATGAAGAAACTTCTGGGACTCAAGGATGCATGATCTTCTGGCTTAGAACTTAGATTGTATTGTAGATCTTGTCGAGAGCTTCGATTTGATAGATGGCACATCCCGTAACTCTTCCCGGATCAAAAGTTATGACATTTTTATTAGCGAACGATGAACCTCATATTTTCGGTTTGCCATTTACACAGCAGTCATTTCAGGGTCGATTTCGACCTTTCTCCAGCCCGTATCTCTGAAAACTCAAAGAATTAAAGTTGTAGATCTATGTCTTAGCTTTCTAGATCATCTTGAATCGCCTCAATTGGAGTTCATATGAGAAAGTTATGGCCGTTTTTCTAAAGGGCATCGCAACAGAAAATTTGAGCGCAACCGGCTCTAAAATTGCTTAAATTGAGTGCGGTCGGCGCTGGAGCCTCTGTAGTTGAGCGCTGCCAGCGCTGAATCTATTGTTTTTTTAGCGCTGTCGACTCTGAAGCTTCTGTAGTTGAGCGCGGGCTGAGCGCCGTCGGCGGTGAAACGTGCACGGATTTTGAGGATACGCGTTTTTGAGTTTTTTCAGTAGATTACTTCCTTATTTTTAGGGACTTTTGATATCTTTTCCAATTCTAATGTAACTAGGATGTTTTCTTTAGATAGGATATTATATTAGGACTATAAATACATGTTATTAGTCAGATATTAGGGACATCTACATCTACATATATCATCTACATCATCACCTACATTGGAAAACCCTAGTTTTGTAAGATCGAAGGATGTCAAGCTAATTTTCTACATTCAGTTCTAAAGGGAGGTGAAACCTTATTTACAAGTAATTGATTGATCAAGTTTTATTTTTTATTCCTTCTTGCATGAAACTTATTCTGATAATCTATTTCAATTGTTTATATGCTAATTGATTTCATTAATTTAATATGGCTAATTGGATTAGTTTGATCATTAACATATGCTAGATTAAGGAGTAATATTACGTGTAATTGATAGTATTTCCCTGTCACCAGTAAGCAATTAGTAATATTGATTGTGTCAGAGCTTTTGATTATTACTAAGGTTATCAGGAAGCAAGTTAAATAAACTGAACTTGTGTGTTTATTGCTTGAATTAGCCTAATTCTCTAGTCCTTAATGCTGCTGTCATATTAAATCTAAAGAGCTTGTTTTAGGTTATATGATAGTTAGAATCTCGTAAAGAGCTTGTTTTATTCAGTGAATATCTAAGGAGAATTTCAGATAGCAGAGCTTATTGTTATCTAGGGCTAATAGTTTCATTGAAAGGTAAATAATAATAATTTGGTTGATTAATTACTGTGATTTGGTGGATCTGAACTAAAGAACTGAACTTGTTTATTTATTGGTTAAGCTTATTACTCGATTTTGTTTAGTTAGATAATTGATTTTCAAAACCCCCCATATTTTGTCATTGAATAGATTTTAAACACGTACTCCTTGTGAGATCGATCCTTGCTTACTACTGTGTTAATTGTTGAATTTGTGAACAGAAAGTGAGGTTAATTTAGGTGTGTTAAACGACAGCTCCCATAACTCAAGAATAAAATCAATAAAATTCACGATTTAACTATAACATGTAAAATGAAATAGAAAGATTCAGGTGAAAATATATTTAAATGAAACACAAGATATTAAGGATATTCTACTAATTTTAG
This sequence comes from Aralia elata, assembly GCA_034770075.1. NCBI lineage: Eukaryota > Viridiplantae > Streptophyta > Magnoliopsida > Apiales > Araliaceae > Aralia > Aralia elata. The sequence continues at coordinate 25,837,229 of CM068381.1, forward strand.
GGATTTTCACCATTTAATAATAAGGTTATGGAAACAAACAATAATTTCTTACCATAAATAGAGAAATATGAAAGAAAACGATATCCCTTGACGAGTACAAAAGAAATGATATCTCATACGAGTATGAAAGAAAATAATATCACTTATGAGTATGAAAGAATGTACGAAACTGCAAATGAATTTTCACCCGTCATGCGGTAATCCGCGTAGACAGATCATTTCCACAAAAGACTAATAAGAAATGAATACGAAGGGTTATTCACCAAACATGCGGTAGTCCGCGTAGTCAGGTTATTCTCATAAGTTAATACATGGAATAGAATGACAACCCTTATGAGTATGAAGTAAAATAATATCACTTACGAATGTGAAAGCAAATGATATTACATACGAGTATGAAATAAATGATATCCCCTACCTTAGTAGGAGACTAGATCTGACTGGTAATAAAGGAGATTATCTTGTGAAAATATTGCACTATAGGCTACACTCAAAGTATCCTTACACTCAAAAGAAATACGCACAATTTTATAGAAGAAAATTTTTTTGATTCTGGTGTGATTTTCATTTCTCAACTAAGCAACCTATTTATAGGAGAATGGCAGCGTACTATTTAAGAAAAATCACGGACAAAACAATTGAAAGTTCACGGGCGAAGAATTCCGTCTGATTTTTCACTGTGCAATAAAATATTCTAATAAAACAAATAACTTTATATATAATATAATATATTCTAATTATAACCTAACAAAACAAACAACTTTATATATAATTTAAAAAGTTTTCTGTTTTATATGAAAATTTTCCTCTTGGGAGAAGAGGACTATGTTTTGATCTTCACTGTAATATACGTGATTTTTTTTCATTTAATACACAACAAATTTAGCAAAAAAAATAATTTAATAAAATTCGGCCGATGGCTTTGACAAATGGCAAGGGTGGGTCCTATGGAATAAAAGCCAAACTTACAACAAACGCTTCATGACAAACCCTAAAAATTGAACAAATAACTACCACACATCACTTATCTATAATCAACACATTTTTAATCTTGCAACAATTATTCACCATTAATAATATAGACTTACAATATTGACAACCAGATCATTCCAGGAAAAAAGGGGGTCATTCCGTATATACGACGCGCAATTAAATAACTCATTTCCTTGACAGAACTTCTAGACATTGTCAATAATGCTAACTGGTCTAATAATATCATATCAAATAATATGAGTTACTGTGTCGTGACAAATCACCGATTTAATAATATAAAATGCTATGCAGATGTTATTGTAACAATTATTGAGTTAAAATGTTGTGCAATTGCTACTTTATTAATTATTGATTCAATAATATGAAATACTGTACAATACCGTGTGCTACTGTTCTTTTATTACCGGGTATTTCAACAGTTGCAAGTGATAATACTGTTGATAAAATATTGTCGTTTTCAGTATTCGACAATTAGTCGTTGTGGGGCCCACCAATATTTTGTTATTTCGGCGCCGTCATACTTTCATACTTTTACCGAATATAATATTCTCCGACAAAAAGAATATTCCCCGATATACTGTTTATCAGATAAATTTGCATATATCACCCTTCACTATAACATTATAACAATTAAACAGTTTACTATTTAGAATAATAATCATAGAGAAAAATAAAATCTTATTCATAAAAGTCGGGGTCTTACATTTACTGTGGAATATGCATTACGCTTCACCTTTAAGCTCTCTAAAATGAGGCAGAATATGAAGCATTGATCTCAGGTTTAAAGTTAGCTGAAGCTATGAAGGTTGAGAACTTAGTAGCCCACAATGATTCATAACTCGTGGTCAAACAAGTGACAAGAGAGTACGAAACTAAAGACCCACAAATTATCAGGTATTTGGAAAAGGCTAAATGTCTTATTAACAAACTTCAAAAGTTCACTCTCCTCAGAATTCCTAATGAAGAAAATTCTAAGGCGGACACTCTCCCCCGCCTAGCATCATCAGACTTATCAAAACACATAAGAGTGGTGTACGTTAAAATACTGAAAGTTCTCAACATTGATAAAGAAGAGGTTATGGAAATCAATGAAGAGTCTTCTTAGGTGGATCTAATTCTCTCATACCTTAAGGATGATAAACTACTAGTGGACAAAGGCCAAGCACGAAGCATAGTATACGAGATACACACTTATTGAGGGTAAGCTTTATAAAAGGTCTTTCACCATGCTTATCTTCGTTCCTTACATCCCACAGAAACCCAGTATGTCCTTGTAGAAGTACATGAGGGTATATGTGGACATCACTTGGGAGGACGGGCATTACACAAAATGTTACGACAAGGTTATTATTAGCCTACAATGAAGGTCGATGTAGTGGCTTACGTTCAAAAGTGTGACAAGTGCCAAAGATTTTCGGTACAACATGTACCTACAACCCCAATGCAGAACATTGTTAGTCTTTTACCGTTTGCCACATGGGGCATAGATATCATGGGGCCATTCACTCTTGCAACAGGTCAGCGAAAATTCCCCATTGTAGTTATTAATTACTTTACTAAATGGGTAGAAGCAGAACCATTAGCCACCATTATAAAGGCTAGTATCGAGAATTCATATGAAAAAAGTGTGATATGTCGATTTTTTTGCCAAGAGTTTTAATCATGGATAATGGAACACACTTCACTGGAAAAAAATTCTCAAATTATGTGAGGACTTACACATTGATCACCGTTATGCTGCCGTTAAGTATCCACAAGCCAATGGACAAACTGAAGTGACTAATAAAATCTTACTAGATGGTTTAAAGAAGAGACTTGACGATGCCAAAGGTTTACGAGTAGAAGAGCTCCTAAAAATGTTATGGGCATACTACAACTCCAAGGATAACAACAGGGGAGTTGCCACTCACACTCACTTATGGAACAAAGGCTTTAGCACTGGTGGAGATGGAACTTCCCTCACTTAAACTTGAAAGCTTCAATGAGGAAACCAATGAACAAGGCCTCAAGGCAAACTTAGACTTTTTAGACGAAACTCAAAATGAAGCACGGGTTACTTGCTTACCAAAGAAGAGTAGTCCAATATCATAATTCTCGAGTTAGGCTGAAGGAGTTTAAAGTGGAAGATCTAGTCTTACGACTTACATCAGCTTCCAACCCCAACATGTCTGGGGGAAAGCTAGCGCCAACAGGGGAAGGACCCGACGAGGTCACTAAAGTTGTTAGACTTGGAACTTATCATCTTTAGGCACTAAGTGGGAAAACCAATCCCAAGGGCATATAATGCAATTAATCTTCGAAAGTACTATCAGTAGCTCTAGTAGTTTCTTTTTAAGTAGCACTCATAGGCTTTACTTTAGTAACTTTATTATGTTTTGTTCCAAGTGGTAGTAGCACTCTATAGTTATATTGCTTATTACTAGTAGAATAGTCAGTTTCTCAAACAAAGTTGTTACTTTCCTCAATTAGTTATCAATAAAAATAATTTTGTTTCTTTATATCTGTTATGCATTACCTCCTCTAACTCCCCTACTTGAGGAGGCAAAGTAGAGTAAAGGAAATAAATAAAGTTAATAATCCAAGTCAGGAATTTAATCTCCAAAAGTCCTCCACAAGAAGGTAAAAGACCTCCCGAAGAGGCACTCGGTAACCCTATGGGGCCGAGGAGACTACACATCGATTCCTGATGAAGTAATATTCCATCACATGTCGAATACATCTCACAAAAGATCTCTTGAAGAGGCACTCGGTAACCCTATGGGGTCGAGAAGACTACACATCGATAGCTGATGAAGTAATATTCCATCACACATCGATCACTTCTCATTAAAAACTTCCCAAAGAGACACCTAGTAACCTCATAGGACTAGGACATGTAATAGATTATGATACAATAAGAATTCATAATCTTTTGCTCAATGCCCGCTTTAGGGTACCCACATTGGGGTGTCTTGACGAAGAAAATTTCCATAATTTATAATACTTTGCTTGATGCACATTTTAGGGTACCCACCTTGGGTGTCTTGACGACCGAAATTTCCACGAATTCATAATCCTTTGCTTCATGCACGATTTAGGGTACCCACCTTGGGATGTCTTGACGACGAAAATTTCTACAAATTCATAAGTTTTTACTCGACGCCTGCTTTAGGGTACCCACCTTGGGGTGTTTTAACGACAAAAATTTCCACAAATTCATAATACTTTGCTCGATGCACGCTTTAGGGTACCCACCTTGGGGTGTCTTGACGATGGAAATTTTCACGAATTCGTAATCCTTTGCTTCACGCATACCAACGATGGAAATTTTCACGAATTCGTAATCCTTTGCTTCACGCATGCTTTAGGGTACCCACCTTGGGGTGTCTTGACAACAAAATTTTTCATGAATTCATAAGCCTTTGTTTGATGCACGCTTTAGGGTACCCACCTTGGGTTATCTTGACGATGGACATTTCCACGAATTCCTAAGCCTTTGCTTGACACACACTTTAGGGTACCCACCTTGGGGTGTCTTGATAATGGGGATTTCAAAAGAATCCACATCCTTTTGCTTGTCCCATATTTGTGATACACACCTTATGATATCGAATTAAGGTAAATCATCTTAAACTATTTTTAGTTTATATGTTCTATATACTTGGAAACATAAAAAGAATAACAACAATGTCAAATATAAGCAAAAGGTTTCATTCCATTAATGAAAGCATTACATAGCATTAATATTAAAGGCCTTCTACAATGATCATCATGCAGCATAGAAAGAAGAATAAAGATACGTAGAAGCTTATATGGCTATTCTACGTAGCTAGAACCTAAAGAGCTAGTCTCCTACTCATCATCTTCATCCTCACAAGTTTCACCATAAAAAGTATTCTCAAAAGAAGTAATGGTTGGAGCCTTAGCCTTGGCAGCAGCCATTTTTCTTAACTCCTCCTCGAATGGGTCCGAGCAAAACTTGGGACTACCTCTGGATAGACACCTCGCACTTTTTCAATAGATGCACCCCAAATACTCTGCAAAGCATCCTCTTAACGGGAAATTGTGTAATCCTCAGCAGCAGCTTTCCACTCATCAGACTTCTTGTAAGCCTCTATAGCAATAGCTTCAACATCGGACATTTACAAACGCAAGCCCTCAAGCTCTGCAATTAACTCACTAATTCTTGCTTTAGTCGCTTTGGCATCATTTTGTACCTTTTTCTTTGTCTTGGAGTACTTGTCCATTGCCTCTGCACGAGCACGTTGCTCGTCCTGAACAACTTTGGTAAGCTCTAAGACTTCCTTTCCAATCTTCCTTTCTCCTTTAATGCCTTATCCATTCGGATGATCATCTGGGCTTGACAGATATAACTCTATAAAATAAGGAAAGAATGCAAATGTCAAGAGTAACAAAAAATAATAACAAAAAATGCTTAAATACATCATGAGGAAAAGGAAAATATGTATCGTCGTGAAGGATTGACAAGAAAACTCAAAGAAATTCTCTTTAGGTAGCATATTGACTATTGCTAAGTCAATCGGGGTCACACCTTTTGTAAGCATCTCCCTTGCAACATAAGACTGTCCAATAGCAGAGTCAGAGTTCCGCACCGACCACTTCAGGTGAAAGGATTTATCATAGGAAACATTATTACCCTTTCCCCTCACTTGGACCTCATCCAAGTCCAAAGGTGGTAGAACATCATCACTTGGAAACTGCGCACCATCTGTGCCACCCATCTCTCTACGACGCTTAGATTGAGGAGTAGGAGGTGATACAGATTTTCCTAAAGAGGTTTTCTTATATTTTCTTTATTTGGTGGTACCTAAAGTTTTAGTCAAAAACTTGAGATTGTATTCCTTATTTTCATAAATAGTGGAATTATTTGGAGTTTGTTTCGAGATTGTTTACCTCTTATCATTTAAGGAGATTTTTCATGTAAGTAAATATTGTTATTCTTGTGTTGCTGTTGTTATTTTATTCTTAGCACGATAATAATATTGTCATTATTTTCGGGATCTTAAATTTAAGTAAAGACAGGTGTAAGGATTAATTAAAATGAAGGAATAATAAGATCCATGTCATGACTTATTTACACAAAATGAAATTAAAATTCATACATCTGAAGCGTGATAGAACCTTTGGTATGGAAAACCTTCTACAATTGATCTTCCTCTGCAACCCAACGGTGTCTCCGAACTACATTCCTTGTGGGATGAGAACGGAGCCCAAATCCACTATTCGTAATAGGTAGGGTTTGGTCAGTGTTGGGAGAGGTTACTGATAAAAGTTTCTAGGGTTTTGGGCCAACTTACTAATCGTGTCAACTGAGGAGAGGAGACGTGAGTCTTATAGGTCGAAGTGGTTGAACCACTCCCCTACAATCTCTCTAACTCTTAGTTACGTAATTGACTTAGTCAATATCTCAAGCTGGCTAATAAACCAAATGGGTCGGACCCTCCATGGGCGCCCCATTTGGATACCCAAAATCTAACATCTCTCACTCGCCCATGGCAGGGACGACGTAATCCTTATATCTGCCAAAACCAGCTCAAACCAAAACATGTAAACCTCTAACTGTCGAACCGTGCGACCGCCGAGTTCACCTGCAATGCGGGAGCTCTATATCAAACCCGTTAGGGCCAACATAGAGACATCTACCCTTCTAAAGAAAACAATGCAGGAGGTCTCGTGCCAAACTCAATTAGTTCACGTAGAGGCTACAACCCATAAACTCAGAGTACCCCAGACACATTTGAATTTTCACTAGGTTAAGTATCTCTAATCCCTTAGAGAGCCTTACTTAACCACCTTTGGGCCCAAGTCCATTTCGTATCTCACTTATTACTATATCGCTATCAAAGCGTTATAGTTGTCGACAATAAGTGCAGAACGAGGTGAAATCAAATTGTCTTCCCTTCGCCCTAATACTACTCAGAAATGAATCAACTGATTTCCCAGAATCGGTCCTTATAGTCTCATCAATCCTGTCCTTAGGAATCAAAACCAAAGTAGCAACATTAATCCATGTCTTTGTAGTATAGTCCAAAGATCACAAAGAGCACTTGACGTAGGAACAAAAATCTTGTCCTATAGGACTCACACGGTGAGGAAATAAGGATTCATTCTCTCACCTCCTTTATATGGTCGCTAAGCACATGTAACCCTGTCACAACATACTATTCTATAGTCTTGTTGTGTGGACCTTAGTATAGTCACTCCTAGAGTGCTTAACTCAAACATTTCAAATTTCTCGCTTATCAAAGCGCAACATTTGAAATTTTGCGTCTGGTTATCATGTCACGGCAGACAATCTCATCTACATGAGCATATGTTCTATGGTCATGCCGTACGGATCTTAGTTCAGTCGCTTCATAAGCGCCTAACTTGAATTTCTAGATTGCTCGCTTTCCCAAGCGCCAAACCTGAGACTTCGCATCTGGCTATCAGTACAAGTTAATATAGATGGTGGGACATACTATATTTGGTTAATCCAAGTTAACCTCATCTTGGCACACGCCAAGGCGACATCATGTTTCATTTTGCTCACTACTAAGCACCAATTGATTGTTATCTAAAGCATCAACAACTCGCTACTCAGAGCGCCAATAAATGAACTGTCTCAACCTTGCTCGCTTTTCAAAGCGCCAAGGGTGATTGCTCGTGTGAGTGAGCCAATCAACATGTTAACATATATTTAATGTGTGCATATTCAATATGCATAATAACTGTGTGAACTACTACTATTTATCCTATGCGCTAAAAGAACACTATCATAAGTAGGAACAAATAAATCTCGCATAAATGATAAACGTCTCGAAATAATAATGAATATCTCTAATATAAGCCAAATAATTAGTGATATACAAGAAAATAAGAAAGTACATCAAACCCTATGAAGCCCTAATGAACTAACATGCCTACAAAAGGCATATTTGGGTATCAGCTTCGTCAAGAGATCCGTACCATAAGGCCAGTGGGCATGTACTCCAATACCACCTCATTATTTTCTATGTTCTCTCTAATAAAGTTCATCCTCAAGTTAATGTGTTTCGTCCTGCTGTGATACTTGGGGTCCTTAGTGTAATCTAGGGTCGTCGTGCTATCACAGTAAACAGTCACAGGATCCGAAGCATAAGAGACGACTCCAAGATCCTCGAAGAATCTCCTCAATCACATGGCTTCCTGAACAGCTGACGTACATGCTACAAACTCCGACTCCATTATCGAAAGAGCAACGCAAGTCTGTTTCTTTCTACACCAAGTGATGGCACTACCATGTAATAAGAATGCATATCCTGAGGTCGACTTGCGCATCCCCTGTTACCTCCCCAACTGGCATCGGAGTAACCAATCAATCGTAAGTTCGGTCCTCCATAGCACAACATGTAGTCCAAAGTACCTTTTAAATATCGCAAGATCCTCTTAATTATACTCCAATGAGCAATCCTAGGGTTTGACTAATAACAACCGAGGTAACCGACTGCATATGATATATCAGGCCAAGTACACATAACTGCATACATTAGCTTTCATATAGCATTGGCATACGGGTAATGAGATATTTTCTCAATTTTTTCAGGAGAAGTAGGGCATTGCTTGGGTCCAATGGCGTCGCCTTTAGCGATAGAAGTGTCTATAGGTTTGCAGTTGCTCATTTGGAATTGCTCAAGAACCTTCTTAAGGTAAATCTCTTGAGACAAACCAAGAAGCTTCCTTGAGCGATCTCTATAGATCTTAACTCCAAGAACATAAGTTGCTCCCCCATGTCCTTCATCTCAAAGTTAGAGGACAACCACCCTTTGGTGGCGACAATCATCTCCTTATCGTTCCCAGCTAGCAGAATATCATCGACATACATCGATAGGATAAGGAATTTATCTTTGGACCGTTTGATATACACACAATGGTCTTCCTCGATCATCGTAAACCCATTACTAATGACGACTCGATGGAATCTCAGATACCATTACCTGGACGCCTGTTTTAAACCATAGATAGAATGTTTAAACTTACATACTTTGCGCTCTTGTCCTTCTATGATGAAACCCTCTGGCTGATCCATGTATATTTCCTCAGCTAAATCTCCATTGAGAAAAGTTGTCTTAACGTCCATTTGATACAACTCCAGATCCAAATGCGCGACGATCGCTAGAATGAGGCGAATTGAGGCAAACCTCATAACTGGTGAGAAGGTTTCCTCGTAATCAATACCCTCTTGCTGGGTGTAGCCCTTGGCTACAAGACAAGCTTTGTACCGTTCAATGAAACCATCCGCCTTGCATTTAACTTTAAGAACCCACTTGTTTCCAATAGCCTTTCGCCCTGGTGGAAGGTTAACCAAGTCCCAAACTTGATTAGTCCTCATGGACTCCATCTCTTCTTCCATTGTAATCATCCATTTATCGCTTATAGCAGATGATAAAACATCTCGATAAGATCGAGGTTCCACATCATCCTGCGCATCCGCCATATAGGCATTCCCCTCAATCTCAAAAAGACGACGTGGAATGTTACCCCTTTGACTTCTATGCATTTGAGGAACAAGAGACTCCTCATTCGATGGAATAGAACTGCTCGAAGGCATGTCACTCCTACTATCTACAGGAGCTTGAAGAATAGCCTCTCCGGTCTCTACTGTACGATTTAGAGTGCCCAAATCTTCCTCCATCTCATAAAGGTTCATCTCCTTGCTCACATCACCTTTATTAGGGAAATCCGTCTCAAGAAAATCCACATCTCGTGACTCTATCTTGGATACAGTCCCATCAGGCTGCTCTTTAACGAACACATAGCCTTTAGAGTGTTCAAAATATCTTATAAACATACATTTCTTACCCTTCGGGCCCAACTTCCCATATTTATGAGAAGTGTTGTGCACATAAGCTGCCGATCCCCAAGGCCGCATATCGCCCAATTCGGGCTTTCTGTCGGTTTACATTTCATATGGGATGGACTGAACTGATTTCAAAGGCACATGATTAAGTATATACGTCGCAGTCAATAATGCATTACCCCAATAGGAGATAGGCAAATTTGCCTGCGCCATCATAGACCTAACCATGTCTAATAATATTTGGTTCCTCCTCTCTGCCACACCATTTTATTGCGGAGTTCTAGGGATTGTCAGTTGCCTGATTATCCCTATTTCTTCGCACAATTCTTTAAACTGATCAGATAGATACTCGCAACCTCGGTCAGTTCAAAGTGCCTTAACACTTTTATCTAACTGTTTCTCGAACTCAATCAAATAATGTCTAAAGCATTCTAATGCCTCAGACTTATGAGAGATCAAGAAAGTGTACCCGAAGCGTGTATAGTCATCTATTATTGTGAGAAAATAGGAACGTTCTTGCCTTTCTTTCACATTTATAGGGCCACAGATGTCTGAGTGAATGAGTTGCAAGGGTGTTTCTGCCCTAATGGCTTTACCAAATGATTTTCTAGTTGATTTCCCTGCTAAACAATATTCACAAGTGGGTAGATTGACCTTAGCAAGTGGTCCTAAAAGACCTGCTCGAGCTAACCTAGCCATTCTATCCTGTCCAATATGACCTAATCTAGCATGTCATTTAATTGAACTATCATGATCATTTTCAACAAGCAAGGAATAAGAATCATTACTATTAATACTAGAATTAATAGTATCTAAAACCATAAAACCATTAGAAATAAAACCATATCTAAAAATTTTAGTCCCACGAGAAATTACAACATCATTATTCTCAAAACGAATAGAGTAGCCTAAACTAAGTACTACAAGAAAAGAGAATAAATTATGTCGGACATCTGGTGCATATAGTAAATCATAAAGAATCAATGCAGAGTATCCTCGCATCTCCAATTTGTAAGTGCCAATTCCTAGCACCTCTACACTGGAGTCATTCCCCATTAGTACTTTTCTGCCAGCTGGAACTCGACGATACTCCACGAACCCGGTCCGATCACGCGCCTTGTGCTCTGTTGCTCCGGAATCTACAATCCACACATGGAGAGAATGAGCAACGAATACAGTGGAAGGCACTAAACACATAGCTTGATCAAGATAAGTGAGTACCTTCTTCGGCTCAGTGCAGTTACGAGTGAAGTGTCCTGTTGTGCCACAGTTATAACAAATTAACTTGGCCTTATCCTTCTTGCCAGAACCACGTTTGTTTCTCTTCCTTTTGGAAGTACCAACCTTTGCAACCTTCTGAGGCACATTAGTATTGGCAATCTCTATTTGTTGAGCCTTTAGGCGTTTATCCTCTAGTCGTTTAGTCCTTAAGCGCTCAACCTCCAGCTACTCAGCTTCTAAGCGCTTAAGGTGATGAAAAATATCTTTCAAAGACTTAATGTTTTCATTTTGAGCTATGTTAACCTTGAGATTGTTCCAATTATCGGGAAATAAACGTATCACTGCTCGAATTTGTTGTTCATCTGACAAAGGGTTGTCAGCAGCTCCTAACGTTTCAATCATATTCAACATGACCTGAAGATGTTCTCTAAAGGTATGTTCAGCTATCTTTTTATAACTGTTGAATGTGGTAGCTAAGAGATGCAACCTAGCTATGTCCATTTTCTTTTGGAAAAAGAAAAAAGGGAGAACCTTATTAGAGATATTCGATTAGTTCACCACATTATAAAAGAATTTTTGCAGCATGAATCAAATTAACATAAAAATAATGGGACATAAATACAAAAGGAAGACTTCGCTAAGCTTAAGAATCACAATCCGTATGAATGTCTAATTATTTAAATTTAATTTTTCCAGCGCATAAAACGTGTAATTTTAGGGAATGATTTAATTAAATTACTACCACCTAAATTACTCCCACTAGGAACAAGGGTATATGTGTAATTATAGCATGGTAATTTAATTCCAAGCACCAATGATTAATATTTCAAAAATATTAACAAAAGGAATTAAATAACAGGCAATATTACTCAATTAATATACCAAGTATACTATAAACACATTAAAATACTTCCAAAAAATTTTTAACAGTAACTTATTATCATAAAAGGTTATTGTAATTTTTTAGAATTTTTCTGATAATTATGTTAATTATCATAATTAATTAACTATTGCATAATTAAATTGGAAATTAACTAAAATTATCCAAATATATTAATTTTTCAAAATTTAAGTGAAAATATTAATTTTATGCCAAGAATTAATTTATGTTAAATTTTTAGAATTTAATAATCATTATTACTATTTATTAATTAATTTTCATGAATAAAATAATTAATAAATCAATTTTTGAAAATAAAAATAAAAAATAAAAAACTTCCAGTCGGGTCATTACCGCGTCAATGGGCGGGTCGGACTGCAGGGTCAAGAGGATGGGCCGAACTGCACGAGCACGTGTGCCACACGCGCGTTGCATAAGCAGCAGCCGCGCATGGCATGCCAGCGCGTGACCGCAGCGGCGCTCCGGCACGCGTGTAGTTCACGCGCCGCCTTCTTGGAGGTTTTTCGCGACACGGCTGGCACCGTTCTAATCGACTTCGTGGGCTGATTCTGATGGTGTGCTCAACTATCATTTTAAGAGCTACCATGTGGAGGGTGTGTGATGAACGTGAATCCCACTGAGAGTGAGAATCGACTTCATCTTCAACCTTCAACATACAAAATTTTCAAAATACCAAGTTTGCGACCCAAACTTTGGCAAGCTATATCTCGCTCAATTTTAATCCGATTCATGCATATAATATGTCGTTGGAAAGCTTACAGAACGTACTACGCATATATATTAATATCGCATAAAATGGACAACTACGCAGAAAATTATGGCTGGTCAAAATAGGTTATTTGACAACTAGGGTTCCAAATTAATTTTAACATACAAATATGCAAATCATATACACTACATATAGGCTACAATATACTGCCATATTAGCCCCTAACATTAAGTGTAACTTAGGTTGCCATTGATGATGTTTTTCAAGCTTTTAAACATGTTTTAATGGTATATGGTGTAAACAATTCATACATGGCATACATACGATCGAAAAACACATGCTTTGATACCAATGAAGGAATAATAAGATCCTTGTCATGACTTATTTACACAAAATGAAATTAAAATTCATACCTCTGAAGCATGATAGAACCTTTGGTGCAGAAAACCTTCTGCAATTGATCGTCCTCTACAACCCAACGGTGTCTCCGAACTACGTTCCTTATGGGATGAGAACGGAGCCCAAATCCACGATTCGTAACAGGTAGAGTTTGGTCAGTGTTGGGAGAGGTTAGTGATAACAGTTTCTAGGGTTTAGAGCCAACTTATTAATCGTGTCAACTGAGGAGAGGAGATGTGAGTCTTATAGGTCAAAGTGGTTGAACCACTCCCCTATAATCTCTCTAACTCTCAGTTACGTAATTGACTTAGTCAATATCTCAAGCTGACTAATAAACCAAATGGGTCGGACCCTCCATGGGCGCCCCATTTAGATACCCAAAATCCAACATATAATCCCAACATTTATGACAAATGAATAAAATACCCATAAAAATGAATATCTTTAGAGAATGAAGTGAGCAGAGAGTGAACAATTTAGATTGAAAAAACAATTTGAGTTGCAATTTTCTTAAAGATCATATGTTTAGAGAAATGTTTAAAGATAGTTGATCAGTGGTAATATGGACCAAAATATTTGTAAGTAGCTGAAATCTCTTTTTCCTTCAGTAATGTTATTTCAATTGCATATGTAAAATGGACATTTTGATCATTTTTAATATACTAATTGTTGGAATAGAATGATTGGTTAGAATCAACATTTCATTTTAATCCCGTCCAACCAAAATCTCCATAAGAAGATTCTTTCATGTTTCCTCAATGTCGACCCCCCTCCCCCCCCCCCCCCCCCAAAAAAAGGGGAAAAAGGGAAAAAAAAGTGAATAGTACTCCATACCTGCCAAATTTGACTCTATTTCATTTTATGTGGTCACTTTTTAAATTTAAGGCTTGTATTTGACACATTTTATGTAAGACCCCGACTTTTATGAATAAGATTTTATTTTTCTCTATGATTATTATTCTAAATAGTAAAGTGTTTAATTGTTATAATGTTATAGTTAAGGGTGATATATACAAATTTATCTGATAAACAGTATATCGGGGAATATTCTTTTTGTCGGGGAATATTCTTTTTGTCGGAAAATATTATATTCAATAAAAGTACGAAAATACGACGGCGCCAAAATAACAAAACATTGGTGGGCCCCATAACAACTAATTGTCGAATACTGAAAATTACAGTATTTTGTCAACAGTATTATCACCTGCAACTGTTGAAATACCCAGTAATAAAAGAATAGTAGCACGCGGTATTCCACAGTAGCACACGGTATTGCACAATATTTCATATTATTGATTCAATAATTGATAAAGTAGCAATTGCACAGTATTTTAACTCAATAATTGTTATAGTAACATCTGCATAGTATTTTATATTATTAAATCTGTGATTTGTCATGATACAGTAACTCATATTATTTGATATGATATTATTAGACTTAGCATTATTGACAATTTCTAGAAGTTCTGTCAAGAAAATGGGTTATTTAATTGCGCGCCGTATATAAGGAAGGCCCTTTTTTCCTAAGAATGATCTAGTTGTCAATATTGTGAGTCTATATTATTAATGGTGAATAATCGTTGCAAGATTAAAAATGTGTTGCTTATAAATAAGTGATGTGTGGTAGTTATTTGTTTAATTTTTGGGGTTTGTCGTGAAGCGTTTGTTGTAAGTTTGACTTTTTATTCCATGGGACCCACCCTTGCCATTTGTCAAAGCAACCGGCCGAATTTTATTAAAATTTCATATAAAACAGAAAACTTTTTAAATTATATATAAAGTTGTTTGTTTTATTAGGCTATAATTAGAATATATTATATTATATATAAAGTTATTTGTTTTATTAGAATATTTTATTGCACAGTGAAAAATCAGACGAAATTCTTTGCTCGTGAACTTTCAATTGTTTCGTCCGTGATTTTTCTTAAACAGTACGCTGCCATTTTTCTATAAATAGGTTTCTTAGTTAAGAAATGAAAATCAAACCAAAATCAGAAATTTCTTCTTCTATAAAATTGTGCGTATTTCTTTTGAGTGTAAGGATACTTTGAGTGTAGCCTATAGTGCAAGATTTTCTCAAGATAATCTCCTTTATACCAGTCAGATATATAGTCTCCTACTAAGGTAGGGGATATCATTTATTTCATACTCGTATATAATATCATTTGCTTTCACATTCGTAAGTGATATTATTTTACTTCATACTCATAAGGGTTGTCATTCTATTCCATGTATTAACTTATGGGAATAACCTGACTACGCGGACTATCGCATATTCGGTGAATAACCCTTCGTATTCATTCCTTATTAGTGTTTTGTGGAAATGATCTGTCTACGCGGATTACCGCATGACGGGTGAAAATTTATTTGCAGTTTTGTACATTTTTTCATACTCGCAAGTGATATTATTTTCTTTCATACTCGTATGAGATATTATTTCTTTTGTACTTGTCAAGAGATATCATTTTCTTTCATATTTCTCCATTTATGGTAAGAAATTATTGTTTGTTTCCATAACCTTATTATTAAATGGTGAAAATCCCTAAAATTAGTAAAAATATCCTTAATAGCTTGTGTTTCATTTAAATATCTTTTCACCTGAATCTTTCTATTTTATTTTACACGTTATAGTTAAGTCATGAATTTTATTGATTTTATTCTTGAGTTATAATCGAATTTCTGGATATCGTGTTGGCAATTTGGACAATCTTCGGCACTAGATAAATTAAATTATAAATCTCTAATATTTATCCTTATTCTTGATCTCATCGTTTTTATTGTTTCTATTCATCCTCTATATTATTGTCATAATCCTTAGACTTAAATTGTGGTGAAAAGTTCTCTTTGGCCCGTAGTGCAAAGATGAACTGGTGATTGGGATGTTTATGACTAGGAACTGTGTATTGGTATAATCTTGACCTTTGGTATTACAGACAAAGGCTTGTGGTGAAAGTCCTCTTTGGCTCGTAGTGCAAAGATGGAATGGTGTTTGGCATGATCATGACCATTAGTGTTACAAATGAATATCTTTGGCCCGTAGTGCAAAGATAAACTGTTGATTTGGATGAGCATAAACAGGAACTGTTGATTGGTGTTACAGGGATAAAATATTGATGGTGAACTTTTAAATTGTAGAAGATAGTGGACATTATAGTCTACCTGACTCTTCTAATGGATTGCTTGTTCCACTGCAGTTATTATTGCAAACTTATATTATTTTTAAATCTCTGATCTATCAATGTTGAAGACTAAAGATAATTTATTCTTCATTATCTTAGTCATGATATTCTTTACTGGGCTATTTGTACTCACCCTTTTCCTTTTTGTTCCATTGTTCTCCTTAGGAAATGAGAGTGTAGCTGGGATTAGCCGGAGAATGGAGTGATGGTCTGAGACTATAGAAGTATCTCAATACATTATAAAATAGTGTGATAATAATTGTATTAAGAACTTAAGTTAGGTGTAATTATTGTTGTACTAGTTTCAGTACAATATTTGTATTGAAACTCACAGTATATGTGTTGTCGTATTTTGCACGACAATTTAATAGTTGTAAATTAGAAAATTTATATTTGTATTCGAATTTTGTATTATGTATTTTGACGACTCAAAATGGGTTGTGTGGACCTATTTTGGGGGCGTCACAGTTGATATCAGAGCTTAGGGATATGATCTCTGGTGAAGATCTGGGATTAGAACTAGGAGGGGAGAGACGAGTAAAATCGTTCGCTAGTGTGTCCTACCTAAGCTATTTTGTTATTTAATTAGTTGGTTCGGTCATAGGGATAAGATGTGACATGTCAATTTTTTTTAACTAATCTTTGTTTTGTGATCACATTTCAGAATGGCATCTGAAAATCAAGAAATGAACTATGAGACAATTGTGGCTGAGAATCAAGAAGGTACAAATAATACTGCTTCAAACTCAGAAAATCATGATGCTAACAACATGATGAATGGTGAGTTTTTCCGAAACTTCATGCAATTCTTGCAAAACCAGGCGAGAAAAACTACTGCTAATAATACCAGGGAAAACGCGGGTAACTCACGAATGGTCACTGCCAAGCAATTCAAGGAGTTGGGATCACCTAAATTTCTCAGAAAGCCGGACCCACTCAAGGCAAAGGCGTGGCTAAAACAAATGATAAAGATATTTGATGTACTGCATTGCGCTGACGAACAAAAGGTTCCTTTCGCTACCTTTATGCTATGAGGAGAAGCGAATCATTGGTAGAAATCCGTAAAACGTACCCGTCACTCGGCACTCGAGATGTCTTGGGTGGAGTTCCAAGAATTGTTTAACGAAAAGTATTTCCCAGAGAGTATTCGCCATATGATGGAGGTGGAATTTATCAAACTAGAGCAGAACAACATGACCGTATCACAGTACGAAGCCAAGTTTGTCGAACTGTCTCGATTTGCGTCCCCTTTAGTGGACACTGAGGAACGGATGATGCGAATATTTTTACGAGATTTGAAACCTGAAATTCGTCAACATCTTATTTCTCATAAAATTTGTCTATATTCAGATATCATGGATAGGGCTCAATTAGTGGAGCGAGAGAAAGAAATACTACAACAAGGAGACAACACCCAACATCGAGAGAGAAATTACGATAATTATCGTAACAATGGCAACAATCGTCGGAATAATGAGAACCAGCAAGGAGGAAATCATCATGCCAGAAATGGTAACCACTTCGGTGGTAATCATAGCCCAGATAATAGAAAATATGAGTTGAGTGGAAATAATTTCAAAAAGAGAAGATTCAACAATGACCATAGAAAGGCACCGGCATCAGCACCAGCACCAGTTTCAAGGGGAGGAGAACGACCACCGGTCAGATGTTACAAGTGCGGAAAAGAGGGACACATTAGTCCAAACTGTACACAGTCACCCCAGGTGTGTTACAGTTATGGAAAAGAAGGCCACATAACTCGATTTTGTCCTATAGCAAAATCAAGTCCAGCTGCAATGATGACACCAAAGGATGTCACGGACAAGTCAAAGTCTGTGGTTCAGGGGAGAGCTTTTGTCGTGACATCCCAAAAAGTGCGGAACCCAAACAAAGTTATCACGGGTAAACTACTTATTAACTCTTGTGAAGTCTATGCCCTATTAGATACTGGTTCTACCCACTCTTTTCTTTCACCTACATGTGCTCAACGTCTGAACTTAACTCCTGAGAAATTAGATTTTGACTTATCTGTTGAAACACCATTAGGACAAACATTCGTTACATCTACAGTCTATAAATCTTGTTTTGTTCAAATCGGCGCCCTCACATTACCTGTTGATCTTATCTCCTTGGACATGCATGAATTTGATGTGATTTTAGGAATTGATGGTTAACTACTCATCATGCTAAAATTGACTGCTTTCGTAATGTCGTTAGTTTTTATATTCCTAATCAACATGTTATGCGAATTCAAGCAACCAAACCGTTGAAATTAATAACTGCAATTTCCAGTCACAAAGTCATTCGTTTATTGAAAAACAGATGTCAAGCTTTCTTAGCCCATGTAACTGATTTAAACAAAAGTACGTCAGATTTGAATAGTATTTCTGTTGTTAATAAGTTCCCTGACGTATTTTCCGAAGAACTTCTTGGCCTACCCCTAGACCGTGAAATCGAATTTTGTATCGACCTTGAACCCGGTACAAAACCTATCGGATGAGTGAATAGAAACTCTTGTCGACTAATACATGCATGGCAATTTGATACTTTGATAGTATATTTTATGTATTTTCTTATGATAATAATTTTGTGTTTATGTTTAATAAATTTAAGAATAATTTTTAATTTTAAATATGGTTAATTTGACTATAAAAAATTAATTAATTAAGATAAATAAAATTGAACGGAAGGAGTACTATTTATATTAGCCCGTGCCTTACACGGGTTATCTAGTATTCAAAATAGTAAATTCGTCTATTCTCATTTTTTTTCTTTTTAACTATTTTTCCCTCAAATCAACATAAAAATAAGAGGTTTAAATTTTTGAATAATTTTTTTTGAACCTACATAATATAAAAAATGTCAATTTCTGAAAATCATGAGATTTAATTATTTTTTCTTGTTATTGAAAAAATCAAAATCAAGTGACATGGGCTTCTCTTCATCTTCTTCTTTTTCGTTATAAAAAAGTGCTTATTCCCTTGCTCACATGACTGCGCACGTATGTCAACATCAGCTGAGGTCACTTTGACACTCGGCAGTCGGCAGTTATTAAAAAATAATAAAGAAATTAAATAAATAAAAAGTAAGGCAAATTAAATAAATAAATAATAAAATAAAATATATTCCCATAATTTTTACTACGAAGCAACGGTAGAGAGGGATCGCGGGCTCCACATAATGAAAAGAAACCGTCCTGATTTTTGTAAGCTAGTCCACCATGAATGCCCTCAATGTTTGGCTCAATTTTCAGTTTTTAAAAACCCTTGTCCCTTCTAGTGTGATCAAGGTTTAATATCAAACGTTGATATTCCTATTTATTCCCATCCCCAATTATTTGTCCAAGACATTTTTTAGGGTAAAATGTAATTAAAACTTATGATTTTAACGATATAGCAATGTTACCATCAATGATTGAAAAACCTCCAAATTATCACCTATAGTTACATTGTTATTGCATACCACCTCTTGTTCAATTTTTCATTTTAACGTCGTTAAAAAAGATGGATAATGTTTGGTTTGCCCTTTACAATATTGTTTGACAATATTTTAAAATTTTGACTTTCTTGGACTAAGTTGTTGGCATTGTTATTGCATACCATTTCCTGTTCAATTTTCCATCTTAACATCGTTAAAAAAGATTACTAATGTTTGTTTTTCCCTTTACAATATTGTTTGATCAAATTTTAAAGTTTTGACTTTCTTGGACTAAGTTTTTGGTGTGTAAATTATTTAATACTCCTTCAATTTTAAATTATAAGATCAATATTAACTTTTAAAAAGTCAATTTTAAATATTTTTAAACTTAAAATTGACATAAATTTCGTTTAGTTTATGTCAATATAATTATGTATATTATAAATTAACTAAAAAAATACTATTAGTTATAAGATTTATTATTTTAAAATTTTAAATAAATTATGTTAATTTTAAATTTAAAAATATTTTAAATTAACTTTTTAAAAAAATTAATAATCTTAGAATTCGTAACGGAGGGAGTATTAGATTGAATAAAATTAAGACCCAACAAATTATACTTGAGCAAAATCGACATATTCACGATCCTGATGATGTTTTTCCCGGACTTGTCATTAAGATAATTTATTCAATTTAAAGCCTGTGAAAAAGGTTAATTGAGGTAACCATCATCCATAAAGTAGTCATATAGATTATGACAGTCCATATATAGACACTAGGGATAACCCGTGCCTGAAGGCACGGTACAATTCGGCGAAAATATTGAACACTGAATTTGAGTAAATCTCAATTCTGCATTAACAAAATCATTCATCAACTACCACAACAACATACATTTAATTAACATCCATATCAGCTCCCGTATAAAAATTGATATAACAATAAGTTCAAAATCTAAACAAAAATAAAACAAATCAAAATGATTGGATCAATTGATCTTGTGTTTGTGCCTAAATACATTCATTGGACAAATAGTTAAATCCTCCATATATTTTTAAATAATTTGGCCAAAGTTTCCCCTAAAAATGGGACATCAGAAAAATTTCAACCTGTATACACAATATGTTCTCATACCCAAAAAGGTTACTAAATAGACGCCACAATTTTGCCTAACACAACCATTTACCAACTAACGCAACCACGTAAATAAAGTCCATAACATCATAAAAATATTCATGTTGCATGCACCTAAGAATATTCAATGTCAATCAACAACATTTATGCAATACTTTATGCACCAATCTATTGGAAAAAATAGACAATTAATCCATGATTCCGAGAAAATGAAAGAAATGGATAACAAGTGGGCTATTGTAAGCCTAATGGGATCAAAGGCTTGAATGTTATTTACATAAAACTTCACTTGAAAACAACCCCAAGCATGCTTAAAAAACTTCACTTGAAAACAACCCCAAGCATGCTTCCATATAAACCTGAAAAAAAATATAAGGAACAAAAATCATTTTTGATTTTATAAAACAAAAATTAATTATATTAAAACCCAAGCATACATCCACACACATGCGAGTGTTGCATAGGCTTGATAATTTAAACCAGTATACACAATTTATATAGTTTATCATTTTAAAAGGCTACTAAGCAACCCTTAGATTCTTAAAGTCACAATTAAGAACAAATATAAATACAACGTAACTATAACCTTCATGAACAAACCACTGCTATGAAAATGAAACAAAATTAATAAAACAAAATCTAAAAAAAGGAAAATAAAAAGAACAACAATGCAAAAACGACATAGAGGTCTTGTAGCAACCATTATTTCAAAGAAACTCACCAGATTCAACCACCAAAAAATTAATTTCAAAACCCACATTGACAAACCATGTTAAAGAGTAAGAATATATTACCTCTATAGAAAGAGTAGCCGAGTTTTCCCAAAATCCAACCCAACTTCATAAAAATCTCCTTTATTTATTGTCAATTTGTCCATCATATTTTGTTATATAAAGAGTATTTTAGCAATACATTTTTATACAACAAAATATACATTGTTGAATTAAAGTAAAAGACTAAAAGGAACAAAAAATTATTAAATCGCGAAAGTTTTATATTGGAAAAAACTTGAATTAAGGTAGTTGTAAATGGTCAATATGCGCTTGCTGTAACATAATAGATTTCAAATAATATGAGGTCTTTGATAAGGTAGTTGTAAATGGTAAATATGTTTTCAAATTTTGCAAATAGATTTCATGACCATAAGCATGAAAATAAAAGAATTATAGCTACCACATGGAATCATTGCGGATAAATAATCACTCTTATCATGCAAAGGGCAAAAATCATTCTAAAGTGGCAACAAACTGGCAATAAATAGTCAGAGTGCTACTATGATTACAAAACAACAGGAAATTTTATGTGTAAAGGTTAAAAGGCTAACAACAAACACTACTATAAATTCAAGAAGGATCCTCTAATGTATATTTTCTGCTTACTGCCTTTAAAAATTCCTATTGATACAACACCACTATATAACTTTCACCATCAACATCACTGCTGTATCCACAAATTGATTTTACATAGAAGCACACCTAACTATCTTTTTCCATTGTGCTACTTAGTTTGGCAAGCAAGCATATTGATTTATTGAGCCTTAACCATGTTGCAAAAAACAGCATATGGCAGTAAAACCAAACTATTCTAAAGATCAGATCACCAAAAATAAAATAACATTGTGATATACAACATAGCACAGGTTCAAAGAAGACAACGAATATTTTGACTGCTATGAATAAAGCCAATCAGATCCATATGAAAAAATATATTTGTTACATGTTTACCCCTAAACTATTGAGCGTTTACTTAAATAGTGATGACATGATAATGTAATTGCTATTGTAAAAACTTGAACTGACTTTGTGGAAAAAAATAATTGGAAAATGTGCATTTTGCATTTTACCAGGAGTTTCTTCGCGTAGTATATTGCTTTCTTCTCTTCGCACTGTACAATTCAAACAAAGAGAGCATGTCAATAGAGAATTTTAACACCGCATCAATCAAAGTAATTTAAAAGTATTCTTATACTTTCCTAATATATCCATTAATCCGTCAATGTGAAATCATATCAGGCTTCTTGCAGATGTAGTCTATCACAACTTTTTTTCTTTTGATAGGTAATCTATCACTAATTTTTTAGCTTTTGAAATTACAATTTGCCAATAGTAAAGGAAGAATCAATCAAGCAAGTAACAAACATTAATCGAGCAAACAAAAACAATGTACTGTATGCATCGTTCAAGGTTTGACCTTTTATTTGGAGATCTTTTATTTTTTACTTTTCTTTGATTTCCTTGTTTGTGTTATTTGAAAAAAGGATGTTGACCAAAATAAAAAATAATACAGTTTAGTATCAAGATAACCCAGATTATATAAATTCCAAAATAACTCAATACAGAGATGCAGCCAAAAAAATTCCAAGCAGAGAGGATGAATTGAGTTTGTTTTACGCACAGATAAAATCCTAGAAATCATTTAAGAAGATTCCCAAGAAGAACTCAGTGCGACATTAAGCATGTTGCATTCACACCACATAGAAAGGCCATCAAAGAAACAAAAAAAAATACACAACATTCCCAGAGAGGTAAGAGCAGAATTATGAATGCATAGAACTGAAGCTTATAATCCATTGCTATCAAACAGGCACACAAACAAAAAAAATTATACAAATAAAATAAAAATCGTCCCATATTTCATACAAGCATATAAACAAACACAAAGCCTACTGCCATAAACAAAATCGAGCGTGATAGTTTTTCATCAACGATTCAACAGGATACAAAAAGCATAAACCTAATACATTAATTCTAGCGTTGTTTATACTGAACAACTCATGATTCAAATTAAGACCCAAAAAAAAATAACTTGAATTAAGTGAGAAGATGAAGAAATTCAGGGGCTTACTTTGCAAATTAATCTCTGCAAGACATATTTTGGAAAGCCAGAGGCTCAGAACGAATTGTTGTATTCAAGTACTCAGCAAAATTTTAGTAATTTGCTTGAGCTGTGAAGAGTGAGAACCAGAGAGAGAGAGTTATTTTGCCTGTTGCTTCGATTGCTTCCCTTCGATTCTTTAGTCAATCAATAATACACATCGAAGCCGAAGCAACAAAGAAGAAGAGTACTTGTTGCTTCGATTGCTTCGATTGCTTCAATTTCTACAAGGATTTGTTTCTGTGGGTTACGATGCCACTCCCAAACCCTATAATGGTCCCCGATTGGATTATTCTTTTGCGAGATGGGTTTTGAAGGGATCGGGCGGAATTGATCGAAAGAAATATTTTGAATCGGAGGAGTGTTAGCGGCCGTCTGATGTTGAAGCCAGAATGGAATTGAGACCGTCAGATGCTAAAAAAAAAAGTTTCTCTCTCTGCTCTGTTTTATTATATAGATTCTTCTCCTTAATGTGTAAATGCGGTATGGTGTCTAACAATTTGACGGCTATAATATTTTTATGATAATTTTTATTTCCCTGTTTCCCCTTCTGTTTTTTTTTTCATTTTCATTAATTTTGATTCCAATATAGCTTGTATTATATCGTGATGGATTCTAAGGAAAAATATGAATGTGAAGGGTGTTATTATAATTCCCATTATTTCATAAAAAAAGTTTTATTTATCAAAAAAAATTATCATTAAAATATAATTATCTTTTTATTGATAGTAAATTAAAATGACTAAAATAATATTTTCAAATTTTGTCATTCTAAAAACTAATATATATATATATATATTAACGTGGCTATTTTATTTACTTTTAATAATTTTTAATATTAAAAAATTTGATGATGTGGATGAGATATATTATAACGCTCTCAAATTCAAGCTTACACAACCCAATTTGAGTCGTCAAAATAAAAAATAATATACATAAATTTTTCTAATTATAATTATTACAATATTGTATATAGTACGATAGCACACACACTAAGTCCTCACTATAATTATTTGTACACTATTTTGTAACTTAATGAGGACTACCACAACTACTAAATCGGACCGTCACTTCATTCTCATGTTCTCCTCGTTAGTCCCATCTACATTCTCATTTCCTAAAATGAATTAAAAACAAAAAGATGAGCTCAAATGGCCTAGTAATGAATATCATGACTAGGATAACAAAAGAATAAAATTATCTTTAGCCTTCAACAGTGATAAATCAGATATTTAGAAAAATACTAAACAACATTAAGCTTTTAACAAATAACTACAACGGAATGAAAAATCTATTAGGAGAGTCAAACTACTATTTTTTCAATTTAAAATTCATTATCAAGATTTCATCAATTGTAACACCAATGGTCATGATCATGTCAAACAATAGTTATTCTTTGCACTTAGGTCAAAGAGAATTTTCACCACGTGTCTTTGCCACACAGGCTAAAAACACTCTACAACCATATTGTCTTTGTACTCAGGCCAAAGACATTCACAACAACTTAAGTCCTTATGGTTAGTACAAACAACAAAAAATAAACAGAAATAATATGAATAATAAAACAATGAATGAATATTAGATATCTACAATTTATTTATGTTTAAGGAATAATTTAATTTGTTCATAGTCCAATAATGTCTAAATTGTCAACACGATATCCTGAATATCGGAATGAGTTCAAGTCCAAGGGTATTAATGTCCAAGATTCATAAATAGAAAGTTCAACGGTAAGGTTTACGATACATGAAATATTTAACAGTCTAAAATGTTCACAATTCAAATAGAAAGTTTAAGTCAAAATGTTCATAGTCCAAATGTAAAGTTCAAAGTCCAAAAGTTCACAATTCAAATATAACGGTTAGAATTCAGCAGGAAGGTTCAAGTCAAAAGATATTAGATGAAGCGCAAACTATTAAAAAAATTAACGAATTGTTATTTTAGAAATTTTCACCGTTTAAGGGTTGTATAAACGAATAATATTTTATTACCATAGTAGGTTTAAATTTAGAAGTATGAAAAAAATGATATCTCTTACCTTAGCACGTGACTAGATTTTGCTTCCTCTGTAGGAAATCAACTTGAACAATCCTTACACTCTTATTGATGTTACCAACACTCAAGTATTTCTAAGACACTCAAAAAAGCACTCACGCTAAGAAATATTTAGAAAGTGGGGGGAAGAACAAGTAAAAAAATTATGCCAACTCCTTATACCAAACCCTCCCGCCCCCCTTTTTATAGTAAAAGCTTAACCAACATCTACCACACATCAATTTTAGCACACATTTCACATTTTAAGATTATCTTTAATCTACCATACATTAGTTTACCATAATTTTCACATTTTAAAATTACCTTTAATCTACCACACATAAATTTTGGCACAATTTTCACATTTCAAGATTATCTTCAATCTACCACATATAATTTTGGCACATCTTTCACATTTCAAGATTACCTTTTCTTTACTATTCATAATTATTATTATATTTGTCCATCTTCCGTATTATTTACTTAATGTATTAATATCTCAGATATTTATGAATACAGTATTAATATTTACCTAACGTATTAATGAGTCTATCTAACTTTTCAGTACCTGTGACTTTTAAATACGTAACTTTTCATTATTAACCTTGCTACTGTGACAATTATTAGTTCAATACCGTGGAATACTGTAGTGACACTGTGCATTACTGTTCCTTTATTGTCGGGTATTTTAATAGTTAAATGTAACAATTCCGCCGATAACTTTTATTAACGGTTATTTTATCGTTTTCTGTATCCGACAATTATTCTGTTGTAGGGTCCACCAATGATTGGTTGTTACGGTGCCATCGTACTGTACCGAATATTCTTTGGCGTCTTCGTTAACATTCTTTTGTTTCTTATAATTTGCACATGTCATCCTTAACTTTAATTTTTTTTATCAATTTAACACCTTATTGTTTCAGAAACACATATAAAAAAAATTTAAAAAGTCAGGGTCTTACAAACTCCCCTCCTTATGAAATTTTGTCCCTGAAATTTGACGTACCTGGACTTTCAAAGAGGTAAGGATACTTAGCTTTCATCTCAAATTCTAGTTCTCAAGTCATTTCCCCTATATCATAATTCCTCCATAGAATTTTGACTTGAGGTATGACATTTGAGCTTAGAATTTGTTCCTTTTTATCCAAGATCTTGACAGGTACCTCCTCACACGTCAAATCCTCTGTTATCTCGTCTGGTTTCAATTCAATGATATGGTTTGGGTCCTTTACATATTTACGTAATATGGATATGTGAAAAACGTTATGAATACGGAACATGTTTGGCGATAGAGCTAGTCTGTAGGCTATAGTTCCCACCCGGTCAAGGATTTCAAATGGGCCAATAAATTAAGGGTTGAACTTTCCTCTCTTTCTGAATCTCGTAACTCCTTTCCATGGAGCAACACGTAAAAATACATGATCTCCGACATTGAATCTCTCGTCCATTCAATGAAGATCAAAATAGCTCTTTTGTCATTCTTGTGATGTTTGTATTCGCTGTCGGATCATTTGAATCTTTTCTGTAGTCATACGTACCAACTCTGGTCCCAACAATTTTGTTTCTCCTACCTCGTTCTAGTATACTGGTGAGCGACACTTTCGTCCATACAAAATCTCGAATGGAGTCATGCCTATACTTGCTTGATAACTGTTGTTGTAAGAGAATTCAACTAGGGGTAAGTACTTGTCCTAATTTTTCTTGAAGTCTAGTACGCAACGTCTTAATAGATTTTTGAGATTTTAGATTGTCCTTTCCGACTGTCCGTCCATTTGGGGATGGTATGCAGAACTGAATCGCAACTCAGTGCCTATAACTTTTTACAAGCTAATCCAAAATGGTGAAGTGAATCTAGGGTCCCGGTCAGAAACTGTGGATACTGTTATTCCATGCAATCTCATAATCTCACTTTTGTACATACTAGCAAGACGCTCAAGTGAATACTTTTCTCGTATGGGCAAGAAATGAACGGAGTTAGACAATCTATCTACAATGACCCAAATTGGGTCCAAGCCTTGGGAAACCTTGGGAAGACCAGTCACGGAATCCATATTGATATGTTCCCACTTCCATTCTGGAACCTCAAGTTATTGTAATGGACCCTTGGCACTTGATGTTTTGTTTTGACGCGTTGACATATTAAACACCTTGAGATAAACTCTGCGATCTTCCTCTTCATATTATTTCACCAAAACATATGTTGAAGGTCACGATACATTTTAGTACTTCTAGGGTGGATTACAAACGGTGTGTTGTCTACCTCCATCATGATTTTATATTTTAATTCAGGGTCGTTAAGGACACAGAGTCGAGAGTTGACTCGAAATATCCCTTCCATCAATTCTCGCTTCCGGAATAACATCTTCTTGTACTTTCTTCATCATATTCACTAGTTCTAGGTCAATAGCTTGAGCAGCTTTAATTTTGTCGATTAAAGTCAGTTCTACTTATACATGTGCAATCTTTATGTGGGTCCCTGGTGTCTTTAACTCTATCTCCATCTTTTGTAAGTCATATAAAATGCGTCATTGTGTTGTCAGTATTGCACTTGTACTCGAATATGATCTTTGATGAGTGGGTTAAATACCTACGAATCCGATATTCTTTATCTTAAAATATTATTAATTCTTGAGTGTATGCATATTACTTTTTATGTCTTTATGTTTAATTTGAAGGTAGTGGCAAAGATGGGCGTTAATGTTGAAAATGGGATATTTTTGGAAGATCTGCATATGCAGTGCGGGGCGCGCCGATTTTGTGCTAAGACAAACGCGGGGCGCGGCAGGGCTGATTGAGAATTATGCATACCAGGCGCAGGGCGCGCCACTTGAAAAAGAAACCGGGCGCGCCGGTCGTCGGAAAAAAAAAAGATTTTTATGATTTTTTTCCATATTTCTAAGTTGAGCTGGATTAGGAGATTTGGTTACCTAATTAATTAGGGTTTCCATTATGACTATAAATACTTGATTATAACTTGGATTTGAGAGACTTTTTGACTGCAAACAATTGAGAGCCGCCTAAAGGAAACTTGGATATTGGATTAAACAACCAGACAAGTTAGAGATTGAAGCTTAAGGAGATTGGAGATCCTTGCTAGAGTTTTTCTTCTTCTCTTTAATTCATTATCTGTACTTTGAATGTTAAAATTTGATACGATGATTTGCTTTAGGATTATGAACTAATTTCCCAATTAGGGATACAATGGAACCTTTTGTTATGCATTAATTATTTATCTCTATTTATGCTTATTGATCCTGTTGAGTTGTTTATCATATCTTGTGCTTAATTTATTAATTGTGTGGCCAGCAGTTAATCTGATATCTTAGATGGAATTGAAAGAGGAAATCTATGATTAGATCTCGGTGTGATAATGTATGAATTTGTTGATTCTTTCTAGAGTAATATAATAGTGCATAGGATGAAAATACTTATGTGTCATGCGTAACTTAATTGGGAGTTTGTGTTTAATAAATTTGTTTTAAGTGTCTTGCATGAAAATAGCAAAATAACTGAAATAGATCTTTTTATTAATCATTGAAAGATGTTAATGAATAGATAGGCAATCTCAGTTAACAACTCACTAGATTAATAACGTGGAAATAGGGGAAGAGATTATTGTAAAGCAATTGGGAAAATTGTATTCCTAAACTTGATATATCTGGTAATTGATTCTTGTTTGTTTAGCTTAATTCTAGTTTTTAACTCTCTTGGAGGGTTGATGAACGTGCTTAGTCTATATTTTGATTTATTAGTTAGTTTTTACATTGTTTGTGATCCTTGTACACTTATGAACACATATCCATCTGTTAAGCTTAGTTGTGATTTTTTCCACACAAAAAAAAATTTAAATGCTTTGTTGAAGATATCATTGAAACTCTAGAAAACTTATTTGAGCATCATTTGAAGCGAAATTTTAGGCACTCACATAAGTTTGGGGCAAATTTTAGATTATCTAATATCTTGGATTATTTGAAAAAAGTTGAACTTTCACCTTCCCGAGTAGAAAAAAGGAATTATGTGGTGAGTTGAGATGGAGCGTAAAACGCACTCACTCATAAACACATGCAGCGAGATGGAGCGTAAAACGCACTCGTTCAAAAGAAAGTGAGAAAGAGCATAAAATGCATTCACTTAGAAAGTGAGATGGAGCATAAAATGCACTCACGGTGAGAAAAAAGATAAAAATAAGAATGTTTTTGAACTACTTGGGAGGGTATAAAAATGTTAATAATGATCCAAGCATGCTTATTTGTTTGAAAAGTATCCTTTTGATCCTCTAATTTATGTGTTGTCTTTGTTAGCGGTTATTGGTGTGAAACGTGAGCTTCTAGAATTGATATTGAAAATATGTTATGAAGTGTTTGATTATAAGAGCTTATATGAGTCATGATTAGTTTGAACAGTTGGACACACACACACACGTTAAGGATCATGGATAGATGTGGAACTAACAAATGTGTTAAAATTTTGGACATGGCATTATTTTAAAATTTTCTTTGGGGTATCATTTGTTGTAACCATTGAGGACATTTTTCAAATTCATATTGATTCATTGCTTGAGTAATTGATTTATAGGGATTCATCTTTCCAAGTTTTGTTCTTAATGTATTGCTTGAGGACAAGCAATTGCTTAAGTTTGGGGGTATTTGATGAGTGGGTTAAATACCTACGAATCCGATATTCTTTATCTTAGAATATTGTTAATTCTTGAGTGTATGCATATTACTTTTTATGTCTTTATGTTTAATTTGCAAGTAGTGGCAAGGATGGGCTTAATGCTGAAAATGGGATATTTTTGGAAGATCTGCATATGCAGCCCGGGGCATGCCGATTTTCTGCTAGGACAGGCGCGGGGCGCGCCAGGGCTGATTGAGGATTCTGCATACCGGGCGCGGGGCGCGCCACTTGAAGAAGAAATCGGGCGCGGGGCGCGCCGGTCGTCGGGAAAGAAAATAGATTTTTATGATTTTATTTCCATATTTCCAAGTTGAGCTGGATTAGGAGATTTGGTTACCTAATTAATTAGGGTTTCCATTATGACTATAAATACTTGATTATAACTTGGATTTGAGAGACATTTTGACTGCAAATAATTGAGAGTCGCCTAAAGGAAACTTGGATATTGGATTGGACAACAAGACAAGTTAGAGATTGAAGCTTAAGGAGATTGGAGATCCTTGCTAGAGTTTTTCTTCTTCTCTTAAATTCATTATCTGTACTTTGAATGTTATTTAAATTTGATACGATGATTTTCTTTAGGATTATGAACTAATTTCTCAATTAGGGATACAATGGAACCTTTTGTTATGCATTAATTATTTATCTCTATTTACGCTTATTAATCTTGTTGAGTTGTTTATCATATCTTGTGCTTAATTTATTAATTGTGTGGCCAGCAGTTAATCTGATATCTTAGATGGAATTGAAAGAGGAAATCTATGATTAGATATGGGTGTGATAATGTATGAATTTGTTGATTCTTTCTAGAGTAACATAATAGTGCATAGGATGAAAATACTTATGTGTCATGCGTAACTTAATTGGGAGTTTGTGTTTAATGAATTTGTTTTAAGTGTCTTGCATGAAAATAGCAAAATAACTGAAATAGATCTTTTTATTAATCATTGAAAGATGTTAATGTAGGCAATCTCAGTTAACAACTCACTGGATTAATAACGTGAAAATAGGGTGAAGAGATTATTGTAAAGCAATTGAGAAAATTGTATTCCTAAACTTGATATATCTGGCAATTGATTCTTGTTAGTTTAGCTTAATTCTAGTTTAAATTAACTTATTCTCAAAATCAATATTGGTGACCGTTTAATTTAAATTGAATTGGTTGTAAATTGATAATTAGGATAATTATTAGTATTTGTTCTCTGTGGGTTCGACATCCTTCTTACTTCTATATTACTTGATTGACCGTGTGCACTTGCGCGTATTGTTAGTATATAAAACAGACAATAATCTTCTACTTAATGCGTCATGATGAGTGGGCTTTATACCTATAAATTAGATATATCTTAGGCTTATTTTTTTTACTATCTTTGAGTATTTTTAGTGTTATTTTACTTGTTTATGCATTGGTTTTGTAGGAAACGGCTTCAGAGGGTTAAAAGAGGGAAATTAGAGCTTAATGGCATTTCTGTAAATTTTGAATCAGAGTTTTCGCCGGGGCGAGAATCTCAGGCTTAAATTACTCGCCGGGGCGAGAATGCGCAGAAAGGAATTGTAATTCAGTTCTTTTAGGAAATCGATTTGGAATTGGATTCTTTCTACTGATTTGATTCAGAAACTATAAAAGAGATAGAGAGAGATTGTAACGACCCCAAAATTCATACACTTCAACTCATCACATCGGTCGTTAACAATACATCCTCATTCTGACTTTACAACATTATTCAATGTTAAACTTTATCAAATTGCTGAATAATCTAAACTTTTCTACTACATAACATTCTTGATCCCAAAATTCTCAACCTTTACGTCTAAATATTTTAGAATCATGTTAATATCATGATTCGCTTTGTCAAACTTATAATACAAAATTTTACATCTCAACACAAACTTTACAACACAACATAATTACAATTATCAAAATGTTAACATAATTCAGATAATAAATCTCAACTAAAACATTTAATCTTCATGCATCACTTTGATCCACGTCATTGGGTAACACATAACGTTACCTCGTATCTTTAACCTGCAAAAGTGGTTATTTGTAGGAATGAGCTCGACAGCTCAGCAAAATCTAGCAGTTTGCATGCATCACATAGCACGTAGATAACATGCTCATTATTTAAATCATAAACATTATACTTCTAGCAAATCATACATGTTGTATATCAGTTACCAAGTAATAATTGAGTTCCATTACTCAATCAACATTCTAACTCAACGAACGTAGTCATAAATTGACTTTGTCGTTTCGCACATACAACATATGGAATTCATCATGCTTTTACATCATAGATTTAAAACAACCAATCATTTAATTCACATAACAAATGGGAACTGAAAGACTTACCTGGTTTGTAAATTACCAATTACCATAACCAGCTTATATATATCTGCACTTCATGTATCCTACACGATATATATAATCATGCACATCAATTATTAGTCACATAACAACACTTAGTATTAATTCTACTTTACATTTCATAATCCTTCATTTTATTCTCCATGAAATTCTCAAATTAGAAATTAAATTCTTCTCATAAAACCCTTCATTTTATTACGTTCCACTTTAATTGACACTTAACACTTAGTTAGGTCTTAAACTTCTCTTTATATTAGATGTATAATATTTATAAGTAAATCTTTGGCTTATTACAATACTATTGTCACTTCAGGATTCACTCTCATCTAATCTAATTTTAATATCTTAATTATTCTCGGGTTATCAAACTCACTTCAAGAGTTATAAGCTTAATTATAACAATCTCATCTTTAAGAATTCCTGAAACCCGACGTTAAGTTAAGGTTCATAAATTTCTATATTTATACTCAGTGATATATGCTTAGCATCTAATCCAACATCTTAATATTCATTTAGTGCATTAGACTAAGTTTAATGGTTGCATAGGGTAACATGTCATGACCAAAAAGGAAAGAAATAAAAATAACAAAGATTCCATTTTCTGCAATTCTCGCCGGGGCGAGAAAATTATAACACAAAACTCTCGCCGGGGCGAGACTTCGCTGGGGCGAGGAAATTGGCTTATTGAGCTCGCCAAGGCGAGACTCTTAGATTCCAGATTCTGCAGTTTTGCGAACTGCAGAATTTTCAACCCAAAACACGAACTTTTTAGCATCAACCACCAAATAAAGCATGCTCAATTATCACAAACCCCTTAGAATCAATACTAAATATCTATATAACAATTCTAACAACCTAAAACAATCAAAAGACTATGGACCATCTCTTCTCGTACTCCAGGTGATCAGCCCTTCGTACTATGTATAGTGCACATACATATTAACGCTATTGTGTATCCCCCATTATAGGGTTGGTTCACCTCAGACTTAATACAAATTCCGTACCAGAATAAACGGGTTTGGCATAAAATCTCAAAGAATTCTTGAACTTCATAAATATCTTTCAACAGTCGTCTAGCCAAATCAATTAGCATAGACCTTGAATAACAATTCGGATATTAGTCAAAACATTTTTAGCCAACTCAATTGGCATATCTTTTCATAACTTAACAGAAAATAAAATTCTTTTATGACGTCATGATACCGTACCGTCTTAATAGTACGTTGAGGATGTCGTCATTTTAGGACTTTGTCACACTACATCATACCATAGTGGGCTGACGATCTTTCGATCACATCCAACACTAGGTTCAATTGCATTGATGACTCCATCGTTCGAAATATATTTTGATAATTTCAAATCATTTTTGTCTAGCTGAAACAATTAACATAGACGTACGAATAATAGCACCTTTTTAAAACTTATTAGTTCAAACATTGACCCAATATATTTTTAAGAATATAAAATTGCGAATATCAGCACGATTTCAATAAATTTCGAAAATCTAGCATAGCTAGAAGATTTGAAATCTCCATTTCTCTCCATCAACTTCAATCTTTACTCCATTACTTCATTAATTAATCATTCTATCAATCTTCAATACCATCAATGCTCTCTACACCATATCTTCTCCATACCCAATATAGTTCATCAAACTTACCACACTTTGGAAGTTCAGGAACTTACCACAATCATATGGTTTTAGAAACTTATCCTAGTCAGACCAAAATCATCCATTCGCTGAAGAGTTCTACCATACGATTATGAGTCACGAACCTACCATAAGTATGAGTTTTAAGAACCACACCTAATCTTAAATATTCTCTAACTATCAAATATAAATATGAGAAAAGAATCACCTTCTCGTCATACGTATATCGATAGTGCGACACCAATATTTCAATAATTATCAATATAAGAAGCTAAGTGGTTCTCAAACCAAGCACAAATTCCCGTCCCATACTAGGAATCGTACAACTCAACCACTAACATGAGTCCTCAATTGAAATCCCACCAAATTTTATCTTGCTCTTAACTTAACTCTTTGTTTGATACGAATTTCTCGTATTTCATCATCCATAACTCCTCGTGAATTTACCTCGTACTATTTCATAGTACCATTTCTTTATAGCATCATGCTACAACTATTCAATCATTTAATATCCTCTAACATTTTTCAACTTTAGCAGATCACGTCGTGATCTCGTTCTATCATCATCTCTTCTTACGATTCTTTCTTATCTTATGATCGTCTCATTCTACGATCTTCTTTATTCTTCTCTTTAATCACGTTATCTTATGATTAATCAACTCAGGTGTTCCCTGTTCTTTTAGCTCTTCAGGTTCTTCTTTGAACCTAAACATTTTATCATAATCTTGTCTCACATGAATTCTCTAAACTCTATTTGAGTTCATCCTTATCATTATAATATTCTCATCTTATAGACATCGTCTATTTATTAACACCATCTTTATTACTGGAGTCAGGTAACACCTGGTTCTCATCTTTTATAACTCTTCAAGATTCTTCTTTGAATCTTCTTGTTTATATAGATCAATTCTTCCTTTAATGATCTCTAACTTCATTCATATTATTCAATATTTTATTCAAGTTTACTTCGCATTATTCGCATCTTCTTCCTGTAACATTTCCAGGACTTAACTCATCTCCTGCATCCACCTATATGAAAAGAATCACTTCTTAATCATACACATCCATAATTCCATACTCGGTACACCTCGAGTCTCTAACAGTGTTCAGTATAGCATCTGAGTGGTTTCCCACAAACAACCAACAAACTAGTTCCCGTCTCGTCTACACTATCTTTCACAGCGAGTTAGATCGGTTGCTAGTTCGTATCAACCTCCGCTCTCTGAAGGAATTGTTTAGCCCAGATACCATACGTCAACTATTAAAGAATACGATTGCACCATAATCATATTTAACTTATTATTCTTTAAACTCTATCATCTTCACCTCTCTTCTCTAAGGTTATAGCCTAAGGTACTCTTATCTAAGGTTTCTAACCTATCAGCTCTGATACCAACTGTAAAGACCCCAAAATTCATACACTTCAACTCATCACATCAGTCATTAACAATACATCCTCATTCTGACTTTACAACATTATTCAATGTTAAACTTTATCAAATTGTGGAATAATCTAAACTTTTCTACTACATAACATTCTTGATCCCAAAATTCTCAACCTTTACATCTAAATATTTTAGAATCATGTTAATATCATGATTCGCCTTGTTAAACTTATAATACAAAATTTTACATCTCAACACAAACTTTACAACTCAACATAATTACAATTATCAAAATGTTAACATAATTCAGATAATAAATCTCAACTAAAACATTTAATCTTCATGCATCACTTTGATCCACGTCATTGGGTAGCACATAACGTTACCTCGTATCTTTAACATGCACGTCAACTATTAAAGAATACGATTGCACCATAATCATATTTAACTTATTATTCTTTAAACTCTATCATCTTCACCTCTCTTCTCTAAGGTTATAGCCTAAGGTACTCTTACCTAAGGTTTCTAACCTATCAGCTCTAATACCAACTGTAAAGACCCCAAAATTCATACACTTCAACTCATCACATCAGTCATTAACAATACATCCTCATTCTGACTTTACAACATTATTCAATGTTAAACTTTATCAAATTGTGGAATAATCTAAACTTTTCTACTACATAGCATTCTTGATCCCAAAATTCTCAACCTTTACATCTAAATATTTTAGAATCATGTTAATATCATGATTCGCCTTGTCAAACTTATAATACAAAATTTTACATCTCAACACAAACTTTACAACTCAACATAATTACAATTATCAAAATGTTAACATAATTCAGATAATAAATCTCAACTAAAACATTTAATCTTCATGCATCACTTTGATCCACGTCATTGGGTAGCACATAACGTTACCTCGTATCTTTAACCTGCAAAAGTAGTTATTTGCAAGAATAAGCTCGACAGCTCAGCAAAATCTAACAGTTTGCATGCATCACATAGCACGTAGATAACATGCTCATTATTTAAACCATAAACATTATACTTCTAGCAAATCATGTTAGGTTTGTATAGCGCGAACATGCAATCAAATTACATAAATAAAGCGGAAGCGCGATAAAATCAGATTTTAAAATTTTATACAAACCATCACCATGATCTTTCTTTATGCACAATTATTAATTAAACGAAAGAGATGGAGAATAAGAATTATACCCTTGTAGAATTCTAGCTTCCTCAGGTACAAGTTCACCTCCAATTCCTTCGCGTTCTCCTTGAATTCCACCGATTAAATTCCTTCCTTTGATCAACGTTAGCCACCCAAGTGTTTGGCCTCTAGAGGTGATCCACCAAGGAATAATACTTGTTCAAGAAAATGGGTGTTGGCAAAACCCTAGTTTCTATCTCTATAGAAATTGTAAGTACTCTCTACAATTCTTATGCAATAGTGTGTAACCCTAATCTATGATAAGACTTCTCTTATTTATAGATGTAGGAAAATCCTTCCCTAAACTATTTAGGATTAGGGTTTCTATTCTAATTAAATTCCTTTAATTAATTATGCTCCTAATCCAATTAGGAATTCGTGAGAGAGTACTTCTATTAATTAATTCCCAATCCCTATTAGGAAATAAATAATAGTTCTATTAATTAATTCACAATCCCTATTAGTAATTAAATAATAGTAATAGTAATAATAATAAGACTCCTCTTATTAATTTATATTTAATATTTCTAAAATATTAAATAATAAATATTAAGCTATTTAATTTATTCTATCTCCATAGACTAAATTAAATACACTTAACTTATTATTACAATTATGCCATTTACTTCTTAAATAAATATTTTCCTTTTGCGGTGTGACCCTTTAGGTTCTCCATATTAAACCGGTTGTGAATAAATCAATTAGAACAATTCTAATCTTATTTAAATAAATAAATTAAACTATTTAATTCATTTAAATAAATAATATTTATTCTACAATAAGGGTAAGCCCCCTTAGCGATCAACGACTTTCCAGATAATATAGATTTCAACATTAATCACAAAAGAACCTTTGAGTAAATAGTTACCGTACAATTCAATCCTTCTACCATACAATGTCCCAATTAAATATAAGACATGGATTTACTGTCAAGTCTTATTTTATTTAATTATATGCATTTCGATTCCCAAATGCACAACTCTAAATAATGCAAATTAGAAACTCCTTTCTAATTTCATTCTGCCTTGGCCAAGGACTACTGAGTTGTCATTTATCGAATCACATAGGACATTCACATCTTTTACTAGACGTGGTAGATTCTTTGTTGATCATTCACCTATCTCCATGTACAACTTATTTTACCCAATCATACCCTTTGATATACCCCAAATGTCTTAAGGGACATGTCAAAGTATAATTTATCATACACAAGATACTATGATGATCTCAAGTCCAAGGATCACTTGTACTACTATCACTAGAGGAATTCCTATTGACAGGCGAGTAAAACTCCATTAGGTATTCCTTAGCGAGTCACGTTCAGTGAACTTATTCTCTAATAAGCACCTACATACTTGCTTTAGTGTCTCCACACAAATGATTATGAGATCAATCATCCTCTTCCTAAGAGCAAGCAACGTATGTACTAATCTATCCGGATTCACTAATCCCCAATTTAGTAATCCAACGATTAGGAACAATTTTAGTTTGTGAGCTATCTAGAATTTAGATCTCATTAGCATGATCACCATCATGATTCTAAAAGCATTGCTCAAAAACTATGGGTTTATCACATTTAATATAACAGCATCATGTAGATAATATAAAATGCCTTTTAAGAAAATCAATTCTTTTATTAATAAATGAATAAAGATTACAAAGTATATGCTACATCATATCAAATATGATTGGCTTGTGTGCATACTACTTTCAAATCGTACATGTTGTATATCAGTTACCAAGTAATAATTGAGTTCCATTACTCAATCAACATTCTAACTCAACGAACGTAGTCATAAATTGACTTTGTCATTTCGCACATACAACATATGGAATTCATCATGCTTTTGCATCATAGATTTAAAACAACCAATCATTTAATTCACATAACAAATGAGAACTGAAAGACTTGCCTGGTTTATAAATTACCAATTATCATAACCAGCTTATATATATCTGCACTTCATGTATCCTACACGATATATATAATCATGCACATCAATTATTAGTCACATAGCAACACTTAGTATTAATTCTACTTTATATTTCATAATCCTTCATTTTATTCTCCATGAAATTCTCAAATTAGAAATTAAATCCTCCTCATAAAACCCTTCATTTTATTACGTTCCACTTTAATTGACACTTAACACTTAGTTAGGTCTTAAACTTCGCTTTATATTAGATGTATAATGTTTATAAGTAAATCTTTGGCTTATTACAATACTATTGTCACTTCAGGATTCACTCTCATCTAATCTCATTTTAATATCTTAATTATTCTCGGGTTATCAAACTCACTTCAAGAGTTATAAGCTTAATTATAACAATCTCATATTTAAGAATTCCTGAAACCCGACGTTAAGTTAAGGTTCATAAATTTCTATATTTATACTCAATGATATATGCTTAGCATCTAATTCAACATCTTAATATTCATTTAGTGCATTAGTCTAAGTTTAATGATTGCATAGGGTAACATGTCATGACCAAAAAGAAAAGAATTAAAAATAACAAAGATTCCATTTTCTGCAATTCTCGCCGGGGCGAGAAAATTATAACACAAAACTCTCGCCGGGGCGAGAAATTACTTCACAAAATTCTCGTCGGGGCGAGGAAATTGGCTTATTGAGCTCGCCAGGGCGAGACTCTTAGATTCCAGATTCTGCAGTTTTGCGAACTGCAGAATTTCCAACCCAAAACACGAACTTTTTAGCATCAACCACCAAATAAAGCATGCTCAATTATCACAAACCCCTTAGAATCAATAATAAATATCTATATAACAATTCTAACAACCTAAAACAATCAAAACAACAAAACCCAAAGGACTTAAATCAATTTTTTCCTTAGGTTTTCCAAAACTCATATATTCCTCAAGAACACAAATTCTCAATTTAAAACTTGTTTAACATTAATCTAATTTCTGGAAATCGATTGAAACTTACATACAATGAATTATAAACACCTTCCAACATACATATACAACATTCATTCATAATTCATCAATTAAAACCCTTATTTTACAAAACTCAAGAACACAAAAAGTTAAGAACAAAAAGGGTTAAATTATCACCTTAAATCATTGTTTGTGCTTGTGTAGATGATGAGAAGATTATGAGAATTACTCTAAAATCCTCTCTTGATTCTCAGAACTTCCAATTTCTTTTCAATTTCCTCTCCTCTCTAACTCTTTGTGTTACAGGTTTTGACCATAAACCACGTTAAAAAACTGATATGGTTTATCAGTTAAACAAAACCAAAAGGTTTTGTCAGTTGAGTAAGCCAAAGGCCATAAGGCCATGTTTGGCAAGACCATTTTAAATCCAATTCTAATTTATTTTAATAACCTTCTTATTACATGATACCCTTATCACACTTAAATTAAACTTACTTTATACCATCAACAATAATTTCCATCAAATATTTATTCCATAAATATTCCAAATAAAATA
Organism: Aralia elata; assembly: GCA_034770075.1. Lineage (NCBI taxonomy): Eukaryota > Viridiplantae > Streptophyta > Magnoliopsida > Apiales > Araliaceae > Aralia > Aralia elata. The sequence continues at coordinate 25,877,660 of CM068381.1, forward strand.
TTTATTCAAATCTATAAATATTTTTAACTGCAAACAAAACTCACAATCTTATTACACTTACATATATATTAAATTCCAATTTTATTAAAACAAATATATTCACATTGATTCACTATTTTAATTAAGTGAATCGCTCACATTATTTATGAAACTTAATTCACAATAATATTCATTGCCCACAAGACACAACAATCAAATTATATTATTTCATAATATAATTTTAACTTATATAAATTTACTAATATTACTCAACTAATTTCCTTCTCATAGCAATTTCATTTAATCTTTTCAATGGTTTAATTAATTACTAAACCATTTCTTCCCAATTACAAGAATATATAATTTCCTTCGCATCAAACTACATATCTTATAATACGAAACACATATATAAACATACTCAAACACAAAATGTCTCATATTAAGAATTTTTATTTATTAAATTCTTACTAAATAACTTCTGAAAATTCGGGTTGTCACAGAGATGGAAATAGGAGGCATACATATACATACATATACATAGATACATTGGTAGTTGGATACTTACGCAAGGATTGAGATACAGAGCCGAAGTTGGAGATTGGAGACTAGAGAAAGCATCGCAAGGAATTCAGATTAGAGAATTAAAGATTGAAGAACTTTTATTGGGTTTTTCTTATCCTCTATCTTAGATTTGTAATTTAATTGTGATGACTTCTTTGGGATTCATGATTTCTATTTTCAGTTTGAACTAAATTTACAATTAAGGCTACAATTGAACCTTTATGATTATGGATTAATTATCTATTTGATTCCAATTATTATTTCATCTTGAGTTGTCTATCATAATTTGTGTTTATTGAATAATTGACTGATCAACAATTAGCGGGATACTTTAGATGAATTCGGGAGATAAAATTTAGGGTTAGATCTGAATGTGATAGCATGTATTCTTAATTATTTGCATGGGCTGAATAATTAGAGTTGTGAAGTGAATAGGGATATCTCTTCGCTGCATGTAACTATTGGGAATTGGTGCTTAATGAATTTAATTCTTTAGTTTTACAAAGGAATATCGGAAAATTAATTGAGTTAGATAATTTTATTTGATCACTTGGAAAAGGGCTTATAAATAAAGTTCAATTCCTGTTAACAACTCTATTGCACTTAATAATTGGATGAATTGGATAATTAGTTTGTATTGCATAATTGGGGATATTGTAGTCTTAAGCCTTTAAAAATCTGAATTTCAACCTTTCTGTTAGTTCTTATTCTTAGTTTTAATTTAATTAGTTTTAATCGTTATACAAATTGTGATTGTTTAAATAAAATTGAATTGATATAGTACTAGTAGTTGGAAATTATTGAACAGTGATTCCCTGTGGGTTCGACACTCTATCTTATCACTTTATTACTTGTTGATCGTGTATACTTGCACGTAATTGTTGATTGTGAAATCTGACAACAAGTTTTTGGTGCTGTTGCCTGGGAATCTTTTTGTTTAATATTTATTTTTATATTAGTTATAATCAATTCAATCTTAATTTAAACGTATTATTATTATTTTTATTTATTTCTTTTTCTGTTTTACTTCCTTTTGAGGTACACCATGACCAACTATGTCTATCAGTGGCCTTATACGAGAATGATTCAGCCAAGAACGGTAGGGATTTATGAATTCAATGAATTGTCAGCACAGATTGAGACACTTTCGAGGAAGTTTGACACTTTATCAGTACAACGTATACAAAGTGTGACGGTAATTTGTGATTATTGTACTGGAAATCATCCGAGTTATCAATGTACCATCAATTTTGAGTCGATGCAGTATGGTGGCAATTTCGACGATGGTGGCAAAGCTCTATTTGACATCAGAGTTAGCATGAATCTGGAGCCATGGTGGGATGAGAAAGGGGTCCATGAGAAATTAGTTGAAGATCTAGTTGTGTTCAAGAAGTTTTAATTCAATATTCCGTTCACAAACACAATGGAGCAACTGCCTAGTTTTTGGAAGGTTATAAAGGAGATTCTATCGGAAAAGCGTATGCTAGGTGATTTTGAGTCAATGGCCCTTACCGAAACAAAGCCCTCAAACGTTTCATTATTACTACTGGATGGAGGGTTCCTCAATTTTCGAAGGGGAATTGGATAGTAGAACAGGACGAAGTCGGGCTGACGACTATAAACCAAGCGCTTGATGGGAGGCAACCCAGTCACTTTATTTTATTGTTTTAGTTTCGTTTAACTCCATACTTTTGCATGAATGTAGTATCTTTAGTAGTTAGTTTTAGGTTTTTCAGTGCTTTGTCAGTCTCTCATACTTGTCGACGCCGGTTTTTTTTTCTTTCCAATTTTAGCCTTTTGATTAAATGATTTTTTGGAAAAGGTCAGCATTAATGTCGACGGGGTTTTGAAAGATCTCTTTTTACGATGAGCCAATTAACCAGAGTCGCCAGTTGGTATATTTGAAATGGATGTACCAACTCATCCGAGTTTTCGTTTTTTTATAAATCGTTGGCTCATATGTGACTCCGAATTAATTGGTCTGCAACCCGAGATTCATAGAGTTCGGGGGCTTGCTTAAGTGAGGGGAAGGTGTTAGGCACCCCCCGACTTCCGTGAAATACGGTTACCGCAATCTTGATACTTTCCTATCCTTTAATTCATGAAATGTGTGTGTGTGCGTGTGTGTGTGTGTGTGTGTGCCTATGTGAATGTGGTGGTGAGTTTGTATGAAGAAATCAATTGAGTTTTCAGAAAAAGTCGTGTTTTTGGGAATGCTTTAGAATATCCTTAGGTTTATACGAGAAAGCTTTATGAGAAAATGTTTGATTTTAATTGTCAAAACTGTGAGATTGCATTAGGTGTTGTTTTGGCAAAACAAGAGTTTTCTAAATCTTTGTCAAAATAGGAATCGAGATCTATACGTTGCTTTCATAACTCAAATGAAAGGCAACCTCTAGGATCTCTTTAACCCTATGCACAAGGATTTAATAAATCATTATTTATTTTTATAAAACCATTTTTTGATGTTTGAAAATGATTTTTTCTTTTGCTTTCTCGTCAAATAGAAATCGACATTCATTAGCACCCCCAATTTCTTATCCTCGTGAAACTAATAACCTAATTTGATTGATTTTATGAAAATCTTTATCGTTTAGCTTTGAAATCAATTTCGTCTCGTAAATCAAACCAAATATTAAAATGCGTTGGGACTATTCATGGGCATATAAGCCATCAAAATAACCCTGAACGCCCACAATCGCATACTTTCACTATGACGGGGCCTTAACCACGATTCTCGCCTTGGCGTCGTTTTAAGGCCCGATGATTACATATGTACAATGAAAACTACATCATTCCTACTATTTACATCAAAGGACGTCCATCATCGGATTTGGACCACGGGGTCGCTTTCCTAGGCTCACACCCTAAATTTTCACACACCCACAACCGGATATTACAAGAAATAATCAACACGGATAATCTAACAATACCAAGACATCCTAAAATAGCGATCTAAAGGAACCACGCCCAATATAGCACCGTAAAACAAATAAAAAATCAATAAATGAATATCATCGGGTTATTAGGAAGAATTTTGTTCCGATGGAACCCTCACTAATAATCCCTAATTCATTGTTCCACCCTAAATTACATGAAAACTACATTTAATTTGACCAAATGATATGATAGAAATTGCAAAAATAAGGAGATTTTTACCTTGCAAATGATATCAAAATGGATGTAAACTTGTGTATTTGAATAGATTGGGAAGTATATGTGATACAATCAAATCAAAAGAGTACAAATCTTCTCCTTTTTTCTCTCTTTCTCTCCTCTTTTGTTGCAAATTTATGCTATTTCCTCCTCAATTCCCGAGCTGCTATTGCTGTTTTTTCTCCTCTTTCTCGCCTGATCCAACCTTCTGTATGCTGATGAGGAAATGAGCTGAAATAGGCTGGCAAAAGCCAGCCGCAGATGGATCTGCGGCTGGCCGCAGATTGATTTGCGGCTGGCTGGCGGCCAACCCTCCACTCAGCTGATTTTCAGTTTCCGTGTTTCGAGTTCCGTGTTTTCAAAAGGCGCACTCATTGGCCGCAGATCAATCCACGGCTGGCTGGCTTGACTTTCTCGGTTTTCGTGTCACACCTCGATTCTTGTGTCGTGACGTCGGTTTTCGCCAACAGGCTCGTATTTTGCAGTCCGGGAATTACTTGGAGGCGTGCCACATCCTCTGGGAATGCTCAATTTGGACAGCCTTGTTGTCACGTCGGTTTCGGTTGTAAATCATCGCGGTGGTGTCGAGTGTCCATACTTATCCATCCTTTGCTCTTGCAGGTCGGTTCATTTGCCGAATTTGCCCTCCTGTCAGGGTTAGTATACGAAGTGCAAAATTTGGGTGTCTACAGCTGCCCCTCTTTATCATGTTTATGAAATGTTAAATGAAATGAACAGGATAAAGAAATAGACACCCGATGCATGAATGACAGTGCACAAGAATGGCAATACATATATGATGCAACACATGTAGCTTATGATGCAACACAAGATGTAATACAGGCGAAACATTCGTAAAAGTGTTAATGCCTCAATCCCTGGTCGCATCGTTATTCGTCGGGTTCAGTCTTCCAATCTATCGTCTCGTTTGGGGCTGGGTCTCGTATCCGGTCACCCATCTCGTAATCGCCGGGTCTCGTATCCGGTCGATCGTCTCGTCGGGGCCAGGTCTCGTATCTGGTCACCCATCTCGCAATCGTCGGGTCTCGTCGCCGGTCGATCGTCTTGTCGGGGCCGGGTCTCGTATCCGGTCACCCATCTCGTAATCACCGGGTCTCGTCGTCGGTCGATCGTCTCGTCGGGGCCGGGTCTCGTATCCGGTTACCCATCTTGTAATCGCCAGGTCTCGTCGCCGGTCGATCGTCTCGTCGGGGCCGGGTCTCGTATCCGGTCACCCATCTGGTAATCGCCGAGTCTCGTCGCTGGTCGATCGTCTCGTCGGGGCCGGGTCTCGTATCCGGTCACCCATCTTGTAATCGCCGGGTCTCGTCGCCGGTCGATCGTCTCGTCGGGGCCGGGTCTCGTATCCGGTCACCCATCTTGTAATCGCCGGGTCTCGTCGCCGGTAGATCGTCTCGTCGGGGCCGGGTCTCGTATCCGGTCACCCATCTTATAATCGCCGGGTCTCGTCGCCGGTTGATCATCTCGTCGGGGCCGGGTCTCGTATCCGGTCACCCATCTTGTAATCGCCGGGTCTCGTCGCCGGTCGATCGTCTCGTCGGGGCCGGGTCTCGTATCCGGTCACCCATCTTGTAATCGCCGGTCGATCGTCTCGTCGGGGCCGGGTATCGTATCTGGTCACCCATCTTGTAATCGCTGGGTTTCGTCGCCGGTCAATCGTCTCGTCGGGGCCAGTTCTCGTATCCGGTCACCCAATTCATCAAAATCTCGTATTTTATTGCCACATTATGAGTCAAACGGGCTTCAGAATCGATTAAGCTTGCAATGGACCAAGGGGGAATCACTGGGCCCAGCCGCAGATGGATCTGCGGCCAGCCGCAGATTGATCTGCGGCCAAGATCGGGCATATAGGCGGCCAGCCGCCTCCCAGATCTGTCACTTTCATTCGTACCCCACACGATTCTCACACCTTTGCACGCCCTTTTTGCCGAATTTTCCAATCTTCTTGCAAAAACCGCTCCGGTTAGATAGATCTACGCGTTACAGGTGACATTTTGACCGATCGTTTTTCAATTTCGTCAATGTTTTGCTATACATTTGCCATTTTGCATGTTTAGAGATATAAATGTATGCTTTAAAATGCTATGCCATGTATTATTTCATATATATGCTATGTATCAACCGCGCAAGTCATATTTCATGCCCAGGATGCGGTCCCACATATCTGTTGTTTCTTTTTGAAAGAAAATCATGCACTATGGTCCTTTTCATGTTGTAATTATCCATGTAAATGCAATTTTGATCTGTTGTGGCTCGGATTAATTGAAAGCATGCTTGGTTATGCATGGGATGTCTATTTTATAGACGAAACTCTGCCGATTTTTTTTTTCATGCATATATAGTAAACATGCATCATGTTGCATTAGTTCTACGATGAGGATAGGAAATCGACATAATTCAAAAGAGAACTTACCTTCCTTTTCGACTGTTCTATTCCAGCCATGGATCCTGACACTCCTAGTAGCTCCACCGCGTCTCGGACCTCGGGCGTTCGCCGCCGTAGGGTTGCACCCATTCCTGCTTTGCCTCGGACCCGCCAGGCTCGCCGACTGGCGGAGGCTGTTATCAGGCCTGACCATCCCGATGTTGAGGAGGCTGCTCTTCCGGACGTTGCAGTAGAGGGGCCATCCTCCAGCACACCTGCTCCATCTCCTCATCGCGCCCTATCTGGCGCCTCTGTGCAGATACCCGATCTATTGGGTCGGGATCTCAGTCGTCACCCCTCAGCATCTCTCGTTGCTAATGAGGTATATTCAATTCTGCTCTGAATTTGTTCTCAATTTCTCAATTTCTGTTCGTATCCGGACTGACCCATTAGTGATTGCCACAGGTGCCCGAGTTTACTCAGCCGAGGGGTAACTGGTTTAACATTTACTCCCTCTACACGGCTTTGCACAGTGATTACCGAGCGGTGGTGGATTCCTGGGGCTTTCGTCATTTCTTCACCATCATTTCCCGCCAGTGCCCTTGGGGTTATATGCGGGCTTTATCCGAGCGATGGTTTCACCAGACCCAGTCCCTTCACCTTTTGAACTGTGAGGTCGTGCTGACTCCCTGGGACTGGAGGTACATCACGGGTATCGAGTTCACCGGATCCCGTGTCCCTCTGGATCTTGACATTACTCCAGCGGAGGTCCGAGCTTTACTGGTGTAGACACCCAATTTTTGCGTTCCCTGTACTAACCATGACAGGAGGGCAAAATCGTCAATTGAACCGGCTTGCAAGAGCGAGGGAATGGGCACAAGTGCGCTCGTCTAACCCCACCGCAATGATTGGTGACCAAAGCGGCCGTCCGAAGCGGGCATTCCCGAATGAGGTGGCACGTCTCCCAGAAATTCCCGGACTGCAAAATACGAGCCTGTCAGCGAAAACCGACGTTACAGCATGAAAATTGAGGCGTGGCATGAAAATCGAGAAAGTCAAACCGTCCAGCCGCGGATTGATCTGCGGCCAAATAGTGCGCATTTTGAAAATACGGAACTCGAAACACGGAACTCGAAATCAGGTGAGTGGAAGGTAGGCGGCCAGCCAGCCGCAGATTATTTCAGCTTAGTTTCGTGCAGCATACAGGGAGTTGAGAGTTGAGAAATTTTGAGGAAGAAGGAGTCCAACAGCAAAGAGCACGGAAATAGAGAGGAAATATAGCAAGTTTTGCAATCAAATAGGAAGAAAAGAGAGAAAAAAAGAGAGGATTTATTTCTTTTTGAATTTGATTGTATCAAATACACTCCTTATCTTATTCAAATACACAAGTTCACATCCATTTGAGATCATTTGCAAGGTGAAAATTCCTATTTGTTCTAGCAATTTATATCATATTGTTTGGTTAAATTAGATGTAATTTTCATGTATCTTGTTGAACAATCATGGATTAGGGATTATTAGTGAGGGTTCCCTTGGAACGAAATTTCTTCCTAATAACCCGAGGATATCCAATTGGTGAAATTTCTAGTTTGTTTGTGACGATTTATTGGGTGTAATTTATTTAGATTGTCATTTTCGATTATCATGGTGTGTTAGGCAAACCCGTATGGGCTAGTTTTGTAGTATTCATTTTGTGGGCATGTAGTAATATTGGGTGTGAGCCTAGGAGTGCGACCCCGTGGTCCAAATCCAATGATGGACGTCTTGATGTATGTAATAGATGCAAGGTGCTCGTTTTTGTAACATGTAATCGTCGGGCCTTAAAACGACGCTAAGGCGAGAATCGGGTTTAAGGCCCCGTAGTAGTGGAACATGTGATTGTTGGCATTCGGGGATGTTTTGATGGCTTACATGCCCATGAATAGCCCCGACGCATATTTATGCTTTGATTGGATTTCGTGACACCAAAATGATTTCAAAGCCAAGACAATAAAGATTTTTCTAAAATCATCAAAGTAAGATATTAGAATCACGAGGCTAAAAATTGGAAGTGTTAATGAATGTCGATTCCTATTAAACGAGAAGGCCAAAGGAAATCATTTTCAACCATCACCAAAAAATGGCTTTTACGAATGAACGAAATGTTTTATTAAACCTTTGCGCATAGGGTAAAAGATATCCTAGAAATTGCCCATCATTTTATGAAAGCAATGTATAGATTTCGATTCCTATTTTGACAAAGGTTTAAAAGATTCTTGTTTTGCCAAAACAACGCCTAATGAAAATCTCATAGCTTTTGACAAGTAAAATCAAACCTTTTCGCATGAATAAAGGAGCTTTCTCGTACTAACGGAAACGACGTTCTAAAACATTCCCAAAATAAAACACAATTTTTCATAAAAGCCAAGTGTTTCACCTCACCACAATATTCACATAAGCACACACACACACACACACACACGCACGTATACACATTTTATGAATCAAAAGATAGGAAAGTATCAAGATTGCGGTAACCGTGTTTCACGGAAGTCGAGGGGTGCCTAACACCTTCCCCTCGCTTAAGCAAGCCCCCGAACTCTATGAATCTCGATCCGCAGACCAATTAATTCGGAGTCACATATGAGCCAGCGATTTATAAAAAACGAAAACTCGGATGAGTTGGTACATCCATTTCAAACATACCAACTGGCGACTCTGGTTAATTGGCTCATCATAAAAAAAATCTTCCAAAACCCCGTCGACATTAATGCCGACCTTTTCCCAAATTCATATAATAAAGAAGGCTAAAAATCGGGAGAGGCGAGAAACCGGCGTCGACAGCTGGGTTTTGCTGCCGATGACCGGGTCTTCAAGGCCCGCAGCATTCGGTCTGGAGCTTTGGCTGTGGACGCTGTTGGAGGCATATATGCGACGCCATTCCCAGCGGATCGGGCCACTCGGGACATTCTGCTCTAGCGCCTGTTCCTGACTATCATGAGGGGTTGTTTCCTAGGGAACAACTCCTCTACCATTCATTTCAGCGTCGTCGGAGCTGTCAGGGATGTAAACCGGATCGGCGACTATGATTGGGGGTCCTTCACCTTTGCATACTTCCTTCACGGTCTTTGTCTACGCTCGGAGGGACAGACAGATGCCTGGCTCGGATTCTACCATTTTCTACTGGTGAGCCTTCTCTTCCTCCTTTCTTACTGTATTTCCCGTTATTTCATTTCTCTTTTCTGCATTTGTTGGTTACTCATGCCTTCCCTTGTTCTTGTTCACAGTTCTGGGCCTACGAGCGACTCCCCTATCTGAGGCCCGTCACTACCCTCGGTCTGGATACCTATCCCCGGGGTCGTCAATGGCATCACAGCACCTTGGAGGAGGTGCCGGTGTCTGGCAGCTTTGCCCACTGTCGCATTCAACTGGAGCTGATCACTGCTGCGGAGGTCGTCTGGACTCCCTATCTTTCTGAGCATTTGGCTGTGGGGTTCACCGATGGGTATCCTTCCGGCCCGGAGTTCGCACTTTCCACCCGTCGCCTAACTCTGCAAAGCGTCGGGGGCTGGGTGATGTATCTGGGAGAGCGAGCATTCAGATGCGTCACTGGAGAGATCCGCATTCTGCACTCTCTTCCCTTTACTACCTCTTGGCCGTTGAATTCTCAGCCTTCGGAGATCATGCTTGCAGGGGAGGATGGCCGTACACTTTCTTCGGATCCCATCACGAGCGAGGCCTTTCGTACCTGGTGGGTGCCCCGCACCATCGGTCCTCAGACCCGGGCCACATTCTTTCTTGGAGACATGGTCCCTGGCTCGGTGATGATGACCGATTGGGCTGCTTGCGTTCGGAGTCCCACCCATGCTGAGCAGATCGACACTCTGACCCGCCAGGTGGAGCAGCTGTCATTGTATCTTCGAGTACTAGGTCGGACTCCAAAGGATGCCTATGCATATGATCCTAACAGTACGGGTTTTGATGCAGGCTCGAGCTCATCTGATGCCCCGGCGCAGCCATACATCCCTGACATGAACTTTGGGCCTCCATCATCGACGACTCCAGGGGATCAGTTCGAGGACCCCGCCTTCTTAGATGATCTCACCTTTGACTAGATCAGGCTAGGATAGGGCCTTTAGTACCTGGACCTGTTAGATTTATTTTTTTCATTTCATGCACTATGTATTGGACTCTTCTATTTATTGATGCACAGTTTTTTTTTCTTTCTTTATAAAATTTACCTGCTTTATTATTAACTGTACGATGCATGCTTTTTCTTTATGAATAGAGAATGACCCCTGTATAGTCTTTTGATACTATTTTCACAGATGTCGCCATCAAATGTCGTGGTATGTTTGGATCCCATTCCTCACACAGGGTTGGTCAGCAGTCTTGTCCGCTGGCTGGACAGTTTATCGTCGGCCGATAGGATTATCGCAGATGGTCTTTTGCGACACTCTCGGTCCTTATTATCCTTTCAGGTGCCAGCAGGCTTTGTAGATGGTATTCTAGGTCACTGGGTCCCTGCCCGTCAGGTGTTCAGGTTGGGGACAGTGGAGGTGACCCCTACTCTCGAGGAGTATGCCCGCTTCACTGGTTTGCCTTTGGACGGTCCTTGCGCCAGGGTCACCGTTGGTCCCATGCGTCGTCAGTTCTTGACTTTCACTGGGTTGCGGAGGACAGCTCTGCTATCGGTGATCACATCAGATCATCTGGTTCCTCTTCATTTTTTGATTGACCGATTCGGCTCACCTGACAGTTTTCGCTTGTTCTTTGGTGATTTTTCCATATCTGAGGAGCACTGGGGCGCTTTGAGAGTAGACGTTTTGATGGCCTGTGTCATTTCGGCTTTGTATTTGCCAGCCGGACCCGACCTGTTGGACATGCGAGTTGTCGCGGCCGTGAGAGCCCTTTAGGAGGATCACACCATCCTTCCTATGATATTAGCAGATACCTACATGTCAGCCTCATACTGTCAGTCTTTCCGAGGCAGAGTATTCAGAGGGAGCTCGACTTTGTAGTATGTGTGGTTTATGAGTCATCTTAGTCCCATCGGCCATTTCCGTCGCCAAGGGTTTTGTTTCAGCCATGACATAGCCACGCAGTTTTCGTTTCGTCCCGTGAGCTGTACTGATGTGGCCTCCTGGATAGCATTTTTGTCGGTTATTGAGGATCCTTTTCATCTCTTGATCTACTCGGGTTATTGCTCCTTTATGAGCTTTTTGACTCACGTGCCCACCCTGGATTTCATCCCTATTGCTGGCTTGAGGGGCGTGACGACTTATCATACCCTGGCGGTTATGGGGCAGTTTGATCAGACACAGGACTTTCACCTCTTCACGGGCGCGGCCGACTACCGATTCCTTATATCATCCCAGACAGAGAGAGATCTAGTGCGGGTATATGATCTTTGGTCCCGCAGGATCCTTGCCGAGTATAGTGACAATTGCCCCATCCAGACATTCGCTTATGTGCAATGGTTACGCGGAGACTCAGATATGGTTGGTTTGAGTCAGACTGGGGCTCTTGATGACTCTGGAGTGATTTTCCCAGATGATACCACAGATCATTCCATCTCAGCTGATTCTGCCCCTAGTCGGGTTACTGAGGATAGCCGGATCCGACTGGCCTTGATTGCCACTGCAGCTGAGAGGGATGCTGCTCTTGTTGAGAGAGACGCCGCCATTCTGGCCAGAGATGCTGCTCTTGCTGACAGAGACGCCATTGTATTTCAAACTAGGGCAGTCATAGACGCTCATTCTGAGACTGTCAGCCGAGCCACTGCTTTATTGGATCGCATCGACATGATGGGGCAGCAGATTGCAGGGGATGCTGATGCTTCAGATCTCTCCACCACCCTATCCATCCTGCTTCAGCTAGTTTCAGATTTGTAGATTTTTTATTTCCTGCATAGACTATGTCAGTTTCATCGGTTATCGAAAGAGAAATTTTGTAACAAAATGACTTATATATACAGACATGCATTAAATTTAGTCAATTTCCCTTTTTGTCGTATCGTCGCCTTTCATCGGATCCTCATTTTATCTAGCTAACCATGATTTTGACATTTCGCTTTTTCCTCTTCTCAAGTCTTGACGGAGATCTGACAGATATTGCCGCACCCCTGTTGATTTCATCGGACTGAGTCTTAGATTTTGGCTAATTATTTGGTCGGGCTAGGGTTATGTTCCTTGGGATGAATCTGATTAGGGGCTGGTTTCGGAAAGGTTTCGAGGGTATAGGAAGGGTTTTTTTTTTTTTTTTGGAAACGGTTTTGGTCAGGGAAAATATTATTTTGTAAAGAATTTGACCGTGCCATGATGGCTGCCTACGTACTCCCACAGGTTGGGAAATCAGGTCCTACGTAGTTCGTTTTTTCAAAGAAAAAGGAGGACATGATGATTCAAACGTAGAACCGCTTCACCGAGTCGAAATTGAGGGGTTGGGGAAACACCTCGCCGTCCATCTCCTGCAGTATGAGGGCTCCTCCAGACAGTAACTTCTTAATCACAAAAGGTCCTTCCCAGTTCGGGGCGAACTTCCCTTTGGCTTCGTCTTGACAAGGCATGACTCTTTTTAGCACCAAATCATTTTCCTTGAACTTCCGAGGTCTTATCCTTTTGTCGTATGATCGAGAGATCCTTTGTTGATATAACTGACCGTGCCAAACAGCAGCCACCCTCCTTTCATCAATTAGGGCCAATTGGTCATATCGACTTTGCATCCAATCCTCCTCGCTTATCTGAGCATCGATCACTATTCTGAGGGACGCCATCTCAACCTCAACTGGCAGAACAGCCTCCATTCCATACACCAAAGCGTAAGGGGTTGCCCCTGTAGAAGTACACGTTGACGTTCTGTATGCCAGCAGGGTGAGGGGTAGCAGATCCGGCCATCCCCGATGATTAGCAGACATTTTCGCCATGATCTTCTTGATGTTCTTATTTGCAGCCTCCACTGCCCCATTCATCTTAGGACGGTAAATGACAGAATTGAGGTGTTTGATCTTAAACTGGTCGCATAATCCCTTCATGCGGGCGTTGTTCAAATTTTTGGCATTGTCGGAGACCAACACCTCAGGTTGCCCGTATCGACAAATAACATTATTCCTGATGAAACTGACGATGACCTCCTGAGTTACTTTGGGGAAAGAAGCTGCCTCTACCCATTTAGTGAAGTAATCGATCATGACGAAAATGAATCGGTGTCCGTTGCTTGCTTTGGGCTCTATCGGTCCGATTACATCCATTCCCCACATTGAGAATGGCCACGGGGAGGTCATACAGTGCAGTTCATTGGGAGGCGTATGGATCACATTACCGTGCGTCTGGCATTAGTAACACCGTTTGACATGATCGTCGCAGTCGGTTTTCAGCGTTAACCAATAATGCCCCGTTCTCAAGATCTTTTTGGCCAGCATCGGTCCACTCATGTGTGGGCCACACACTCCACCATGTATTTCGTTCATAATCCTTCAGGCCTGTGTCTCATCTACGCATTGCAACAGTCCCAACCCAGCATCCCTCTTGTAGAGTGAATCCCCACTCAGGTAAAATTTCATTGCCATCTTTTGGATTCTCATCCTCTCAGCTCGGCTTGCCTGGTCTGGAATGGATTTATCCCTCAGATATTCCCTTATGTTGTGATACCAAGGCTGCTTTGGCAGAACCACCTCGTCTGATAATATTGCAACATGTTCCTCGTATGCCGGGGCATTCTGTACTGCTATCTCAATCTGTGGAACGTCCTTGCTCTTGATTACGTGGATTAAGGAAGCCAGAGTTGCCAATGCATCTGCAAAATCATTCCGTCCCCGGGGGATATGTCGGAAAGCGATATCTTCGAACTCTCGCATCAATTGGATAACACAACGATGGTATGGAAGTAACCGGAGCTCTTTTGTGTTGTACACCCCGATCGCCTGTCTGATTACTAGTTCTGAATCCCCGAACACCGATAGTCTTTTCACTCCCATATCGCGGGCAAAACGGAGTCCCAATATACATCCCTCGTACTCAGCTGTGTTGTTCGAATTACTGAACTGCAATTTAGTGGCCACAGGGTATTGTTCTCCGGTGATAGAGACCAGGACTGCTCCGGCTCCTACCCCCTCAGCATTCATGGCACCATCAAAATACAGCTTCCAGAACTGCCCCTCGTCATCACATTTCGTGTGTAATACCCAAAATATATCTTCGCCCGGCAGAGGAGTTTCTAACGGCTCTATCCCTCCTGATGGCGTTTCTGCCAACTGATCTGCAATTCCCTGCCCTTTTATGGCTTTCTGAGTTACGTACACCATGTCGAACTGTTGTAAGATTAACTGCCATCTTGACAGTCGACAGTTCAGCATGGGCCTTTCAAAAATATATTTCAAGGGATCCATTCTTGATATCAGGTACGTAGTATGCCCATGGAGGTAGTGCTGTAATCTCCCTGCAGCCCATGCCAAAGCACAACAGGTCTTCTCGATGGGATGTAATTTTGTTCACATCGGCTAAATCTCTTGCTGAGATAATAGATGGCCTGCTCTTTTCCTGCTTCATTTTTCTATCCCAGCATACATCCCATCGCGATGGCATTGATCGATATATACATAAATAGAGGGATCCCATCCTTCGGGGGTACCAGCACTGGTGCCTCTGTTAGCTGCTTCTTAATGGTCTGAAAGGCCTTCTGACATTGCCCATTCCACTCCTGGGAAGCATCCTTCCTTAATAGTTTAAAAATCGGCTCACATGTAGTCGTCAAGTGGGATATGAAGTGGCTGATGAAGTTTATTCTTCCCAGGAAACCTCTTATCTCTTTCTCTGTATGAGGTGCCGGCATATCCACAATGGCCTTAATCTTCGCCGGATCCAGCTTAATGCCCCGATCACTAACTAGGAATCCCAAGAGCTTGCCCGACTGCACTCTAAAAGCACACTTTGCTGGATTGAGCTTCAAATTATATTTCCTGAGCCGATCGAATAGCTTTTTGAGATGGGTTATATAATCAGATTCTACCCTTGACTTCACGATAATGTCATCCACGTAGACCTCTATCTCCTTGTGCATCATGTCGTGGAATAGGGCCACCATGGCTCTTTGATAAGTAGCCCCCGCATTAGTGAGACCGAAAGCCAACCGTCTATAGCAAAAAGTGCCCCAAGGGGTGATGAACGCGGTCTTTTCCCAATCCTCTTCTGCCACCATTATCTGATGATACCCCGCAAAGCAATCAACAAAAGAGTACATCTCATACTGGGCTGTATTATCCACCAGGATGTGTATGAAAGGCACCGGGAAGTTATCCTTGAGACTGGCTTTGTTTAGATCTCTATAATCGACACATACCCTCACCTTCCCTCCAGGCTTAGCTACTGGGACTACATTGGACAGCCATTCTGGGTAAGTGGACACCATAATGATCCCAGCCCTGAACTGTTTGATGATCTCTTCCTTCACCTTCAAGCTCCACTTCGGTTTCAACTTTCTTAGTTTCTGCTTGACAGGCCTGAAACCCTCCTTGATGGGCAACCGGTGTACCACAATATCCGTGGACAATCCGATCATATCCTCATGCGACCAGGCAAAGACATCCTCATACTGGCTTAGTAACTCAGTTATTTCCGCTTTCTGGCTAGGGGTAAGGTCTGTCCCTATTTTGAGCTCCTTGGGTTTATCAGGGGTTCCAATATCTATGGTGATGGTTTGGTCTAAGTTGGGTTTGGGTTTATCCTTGACCCATCCTTTGATCTCGTCAGGTGCGTCGTCGTAATCTATCTCGTCTTGCTCAATGCCCATTAAATCGAAATCCAACTCAATGTTAAAATCATAATCATCATTCAAATTTGAAGGACCGTTTGTTAGGCAAGGAACACTCAAATTGGTACACCTGACATGAAAAAAAATATTTGTCATATATAAATCATTTTCCACAACGATCACATTTCAGATAACATGACGAAACAACATAATTATGCAAAATACAAAACAACAAAAATAAACTTCTTCATCCTCCCATCCTCTGGGGTCTACCACCCTGATGTCGGGTTTTACCCTTGTTTGGATATCACTGGTTTCATGGTCCAGTTGTCAATGGTCCGGTCAGATGAAATGTGCTGGATGAAAGGTGGCTTCACATCGGAAACTTCCCCGATGATTACGGCTACATCGCCTGAGTCCCTCTTCCTACCTTCTTCAGGAATAATTAGCCATGCCCAATCGATGATAGGCACACTTTGTTGGGCTCCCGGTGGCGTGGCGACATCCTTCCCCTCTCCATTGCTTGTTAACTGTCCGGGGATATAGCACCTGGTTTCAAACTTTTGCGCGACCTCCTGTAGGAAACTTTCCCTCTTGGTTGACTCATCATTTGTGGGGGTCAATTTTTCATCCCCTGACCCAATCACGGGCTTGTCAGTCCCTCGTTCACTGCTGACCTTGGTCATCGGATCTCCGGCCAAACGAATCGGGGTCGTGCCGTGACGGCGTCTCCGTGCTATGCCTCCATGATATCCCAACCCTGCTTTGCCTATCTGATGGGGCAGTTGAATGGGCTCGGTGAATCCTTGACTGCTCCTTCCTAACCCCTGTCCTGGTTGAAATTTCATTGTCATCATCTCCTTTACAACAAAGCTAAGTTCTGGAGAGACTTTAGGTTTCACGACGGGAGCCCCCAGGCATCTGTAGTGGGGAGTACTGATTTCCAGCGCCTGAAAACTGGCAGGTGCCGCCGACTTGTCCACATTAATCACAGGCAGTCCACTCCTAGAAAGAGGAAGGTCATCACACTCTGCCGAGATCGTCACCAGATTCCCGTCGATGATAAGTTTGATTTGCTGGTGTAGCGTGGAAGGAACTGCCCCGGCCATGTGTATCCACGGCCTCCCCAATAACAGGTTATAACTTGCTGCAATATCAAGGACTTGGAAAGAGATATCAAAAGTACAAGGTCCTATTTCCACCGGCAATTCTATCTCTCCAATTGTATCCATCCGGGAACCATCAAAGGCTCGCACCACTATATGACTGTCCCGTAGGCGCTTAGGATTGATGTTCATCTTTTGCAATGTACTGAGGGGACAGATATTCAACGCCGACCCCCCATCAATCAGCACTCCATTCATGATATAACCTGAGGAGATTACCGCAATATGTAGCGGTTTTCGATGCCCCCTTCCCTCTTTGGGGATATCATCATTTGTAAATGATATTACATCACTTTCCAACAGATGGTCCACCAGATGGCTGAAACTTTCCTTGCCGATCTCTTTGGGAACATATGCCTCCTCCAGGACTTTTGCCAGAATTTTGCAGTGATCATTGGACGATAACACCAAATCCATGATTGATGTCAGGGTCGACTCCTCGCTTAATATCTGGATCCCTCTTGCTTCCGGATGATCCATCTTCCTCAAGATTTTCATGGCTTTCTCCTCGGATATCTCTTCATTTTTCTTTGTTTTGCTTTCAAGGACTCGCCCAAGAAGATATAAGGGATTCCCCTTTGAGGTTACAGAAGCACAACTGGCCGCCTCCTCCGACACTCCCCCATAATTCCATGGCACCGTTTTCAGACTGTGGATAGGGATTTGCGGTCTTGCTGTGAGGGTGAGGACTTTCGGAGCCGATAACTTGACAGGCCCCGCTATGATGTTTCTGCTTACACCGGCCAACCTGATTGGCGCCCCCCGTGTACCCTCGTGATCACTTATCATGCTGATCATTTCATCAATTTTCTTTACATAATTTAGCCTTGATGGCCCCTCGGCTTCACTGGCCTCTACCACATTGACCCCTCATCCATCATGTCTAGGCAGGGGATTGATTTTAACATTTGGGGAGTCCGGCTGTTCCACCACAATTTCCCCACTATCAATCAAGTTCTGAATTCTGTGCTTCAGTGTCCAACATTCCTGCGTATCATGACCAGGGGAACCTGAATGGTATGCGCATTTCTTGCTTGGGTCAAACCTTCTTCCATTCGGGTCACTCGGGGGTGCCAAATCGACTATTTTCCTATGGGCTATCAATACTGCCAACACCCGCTCAAGAGGATCCCCGAGTGGGGTGAATACTCGATTTTCGAGGCCTCGAATCTCCTTCGCCCATCCGCCCTCTGATCAGTGAAGTTAGGCTG
Source organism: Aralia elata (assembly GCA_034770075.1). Classification (NCBI taxonomy): domain Eukaryota; kingdom Viridiplantae; phylum Streptophyta; class Magnoliopsida; order Apiales; family Araliaceae; genus Aralia; species Aralia elata. The sequence goes on from CM068381.1 coordinate 25,895,845, forward strand.
TCAGGATGGCCCCACTCTCTGCACCTGTACTGGAGGATTGTTTTCTGCCTTCTTAGACGATCCCTGCAGGATGAGGGAAACATCTTCTTCCTTCTTCTTTTGGACCCTACGGGAAGTACTGCCATAGTTCCCACTCTGTATTTGTTCTGCAGCTGTTTCCAACGCCGTGAAATCCTGAATCTTGCCAGACCTCAAACCCATATCCACCATTTCTCCGTGTTTAATCATCTCGGCAAAAGGCCTACCAATCCCCGATATGACCCGCTCATAATAAGGTGCCTCTTGAATGTCTACGAAGGTCATCACCATCTCCGACTCACTTATGGGGGGATTCACCTGTGCAGCCATACCCCTCCATCGCTGTGCATAATCCCTAAAAAATTCCTTTGGTTGCTTCTTAATATTCGTCATTTGGTATCTATCAGGGGCCATTTGGGCTTGAAAGCTATATTGTGTTAAGAAGGTGTGGGCCAACTCTTCCCAATTGTGGATCCGGGCATTATCGAGACGGGCATACCAGATTCTCGCCTCTCCCGTCAGGCTCTTTTGGAATAATTGCATTCTTAGACCCTCGTCTTCTGCATAAGATCCGAGCTCCCCAATGTATATTTTTAGATGTGTATAAGGATCCCCCTTCCCATTGTATTTCTCAAATTCGGGAATTTTAAATTTCTCCGGATATCTGGTTCCGGGGAAGACACAAAGATCCGAATAATTCACCCTGCCTAGGGACCCTATGCCCTTCAGAGATTGGATAGTTTCCTCCATTTGTTTTATTTTCTTTCGCAGGTCATCAGTGTCTCCTTCCTCTGGGATAGTAATCACTATTCTGTTAGGTATGGGAACGGCCTTTGGGATGACTGGCTCGTCCTTAGGTTGGGGTGGATCCTCTTTAGGTGGATCCTGTCTAGGTAGCAATTGTTCCCTCAGCATCATGGCCATTTCTAGCATCTGTTTCTTAAAATCATCAAATTCCTCACGGGATATGGAACCAGGATTAGTAGATGGAATATCAGCCATTTCAGATGTAGAGTCTTGGGCCCTCCTAGACTGCGAACGCGTTTGAGGAGCAATCCTGCAGAAAAACGGTTTGGAGTTTAATCTTTGGGAAATGAGAGATGTGGATGCATGCTAAAACGGTAATTTTTTTGTGTTTTTGGGGTTTTTTAATCTTTTCCTGCAAAATAACATGTTAGTAGTCCCTTATTGCAATAATAATTGATAGACATGACTTATTATGCCTTCCCAGCTATTCCCTGCAAAACATGGAAGTCAGTACTTTCTTTTGACAAAAGGGGAGGCTAACATATCCTAGGGTTACTCTCACGGGCATTTATACGCGCGAACGTAAAAGGGCATGAAGAGACTTTTCCTGCATTGGGTTACTCTGAGGCTGACCTATCCTAGGGTTACTCTCACGGGCTTTTCGGCATGAAGGTCCCCAAATCTTCGCAATCTACTCGTTTGAGTCCTTTCGATTGGAGCGGATTTGGGTGGTGCGTTTCCTGAGCCATCTCCGGGGAGCAGCCCCTTCGAGTCCAGTAATAAGCAACTGACAGGTTCGCCTCAGGAGGAGGTACACTCTCAACATACATTCACATTCATCGTCCTCACTGTATGCAAATGATTACTTTAAAGTAAAGCCATTCCATTCAGTCAATCATTCATTTGGGAAAAAAACACACATTCACACAACAATAAGTAAAACAAGTCAAAATATCGCACGTACATACACATTTATGAATTTTAAAGGATAAGATAGCATCAAGAGTTAAAAGCGGCTTAAGCCCTCTAATGTCCCCAGTAGAGTCGCCAGCTGTCGACGCCGGTTTTTTTTTCTTTCCAATTTTAGCCTTTTGATTAAATGATTTTTTGGAAAAGGTCAGCATTAATGTCGACGGGGTTTTGAAAGATCGCTTTTTACGATGAGCCAATTAACTAGAGTCGCCAGTTGGTATATTTGAAATGGATGTACCAACTCATCCGAGTTTTCGTTTTTTTATAAATCGCTGGCTCATATGTGACTCCAAATTAATTAGTCTGCAAACCGAGATTCATAGAGTTCGGGGGCTTGCTTAAGCGAGGGGAAGGTGTTAGGCACCCCCCGACTTCCGTGAAATACGGTTACCGCAATCTTAATACTTTCTTATCCTTTAATTCATGAAATGTGTGTGTGTGCGTGTGTGTGTGTGTGCCTATGTGAATGTGGTGGTGAGTTTGTATGAAGAAATCAATTGAGTTTTCGGAAAAAGTCGTGTTTTTGGGAATGCTTTAGAATATCCTTCGGTTTATACGAGAAAGCTTTATGAGAAAATGTTTGATTTTAATTGTCAAAACTGTGAGATTGCATTAGGTGTTGTTTTGGCAAAACAAGAGTTTTCTAAATCTTTGTCAAAATAGGAATCGAGATCTATACGTTGCTTTCATAACTCAAATGAAAGGCAACCTCTAGGATCTCTTTAACCCTATGCACAAGGATTTAATAAATCATTATTTATTTTTATAAAACCATTTTTTGATGTTTGAAAACGATTTTTTCTTTTGCCTTCTCGTCAAATAGAAATCGACATTCATTAGCACCCCCAATTTCTTATCCTCGTGAGACTAATAACCTAGTTTGATTGATTTTATGAAAATCTTTATCGTTTAGCTTTGAAATCAATTTCGTCTCGTAAATCAAACCAAACATTAAAATGCGTTGGGGCTATTCATGGGCATATAAGCCATCAAAATAACCCCGAACGCCCACAATCGCATACTTTCACTATGACGGGGCCTTAACCACGATTCTCGCCTTGGCGTCGTTTTAAGGCCCGACGATTACATATGTACAATAAAAACTACATCATTCCTACTATTTACATCAAAAGACGTCCATCATCGGATTTGGACCACGGGGTCGCTTTCCTAGGCTCACACCCCAAATTTCCACACACCCACAACCGGATATTACAAGAAATAATCAACACGGATAATCTAACAATACCAAGACATCCTAAAATAGCGATCTAAAGGAACCACGCCCAATATAGCACCGTAAAACAAATAAAAAATCAATAAATGAATATCATCAGGTTATTAGGAAGAATTTTGTTCCGATGGAACCCTCACTAATAATCCCTAATTCATTGTTCCACCCTAAATTACATGAAAACTACATTTAATTTGACCAAATGATATGATAGAAATTGCAAAAATAAGGAGATTTTTACCTTGCAAATGATATCAAAATGGATGTAAACTTGTGTATTTGAATAGATTGGGAAGTATATGTGATACAATCAAATCAAAAGAGTATAAATCTTCTCCTTTTTTCTCTCTTTCTCTCCTCTTTTGTTGCAAATTTATGTTATTTCCTCCTCAATTCCCGAGCTGATGTTGCTGTTTTTTCTCCTCCTTCTCGCCTGATCCAACCTTCTGTATGTTGATGAGGAAATGAGCTGAAATAGGCTGGCAAAAGCCAGCCGCAGATGGATCTGCGGCTGGCCGCAGATGGATCTGCGGCTGGCCGCAGATGGATCTGCGGCTGGCTGGCCGCAGATGGATCTGCGGCTGGCTGGCGGCCAACCCTCCACTCAGCTGATTTTCGGTTTCCGTGTTTCGAGTTTCGTGTTTTCAAAAGGCGCACTCATTGGCCGCAGATCAATCCGCGGCTGGCTGGCTTGACTTTCTCGGTTTTCGTGTCACACCTCGATTCTTGTGTCGTGACGTCGGTTTTCGCCAACAGGCTCGTATTTTGCAGTCCGAGAATTACTTGGAGGCGTGCCACATCCTCCGGAAATGCTCAATTTGGACAGCCTTGTTGTCACGTCGGTTTCGGTTGTAAATCATCGCGGTGGTGTCGAGTGTCCATACTTATCCATCCTTTGCTCTTGCAGGTCGGTTCATTTGCCGAATTTGCCCTCCTGTCAGGGTTAGTATACGAAGTGCAAAATTTGGGTGTCTACAATACTCTAAAAAGGTTGTGCTAATCCATGCTATGTTGCTTTGAACAGGTACAAGGTTTTGGGGATAGCACCATTTGAAGAAAGGAGGAAAAATTAAAATTTCAAGACTGGGTTCTTCGCCCCGACGAGGAAATAAGCCTGGATATTCCCGCCCCGGCGAGAAGCCCTCAACAATTTTTCGCCCCAGCGACTCAATTTCTCGCCCCAACCCAAACTCCTCTGGATATTCTCGCCCCGACGAGATTCCAAGGCAAAAATCTTCGCCCCGGCGAAGATGACGAATTTTAGTTTTTAATTCCTTTTCAAAATCAGATCCCATTCATTCCAAAACTCTCCTAACCAAGTCAAATTCAACCTAAACCCTCTCCTACCCCAAACAAACAATCTCAATCATTTCTCCTCGCACTTAGGCTCAATCTTCTCTTCTCTCATTCGGATTTGCCAAACATTCACACGGTTCCATCAAGCAAATTGGGGAGAGTAGCTAATTGAGCAAGGCATTTATGAACATAAAACATTAAAATCAAGATGAATACGAGTGTTGTTCCAGTTCCAGTTTCTCGAGCCTCAGCCGCTGCAAGCATTCTCACTTCTAGATTCGGATAATGAGCAAGGTCAAGCACGCCGCTTGACCATTTAGGGAAGTCCTTCGTTTTAATTTCTTTCTTTTGCAAACAATGAGGACATTGTTCATTATGAGTTTGGGGGTGGATTTGTTGTCATTATATATAGTCATGTCATATTGCATTACATAATTGTTTAGTTCACTCACGTACATTGCATTTTTTTAGTTATTGTAGGAATAGTTAAATAAAAAAGTAAAAATTTAAAAATCACAAAAATATTTTCTTTTTATTACATTCTTTTATAGCTTTAGGATCATATAGAATTGCATTTAGGTTAGTTTGAGCAATAAATTGATGTAGAGTATTTAAGGAAGGCCGATGATGAAATTGTGATCAGTTAGCTAATTATTTTAACGAGACATATAAGGAGTACTAAATTAAGAATTTTGATTGTTCCTGATTTTGTCAAGCTTGAGACCCTTTTAATTCTTTTATGCACATATCCATTTGGTTGAGCTAGTTTTAACTTTAAGGAAGTTTATATGTTAAATGCTTGTGGAAAATATTTATGAACTCTATATCTTGTTTGATCATAACTTAAAGTGTAATATGAGGAAGAATATAAGTTGGGGGAAATCTTGGTTAATTTGAAAAAAAATTAAAAATTTTGAACCTTCCCCAATTAAAAGAATGGACCATGTGGTGGGTTAAGATGGAGCGTAAAACGCACTCACTCATAAACACATGCAGCGAGATGGAGCGTAAAACGCACTCGTATAATTGAAAGTGAGAGGGAGCATGAAACGCACTCACTAAAAAGGAGAATGAAAAGAGAAAAAATTGTTTAAATTTTTGGGGAAGGGTTTTAAAAGGAGCTTAAATATTTTAAATAACCTTGTGATCCTTTAGTTATGTTCTGTTTATATATTCGCTTTGAGTTGTAGGAGATAAGCATATAGAGTTCTTGTTGTTAGACTAACCTTTTTGATATCTTTAATGATGCATTTGATTTCATGAGCTTCTTTGAGTGTTTTTTTTGCTAGTTTGATACATTTGGATTCACACACACACGAAAAGGTTGAAAGTAAGATGATATTGGTGATAAGTTGATTTCAGATAGTGCATAAATTTGAAGTCTTTCTGAATTGTTAGTTACTGATCTTTGAGGCCTAGTATTTATAATCTATGTTGATTGATTGCACAGTCGTAATACATCATGCATCTGCATTCATTTAGATAGGTTTGTTTATTTTTGTTTTTCTTGTGTTTTTGCTTGAGGACAAGCAAAGTCTTGAGTTTGGGGGTATTTGATGAGTGGGTTTTATACCTATGAATTAGATATATCTTAAGCTTATTTCTTTACTATCTTTGAGTATTTTTAGTGTTATTTTACTTGTTTATGTATTGGTTTTATAGGAAACGGCTTCAGAGGGTTAAAAGAGGGAAATTGGAGCTTAATGGAATTTCTGTAAATTTTGAATCAGAGTTCTCGTCGGGGCGAGAATCTCAGGCTTAAATTTCTCGTTGGGGCGAGAATGCGTGGAAATGAATTGTAATTCAGTTCTTTTGGGAAATCGATTTGGAATTGGATTCTTTCTACTGATTTGATTCAGAAACTATAAAAGAGATAGAGAGAGATGGAAATAGGAGGCATACATATACATAGATACATTGGTAGTTGGATACTTACGCAAGGATTGAGATACAGAGCTGAAGTTGGAGATTGGAGACTAGAGAAAGCATCGCAAGGAATTCAGATTAGAGAATTGACGATTGAAGAACTTTTATTGAGTTTTTCTTATCCTCTATCTTAGATTTGTAATTTAATTGTGATGACTTATTTGGGATTCATGATTTCTATTTTCAGTTTGAACTAAATTTACAATTAAGGCTACAATTGAACCTTTATGATTATGGATTAATTATCTATTTGATTCCACTTATTATTTCATCTTGAGTTGTCTATCATATTTTGTGTTTATTGAATAATTGACTGATCAACAATTAGCGGGATACTTTAGATGAATTTGGGAGATGAAATCTAGGGTTAGATCTGAATGTGATAGCATGTATTCTTAATTATTTGCATGGGCTGAATAATTAGGGTTGTGAAGTGAATAGGGATATCTCTTCGCTGCATGTAACTATTGGGAATTGGTGCTTAATGAATTTAATTCTTTAGTTTTGCAAAGGAATATCGCAAAATTAATTGAGTTAGATAATTTTATTTGATCACTTGGAAAAGGGCTTATAAATAAAGTTAAATTCCTGTTAACAACTCTATTGCACTTAATAATTGGATGAATTGGATGCTTAGTTTGTATTGCATAATTGGGGATATTGTAGTCTTAAGCCTTTAAAAATCTGAATTTCAACCTTTGTGTTAGTTCTTATTCTTAGTTTTAATTTAATCAGTTTTAATCGTTATACAAATTGTGATTGTTTAAATAAAATTGAATTGATATAGTACTAGTAGTTGGAAATTATTGAACAGAGATTCCCTGTGGGTTCGACAATCTATCTTATCACTTTATTACTTGTTGATCGTGTATACTTGCACGTAATTGTTGATTGTGAAATCTGACAACACGTCAGCTACCACATTCGCCTTTCCAGGGTGGTACTGGATGGTGTGGTCGTAATCCTTCAACAGCTCAAGCCAACACTGTTGTCGCATGTTGAGTTTCTTCTAAGTGAAGAAATATTTGAGGCTTTTATGGTTCGTATAGATCTCTATTTTCTCTCCGTACAAGTAGTTCTCAAGATCTTCAATGTGAAAATGACCGCTGCCAACTCTAGATCATGAGTAAGGTAATTCTTCTCATATTCCTTGAGTTGTTGAGAGGCATAAATTATAACTGTTCCGTGTTACATGAGAATGTTGTAAGTTTGCAGAAACAAGAACATACATACAATCATATTGTAAAACAGCGGAAACATGGTATAAATCAAATTTAAAAATTTTCTGCAATCCCAGGAATTACCTTATGCGATATTATTCATTGAGGAAAGATAAAAGATATACCTTATAAAGATGATCAACATCTTGATGTGATCTTCAAGTTCCAATCCTTTGTTGCTTCACGCTCCTCTAAATTCACGGATCAAACGCAAGCTACTCAATATGTGCAGCGCTCTAAAGGTGATCCACCAAGAGATGATTATGGAAGAAGTAAATTTAGGTTTCTAATAAACCTTGGGTAGCTATCCCTAATTCTCTCTCTCACCTAACTCCATAGATTATAAAGAATTATAGAAACCCAATGGCAATTAAAATTGACTAACTCATCAACCCTAATCTATCATAAGGCCTCTCCTTATATAGACTAATCTTCATCCTAAACCATTTAGGACTTGGGGTTTTAATTTAATTCTCAATCTAATAAGGAACTAAATAATAATAATAAATAATAAGACTCCTCTTATTAATTTATAATAAGTATTTCTTCGAATACTTAATTATAAATATTAAGCTATTTAATTTATTCCACTAATAAATTAAATACTTACTTTATTATTATCAAGCCAATTAAATTTATAATAATAATAATAATAATAATAATAATAAGACTCCTCTTATTAATTTATAATATAGTATTTCTCCAAATACTTAATTATAAATATTAGTATTTTTTCAACTACTAAATTATTATTATTAAGCCAATTACTTCTAAAATAATATTTCTCTTTTGCGGTGTGACCCTTTAAGTTCAATATTATGCCGGTAGTAGAACAAAAAATTAGAACTATTCTAATATTATCTATAATGAATTAAACTCCTTTAATTCAAATATAAATAAATAATATTTATTCTATATCATGAGGGACACCTTACGATAATGTATCATGACTATCCGTATAATATGAAATCAACGTTTAATCACATAGAACCTATTCAGTAAATAGTTATCGTATAATTTAATCATTCTACCATACAATATCCCAATAAAATATAAGACATAAAATTACTGACAAGTCTTATTTATTTGATCATATGCATTTCAATTCTAAATGCACAACTCTGATTAATGTTAGAAACTCCTTTCTAATTTCTATTCACCTTGGTCAAGGATTTCTGAGTTGTCACTTATTAAATCGCATAGGAAATTCTCTCCCTTTACTAGAAGTGGTAGATCCTTTGTTGATCATTCACCTACCTCCATGTACACTTTATTATACCCGAACATACTCTATTGTACTCTCAAAGAGTTAAGAAATATGACAAAGTATATAACTAGAATGCACAAGATACTATGATGATCTCAAGTCCAAATACTACTTATATAACTATCACTATAGGAACTCCTATTGTCAGGCAAGTAAAACTCCATTAGGTGTTCCTTAAGCGAGTCATGTTCAGTGAACTTATTCTTCAATAAGCACCTACATACTTGCTTTAGTGTCTCCACACAAATGATTATGAGATCAATCATCCTCTTCAACAGAGCAAGCATAGTATGTTGGTATCTATCCGGAATCAGTAACCCCATATTAGTGATCCAACGATTGAGAATATTTTAGTTTTGAGTTATCTTGAATTTAGATCTCATTAACATGATCATCATCATGATTCTAAAGTATTGTTCCAAAACTATGGGTTTATCATATAATTAATTCAACCAATTAATCATGGATAAAGTATGTCTTTTAATTAAATAAATTTTTTTATTAATAAATGAACAAGATTACAAAGTAAATTCTTATCGAATCCAATGTGATTGGCTTGAGGGCATACTACTTTCAAATGCAACATAGACCTCTGTTTGAAGCATCGTTGTAGATGACAAATTCTCCCGATCCTGATGGTATGGTCAGAACAGGGGTTGAAACGAGTATCCTCTTAAGTTATTGAAAACTCTTCTCGCATTCTTCGCTCCATTCAAATTTTGTGTTTTTCCGAGTCAAATGAGTTAATGGAGTAACAATTCGAGAGAATCTATCTACGAATCTACAATAATAACCAGTCATGCCCAGAAAGCTTCGTACTTTAGTTATTGTTTTAGGTTGATCCTAATTTAATATTGCCTAAATCTTCGCAGGGTCAACCGATATCCCATGTTTAGAGATCACATGCCCAAGGAATGTTACTTCCTTAAGCCATAACTCATATTTTTCTAACTTGGCATACAGTTTGTTCTCACGCAGCTTTTGGAGTATCAATCTCAAGTGTCGTTCATGATCCTCGCGACTCTTAGAGTATACGGTGATGTCATCAATAAAGACAACCACAAAATGATCCAAATATTCGGTTCATCATGTCCACTAAGGCTGCAGGAGCATTGGTTAATCCAAAAGACATAACCAAGAACTCGTAATGTCCATATCGAGTTTTGAAGGCAGTCTTTGGAACATCATCAACTTTAATCTTTAACTGGTGATATCCTAAACGGAGATCAATTTTTGAAAAATATTAAGCACCTTGCAATTGATCAAATAGGTCATCAATTCGAGGTAATGTGTACCTATTTTTGATGGTGACATGGTTCAATCTTGATAGTCAATGTACAATCTCATATTCTCGTCCTTCTTCTTCACAAATAAAACAGGAGCTCCCCAAATGTACTCGAACGTATGAAACTTGTATCTAACAGTTCTTGTAGTTGGACTTTTAACTCTTGAAATTTAATGTGAGCCATTTGGTATGGGGCCTCAGAAATAGGTTTAGTACCGGGTTCAAGGTCTAGGGTAAGTCAGGAAGTTCTTAGGGAAACACATCAAGGAATTCATTAACAATGAAAATGTCATTCATGTCTGACGTATTTTTGTTTAAATCAGTGATATAGGCTAAGATTTCTTCAAATCTTATTTATTACTATATCTATTACTGTTTAAATTCTGCATTTACATTTCTGTATTTACAAATCATAAGTATGCTTTGTATCACTCATTGGGTTATTCGTAACAAATTACACATTGTGTGCTACCATTTGGTATTTACTATAATGTTCATGTTACAACATTTATGTGTGTGTTTATATAGGCTTATTTACTCAATGTTGTTTACATTTGTGGCACATATGTGTTGCATTGCTTTTGGACCAAACTATTTTATGTTGCTAACATCATTTTTATTGCCTTTGAATGTCTTGCAATTATATTACATGTTATGCAGTCGTTGTATAAGCAGTGTTAATTTAATCTTTGTACAGTTGTATAGTGCATTTGCGTCACTTTGCTTATTAAATTATATAGGTTTTGTTGAATCACAACGCATTTATATACTAACATCATACTTATAACTCTATCTATATGGACAAACTGTTTGTCAAAGTTTTATTTTGTAACAACACTATGTACTGATCATTCAACATTTGACCAAAAATTTATTTAATATTTATTATAATAAACCAAATTTCTAATAATTTTTGATATTTTTTTATGAAGTTACAATGACAAACCTTGTCAAACTTGAGTTCGTGGCACTTGATATTACGTGTAAGAATTATTTGTTATGGATGCTTGATGTCGAAATTCATCTAGATGCCATGGGTCTTGGAGACACCATTAAAGATGACAATAAAACATCTAGTCAAAACAAGGCAAAGACCATAATTTTCTTACGCCATCATCTCCATGAGGAGTTAAAGTTAGAGTATCTCACAATAAAAGATCCCTTTATTCTTTGAAAAAATTTGAAAGAAAAATATGACCATCAAAAACAGTTATTCTCCCAAAGGCTCGTTATGATTGGATACATTTACTTTTGCAGGATTTTAAATCAGTAAGTGAATATAATTCTGCAATGTTTAATATCAGTTCTAAATTAAAATTATATAGAGATAATATCACTGATGAAGATATGTTAGAGAAAATATTTACTACATTTCATGCCTCGAATTTGCTCCTGCAGCAGCAATATCGAGAGCGTAAGTTCATAAAATATTCTGAACTGATGTCATGTTTTCTAGTGGCTGAATAAAATAATGAGTTTTTGCTGAAAAATCACCAATCTTGCCTGACCGGTTCTACTGCATTCCCTGAAGCGAATAGAACCTTATTTGATAAACACAGAGGAAATTATGTTCGTGGTCGTGGGCGTGGGGGTGGTCGTGGGCGTGGGCGTGGAAGGAACAATCAATATAGAGAGGATCGTACTCATAATTCTTCAAAAAGGAATAACACATCTTACCATCAGAAGAATCAAAATGGCAAGGGTTTACAAAATAAACCATCAAACGATTATGAAAATAAGTGTTATAGGTGTGGAATAGAGGGTCATTCGTCACGTACATGTCGTACTCCTAAACATTTGGTAGATCTGTACCAAGTCTCCATAAAAGAAAAGGGAAAGGGAATTGAAACAAACTTTGTTGATCATAATAATCTTGAAGATCCCATGAATTATCTTGACCTTCCAAATGGAGTGGGATATGACTTATCTTGATGTCCTTGATTTCTTTGAAGATGTTGATGGAAAATTTGATAATTTGATTGGTGATGGAAATGTCCATACCAATTAATTATTTTCTTTTATTATATTATCGTATTCTAATAAGTATGATTGGTGATGGAAATGTCCATACTAATTAATTATTTTTCTTTCATTATATTATGACATTGTAATAAGTATTTTTATTTGATATGTTTTATTTATGTTTAAAGTAATAAATTTTAATTTATGTTTTGCATATATGAAGATGCATGGGTCCTACTGGTAAAATCAATTCCAATATGACTAGGGAAGATTTTTGTTTAGCAGACAGTGCAATAACTCATACGATCCTTACAGATAAAAAAATATTTTCAATTTTTAAAATTATGCAAATCCAATGTCAATACCATATCAGGTTCATCGAACTTAATTGATGGCTCTGGAAGAGCGATTATCATGTTGCCAAAGGGCACAAAACTTTGTATTGATGATGATTTGTATTCTTCTAAATCAAGCAGAAATTTACTAGCTTTAAGGATATACGTTATAATGATTATCATATTGAAACCAATAACGAAGGCAGTGAAGAATTTCTTTATATTACTTCAATAGTATCGGGCCAGAAGCTCATATTAGAAAAATTACGTATTTTCTCTTCTGGGTTATATTATACTACAATGAGAACAGTTGAAACAAATGTTGCAATACACCAGAAGTGTTCGGATCCAAAGGTTTTTATGCTTTTTCATGATTATCTTGGTCATCCAGGATCAATAATGATGCGTCAAATTATTGAAAACTCCCACGGACATCCCTTAAAGAACCAGAAGATTCTTTTACCTAGTGATTATCCATGTAGTACATGTTCTCAAGGTAAATTAATTACCAAACCATCACATTCAAAGATTGTTTTTGAGTGTCCATCTTTCTTAGAAAGAATTCAGGGTGATATGTGGACCAATACACCCACCTTGTAGTCCATTCAAGTATTTTATGGTTTTAATTGATGCATCAACCAGATGGTCACATGTATGTTTACTTTCTACTAGAAATATTACATTTGCTAGGCTTCTTGTTCAAATAATTAGGTTGCGAGCACAATTTCCTGATTATCCAATTAGAAAATTCGTTTAGATAATACTGGTGAATTCACATCTCAAGCTTTTGATGTTGCATGCCAATTGGAATTGATGTTGAACATCCTGTTACCCATACACATACTCAAAATGGTTTAGCTGAATCACTTATCAAGAGACTTCAAATTATTGCTCGACTTTTGCTTATGAAATCAAAATTACCAGTTTTTGCTTGAGGTCATGCTATTTTACATGTTGTATCATTAGTTCGCATTAGGCCAAATGCTTATCATACATTCTCACCATTACAACTTGTACTTGGCCAACAACCATATATTTTTCACTTGCGCATATTTGGTTATGTTGTATATGTACCTATTGCACCCCCGTACGAGTAGGAAATCCACTAAAGATGTGGGGGTGATCATTGAGATCAGATCACTAAGATCTATTACAATAATGAATCACTAAGATTTCTTCAAGTCACTCACACTTGGCAGATGTCACTAAGACAGAGGTCACTCAGACCAGTTCACTAAGAACTCTTCAAGTCACTTAGACTTGGTAACAATGGTCACTAAGACCAACGAATCATAAGAGATGAGGTGATTTCTGAGGTGATACTAAGTTGCGTTAAGCTTAGCTTCTGAAGGACTTAGTAGCAGAACAAGTTGTTCTCTTTTTGTAGAGTAGAGTGTTCTTGAAGTTTAGGCAACAATTTAGCCTAATGTTCGTGATTCGTACTGTTTGATTTCATCTTCATCCCCTTTTATAGACGACCTTGAGAGTTTTCCGTTGGAAAGTGTCGTTATGTATGAATTTAATGTTTCGATCCTAGAAGATCTTTGATGTTGACTTTCAAAGTGAATGTGTCAGCTTACTTTTGGCTCTAATATGTTACATCTGACTGCTACAGTACCAACCACGTGGGTGATGTCACATCGCCAAACTAACTGTTAGACACAACTCGATCTGATCTTCATTTTAAACTTAGGATGATCAACAACTATCTTGAAATCTTCACTCCATAAGACTTCTCAATTTCAGTCTAATGTCAGACCTGACATACTCTACGACTTTGTCTGATCGTAAAGTTTCATGGAGATTGTAGAGTGTTTGACTTGAATGACTCTACGATGTGCAAACTCTACGATCTGCTTACTCCACGATCTTCATTCTGCCTTACGATCTTTGAGTAAACTCTGCGATCTTCGATTTGCTTTACGATCCTCAAGCAGACTCTACAATATTTGATTTGTCTTATAATCTTTGAGCAGATCTGCGATCTTCATTTTGCATTACGATTTCTGAGCAGACTTTGCGATCGTTCAATTTTCTAAGCATCTTTACGATCATTCACACAGCTTTACTATCATTTTGCAGACTCTGCGACCCTGATTTAACTTTATGATTTCCTGGAAAACTCTGCGATCTTGAACTGAATGTTCTATGATAGCCTGGCTGACTCTGTGATCTTTAATGAACTTTACGATTTTTCAGAGCAGCTTTACGATCGTTCAAACAACTATACGATCGATTCCGTCCTATCATCTATACACTTGTTTAGCTCAATAGATCAACCTAACAAGCTTGATCTTCTACTCTAAATCATTGTACATTAATTTCATATTTAAGGACTTCACAAAAGCTATTGGTACAAATATACATTATATTATCTCATCATCATCAAATCAAAATACGCAATATTTTGATATTGCATGGTACTAATCCCCAATTTTTTTCCACTAATTTCTACTATTATAGGAGAGATAAAGGAGAGCACTTAAAAGAGAAAGGAGAGAAGACATACTGCCTGTCTATTGCCAAGAAAGAATAGATATTTAAGCAATAAGGGTTCAATTGGAGAAAGAGGAGACTTTACTTTGAAGTTCGGAGAGAGAGATCTCAGATCGATAATTGGTGATTTCTTTTAGGCCATGTTTGTTTGCAAGGATTATAATCCCAAGACTATTAATCATAGGATTAAATAGTCATAGTCACATGTTTGTTTTTTATAAGATTATTCATAGGATAACTTAAAATAATCACATGTTATGTTTGTTTTTTCTAAGATTAATTAAAGGATTGGATAAAAAAAATATTGTTTTGACTATTATACCCTTGCCAATAATAACATATTTTAAATTATAATTTAAACTTGTTTATACATCAAAAACTAATGAACAATTAATTATGGTGGGTATTATTATGGTCACTTTAGACAAAGGAATTATGGTAATTTTAAACAATAATGTTTAAAAGTAATTCAACAAATAATAATATTCCTTTACATTTTTTTATCACGTCATATGTATGGTTTTATCATGTTTGATAGTATTATGTCTGATTAATTTATCATGTTAATTTAAAGTTCAGCCATACATATATATATATATATATATATATATATATATATACAGTAAGGATCTTAGGCTCACCCTTAAAAAGCTCACCCCAAGCTCACCTCCCTTTTGCGACGGACCCGGCGACGGTTTGGGTGTACAACCGTCGTCTATACTTTTATCGAAGGACAATATATAGCGTCGCTAAAAGTATAGACGACGGTTGTACACCCAAATCGTCGCCGGGTCCGTCGCAAAAGGAGGGTGAGCTTGGGGTGAACTTTTTAAGGGTGAGTCTAAGAAATGGACTGTATATATATATATATATATCGCATCGTTCACAAATTTATTGACATTAGAACTTAATCATAAGCTTGCTTCACATCAAACAGAGATACATGGTAACACAATAATACAAGAACAACTTTAGCTTTTATATATATATATATATATATATATATATATATATATATATATATATATAATTTTCTACCTCATTTTGGAGAAGGAAAAAAATATTCCACATGCAGTGGCGTCCATGAATTAATTAATGAGGTGGCTGTATTATTGATTTAATGTTCAAGTGTAGATCTTTTGGAAATTAGTTTGCTTGGATATTATGATCATTTTAGAAAAAAGTTGAGGTTAATTTTGTTTATAAATTTTTAGTTCCAAATGGTGGAGATTATAATACCTGGTTGAACATGATATTAAATAGTCTCTCATGTTAAGTCATTTTATAATCCCTAGACTAATAGTTCAAAGTTCAAATTTAAAAACAAATAAGACACTTGAGATTAATAGTCTTATCTCAAGTGTAATCATTGTAAACATAACTTTAGTGTGAAAGCTCATTAAGAGTGTCAATTGACCGAATAAACTAGGAATATTCGGTCAGAACTATTCAAACTCATTCAGATCCTTATCTAACCTAAACAAATAAGTTGAATAACTTACCGAGTTAGTTTTTGGCCATTCAAATTAATTCAACCTAAACAAATAAGTTGAATAACTTACCGAGTTATTTTTTGACCATTCAGATTAATTCAGCGGTTATCAACACATGCCCTTAAATAGATTATATCAATTTTATATTTGAAAATATTTTAAATTAATTTTTACAAAGTTAATATTAATTTTATAATTTAGAAGAGAATGAATACTTGTCTCGACATTTTAGTAAAATAGGTCTTCAAAAAAAAAGTGGGATAATTAAGAACACAATTGTTCTTATGGAGTACTTTTAAAAGGACATTGGTTTGTTGCAGAAAATGAAAGTGAGAGAATGTGTAACAAAATTGCGAATGAAAGAGAGTGAAAGAGAAATTACTATGATTTTAATTTTTATAATATAAATAAAGTTACAAAACTTGACCAAAATAACAGTCAATATTGTGCTCTGACTTATTATTATAAAATTAAAATTTTAAAATAATACTATAATGTTGGTAAGCTGAATTTATGAAAGCTATAGCAAGACAGCTGGTGATTGCCCCTTATACAAAATTACTTTAATATAATAGTAATATTATTATATTACTCCCTCCGTCCCAAATTAATTGCTTTTCTAGGACTTTTTAAAGTCAAATTGACTATTTTTAAAATTAATAATTAAGCATATATAAATATATTTCTAAAATTATAAAAATTGAAATTAGTAATAAATTGTATATACTTTCTTTTGGTTATAATATCTTCACCTATATGTTAGCAAAAATAGTAAAAAGATTAGTTTTAAAAATAGTCAATTTGACTTTAAAAAATCCTAGAAATGCAATTAATTTGGGACGGAGTGATATATTTTTAGATTTGTTGTTTTACCTAATTAGACTTTGAAATAAATTTTGATATAAACAAATAAAGTATATTACTATATTATTATTATACGATTAGTAATAACGCTATATGATGCGTGCATTTGCGGCAGTTTATTATTTATTCTCATTTTCACATTAAGACTAAGATTTCTTGGGCCATTATATGTTTTTTTTATTTAGATTTAGAGCCATTATTATATGTTGACACTTGAAGATCTAGTCCAAGCAATATGATAAATAAATTATTAGTAATTACTCAGATATATACATGATGCATGTGTATAATTTTCTCGTCGTTTGAATTATAAGATTAATATTAATTTTTTAAAACTCAATTTAAGACTTTTTTAAATTTAAACATGATTCATTTATGTTTGATAAACAATAAATTATATAATCAATAGTACTTTTTAGATAATTTATGATATTCATAATTGTATTGATATAAAATAAATACACTCATGTTAATTTTGAGTTTGAAAATATTTGAAATTAACTTTTAAAAAGTGAATATTCATTTTATAATTAGGAATGAAGATATTATTGTATTTATATAAGTTTTTAAAAAAAGGTAAAAGTCATAAGACATACCCTCATGATCAAGTCATTTAATTAAATTTTAAAATTCAAAATTATTAAAAATTTATTTGATTTTATTATAATAAGTTTAATTATAGGAGTATAATTTATTTTAAAGTTATTATTAATTATTATATTTAAATAAATTAATTTCTAAAACTGAAAAATATTTTTAATTTTGAAAAAATTGGAATACAATATTGACAAATAAATTTATGTGCAAGGGAGAAACAAGAAGTAGGCTGTATATATAGTCAATTTGTCAATGAGCTCTTATTTTAATGATTAAGACTTAGAGTTTCGATTTTCACATATACGAGTTTATTTTATTTTTTATTTAAAGTGTATTTTTTCATTTATTTAACGTAAAGTTTGATTATAATTTATAATATTATTATGTACTTGGGCTTCAATATATATACCACAATTATTAATATCCTTACATTTGCAAATATTTACTGATCGTACCATTATTTTATTTATGCACAAAACACTACATATTTTAAGAAATTATATACACATGAGAACTATAGACATTTGACAATTAAAATGAGAGCCCAATTATTATTATTTTCTTTTTTTCAATATTTTTATAATTTGAGATTTGTACAAATCTACAAGCCTTTATGTGCGGAGAGCCTAATATAAGTGCTTAGTCGTAACATTCACGGTCATCAATAATACAACATTTTTTAATTATTCATAAAATTTATAACACAATGATATATATTGTGATTTTATATATCTATTTTTTTATTGCGAAATATGTGAATAAATTTAATTAATAATACTTTTACGATATATTTAATATAATAAATTAATTTTATAATTATATTCAATCTTATGTATTGATATATATATATCGCAATCCTAATTTTAAAAATATTTCGCAATATACAGTTAAGATTCAAATTCATATTCGGTTGACTTTTACACCTCGTATAAAATCTCTTTTTTGTTGTTTCACACGATGACGTCCTTTATTTCCAAATATACCTTGAAATATTAGTAAATTCCATGGGAATTGTTTTGTCACTTTATTCGAAACTCAAAGCATATGAAAATTTGGATATTCTAATGCTATTGTATATTGAGATTTGGGAACACAAAAAGAACACGTAGTTTGTTCCATAAAATATCAAAATTTCTATACGGACATGATAATTGGATATAATAATTGAACACGAGCTCTTTATAATTTTATCTATTTGTATTTTGATCCTCCATTATAAAAAATAGGCGTTCAAAATACAAATAGGTGAAATTGTAAAGAACTCATGTCCAATTATCATGTCCGCATAGAAGAGTTTGTAAAGTATTACTCTTTCTATTTTTTTTTATCTGTCTTTTTAAAGTGTAAACTTTATTTATTTATTTTTTTTTGCTAAATAACTTTATTTACTTAGTTTTTCATATATTAATTATTATTTCTTCCGTCCTCAAAAAGATGACTAAAAATATAATTTTTTTCTGTCCTAAAAAAGATGAGTAGAGGTACATAAAGTGAAGAGTAAGTATATCATTTAGTGGAGTCCATTAATATAAAAAAGTAAAACTACTCATCACTTTATATAAATCTTGTTGGACCACTAAGGATAAATTAATTTTTTTTTACTCTCTTTCCTCTATTTTTACTTTTCTTAATTTGTGTGAAAATTATACTTTACTCATCATTTTGAGGACGAAGTGAGTAATTTGTTTCTTTATCATCTTTTTCAATGAATTTTTAAAAGAATAATATTGACATTTTGTAATTATTTCGACTAATCGGATAATGTATTAATTATATTTTTTAATTTTTATATTTTCTTCTAAAACCGTCAATTAAAAATAATGAAGAGAATACCAAATTTAAAAAGTTACATATTTAATTCATTTTTTCGTGTGACACTAAAATCCACAATAATTATTCTTTTGAATGTGGACGGGATGAACCATTAATTGCATATTATAATCATTCATAATAATAAATCAGGCAAATCTAGTAAGTTAATAATAAGTTATGTCTAGATAAATTATGTTTTGATAATTTTCAAGAAGACAATTGTTTTTGTGAATTATTGAATTCATCACATTTAGGTTAATAACTTAATAAAAAAAATATATAAACCATAATGAGTATTATTTAATAATAAAAATCAGCAAAATAATAAGATTTATTTTTAGAATATATGCAATATTATTTTTGTAAAACTACTCGATTGTCGATAAATATTATTTCGAATATAATTTGTGTAGATATATTGACAATGCTTGTAGTTAGTTTCACCTAAAGAGTTTTATTATTCTAGTCAATTTAGTAGAAGTTTAAAATTCAAATTATGATGTTAATTTGTTTTATTTTTTGAAATAATAATTTTTACTTAGCATAATATTTTTTAAATACTTTATAATTTTAAATATTTTATTAATTAAAATCAAATATATTTATATCTTAAATTTTGAGATTTCGTACATTGATTAGTAAAAAATAAAAAATTAATAATACTCTCTTTGTGAGATGAAGGTAGTAATTTATTTTCAAATTTGAATTACAACTAAGATATAAGTATAAACGATAAGATATATGTGTACTTTTTTATTTTTTTTATTCATATAATGCATCCGTTAATATTTAATATGGACATAAATTTATTTGTTATATATAACAAAACTATATATATTCACAAAAGGTAACCAGTGGCAACACCGAAATTAAAGTTAAAAAGCAAGGTGAGTTTTGTATAACAGGAGTCCTTTATTATTACAAATATTTATAACGTTACAGCGTGTATCTCCAATGGAATCCAGCGAAGCAAGCGTAGGTTGGACTCGTACAGACACTTCTTTCACTTCACTGCAACTGCTCTCTGCTCCAAATACATATAAAATATAAAGTAAAAAGGCAAATTCGTCGACACAAAAAATCATCACCAAAAAGGAGAAAAATCGCCATTTCTCCCAATTTTTCTACACAAATTCACTGAATTTTTATGTAGATTTTGGTCAAAAGAAGACGATCTTTGCTGTTGATTCACCTGAAATTCTCCCTGTCGCTTTTGGTGAGCTTTCTCTCTCACACACTTCACACTTATGTGTGTGTGAATTATGTGTATATGTTTATGAGTATGTATATGTTTGTTCTGAGGATTTGTGTGAAAATAGTGAAATTGAGCTTACTAGATGGGAATTGAGTAAGGTTTTGCTGTTTTTTTTTCTTTTTAACTCTGATTTTTCTGATTGTGCAACTTTGAATTTTGAAGTGGAGATCTCTTGCCTGTTTTTTATGAACTGCTTTAGTAGTTGCAGTGGGTAATTTAACTGCTTATGGTATGATTATTGAGTTTATAGAAAAATTTAATGTGTTTTGTTTAGAATTTGTGCAATGCAGCAGGTTATGGAGTCAGATGAAGGAAAAATTGTTGTTGAGTGGTCACTGGTATTTGTGTAGTTGGGAAATGATTTCTTTGGGGACTTTGTAGTTTGTAATCATGGTTAATAGTTTTAGTCATTCTGTAGCTCATTGATATTTGTTGATACTTTTTGTACTTCAAATCAGTTTAATACTCCCTTAGTCCAGAAAAGAGAGTCCCATTTGACTTTTTGGCGAATATTAAGGTTTGCAAGGGAGAA
Organism: Aralia elata; assembly: GCA_034770075.1. Classification (NCBI taxonomy): domain Eukaryota; kingdom Viridiplantae; phylum Streptophyta; class Magnoliopsida; order Apiales; family Araliaceae; genus Aralia; species Aralia elata. Next base: position 25,917,156 of record CM068381.1, read on the forward strand.
CTTTAAATGTAAATTTTTAAAAATAATTTCTTCTCAATCACAATTTCTTTCACAAAACGTAATATTAAAAGAATCATCAGCAAAGAAGTATCAAATTTATTCACAAAATTAAATATTAAAAAGTCATTTGAATTTCTTGTTGACAAGTGTGTTAGTGGAAAACTTTAACATGTCTAAAAAAGTCAAATGAGACTCTGATTTTGGACGGAGGGAGTGTTTTTTAGTTTGGTAGTTAATCTCCTCACTGTAACTTAAAATTATTTTCATTTATATTTTAAGCACTATTTAAATCTCACACTTCAGTTTTGTACATGCAAATAAAGTCTTTAGACTTCGTTGCCTGGTTGGAAACGCCAAATAATTACAGTGTTTCAATCTTGGTTTGGTCATTCATTTCCTCTAAGAAGTTGTTTTCATTGCAGGATCTATTTTCTGCACATATGAACCTTAGGAGGGTAACCATTAAGGAACAGTCTCTATTTTTCGACCTACAACAAGTTAAAGGAATGCTGAAGATGGTTAAAGCAACTCCAAGTTTAAGTGACTAGTACTATATTGGCCAATCCTACTGAGCTGGGTAGCCACACGATATAGAGATAAACTCTCATGCAGTAGAATTGATAACTTTTGTTTTTGCAAGTGGTGATGCGTCCTGTGTGGACTCATAACTACCTTTGCTGGTGTATTTTGGCTGGATATCTTTTGACACTGGTGATTTCTCTTAGTTCAGCGCAGTATGGAGGTATTTCAACCAAGTCACGAATCAACATTGGGGAATATATTCAGAAATCAAACTATTTATCCTCGTCAAATGGTTCGGTGTCTTGTGAAGACCTGGAAGGTGTTGGATCCTTTGATACTACCTGCTTGCTGAATTCAGACCTGTATTTAAAAACCGATCTTTATGTATTTGGTAACGGAAACCTTGAGATACTTCCTCATGTCTCAATTGTTTGTCCCATAGAAGGATGTGTGATAAGTTTCAACGTATCTGGCAATGCCAAAGTGGGTCAGTATGCAGCTATTGTTGCTGGTTCTGTAATTTTTGCGGCTGCCAGTCTGAGTTTTGGGCCTAATTCTTGTATAAATACAACATCTTTGGGTGGATCACCACCTTCTCAGACTAGTGGCACGCCAGTTGGCTATGATGGAGCTGGTGGAGGGCATGGTGGCCGAGGTGCATCCTGTCTGAAAAGCAATCAAACAAAATATTGGGGTGGCGATGTTTATGCATGGTCCACTTTGTCTGAGCCATGGAGTTATGGTAGTAAGGGTGGTGGTACATCTGCTGAACATCAGTTTGGAGGAAGCGGTGGTGGTCGTGTTAAGCTTGTTGTAAAGGACATTTTATATTTAAATGGATCTGTGCTGGCTGAAGGAGGTGATGGAGGAGCAGAAGGGGGAGGGGGATCTGGTGGAAGCATCATTGTACATGCTCAAAAACTGTAAGTACACATCAAGGATTATTTGCCCGCTTGTTGTTTTGTACTCTGTGTCTGTTTTGGATAAATATAATGGAAATAGATTGTGCTGATGCGAACACCACTAGTTAAAAGGCAGAGACAAACATTTGTACATGGAAGACAAGCAATAATTGCACTAGTAATGTAACAAACACACAACCAGCACCAACCATACATTTATGAATTTAAAGATCAAATTGCTATTCTTTAAGATCACAATATATCAAAAAGAGGTAGCACCAAGCTGCTTTTAGTAGAAAATTTTCATATGTATTTTACACACAAACACACAAATATATATATATATATATATATATGTATGTATACAAATCTTGCCCCTTGTATTTATGTATGTGTCTCTGGTAATTTGAAAACCTTATTATCTATTTCTATAACCATTTGATGAATTAAACTAATACTTACATGGCCTTCATATCATCACTTTATTTCATCCTTAGAAATAATTGGAATTTTCTTCTGTGATTGAATACATATTGAGTTACATAATGCATGCTGTTGGGTTTACAGAGGGATTCTGGACTATAGTTGCATTCTTCAAATGATTAAGCTCTTGTGTTCCCTCCTTTTATTTTCCCTTTCTTTTTTGGGGTATCAAGAGCATGATCTGCTTGTTAAGCACCTTTGTTATCCAGGTCAATATTCAGTTTTAGCATCGAACAGGAAAAGTTTATATTTATAAAACTAAACCATATTAATTTGAGTTTAATTATTGAAGTAAAGAATAAGGTAGAGCAGATATTATCATATAAATAATATTTCAAAATTTTAACAGACTCCTCTGGGTTACTATTTTTTTATTGCTAATTTATTTGTTGTAAAATTCATCTAGAAACTTGGAACATAATTGACAGGCTTAGTAGAAACTACACTCGCACTTGTACCTAATATATCTAAATATTATCATATAAATACTGTCTAATATTTGCACCATGTTTTGAATGGATAGGCAGGGATTTGGTACCATAAGTGCAGCTGGTGGCAGGGGATGGGGAGGAGGTGGAGGCGGAAGAATATCACTGCATGGTTACAGCAATCAAGAAGACGTAAAAGTCACTGTGCATGGTTCGTACTTGTACTGGTTAAACTTGTATCTTGCAATTCTGTGTAATGTCATGATTGCATACTCATCTGCTAATTGATAATATTATCACCTCGATCTCTACAGCTAAGCCAAACTTACAGAAACTTTTAGTCAAGGGAAACTGACAAAATGAAAACCATCAAAGAAATAATTTAGTACGTTTAGTAAAAAGGAATGGAATAGTCGGTAACACGAAGTAAGAGCGAGGTTGATCCATATTCGTTTACTCTTCTGGAGACTTATTTTCTTTTGGCTCCATGAGATGTTTCTGGGTTTGATTTTAAAATTTGTGGATATTTTAATAGAGTTTTCTCTAGGAGCCTAATCTAGGTCGAGGGTCCTTATATAGTAAGTGTTTTCTGGCTTGACTAAGGCATATGTGTGCCTTCTCCCCCTATGCTTTGTATACTGCGGGTTGATGTGTTCTCTCTCCCTTTTTGGCTCTTTCTATTAAAATGTTTTGCATATATCAAAAGAATAAATAAAAGATAAGATTAGAAGTTATACAATTATACCCGATTTACACTTTCACTAGTATGTTTCGTTCTATATGTTTATGGGAAATTTGAAGTCCTTTTTCTGTAGTTTTCTAGATGTGCTTTTCACTTGCAGCTATTCTTTCGGTCAAGCTATGGTAAGTTTTCAACTCAGTAGCTTCCTGCGATGTGTTCCACTCAATGTGGACTGCGCTCATAAATATACATAATGTGTAAGTAATTGGACACATGTTTGTTGATATTTCAAAAGTTTTAGATTGTCTACTGAGATTCTGGTAATGCAATAGTTAAATTCATCATAAGAGTTGAAGCATTTCCTGTAGTTCTCTTGATAGGTGTGTAAGTTCCATGTATTTGTTTTTTTCTTGTGAGTCTTCCGTAGCGTATCATATATGATATATCAGTTAAGTTAGTTAGCTACTTCCTTCTCCAGAAAAAAGATAAAAATGAAGTGTTGGGAAGAATAATACGCATTCTTGTGTCCCTTAGTGGAACTGTAGTGGATACTGCAGCATGTATGGGATGATATGGTGTCCAGTTATGCCTTAATAAATTGTTTAGGTGATCTTTTGGCATGCCTGTCTGGGGGTTGGTTAACTTATTGGAAAAGATACAGAGATGAGTAACTGACATGCAGTGGTACTGCCCTTTTTTTTTATATAAATATTTTTTCAACGTTGCCTTTTTTTTTTTTTTCTTTATTCGTTGTTTTCTCCTTCTATTTTCCTCTTCACCTCTTGTGCTTCTTTGCATGATATATAAACTGGTCAAATTTTCATTCTCATTAAAAGGGTTTTATGGTATAAGAACTATTTTTCGCTGAAATATATATATGATAGAATTAGCGAATTATCTTTTCTTATACTTATGAATGATGTGATGAATGAAGTAGTTGTAACTAATGTAATTTTGTTGATTGACCAATGTTGCCACCTTACTTGGCTACATAGTTATCAAGGCGCCAAGTCGAGGTGAGGCGATAGCCGGGAGCTTAAGCGCTTAGGCGACAAGGCGCCCGACTAGTCGTGCACAAGTCAACAAGTCGTTAACAATATAAATTTTATACGTATAAAAATATATATTTAACATTTATATGAATATTTATATATTTATATTTCTAATGATTTACCATTTTTTTTTGCTTTAATCTCTTGAATTATAGCTGCATTGGCCATAACATAGCATATTTGACAGGGGTACAGGACCACAATTCAATTCAATAGCTGCAATTAGGACAGGACAGGACCATACCAAAAAAAAAATTAAAATAAGCAATTACTTCATGCATGCTAGTAGGACAGGAGTACAGGACCATAAGATTGGCACGTGTACCATGGTCTAAGCAAGTAAGCATATATCATATAAAAAAAATTAAAAGAAGTCAGAATACCCCAACCCCAATAAGAAGATAGAAACTTAGAATACCAAAAAAAAAAAAACAGAGCAGAGGTACCTGAGGAAATAGAGAAGAACATCCCTCCCTCTTTGTTTCTCTAAAAAAGAATACCCAAAAAGAAAGAAAAACAAAAGGGAAGAGAAGAAGAAGAGAAATAGAGAAGAAGAAGAGTAGAAGAAGAACATACTTGAGGTGCCGAAGTCGTCGCTGTTGAATCGTCGTCGTTGCCGGAGTCGACGTGGTAAGTTGCTTGCTCTCCCTCTTTGTTGCTCTCCCCTTTCTTCTTCTCTGTATAAGTTTTGTTGGCTTGCAAGTTGCGATCGATCGATCGATTAGGTTTTAGCTGCCTGACTCTCTCTCTTTTTTTTTTCTTTTTTCTTTTAACCCAGTTAAGTTTGGGTCAAACCATACCTGACCCGTAAATCCAAGTCGCCCGATTTGACATTTAGTCGTCCATGTCGTTGCTAAGTCGTCCAAGGCGTCGCCTTTCATGGCTAAGCACTCGACTTTCTAGCTTTCGACCAAGTCACCCAGACGCCATAATTTTTTCCACCGACTCGACGACTAAGCGACGACTTGATAAGCATGCTTGGCTAATTGAGATCTTCGCAAGGTGAATGTCTGACAGCTAAAGTTAAGTGGCATATAATAGGATCAATCAATCAAAGTAGATTCTAACAAAGATGTGAACTGATAGAAAGAAATAGATTTCAAAATCAGAGTTGGAGGGAGAAAGATGCACAGAAAAGAAGAATTTGAGGTGAGGAAGGGGATAAGAGAGAGAAAATATCTCTCAATTCTATATTTCATTCAATTCATGCTTGGAAATTTAGATACATCCTTAGACATATTTTTACTACTCGGTAGAGCATTCAAGAAGGCTACTACCTTCTTCTTATCCTAATAGCTATCAAATCCTAGCAAAATAATAAAGATGCCATGAAACTTGTCAAAATAACAAGAACGTTATTACAACTATATAGCTGTAATCTATTTCTAGGGCTTATCTTAACAGCGTATATGCAGGAAGTAGATTAGTCTCTAAACTTCTTCTTGCTGTAATGGTTACCTACCGTGTGCCTTGTGCAATAACGCTCAACCACCTACCAGGCAATTCTTCTTTTATTGTTCTTATGGGTATCTTTTACGATATTAACTCAATGATCTATATTCTAGAATAGCAACAGTGCAGTCCTAGAAATGATACTCAGCCTTTGAATGTTTCCTTCCAAAGAGTGTTTGTTTTATCACATATTCAAGAATAGATGTGTCAGACTATGAGGTAAAGGTTCAGGTCATTCCTAATTGCTGTATCGGCAATTTTAATTTTACTCCATTAAATTGATGTTGGAACTTTTCATCTCCATGGGGTGTAGTGTAGGCAGGGGTGTAGCCAGGAACTTAAGTTGGGGGGGGGGTGGCAAACTTATATAATTTTTTTTACTAGTACTAAAAGTAATCATGTAGTATTCAAAAACATAAACATATATAAAACTTAAACATAAAATTTTATTATACACATGAATTCATCTATCAAAGTAGTATTCGATGTTCTTTGAGATCACGAAATCCATCTATTATTGACTCCATAATAATTTTCTCCGCAATCTCTTTTTCGATGTACAAGATCAGTGAGTACTGTTGTAGGCTTGTAGCTTTAGCCTTTAAGCTTTGTTGCTTTGTGCTTGGTTATATACTTGAAGTCTTGAATATTGGGTAGAGCTAATAATCCTGTTTTGCAACAGAGTGAAGAAAAGAATAACTGGGGAGGGGGGCAACCGGATTAGGATTTAGTAGAAAAGAATAACTAGGTGTTTAGTCCTTTCATGAAACACCGGATTAGAAGCAATGTGAAGAGCTGCCTCATTATCACACCAAAGTTGCATAGGTACTAACTCGTTGAATCCTAGTTCGGTTAATAAATGCTTCATCCAAATCAATTCACACGAAACATGAGCCATTGCTCTATATTCTGATTCCGAACTGGATCTAGAAACAACATTATGCTTCTTACTCTTCCATGCTACGAGATTTCCTCCAACCAATACGCAATACCCTGTAGTAGACCTCTTATCTGATGGAAGAAAAGAATAACTGGGGAGGGGGGCAACCGGATTAGGATTTAGTAGAAAAGAATAACTAGGTGTTTAGTCCTTTCATGAAACACCGGATTAGAAGCAATGTGAAGAGCTGCCTCATTATCACACCAAAGTTGCATAGGTACTAACTCGTTGAATCCTAGTTCGGTTAATAAATGCTTCATCCAAATCAATTCACACGAAACATGAGCCATTGCTCTATATTCTGATTCCGAACTGGATCTAGAAACAACATTATGCTTCTTACTCTTCCATGCTACGAGATTTCCTCCAACCAATACGCAATACCCTGTAGTAGACCTCTTATCTGATGGAGCCCCTGCCCAATCTGCATCTGAGAATCCTTCTACTATATTATGTCCATGATCACGAAAAACCAATCCACGCCCTAGAGCACTCTTCATAATCGCATCCCAATGTGAGGACGAAACATGAGCCATTCCTCTATATTCTGATTCCGAACTGGATGTAGAAACAACATTATGCTTCTTACTCTTCTATGCTACGAGATTTCCTCCAATAAATACGCAATACCCTGTAATAGACCTTTTATCTAATGGAGCCCCTGCCCAATCTGCATCCGGTAATCCTTTTACTCTATTATGTCCATGATCACGAAAAACCAATTCACGCCCTAAAGTACCCTTAAGATACTTCAATATCCTCATAACCACATCTCAATGTGAGAACCTCAGAGAGGATAAAAACTGACTTACCACATACCAATTCACGCCATTGCTCTATATTCTGATTCCGAACTGGATGTAGAAACAACATTATGCTTCTTACTCTTCTATGCTACGAGATTTCCTCCAATAAATACGCAATACCCTGTAATAGACCTTTTATCTAATGGAGCCCCTGCCCAATCTGCATCCGGTAATCCTTTTACTCTATTATGTCCATGATCACGAAAAACCAATTCACGCCCTAAAGTACCCTTAAGATACTTCAATATCCTCATAACCACATCCCAATGTGAGAACCTCAGAGAGGATAAAAACTGACTTACCACGCTGACAGGGAAGGCAATGTATGGTCGTGCGACTGTAAGGTAATTGAGTTTTCCCACAAGTCTCCTATATCTTTCTGGATTTTCCAAGAGGTCTCCTCCATCTGTTTTTAACTTTTGACTAGTATCCACGGGTGTGTTAGCTGGTTTACATCCTAGTAAGCCAGTCTCCTCTAAAAGATCTAAAATATATTTTCTCTGGGACAAGAATATACCCCTGCCTGATCAAGCCACTTCAATCCCCAAAAAATATCGCAGCTTTCCCAAATCCTTAGTGTCAAACTTTTGCATCAAGAAGTACTTTAAGGCAATAATACCTTCTTTGTCATCCCCTGTAATTACGATATCATCTACATACACAACTAATAAGATTCGCCCTATTGAAGTCTCCCGATGAAACATCGAATGATCACTAACACACCTTGATAAACCAAACTTAAGAACCATCTCTGTAAATCTGCCAAACCATGCCCGTGGAGACTGTTTCAATCTATACAAAGATTTCTTTAGCTTACATACCAAACCAGACTCCCCCTTAGCAACGAACCCTGGAGGTTGCTTCATGTACTGTTAGAATATGCAGCTGTTAGTACAGCTGTGTTGTTAGAATGTTCAGTTGTTAGAACATGTGTTGGTACAACTGAGTTTGTGAGTGTTAGTACAACTACTACAGCTGTGTTTATGAGTGTTAGTACAGCTGTTACAGCTGTGTTTGTTAGTGGCAGTACAGCTGCATCCCTACCCCTTGTATTGCTATAAATACTTCCCATTGGAGGTGAATGAAAGAATCAGATATTTTCTGCATCTTATTTTCTACTTGGTATCAAAGCTTTCTAATTTTTTTTTTCTTCCTATTTCTGTGCTACCACAGACCTCTATCATTTTCACCAAGGGTATACTGACCTTGGTGTTATCTCTATCCTTTCTTATTGAAATCTCTGAGTATGCTCTGTAGTTGCAGCTAGACTGAACTTCTACATTAGAAATTTCCTTTTTTTTCTCTCTAACATTAAACATAAATTTCCGCTGCTGATTATGGGTGAAAAATCAGAAACTTCAGATGAAACATCTGCCCCAGTAATGAATTTCCAGCAAGATACATCTACCCCAATGATGAATTTCCAGCAAGATACCCCTTCTGCAATTGGGGTAAAGCTCAATAGCACCAATTACCGTCTTTGGTCCAAAGTTCTTGAGATGCATATTGCTGCCCGTGAAAAATATGGCTACATCTCTGGAACGAGGAGTGCACCAAAGGATTCAGATCCTAAGTTTGAGAAGTGGATGGCTGAAAATGCACTAGTAAAGTCATGGCTCATCAATTCCATGGTCCCTGCCCTCATGATGAATTTTATTCATTGTGAGACTGCTAAAGATGTTTGGGATACCGTCAAAAAAACGTATCATGATGCTTCTGATGCTTCCCAGGTCTATGAGTTGATGAAGAAATCCTTCTAGATGCGTCAAGATGGCCGACCATTGACCATCTATTTCACGGAACTCAATTCCACCTTTATGGAGCTTGACTTCCGTCGTCCGAATGACTTGGAGAATCCATTAGACTTTGCCAAATTGAAGAAACGTATCTCTGAAGAACGTGTCTATACATTTCTTGTTGGACTTGATCATAATCTTGATCAAGTATGTGGACGTATTTTGGCCACCTCACCTCTCCCTAATATTGATGAAGCTTATTCAATAGTTCGTAGAGAAGCACAGCGCCAAGTCACCATGGCCACCGAAGGAACCCCAGAAGCCTCTACCTTGGCAGTTAATAGGGCTCAACCTTGGCAAGCTACTACTTCTATAACATCTCAGACTTCTTCAACATCTTCAGAGAGAAAGTGTTCTCATTGTGATCGTAAGGGTCATGAGAAGGAAACATGCTGGAAGATTGTAGGATATCCAGAATGGTTCAAGTTGAAACAGACTGAACGCAAGGGAAAAAGGTCCTCTCAGGCTAACTCAGCCTCTACTGACACACCACAACCATCCCAGGTTTATTTCGGTAAAGGTAAGAATGGAGTGTCATTTATTTCTTCTAAAAATCCATGGATAATTGATTCAGGGGCAACCGATCATATGACTAGTGACTCATCTCAGTTCACCTCTGTCACCTGTCCATCTCGTCATTCAGTTCAAGTTGCAGATGGAACTCTCACACCAGTTCAAGGGGCTGCCTCCCTATCACTTTCCTCTACTTTACCTTTATCTTATATTTTGCATGTTCCTAATCTCTCTAATAGTCTTCTCTCTATAAGTCAAATTACCAAAAGTTTAAACTGCTCAATAACATTTTTTTTTACTCATTGTATCTTTCAAGATCGTCTCACGAAGATGACAATTGGTACTGGTAAGGAGAGAGGGGGTCTCTACTACTTGGAGGGGGCAGGGCAATCTCAAATTCAATCTGGTCGTGGTTTTCAGGTGGCTGGAAATCCAGTTTTAGATCGAAAAAAAATTCTTCTATGGCATCGCCGTTTAGGACATCCATCTTTTATCTATTTAGAACGCTTATTTCCGAATTTATTTGCTAATGTTTCAGCTTCTAGTCTTCGATGTGAACATTGCATTTATGCGAAAAATCATCGAGTCTCATTTCCACCAAGGTTTAATAAAAGTACTACTCCTTTTTCTTGTATTCATACTGATGTGTGGGGACCATTTTCCACTCCTACTTCTTCGGGTTGTCGATACTTTCTATCTTTCATTGATGATTGCACTCGAGTGTGTTGGGTTTATTTGATGACATCTAAAAGAGAAGTTGGTAATATTATTCCTAAATTCCATAAACTAATCAACACTCAGTTTCATGTCCAAATTCAAGTGTTTCATTCTGATAATGGACGAGAGTTTGTTAATCTTTCTCTTACTGAATTCTTCCAGCAACATGGCATTATTCACCAGAAAACTACAACTTACACACCCCAACAGAACGGTATAGCAGAGCGTAAGAATTGCCATCTTCTTGACGTGGCTCGGTCCTTATGCGTTACTATGCGAGTTTCAAAACAGTTATGGGCTGATGCTGTCATGACTGCTGCGTTCCTCATTAACAGAATGCCTACTCGTTTGCTTGATTATCAAACACCCATCAAAGTATTGTCTCACTTCCACTCAATCCCTTCCTTACTTAATTTGCCTCCTAAAATCTTTGGTTGTCTTTGTTATGTCCATGTTCATTCTATCCACAGGGACAAATTAGATCCACGTGCTCTTAAGTGTGTCTTTCTCGGATACCCCCCATCTCAAAAAGGATATAAGTGTTTTCATCCTCCTTTGGGTAAAACATATGTTTCTATGGATGTTGAATTTTGTGAACAGGAATCATATTTCTCAGGGGGAGTAACAACTTCCCCTCTTCAGGGGGAGATTAGGAGTACGGATGAGGAGAAGTTGTGGTTTGAAGGGTATGAACCTGAATTTAAAGTTCTCCCTACTCACGGTGAGGGGGAGACATTGGTTGAACATGAACCTGAACCTCAAGTTCTCCCTAATCAAGGTGAGCAGGAGACATTGGTTGAACATGAACCTGTTACTTTGAAAACATTTGAAAGAAGAAAAAAGAAACATGTGAATGTTCCACTGCCACTCCCTTCTCTGGATCCTCCTCTCTATGATCCTACCATCCAATCCTGATTCTTCTGGGATTGATCTTCAGGTACATGCTTCTACCCCTATCTTATCTCTTTCTTCTGATATTGACTCATTACCTGAATGATCATGTAGCCCCACTAGAAACTCCCTTGGTTCCACATGATGAGGACCGGGGGAGACGATATCCTATACGTGATCGTCACCCTCCTGAAAAATTTGGTTTCTCTTCATCCAATAATGTTAAGTATCCCATTTCCAACTATATTTCATACCACCGTCTTTCTAAGTCCCATTTGACTTTTGCACAACAATTGTCTTCTGTGTCTATTCCTAATAAGTTTCAGGAAGCCCTTGATGATCATAAATGGAAATCTGTTATGGTAGAAGAAATGAAGGCTCTTCAGAAAAACTCTACATGGGAGATGGTTGAGTTACCAAGAGACAAGAAAACTGTGGGGTGCAAGTGGGTGTTCACAGTGAAGCAGAATTCAGATGGTTCGATAGAAAGGTATAAAGCCCGACTTGTGGCAAAAGGCTACACCCAGACTTATGAGATCGATTATCAAGAGACATTTGCTCCTGTTGCCAAGATGAGTACGATCAAAGTCATTCTCTCATTGGCTGCCAACTTAGATTGGCCGCTAAAACAGTTTGATGTCTAGAATGCCTTTCTACATGGAGATCTACAAGAAGAGGTTTACATGGATCCTCCTCCAGGTTTTACACCTAAAGGGGGAAAGGTTTGCAGGTTAAGGAAGGCTTTATATGGCCTTAAGCAGTCACCTAGGGCTTGGTTTGGCCGGTTCAGTCGTTTCATGAGAAACTATAGCTTTAAACAGTCTCAAGCTGATTACACACTATTTCTTAAACGTGTTGGCAGCAAGATTACTTTGCTAATTGTTTGTGTGGATGACATGGTGGTTACAGGTAATGATGAACAGGAGATTGAGAATCTTCAAAGCTACTTGGCCAAAGAGTTTGAAATGAAAAATCTGGGATCTCTCAAGTATTTTCTAGGAATTGAAGTTGCACGTTCTAAGAAAGGCATATTCTTATCTCAGCGAAAATATGTTCTTGATTTACTAGCAGAGACTGGAAAATTGGCGTGTGAACCTATTAATACTCCAATGGAGGTTAACCATGGATTGTCAATTTATCTAGATCAAGTGCCTACTGACAAGGAGAGGTATCAAAGGTTGGTTGGAAAGCTGATTTATCTGGCTCATACAAGACCTGACCTGTCCTATGTTGTCAGTGTTGTCAGCCAGTTCATGCTTAATCCAAGTGAAGCACACCAAGGTGCAGTTGATCGAATTCTCAGGTACTTAAAGTATACTCCAGGCAAGGGTATATTGTTTTCAAAACATGGGCATTTAGATGTGGAAGGTTACACTAACTCTGACTTCGCAGGCTCAAAACTTGATAGAAAATCAACTTCAGGTTATGTGTCTTTTGTTGGTGGTAATCTTGTAACTTGGAGGAGTAAGAAACAGGAGGTTGTGTCGAGATCTAGCGCTGAAGCAGAGTATAGAGCACTCTGTCATGGCATAACTGAGCTTATTTGGTTAAAGATTCTAATGAGGGAACTCGGGTTTGAACCTAAGAAGCCTATGATTCTGTATTGTGACAATACAACTGCCATTGAGATAGCAAATAATCCAGTACATCATGAGAGGACAAAGCATATTGATATTGACAGACACTTTATCAGCGACAACTTGGCAAAAGACGTCATTCGAGTGTCGTATATAAAGAGTGAAGACCAACTTGCAGATATGATGACTCATGCTGTTTCTAGCAGAGAACTCTACTCTTCACTAGACAAATTAGGCATGTGCGATATCCATGCACCAACTTGAGGGGGAGTGTTAGAATATGCAGCTGTTAGTACAATTGTGTTGTTAGACTGTTCAGTTGTTAGAACATGTGTTGGTACAACTGAGTTTGTGAGTGTTAGTACAGCTACTACAACTGTGTTTATGATAGACTCCACGACACGCTTGTGTGAGGTGGTCGTCGCCCAGATCGTTTCCAGCAAGTTATGAAGGTGGAACGCTCACAACACCTTAACCCTTCGCCTATATTGAGACGAGAACCTTGGTATAATTGCTTTGCGCTAGGAAGCTTGCGTTGAATGGACACCAACGACACCTAAACCCTGTGCTTATAAGAAGCAGGAACCTCGGTACAATCGACGATTGATGGTTCGGTAGAATGACACCACAAACAACTATGATATGTTGAATGATAAGTCGATAATTGAATCTTAAGAAAACTAAGAAAATAATCTACGAATTCTTAAAGAACCAAAAGATGAGAAGAATCTCACAATAATTTTATTAATCTGAATTGTAGTCTCTATTATATAAGCCATGTATTCTATTTATACTAATACATAGAAACCCTAATTCCATAAGGAATAAGAAACCTAATCTTTAAAGAATAACAAAACAATTGAAATCAAATCATATCTAATAAATATCCTAATTACATTAGAAATCTAAAAGATATGTAAAATCTCTAAAATATGGAAGAAATATGCCAAAAACCGTGTGCCTCGAAAAACGTGTCAGGCAAATTTCGCTGAGCTCGCCGGGGCGAGAAAAATGAACTGAAGTTCTCGCCGGGGCAAGAATGGACAGAGAGGTTCTCGCCGGGGTGAGAAAAATAGCCTTGGAAAGCTCGCCGGGGCGAGATCCCTGTTTTTCATCCTGAATAATTTTCTCCGATTCCTTCGCTCCGAGCAATCTAAACTCATCATGCTTGAACATCCACCATGTATGAACTCTAATCCCTCCATGAATTGAAATCTAACTTTGTCGATGATTAGACGATACAAACGAACATAACGAACACGAACTCGAACGCTTGACTTACATTGATTTGGTCTTACTACATAGGTTGTATCTAGCAATCCCAAATCACATGAATGATCCTCTCCTCGATGTTCATATGAATTGAGCTCCAATGTAAACAATCTCGAACAGAATTTAGCCCAAATACTTGAAATCATTCGTTGAACTCTTGAAGCTCGATTCGATAGATGGTCATAAAATTCTGACCCGATCAGTCTGTCATCAGTTTATGAGTGTTAGTACAGCTGTTACAGTTGTGTTTGTTAGTGGCAGTACAGCTGCATCCCTACCCTTTGTATTGCTATAAATACTTCCCATTGGAGGTGAATGAAAGAATCAGATATTTTCTGCATCTTATTTTCTACTTGTACACAACCTCATGCAAATCACTATGGAGAAATGCATTTTTAACATCTAACTGATGTAACGGCCAGTGATAAGAAGCTGCCAGAGAAATCAACAAACGCACAAAAGTCATTTTTGCAACAGGAGAGAATGTCTCGGAATAATCAACACCATAAATCTGAGCACATATCCTTTGGCAACCAGTCAAGCTTTTAAGCGTGCACGAGATCCATCAGAATTCACTTTGACTGTGTAAACTCATTTGCATCCAACTACGGATGCGTGAGGAGGTGGCACAACTAAATCCCAAGTACCATTTTTTTCCAAAGCCATCATTTCTTTCACCATTGCCGCCTTCTAACCAAGATGAGATAATGCTTATGAGACAGTCTTAGGGATAAAATGAGATGAAATAGTAGATAAACAAGTAAGATAGGAAGAAGATAAGCCAGAATAGGACAAAGAAGCTGAAATTGGATGTTGAGTACAAGTGCGCTTTCCTTTCCGAAGGGCAAATTGGATGGCAGCATCAATCGGCGTGGCAGGAGGGACTATATCTGTTCGAGGTCGACGAGAATATACATACTAAATGTCTTGGGTAGGACGAGGTAAAGACACAAAAGGTGGAACATGATGGATGACATATGTACGGATGTCCTCATCTAAATCTGTACGTGACTTGGACTGAAAGGTAAAGGGTGTGGTCTCAAAGAAGGTGACATCTGCGCTAACAAAATACCGCTCGAGTTCAGGAGAGTAACATCTATAGCCTTTTTGAGTCCGAGAATATCCAACGAACATACACTTTAGAGCTTTGGGATCTAATTTAGACACATGAAGACGATGATCCCGAAGAAAACAGACACATCCAAATATCTTTGGTGGTAATGAAAAAAGTAACTGAGAGGGAAAAGAACTGAATGAGGAATATTCCCATTTAAAATTGTTAGAAAATAAGATTATGTAATAGAACAAATAAGGAGGAAGACCAATACAAGAGAGTAAAGTGTATTATAACTTCCATAGCTTTTACAAGAGAGAGCAGTCCTATTTATAGCATACAAGAGAGAGGAAAAATATAAGGAAACTGCATTTACAAATACAAGGAATCAGACTTTAAAGCTCATACTCCACTAACTGATTTATTACTCCACTAGCTTTTGTCCTATGCAGAAAACATGCTGCCCATGTGTCCATGCTGCCCATGTGCCCATGTTAGGGAAACATGTTTTCCAACACTCCTCCTCAAGCTGGTGAATGAATGTTTTCCATTCCCAGCTTGGATACAAAACTCTGAAATACTGAGCTACTTAACCCCTTTGTAAGTACATCCGCAAGTTGGCCATGTGTAGACACATAAGGGGTACAAATCAGCCCACTCTCCAGTTTCTCCTTGATGAAGTGTCTGTCAATTTCGATGTGCTTCGTGCGATCATGTTGTACCGGGTTGTGAGCTATACTAATTGCAGACTTATTGTCACAATAAAGTCTCATTGGTCCATCCCACTTGATTTTCAAATCTTCTAAGATGATCTTCAACCAAAGTAGTTCACACACACCTTGAGCCATTGCTCGAAATTCTGCCTCTGCACTAGACCGTGCTACCACATGTTTCTTGCTCCTCCATGTCACGAGGTTACCGCCAAGAAATGTACAATATCCTGTTGTTGACTTCCTGTCAACTATTGACCCAACATAATCAGCATCCGTATATGCCTCAAGCACTAAACCTCCGTTTCTTTTGAACAGAACACCCTTTCCCGGTGTCCCTTTGAGATATTGTAACACTCAGTGCGCTGCTTGCAGATGAACTTCCTTTGGGCTATGCATGAACTGACTAATCACACTCACTGCGTATGCTATGTCTGGTCGTGTATGAGACAGATAAATGAGTTTTCCTACCAGGGCGCTGATACATTTCTTTATTTATTGCAGCGTCTTCCTCTGCCATTCCAAGTCTAAGATTTTGGTCTATTGGAGTACTTGCTGGTTTGCATGCTGTCTTGCCTGTTTCTTTAAGGAGATCCGTAACATACTTCTGTTGGGAGATAGAAATGCCCTGCCTAGAGTGAGCCACCTCGATCCCAAGAAAATATTTAAGCTTTCCTAATGCTTTGATCTCAAACTCCTTAGCCAAACACTGACTTAGAAGTTGTCTCTCATTATCATTATTCCCCGTCACTATTATATCATCAACATACACTAATAGTGCAGTGACTCCCCCTGAAGGTGAGTGTTTAATGAATACTGTGTGATCCCCTTGGCTTTGTTTATACCCCATGACAATCATAACTTTCGCAAATCTTCCAAACCATGCCCGTGGTGATTGCTTAAGTCCATACAAGGCTTTCTTCAATTTACACACAGTATGATCACCCAAGTTATTCCCATAACCCGGTGGGACCTCCATATAAATTTCTTCTTTTAGTTCTCCGTGCAAAAAAGCATTCTTGACATCAAATTGCTGTAAGTCCCAACCATAATTAGCCGCTAATGACAGTAAGATTCTAACAGTATTCATCTTTGCAACCGGAGCAAAAGTCTCTAGGTAGTCAATTCCATAGGTTTGAGTATAACCTTTGGCTACCAACCTTGCTTTATATCTCTCTATTGACCCATCTGCTCTATATTTCACTGTATAGACCCATTTACACCCTACAGGTTTCTTTCCGACAGGTAACTTCACTAACTCCCACGTTTTATTCTTTTCCAATGCTTCTATTTCTACATTCATGGCTTGTCTCCATTTCTCTTTGGTCAAAGCCTCAGATAAGGTGGTAGGGATGGTAATAGTGTTCAAGTTAACAAGAAAGGCTCTATGTGATGGTGAGAAATGTTTAAAGGAAAGAAAGTGTGCAAGAGGATATAAAGGTCGTTTTGTGCACTCTCTAGTTCCTTTTCTAATAGCAATGGGAAGGTCCTGGTCATTATTATTGTCTACATGGGATTCAGTTTCAACTTGTAATGAAGAATTAGAAATTGTTACCTCGTTCTCAGGATCTGGGTTGGATGATTGGACTTGCACTGATTCAGGGACAATTGTCTTCTTCCTTGAATACACCTTGTCTTTGTCAAATTTCACATTCTCAAGGGCAAAGTTGAGAGTGTTTGAAATTTCCGGCACGGGTTCAGACACAAGATTTGGCATAGACTCAGATACTGGTTCAGACATAAGATTTGGCATACTAGAAACTTGTTTAGGAATTAACGACAAATCGAACAAGAAATCTCCGTCCTTATCTTCAAGTATTGAATTCTCCCCCTGAAGATAAGGTGAGATGAAGTAAGGTGTTTGCTCATTAAAAGTAACATCCACCGAGACAAAGAATTTCTTCGATGGAGGGTGATAACACTTGTACCCTTTTTGAGTTGAAGAATAACCTACAAATACGCATTTCAACGCCCTTGGGTCTAGTTTCCCCCTATTTCGACTATGAATATGGACAAATGACACGCACCCAAATATCCTAGGGACAAGATTATTTGTAGTTTGTATGTGTGGATAGAATGTTGAGAGTATGTCCATTGGACTCTTGAATCCCAAGACTCTAGAAGGCAAACAATTTATAAGATGAGTGGCTGTAAGAACTGCTTCCCCCCAAAAAGACTTAGGCACATTTCTTTGGAATAAGAAGGCTCGGGTCGACTGAAGGAGATGACTATTTTTTCTTTCTGCGACTCCGTTTTGTTGTGGCGTATCGACACAGGATGACTTGTGTACTATTCCTTCCTTTTGAAAATAAGGAGTTAGTACTTGATTGAAATAATCCTTGGCATTATCTGGCCTAAACCTTTTGATAGCGACCCCAAATAGGTTCTTAATCATGGAACAAAAGTTTGGGAGAACAGTACTGACCTCAGATTTATGTTTAAGTAAGAAAAGCCAAGTAACACGAGTACAATCATCAATGAATGACACAAACCATCTTGCCCCAGAAACATTAGGAATAGTAGATGGACCCTAAATATCACTGTGAATGAGATAAAAGGGAAGAGAGCTTCTTTTATCACTACTTGGAAAAGGTACACGTTTGTGTTTGGCAAGTTCACATACTTCACAATGAAAGTTTTCAACATCTAGACCTTGAAATAAAGACGGAAACAGAATTTTAATGACTCTAAATGACGGATGCCCCAGTCGGCGGTGGTGAAGCCAAACCTTTTCTTCATTGGACGAATGAAGTTTTGAAACAAAAGAAGAAGGTAGTTTGCCCTTGGTGATATTTGACTGGCTCGATGTTTCTAGGTAATAGAGCCCATTCCGTTCTCTAGCATGTCCAATCATCTTCCCCGAATTCTGGTCCTGAAATACACTAATTATGATGAAAGATCACACTGCAACATAAATCTTGAGTAAGCTTTTGTATGGAGACAAGGTTTGTGGATAATCTGGGGACATGAAGAACATTTTTTAAAGTCAATGATGGGCTTATTTTAACATCTCCTACACCTGCTACAGTGGTCAAAGAACCATCAGCTGTGGATATTTTTCTACTGCTTGGGCAGGGTAAGTATGTGGAAAAGACATTTGGTGAGTAGGTCATATGATCGGTAGCTCCTGAATCCATGATCCAAGAGTTGGCAAAGGGTGTATTCAACACATTTAATCCAACAGAGGATGGAGACTTACCCGAATATCCCAATGAACAAGTACCTGAAGGTTTGTCAAGGTTGTCAATTAGAAATCTCACCCTCTCGACCTCTTCTTGGTTGAGACTGCTCGACTCCTTTGGTGATGCTTCATTGTGTTGTGTTGTAACTTCTGACATCTTCTTCAAGTCACAAATTACTGACTATCAAATCCAATCACTAACAGAATTGCAAAGCTGCTTTGATACCAAGAAGATATTTTGGTTTATGCAAAGCTGCTTTGATTCACAAAATTGAATTTTTTTTTTCCGGAAGTGCAGATTTTGGAACAAAGTTGTAGAAATGATTCTGTGACAGAATTACAAATCTGCAGAATTGCAGAATTTGCAGAGAAAATACTGCAGAATGAAAAAAACAACAGAAATGAGCTGCAGAAAAGCTGCAGAAAAATGAACAAAGGAATGAAAAAATCT
Source organism: Aralia elata (assembly GCA_034770075.1). Classification (NCBI taxonomy): domain Eukaryota; kingdom Viridiplantae; phylum Streptophyta; class Magnoliopsida; order Apiales; family Araliaceae; genus Aralia; species Aralia elata. The sequence goes on from CM068381.1 coordinate 25,936,585, forward strand.
GCTAGAATATCTTTTTAGAATATCCTTAGCTCTGATACCATGTTAGAAAATAAGATTATGTAATAGAACAAATAAGGAGGAAGACCAATACAAGAGAGTAAAGTGTATTATGACTTCCATAGCTTTTACAAGAGAGAGCAGTCCTATTTATAGCATATAAGAGAGAGGAAAAATACAAGGAAACTGCATTTACAAATACAAGGAATCAGACTTTAAAGCTCATACTCCACTAACTGATTTATTGCTCCACTAGCTTTTGTCCTATGCAGAAAACATGCTGCCCATGTGTCTGCTGCCCATGTGTCCATGTTGCCCATGTGCCCATGTTAGGGAAACATGTTTTCCAACAAAAATAGATGAAGACATGTGGTTAATTAAATAACATGCTGTAAGAACCGCATTTACCCAGAAACCTTTAGGAACATGCATCTCAAACAATAATGCACGGTCAACTTCTATAAGATGTCGATTTTTTCGTTCAGCTACACCATTTTGTTGTGGTGTATCTGTACAAGAGGATTGATGAACCATACCATGTGCCATAAATGTGGTGAATGGAGAAGAAAAATACTCAAGTGCATTGTCACTTCTTAAACCACGAATTGGAATACCAAACTGAGTGGCAACTTCATGAACAAAATTAGTGAAAATAGAGAATAACTCAGAACGATTTTTCATTAGATAAAGTCAAGTAACCCTCGAATAATCATCCACAAAAGTAACAAAATACTTAAATACTAATTGAGATGTTACAGGACAAGGACCCCAACATCAGAATGAACTAAATCAAATGGGTTCGCAGACCGCTTATTGACTCTGGGTGGGTAAGTCACCCGATGATGCTTCCCAAACTGACACGACTTGCACTCTAAAGCTAGACAAGGAATGAAAGTTGGGCATTAACTTCTTCAGGTTAGATAAAGAGGGATGTCTTAACTGACAATGGACTTGAAGAGGTGATGCAACAGCAGAACAAGCAACTGATTTTGACACTCCAAATGCAGACTCATCAAGCAGATATAGGCCCCCTGATGCATGACCTCTACCAATCGTCTTCTTTGTTGTAAGATCCTAAAAAACACAAGAATCAGGATTAAAGGTGACTGAACAATTAAAAGCTTTTGTCTATTTGCTAACATAAATTAGATTAAAGGAAAATTTTAGTAGAAATAAGATAGATTTAAGAGAGAGAGAAGGGCTCAATGGAACAGTACCTATGCCTTTAACATTGACTGTGGACCCATCTGCTAGAGTAACACCAACATGGGTTGATACTTTATGAAAGGAAGAAAGATTATTAGAATTACCTGTCATATGATCAGAAGCCCCAGAATCAATTCCCAGGGACGAGAAGTACCGAGGCAAGCACTAGCATTACCTGTTTGGACAAAAGTAGCAGTGGAAGAGGATGGTGGTTGATGAGAAGCTTGGTACTGAGTATATTGTGCATATTCGTGAGCACTCATAGTCACTGTTTTCTCCTCAGTACTTTGGGTGTAACAACCCAGATCAAATCCCGAGTCCGGAACAAATCTTGGGTCAAATCCCAAGTCCGAATCGAATTAAATCCATCCAAAGAAGACTTTAAACCACTAGCACCATAGTATCTTCTTGGGTCATCTTAGCCCACCACAGGCTCACCCAAAAGGTCATGATTGAAGGTACTATTGTTAGTAACTTAATTCCTTATAGACAGACAAATTTTTCCCATATCTTTCGATGTGGGACTGGGGTGTTGCAAACTCCCCTACTTAAATTTCTAACGTCCCCGTCAGAACCGATCACACACATGGTCCATAGATCTTTGCCTCTGTAGTCATTGTGGGATAATATCGGCTGGCTTTGTGTACTCACTTCCGGACCTCTCTCCATTGTGGGATAATATCACCAGCCTTCGTGTCCCCACCTCCGGCAACCCGATCGGATGGCCCGATCCGAGCTTTCGAGAGTCGGTTCTGATACCATATCCGGGTCAAATCCCGATTCCGGAACAAATCTTGGGTCAAATCCCAAGTCCGAATCGAATCAAATCCATCCAAATAAGGCCTTAAACCACTAGCACAATAGTATCTTCTTGGGTCATCTTATACCACCACAGGTTCACCTAAAAGGATAATACCAGCTGGCTTCGTGTCCCCACCTCCGGCAACCTGATCGGATGGCCCGATCCGAGCTATCGAGAGTCGGCTCTGATACCATATCCGGGTCAAATCCCGAGTTCGGAACAAATCTTGGGTCAAATCTCAAGTCCGAATCGAATCAAATCCATCCAAACAAGGCCTTAAACCATTAACACAATAATATCTTCTTGGGTCATTTTAGCCCACCACAGGCTCACCCAAAAGGTTATGACTGAAGGTACTATTGTTAGTAACTTAATTTCTTATATACAGACAAATTTTTCTCATATCTTTCGATGTAGGACTGGGGTGTAACAAACTCCCCCACTTAAATTTTTGACGTCCTCGTCAGAATCGATCACACACACGTCCACAAATTTTTGCCTCTCTAGCCATTGTGGGATAATACCAGCTGGCTTCGTGTCCCCACCTCCGGATCTCTCTCCATTGTGGGATAATACCACCAACCTTCGTGTCCCCAGCTTTGGCAACCCGATCGAATAACCCGACCCAAACTTTCGAGAGTCGGCTCTGATACCATTTGTAACAACTCAGGTCAAATCCTTAGTCCGGAACAAATCTTGGGTCAAATCCCAAGTCTGAATCAAATCAAATCCTTCCAAACAAGGCCTTAAACCACTAGCACAATAGTATCTTCTTGGGTCATTTTAGCTCACCACAGGCTCACCCAAAAGGTCATGACTGATGGTACTATTGTTAGTAACTTAATTTTTTATGTAGACAAATTTTTCCCATATCTTTCGATGTGGGATTGGGGTGTTACAAACTCCCCCACTTAAATTTATGACGTCCCCGTCAGAATCGATCACACACGGTTCACAGATCTTTGCCTCTCTAGCCATTGTGGGATAATACCGGCTGACTTTGTGTCCCCACCTTCGGACCTCTCTCCACTGTGGGATAATACCGCTAGCCTTCGTGTCCCCACCTCCGGCAACCCGATCGGATGGCCCGATCCAAGCTTTCGAGAGCCGACTCTGAAACCATATGTAACAACCCGGGTCAAATCTCGAGTCCGGAACAAATCTTGGGTCAAATCCCAAGTCCAAATCAAATCAAATCCATCCAAACAAGGCCTTAAACTACTAACACAATAGTATCTTCTTGGGTCATCTTAGCCCACCATATGTTCACCCAAAAGGTTATGACTGAAGGTTCTATTGTTAGTAACTTAATTTTTTATATACAGACAAAATTTTCCCATATCTTTTGATGTGGGACTGGGGTTTTACATTGGGAAACCCCTATTGTACTCCATTATCCGACCCAATAACAATATTAGCATATCGGGGTTGCCCCTGAGAGGATTGACCTTGTAAATGTCAACAATATCGCTGAATATGGTCAGACTCACCACAATGAAAACAATGTTACCGGATCCAGAATTGTCAGAACTTTGACCCCTGCTACTTCCTCGGCCTCCATTGGTGTTACCATGCCCATGACCACTCCAATGACCACCACTACGACCTCCTCCTCGAAAAACATCTGAAGTACCGCGCCCAATTCCTCTTCCATGAGTAGTAACAAGTGCAACCTTCTTGGAAGATACATGAGGAGTAGATGCTTCGCGAGATATCCTTAGAACCCTTGCAAAAGCATCAGTGAGTGAGGGCATTTTAGAGCTACTCAAGAATTGTGAGTGAATTGATTCAAATTTTGGACCTAGAACACAAAGAAACCCCACTGCCAATTGCTCCTGTTGAACTTGCATTTTTGGTACATCGTTTGTGATAGGAAGCAAAGTATTTATCTCTTCATGCATTTTCTTATAATCCGCAAAGTACTGAGTCAATGGACGTCCATCCCGTGTAGTCCTGTAAAATTTTTGAGAGACATCATAGATACGAGCAAGATTATTTTTACCAAAATAAAGAACCTCCAAATACTCCCATAATCCCTTAACTGTGTCAATGTGTGACCAAATTCACAATCTAACTATTCATAGAATTAAGCAACTGATACAAAATGCGAGCGTCCGTCAAGTCCCATTCTTCTTGGGCAACTGTAGATTGCCGTATTTGGGTCAAATGCTTCTCCTATTCCCTCCCAATCAAACATAAGCGGACAATTTTCCGCCATTGTGGATAATTATGGAGGCCTTCTAACTTATTGTCAGTAAGGCGATTAAAGGATGAAACCACCTCAGTAACCATAGGAGAATTCTTCGAAACCATTACCGTAGATGTCTCGCTTGACTTAGTTGTCATCTTGCACGTATCAAAAACTCAAAAATAAAATAAAATAGATATAGTCCAACCCTTAGCACTATAACATCTAGGAATAAGACAACCAATTGTTAACCGTCCATCAACTCAAAAAAAGCTTCATTAAAAGACTCTAATCCACCTTCTAAATCATTTAACAAGATTGCAATCGAAAAACAAATTTACTGACAATAGCAATGAAGAACTCTGCTACAAAGCTGATGAACAATGTTTCTGCTACAGTGCTGATGAGCAGTGGTTCTGCTATAGTGCCGATGAACAGTGTTTCTGCTACAGTACTGATGAACAGTGTTTTTACTATATTTTTTTTTTTAGGAAAAAAGAAAAATTAGGATACCGCCGGAATGCGGAACCTACACTCTGATACCATGTGGACAAAGAAAGAAGGGAAAATACGCTTATTATTTATGTGTATTACAATGTATAGTAGAGAGTCTTTATATAGACTTAGAGTTGCAGTACATTTGGAAAGTAAATCAATCATTATCCCTTAATTATGCAATCTCCCTAATCATGCAATTCTCCTAATTATGCAATCCCCAAATTATGCCTTTAGAATAATATCTAGAATCCTCTAGAATATCTACTAACAAAAATCAATAGATTTATTGTAAAATCCCTGTATGATGTATTTTAATACAATTTTTAGGGATCAAAAGATATAGTTCATTTGTTGGTGTTGCTTAATTTAATTATAGGATGTATGTTCTTTTTAAATTTTGGGAAGGATCCCAGAGAACTTAGAATGAGTTATTATCATCAAATCTAAGTTTAGTGAGGGTCCATGGGAACTTGTTCATATAATGTTGATGCCAGCTGTATGGATTGCAGTGTGAATATGTAGCCTGACATTTAATTTGTTTAAGTTGCGCTAGTAAGACGATGTTGGCCTATGCACCGGCTTGAAAATTAAAGATGTATCCTAAAAGCTAGGGTGGAGATATGAATGAAAAACTGAAGAAATTGTGGCTAAGCCACTGGCGGAACCAGCGGGGCGGGGAGGGGTCTCATCTGACCCCGGTATTCCGGCGCCAGTTGTTATATTTGTGTGGCGGTGCTGGTAAGGTATGGAGTGGAGTAGCATGTTTGTTTGTTTGTTTTGTTTTGCAGGTATGTTTGTTTTTTACATAATGGCCAGGATGTCAGGTCTATTAGTCTTTTTAGTCAGAGTTGTCATGTTCTGAGGGACATTTTGTCAATGGCAAGCTGGAATCCTAAGCAGTTGAATGTGATGTGATTGGTTCCTACATAGTTTAATTTGAAATTATATGGGCACTCCAAAGGTACTATGGGCATATTCCATTTTATATGTGTGCAAAATTTAATTAAATAATTTGGAGTGTCAATAATATTTATTTTTATAAAATAACATCCTTATTTAATTAAATAATTTGGACTGATTTTTTATTTTTTATGTTAATACAGTTGTACAACCGAAAGAAGCACTCCAAGCGTCAATAAATAAATTTTTTTTACTGATGTATTTTGACCCCCCTCTAAATTAGTTCTGGTTCCGCCACTAGGCTAAGCACAAACAGGTGGAGTTAATGAATCGAAAAAAATTAGTAAGAAGTAATGGGTTGATTCAAGAACAGGTGTCATGGGGAAATTTGGAATAATGAAAGATACTAGAGTTGATGACAATTTGAGACATCCAGGGAGCCTAAATAGCTCTTCCCTACTGATATAAAAAGGTTTTAATCTCTTCTTAGAGAATGGATATAAAACCCTTGATTGAGGTTTTGTTGTTTTGATAGGTAATTTGATGTACTTAAGTTTGGGAGACTACGTTCCTCGTTCAAACCCTGCATGTACATTGTACATAATTTAAATATGTGATGAGGAGCTATATGCACGTGCATTCAATCTTTAGCAAGCTTATCAAGTCGTCGCCTAGGCGTCGCCTAGGCGACGCTTAGTCGTCGAGGCGGTGAGAAAAATCAAAGCGTCTGGGCGACTTGGTTGGTATGCAGAAAGGCGAGCGCCCAGGTAGGAAAGGCGACGACTTGGACGACTTAGGAGCGCCTTGGACGACTGGATATCAGATCAGGCGACTTGGATTGTACGGGTCAGGTGTGGTTTGACCCGAAATTAACTGGGTTGAAAAAAAAAAAAACAATCGGGCAGATCAAATAAAACCTAATCGATCCTAATTGATCGATCGATCGCAATAGCATCCAACAAAGAAGAAGAACTATCGCAAGCTATCAAAGAGGGAGAAAGGAGAGAAAAGAGGGAGAGGCGGCGACTTACACAGGCGAGTTCGGCGGCGGCGACTTCGTCTACTACTTCGGCAGCTACGGTATGTTCTTCTACTCTTCTCCTTCTCTCCTTCTCTCCTTCTCTCCTTCTCTTCTTCTCTTCTTTTCTACTTCTAGTCTTCCTCTTCTCTTGGCTTTTATTTTTCTTTCTTTCCTACTTAGACGAGCCAGGGAGGCAGGGACTGCTGTCTTTTTTTTTTTTTGTGGGTGCAAATACTCGTGAGTTTATATGCTTGGCAGTTGGCAGTGGTTAATTTTTTTTGCATATCATATAAGTATTTTAAGTTTATATGCTTGGCAGTGGTTAATTTTATTTGCATATCATATAAGTATTTTAAGTTTATATGCTTGGCATTGGTTAATTTTATTTTATATGATATGCTTGGCAGTGGTTATTTTATAGTACTAGTCAGCCCAATATATATGGACGGAGTATATTGGGTATATCATATAAGTAATTTAATGTGATATGCTTGTCTAGTCTACTACTGTAAGTTTGTAATATATATTGGGCTGCTTGCCTGCTTATTTATTACCTTGATTTGTTGAGATATATTACTGTAATGGGCTGCTGCTGTTCATTGATTTTTTTTGCTAAATTACTGATTTTATCACAAAATCACAAGCATGATGGGCTGCTGCTGTTCATTTATTTTTTTTGCTAAATTACTGATATCATATGTGATGAAAAATGAGTTACTGCTCATTTTTTTTATATGATAATATGATGTCATAGACTCATATGTGATGCATTGTTGTCGTATGTTTATAATATAGTTATAAATTGTTTTTTGTAGATAGTTAAATGGCAGAAAGTTCGGGAGCCGAGGGTTATGATCCAAGTAAGGATCCTAAAAGAAAGGCCAAGTCTAAGGATCCGGGGTGGAAATATGGATTTTGGCCGGAATTGAGCGATAAAAATATCGTGCAATGCATGCTCTGTGGGAAAAAGATTCATGGAGGAATCAAGAGATTCAAGCAACATCTTGCCGGCGGGTTTGGGGATGTGGCTAAATGTCCTCGAACTACAACAGAAATTGCAAACGAGATGCATCAAGCAATAATGAATAACAAAAGGAACAAGCCAATTCATTTTGATGACAATGACGAATTAGAAGAAATTCAGTCATCTAATATTCCAACCACTGCATCTACTAATAGCTGTTCCAATACTTCCTCTACAGCTGTTCCAAGTTCTGGGACTGCATCTAAAAGGATGAAGAGTGTATTTCAATTCCCTAAGCCATAGTCACAAGCAAAGGCAATTGAAACTCAACTTAGGAAATCTCCTGAACAAGTTGTGGACGAAAGGCATCGCAAAGGTCCTAGTCAAACAACTTTGGAGAATCGTTTAAGGACACCGGAAGAGAAAGAGAAAGTTGACATGTATGTTGCCAACTTTTTTTATGAGTCTGGCATCCCTTTTAATGCAGCAAATCGAAAAAGTTATGAGGTGATGGCAGAGGCTATTGGGCAATATGGGCCGGGTTACAGGCCTCCCTCATATCACGAGTTGAGGGTTCCTCTTTTAGCGAAGGCCAAGACTAAAACAGAGGAACTGAAGGAGAAGCACAAAACTGCTTGGAAGCAATACGGTTGCAGTCTTATGTCAGACGGATGGACGGATAGAAGAGGCAGACACTTGATAAATTTTCTTGTTAATAGTCCTGCAGGTACTTACTTTTTGGGATCAGTTGATGCCTCTGCTCAATCTCAGGATGCAAACATGTTGACAGAGCTACTTGATGATAAGATAAAAGAGATTGGGGTTGAGTATGTTGTGCAAGTGGTGACGGATAATGCCGCCAATTATAAGGCAGCAGGTCGTATGTTGATGGAGAGGAGACCGACTTTGTTTTGGACACCATGTGCTGCCCATTGCCTAGACTTGATGTTAGAGGACATAGGCAATATGAAACAATTTAAGTCTACAATCGTGAAGGGCAGAAAAATAACTAGCTTCATTTACAGACATGGTCGCCTTCTTGAGGCGATGAGGACCAAAACAAATGGGAGGGACCTTGTGAGATCGGGAGTCACCCGATTTGCTACATCATTTCTGACTCTTCAAAGCTTGTGCAAGTACAAGGATCTTTTGAGACAATTGTTCGTCAGTGGTGATTGGACAAATTCGAGGCTGTCAAGTACAGAGGCGGGGAAACAAGTGTATGATACAATTATTTCTTCTACTTTTTGGCACAACGTAGAAGATTGTATTAGAGCCTCCCAACCATTACTCGTAGTCTTGAGGATTGTGGATTCGGATGAGAGGCCAGCTCTGCCCGAGATTCTTGCTGCGATGGAATATGCAAAGAAAAAGATCAAAGATGCCTTTAATAACAAACAAAGGCTGTATAAGAAAGTGATTGACATCATTGAGCGAAGATGGGCATGTCAAATGGAGCAGAAGTTATATGGGGCAGCATTGTTTCTCAATCCGGGAAAGTATTTTGACATCAAAGAAGAAGAAGAATCTACATTGGCTTACAAGTTGCGTAGCAACTTCAACGATGTTCTTTCAAAAATGGTTCCCGATCAAGTTTTGGCAGATAAGATAAGCGACTTGGCCGATGTCTATGAATCTTCTCTTGGTGACTTTTCTAAAGACATGTCGATTAGGCAACGGAAGACTAAAAATCCTAGTAAGCATATTACATTAACTATAAATTTTTATTTTAAGTTTAATAATTTAGACTATATTTGATTCTTTTAATTTTTACATCTAATGTAGTTCATTGGTGGAATGCTTTTGGCGGTTGTGCTATTGAGCTTACAAAGTTTGCAAAGCGAATCCTCGGCCTTTGTTGTTCTTCTTCCGGTTGTGAACGCAATTGGAGCACTTTTGAGTTTGTAAGTATTTAGTACATAACTAAATGTATAAATATTTTATATATACTTTTTGCTTAATATTTTTTAAACAAAAATTCCAGATTCATACGAAGAAGAGAAATAGGTTGGAGCATCAACGATTAAATGATTTGGTGCATGTCCAATACAATCGCCGAATTGTTGATAGGTTCCAAAAGAGATGCGAACTTGGAAGAAACTTCGATCCGTTAGTCCTAGATGAATTCGATTGGGGTAATGAGTGGATAGTGCCCGGACAAGATTTAGTTCATGATGGAGATGATCTTACGTGGGAGGATGTTGATAGAGCTGTTGGTGCATCTGATGCCGTCGAGGGACGCAATCTTCCTCGTAGGACGGGCCTATTCTACTCACGGCGGGGTAATGCTTCGACTTCAAGAGCTGTGAATGAATCTGATTCTAATGTTGGAGAAGAGGAGGAAGGCCTTCCTAATGATGATGAGAATGTGGATGATGATTACGGCCGAAGAGTAACTACTTTTTCGAGTGATGATACCGCTGGTGGGAGAGACGACGATGATTTGATCTTTGATGATTTTGTTTAATAGCTTTGTTGATCTTTTCATTGTGAAAAATGAGACTCTTTGTCCATTGAACAAATCTTTATCTTATTAAGGTTGGTTGTGTAATGTTATTATATGCTTGTTTATACATTTATCTTGAACATGATTGTTTACTTGTTTTTATCATAAATTATTGAATTCTTAGTACTGAAATTAATGTTATTCTATATATAGTTATATACAATGTTAAAACTTAAGAAATTAAACATAAATTTAAGAATTATATTGAATTAAACTAAATATTACAAAGGTATCACCATTTACATAATTTGAAGTTGGTACAAGTTTAAAAAATTACAACTATAATAAAATTATCATTTTGACTTGATCTTGCTTCCTTCTTGTTGTGATTTGATGTGCTATAAGTCTACAACCTGCATTATGAATATAGTAAATTATTAGAAAACAATATATATCAATATTCATATAAATAGTAAATACATATAATTTTATTCGTATAAAATTTACCTTGTTAAACGACTTGTCGCTTTGTGGACGACTAGTCGGGCGCTTTGTCGCTTAAGCGCTTAAGCTCCCGGCTGTCGCCTCGCCTCGCTTTGTCGCCTTGATAACCATGATCTTTAGAGCACAGTTTCTAGTTTCTGTACATTATGTGGTATGTTGTCTTTCAATTTCTTTTCTGACTGTCTTTTCCTTTCCTATGCCTCACCTAAATTACGTGATTTCTTATCATAAGCCCACGAAGTATATAGTAAGTGCTTGATTGTTTGCTCATTGTGGCGTTCTGATTTAAAAAATGTTCTATGTTAAGCCCCTGCAACCAAAATAATAATAATAATACTAATAATAGTACTAAAAATACATATGCGTTGTTTTCTGTTTTAAGCTACATGACCTTTATTCAATGTTGTAGGTGGTTTGAGTATTGGATGCTCATCGAATGCTGGTGCGGCAGGTACTTACTTTGATGCATCGGTACTAAGTTTAAGAGTTGGCAACGACAATCTCACGACAGAAACAGAAACTCCTTTGCTTGACTTTTCTACTAGCCCACTATGGTCAAATGTTTTTGTGGAAAACAATGCAAAAGTTTTGGTGCCTCTGCTTTGGACCAGAGTTCAGGTTATTAAGTCATATTATTTTCCTTCATATATGTACATGTACTTGTTTGTCATATTGCCAAGGTATTCTTCTGGTATGATGTCTTTCCAGAAGAAGATTTCTTTAGTATACTTAAAAAAGTCGCGTGACAATATTATTTCTATCTAAATGTTTTTGTCCTTGTTTGTATTTATTTCTTATCCTCCATATTTCTTTCTTTCTTGCACTGTGTGTGACAAGTTGGTGCAATATTGGAGAGTTGTCATTCCACCACCAATGCTAGTGTAAGAAAAAAAGGTACGCAACTTGGGAAATCTGATCAATTACTTAAAGTGGGTTCTGCTGAAAACAATTTGGTGTAAGGTGTGGTCTTTTTTTTTTTTTTTTTTTCTTTTTTTGTTGTTGCAATTTTCAACATTTTCTTAAGCAATCTTTGTATATGGCCTTAAGGATTCGAAAGATATGAGTAAGGTAATGAGACCACCAGGATCGGAGCTTGAAATTAGTGTCGGAGGGGCCAAGTTCTTTGATTACAGAAATTTGAGAAATATTATGTGAATCTTTTATGAAATATTGTGTAGAACCATGTTAAAAAAGTGAATATAATCTTATGAATCAAGTTATATATACTGAAAATGTCGTACTTTTTACTTTGTCCTTTTTGTTGTTCAAAAGTTTTTACTTTGCAAAATTCTTTGTATTGATCTCTCATATCCCCTAGTGAAACTCTAGGGAGATAGTGAGTTAGTGGTTACTAAAATTACAAATGGGTGAAGTGAAAAGGTTTTATGAAATATATAATTTAGCAGATAAAATCTATATATATATATATATCTAATAAATAAGACAAAATCGTCGTTCAACCCTAAATTTTAGGAGTGAACCTTCAACCCTAAAATTAACAATAAATTTTAACTATAGACAAAATCTATATATATAATAAATAGCACAAAATAGTCTCAACCCTAAAACTCAAAAATGGTCCTACAACCCTAAAATGTTAGAATATAAACCTAAAATTTAGTAAAAGAAACTATTTTTTTATCTGTTATTTAATTTCAAAAATCTTTTCATCTACATTCTTACCATCATAATTATTTACTTACCATTATCTCTTATTTTTATACATTTCCTAATTTAGTTAGTGTTCTTTAAAATTCATATTATTGATAACAATAACATTTTATTATATAATAATATTTTATTATTAAATTATATAAATATAACTATTTGAATTTAATCAAGATTTTATTATTACATAAATAGATGAACATAGGAATATAGAAACAAATAAATCATTTTTAAGAGGAATACTGTCATTTATATTATATAAGTAGAAGAATTATTATTGTAGATTTTTAAATTTATTTAATTTTTCATCAATAATTAGTTATACATTATTAGTTAAATAGGATATTTCAGAGGAATTATTTTCTTTATATAAAAATCATTGTACACAATGTTAATCTATTTTTAGTAGAACAAATATATTAGTATAATATAACATAAAACGTATAAATAATATAATAATTTTATAACAAAACAAAGCCCGTGCTTCGCACAGGATCATGACCTAGTGTGACTTCCAGTTCCATAGACTCCTTCCAACTACCAAAGGGATGGCATAAGTACCAAAATTTTGTCTCCACAAGGATGACTTAATACATAATTTTGTATTATATTTAGCAAAAAATAAAAATAAAAATTGTATTATAATATTACCCTCAAAGTACATAAAGTGGGGCCCATTGGGTCTATAAGGTCTTTTTCTTGTGGAGAACTCTATATATCTGCTTGCTTTAACGATATTTAGGATCAAAAGAAACATATTTGAAACTTTGTTTTTTATCATTATCAAAGCTATCTTCTCTACAGTCTTTAGAACTTGGTGCAAATCATCTTACGTACAGTAATTGTAAAGGGACCTGTTACAATAGGTCTTCTTGTTGTCACCATTGTCATTCTTGTTTTTCCCTATCTAAAGGCTCATGAAGAATTCATAGATAAAGAATATTATTAACACTTAATATAATGTCATGTAACTTTGAAAGTGAAGGTGTAGTAACACATTAAACACAATGGAATTTGTTGTTATAATACACAAATACATTGGCGAACCTATGCACCGCATCATTTTAGTGTACACTAGATCTTACCTACTAGAATATAATATTAGTGCACTTTTACAATTGATTCAGTGGAATTTCCGATTCTGATTTTTTTTTTTCTAGAATCCTAAAATCGAATGCTCATTACGTACGATTTGAATCTTTACTATTAAATAATCATCTGACATGGGTTATAGTGTTTGGATATAAGGATTTTTGCATTTCGAGTTTCTCAAGATATAGTTTATTTGTTTTAAAAGTAAAGTTCCTGTAGAAATCCATGAAATTATACGAAATGATTAACTACTATGCTGGTCTACACAGGATTAGCTAGGAGAACAAAGTGACTATTTCAAGATTCTAAAAACTGAAAATCTACAAAAAATGCACAACTTAAATATCATATGAAATGAAAAAAAAAATGAAACTGGGCGTTGACCATGGTCATCTGAAGGTTACAATCAGATGAAGTTTATCTGCTTCTTTAGCTCGTACTATTCTCCTAATCGATAGCTCGTTCAAATTGCTTGGTTGTATTTATCTTACTCCTTGTGATGAGATCCAGCTCCTTTGGTTTAAGGAAAAAACATCTAACCTCAATGTTTTAATTGAGGTCAACCTTTGTGTGCATGTGTCTGCTTATATTCTTCTTCCTTCTATAAGACTAATTGCTCCACAGAGTTCTCATTTTCTGATAAAACTCTTTGTTTGGTTAGGTGAGAGGCCAAATCAGTCTGCTTAGTGGAGGCATCATCATCTTTGGATTGTCTGATTATCGTATCTCTGAATTCGAGCTTATTGCGGAAGAACTTTCAATGAGTGATTCCATCATAAAGGTATGAGCTCATATTATATGTGTATCTGTGTGTATACACACTTTTCATGAACTTTTTTACGCTAGTTTGAAGTATATATTTTCTATGAACAAAGGTTTATGGTGCATTTCGAGTGGCTGTCAAAATGCTACTCATGTGGAACTCCAGAATCCAAATTGATGATGGTGGGAATACCATCGATACTACCTCTGTCCTGGAAGTTAGAAACCTTGCTGTCATAAGGGTATGACCATTAAATTTTATCTCCAATACGATCTATAGATATCTATATAAATACGTCTTTGGTGTTAGTAGTTCAAAACTTCAAACTTTGTGGCCATCGGTTATAGTTCTTTTCTTTGGCAGGAAAACTCTGTCATTAGTTCAAATACGAACTTAGCTGTATATGGTCAGGGACTTCTAAAGCTGACCGGTCAGGGTGATGTCATCAAAGCGCAACGACTTTCCTTGTCGCTATTTTATAACATAACTGTAAGATATTATCAATATTGCGTTATTATTTGTATGATTTAGCTTTGTGGTCTACAAAGAGATTTTTGTCTGAGGCATATGGTAAAGAATTAGGATGCTTTGCATAAGAACTCCAGTGGAGTCTGACTGTTTGAGTCAAGCAGTTCATGGCTTCATGCAATGAATGTAAATGTTAAATGTGGTATTCACAGCACTCATCCACAACTGTGCTTTGGATGAGTGAGACCAACATCTATTGCTCAGGACTTGAGGCATTGTCTTATTTCTATGCCTTCATGCGTTTTTTTTTCCCTTCTTCTGGAGTATAACTACTAATGTATCTATATTTGGTCATCCTATGTACCAAAATGCGTTTCACTTTTTGTGCGTTTCTTTTTCGCTGTTTAAGGCTTCATTCTTCTGCATGCTAAATATGTGCTTCAATAAATTATTCTCATTTCATCTCAACTTTTCCTTAGTTCATGCTGTTAGAGTATGTGGCCTTTGTGCACCTAGACATTTACATTTTGTTTGATGCCATCGGTTTACTCTATTTATCATTATTGAGTGTTGTCACAAACAAATTATGCAGAGTCCCAATAATTTGATTGTGAACTTTGTTTAAACTTCCTTACTAGGTTTACTGTTATAAACAGTTAGTTTGTTGGAACATTTAATAGAATTACTATAGTTTATAGTGGAAATTGCTTGATAATTCCAATCGTTAAATTTTTTTTGCTGGGATTACAAATCCATGCTTGTATGTAGTTGATTGGAAGATTGTTCATGTTTCTGTTGCTCAATCTAGCACTTCATACCATAATTTATGCGTAGCTTTTGAAATTTAATTTCCATTAATCTATTTTATGATATCCTAAATGTATCAAAATTTCTCTTGCTCCGGAATCCATTCTTAATAATTTTTTTAACATTCCTTCCATTTGTCAAATATTACACTTGACAGGTTGGGCCAGGTTCATTACTTCAAGCCCCATTGGACGATGATAACAGTAAGAACATGTGAGTACAAACTACTGGTTCATATATATCTGTTGTGTTTTGTATACATTTGATTGGCAGAACACATGATGTATGAATTTAACTTTTTTCCTCATTGATGTAGGGTAACCAAATCGCATTGTGAGAGTCAGGCATGCCCGAAGGATTTGATAACTCCACCTGATGATTGCCATGTTAATTACACACTGTCCTTTTCCCTGCAAGTAAGTCATTTTTCTGAATTATATAAATGTGCCAGGAATATTTTCAGTTTATTTATATTTTTTAATTTGAGACTGATTCCTAGCTAAATGAACTTCCTATTGTAGAAAATTATATATTACTCTCCGTAGCTTCCAGTTGAGGGATCCTATATTGCTTCAAAGACGAAGCATTTTACTTTTGTTGTTAACTTTTGGCAGATTTGCCGTGTTGAAGACATTCTTGTGTATGGCGTTATAAAGGGAAGTATAATTCATATCCACAGGGCTAGAACTGTAATTGTGGACACTGATGGCACAATTACTGCATCAGAATTAGGTAACAATTTCTAATAAAGCGAAATCTTTACTGCATCAAATTACATCATTGTTCTGTTGCTATTTCATTACCACCCCTTGCTTCTGTTTGTAGCATTATAAACCTGTTTTTTTTTTCTATTTTTTTTTAAAAATTTTTTATTTGCACCTCTGCTGATTTTCAATTTTGAGATGAATATACTTTTTTGTGCAACCCAGCTGCGCATCATTAGTTGAACGGTTGGCTTTTTGTTGTATCTCAGAAGTGTACATATGCTGTGCTCCCACTTTTGGAACTATTAATATACATTTGACTTATTCCTTTTAGTTGAATTTTTAAAGCTTATGGCTTAATATATAGAATTTTCCAGGTTGCAGAAATGGTATTGGCAAGGGTAACTATTCAAATGGAGCTGGTGGTGGTGCTGGCCATGGAGGAAGAGGGGGCTCTGGAGTATATAATGGAAGGGTGAGTGAAGGAGGTAATTCATATGGCAGCCCCAATCTTCCCTGTGAGTTGGGAAGTGGAACCGAAGGTCCTCATGAGTCTTATGGACATGTTGCAGGAGGGGGAATGATCGGTAAGCATTTCTGCAGAACCTTCAAATTTCAAAAGGAAGCACATAATAGTTCTGATAATATATGGTGCTTTTATGTTTCTGTACTGATTTAAATGAGGTCTTCATTCGCTTGCCCCTTCATTATGGGATTCCAAATATTGGAAATAAACTTGATTAGTGGAGTTATTTTTATTTAAGTCATTTAAAGACTGCATGCATGTAGTGAAGTAATGTCTTAATGTTTGTGGTAGTGGATTAGTGGTTTATGCAGTTGGTGGTGAATTGATTATGTGCTTAAGAGTTACATATGGAGCTTATATCTAATTTTTATATATATACACATACACACACATGGACTATATATGTAGGTGTTTTAAGAAGATGAAGAATTGTAAGAAGTGGAGTTGTCTTAGTCTCGTGTTTATTTATAACAAAGGTTTGATATGGAAGTATAAGTTCTTGGTTCAATCTCCTCCTCCCTTGGCATTATATTTGTTAAAAAGTGGTAACAGAACTTGCTGATAAATTTAGTATGGGATCATGTGGGCAACACCAAAATGCTAGAATGAATCAGCATGCGCTTTTGTTTAGCGTTGTTCTTGTTTTTAATTTTTGGGTGAACTTGTTTAATCTGCCAAAACGAGAGAAATGTAAAGAGTATGAATCACAACTATCAATAATCATTCTATTAAGTAATACATAGAATATTTTCATCTTCTCTTTCTTTCTGCTCAATGCATTATCATGGCTACAGTCACTTATGCTAAGCTTATCTGGGTAGTATGTAGTTAGACTCTTCTAGAAATGGTGGAGAACATGGGTAGTTAGTACCATATGGTGCATTTTTTTAGCACTCTAGTGCATGTTAGGAAGTTCTATAAATAGAGAGGTGCAGATTGTATGACTTCAGTATGAATGAATATGAAATACATATTGTTTAGTCCATTATATTTGCTCTCAAGCTTTCACTCCCAAACTTCTTCTTATCCTAACTAGTTTCTGTTGTTGCTTACTGTTTTCTTTCATTTTCTACTGTTGTTGTTCCTTATTTTCATCCTTAGTTAGTTGAAAGCAGGTTCCATTGATTTGAATTGGTTAAGCTCATTAGGGTTGAGCTTAACACACTCCCTTGGCATAAGGTCATGTAGAGAGATTTGGCATGCAATTGAATATGTGGGATGCTAGCCGACTTATGTCACTCATGCAAGCCCTTGAAAGTTTTTCTCCCACGGTTATATTTCAAGCCGCCTATGGGGTTGGGGAAGGTCACCATGTCGCTTTGGGAGGACAAGTGGTTGGGGGATCTCCCTTTTTGTCATGCATTTCCTCGTCTCTATCACATATCTTCTCTTCACAATGATCATGTTTACTGATTTTGAATTCAGGATAGAAGTTTTATCACTTGAAATTTTCATTTCTTTGGCAATTTGAATGATCCAGAAGCTACTGAATAGACATGTATGCTTGCTTGGCTCAGTACTCAATTTCCCCCAAATCCGGATAGGCAAGCCTGGAATTTTGATTCTTTAGCGGGTTTTCTAGCAAGTCATTCCGATCTTCTTACTAGTTCTCTCCTCCAGTGCAATTTCTTTTTTTTTTTTTTTTTTTTTGTTAATGTGGAGTTTCCGACCCGCGGGTCGACTAATCTCCCCAGCCCGATACCAGAGCGGTTTACTACCCGACTTGCGTCGGGGGTACCGTGGCCACGGTAGAGCATTTTTAGTGCCTTCCAAATGTTGCTAGTGGGAGTCGATCCTGAGTCATCCGGGTTTACGGTTCTTTCCCAGGGCGGCTTGCACCACTGCGCCAAATGTTGTGGTTTCCTCCAGTGCAATTTCCTTTGGCCTTGAGCATTTGGAAGGCCAATGCTCCTTCTAAAAATAAAACTTTTGTTTGGTCGCTGACTCTTATCAGGCTTAAATCTAACAATCTTTAGTTGAGGCGAAGACACTAGAAGGCCCTATGTTCTGAACATCTATATGTGCTTTCAGATTGCGGAGCGACAAATCCTCATTCTCATCTCTTTACAGTCATGTTTCTTTGAGCTTGTCGGCATATAGTTTCAGCATTTTTTGGAGAGACTTGGGTGTGTCCTCGGTCAGTGGAGGAATTGCTACAGGTGTATAGATTAAAATCTGGGGTTTTGATAGGAGGAAGGATGCTAAGATTCAATGGAAATGAGGTGTTTTTGCAGTTTGTTGGACCAAGCGGAAATCCAGGACTTCTGAGGACAAATATCTGTCGATGCATTTGTTAGAGGGTTGTTTATCTTTCCTCTTGGTGTATGGGAGCTTTTTGTGGCATATCTATTTCAGGTTTACATAGGGATTGTCAGGCTGCAGTTCATTATGTGCATTGTTTTGTTAGCTTTCTTTTGAATTCTCTTTGGTGGGATCTGTGCTCACCCTTGTATCTTTCCTCTTCTTTTTATGAAATCTTCTTTTTCTATCTTAAATGAAAATATTTATCAAGCACACTGATCAGTGTTGATCGCTATTATTTGGGTTCAGCAGCTTCAGCTTGCTGGATCATATTATAATCCATAATATTGAAGACTGTTCTAGGAAACGGTTCCTTACTTGAAACCATCCTTTAAGAATCTCATGCCAAGCTATTGGGAGAACAGGTATTGCGTGATAAGGTCGTGCCATCTGTTCACCATAATTTCATGATTTTTTAGTTCAAAATTTGTTGATAGAAACATGACACCCCCCCCCCCCCCTTTCCCTCTTCTGAAGACATGTTTTCCAAGTGAAACTTTGTTGGATTCTAGAATGAAGAATCATCAATAGATGTGAGAGAGATGAACGGCAAAGTTGTTTGCTTGTCGTATAAAACGAATGTCATCCCTTGAGGATATATAGGAAATGCATTTATTTTTCTTAGAAAATTAGCTAAAAACGAGTAAATGGTTTTATGTATCAAATGAAAATAAACAGTCGTGATTGCCTAAGCATGTACACTGCATAAACAAAATTATGGCTTACAAACATCATTGTTTCAAAATATTTGTAATACTTTTACTTCTATCAAATTTGAGTTATCAACATTGACAACCAGCTCTTATTTACCATTTCTTGATTTTAAATATATTTCAGTGATCGGATCCATTCAGTGGCCACTTTTAAGGCTTGATATATCTGGATCTATGAGGGCTGATGGTCAAAGCTATGGTGAAGTGACAAGGAACAGTAATGGAACTACTATTGGCGGATTTGGGGGAGGTTCTGGTGGAACTATTCTTCTTTTCTTACAGGCACTTGCCCTTGTGGAGAACTCTTATCTATCTGTTGCCGGGGGGCATGGTGTCCCTCTTGGTGGTGGTGGTGGTGGAGGAGGAAGGGTTCATTTTCACTGGTCTAAGATAGACATCGGGGATGAATATGTTCCTATTGCAACTATTAACGGTACCATCTACAGTAGGTATGCTATAAAATCATGATATCTACTCTAAACTATTACTCATGGCAACTATTAATTACCTTCATTCATTTTATTTTATTTTTGGATAAGTTGATTAGCTCCATTCATGCAAAAACCATTGCCGAAGAAAGGAAATTTTAGCTTTCCAAGTAAAATCGGCTAATGGGAAGATTCTGGTCCTGAAGAGAGGGAAAAAAAAAAGAGAGGTAGAAAAGAGGAGAGGAAGTCGTGTGTTTGTCTCATGACACCACACCCTAAATATATACATCAAAATGAGCCTTTTTCAACTGAGGAAATGATAACCAACAATATGCTTGTGGGTTAGTACAGTATGTACCTAGTTGGCTAACAAACATGATTGTCAGGAGAGTAAGAAAGTGTGACTAGGTAGTAAACCCTACTATTTGGATATATTAGCTCGTACTTTGCAATCTCACACAAAGAAGTTTCTTTAGACATCCTACACGCTTCATACGTCGTCAGATTTCCTGTGCGCTGCAGCTGGAATATTACTTGTTTCGGTGCGGCTCCACGTTTTGCCATTAGTAGGATCTTGATGTTTGATTCTGTGATGTTTCATGAATATTGAATACTTTTAAATATTTATGCTTGAACAAGCTATAGATAACAATCTGAGACCTTTTTCATCAAATTATTATTACTTGTAACATATTACAGGGGTGGCACAGGGGATGGTGGCGGTGTTCCTGGAGAGGATGGCACTATTACAGGAAAGAAGTGCCCGAAGGGCCTCTATGGCACATTCTGTACGGTATGTTTGATTTATCTCGTCTTAATTAATTGCAAACATTTGCTCACTGTCAACATTTTTGCGGAAAACAGCATGTGCATTGTCATAAGTATCTATTTGAGGGAATAACTTACAGTTTCTTCCATCAAATTGAACGTGTTTATCTTGTTCTGAAATCTGAAGTCTGGGTTCTAGTTTCTTGGATTGCTCAAGGAAGCATGTCAAGATGTTGTCACTATTTTCCTGTTTGTTTTATACAAGATTAATGACAAGAGGTCTATCTTACCAGCAAGGAACGAGAATGGATACTGTATTTTGGTCTATTTCGATGGTTAACTTCCGGAAAAGTAAAATGTTTTTTAGATGCACTGCATTAAAAATTATGTAGCCCAACTGCCCAAGGAAATTTGGATCAAGAATACACCACAAGAAATTAGAACAGTGGAAAAAGGCAGAAATTCACCAAATCAGTTTTTATTTCTTCAGAACTCCTGAGGAAAGGTAACACAGATGGAGAAATTCGATCTAAAAAGAAAGGCAAAAGTGCTGTTACGCTTTCCAATTATGAAACTGACTTTCAAGCATAACTGGAAACACGAACACAAAAATGAAAAGCGTTGGCTCATAAAATCAACTCAAAATCCTAAAATGATGACAAAATCTCTCCTGGAAGCAACAGACAATTCCACGATGTGTTAGGAAGTGTTTTTACGTTATGCAAATGCGTTTGTTCCCGTGCTTTACAGAACAGAGCAAGACTGAATAGATGGAGAAGGGGGATGAACTAGGAAAAATTAAAATAATGACAATAACAATAATAATAGTAATAACACAAGACTAAATTACATGGATCAGTGCTCTTCTACCATGCCATTTCTTTTTTATGGTGGTGTAAGATGGATATTGAAGAAGAAACAGAGAAGAAGCGAGCACCATGTATTTCTGGTGTATATTTGTGTGTGCACTTGTCTGCTGCTCTGTCCATGTTAATGTAAGGATCGCCTTTTTTTGACATATGCTTTGTGTATGCCACCCTACCTACCGTCAAGTGCTCACAACTGTTTGATCATCTTGTAGAATAGGTGGATTTCTAATGCTTTTTCTAATGCAATCCACACACAGGAATGCCCTGTTGGCACTTTCAAAGATGTTGAAGGCTCAAATGCAAGTCTTTGCACCCCTTGTTCCCTCGAGCTCCTTCCAAGTCGTGCATCTTTTATATATGTACGAGGTATGAGTGCCCTTGAAGCCTTTCTAGTTTGTGCTAGCATGTTGTGTATTTACTTTGTTCTTCCTTGGGATGTAATATTATTTATTACCTCACATGTGAAGCGCAACTGTTGTAGGTGGCGTTACTCAGCCATCTTGTCCCTATAGATGTATATCTGACAAGTACAGGATGCCAAACTGCTATAGACCTTTTGAGGAGCTGATTTACACATTTGGAGGACCATGGCCCTTTGCGCTTCTGTTGTCATGTATTGTAGTCCTCCTAGCACTGTTATTGAGTACTTTGAGAATCAAATTGGTTGGACCTGGTTGTTCTTATGACAATGCAAATTCTGTTGATCAACCCAGCCATAACCATTTCCCACATCTTCTTTCCTTATCAGAGGTATTACAGTACTGTCAAATATTCAATACTCTTACCACTGCATATTTCTAGTTATGCCAAACTAACGTTCAATATGTATTGATCTATCTTCTGCAATTATACTTTTTCTATCAGGTCCGGGGAACCAGAGCTGATGAAACTCAAAGTCATGTTCACAGGATGTATTTCATGGGCCCGAATACATTTAGAGAACCCTGGCATCTTCCTTATTCGCCTCCCAGTTCTATTATTGATATTGTGTAAGAATTTTGGCATATTTTTTTTATAAACATTAGTGGCATAATTAATCGCTAGTGTAAGCTGGATAATCTTAAATTTGATATACTAGGGAGCATAGATTATTATTTTCTACCAGTGAAACAGGCCCAAAGCTTAGGTTGGATATAAATCCAAAAACAATCTGTTTCACCTGTTTTGACCCTGTAAAAGTTCACTTTCTAAACACGCTTGGCAAATATTTCTCCCTTTCTGTTTTTGACTATTTCAAAAAGCTAGATTGTTTTTCATATGCAAATTGCTGGGTTGTTGGTCGAAGATACTTTCCTTGTTGAAGCCCACCTGTTGGAAACAATTCAAAACCAAAATATTAAGTACATAATGGATGTTAGGATCCAGCTGTTCCAACAGACAACTAGCAATTTTATCTTATTCTAATATGCAAGTATTTTGAGCTGCAGGTATGAAGATGCTTTTAACAGATTCATCGATGAGATTAACTCGGTTGCTGCATATAATTGGTGGGAAGGATCAGTGCACAGCATACTTACAGTGCTTGCATATCCTTGTGCTTGGTCCTGGAAACAGTGGCGTCGGAGAAATAAAATTCATTGCCTTCAGGAATATGTCAAGTCTGAGTATGATCATTCTTGTCTACGATCCTGCCGATCACGAGCTCTATACAAAGGAATGAAGGTTTGACTTGTGTATATATATTTACTGTAAAGTCACCCTATGCTTGTTTTAAGTCACTGTGGATAACATTTACTTCTCTTGTATCCTGTCTTTCTATTAAATAAGATTTCTTCATCTTAAAAAAAATAAAATACAGAGAAGTCTTACCTGAAGTTCTCATGGTCTATATATATGTACATATATACATTTGTAAGACGAACTGCCTTGTTGCTGTTATTTTGAGTTAGAGGTGTTGATAAACTCAGAATTTGCTCATCTTCTTATATATTATATGCACATCTGTATATGTAATACGTATATTACATATCTTCTGATCATCTGTGTGAAAGGTAAATAAAAAGAATGATGGAAGATATACTTAAGCTCTATAGTCTTATAGTATTATGCATGTCAACTTGTTAAGTGACTGATTTTTAACTAGATAAACAGCACCTAACAAATCTCTAAGTACAGAATGGCTATAATGGAACAATTGAAAAAATATATGTTGATCCACTTTCTCCTTTAGACTTTAGGTTACTTTTATAGCTCACTCCCTCAAGAGCAGAGTAGAAGCAAGTGGTTTAGAATTTAGATGTATCCATTCATCTAAACACTGCACATAGAGTCCTAAATGTGAACTCGTAATGTCGTGTCCTGACACTTTCTTTGCAATAACATGCATATGTCATTATGTACTAAGAAACTCTTGATTGTACTAAATAAAAAATGTCAACTTGAATATCCACCTGTAGGCACTTTGTGTTTTTGACTGGTAATCCATTATGTAGATAATGTCATAAACAATATAGAAGAATTCTACAATTTACACTGCCTTTCTTCTTGACCCCTGAACCAGAATACCGGACTTTTCAGAAGCATTCCTCTTTAGTCTTTCCCTCTTTTCTCACTAACCAAGCACTCCAAATATATTAGATTATTTGACTGTAAAAAAATGAACGAATCTGCTGGCGGTAATATTTATTTCAATTGATTTAGCAAAAAAAAATATTTATTTCAATTGCAAGTGTGATGACTTGAGAGTAACAGCCAGTGATGAATTCAGTTGGAAAAAAACTGTCATGAATGAATTTCTTGCTTCCAATTATCATTATCTCCTATATATGTGTGTGTGTGAAAAAAATTTCTTGAAAATTTCATGGTCCTCACTTAAAACAGTTGCATCACATTTCTATTGACACTCAACAGGTTGGATGTGATGTAGATGTTCTCTTATGAAGAAGATTAATGATATTAAGACCAGTCTCAGGAGCACTGTTTTCATTATGAGTTTGCAAGGAATTTTTTTAATTTTTTTTAATTTTATTTTTTGATAGTTTAGACTGAATTTAAACACACACACCCTACCCTACCTTGGCCACTGCCAAGGATTGAACCTAGGACCTCTTGCTTTGCAAGAGGCCTAGTACACTAACTGAGCTAGAGTAAGGATATTTTTGTTCATCCTATGTATTATATGAGTGGTAATTAATGCAGGTCGGAGCAACTCCGGATTTGATGGTTGCATACATTGATTTTTTCCTTGGGGGCGATGAGAAGCGTAGAGACATGGTAACAAGTATACAGAAAAGGTTCCCAATGTGCATAATTTTTGGAGGAGATGGAAGCTATATGTCACCCTACAATCTTCACAGTGACACACTATTGACGAATCTTCTTGGACAGGTCTCTGAAAGTCTAATATTTTTCTTTAGGGATTATTTGTATGAATATTCCTCACTGACATATAGAAGTATATCGTTTTCTTCCCAGCATGTCCCACCAACTGTCTGGAATCGCTTGGTGGCTGGTCTAAATGCCCAATTGAGGACAGTGAGGCATGGGTGGATCCATTCTGCCCTAGTACCTGTTATTAATTGGATGAAAACTCATGGCAACCCCCAGCTTGAGTTTCATGGGGTTAAGATTGAGCTCGGATGGTTCCAGGCCACTGCTAGTGGGTACTACCAATTGGGTATCTTGGCAGTGGTTGGTGATTATTCCCCCCTTAGTCCCCACCAGTCTGATTTGCTGGAGTGTAATGACGACTGCCCAAGGTACGTCTGGGTAACTGCACGCAAGAGGTCATATTTTACCTGCAATAATATTCTGAACATTATAAAACATCTTAACAGGGGCTAATTTCACTTAAAGTTTTGTTAAAAGTAATTTCCAGTCTTGGATTCAGGCATAAAGGCTATTCTGTAAATGTTTTTGGTTTAGAATTAATAAAATATTGATTGATTAATCCAATGTTTCGTAACATGTGCAGTATGATATGCACATTAAGAACCATATAGGGGATACTACTTATATCACCTAATATGTTGAGCATTGAATTTTCAATTCTGGCTCAGTCGCCAAGCCTCTAGATAAATATTGAATGATTTGATCTGAGGAAACCATGTGTTTTTCAGGAGTTTGGTGTGGGTGGAGTTCTTGTTCACTCAGTTTATTGTACACTCTTTTCTACGAACAAATTTCTTCTTTTATCAGTAAGTTATTATCCATGGAAAGAAACAATATCAATTGAATAGTTCATTTAGTTCCCTAGTCATTTGTTGCAACTCTGGTGAAGATGCGTGTAATTTTGCTTAATAATGTGATTTTGACCTGAGCTCTCTGAAATGAACAAAAGAAGTGATTTCAAAAATTGATGGTCCATAAAGATGCATACGTCCGCTAATACCTTCATACTTATTTGTTGACTTTATCCTTCATGTGAAGTTGCTGTAGCAATCATGTCATCTGTTGATATCCATAAATTTTATTGCCTAAGCTGTATATGGTGGTAATTATAATGCAGTAAGTTTAACAGCAAAAGGTATCTTGAGGTCAGCGGTATCTGGAATATTACGTACGTTAATGTCTGTATGTATTCTAAACTAGAACCTAGTTTTATATATAATGTTTTCAAAAAAAAATTAATTATTTAGTTCCCCCCTCCCCCACCCCCTGATTTTGTTCAGAAAAGTTGCTGCAGTTCCACAAAAATTATGTCTCAATCATCTGATTTCTGTTCCTAACCTCCACTTGTTAATAAACATTTTTTACTTTTATTATTAGAGAGAAGCCACCTGAGATTAGTGCGTCCACCGTATATATATGTCCGCAGTTTTAACTACATTGTTGATTTATGTTATGCTAATTGGAGCCATATGGTTCTGTTTTAGCCCATCATCCAGGAAAGTTACAACTGTTGTACAGAAAAGCCTTAAGCAGCCGCAGCAGAGTCAGCCGTATGTGAGTCATGCATTGTGTCGGAAAAAAATTACTGGTGGAACTAATGGTGGCCTTATAAATGATGCTACCTTGAAATCTCTGGATGTCAAAAGGGACTTTCTCTTTCCACTTTCTCTGTTATTGCACAACACCAGACCTGTTGGCCGCCAGGTACTTGGAACCTATGCAAAATGCAAGTAACTGGGACACTTCATCATCTAATACCTGAACATGCACCTTGTTTCAGGATACCTTACAGCTGCTGATCTCTATCATGCTTCTTGCGGACATTTCTGTCACCCTCCTCATATTGCTTCAGTCCTATTGGATTTCCCTCGGTGCCTTTCTTGCCATTTTGCTCATTCTTCCTCTATCCTGGCTTTTTCCTTTTCCTGCTGGCTTGAATGCCTTATTCAGTAAAGGTCCCAGGAGAGCATCACTTGCCCGTGTATATGCTTTGTGGAATGCTACCTCTCTGTCAAACATTGTAAGTTTACCCATTATTGTAATAAATTTATCATCATCTGTATGAACTTAATATATTTTTCTGCTATTGATTGTCAGCTAAAGACTTTTAGCTTGAATTAAGTTGTTTTTGGGTTCTATTTTAATTTTTAATTGTAAAGACTAAACCTACCTCATAAGTATTGTGCCAGAATCCATAGGGCAGGCAAAATACATGAATCCTGTATGTTCCATGACTTGCATGGGAAGTTAAAAGAATGATGCGTATATATATTTAATATATATGCAAAGCAAAGAAATCCTGCAGAATGCAATAAACTAGCTAGAATGCTCTGAACGAACATATTCCCTCATCTGTTATATGCTTCCAACAATCTACGGGCCACTGAGCTGCTTATTGTCACGAACGAGCCAGTTACAGCTTTAAAACAGATGATAGATGATGTGGGAGACGACTCGTATTAATTTTCTTTCATTAAGTCCTTGAGTTGCAACTAGGGGGTTATGGAATCATATTCAGTTAAATTTTCTTAAAGCAATATGTTTGAAAAGATTCTTATGAACCTACATCATGGTATACAGATTCCTACCTTTACGTCAAATATCCTAAATTCTTTGAAGTAATCATCATCGCTCTTTGCAGGTTGTGGCTTTTATCTGTGGCTTAATTCATTATGGTTTTTCCTCGTTCTGGCCGCCTGAAGATGTAGACATTTGGAATTCTAGAAGGTGAGATCATTGATTTCTTACATCATCATACTTGGAAACAATATAGAGGTACTCAAAAGTGTCTAAGCTCATCAGATCATTCTAAAAGTATCTACTTGGCTTAGTGCATACAGTGTCCCCTGCAGGGAAAGAAATTGTGATTAGAGACATCAATTTGATAACTGATGACACATCTGGTCAGTGGGTTCCCACCCACCCACCCACACACACACACACATGCATACACACACACACACACACACATGCATATATATATATATATATATATATTTGTGTATATGAATATATAAATACCGTTCTTACATTCTCTACTACTGATATTTCTAATTTGAAATTGTATGGTAACTTCCTCATTTAGCCATCTTTTAAAGCTTTTATTCATGGCTAACTGCTTACAAATGTTTGAAGATGAGTTTTTAGGAAGGGTTTTTGTTTTACCTTCCAGGTTGGCTCCGAGGGGCTGGGAATGAAGACAAAATCGGAATAAAAGTCTACAATAGGGTTGACTTCATGTGAATATCAAATTTTAAGAGCAGATGTCAAGTTTGACCAAAGGAGTAGTAGGGTCTGTGGGTAAAATAGGCTGAAAAATCATTTCATCATCTTTAGGGTGAGGATTTGCATAGGTTTAAATCTTAGTGAAGGATCAAAATAAGAGAGAAATCTCTCTCTTGACTAGCTCACAAAAAATCATGACTGCTGCTCTAATGGTTTGATTCAAGAGGTTACAAACATTTACTTGATCAATAATTTATGTATGAACTAACTTCATTTTACATCGGATAACTAACAGTTTGTTACATATATAAGTTTGAGAATACAGCAAACTGAAATAAGTTTCAAATTGTAAGTGCAAGAATACAAAAAACTGAAACAAAGATATGAGGAAGTATAAAAAGTTGAAGTAATGGTAGTTCAGAAGGATACTATAAAATCTTCTATCATCTTAAACCAAATGTTAGTTTTTATAGAAAACTAGAGAACATGGTTGATAAGATTAAGATATGTTCACAATCTTATTTATGCAAAAATATTACTCTATTGAAGTAAGAGCATTAAGAGAGTCATAGATAATTCGAAATACACAAGTTATAAAGGAGGGAATCCCTAAATATCCCCGAGAATCGGAGTATTGCGGGGGATACAACAGTTTGCTGGTATAATGAAGAATCTCAGCGTCCTAGGTTTCATCTTACGTAATCATTTAAGTTATTTACTCGTAGCTTTTTTGGTTTATATATAGCTTTGATATATTCTAGATGTGGATTATTTTCGTGAGTGCTTATGTTATTTTTGAAACATATTTACAGCAGGGAAGATGACAAATGGTGGCTGTTGCCTACTATCTTGATGCTTTTTAAGTTGATACAAGCTCGATTTGTTGACTGGCATATTGCAAACCTAGAAGTTCAAGACTTTTCTCTCTTCTGTCCAGATCCTGATACTTTTTGGGCCTACGAGTCTACTTCATGAAAGCAAGTGTCCCAAGCATTCAAAGGAGATGAAAGTTGGCTTCCACGCTGTTTGCCAGCAGGACCTTGAGGAGGCATGCGCAGCCTCTTGCCATGTACATACGCCCCAAATTTGTATAGAGCCAACTCGGTATACCTGTGCAGTTTTCTTCTATTTAGACATAGTGGGACCACAGCTCTTGAGCGATTGTAATTGGAAGGCAGATAGAGAGATAGAGAGAGAGAGAGAGAGACAGAGAGGGAGATATATAGAGGGAGAGAGAAAGGGGATGTTGTTGATAAATATACATTAGAGTTTTCTGTACTTTTTTCGATACAACTGAAGTATACAACTAGTTCATCACATCTTCAGCTTTTAGCCAGAGTGTAAATGAAGTTATTCTTCATTTGGCCGAATTTTGCTAAATTGTTGGATGAAAATATTCATACTGCAAATATAGTCAAAGTACAAAATTCTGTCTCTGTGGTTAGTAATATAATTGATATGATTATGATCACCTCAAAAGGATGGTTATGGTAGATGACAACAGCTCCACCCTAGCTGGGAGGATGAAATGTTGCTCTTTCTTTTTATAGAATAGGAGATGAATGAAAATGTGGAAGTTGAGAGAGAGCTCTAACGGTTCAAATCTCTCTAGGATCTTAACCTCAAGGAGCGAGTAAGAAATTAAATGATTGACGCCTTGAAATGAAATAATTTTAAGTTCATGTTTTACTCGTCACACTTTGAACCAACTTTACTTGGTGCTTATACTTTAGACCTAAGAGCAAGCTTTTTTATTCAAAGGAAATAAGACAAACTTAGCTTTCTTGTAACACTTTGTTCTACATCAATACATATGGGTATGACTAAACTGTTTATGACGTCTCAATCCTGCTATCAAGGGTTTCAACAAAACCATGACTTTTGAGTCAGCCAATGCGACGTGAAAGATAACACGGACTCGTGGTGAAACTCATATTGTTACATTTTGAGTAACTAAAAAGAAACAAACCTTTCCTTACCTCCCATATTTGGTATTGTGTGTGCGCGCGTTTTTTCTTTTTTTTTTTTTTTGGGTGAGTCAAAGAGGAAGCTATTATATTAGAACATCATGAAATATCCAAGTACAGAACATCCATTACAAAAAGGATTTATACATAGCCATTACACTAGGTATAACCCATAAATTTCAATAAGAGGCAAACATATCTAAATTGAATAATAAAAGGTTGATGTTAGGAATTTTAAATTTTTGGTTTTAAAAAGTGTCTCAAAAGATGTGTCACTATAACATTAGTTAGGTAGATCTCATATGATTTGCTATTGTAACGACCGTGAATTTTGGATAACTTTGTAATTCGAGCTTATGAATATTATTTAATGAATGAATTTTAACTTATTTTATTGTGTGTGATGTGATTAAAGGCTATGAAATAACCTAGATTATGTGGTTGCAATATTATCAAGTGTTGTTATTTGGTAGGAGTTATTAACATGATTCCGGGTTAATACCGCTAAAACATTATCCACACCAAAAACGTCTTTTTGTTTATTTTGACTTTTTCTTATTTTCGTCAATGTGTTAATGTGATGGATTAATAATCCAAGTGTTAGATTTTATTTGAGCTAAATTGGGATTTAATTAGAAGCCCCAAATTGTTTTAAGGGTGACCCAAACCTATGATCCATGACCCACGACCCAACCCATGACCCATGTGGGAAATGAGTAATAAGAAATCTGCAGCTGGGAATTGAATGAAGAAGAAGAACACGAGAGGAGGGAATGAGAATATATGGGAAGAAGCCATTCCATATTTGGTAGAGGAAAAGAGAGCATGGAACAAATGGAGAGAAGAGAGGGGGAGTCCCCGAGCATGGGGAGAGCAAAAGCTCAACCACCCATTAATGGGGAGCTACAATGGAAGGCATGCTCAGTCATCCCCACCTCCAAGAAGCTCAGCTCACTCCTTCTATAAATACTCCTCCCTTGGCATTCATCCATTCCTTTGTTCATTGCTTAGTAAGAAAGCTGGAAAATTGTGAGAGTTGTGAGTATTGAGTGCACGGGTGATTTGAGGAAGAAGAAGAAGTGTGGAAGCAGCTACATTGATTCTCTTAGCATCATAGAAGGAGCTTCAAGAGGTTAGTAATATAGAGCCTAGCTCACTTCCATTATTGCTTCAAGTTTTCAGTTTGCTATTGATTGCTTTGTGGGAGTATATGTAGCTGAAATTGCTTTGTTGGCTCATGAACATGTATGAATGTGTTAACTCTGTAAAAGCCTCCTTAATAATCAATGAAAGTAGAACAATGAATGAGAATCAAAACCTATGCATAAGGAGCAAGAATGGACTGTTATGGACATTTATGGACTGATATGGACAATTCATATACTTTAATAAAAATGTAGTCTATGGTTGGTTGTATGCTTGGTTGTGTATGACCATTATGTGTTCTGAAGTTGTGGGTAATGATTTCATTTGAAAATCTGGACTAGAACATAATTAAACTCTACTCCAATATGAGTTTGTAAGTCATGCCCACCAACCATTTGATTTAATGTCAAAGAGAAGAATTTCTCTAAGAACTTGAGAACTAGTTATAAATTGATGAAATGAATGTGTTGTTGTATAACTCAGTAATGAAATCATGTCTCTAGTCATGTTGGGTTGTTAGTTGGCAGCTAAGAAGTAAGGGAAAAGAGTTTGGTGCATTAACTCCAAGTTCTGCAGAAACCAACCTGGGAACTACCCGTATCCGGGGTGGCGGGGCTGCGCCACTCCCAAGCTTAAAACCAGCGCGGCCGCGTTGGTCTGCAGTAGTGAAAAGTTATCTTGCTTTGTGTTGTTGATATGATGCATGTTTACATAGACCTAGCATGTTATAAATACCCCAAAGCATATGTATGTTATGTTAGTATAATGTTAGAATGACCCTAAGCATCTAGAGGTTGGTTAGAGTGTGAAATAAACCAGAAAATAGCTGCAGGAGGAGTAGCGCTGCTGCGCGACTCCCAGGCCAAATAGCAGCGCGGCCGCGCCGTGCTGCAGAGTTACCAAGTTGTTTCTTTTTGTGAACTGAAGCTTGAGGCAAGTTTACGTGAACCTCTTAAGCAGTAATACATGAAGCATGTTATTAATTGGTTAGCCAAGCATGAAATGACTAAGTCACGTGAGATTTGCTTAATGAAATGAATGGCTTAATTACATTTTTCGTTTGGCTTCCAGGGGGCGTTGCCTCCTTACACCCCCGCCAGTTCACCGACGAGTTGGGCAGCTGCTCGCTCACCGGGGAGCGAGACCCCCGATTGAGTAGTCGTAGTGGCAATCAATGTTTTGAACCAAGAGAACCGTTAAAAGAGTATAATGTAAGGATTAATGAATACCAATATTGGCGTCTATTGTGTGACTAATTGATATATGGATATGTACTTAAATGTGTAGGACATCTTTGAAGGACGATTAACGTCAAATAGTAGCAGCGCGTAAGGTAAGTTTTCCTAACGCTTGTCTAACCCTTGTGTTGGACAAGTTCTCTAACTTCATTCATTGACTGTATTGAATACAAGTTTCCTTAACCTTACTCGATTTATTTACTGAACAAGTTTTTATTTCTTGTTTAATTCGGTATTGAACAAGTATTCTATATTATAGCAGGTTTTCTAAACCCTTGTCTAGTCCTCGTGCTAGGCAAGCTTATCAACTTCATTCGGTTATATCCTTACGAATGCTATTTAACGTTCAAAGTTCATAATTACACAATACATATATGATTGTGTGAATTCCATACTTATGTGAATCTTTAATATTCGCACAAGTGTTCAAGATATGTTATTAACATAAACTGTTAAAACTTTGTAGTTCAAATTATGCATGAACTGTTTACGAAGAGTGTCAATGCCATTTGATTCGGCTAGACCAATACTCATGATTTAGAAAGCGATCCAAACCAATTGCTTTGGTGCGGACTCTTTGCAGAGATGAACAACCCTCACAGTAAGGAAAAATGATAATTTTAGTCGGGGAACCGACATGCGCGCAAGTTGAATGTTTGAGGGTTATGCATAACGCCGGGTATTTTAGGCTGATCACCTATTGTACCTGTATTTGTTGTTTTTTTGGGGTTAATAGTGTAATACTGTTAATTCTAATGGAAGGTAAGTGTCATGGTGGCCACACAGTGATTCCTGCATTTGGAAACTTTGAAATCCATGAATTCATTTGATATTCATCTAGTCCATAGTGACTCATCAGTAATAGTAGAGATTGGAATTTAAACTCGAAAGACTTTACTCATGACTTATCATTACCATTGTTGTTATACTTGCTGGGCAATCTTGTTGCTCACCCTTACTTTCCTTAAAAATATTTCAGTTGTTACCGAAAGAGGCGAGAGCTCGGGAAGGGATAAAGGCAAAGGCAAAGGCAAAGCTACGGATTAGCTTTGTCCTACTATGTTATTTTTCTGTCATGTATTAAGACTTATTCAAGATTATGCATTCCGATGTATTATATATTAAGACTTAATTATAGTGTGTACTATGTTATGTCAGGTATTTGTATTGGTATCGAGACTTGAGACGAGAGTATTTATGTTATATCAATGTAAATATTTCTATTATTCCGCAATTAATTATTGATAGAATGCTTGATGAGTTGCACAGTGATGCACCGAATTCAAGGTTAAGGCAACCTGAATTTGGGGGCGTCACAGCTATGCCATAAATTATTACTAAAATATTCATTGACGTCATTTAAGATTAAAAATTTGAGATTAAAATTTTGAGTTCCCTAACATTTCTAATAATATAAATATGTTTGCAATCAGAACTACAACAAATCAGAGTGGCGCAGCGGAAGCGTGGTGGGCCCATAACCCACAGGTCCCAGGATCGAAACCTGGCTCTGATAGCAAAGGAGATAAAGGCTTCCCCACCACAATTCTTTTGTTTGTAGCTTAAAATTGTTTTTTGCTTCCCCATTGTAGCATAAAATTGTTTTTTGGTCCTTTTTGTAGCTTAAATTTCTTTGATGACCTAAACACATTTCACATTGAAAATTGTTGTGATGACACAAAATGCATTATGACAATTAATTTTTGTTATTTTTAAAAATTATATTAATTACTTTATAGTGTTTAAGAAAGATGGGCCACATTTCATCTTTGAGAGATTTGATTTATCAGTGGTGGGACATTTGGCTAGAGACAACGTAGTTAGGTGGTAAGTGCTTTGAGGCTTTTTATTTATTTATTTATTTTGAGAAATCTATACTAATACATTCTCAGAAGAAACTTGGGTGAGGGATTAAGAAGGGAATCTAGGTAGAATATGACAATACAATACATCAACTAACCTCATAACCAATAACAAAAGCATTTATTTTGTTCAATTAACAAAATGATTTATACACAGCCAAATTTATAATAAATAAAAAAGACAAGGAGCAAGCAAGCAGTTGCTTGCCATTTACAAATACAGCTTGCCAAAAGTAAAGGATAATACATACTCAGCAATATTTTGTGGGATAATTTAAAATGATTTGTCAATAACTGTCCGTATGATTAGTTAATCATGTCAAAAGTTCAACTGCCCTTTGATATCGATAGCCGCCCCCAGCTACTGAATGACCCAAGTGGATTAACTAAACAACACGATCACAGGAGGTTTGTTACATAAATCAGGCCCAGGGCTTTGTGTCATAACTTTGAGCTCAGCCTCCAAGGGCAACCGCCTTCAAAAGCATGGTCCAGTACATCTTCCATCCGCTTGGCAAGTAGTATCTGATAGAATAACACATTAACAAGGTAATAAGTGCAATTGAACCCTATAAGATTTTGGCACTGATATATTTCAAAAGATAAATTGAAACCAAATATGGGTACCATGCACTAGAAACATCTACTCGGATAAATATGATAAGGAATCATTGAATGAAAGTTTGACCATTTTACTGGAGTTGAATTGCAATTTATTCATAAAAAATTCTGAATATTTTATATTCCCTCGTTCTCCAAGGTGAAGGAACATATGTTGAGTGACTTCAGAATTCGTAGTCCCACTATTGGGATCACGTCTTTGTTTTTGCGTATTCTTTTAATTTTTTAATGAGCAACTTCGTAAAAAAATCTTAAATGGATCTCCTCCAAAATCAAGAATAATAGGGGATAATAAAACATGATAATGCATGCAAATCCAATAGTCTCCATAAAATACTAGATATAAACTCAATAAAGACTCTGACCATGAAACATTCTATTTTGCGCGCACACAAAAACAAAGTTGAAAAACACCTTGTCCAGAAATGGGAAAATAATTACCTCCATGCTTGCTAGAACAGCTGATGGTACTTCAACTAGATCCTTCAAGTTCCTCTCTGGCAAGATAACTCTCTTTATACCAGAGCGGTGTGCTGCTAAAACCTGTACATGTGTGCATCTAAGAGTTTAAATATCAACCTTCAGATAAAAACTTGTTCTTGATAAAAGTCTCAAATTGTGTCCTGATGCAAATCGAATGGCTTCAACCAAATTTGATAGCTAAGAACTGCTGTCAGTTCAAACTGAATATACAACCAATTGCACTCAGAAAATGGGGGGACCTCAGCAATTTTCAGGGAAAGGGATTTATTTTTTGTCGAGGATGTTGGTTGTTACCTTTTTGTTTTGGGAAAAGTAGGGTACTTATGTTTTGGTATATATAAATTAAGTTACTTATTTTAACTATTTTATAAATTAAATGTATCATAACTTATAACTGGGGCACCTTATTGAAAATTTACAAAGGAAAATAAGGGTTTAGAAAAAGAGAGACAATGCTTCCCCCCACCCTTTATGGTAGTTCCGTCCCTGATAATTTTTTCCTTATGAACATGTTTTCATATTTAATTTTTTATAGGTCTTAATAAATTCATTTTCAGGATGGGGATTGGAGACGAATAAGAAATTAAGAAGAGTTCTATGTTGCAAAAAATACATAGAACCTAAAGTGTAAAGGCACAATGCAGTACAGATGATTCTTTTTGTGTAGCAATAAAAGAATAGACAACAGAATGAGTCAGAACCACACACCTTATCCTTAACACCACCAACGGGTAATACTAGACCTCGCAGAGTCATCTCCCCTGTCATGGCTGTATCTGCTCTTACTCTTCTCTGACTGAACAGTGACACCAGTGCAGTTACGAGAGTCACACCTGCTGAGGGTCCATCCTTAGGTATTGCACCAGCAGGAAAATGTATGTGAACATCCCGCCCATCCAGCAGATTAGTTTCTTCAGCAGAAGTCAACTTAAGGTCAGCTGCCCTTGCTCTTACCTGAGTCAAGAAAATCCTAGAGAATCAGTAAATTTCAAGAAAACTTGAACACTAAGCTCACAAGGGAAATTGTAGAATAAATTTTCACTATGCATTTATTTGGTATGCAGAACAAACATAGAGAATGAAATAATTACCCAAGTCAGAGCAATCTGTGCTGATTCTTTAATAACATCACCAAGTTGCCCCGTGAGATGCAGATCACCCTTTCCGACCATTGATGTAGCCTCAACAAACTGAACCTCTCCACCAAACACAGTCCACACCAGTCCAACAGATATCCCAGGGGCTGAAACCCTCTCCGCAGTTTCTTTGTCATCATACCTAGGAGGCTGCATTCAAAGTGTAAGCAAACTAAACTTCAGGTTTGCTAAGCATAACGAGAAAGAGCATAGAAAAGGTATACACAAATATTGATGGATCTAAGGACTGGATAACTTTTCCAACAATTATATGTGAACCAATACCAAACATCTTTAGCAGCATATGACAAACAGCCCCATATTCTCACAAGTAACGTGAAGCATTGTAACTGAAAGATTAAATTTATTACCCCTAATACTTTTTCCATCATAGGTTCGTCGACAATCAAAGGTGAAGTAACCCTGAATTCGTTTGATATCTCATGATTGTCACCCATTGAAATTACTTCCATTTCTACATCAGCACCATCAGCAAGTCTACTTTCCAGCAACGGTGAAGAGAGTTGGTGTATATCTTTGCTAGTTGGAAGAACATGTTCTTGCTCTGCAACTCTTACTGCAGCTGCACGAGCTAAAGATGCTAGATTCCTCTCCAGACTCCGAACACCAGCTTCTCTTGTGTATCTCTGAATGATGAGTTTCACCATATCCTACCACAACAGAAGACATTAGTCACTTCACAAGATGATTGTAACTGAATCTATCATGAATAAATTTGGAGATCAACATCACGACATATTTCACCTCAAAACCTACAAGTTGAGCCATGTAACCTCTAGGGAGAGTTTCCTGGTGCCAATTTCTGAGCTATATAAATACCTCTCCCCGCTTAAGAGTTAAGACCCTTGATGTGTTTCATCTTTCTGTATTGTAGGAATCTAAATACTACTTGAAAGGAAAAAGGCAACAGAAAAGAACAATAAAAGCTTAAAGACTCCCTTGGCATGACCCTCCTTAGCTTTACGCAAATTTTATTGGTTCCGTCATCAAACAGTTCACAAACCTTACAGCTTGTCTTATTTCAATGGAGTTCCAGCAATATGACAACAACATATCTTCATTGACATGGATTATGCCTTAAACCTCAATACTGCTGATTAACCCTTCATTCAACTAACATCTAATTGTAAAATGAAAATGATGCATATCTCTAGGTCCATGAATTAGAATGAAATTACCGGCTGCCATTGTTTCTGGTCGGCATATGCAGTGTTCTAAAAATTGTTAGACGGACCTAGGCGGCGGAGGGGGCACTTAGCGCCTAGGCGGTTTCTTAGGTGGACTAGGCGGTTTCTTAGGCAGACTAGGCGGTTTCTTAGGCGATCTCATTTATTTATTTTTCTATTGTATATACTTATTATACTATACAAAACATATAGTATACGTAATTTTTTAAAATTTTACATAAAATATTACCAAAAAAAACAATCTTTTAAGGTTTCATAAATTCATTTACGTATTGTACAACTTCAAAGTAGAGGTCTGATAATGCCTAAACGGGGGTCTAGGCTCTTAGCAAAATAAAAGCGGTAGAGGACCGCCTAGCGCCTAGGCGGGGATTAATTGGACCTAGCGGGGATTTTTAGAACACTGGGCATATGCAGCATAACTCAATGTAAAAAACACCTTGTGTTCCTTATCATTTTCCAAAAAGTATGTTCATACAATTTAATTAGTAAAAAACAACCAAACTGAAAAGGGGAACAAGGATAGGCAAAAGGAGGCTGATTCTGTTGAGACTTTAGCTCGTTAAAACACCACTCAAGGTCATAAAGTCGGAACTAAATGAAGAAGAGATAAAATCAGATCCTCCTGTGCAAGCTGGAATTTCTGCTCATTAAATTATATAAATGCAAAAAATTTGTTATTAAACGAAGCCATTACAAACGAGGTAACTGAGTTCGCACTACCTTAATATGGGGAAGAACAGGATAATATGGGACTTCTGGGAGTAATTCAAAGCCATTTCCTACTAGTAAGAGTAAGAAATCAAGAATACAGTGCTTGCTAAACTTTTCAGTTTCCAAAGCGTAACAAAGAATTACTGTTAACTGCCAACCAAATATATTAGAATTCTAACTAACCATCATGAGCCAGAGCGTGGAATCATTGATGAAAGAGAAAGTGGAATCATCTAAAAGATCAGATATAGAGACTTAATACAGAGTTGTTCATTACTTCTATAGTTAATATACCTTCTTTTAATGCATAAATCAAAGTTTTAAGGATTCTGGAAATTTATCTACATTCATCATACTTCATTTAACTGTTACAATAACATAATCGACTTTTCACTTATCAAAGTAGATAAACATATATAATTCAATACCTCAGGAATTTGAAGAAATTCTGAACTCAAGCCATGCTGATCCAAAACTCTTGGAATTAAATGTCGCATCGCAATTCTAAGCTTTTCTTCAGGAGTATAACCAGGCAGTTCAATGACTTCCATCCTATCCAAGAGTGGTGGAGGGATAGGTTGTGCCCTATTTGCAGTCGCCACAAAGATCACCTTTGAGAGGTCATACGGAACATTTAAATAGCTATCAAACTTGAATTAAGGAATCACTTTGGATGTATTTACAGGAATAAGCTAATAAACAAATCACAGTACTTAATCTGTATATCCACCAATCGGAAGTAATATCACGTTGCACAACTAGAGCATTCAGCATAGTACTAACATATACTTGAACTGGTTATGTACTCTTACATAAAATGTCAGATTCAAATAACCTTGTGCAGAACCAAATTGTCAGAATTGTACCCCATGATAATACATGGCAAAAGCAGGATGATGAACAAGATGGTAGTTAAGGATCCAAGAACCGCAGGACAACTTTAATTTTAATATGTGAATTTGTCGAATTACATTTTCAACAGCAATAAGTAGAAAGTGATGATCCAAACACCCAAGATATGAGCCATATTGTTGGTAAGATTAAGAAGCACTTAAAACACAACTACAATAAAATCCGATTAACAGAGACTATCAAGTCTACATGCTAGTAGAAATATACCTAAATTCTAACAAAAATTAAAAATACAACCTTTGTCCAGAAAAATACTACTATCCTTTTGTTGGATTTTTTTTTTTTAATTTTTACTTTTTTGCGAATATTAAGGTTTACATAGGACATACTTGGACATAATTATATCAATGTTTTTCTTCCTCCATAATAAAGATTAGTTGCTACAGTTTAACCTTAAATAAACCATTCAGAAGAATTACGTAGAAGTGTGTCTTATGCAAATTTTTAATATTCGGAAAAATACATAAAATAAATAAATAAATAACTCAACAAAAAGAGGACCTTTTTTTTTTTTTTTTTACAATCGGAGGGAAAATATATATTTAGCCCAGCTCTTTAATGCCACTAGTTGAGGATAAGATATAGATGCTCAAATTCATTATCGTGGCGTGAAAACAAATAAAAAAAATTTAGGAGTCAAAAGTAACCTAAAGAATAGGATACTGATCATTAAATGTTTTGTTCTGTTCAGGGTCAAGAACCTCCAGCAGAGCTGAAGCTGGATCTCCACGAACATCAGAACCAGTCTTGTCAATCTCATCGAGCAGCATAACTGGATTGCAAACACCTACTCTCTGCAAAGAAGAGCATTTTAGTCCCAAGCGCAAAAAAATCATCTTATCACTTACTAAAAGCCAAACACTAGATCTAGAATCTACCAAGGTTCTAAAAGGCGCTAGGCGGGAGGCGGGCGGCCGGAGGGGGCCTAGCGCCTAGGGGGCTTAGGCGAGGCCTAGGCGGGATTTTTATTTTAAGACAATTTTAATATTTTATCTTACATTTATCCAAACAAAACAATAATATAAAGCAAAACAATCTATAATAAAGATAATAAAGGCATTTGCTTAAAGTTCAAACACATATCCATATTGCCAATGTCAAAGTTCTAATACAAACATGCAATTGTTCAAAGTTTAAACACAAACAAATAATCAAAAATACAAACTAATAGTCCTCATCTCCATATCCCACTATATCTCTAACTCTTCTTCTCCATATCCCTCCAAGATAATGTCCCCATCAGACTCACACTCATACTCCTTCAAGATAATGACCCACGACGTTATTTTGTAGTTTAGTTATTAAAATAAAAATAAAAATAAAAAAATAATTTCAGCCCTAATTTCTCCGCCTAGGCCATGCTTAGGGGCCTAATTTCTCCGCCTTGCCTGCCTAGACCCCGCCTAGTCCCACCTAATCTCCTAGAGGGATTTTTTTGCCGCCTTGGGCCTAGGCGAGGCGCCAGGGGGGCCTAGCGCCTAGGCGTGGCGCCAGGGGGGCCTAGCGTCTAGGCGGGGATTTTTAGAACACTGGACTCTACATCTAGAGATATAGGACTCGTATATATGTATTTGCAGCAACATGAAGGAATCAGGACATCTGAATACGTCCAGAAGACCATCAATTCTAACCTCAACCAGATGTTTAGCTATGGATTCAATTTTCTAAACATTCTAAGTTGGGTGTCATCCAATGAAAATATGTTACAGATAAATAAACATTATAATCATCCAACCAGGTTAATTTTATACAAATCTTAGGCAGACCCGATTCATGGCATACGGTAGCCAATCAGGGAACATGAAGACAGTTGTCTTATAATCAGGCCTTAAGAGGGAAATCCATTATGACATCTTACTTTTATATCATAAGATGCAGAAACTGACAAGTTGATCTTGTCAGATGCTCACATGAATTGACTGAACAGATTCTCAGCACTATGCTTGAAACTCATGATTATAAATAGGATCCCAAGAATGCAGGAAATAACTGATAGTGATAGACAATCCCATTAACAAATAGAAAAGCCCGTTCACACATTGTATATCCAAGCAGAATAAGGGAAGAAAGTTGTGTGAAGCAGCAATAGTTGGGAGCCAGTGTTCTGCATTATTTCGGTAAACAACATCTAAACTCCACCAACTCTTACCAGACTCAAGAAGTTATAAAGTAAATAATCAAAACAGGCTTTAAATTTTTTTAAAAGACTTCTTGTACAAAGATGTGCATCACGTGCATTTGAAAAACAGGACTATATTTTGCTACTTCAAAAATGGATGGATTCGTAAACTAGCAGGCATCAAGTCAAATGACACTTCCTTCCTACTCCGTCATAAGGCTGGCTACCTACATGCATGGAGGTAGGATGCCCACTTAATACCCATCCCAACCATCTTTATGCTTTCACAGTTTGCACTCGGACAACTTTATTTATTAAATAAAATAAAATAAAAAAGGAAAAAGAAAAGTCAAGATTACTGTGCAAGCACACAACGATAATAAAATACATCATTTGATTTACTGTCAATCTAACGCAAGGATCTATCCTTAAAACCACTTATTACCTTCAATCCATCAATGAGACGCCCAGGCATGCTTCCTATGTATGTCCTCCTATGCCCTCTAATATCAGCCTCATCCTTCACACCACCAAGGGATATGCGTACAAATTTCCTGCCCAAAGCAGATGCAATAGATGATGCCAAAGATGTCTTTCCAACACCTGGTGGACCAACAAAGCACAATACTGGGCCTCTAGCATCTGGTTTGAGCTGCAATACAGACTCTGATTTAAAATCAACGTAGATGTAAGAGTCATGAGACTCGTAACATCAGGGACACATTCAAATAACACAGATTAGATAATTGGCCAACCTTGCGAACAGCCAGATATTCGATTATCCGTTGCTTGACCTTTACTAAACCATAATGGTCACTGTCAAGTCGCTCTTTTGCAGCCTTTAAGTCCAATTCATGTTCATCGCTGGGCGTCTGCCATGGTAAATCAGCTAGAAGTTCCAGATAAACGCGAGAACTGTTATATCCAGGTTGCTGAGGCTGCATTTTTTTAAGTCGCCTGATATATGAAATTTGAGTAGAAATTAAAGGAATGTCCCCAAAAGTTTCCATCAAAATAAAATATCATTCAGTAGATTTAATGAGCTGGTAGTATGAAGTTTGAAGTTTGTCAGAGCATTTTTTAGGGGTGAAAAAGATACTTAATGTCCAACCAAAAAAGAGTAAATTGATTTCTCATTCGTCAATTACTAAGTATTTCATTTTTAGAGTAGCAAAATTAAAATATGTAACATATGATAAAAGGGTTTCCAAAGTATACACATATATTACCTAAGTTTTCCCCCTAATGTATTACAATGTATTGGGGGTATTCCCACACAGTAGACCTGGCAAATAATGGATTTGGTTTTGTTATAGTTTACAAAATATGGTTATGGTTCCATTAAAACTAAAACCATATATAGCACCGTTTGTTTCAGCTTTTTCTTGACAACTTTTAACTTCTGAGAAACTACATGAGTGGTGTTTGTTTCAGCTTTTGGGTCCAAAAGCTAGAAGCTAAGTACAAATACCTTAATGCATAAAAAAACTGAAAGCTAGAATCACCTATTTAGGTGTGTCTCGTATCAACTTCTCAACTCTTAATAGAATAAAATTATATTATTTATATATACTACATATTATATAATATATAAATAAATATTTATATTAATGTAATAATATTTATATTACATTTTTATATATGTTAATATATAGATATTATTTTATATATAATGTACATATATATATATTAATAAATAATTACATATTAATATAAGATTTATATTTTAAATATATATATATATATATTTATATGTAAATCTATATAATATGTTTTTATATATATATATATATTTATATATATATTTAAATAATTACATATTATTATATATTTATAAATAATTTAATACAGATTTATATTTTAAATCTATATATATATATAAATATATTAATAAATAAACATAATATATATTAATAAATTACACATTAATATATTTATACATAATTAACTATATAATATAAGATTTATATTTTAAATATATATTTATTTATGTAAGTACAAATAAATATATTAATTAATATTTTGTTACCAAAATCTAGCTTATCAATTATTTTCCAAACACTCGTTAACAAATTTTGGAGAATCAGAATCAGTTTAACAAACACTAGTTAACATCTTTTAAAGAAAAAAATCAGAAGTAGAAGTAGAAGCAGAAGCTAAAAATGAAAAAGTGGAGACAAGCAGGGCTATAACTTATTTTTAATATGAGTTATATAGGTTGAAACCAAATAGTTATGGGTCCAATATAGGTCAACCCATTTTTCAAATTTCAACCTTACTATTAGTATGTTCCAATGAAATAAATTGCTTAATATATTAATATTTATATTTTATCTTCCTTTGACTTCTCTATCTAATTTTTTTATACATTCTTTCTCCCTCCAAAAAATTTTACA
Organism: Aralia elata; assembly: GCA_034770075.1. Taxonomy (NCBI): domain Eukaryota; kingdom Viridiplantae; phylum Streptophyta; class Magnoliopsida; order Apiales; family Araliaceae; genus Aralia; species Aralia elata. Next base: position 25,980,575 of record CM068381.1, read on the forward strand.
CTCAATTTTCTTTACACTATAAAATTTTTACTCGCTCTAAAATTTTTACTCTAAAATTTTTACAACACACCTCTCTCTAAAACTTTTATACTCTGTAAAATTTTGACTCTCTAAAATTTTTAATTGAAGGTGCATGCATTGCCGATGATTGGCCCAACAAAGGCAATTTGAATTTTGAGACTCCTAATAGATTTTTAAAGCAGTAACATGGGCCACCGTTTTCAAATTGGCCTAGTGAAGGCAATTTGTAAAATCTTAAACCAAGGTCAAACAAATGTCTTGAACAAAGAAACCATGTATATTACTCCAGCTGCAGCTATAAACGAATAAATGTAAGGCCATAACACGCTAGTTTGGGCCATAAACACCGTAATTAAGTGATGGAGGTTAAAGGAAAAATGGGTCAAAACCAGTTAATTTGCACCTATTTTTCTATTAAAAAATATGGATCTAAACTTTAACCAACCTAAATTATTTAAAGTAGTTAACTAACCCATAAGGTTCTAGTTAATTTGGGTTGACTCACCAGTTTATAAACTAAATTGTCAAGTATACCCCCACAACCACTTTGATATTTCAACTTTGACCAACTACCATATATTTTTTCTGATTTCAATTTTGTGTGCCAACTTAATTTAGACCCCTCCCCTATTAGCATAAGCTAATTAGGTAATTCACAAAATCATATTAAGATTTTGTCCTTGCCATATGAACCCCCCCACCCCCCCCCCCCACACACACACAATGAAGACGACCAGTCACCAAGAAAAAATTTCTATTTATTTTCGAAAAAAAATGTTCTATTTAATTCGAGAGAAATTGATGTAATTAATTACTTATTTATTTATCAGGGGGAATTTAGGACATTTGATAGTGAGTAGTTTTTTAATATCTAGTAAGGGTATTTTAGTTATTTACTTCTTTATTGTTCCCCAAGTAATATTAGGGTTTTGAGTCTCTATAAATATTGTAATTACTTATTAATTTATTAGGGGGAATTTAGGACATTTGATAGTGATTAGTTTTTTAATATCTAGTAAGGGTATTTTAGTCGTCTACTTCTTTATTGTTCCCCAAGTAATATTAGGGTTTTGAGTCTCTATAAATATTGATTTAATCCCCACAAATTAATGACCCTACAGAATATATTATTGATTATTGATATTCACCCTTGTCCATATTATCAGAATGTCATACTTGTTCCACATCTTAAATTTCCCAAGTGATATTGGGCCTGTATGTTTCAACTTATTTTTTTCTGCCTAACTACCCTTAAACAATGATAAATTGATAGTACCATTTGTCATGATATATCTAAGCAATGGAAATAATTCAAAGAGTTACTTTTATTAATATTACTTCATCAATTGGTTTCACCTAAAAAAAGAACTACATGATTATTTCAGCAATCAATAATTAGCAGTTATTGTTTCAGCAATAATCACATTTTCAAAAATTATTTTTAGCTGAAACAAACAGGCAAGTTATCACATTCTAGAAGGCTGTTGTTTCCACACACTAATACATTACCAGAAAAGTCCTTCAAATATTGTGGACCTCTATTTCTGGCTTAAAATGTAATTACCTTAATTCCCTTTGTGCATGCTTCCAGATATTTGAAGGCATTCCTGCACTTTGCATCTTCCTTTCTAGGGCAGCCACATCATCCTCATCATCATCATTGTCGCCAAGCTCTTCTTTGATAGCCCTCATCTAGAGTATGTCAAAACAGGAGTAAGCAGATAAAACAGAATTCAGATAATACTACAGTAACTACACTTACGGATACAGTTCAGTTCTCTCAGAACTAGCCCAGATATAAAACAACCCAAACTAAACTCCAGCTGCAAGCAAGTCACTATAAACTCATACAATTGGATTCGCAAATCACTTCATGTTGAAAACATTGGGAAGAAAGTCTAGATTTTAATTACTCTACAATATGTATGGCTAGAATGAACAACAATCATTTTCATGTTTCAAGTTCATTATGATAATTCAACATTTGCCTAATGCTTGACAATAAAGCTTCATATGCAAGGAGAATGTCATGAGGTTTGTGCTTCACATGCATCTTACAGTTGGAGGTGCGAGAAAATATGGAGCTCATAAATCTCACCATCTCAGCTTTAGGACTATTTTACTCTTATTCCCGGATAACATTGTCATGACACGTACATACACCTATATCTAAGTTCCTGAAGATATCTAGTTGATGAAGAAAGCAAACCTGCTGACGAAGAAGAAATTCTTTCTGTGTTTTGGACAATTGACCCTCAACCTTTTGCGTAATCTTCTCTGCTACACGAATTGACTGTTACAGATAAACATGACTCGTCCATAAAGGCCAGATAAAATTGATTTAGTTATAAATGGTACATCAACTGCTATATCCATGACTTACCTGTAAATGCCTATCAACCAACTCTGTGGCTTTTGAAAGCCTAATTTTCACATCAACTGAATCCAGCATAGAAAGCTGTTCTTCAAAGCTAATCTCAAAGCTAGCAACAAATATATCTGCCAGTTTGTGCACAGGAACCGTCTCCAGAAGAACTTTTGTCCTCCCCCCAGTTTTTTGTTTCTACAAACAGCAAAGAACCAAGGAACAATGATGAGAAAAAACTTTCGCTATCATACAGAAATGAATACCAAATGAATTCTAAGTAATCAAACATAAGTTTAGGGTTATGTTTTTGTTGTTGTAAAGTTGTAGTGTTGTCTAAGAATATTTTCCAGCTGCTTGATTTAATGTCATACAAATTAATTTGGAAACTTTACAAATTACAAACCCTCCAAAAGAAAGTAACCTCAAAATTACTCGAGTGCGATATGGTTGCCTCCAAAATTTTCAACCATGAGCAGTTTAACCTCAAAACAGCGGAAATACCAGTTCTAAGTTAGAGACAAGTCTACGGTGGTAGAAATAATCAAAGACATAGAAAGAAAAGTTCTAGGTCAGAGAAATGTGTATGGTACTATGGTGAGTGAGGAATTAGACACGTGGGCCCATTCCTAAACCAAACTATCAGCTTAACTTAAAAGTTGCTTGCCTAGGAAGCCACAGAATTTCCAGCAATCCATGTTGAGAATCGGTTTGGACCTTGATAGTATCACTTTTATCATGTTTAGCGAGATAGGAGCTTCTTTTTTTTCTCTTTCTTTTCTTCTTTTTTAAGTTGTCAAAAAGTGGTCTTAAGAATAAGTGCCATTATAAAGTTCAAAACTTTAAAATAACTAACAGCAGCTTCTAGCTAAATCAATAATTTTATCGTTGAATGAGATATAATCAGTTTAAAATGAAGACTTATTCAACATGAAGAAAGAAAAAAAGTATTGTATGTGAGTGGCAATATTGTAAAAGTTATCATTAGTAAAGGAAACATTGAAGTAGAACTGGATAATAAGGTCGAGGAAATATGTTAATGACAAGCACGTAGGCTTGTAACAGCTGTTGAATAAGCAACGTAGAACCCTAAGCAACAAGCACTTGACACCTATTAAAACACAATTAAATGGAAATAGAGACCGAAAGGGAGAAAGGTAGCAAATACTCGTAAACTTATCAACGACAGCACTATATAACAGATTCCTTTCTCTCTTTTTTTTTTATCCTTTTAGTAAGTGCAAGGTCTAAGATATCTCATTTCAAAGAAAGAAAAGTAAGAACCACAGTTACCTGCTCAAGAACAGAAATAAGCTCCATTGCTGTAGCTTTGAACTGACGAGACAATGCTATGAAATCTGGGTCTTGCTCGACAAGCTCCATCTCTAATTATGAGTAGAAATATAATAATCTTGATCAGTACAACTATCATGCAAAATGTCAGTTATAATATCATCATGGACATTGCGCACACCAAGTAGAAAATTAAATATGCACATTGGAAGTTTAGATAGAACATATGCATCACCCGGAATAGAATGTTCAATGACAGATGTGAGGTGTGAGATTATTGTGAGTTGTCAGAAGAAAATAAAGCATTCTTAGATGTGGTTGTCTCCCATTACACATTTACACTTGTGAGCATTGGGGATGATACCCAACTTGTTTGGGACAAAAGACGTTGTCGATTGAGTTGTGAGCATTGGGTGACTGATATCCCTTGCAATTTAGCATAAAATTTGAAAGAATAAACAGATTCCAGCTGGAGATGTTGATTTAGGCTATATTTGTAACTTGGAAAACTCAAGGGAAAAAATAAAAGGAAAAGAAAAGTTAAATAACAGCTAAAAAAAGAAAGCCACCTTAACAAATTAATTATAATTATATCAAGTATAATGCTATAATGGACTCTTGAAAAATATCTTAATAGTTTTTTAAGTTTCATTTCCCTTTGCCTTCCCTAGAGTTTTCCTGGTTCCAAATAGAAAATTAGGTATTGACCTGTACAAAGCAAAAGTACAAGAAGAAAACTTGAATAAGCAAAATTCTAAGGGAAAGAGCGGCGCAGCCAGCTTGAGTAGCATATTCTAACAAGGACTTCAGTGCAACAAAGGTGTATTACTCCTTCCCTCCCCCACCCCACCCCACCCCCCACCCCACACCCCACAAACACACAACAAAAAAAGATCCACTTGAAATCAAGCTGTTTTATAGGAGATTTATCTTCAATACAATTGATGGCCAAGGTCAATAATTACTCGAACATGAAGAAGTTTAGTGCCTTATTTAAAAGTTGTCTTTTTGAAGATATCACAAAAAGGAAGAATAAACTCTTAATTTGGGACGGGTATATTTAATAGATATAGAAGGGAAAATGAAACTCTAAGACTTGCCCGGTTTTGTCATATCAAGAGGAGAGATTCGTGCAGTATAATACGTTCCTCTTGTACTAAGCTCCTGAACACTGAATCTGCACAATCCTTCAAGAACAACAATGTACGTGACCCTTCCACTCGGTTTCTCCACTCCTCTTGAGAGATGTAAAGCTCGAGCCGCAACTCCCCTTATATGTAAACCAAACATTGTCCAGTCATGACTACTATATAATGAAGCTTAAAGAAGAATGAATGAAGAAAAGAAAATGGTGACAAACTAAGAACCAGCAATTAGAACTGTGTTCAAGAATTGGCAAATGAAAAAGAAAATAAAAAAGAGAATCAACAAAGAAGTGTGTTTTTCTAAACCGAAACACACTGAAATTGATCATTTATCAATTCATACCTGGTATGCCAATGAATAACTTCCTGCTGATTTTTCCCATCAGTCTTGTGAGGATCTGATACACCAACTTGATTTTTTGAGCTTCGATCTCCCAAGTCAGACCCGCCTCCTAGAATAGCGATAGAACTTTTTTAGTAACTTACTTATTGCTTCTAAATACATTGGAAAACTCATGATCACCTGGAGATAACACAGAACCCACTGCCATTGCCTCGGCAGCATCACGAACTGGCAGAATACCAATTAATCCCTTTTCTTCTCTCTGCCATAATTCTTGCTCGACCAATTTCACACTACATAAACGGAACACTATTCAATCATTATAAACCCATGAATACAATTTGCCCAACTCATTACCACGCGCAACTCAAGATCGGTAAATAAATAAATAACTGAAGTAAAATTCAGTAGTTTCCCAAAAAATTATCCATGTTTTTAAGCCTACCTTTTTTTACTCCCACAATACATCAACTTCTCAATAGATTTTCCATAAATTTTATTAAACCAAAACAAAGGACAATCAGAGCACCACGGCAAATAGTAATATCAATATCTCCCTAATTAAAAACTCCAATTCAGCTCACTTTTAATTACCTACAATCATATTGTTAATACACTATGACATGTCGAATTCTAGGATATTCGGCTGAAAATAACCAATGAAAAAGCCGATTATATGCCCTGCTTAGCAAAAATCCAGAAACTAACAAAAGATAAAACAGCTACGGAAATTCCAAAGTTATATAGTTTCAACCAAAGGAGAAAATTAAAGCTAGGATTAAATTAAATTCAATTCAATAATTCATATAGGCTAAATTGAAAAGTTTTCATTAAAAAAGGAAAGTAAATTTACCTGCTTGGAGAAGTACAGCGAATTCGAATAATAGCGCCAGGCAACAAAACCTTGTTCCTGAATGGAAGAATTCCCAGTCGACTTGGAAGCTCCACCGATTCGGCCATGTAGAGAGAGAAAAGGAGGTAATATATATAGGTAGAATTATATATATATATATTTAGAGAGAGAAAATTGGGAGTGTAGGTTTGGGTTTAAATAAGAGGAAGGAGAGAGAAAGATAACAAGGAAAAGAATCAGGTGGGCAAGGAGAAGGAGAAGGAGAGGTGCAGGTTCAGACGTCGCACTTTCGAACTATCATGTGTTCGTGTGTTTTACTTTCGAGACCAGTTAATATGAATAACAAATTTATGTAAGTAATAAATATCAACGTGAATAAAAAAATTAAAAAATAATAATATTAAATTTTTTAAATTTTTAGTTTTTAAAAGTATTTTAAATAATATGTTATTATTATATCAATTACGTAAATCTCTTGTGATTAATTATGATATAAAATAGATATTATCTTATTCAATTTTATATTGAGACATATTTAAGATTAAAATTAAAATTTTGAAATTGTAGCATTATTTTAAAAAATTTAATTTTATATTGAGACATATTTAAGATTAAAATTTTGAAACTGTAGCGTTATTTAAAAAAAATAATCTTACATTAGTTTTTTTTTATTGTTTAAAATTTTACCTTGGTCGTTATCAAAATATAAATTATTTTCCTTATTTTTTATTGTTTGATGTTTCTGAGACATGAGTTTTTGGATGGAAAAGAAAAGAAAGAATAAAAAAAATTATAAATTTTTGTTATTGACTTTAGAAAATATTAATTTTATATTTCAATTTATTAATATATTTTTCTACATTAGTTTTGTTGTGTTTGTAAATAGAGATTATAAAATATTTATTAATGTTTATTTATTTTTTCATCTAAATTCGTTTGTTTTGGACAAAAAACTTCGACCAAAAAATAATCAACTTTTTCGGTTTTTTCCTAATATGTTCATTAAAAAACACTGACACATGGGAGAAAAATAAAGGAAATGATTGTGGGGGAAATAAAGAAACTTGATTTTCGTATTTAGAAATGGCTAAAATAGTTTCTTCTTCACCATTTTACATTGCAAGCTGTACTTTTTGTACTACAAAATTTAATTTCTGAATTGCAAGTTGCAGCTCAGAGTTACTGTAAAATCAGCAGTGTAAGTAAGAGGTACAATTCGCAATGCAGTGGTCATATTGATGTCTAGTGGACCCATCTTTTTTCATCAATTTTCTCGCTTTTTGTTTTTAAATCTATCTAACAAAACACAACTGATTTTGAATTTCCCGTTCACCCTAATAAACCATCAGGACCGTCTAAAGTTTGGGATAAATCTCACCGTCCATTATATCCTCTTTAACTTCAAAGAAAAAAAAATTGTTCTCTCTCTCACTCTCAGATCCTCCTCCGTTCTTCCTCCTCCCGAGCTCGCCCTCTGTCTCCTTCATTCTCTAACGCTGGCAATCTCTCTTCCTCCTTCCCCTTTCGTACGGAGTGCCGGAGGCGGCACGGGTAGTACGGCTAGTCTGTACTATATTATATAAAACAACAAAAAAGTTGACTGAGTTAAATAAATTTTTTTAGTTAATCATGTTAAGTTGACTCAACTAAATTTCTTTAACTTTATTATACAATTAGTATTATCTTTATTCTATTAATCTTTACATAGATGAAATACTTATTGATAATATATTTTCATGTATATTTTTATATGAGATTATTGTTTAGCGAGATAGAAAAAGAATCTCAAAATCTAATATATACGTGCGTACAAAAACGAAGGAGTATCCAAAAAATAATATAACAAAAAACAGAGTCTAGAGTAATTTTAATTAAAAAGTTCATTCAACGAATTCATAAATTGATTAGGAACTTAATTGCTATTTTATCATAAAGATTGTCCAAATTATGTGAACCTCTTCCAAAATGAGCAAAAATTGAAAAACATGAAGATAAGCATATATTTATTATTTATTCTCTACTAGAAATCAAAAAAAAAAAGTCTCCAGAAACTAATATATATGATAAAAGAGTCCAAAATAATATTTTTATGTTCATTTCAATGTAATAATATAACAATTAAAGAGTCTAAAATAATTTACCATCATCATATACATTCTAAAATCATGTTTATTGTTATAATATGATTTCCTAATTCAACATACGTGGGCTAAGCATTTTGTCTATATAAGGCAAATGAGTCAAATGAAGCAATGGTAAGTTTTCTTAGCAGCAATCCGTCTTCTTTCTTTGTGATTATCTCTCTCTCTCTACTTATTTCTCTTTCTCCCATCTTTCTTTTATCTCCAAATTCTTATAAGAATCAGATAGTTAATATAAACTTCTAGTAAAGTTTTATAACACGTTATCAGCACGAAGCTCTAATCAACTGAGACGATAAATTTAAATTTTTACGATTAATTATTATACTACGAGCTGGCTTTGCCCAACTGATAATATAATTTTATTCCTACAATAGACATTCTTTAATGCTTAATTATATTAATGTTTAGTTGTCCATTTTTAAATTTATTATTTACATATGGTACCACCTATCCTTATTACAAGATTTGGTCATTTGGTGGGAACCTTTTTACCATTTATATACTTGTGGAAATAATCTGTATACGCGAATTATCGCATGCCGGGTGAAAATTCATTTATAGCTTTGTATATATTTATATACTTGTGGGAATAATCTGTCTACGCGGATTATCGCATGCCGGGTAAAAATCCATTTACAGCTTTGTGTGTGTGTGTATATATATATATTTATATATTTATGTTGTTGCATTTTATCTCATAGTTTATCTTCTCCATATCATACATGCAATTATTTATTACTTGTTTTAATAAATAATGAAATTATGTTTTAACCCAGAATAGATGGCAAACTTGGCGAAAATAGATTTTTTAATTTTGAAAATCTCTGGAGACAACTATTTAGCTTGGGCACTTGATGCAGAATTACATCTTAGTGCAAATGAATTAGAAAAGACTATTAAATCAGGAAACACAGCAACTACGACACAAAATGCAAAAGCCGCAGTTTTTCTTCGTCATCACATTGATGAAGGATTAAAGACTGAGTATTTAACAGTCAAAGATCCTTTAACCCTATGGTCACAACTAAAGGAAAGATTTGACCACCAAAAATTGGTTGTTCTCCCTAATGCCAAATTTGAGTTGCTTAATTTAAGGCTACAAGATTTTAAATCAATTACGAATTATAGTTCTAATATTTATAGAATAACTTATACTTTGGCTTTGTGTGGGGATCCAGTTTCCGAAACTCATATGTTAGAAAAAAACGCTTTCAACTTTTCATCCCACCAATATGATTCTATCACAACAATATAGACAGAGTAAATTCACAAAATTTAGTGAATTGTTGTCCATTCTCCTTGTTGCGGAAAAAAATAATGAATTGTTATTGAAAAACCATGAAGTACGACCAACGGGTTCTGCCCCATTGCCCGACATTAATAGCACGTCATTCCAGCAGAATAAACGTGACAATAGATGGAAATATAATAAATGGTCTTGGAGACGGAATAATAAACGAGGCCATTATAACAACACATTCCAAAACCGCGACAATTCAGGCCACCAGAAGTGGCAAGTGTCTGAGCCGGGTATAAATAAAGAAAATACAGCACAGACAAAGAACAAATCAGATGTTTGTTTCAGATGTGGGATGAATGGGTATTGGTGACGTACCTGCCGTATGCCAAGACATCTGGTTAATTTATATCAGGAATCTGAAAAGAACAAAGAAATAGTTGCACAAACAAACTTTGTTAATCATAAATTGAATATTGATGATACTCCACCAATGACCAATAATGAGGAAAAGGTTGGCGATGTTGTTGGAACTTCTGAAAGCATCTTTTGGGATATAGATTAGTTTATTGTTTTAATTAAACACTCTGCATGTGTAATATTATTAGTTTTCATTTTGTACGTTTCTTGGATAATATTGTTTTCTTCATGAATTATAAATGAAATATAACTTTTCTCATCTATATTTTTATATGTGTGAAACCAACTTTAATAAATATTGAAGATATGTGTTTAGCAGACAAATGAAAATGATAATGAATATCTTCTCATAACTTCTATTATTTATGAAAAGAATAACATCTTAGAAAAACTTCATTCAATTTCTTCTGAAATCACTTAATAGTCTATGCTCCATTTCAGTTAATTTAAGACTTGCATTTTGATGAACTTGATGTTCAAATTTTTAAGATAATGAAATAAATACTCTATATTTTGGTAAATCATGAATAAATTTGATTAGTTTCAAAGATATTTGATCAAATGATTTTCACATTGAAATATCGTTTCAAAAGTCATTTTGACTTTAGTTTTAAATACACCTAAAGAAGATAAATGCATCTTCTTTATCTCTTCCTTTACTGCCAGACTTTTCTAGTATTATCTCTTAAGCTGCAAATTTAAAATAAATTATGCATGAATAAGCATAATGCATCAGTATTAAATTCACTTGATCTTTGCACCGGACAATGTGAAATTGAAGTTCAAAGAATTATTTATTTACAGAATATTACAAATCATATGCCATATGCATTTAATGATGCTAGAAAAATGATAAAGTTACATGTAGTAAATACTCCAGCAAAGATAGAAATACCTATTGAAAAATCAATTCCTGAAGAATTGACAAATAAAGTAATAGAAGAATTTAAACCACGCCAGAAACGTGAAAGATCGGTTCGTGCAAAAGACACTATATCACGAAAACAAAAGACAAATAAGGGAATCCCAGAAGGAATATCCGCTCCAGAAGAAGCACCCGCTCCAGAAGAAGCACACGCTCCAGAAGAAGCACTTATTCCAAGAGTGGGAATACTCCCGGAAGAGGTACAAAATCTCAGTGAAGGGATAAGAGATGAACACCAAAAGATCTCAATAAATTATGTACATGATAAGAAAATATGAGATCAAAGCAAAGTTATGATTGTTGATATATTTGCTTTCTCTATAGCATTAGATATTACTTTGATTCCTAACACGGATCCTGAACCACAAAACGTGGAAGAATGTCGGAAAAGAAAAGATTGGCCAAAATAGAAAGATGTTATTCAAATTGAGCTACACTCATTATTAAAATGAAAAGTATTTGGACCAGCAGTTCAAACGTATTTAGGCCAGTAGTCTAAACACCGCTGGGCGTAATCCCGGTTGGAAACAAATGAGTATTTGTACGAAAGCGAAATGTGAAAAATAAAATTGTGAGATATAAATCTCGACTTGTAGCTCAAGGGTTTTTCACAAAGACCTGATATTGATTATCAAGATACATACTCTCCAGTAATGGATGGAGTCACTTCTCGCTTTCTAATAGGTATAACAACTATGAAATGTTTGGAAATACGTCTGATGGATGTTGTAACAGTATACCTATATGGCTCACTTGACAATGAGATCTATATGAGAATCCCTGAAGGATTGAAAATGGTTGAATCACAAAGGCCCTATCACATATATTCAATCAAGTTGCAAATTGATTGAATATATGGATTGAAACAGTTTGGTCATATGTGATATAATCGACTTAATGATTATTTAATAAAAGACAGGTATACAAATAATCAAGTATGTCAATGTATTTTTATTTGGATTTACCATCATTGTTGTATATGTGGATGATTTGAATTTTGTAGGTACTCCTGAAGAACTCACAAGAACTGCTACTTATTTAAAAGATGAATTTGAAATGAAAGATCTTGGAAAAACAAAATTATGTTTGGGAATACAAGTGGAACATTTAACATCTAAAATTTTTGTTCATCAATCCACATATACTGAAAAGATTCTCAGTCGTTTCTATATGGATAAAACTCATCTTTTGACTACCCGATGGTTGTTCGATCTCTAAAAGTTGATAAAGATCCATTTCGGCCTCTAGAAAGTGGGGGAGAAGTTCTTAGACCTGAAGTTCCATACCTAAGTGCAATAGGTGCTCTTATGTATCTTGCAAACTGTACACGACCTGATATTATTTTTATTGTCAACTTGTTGGCAAGATACAGTTCTTCTCCGACTAAAAGGCATTGGGATGGGATCAAACACATTTTGAGATACCTCCGTGGAAGTATAGATCTTGGGTTATTTTATTCAAGAGATTCAACGTCGTAATTGGTTGGATATGCCAATGCATGATAATTAACAGATCCACACAATGGGAGATAGAACAAAACACATTTCACCTAAATTCTTCTACACACATGAGTTGCAAAAGAAGGATGGTGATACTGATGTGCATCAAATTCAATCATGTGATAATCTAACCGACTTATTCATAAAGTAACTACCAAATGCAACGTTTGCAAAACTTCAGAAAAGATCGGAATGCGTCGACTGAAAGATTTATTACAACATTTCATCAAGGAGTAATGAATTTCTTTTGAGGGGGAGACTGTACTCTTTTTCCTCAGTCAAGGTTTTTATCCCAATGGGTTTTTCCTGACAAGGTTTTAACGAGACAGTCAATTAAGATATAATATATTTATGTACAAGATATGTACTCTTTTTCCCTTCGTTAAGTTTTTCCCACTGGGGTTTCTTAACAAGGTTTTTAATGAGACATAATCTTCTATCTTAGGAAATCAAGGGGGAGTGTTATAATATGATTTCCTAATTCAACATATGTAGGCTAAGCATTTTGTCTATATAAGGCAAATGAGTCAAATGAAGCAGTGGTAAGTTTTCTTAGCAGCAATCCGTTTTCTTTCTTTGTGATTATCTCTCTCTCTCTACTTATTTCTCTTTCTCCCATCTTTCTTTTATCTCCAAATTCTTATAAGAATCAGATAGCTAATATAAACTTCTAGTAAAGTTTTATAACATTTATCATAATTTATTCATGTTTGTTATTTATAACTATATGATTATTTAGTTTTAAAATCATATCCAAAAGTTCATGTATTAAACTCTTATCCCAACTCTAACTCTATAAGATATAGTATTATACTTGGCAAATTAAAAAGTCATATATCTTTCAACAAGGGTTTTATTTATCTATATTTTTTTAATCATATTTCACCCATTAGTCTCATCTATTAGTTTATTCATTAATTTATCCTCCCACGAAGTTTCTGTCTATTTAGAAGGATTTTTATTCTTTGCGCATTAAAGTGGATTAATTTAATTTATTTTCAACTTTCTTATTATTATCGAGTTAATGTTTTGTTGTTATTCTCTTTGTATAGGTGGATTTGTATAGGTAGAGCTTTCATACTTGAGTAAGAAATTGAATATTTTGAGCAACTTCAACTCCAACTATTAGTATGCTTATCTCCATGAAAATCGCAACGCTATTATTTATTTTCGGAACAAGTAAGTGTAATTAGTTTATTTTTACCATGAGCTCTAGTTCAGTTGGTATATGTTAACGCCAAATTCTGATCACTCGCCAAACCATCAAATAACGAGCCGAAAAGACGTTTAAAGTGGAGGATTTATAATTGTCTTAGTGCTTGTTAATATGAAATAAAATAACTACATATGGAAATAAAATAATAATACCCGAATTTTACGTGGAAACCCAATTGGAAAAAAATCACGGAGAAAGATCTCAGAAATTCACTATAATAATATAGAAAATACAAGCTCTCAACAGAGAAATAAACTATTTATTTCCTCCTTATACCCTCACTTTTGATATTACTCTTACCGAATATTTCTAACTCCTTGTTATTTTCTATTTGCTATTTAGAATACTGAGAGATGTTGTGTTTCAATTCGGAGCAAATGAGTTCCTTTAATAGTAAAAATTTAGCACAGAAGCAAGGAAAATTGTGAAGGAATCGGCAGATAGATTTTGACCTTTGGTGGTTAAATGGAATAAATGTGAATCACCTTTGGTGGCTAAATGGAATAAGTGTGAATCATGCTCCAACATTGTCCCCACTCTCTTATTGTAAGGAACTTAAAATAAGAGAGTACACAAATTTGTATTTGTACTAACAAAATATCTGTAACTGTTGAAGACGAACTGCCACACCCAAACACCATACGTCGGACGGAAACTTCTGGCTCCTAATATTGCCCCACACTTCTATATTCAATTCTAAGATAGATAAATAACTGACCTTACCATTGTAGATGGATAGATAGACAATCTTATTACCACCGGCCGTAGATAACCAACCTTATCACAACTGAAGATATAGAACTTAATAAAATAATTCATATAAGAGAGGAAACTATGCGAGCAAAACAAGAGGTGTTGTATTTCTTTGGATAAATATTAATAGGTATTTGATCTTCCCGACGTCCCCGACCATCTATCTTATTGGTAGTATTTCCGAAGCCTTTCAACATGCCAAGTATTTTTAACTTCTGTTCCATCCATTGTCCGAAGCCGGTATGTACCTGGCTTCGGCACTTCTACAACTTCATATGGTCTCTCCCAGTTGGGCATTAGCTTTCCGAGGTTCTGGGGGGCCGAAGCTTCCACCTCTCGGAGGACTAGATCTCCAACTTCAAATCTCCTAAACTTGACGCCCTTATTGTAATGTCTGGTCGTTCTCCTCTGGTAGACTGCTAGCCTTACGAAGGCCGACTCTCGAACTTTCTCTAACAAATCAAGATTGAGGCGAAGACCGTCATCATTATACAGTTCTTTATACTGACTGACCCATAACGAAGGAGACCCGATCTCAACTGGGATAAGAGTGTTAGTCTCGTAGGCTAATCGGAACGGCGAATCGCCTGTCGTTATCCGAAGAATGGTCCGATACGCCCGTAGAACACTAAGTAACTCCTCAGACCATCTTCCCTTAGCTTCATCCAATCTCCTTTTAATTCCATTGAGTAAAGTCCGGTTAGTGACTTCTACTTGACCATTGAACTGAGGATGGAAGTCTTCCGATGTTGGATGCCCAAATCCCTCAGGAATTCTTTGAACTTCGAACCCACAAATTGTCTGCCATTTTCTGATACGACCACCATAGGGATCCCGAAGCGAAAGACTACAAACTCTTTGAGAAATTTAAGACATTCTTGCTCCGTGATCTTTCGAAAGGGTTTGGCCTCTACCTATTTAGTCATGTAATCGATGGCCACTACCACAAAGCTAACCTGCCCCTTTGCCTTTGGTAACGGTCCCAAGATATCAATTCCTCACACTGCGAAAGGGATTGGAGACAAAACCGAAAACAGTTCTTCAGGCGGCTGATGAGGAATAGGACTGATCAGCTGACATTTAGGACACTTCTAAACATATTCCTTAGCTTTCTTAAAGATAGTAGGCCAGTAGTAACCTTGTCGAAGCACCTTGTACGCCAAAGCCTTCGCTCCCATGTGATCTGTGACGCCCCCAAATTCGGGTACTTGAAACCTGAACTTGGTGCTACACGATACTTACCTTGATCGCGGTTTACTGCTACACAATATAGCTTAAGCTTTTATCTTTAATACAAAGTCCTATCATCAATAAATTATTCTTTTAATTAGAATAATACAATTTAACACATAACACTGCTTATTTGCAGTCATTATACAGCTTAAACACGTTGTCACATATTCATATTAGTTATTAAAACATATAAGAACATGTATCAAGTTAAGTTATGTCCATTTGGTTTGAGTTCAGCACTATTTCGGTGTCCCGATTGCATTATCGGATAATCATCGAGTTTCTTTTTCATGAAACTTTGTTCAAGAACTTAAATATTATATTAGATAATTTAATTATCAATTATAACATTTTTCCACACATTAAAATCATTTATAATGATTTTTTCAATCATTAATATCATTTATAATGATTTAAATAATAAATAATTTCATTATCATTAATATTCAAATAATTTAAAATATTAATGAACTACATGTCAACACATTAAAAGTTATTTATTATAACTTAAAAACATTTTTAAAACATTATTTTCGCTTTTAAATGATTTTTAAAGTATTAAAATCATTTTTAAATAATTACCATTAATATTAAAATATTAATGTAATTCATTTCAAATATTTAAATTTATTAAATATAACTTAAAAATATTTTTAAAACATTTTTATTGTCTTTAAATGATTTTTAAAGTATTAAAAATCATGTTTAAATAATTACCTTTAATATTAAAATATTAATGTAATTCATGTCAAATATTTAAAGTTATTAAATATAACTTAAAAATATTTTTAAAACATTTTTATTGCCTCTAAATGATTTTTTAAAACATTAAAACCATTTTTAGATAATTTATTTAATATAAATATTAAATAAATTAATTATCATTAACATTGAATATTAATAAAATTTCTATTAAAATATTAAAAGTTATTTAATATAACTTAAAATACTTTTTAAAACATTAATATCATTTTAAATGATTTTTGAAATATTAAAATCATTTTTATCTAATTTATTTAATATACTTATTAAATAAATTAATTACCATTAATAATTAAATAAATTAAATTTTTAATGAAATTTATGTCAAAATATTAAAAATTAATTTTTATAACTTAAAATAATTTTTAAAACCATTTTATGAATTTTTAATATTTATTTTTTATTTATTTCTATTTATTTAATTAATATAATTAATTTTTATTAAAAACTGTCGCTAAAGGGTTTTAGCGACGAAAGTGTCGCTATAGGTGTTCTTCAGTTCATGAAGAACACCAAGAACAGCCCAGTCAATGCCGAGGAGGCCTCTTTGACCATTAATAACTTGAAATCTGGACATGCTATGGTCTTGATTTCACTTCCAGTTTGTTAACCTCATAGTAGAGTACAACTATAAAGCTTTAAACACATCAAACCATTAACAGATCAAGATCTATGGTCTCTGACATTTGACTGTCACACCATGTTTTTAACTTAGAAAATTTTCTGGGTTTTCCAGAAACAATTTTCATGATCGGTCAAGGACTTTTGACCTTGAATAACTTTCGATCTAGACATGCTATGATCGTGATTCCACTTGTAGTGTACTAACCACATAACATACTACATATAAAAACCTTTAAACACAACAAATCATCTACGACGTCTGACATTTGACTGTCAGACCACTTTTTTACACTTTGAACAGTTTTCTTAAATCTTCAATTTCGTGCATCTAGATGTTATGGATTCATGATATAACAACCCAAATCACTAAATAACATAATATAACACATATTTAAACACTTAAACACAATTTTAACCGAACATTTAAAGATCTAGCATGAGGGTTTTGGTTTTATACCTTTCTTGAAAATTTTTGCTTTCTCTCTCTATGATCTGATCCTTGGATGTTTGTGGGATGTCCTAGGCTGATATTGGGACTAAGTTAGAGAGAGAATTTCGTAGCTTAGAGAGAGAGTAAGAGTTTTGGTTTGGTTGGAAACTAAGTGAAGTTTTTCTTTTTCTTTTCTTTCTTTAATTTCCAACTTTTGATTCAATGAATTTGTGTTGCTAGGTGGCAAATGTGACGCCCCCAAATCCGGGTACTTGAAACCCGTATTCGGTGCTCCACGATACAACCATTCAAATATATAAAACTATTAAATAACTAAAGTTATTAAACTAGAGTTATCTATCCCAGGTACGAAGACCTTTACTATTACATTTCATGATATTTATTATAATTACAATACATAAGTTCATCTACTACAAATAACTGCCTCCGATCATTCATTAAGTTTGCCCTTGCCCTTATCTTTACCTGATCTCTCTATAAGGCCTTGCTTAGCTGAAAACATTTATAATAAAGCAAGAATGAGCATTCTCAACAAGTAATAATAATTGATAAACAATATATGCAAAGAATAAATATTTTCTCTGAGATACGATCTGACAGCAGAATAAATACTGTAAAGCAACTGAACAAATCTGAACAACAATATGACTCGTTTGCATTTTTGAAACGACATACTGACTTCTGATGCTGAGTGGTCACAACACCATGAACTTTTATTTTCTTTTCTTAAAAAGGTTCTATCAGAAATTTATCTGTGAACCGTCTGGTCTTACGGGCACGGTGGGTGATCAGCCCTTTATGCCCTGTATTGATCAATACTATCTAACAGGAACGATATTTTTCGTTCAACGTCACCGCCTTCTTGGCGTAATATAAAATTTTCCCAATTCTGGGTTGTTCATACTCAGTCTGGAGTTCAAATCAAAACAATATGATTGAACAACTTTGTCTAACCAGTAATAATATTTCAAGACTTAATATGAAAGCAATGAAATATTTTAATCTGTGTCTAGCCGAATCAAATGGCTCAGACTGTTTTAAAACTCGAAGTTTAACAAGTACGTATCATAGCAACTTTATATCAAGGATTTTTGATAACATTTCACAACTATCTTTTAGTATATAAATTTGAAGAGAGTTGGGATACTTGCGTAATCATAGATTCCTTGCATAAAGTAAATGCATAGGTTAGGATACTTGCCTTTTGCGTAAGCTACTCTTTAACAATTAAACTTCTTCACGAATCCTACACAATTATAATCATGTATAGGTGCATATTAGTCACATAGACTAGTCCAAACATCGCTATACATTCACACATAAACTTGAATCACATACACATATTGTACATAGACATCAATCAACAATGGCTACTAGGTGCACATATCTAGACACGTGTTCGATGCACGTTAGGTTTACATTTCATTCTTGAAATTCGTTTTAAAAACTTATCATTCGTCATTCATTGGTTTTCATTCGAAATCGTTTCATTTCTTTAGCAAATTCTCGTTTTGCATAGCTAAATTGGATTTGGTCAGTCTATATACTCTTATAAGCATGCATTGGAACTTAAGACATCATCTTACACTTGCCCCAAAGCTCAAATCACAGCAAAAATGTCTTGGCAGTTCTGTAGTGCGGCGCGACCGCGCTGCATTTATGCCCAGGAGTGGCGCGGCCGCGCTACTCCTGCTGAGGCCAAGAACTGGGTTTTCTTTATCCTTCTATCATGGAAATAAGCTAAAATCTTTCTATATGTCATCTAACACATGTCACAGAGGTCTATACCAATTTTGATCTTCATTTAGCTAATATTAAGCTTGCTTTTAAACAATATAGTTTTCATTTGAAAATCTATCCAACCCATGCTTCAATAGCTTAATTCATGCATAGCTATTTGGAACACCATATAAGACACCTTTATCTGCATATATAGGACTTAGTTGTACATGCCTAGAAGCTTTTATAGCAAACAAATCAAATTTTAACTTTTGGGGACCAGCGCAGCCGCGCTGGTTTTGCCTTGGGAAGTGGCGGTCGCGCCACTTCGAAACAGGCGAAATTCATACTCTGTTTTCCTGCAGAACTTGGAAAATCAAATACCACATCATTTGTAATGCTTATTAACTGTAAGCTCCTAATTTTAGATACTTGAAACAGACTTCTAATCTTATTTCTCATTGCTAATGATTAAATACATACATTAAATCCTTTTGATTTCCAAGGTTTTGAACATAACTTTTCATTTTGGCATTCTATCACAGGAAGCATTAATTTTGGAGATTAGTTTTATTGGCTTATTTAATACACAAATCCAGATTTCATTTGAAACCATACTCAACAATCACAACAATTTTACAGCTACACCTAGCATAACTTCTTTCATAAACATGTAATCCAAAGATCAATGTATAAAAGAGAATTACCTTTTTCTTAATTTCCTGTAAAACAAACTCCTTCAATTGATAGCTTCTACTTCAGCTAATTATTCTTCTATGGTAGTATTTCTTTAGTTTCTTAGTATATCATCTTGAGAACTTGTTTACCAGATGAAGGAATTTGAAAACTTCAAATCTCAGCAAAGGGATTGTACAGAGAAGCTTAGTTTGGTTTTATAAGAATTGTATACTTGCTCCTTACTCAAGATTCTTGTTCACTACATAATAGGAATGCTGAGTTTGCTAGTCTATACTTAATATTAACTTGCCAGCTCCTGCTCTTTATTCTCAGACTTAGCTATAACATACTTGGAGGTTACTCATATAAATGCATTTAGTGCATTCATACTTATTACACATATATATATATATATATATATATATATATAACATACATACGTATATACAATATACTTATAACATATATAATAAATTACATATATTTCTTATGCAATATAATATATACATTACATAAAAATAATTTATTTAATGGACTAATTTCACCATATTAAAATAATTTAATATAATAAATTATTCTAATATACCTTATTTAATGTATACATTAAATCAGTATACATAAATTTATTTATTTTCGCTTTATTAATAAATTATTTTTAGCCATCTATTCTCATGCAGTAAAATATATATATTAATATATATACCGCACCACATATATACACATATTACATCGCATGAAATCCCACATAAGCAGTATAATATAATAATGCAATAAAATAAGAATTCATTTAATAAAAATCTTATTTAATTAATACTCGGGAACTTGAATCGTTACAGCAAAAATCTGATGTCTTGAGATGATTTTCAACATGTGGGAAATCTTGACTTGATGAGTCATGAGATTTGGCAAGATTTGCACACTAACTTAATAAAATAAATACAAAAAGGGTACTTTAGTCACTTAACAAATAATTTTAATGGCATTATTGTCATCCCACACAATTCTAGGGTTTAACCCTTAAGTTTTTAATCCTTAGGGTTTGCCCAATAATTTTAGGGTTTGAGAAATTAAGTTTAGGAATTAATAAATATTTAATTAGGATATAGTAATTCAAAAATTAGGGTTTTAAACTTTAATTAGGGTTTTCAATAGAAAATTAGGGTTTCAAATATACATTAAAGTTTCCTAATTTGTAAATTAGGGTTTCCCACTTAATTTACATTATTCACATGATGTACATACATGCATTTAAATACAAATATATTTAATAATTACATTTAATATTTAAATTACTTAAACAAAGCAAATTCTTAATATCCAAAATACATATTCCTTTATTTTAAATATAATTATATCATTAATTATATTTAAAACTAATATCCATAATATACATTCACACATTCACATATAAATATAATCAATAGTATATTTAGTATTCGAATTTACATAAGAAAATAAATTCTTATTATTCATATATCCATTATATAAACATAAATCATTTTAAATATAATTACAACAATAATTATATTTAAAATTAAAATACATGTCCACAGATCAAATTAGGGTTTTGATCCGTAATGTCACTTTACCACATGTACCATACTTGGTCAATTTAAAATAAATTGACTAATCTTACAAATTCATATTATAAAGAAATAATCCAAGTAATAATAATAATAATATTAATAATCATTCTTAAAACACACATTTATCATTTAAATAATATAGTAATCATATTTTTATGAAAAAAATAAATAATAATATATCTTTTAACATAACAATTAATTTATTAAAAGAATATAATTTATAAATATCAACTATTTCTTTAATAAGAAATTTATTTGAAACCATATATGAAGTAAATATATATATATATATATATATATATATATACATATTACATATTCACATTCCTTTCCTTGTACGCATTCCCATACTTGCTTTAATATATAATAAAAATAATTTTATTATATATATATAAATTTATACATAAAATTTCTTATTAAAATTATATCAAAATCCTTGGGTTATTACATTCACCCCTCCTTATAAGGATTCCGTCCCCGGAATCACCGTTCAACACTTACACCCATAAGGGTAAATATCCTACACATTCCTTGCAAGTAGATCTCGATCAGATTTGATCGAACTGGTCTTTAACTATTCAGCATAAAACTTGTCTTTTTGATTAAATGGAATCTGATTTCTAATAGAACTCAAATTCCTCCTTCAAAATTTCTTAGTAAAACGATTTAGTATTAAATTTTTAAGAAAACCATATATAAGAAAATAAAATTTATTTGAATAATACCTGGAATTCCATCCCCGGCTGCTACTGTATCTTGAACCGTCATATTGAAGGTCCTCGCAGTTGGCTTGCTTGTTGGGGTTGGATAAGTTATTGCCAGCTTTCCACTGCTTTTCCCAGTATTCGCATTTCCCCCATCGACCTTTCTTTTCGGACAATCCCTTGCCATACAATCAGTTGATCCGCAGATAAAACCACCATTATTCTTTCTTGGGTTGGGGCAGTTAGGAGAGATGTGTCCCTCCTGCCCGCAATTGTAGCACACAAACTTTCCTTTAAGACACTCACCTGAGTGATTCCTCCCGCAATTTTCACATGGTTCAACCTTTTTCCTTATTCCTCCCTGGCTGTTACCAGTACTTCCAGAATTTGTCCACTTTCTTTTCCCACTTGCACTTCCACTGTTTCCTTCAACCTTTCCGTTATTCTTCTTTTCCTTATTATAGAGGCTCATGGCTTCACTTCCTCCTTCGGCAATGATAGCCTTTTCCAATAACGATCCAAACGAGTTAATCTGTAGCACTGCAACCTTGTTGTAGAGCCAGGGTTTTAGGCCCTGCTCAAACCTTCGTGCCTTCCTTGCTTTAGTATCCACTTGGTGTGGAGCGAACCTAGCCAATTCGTTAAACTTGGTGGCATATTCCGAGACGGTCATATTATCCTGCTTTAATTCTAGAAATTTAATTTCCATCCTAGCCTGCGTCCCAGTCGAGAAGTAATTCTCGTTGAACAGTTCTTTGAACCTTGTCCATGTGACGACTTCTGTTCCGGCCCTTGATTGATTAGCCTCCCACCAGAAGTTCGCTTCCCCTTTCATCATGTATGTAGCAAAGGCGGTCTTTTGTTCCTCCGCTACCCTAGCAATTACAAACGCTTTTTCGATTTCCTTTACCCAAGTTTGGGCTTCTATCGGGTCAGTCGTTCCTTTAAATTCAGGCGGTCCTACTGCCTTGAATTCTTTAAAGTTAGCCAACTGATTCCCTGGCGGATTTCTTGCGACTGGTGTTCGATTCTGCATTGCCTCTGCTAACATGTTAACAAAATTCTACATCGGGTCTGCTTGACCTCCTTCATTATTATTGAATTCATCTACCCTTCGGTGTCGTTGTTCTCTTCTTGGCGGCATTGTCTGAATAAACAAAACCTTAAATTATTATTTCGTTTTACATTTACCATTATGCCACATTATTAGTGGTATCATATCAGTTTAAACACAAATTTCTAAACTCAGACCAATTCAGCTTGCTATATTCCTGAATTCAGCTAGCTGAATTACCCAATCCAGCTTGCTGGATTCATGAATTCAACTGGCTACCTAAATCAATCCGGCTTACTGGATTCAAGAACTCAGCTTGCTGAATTCCTAAATGCAGCTTACCGAATTATGAATTATCAGTCAGTCAATATTCAATATTCACTATTTAAAACACACAATCATATTCATATTCTTTTAAATAGTACAAAGTACTTTTCATTACACATCACATACTGCCAAAATCACTTACTATCCCTCAGTGACAACAAAAGTCGGGGTTAGTACATTACACACATATCATATCATTTACCATACATAATCCTAAAATACTCATCCTACACCTTTCCTAGATCTTGGGCAAACCTTTGCCCGGTGACCTACTATTCCACATACAAAACATACGCATTGCTTCGGTTCGGGACAATGAGAAGAGACATGTCCTTCACGTCCACAATTGTATCATACGTTCTGTCCTTTCATACACACACCTTCATGTTTTTTGTTGCACTTTACACACCTTATCACTTTCTTAAAGTTTCATTGATCACGGTCATTCATCTTTCTTTTTCCTTTCTGGCTTGGAGTTGCAGATGATTTGCTGTATTTGTCTCCCATTGCATCAATTTGGCTTTTCAGCTTATCTTGTTCTTCCATTATTTTGATTAAGGCTTTTCGCATCCGACTATTCAGTAGTCTGTCTATTTCCAATAGTTTTTCTAGACATAACACCTTATTCTTCAGATTCTGCACTTCCGTTGATACTTGGTCAGCTCCAACTGCAGCGTCTGAATCACTATCTACCAGCATTACCATTTCTAGTTCCGGTTCTATGTTTTCCAAAATGGTGACCTCATCTTGGTTGCTTTCAGGGGGAGTAATTTGCTCATTCTTTACGACATAGGAGTTTTCTAATCCCTTCCTTCCTGACATCTATACGCAAACAGTTTTGATTAGTACATAGTATATACACATAGTAAACAAAATTTATATAAGTTAGTTTTTATTTCATTTTACGATGAATTTCCTTAATTCATCTCCTTTAAACTCTATTTGAGTTATTCATTTTTCAACGTTTCTATCTAGCTTAAGGTTATAGCCTAAGGTAATCCCCCACCTAAGGTTTCTAACCCATAGCTCTGATACCAACCTGTGACGCCCCCAAATTCGGGTACTTGAAACCTGAACTTGGTACTACACGATACCATTTCTTTGAGCGGAATAATATAAATTTACAACTTAATATACATATCAGAGTTGTCTAATCCCCAGGTACAACAACCTTTAAGCATGTTCATTACATGATAGATAATAAATATTATCATCTTAATAAAGTCTAACTATTACAAATAACATCTTATACTTAATCCTTCAGCTTTCCCTTTCCCTTGTCCTTGCTAGAGCCTTCTGGTCGATCACACTTAGCTGAAAACATTTAATTTAAAGCAAGAATGAGCATTCAATTGCTTAGCAAGTATTAACAATTATGATAATGCGCTGAAGAAGTAAATGTTTTCTTTGAGGACTATTTCTACCATGAATCAATAGAGGTGAAGTCATTTGAAACCATTCTTAACATATCAAATCATTTTAAGATTTTTGACACAACATACTGACTTTTGAATATTGAGTGGTCAAAAGACCATGAACTGTCATTTTTCATTTTTGAAAAGGTTTAAACAGAAATTCATCTGCAAACCGCTCTGGTCTTACGGACATATAGGGTGATCAGCCCCGTTATGTCCTGTATTGATCAATACTATCTGTTTGAACGCTAATTGCGTTCACTCTGTTCGCCTTGGGCACAAAACATATTCCCCATTACGGGTTGTTCATACTCAGTCTGGAGTCCTAACTAAACAATTCAGTTGGATGACTTTATCATAACCAATATTATTCAACAATACATTTCAAACTGTGTCTAGCCGAGTCAAATAGCTTAGACAGTATTTAAACCATAAATATGTACCGAAGTTTAATAATATGTAACAGGATTTGTCATATCAAAGAATTTTAAGTTCAAGAGTTCTTGTGTAAATACAGTAGTTTATACAAGTGGGGACACTTGTATAATAAAAGACAATAATGAGATATTAATAAACAATAATCGAATTGAATAAAATTCCATAGTATAAGAATAATTTCACAACCGAATCATAGATATCATTACGGATATGAATAATTAAAAATAATTATTCACGAGCATGCTTTGAAATTGATAACTCATATTGAGTTAGGAAATAACATAACATATACCTGTTTGCACAAATTTAAAAGTAGTGCATAAGGTTTAGATACTTACCTTGATCGCGGTTTACTGCTACACAATATAGCTTAAGCTTTTATCTTTAATACAAAGTCCTATCATCAATAAATTATTCTTTTAATTAGAATAATACAACTTAACACATAACACTGCTTATTTGCAGTCATTATACAGCTTAAACACGTTGTCACATATTCATATCAGTTATTAAAACATATAAGAACATGTATCAAGTTAAGCTATGTCCATTTGGTTTGAGTTCAGCACTATTTCGGTGTCCCGATTGCATTATCGGATAATCAACGAGTTTCTTTTTCATGAAACTTTGTTCAAGAACTTAAATATTATATTAGATAATTTAATTATCAATTATAACATTTTTCCACACATTAAAATCATTTATAATGATTTTTTCAATCATTAATATCATTTATAATGATTTAAATAATAAATAATTTCATTATCATTAATATTCAAATAATTTAAAATATTAATGAACTACATGTCAACACATTAAAAGTTATTTATTATAACTTAAAAACATTTTTAAAACATTATTATCGCTTTTAAATGATTTTTAAAGTATTAAAATCATTTTTAAATAATTACCATTATTATTAAAATATTAATGTAATTCATGTCAAATATTTAAAGTTTTTAAATGTAACTTTAAAATATTTTTAAAACATTTTTATTGTCTTTAAATGCTTTTTAAAGTATTAAAATCATTTTTAAATAATTACCTTTAATATTAAAAATATAAATGTAATTCATGTCAAATATTTAAAGCTATTAAATATAACTTAAAAATATTTTTAAAACATTTTTATTGCCTCTAAATAATTTTTTAAAACATTAAAACCATTTTTAGATAATTTATTTAATATAAATATTAAATAAATTAATTATCATTAACATTGAATATTAATAAAATTTCTATTAAAATATTAAAAGTTATTTAATATAACTTAAAATACTTTTTAAAACATTAATATCATTTTTAAATGATTTTTGAAATATTAAAATTATTTTTATCTAATTTATTTAATATACTTATTAAATAAATTAATTACCATTAATAATTAAATAAATTAAATTTTTAATGAAATTTATGTCAAAATATTAAAAATTAATTTTTATAACTTAAACTAATTTTTAAAACCATTTTATGAATTTTTAATATTTATTTTCTATTTATTTCTATTTATTTAATTAATATAATTAATTTTTATTAAAAACCATCGCTAAATGCTTTTAGCGACGAAAAGTGTCGCTATAGGTGTTCTTCAGTTCATGAAGAACACCAAGAACAACCCAGTCAATGCCGAAGAGGCTACTTTGACCATTAGTAACTTGAAATGTAGACATCCTATGGTCTTGGTTTCACTTCCAGTTTGTTAACCTCATAGTAGAGTACAACTATAAAGCTTTAAACACATCAAACCATTAACAGATCAAGATCTATGGTGTCTGACATTTGACTGTCACACCATGTTTTTAACTTAGAAAATTTTCTGGGTTTTTCAGAAACAACTTTTATGATCGGTCAAGGACTTTTGACCTTGAATAACTTTCGATCTAGACATGCTATGATCGTGATTCCACTTGTAGTGTACTAACCACATAACATACTACATATAAAAACCTTTAAACACAACAAATCATTAACAGGTAAAGATCTACGGCGTTTGACATTTGACTGTCAGACCACTTTTTTACACTTTGAACAGTTTTCTTAAATCTTCAATTTCGTGCATCTAGATGTTATGGATTCATGATATAAGAACCCAAATCGCTAAATAACATAATATAACACATATTTAAACACTTAAACACAATTTTAACCGAACATTTAAAGATCTAGCATGAGGGTTTTGGTTTTATACCTTTCTTGAAAATTTTTGCTTTCTCTCTCTATGATCTGATCCTTGGATGTTTGTGGGATGTCCTAGGCTGATATTGGGACTAAGTTAGAGAGAGAATTTCGTAGCTTAGAGAGAGAGTAAGAGTTTTGGTTTGGTTGGAAACTAAGTGAAGTTTTTCCTTTTCTTTTCTTTCTTTAATTTTCAACTTTTGATTCAATGAATTGGTGTTGCTAGGTGGTAAAAATCTGATGTCTTGAGATGATTTTCAACATGTGGGAAATCTTGGCTTGATGAGTCATGAGATTTGGCAATATTTACACACTAACTTAATAAAATAAATACAAAAAGGGTACTTTAGTCACTTAACAAATAATTTTAATGGCATTATTGTCATCCCACACAATTCTAGGGTTTAACCCTTAAGTTTTAAATCCTTAGGGTTTTAAACTTTAATTAGGGTTTTCAATAGAAAATTAGGGTTTCAAATATACATTAAAGTTTCCTAATTTGTAAATTAGGGTTTCCCACTTAATTTACATTATTCACATAATGTACATACATGCATTTAAATACAAATATATTTAATAATTACATTTAATATTTAAATTACTTAAAATAAATTCTTAATATCCAAAATACATATTCCTTTATTTTAAATATAATTATATCATTAATTATATTTAAAACTAATATCCATAATATACATTCATACATTCACACATAAATATAATCAATAGTATATTTAGTATTCGAATTTACATAAGAAAATAAATTCTTATTATTCATATATCCATTATATAAACATAAATTATTTTAAATATAATTACAACAATAATTATATTTAAAATTAAAATACATGTCCATAGATTAAATTAGGGTTTTGATCCGTAATGTCACTTTACCACATGTACCATACTTGGTCAATTTAAAATAAATTGACTAATCTTACAAATTCATATTATAAAGAAATAATCCAAATAATAATAATAATAATATTAATAATCATTCTTAAAACACACATTTATCATTTAAATAATATAGTAATCATATTTTTATGAAATAAATAAATAATAATATATCTTTTAACATAAAAATTAATTTATTAAAAGAATATAATTTATAAATATCAACTATTTCTTTAATAAAAAATTTATTTGAAACCATATATGAAATAAATAAATATATATATATATATATACACATATTACATATTCACATTCCTTTCCTTGTACGCATTCCCATACTTGCTTTAATATATAATAAAAATAATTTTATTATATATATATAAAAAAAAATTTATACGTAAAATTTCTTATTAAAATTATATCAAAATCCTTGGGTTATTACATGATCTCCGCAGATCCCTTCGTGAACTTCTCGAAGTACGTACTCTACTTCGGACGGGACCAAACACTTCAGCAAACGCGAAAAGTATGCACACCTATACAAATCACCATCGATCAATACAAAGTTTGAGCTCCTGTACTTTATCTTTTTCGCTAGTATCCGATCCGAAGGTAACTCGCCATCAATAAGGTAGCTTATATATGTCGTCATCCAACAGTCCGAACGTTCCACCACCAACACCTTCAACCTCTGAATACTTGGAAATTCCAGAACCTCCAAATACACTGACCCATTAAAAGAAACTGTATCCGACGCACCTAACTTGGACAAAGCATCGACAATGGTATTATTGGACCGATCAACCCTTTGAAAGACATATGAACTAAAATAGTGGAGTCGATCCTTGACTTTGGCCAGATATTTGGTCATCCTCGCCCCCCGGGCCTCATACTCCCCTAATATTTGCTTGACCACCAGTTGAGAATCGCTGAAGATGATTAGCTTTTGTACCTCTAAACTCCTTGCCAACCGTAGCCCAACCAAAATTTCTTCATACTCAGCCTCATTATTGGTCACCCTAAATCCGAAGCGGATGGCCTACTGAACTCTAGACCCCTCTGGGCTTGTCAAAATCACTCCTACACCGCTGGCATCCGAAGTCGATGGCCCATCCACATACAACGTCTGTGACGCCCCCAAATCCGGGTTACCTTAACCTCGGGTCAAGTGCATCACTGTGCAACTCGTACATCATACTATCAATAACTCATTGCGAAATAATAAAAATATTTACATTGATATAATATAGATATTATCGTCCCAAGCCTCGTAACCATAACTAAAACATGATCTTACTACATGAATGTAATTCCAAGATTATTACAACATGTTCCCATCTAATTCCAGGTACGAAGACCTTAACTACTACATCATTTAATAATCATTACGAATTTAATTCTATTCATGTTGTACATAACAGCACTTTACAACAATAAGTATTAAAACTTACCATTACTCTTTATTACAAATCCAGATTTCGTAACCTTTAAATTCTACACTTATGATCAAGGTTAAAATAAATACCACGACCATTTACAAAATCTCCTATGTGAATGCAAGGTTCCGATTCTGACTTTATTCAACCCCCGAATATTCGCAAAGTTATTCAACAACTATACATTCGTTATAAAAATGTCATTTATACATCATCGTCATCCTTCTAGTTTACTATAACAAGTAACTAACATAATCACATCTTAACTACTATAATGGATAACCTCCATTTTTAACTCAAGGTTTACATAATAATAATTCACATACATTACATATCGTTATCACGGCTAAATAATTATAATAAAGAAACATTTAGCAACCTTCCTGTTTTCATGCATCTCTAATCTTTATCACCACGATATCAAGATAATTGCATTGCATCGTAAATCTGCAAAAGTTTTATTTTTGCAGGTATGAGCACGACGGCTCAACAAGAACTAACAGTTTTCACATTTCATGCTTCATGTAACACATAAGTTTACATTTTATTCATGCATCATGATTCTCATACTATGCATCTTACATAACATCATAAATTGTATGCAATGCGTCTACACATACATCATGCATCTCTTAATATGCAAGTTTCATTTGCATCATATATCTCATACTGCACATTTATAATATTTCAAGTTCCATATAGAATAACATAATCACATAGTTGCACAACGTGCACACTTTAATCATGCTCATTTAATTCACATAACAGTAAAAGATTTAGCAATCAACTCATGTACATCAATACATTTAAACAAGTCAACAAGTTACTGGAAGAACTTGCCTTAAGCGCTCCTTGCTAAGCTATGACCATTCGTCCTTCAAATATCCTACATAATTTATTAACCATAAAATACCAATTAGCTACTAAAAAGGCTTCATATAATGGTTTAAACTATAATAATTCTTATTCCATATTGTTCGCGCATTATACATTAATAAACGCGATTAACTCCAAAACATCTCTCGGCGTCGTGTCGTTCGGAAACGTTACGACCCTCATCATCATCCATACTTATTAGTTTATAGAAACCCCACTTCATATCTTATAATGTAATGTTCGTTTCATTTGAATTGAAACACTATTTAAGTTCATTAACACTTTACACGGCGTTCCGACGTTTATACGTCACACGCCTAATTCGCCTCTTTTCGACATGTTTAGCATGCTCATATTTTGGGTTACAACACTCCATAATGTTTCATTCTTATTAGAAATAAAATATTAAACAAGGTTATACATACTTGTTACGGTGTTACGACGCTTGCACGCCCATACGCCAAACTTGTCTACTCGAACGCCCAAACGACACGCGTTTGTGCACGCTTAGCACGCCCATTCGAATTGTCTAATACTCAATGGTTAATGCTAAGTATCATTATAATTCATAATGATCATGTTTTAAAACTTAGAACATCATTTTACATTGTCGGGAGCATTACACATGCTTACGTGCATGCTCGACACCCTTCGATTGCCTCCAATTACACAACAGTCCTACAAATGGCCAATTTAGACCCTTCTACAGATCTCAAATCCAAAATCTCAAAGAATAAAAGTTGTAGGTCTACTCTTCCTCTTTCCAAATCATCTTGAATCATCTCAATCCGAGTTCGGATGAGAACGTTATGCCCGTTTTACTACAAGAGGTCAAAACAGTCTAGCCTGACACTATTCCAGCGCGTCCGAGCACTGAAACCTTTAGTGTTCAGTGCGGGCTGCGCTGATGCCTTTGCTCTTCAGCACGGTCGGCGCTGAACTAGGGTAATTTGAGCACGGTCGGCTCTGAAACGCAGACAACATAAATTTTCCAGATTTCGCGATTCGACCTTCCTCCACTCTAATCTTCATAACTTATTCTATACACGTTCAAATTGGTTCATTTCGGATTCTATGGACTCCTAAGACATGGGGCTACAACATATCAAAAATTCAGAGCTACCCATTAACATTAACATGGTCAAATCTTAGGCCAATGTACTAACTCATGCTCTGTTTTAGGTGTTCTTCACCAAAATCATTACCAATTCTTTGTTTTTACACCTTTTTACTCCATTCCAACTGGGTTAACTTTGTAACCCATGGAACTATAACATCATTATATCAAACATATTATACCAACACAGAATCTAAGTTCTAAATCATCTAAAATTCGTCCGAAGGTCCAAAGTCAAAAAATGTTCAAAGTTTTCTTCCATTGAGCATAGGGATCAGATTTTCTTCGTTTTTGTTCCACTTTAATGTTATTAATGGCTTATATAACCTCTTAACAACATTACTAAATAAGCACAAACAACAACAACAACCAGAATCAAAGGAAAATCAAACCCAAGCAAAAATAGCTTCAAAACTCAAAAATGGAGGAGAGATGGTGGAAGAGGGGATTACCTCTTGTTTGTGGCTTCCTAGAGGCTACTGAACTTCGACAAGAGCTTGAAGCTCTTCCTCCTATTCCTTCTTGGCCTCCCGAGCTCCTTCTTCTTCTCTTTGTTTCACCCGAGCCCTCTCTTCTCTTCCTCTCTCTAGCTTCTTCTTTTTCTTCTTCTTCTTCCTTCTTCCTTCTTCTCTCTTTCTGCAGTAACTCCCTCCTTCTCTCTCTACTAGCTAGCAGCTGAACATAAAATGAAGAAGAAAGGAAATGGCATGGGAGACTATGGCTTCGGGAAGAGAGGTTTGGGGTGAGCAACCAAGGAGAATGTTCCTCATTTTGGTTACCAAGGCATAGGCCTTTGCATTTTTGCAACATATTGTCGGTACCATCACCTCCCTCTCATCCGATTGGCTCATTTAAATGGTTGGCAAATTTTGATTGGCTCATGGGTCCAAATGGTTCCCAAATTGCACAACACACCCAAAAATACATTAGAATACTCCCACTTTTGTACCAAATTTGGTAAATAACTCTACCTAAAATTAAAATGGGTACTCCCATAAAATATTGGGACGCGTAAGAATAAATATTATGGGGTTTGTTCATTTATTCAGAACACTCATATAATACATTTCGGATACGGATAAAATCACGCATCAGCTCAAATAAAATTTTCGACACTTGGAAAAATTATTCATTCGAATACACGTCTTAACGAAATTACTCAAACTCGAAAAAGACGTAAAAATATTTTGGGCGTGAATAGTGCCCGTGAATAGTATCTCGGGAAACGTGCCCCGTGAATAGTGATTTAGCAGTTTTTCGCGAAATCAATCTATTCGCTCCCACGTGATAACAACACTTAAAACCAACACATACACATAATTCAGGTTATACAATAACCTTAAAATACCTCTCATAAAAATAATATTTAATCTATTTAATAATATTAATAACCCCAAATTACAAGGGTATTCACGATTCGCTATCGCTACTCTTCCCAATTAACTCCCCATAATCATAAACATCAACGTACATATATCCCACCCATATCTTGGGTTAGCGCCTTTACAACAAATAACTCGTTCAATAATATTATCCTTCAACTATTTATTTAATCCAATAAATAGTACTCTGACGATATTTCTCGAAACCACCAAATTAGCTTATACGAAAACTTTCATACTTACTGATCATCGCCTACACATAATCTAGGTTATAATATAACCTTTAAACTCTTAACACATACTGTTATTAATAAAAGTCTATTTTATTCAATAATATTCATAAGCTCGAATTACCAAGTTACCCACGACTCACGATCGTTACATTCTCTTTTCTTTCTTCCTCATCATCATTACAGCTCACTCCGAACTTAAATTCGACTTTTGACTTCCTTCTATACAATTATACACTTCGACAGTTAGTCCATACTAATCAAATTAATTAGTTTTAGCTAACTATTAGACCTCATCTCATCGCTTAATCTATAATAAATATATAATTCACATATATTTATTCTTTTATCACATAAGCCACATAAATATATTTATAACACATATATATTTTACATTCAACCCGCTACACCTCATAATAAGAATTTTATTAAATCCTTATTTCAATTTTATTCTCGAAAAATCTGGGTTGTCACATTTTTCCCCTCTTATAAGGATTTCGTCCTCGAAATCACCGAAACATCCTTACTCGATCCGCGTAAATCTTCTTCCAAAATTTTATAGTTGAATCATTTCAACGTATTACTATAACATAGGTGTTACATTACCTATTTCATTCACTCCTTAACAAATTCTTGTAGGTTTTATTCCATAACCTTTATTAAACTCAATTATATACTGAGTATTATCCTTTCTTTAACCCATAAATTCCTTTTTCTAAGGATCATTGTATGCCACAATCATCATAATAATTTAATATCATGATTTATTAACTCATAAACATTCGGGATATTACAACGTCCATGAAGTTTGAGCCTGCCGAACTTCCGAGATCGGCCCAACCACCACTTCTGCCTGATCGACGAAGTCGGGTTCAGAGAAAGAACATTTTATCACGAAGTCGGCCAAAGCCTGACCCTTTATCACCGTCCGGGGATGAAACTCTAATACAAATTGGGTCAGTTCCATAGCCCACGCAGCGAGCCGTCCTGAGAAGTTTAGCTTGTGCAACACCTTTTTCAGAGGCTGGTCCGTATATACCACCACCAGCCGACCTTAGAAATAATGCTGAAGCTTCTTGCTGATGATCAATGCATAGGCAAATTTCTCCAAGTTCGGATATTTTGTTTCTGCATCCCGAAGTGCATGACTAACATAGTAGACGGGGAACTATTCTCCCCCTGTTTCCCGAATCAAAACTGTTAGTTCCCTGGGACACAATAGAGATCTAGAAGGCGAGTTGAATAGATCCTTTAAAACTTTTTCCATTTATTACGAAAATATAACAGTTATGATTAGTGGAATCAATTCATGCACAACGGAATATACTTTAAGAACCCCTTCAAAGATATAAACATAATCTCAGTTCTATGATTAAATCTACGATATGGCTGATAGCAGATATAGCAATTATTGTGCATAATGTAAAAGATATAAAGTAAATGACACAAGAGGTTTTAAGTGGTTCGGAGACTGAACAACTCCTACTCCACTCTTCTACTTCAACAAGTAAGAAATCCACTAAGAATTTAGTCACTGAGACAAGGACGCTCCACCCTCCTCAAGTCCAACAGACATGAGTTATTTTTATTCATTAAGGTAAGGATCCTCTGACCCTCCTCAAGTCTAGCTTTACTTCCAATCACGTAGCGCTTCGATGCTTCGAAAGTAATTTTTATCTCACAATATCTCTCAGAATATAAATATAGAGTGTTTTGCTCTTGAACTGCTCTTGAACATGGTAAGGAATGAATGAACTTAGCTTGCTATTTATAGGAAAACATAGTTTCGCTAATTGCACGTTAGGGGCTCGGCTTATTACACTTTGCACCTTAGCATATTCTTAGAATATTCTTCTAAGCTCCTTAATGAAAATATCTTCCAAGCTCGACAATGCAGCTTACAATCTAAGCTCCTCAATGAAAATATCTTCCAAGCTCGACAATGCAGCTTGCAATTGAACCTATCTTCTAAGCTCCTCAATGAAAATATCTTCCAAGCTCGACAATGCAGCTTGCAATCTAAGCTCCTCAATGAAAATATCTTCCAAGCTCGACAAGGCAGCTTGCAATTGAACCTATCTTTTAAGCTCCTCAATGAAAATATCTTCCAAGCTCGACAATGCAGCTTGTTACCGTAAGCACGACAAATCACTTTGTCATTCTCAAGCATGACACAACAACTTGTCAAAAATAATTTGTCAGGATGCTTCTTGGTGAAATCGTGGAAAGCACGACAAATCATTTTGTCAATGTAAGCACGACTAAGCAGCTTGACAAATTTTTTTTTATTTGACCTAATTCATCGTTTACACTATAAAATCACAAAACACATGCTTCGAAATATCATTTCGATCTTTCTTAAGCACATATGTTATAAAATTCGAATATCTTTACTGCTTAAGATTTTAAACTTCTCGATACCTAGTTTTAGGTCACTAAATTAAGCTCTAACCATATACGATCGTATTTATAAGCCTCATAAATATTCGGGGTACTACATTCACCCCTACTTATAAGAATTTCGTTCTCAAAATTAACTTTATCTTAGTCTTCAATATAAATTTTCTTAATTCATCATTTCTCACATCAAATTCCTAATACTTAAATTAGGTAAAAATGTTCAATCTAAACATTTCCTTACACTAGGTTTTAAACCTTTAATCATATTCGACTTCCAGTTTTATTCTTCTCTTACTGAGAATTCTTCTAATTTACACCGAGGGTCAATCAATACCTTGAACTATTTCATATTCTATGGGTACTATATGACCCACAAGTTTAACAATCACAAAACACAATAGTAAGTACGTTAGGTGATCAGCCTATCGTACCACATGTGACATATAACATAATAGTTTTAAAGACACGGTATGTTGCGTCTACCGGAATCATATGTCCGTTCCAAATTTTTCCTTATTAAAAGGGTTGTCTAGCCGAAACAATTGGCATTGACTCATCTTTAAACCATTCAAAATTTTTGAAAATGATTGTATACCGCACCTTGCAAGAGTACGTTGATGACTCATCATTTATCATACCACACCAGGTTAAATAGTGTGTTGATGAAAAATTCATTTTTATTTTTCATATTAAATCTGTCTAGCCAAAACAATTAGCATAGACCTATGAATAACATAGCTAAATCAATTTTATGATTTTATCATGTCCACACAGATAACAATGTGTTAATCTTCACACCTCAGGCTACCGTGTGTTGATGATAACAATCATTTTATCCTTTTCAAATCAACCTTGTCTAGTTTGACAAATTAGCATAGACATAGGTTCAAAAATTTTCCAGTTCAATCGTTTGAACAATTCTTTTTCAACGGCACCCAAGTGCGAATATACGCATGAATGTCTAACATAGCTAGAAGATTTTGGAATACCCCTAATCCTCTATTATTTCCATTTTTCCTTTAACCACAACACAAGTTTTGTAAATATATAGTAATATAGTAAACTGATTGGTTGTAAAACCAAGTACAAACAAATATATCAGTTCCCCTTCTCATCAACACAGGATTGAAAGATCTTAGTGCATATTAATCATTTTTAATACACCACTTTATGAAATTTCGTAGCTGCATCTCATAAGTCGGTTCGACTGACATATCATAGCCCTCGCCCATACAAGGGTTCGTTTGCTTAATAACTAATAAACAAATATCTTTAAAACTATAGTTGGACATAAAAACTAATAACTAATCAATATACATATGAGAAAAGAATCACCTTTTTCAGAATATATATAAGGAATAGTTTGACATAAGATTTCAATCTATTATCATGATAATCAGCTGAGTGTTTCCTCCACCCAAGAACTAATGAATCAGTTCCCCGTCTCATCCACACAATCCCCAAATGATCTCATTCAGTGTGTAACCCGCTTTGAAAACACTGACCATGAATCATTTGTACCAACAATGTAGTTAGATCGGTTCACTTACGCATATTAAACTCATGCCTATTCAAGAGAGTCGTTCAACTCAGCTAATAACATAAGTTTTCAATTGAAATCCCTACTCATTTCTTAACTATCTTATGAATTGCTTTAATCCATGTTACTTACATTTCTCTATGAGTTTACTCCTCTACTTACTCAAGTTTTATGCAAAATAATATAATTTAAACACAATTCCAAACACATAACTCTAATCAGATAACACTTGATTTATTTCAATTTCTGCATATCTTTTACTTATCTACGAACTCTTCACAAGTCCATTTAATCTTAACCCATCAGATTATACTCCAAGGTACTCGTCACCTCGAAACTATAACCTATTGCTCTGATACCAATTGTGACGCCCCCGAATTCGAGCGCTGGTCGCCCGAACAAGGGTCCGACGTTATCTCGTTCTTCTATCGTAACTTAATCAATGATCCTATAATCATATTGGTTGAAGTCTATTACAGACTACAAAATCATAAATTTCTTTTATCTAAATCCCTGGATCTTAACTTGATCTCAGTCTCATTCTTTCTACAAGTATCAACTTGTAGTTCATTCGTATATATGGATAACACCATATATATACATCGGTCAAATCTTTAACCTTATGATTTAAATATTCTATCATTTATAAACTTTATATGGATCCAAGATTCACAGTACCAGCACTAGAGATAGTTCCCAGATCTGAAGGGGGCTTACCAATAAAGATAAATCGATATTGGTGCACAATTAGATGACCTAACCTTCATTTCTTAGTCAGAACTTTTAGTGTGCCAAATACCCTCACTTAGATATATAATCTTATAAACAATGGACATCTTTTTTATATTAATAATTTCTATCTATCTGAAATTCACAGTATTAATGATAAGATTGTTCTTGGAACCAAGGGGCGCATTCCGGTAAAGGTGGCACCTTACTGGCGCTCATTAAGTGTAACCTCAGTGCTTACAGAACTCCCAATATCATTCAATACCCTCACTCAGATGTATAGTTCTTTATCAACATTGTATTAATATTTTACTATTTATCTAAAGTTCAGAGTATCGGCATAACATGATCAGTCCATATTACCAATACCCTCAGTCAGATTAATAAATCTTAAACAATTCTAAATTATATCAAAGTAAAGACATAACACCATTTTATGATAATAAATAATATCATTGATAGAACATTCGGTTACAAGGTTTGCTTGTTCGTATTACAACAATCATTATGACTTAATACCAATAACAAGTAATTAAAACATGAAACCTAGTCTACGCTTCTTCTTTACTTTCATGATCTTGCAAATAAATGTTTATTCGCAAGAATGAGCACTACGGCTCAGCAAGTCTAACTAATAACACATAAAAAGTTTATGCTTTCATATAAACTTTAACATGCCTTGACATATCACATATATCAATTTGATATTACAAATAACTTTTCATTCAACAGTTTATATCACGTTGTCACACAAAGCGTATAAACCACACATATATATATATATCCTCTTGTAGTTGCTAGCTTTACTTCCAATCACGTAGCGCTTCGATGCTTCGAAAGTAATTTTTATCTCACAATATCTCTCAAAATATAAATATAGAGTGTTTTTGCTCTTGAACATGGTAAGGAATGAATGAACTTAGCTTGCTATTTATAGAAAAATATAGTTTCGCTAATTGCACGTTAGGGGCTCGGCTTATTACACTTTTCACTCTAGCATATTCTTAGAATATTCTTCTAAGATCCTTAATGAAAATATCTTCCAAGCTCAACAATGCAGCTTGCAATTGAACCTATCTTCTAAGCTCCTCAATGAAAATATTTTTCAAGCTCGACAATGCAGCTTGCAATCTAAGCTCCTCAATGAAAATATCTTCCAAACTCGACAATGCAGCTTGCAATTGAACCTATCTTCTAAGCTCCTCAATGAAAATATCTTCCAAGCTCGACAATGCAGCTTGCAATCTAAGCTCCTCAATGAAAATATCTTCCAAGCTCGACAATGCAGCTTGTTACCGTAAGCACGACAAATCACTTTGTCATTCTCAAGCACGACACAACAACTTGTCAAAAATAATTTGTCAGGATGCTTCTTGGTGAAATCGTGGAAAGCACGACAAATCATTTTGTCAATGTAAGCACGACTAAGCAGCTTTACAAAATTTTTTTATTTGACCTAATTCATCGTTTGCACTATAAAATCACAAAACACCTGCTTCGAAATATCATTTCGATCTTTCTTAAGCACATATGTTACAAAATTCGAATCTCTTTAGAGCTTAAGGTTTTAAACTTCTCGATACCTAGTTTTAGGTCACTAAATTAAGCTCTAACCATATACGATCGTATTTATAAGCCTCATAAATATTCGGGGTACTACAGTGCTTGTCGAGAAACAAAATGGCAAGTAGAGGGTATGCATCGATTACACAGATTTGAACAAGGCGTGTCCAAAGGATTTTTATCCCCTGCCACATATTGATCAGTTAATAGATGCGACTTCAGGGCTTGCAATGTTGAGCTTTATGGACGCCTTTTTAGGATATCATCAGATCTCGATGTGCAAGAAGGATATCCCGAAAACGGCTTTCATCACCCATCGGGCAATCTATGCATATAAGAAAATGACATTCGGGTTGCTTAACGCTGGGGCCACGTATAAGCGGATGATGAACTACGTCTTCAGAAAATAATTGGGGAGGAATATGGAAGTCTACGTAGATGATATGATCGTCAAAAGCTCTTCTGTTCGAGACCACTTGGATGATCTTGAAGATTGTTTTCAAACCGTTAGAGAACATAATATCCGCCTGAGCAAAAATTCTCCTTTTTTGCCGAACAGGCTTTTTCATCGGGTCCACACACAGCTTGTGCACTGCAATAGATTTATCAATCCCTGGCATATCACTAGGCTCCCATGCAAAGATGTTTGCGTAGACCCATAGCAATTCTACTAAGCTCGTCCTGAAGGGCTCTTTCAATCCTGAACCGATCTTTACAACCTTCTCCTTCTTCCCTGGTATTAACTCAACGTCTCCTCGGCAGGCAAGACAAGAGGTTCTGTACTTCCTTTGGTGAATGGCTCCACCTCAATTGCTTTAGTTTGTCTCTTTTTGCTGACCCCAACACCTGATGAGAGCAAGGTATTCCTGTAGCACCGTCGGGCGAGATCCTGGTCCCCTCTGACTTCTCCAACCCCATTCGACGTCGGGAACTTAATCTTGAAGTGCAGAACTGATGTCACCGCTTGACGAGAGGTCAGAATTGGCCGACCGATGATGGCGTTATAGGCTGAATCCACCTGCACTACAAAGAACTTAACCAGCACTTCAACCTGTCAAGGAGTCGTCTCGAAGATGACTGACAACTCAATTATTCCCGATACATGTATTGGGTCGTTGTTGAACCCATACAAAGGACCCTCCTGGCCTACTTCCAGTTTTCGCCCTTCCAAGTCTAACCTCTAATATGCATGGATGTATAAAATGTCGACCGAAAACCCATTATTGATCATCATCTTCTTCATATCAACTGGTCCGACCTGAGCCGTTATTCCCAAGGCACCCTCATGTGGCTCGACTGGTTCGGACGGGTAGTCCTCGTCTGAGAAAGAGATAACCATGTCAGGGTAAGCTCGTTCCCTCTTAATAGGTTGCTCGGTAACCGAAAGTACCGCATTTAGGGTGGCTCTTCTTTTCTTTCCTGCTACCTTCCCATATGACCCACCAGATATGACATCTACCACCCTTCGGACCGTCGGGTTCTGATCCGTCTGTTGGTTTCCTGGTTGTTTAGGCACCGCTACTCCCTGCCTTCCCGATCCGGTTCCCTGCCTACCCGCTACGTACTATACCAAGTCCCCAGTTTGGACTTTCTTTTTTATCAAATCTTTCAGATTATACCAGTCTTCTGTAGAATGCCCGAAAGTCTGGTGATAGTTGCAATAACAGTTATGATTTCCCTTATAAGACTTTGTGTTCGTCGGACGGGGTTCAAAGTATGACTTGTTCCTGATCTCCTCCAATATCTTTGCCCGATCAGTGTTCGGAGGAGTGTAGATTTTATTCACATTCTTGTTCAGAAAGGGCGGTATTCCTCCTCCCGAACCTCCTCCATTAAAAATTCGCCTCGGCTGGTTATCTGACCTAGGAGTGTTATTCCGGTCTCAGTCTTTTGACTTCCCCTCCGATTGTGCCTGAGGCTTTAAGCTCCAGATAGATTCTTCAAGGGTAATAAACCCATCCACCCGACTATAAGTCTCCGACAAATCACCTGGGGGATTAAGGATAAAATCTTTTATCAGCTTCTTAGACTTTGTAATGTCCAACCCTGTAGTAAAGAATCCCACGGCCTGCTACACGTTCAAGTCGGTCACGGTACCGACTGCTTCCCTGAACCTCTTCACGTACTAGCCGAGGCTCTCATCTGCCCGCTGTTTGACCTGCATCAGAGACGTCGTTAATTTTCCCCTCCGCTTGTTACTTCCAAACCTTGCATGGAATTTATCACATAACTGTTCCCATGAACTGATAGAGTTCTGAGCAAGAGACGCCATCTATTCCCGAGCCCTATGCTTTAACGTGGTGACAAACATGTGGCACTTGGCAGCATCAGGATGGTCGTAGTAGTCCGTGATTTGATTGTAAGCATACGTTGTTAGGTTTGTATATATCGCGAACATGCAATCAAATTACATAAATAGTGCGGAAGCGCAATAAAACGGATTTTAAAATTTTTCATACAAACCATCACCATGATCATCCTTGTGATAAATTATCAATTAAACGAAATAGATAGAGATATAGAATTATACCCTCGTGAATCAAAGCTTCCTCAGGTACAAGTTCACCTCCAATTCCTTCGCGTTCTCCTTGAATTCCACCGATTAAATTCCTTCCTTTGATCAACGTTAGTCACCCAAGTGTTTGGCCTCTAGAGGTGATCCACTAAGGAATAATAGTTGTTCAAGAAGATGGATGTTGGCAAAACCCTAGTTTCTATCTCTATAGAAATTGCAAGTACTCTCTCTAATTCTTATG
Organism: Aralia elata; assembly: GCA_034770075.1. Classification (NCBI taxonomy): domain Eukaryota; kingdom Viridiplantae; phylum Streptophyta; class Magnoliopsida; order Apiales; family Araliaceae; genus Aralia; species Aralia elata. The sequence goes on from CM068381.1 coordinate 26,022,881, forward strand.
GAAGAGTGTGTAACTGTCTAACCCTAAATCATGATAAGACTCCCTTTATTTATAGATATAGGGAACCCTCCTAAACTATTTAGGATTAGGGTTTTTATTTTAATTAAACTCTTTTAATTAATTAAACTCCTAATCCAATTAGGAATTTATGAGAGTACGTTTATTAATTAATTCCCAAACCCTTTTAGGAATTAAATAATAATAATAGTAATAATAATAATAAGACTCCTCTTATTAATTTATATTTAATATTTCTAAAATATTAAATAATAAATATTAAGCTATTTAATTTATTCTATCTCTATAGATTAAATTAAATACACTTAACTTATTATTACGATTATGCCATTTACTTCTTAAATAAATAGTTTCCTTTTGCGGTGTGACCCTTTAGGTTATCCATATTAAACCGGTTGTGAATAAATCAATTTTTATTTAAATAAATAAATTAAACTATTTAATTCATTTAAATAAATAATATTTATTCTACAATAAGGGTAAGCCCCCTTAGCGATCAACGACTTTCCAGATAATATAGATTTCAACATTAATCACAAAAGAACCTTTCAGTGAATAGTTACCGTACAATTCAATCCTTCTACCATACAATGTCCCAATTAAATATAAGATATGGAATTACTGTCAAGTCTTATTTTATTTAATTATATGTATTTCGATTCTCAAATGCACAACTCTGATTAATGCAAATTAGAAACTCCTTTCTAATTTCATTCTGCTTTGGCCAAAGACTTCTGAGTCGTCATTTATCGAATCACATAAGACATTCTCTCCTTTTACTAGAAGTGGTAGATTCTTTGTTGATCATTCACCTATCTCCATGTATAACTTATTATACCCAATCATACCCTTTGATATACCCTAAAGGTCTTAAGGGACATGTCAAAGTATAACTCATCATACACAAGATACTATGATGATCTCAAGTCCAAGGATCACTTGTACTACTATCACTAGAGGAATTCCTATTGACAGGCGAGTAAAACTCCATTAGGTATTCCTTAGCGAGCCACGTTCAGTGAACTTATTCTCTAATAAGCACCTACATACTTGCTTTAGTGTCTCCACACAAATGATTATGAGATCAATCATCCTCTTTATAAGAGCAAACAACGTATGTACTAATCTATCCGGATTCACTAATCCCCTTTTTAGTAATCCATCGATTAGGAACAATTTTAGTTTGTGAGCTATCTTGAATTTAGATCTCATTAGCATGATCACCATCATGATTCTAAAAAACATTGCTCAAAACTATGGGTTTATCACATTTAATATAACAGCACAATGTAGATAAAGTAAAATGCCTTTCATAACCGAATAAGATTACAAAGTATATGCTACATCATATCAAATATGATTGGCTTGTGTGCATACTACTTTCAATCTCCCACTTGCACTAAAGCCAATCGCCATGGTATCTAATACCCTTCTTCTCTAAGTGACGATCATCTTGCTGTTGGATAAAGCTTCAGTAGATGGATATGCAATGTTGTTCTCGAGAGTCCACTATCTTTATAGTGACTTTTCCTCTTTCAATGATTCCACTAATCAAATGAAAGTGCCGCAACACTTGTTTGAATCCAAGATGAGACTTAGGAACTATTCCTAGTTCTGTAACAAACTTTTCATCCAAACAATCAAACTTGCAGCTTCATTTACAGCTATATACTTTGTCTTTGTCACTAAACCAGCAACTCTTTGCTGTTTGGAACTTTTCCAATTCACTGCACCACCTTTCAAGGCAACTATTTACCTTAAAGTGGATTTGTTATCGTCTTGGTCAGTCTGAAAAACTTGAGTCTATTTAGCCCTCTAGTTTTAATTCAGACCTACCATGAATCATGATCACATCTTCAGTACCGGTTAAGTACCTAAAGATGTTTATCACTGTCTTACAATGATCATCTCCAGAATATGATAGATCAACATCAAGCCTTATATATTCATTGCATACATGATAGTAACTCATGTGATCTCTCTTTCAATTGGGGACAATTTTAGAGAGATACACTGCATGGCTCATCATCATGAGACCTCTCTTGGAGTTTGCCATGCTAAACGCCTTTAGCATTAAATGAATATACGTTCCTTGGGTCAAGCCGGACATCCTTTTAAATCTATCTATATAGATTTATATCCCCAATTTATAGGATGCTCCTCCCAAGTCATTCATGGAGGAATGTTTAGACAATTTTATCTTTACTGATTGTAGCATTGGTGTGTCATTCCTTATCAGTAGTATATCTACATATAATACCAAGAATGTCACAGCACTCCCACTGACCCTTTTTGTATACATTGGGTTCATTCTCGTTTTTGATAAAATCAAACTCTTTTGATTGTCTCATCAAAACGAATGTTCCATCTTTGAGAAGCTTGCTTCAATCCATCAATGGATCATTGTAGCTTAAAACACGATTTACTTCAACCTTTGAAACAAATTCCTCTGGCTATATCATACATACATTCTCCTCAAGTCTTCATTGAGGAAGGGCGTCTCCACATCCATTTTGCCAGATTTCGTAATAAGCTGCAATCACAAGCAAAATCCAAATGGACTTGACCATTATCCGGTAATAAGTTTTTATCACAGTCAACTCCTTGACTTGAAAAACCTTTTAAACAGGTCTGGTCTTATAGGTCTCCACCTTGCCATTTGCCCTAGTCTTTCTCTTAAAGACCCATATTCACCCTCTAGGCACTATGCCCTTTTGTGGAATAACCAGAGTCTATACTTGGTTCTCATACATGGAGTCCATTTTAGATTTCATGGCCATCTGCCATTTCTCTGAGTGTCTTCTACTCAAAGCCTCATCGTATATAACTGGATCATCATCCTCTATGATGCGTACCTCATCATCATCCTCTATGATGAATCCATACCTTCCAGGTATCTTCGGTACTCTTTCAGATTTACGATTCGGTTGTGGTACAATAGGTCTATCTACAGGTTCCTCGGTTCGACTTAAAGTGCTTTGTGGTTCTTGAACTCCTTTAAGATCTATTACCCTCCCACTAGCTCCTTCAATGATAAACACCTTTATCTAAGAAGGTAGCGTGTAGGATTATAGTAATAATGCCCTAAACTTTCTTTAGGATATCCCACAAGTCTGCACTTGTCAGATTTTGTCACGAACTTATCTTTGAAACCTTTTCACATAAGTTGGACAACCCCTTATCTTAACATATTTAAGAGTAGGAATCCTTCCTATCCATAACCTTTATGGAGTCTTGTGCTCGGATTTTTGAGGTTACCTTATTTTTGTAGATATGCAGCCGTTTCTAGGGCATAACCCCAGATGGATACTAGAATATCGGTAAAAAATTATTATGGACTGCACCATATCCCACAAGGTATAATTTCTCCTTTTAGATACACCAATCAATTATTGCGTATCAGGAGGTGTCCATTATGAGAAAATACCATTTTGAAATGATCTAGAAACTCATTGCACAAGTATTTTTTCCTCGATCTGATCAAAGAATCTTAATACTTTGTCAATATGTTTCACTTCTGAATTCTTTGAACATTTCAAATGATTCAGACTTGTATTTTATCAAATACACACATTCAACTCTTTGAATGACCATCTTCTTTTCTTTTATTAGTTTATTCAATTTGCAAAATATTTTCATGTAAGTCAAGTATACAAAGTCTATCAAGTATTCTTCCAGTTTCAAACAAAACATTATCATTATAAATAGAACAACAATTGTTCTTAAATATAATACCAGAACCTTCCTTGTCCAACAACGAAAGTTCTAATGTTTCTAATGAGAACTGAAACATAATAACAACTTATTAACTTAATAGACTTGCCCGTAGGCAATGCTAAACTATAAGTTCCTATGGTTAATGCAGCAACCTTTGCTCCATTCCCACACATAAGATTACTTACTCTTTGTTTAGCTTTCTACTTCTGCTTAGTCTCTGCATTGGATTGCATACGTGAGAACTACAACCGGTATCCAATACCCAAGTAGAACCTTGACTTACAGAAAGATTTATTTTTAATCATGAACAAACCTGTATCTATAACCGAAGCTTCACTAAGCTTCTTCTGGTTAGCCTCTGTAAGATTCTCCTTACAGTTTTCTTTCTAGTATCTAGGCTTATTGCAGTGGAAGCAAACTCCATTGCTATCTATATCAGTCTTATTCTTATTGTCCTTTATTTTTGCCTTTCCATTTACCTTCTTTGAATTGTTCTTCTTTTAAGAAGATCCTTTGGCCCTCTTCCACTTCCTGGAAGAATCATCTACCAGTAAGACTTGGTCTTTCTTGGTTGGAAAGTGACTCTTTATAGTTTTTAACATGTTTAAGCAACTCAGGCAGGCTGACATATAGCTTGTTCATGTGAAATTTCACAACAATTTGTGAGAAAGAGTCCGGAAGTGATTGCAAGATCAAATCTTGGATCAACTCTCCATCCATTAAAACCCAGTTGTCCCAATTGTTCAATCAGATTGATCATTTTAGGACATATATTTGTACTGTAGTGCCATCGGTCATTCTAGATCGGAAAAGCTCCTTAGATATTTGATATCTAATAGTCCTACTTTCCTCACCCTTGAACTCTTTGAAGGTGCAGGAGTATAGTAGGAGCATCCATAGTTTCATGCTGACGGGGAAGCTCGTTACTCATGGATACGAGCATGATGCATTGAGCCAACTGTGCATCATCTTGCCATTTTCTAAAAGTAGCAATCTCTTCCTCTGAGGCATTGTCTGCAACCATTGCAGGGATAGACATATTAAGGACATAAGATAACTTTTCAGCCTTGAGAACTATTCTCAAATTCTTTAACCAGTCCTTTTAATTTGGTCCGGTTAATTAGCATCTAATATATTCTGCAGTGATAGTAAACTAGACATTATAAAATTCTGTAAATAAATTTGTAATTTAACAATATTTTAGCATACATTCATTTCTTAATTAATTACCAAAATAAATTAGGTCTTTATTTTAAATTGGTACCTCACTATTTTCATCAAACTATATTACCCTCAATATATATGGTTCGACAATTCTAATTAAAGATTTGCTAGTGAGAATAAGGATCACATTTCAAATGTATATAACCTTGTGTGTGCACAACAAACTATATATAAATAAATAGGTAGAAAACTATTGTCAATTACATTACTATGTAACTCCTTGTATTTTGCCTCTTAGATTATAATGGTCAAGTGTGTGCACATCCGAACTAAAATAATCTAAGTTAAGTCCAACCTAACACTTCCATATATGTGAAGAGAAAAAGACCGCCCTTGTGTATGCACAACAAAGCAGTAATGTTCAATTCCTTAATAAGCATCAAATGTGATAAAACAACATCTTAAATATTTAATACTCGCCTTGTGTGTGCACAACAAACTCATATTAAATATTTAATACTCTATTGTTTTATCATGCTAGAAGGCGACGATCGATATTCCTAATATCTTTGAACGCTTAGGACTTAATATAATTTCTTTGAAGGGTTTGTTATTATTAGTCTCATCTTGTTTAGCGCGCATGCACATATATATATAAAATACGCGTCCTATTATTTAACATGCGAAGCATGTTGTATAATATATAATATATACATAGTAAGCATGCACATATAGAATACTATATTCTATCCGAATTTTGATTATGGACTTTTATTCTAGTTTGGTTCACTAGAGCCACCAAGTGAACCAAAAGGTCAAACCTAGGGTGCAAGAACAAAATTTAAATATAACTATTACATTTAAACCCGGGCTCCATTACAAACGGGTCTTCAAGCGCTCCTTGCTCCTTTGTCTCCAATTCTTCAAGTAATTCTAACTAAACCTATTACATAAACTATTTACAATAAATAGAAACCTTGATCAGCAGTCAAGGGGAGGTACATAGGAGGAAGATAGAATTTACATCAAGAAAACTAGAGAAGACGAGGTACGCAGACCCCATTTATAAAAACCCATTCATTCAAGCATCCACTAAAATAAATCCAATCACACATTGGTCAGTAGTCCATAATCAATCCCTATTTATTATCATACATATCTCCATATGTATCAATAAATAACAGTCATCTCATGAATAATAAAACCATTCCATATATGCATTGATATCATTTAATGGGCAATTAAAAGTTTACTAGAAATCTAATTTTGAAACAAAAATAAACTCCTTTATTTTAATCAAAATTTAAATCATAATAAACTTATTTATTTTATTTTATCCAATTTTGAATAAAAAATAAACTCCTTTATTTTTTAATCAAATTTTAAATCAAAATAAACTCCTTTATTTTAATTAACATGGAAACCAATTTCAAGTTCAAAATAAACTCTTTTATTTTAACTTAAAATTGCTTGGAAAAATAAAATATGTTAAATCCTATTCCTTATCAAAATAAACATCTTTATTTTTAAGGAAACATGGAATCCTATTCCATATGTGAATAAACTCCTTTATTCTAGGAAACATGGAATCTTATTCCATATGTGAATAAACTCCTTTATTCTAGTTAACGTAGAATCCAACTCCAAGTTCAAATAAAACTTTTAATTTTAATTATATTCCAATTCAAAATAAACCTTTTATCTTAATTGAAAATAAATAAAATCAAAATAAAAAATTTTCAAAATCTACAGACCGGCGCGACCGCGCTCCAAAATGAACTAGGAGCGGCGCGGCCGCGCTGCACCCCCAGAAACGATTTCTGGGTTCGGGCGCGACCGCGCTCCAGAATGAACTGGAAGCGGCCGGCGCGGCCGCGCCGCGTAGCAGACTTCAAAATTTTATTATTTTTTTCGTTGGCCTGAAAATCGATCCAATCAAATACCCATACATACATGGAATCATAATAATCGATAATTAGCACAAGGTTAGGCTCTGATGCCACTGTTAGGTTTGTATATAGCGCGAACATGCAATCAAATTACATAAATAGTGCGGAAGCGCAATAAAACGGATTTTAAAATTTTTCATACAAACCATCACCATGATCATCCTTGTGATCAATTATCAATTAAACGAAAGAGATAAAGATATAGAATTATACCCTCGTGAATCAAAGCTTCCTCAGGTACAAGTTCACCTCCAATTCCTTCGCGTTCTCCTTGAATTCCACCGATTAAATTCCTTCCTTTGATCAACGTTAGTCACCCAAGTGTTTGGCCTTTAGAGGTGATCCACCAAGGAATAATAGTTGTTCAAGAAGATGGGTGTTGGCAAAACCCTAGTTTCTATCTCTATAGAAATTGCAAGTACTCTCTCTCTCTCTAATTCTTATGGAAGAGTGTGTAACTGTCTAACCTTAAATCATGATAAGACTTCTCTTATTTATAGATATAGGGAACCCTCCTAAACTATTTAGGATTAGGGTTTTTATTTTAATTAAACTCCTTTAATTAATTAAACTCCTAATCCAATTAGGAATTTATGAGAGTACTTTTATTAATTAATTCCCAAACCCTTTTAGGAATTAAATAATAATAATAGTAATAATAATAATAAGACTCCTCTTATTAATTTATATTTAATATTTCCAAAATATTAAATAATAAATATTAAGCTATTTAATTTATTCTATCTCCATAGATTAAATTAAATACACTTAACTTATTATTACGAGTATGCCATTTACTTCTTAAATAAATATTTTCCTTTTGCAGTGTGACCCTTTAGGTTCTCCATTTTAAACCGGTTGTGAATAAATCAATTAGAACAATTCTAATTTTATTTAAATAAATAAATTAAACTATTTAATTCATATAAATAAATAATATTTATTCTACAATAAGGGTAAGCCCCCTTAGCGATCAACGACTTTTCAGATAATATAGATTTCAACATTAATCACAAAAAACCCTTTCAGTGAATAGTTACCGTACAATTCAATCCTTCTACCATACAATGTCCCAATTAAATATAAGACATGGAATTACTGTCAAGTCTTATTTTATTTAATTATATGTATTTCGATTCTCAAATGCACAACTCTGATTAATGCAAATTAGAAACTCCTTTCTAATTTCATTCTGCTTTGGCCAAAGACTTCTGAGTCGTCATTTATCGAATCACATAAGACATTCTCTCCTTTTACTAGAAATGTTAGATTCTTTGTTGATCATTCACCTATCTCCATGTATAACTTATTATACCCAATCATACCCTTTGATATACCCTAAAGGTCTTAAGGGACATGTCAAAGTATAACTCATCATACACAAGATACTATGATGATCTCAAGTCCAAGGATCACTTGTACTACTATCACTAGAGGAATTCCTATTGACAGGCGAGTAAAACTCCATTAGGTATTCCTTAGCGAGCCACGTTCAGTGAACTTATTCTCTAATAAGCACCTACATACTTGCTTTAGTGTCTCCACACAAATGATTATGAGATCAATCATCCTCTTCATAAGAGCAAGCAACGTATGTACTAATCTATCCGGATTCACTAATCCCATTTTTAGTAATCCATCGATTAGGAACGATTTTAGTTTGTGAGCTATCTTGAATTTAGATCTCATTAGCATGATCACCATCATGATTCTAAAAAACATTGCTCAAAACTATGGGTTTATCACATTTAATATAACAGCACAATGTAGATAAAGTAAAATGCCTTTAATAACCGAATAAGATTATAAAGTATATGCTACATCATATCAAATATGATCGGCTTATGTGCATACTACTTTCATGCATGTGGTCATATGGATCTCCAGTGTCGTCATAGGTCTTCAACGAGGGCACCTTCTTTGAATTGTCGGCCTGTACTCGTTTTATTTTCGGAGTAAAAGGTGACTTGGCATTGTTCGGCAGTTCCCTTGTCTGATCGGACGCTGCCAGCCTCTACTCCACTTCTTCCAGTCTTCTTGCATGGGCATCGGTCCCGTCCTCACGGGGAGCCGACTCGAGTCTGTCCGTTGTATTGTCCGGAGAATTCAACCTCCTTCTGTGCCCCGATCTCCCTCCTTCCAAAGAATTATCCCTGGAGCGGCTCTGACGCCTGCCCCGGTCTGGTGTGTGGCTCTTCGGCCTGCTTTTGTCCTGCGAGCGGCTTCAATGCCTCTTGCGGATAGGGGAACAGCTTATTGGCCTGCTCAAATCTTGCGAGGGGCTTCGATGCCTGTTGCGGAGTGGGGAGCGGCTCCTGGACCTGCTCCGGTCTTGCGAACGGCTTTGGTGCCTGCTGCGGATTGGAGAGCGGCTTTTTAGCCTGCTTCTATCATATTGAGAATCGTTCGAACGGTGTGTCCTAGATCGGTTCCCCGACGATCCTTCTCGACGCCGATAGTGACTGGAGGAAACCTTTTCTCCATCTAGCAGCGACGCCAATTGCTTATCCAATTTTATCTGCTGAAGATGTAGGGCCTCCATTGCGTCTTTGTTCTGCTGCATCTTTCTGGCCAGGATCCTCTCCTTTTTATCCCGACCCTGATCTGGCCTAGAGTTCTGGTCCTCGGCACAGCTTTCATGGCCCGTTGTTCTCCATGTGGTCGAGAATAATTTTCTTCTCATAATTACTGTTCGAGGATCGGTTAGGCCCACTGACTGGCTTTGGGGGCCTAACCTATCCGAGATGCTCTTTGATGGTCCCAGCCTATCATTGACCGAGCCTCTGGGTTGAGAAAGGCTGGCTGTTAATTTGTTTCGTGTCGACGTCGTCTTTGCCTTGCTGGACACCATTATTTTTGATCAAAAAGTACTGAGTGATTGAAAATTATCAAGCACTAAGGCCCTCCTTCTAGCGTCAAATTCTGACCGCTCGCCAAACCATCAAATAACGAGCCGAAAAGACATTTAACAGTGGAGAATTTATAATTGTCTTAGTGCTTGTTAATATGGAATAAAATAACTACATATGGAAATAAAATAATAATACCCGAATTTTACGTGAAAACCCAATAAGAAAAAAACTACGGAGAAAGATCCTAGAAATTCACATAATAATAAAGAAAATATAAGCTCTCAACAGAGAAATAAACTATTTATTTTCTCCTTATACCCTCACTTTTGATATTACTCTTACCGAATATTTCTAACTCCTTGCTATTTTCTATTTGCTATTTAGAATACTGCAAGATGGTGTGTTTCAATTCGGAGCAAATGAGTTCCTTTTATGGTAAAAATTTAGCACACAAGCAAGGAAAATCGTGAAGGAATTAGCAGATGGATTTTGACCTTTAGTGGTTAAATGGAATAAATGTGAATCACCTTTGGTAGCTAAATGGAATAAGTGTGAATCATGCTCCAACAGTATACTAGGTCTCTTGCAAAATAAGAGGTTCTAGGTTCTCAATCTTTAGTAGTGTCCAAGGTAGGGTGTGTATGTTTAATTCAGTCTAAATTAATAAAAAAAATAGTTTATTTTTAGGATTATTTTTTTATATCTCAACACTCTTATATAGAATTTTTTCTGATATTTGACATATTTGTTATGTACTCTAATTCCAATTATACTAATCAATTCTATGGGAACAAACGCATTGCAATTGTATACTTGATTGATGTGTGTGTGTGTGTGTATATATATATATATATATATCTGATACCAAGAAGGCGGAAGCAGAAACTTTGAAAGGACTAGCAATAACGACTGAGTTTTTAACCGGAATTTGGATTGTTTCTAGAGGCGGCAGGACCGAAGACACTTTGGAGTTATCTCCGATAATCCACGAATTTCTAGTTAACACATTACAGTTTCCGAAATAGTTATTATACCACTGGTAAAATGAAATATTAATTTGCTCTTTAATTAAGAATTTTTTCCATTTATTTATTACCTTATCTCTTTCATTTTCAGGATGATTTTTCCTAAATTTGTGTCGTTCACTTTGATTTTCTTTTGAATTAAAGTCAGCAACAAGGGAAGACCAGTTTATTTTAAATTCCTTATTGATTACTAGTAACTGATGATCAATATTATGGGTCTCAAAATCTGATTGAGTAGGAGACATAACTTGTTCAGGAACATAGGTTGGTTGACTAGTCTGACCTTCTTGATAAATTCCTTTTATTTTAAAATCAGTTTTAGGAAAATCAAGATTTGAAATTTCACTAGGAATGTTAGAACAACTGTTCCTAGATCTGGGAATTAAAGATGGTGATGAGGAACTCTCAACATCTTCAATAATTAAAGGTCTTCTAGTACGTTCAAAACTTATGTTTACCGTACCATCAGAAAATTGTCGAACGTTTTCAATGTTTAGAAAATTATTTGAAATTGGTTTTTGTGGAACCTCTGTTGAGAGAGACCAATGACTTGGCAGGGTTATATCCTTCCAATGAATTGTTCTTGGAACTTGGATATTAGCATCCCTAGTACTACTCTGAATTAAGACTGTGTGATCTTTAGGACTCCTATTTAATGCATGTACATTTAAATTAGTCTTAATCGTTTTGTAATAAACTCGATAAATTAAGGCTAATGGTTGAGAACCTTCCATCATAAAAGTGTTCTCTCCTGCAGTTTTTATATTTAATATTAACGCATGAATTAAGTTTGGATCACTTAGGCTTAAGGTGAGATCTGGAAAGCAATTGAAATGGATTGGACCATTATGCAAACTAGATTCGACAACACCAATGATGCTTGGGAAATATCTAAGAAACCTAGCATCTCTTAAGCATAAGTAAATACTTGAATTTACTCCTTTAATATTTAAAGGTTTAACTGCAACTTGGACTAAACCTACATGTATGAAATTGTAACCCCTTTTTCTTTGTCTGATAATCATATCAGAAGAAAACAGATGACAAGTTTCATGTTCTTTATTAATAGAATAAACATTTTCAATAGTTTTAACATTATAGTCAACTTTGAAATTATCAGCAAACGATGACTGGTAAATTTCTCTTGGAGATATCCTAGGGATATTCCAATTGTGAAAAGATTGACTAATGTCCTCATAACTTTTTTCTTCACTGTTGACTGTGTTGCTAACTGGGGGTATCGGCGGTATTGCCGGCGGGGGTAAACTACTGTCCTACGGCTGGTTGTTGAATTGGATCTGAACAATCTATTCATCTTGATTCTATAATCCCTCTAAATCTAACTAGTTTTATTCATCCATTCAAACATTCTTACACGACAAGGCCACGTACCCTAGTCCTATAGTCAAACGCCATACTCTGCCCTTCCTGGGACTTACACCGGCTACACTGACCTACCCGGACAAGAATGGACCATATATAAGAAGATGACTTCTGAATAAAATAGCAAGATAAGGTAGAAGATAGAATCAAAAGAATAAATAACTTCAGACTCAATGCAGATACTCACAGCAACTAGTTACACAACTACAAACAACTTGGCTCTGATACCAAGAAGGCGGAAGCAGAAACTAAAAAAGGTGGTGTTTATCAGAATCATACAACAACTTAGTAGGGTGCAGTGAAGTATAGCAGTGATATGCAGATATAAAAGTAACAATTTTATAACTTAAAACTTGAGATTTTATTTATAATAAAATTACAAGAACAGGTAGGGAGATGTACAAAACTACAATGTACAAGACTCAGAATATAACTAAGGCTTACAAGTTAAGGGTTTAGACGGAGGAGAGAAGGAGAGAATAAGAGGTACTTAACCAATCTGATTGTAAATGAAAACTGAGCCTTCCTTTTACAGAATAAGGAGAGACTGTTACAATTTCTAACTATTACAACTTTTGAGTAAATTAACAGTAAAAGTACAGGTTACTATTCATGAACAGTGACTTTTTTCACTATTCATCACGAGAATGGCCGACACTGCACTGTTGTAACTTTGCTTTCGGTGGAAAAGCTGAGTGATTCCTGACTTGAGTGAGGCATGCCTGTCTGGTAGTGTTAGCACGCCTGATTAACTGGATGACTTATTGCTTGGTGGGTCCTGCTCTATTGGGAGCATGCTGGTGACTCACGCGAATGGGTCCTGAGCATCTTGGAGGTTGACGGTGAACTGCTCATCATCTTTATTAACTGAGTTGGATGAACTAGCTGAGGCTTCTTCTTGGAGTATTTCTGTTCTCCGATGAAGAGCTTGAGCGATTAACTTGAGCTCTGCTGCTGCCGAACAGTTCTGGATATCTGAAACATCAAATAAACCTGATCCTGCTGTAACTTCTTTGGTTTTACTAGATGATCCTTTTGTTGGAATGGATCGTACTGGAGTAATTGGTTTAACTGGGAATTCTTTAAGAACGTAACCAATAATTTTGCTGACGTCAATCTTGTCCCACCATTTGATGAAGAACATTCTGACTACGGTAGGGACTGAACAAATACTGGTTGTTGCTGGGGGGGGCTGGATTAATATCTGACTTGAACTCAATTTCAATTGTAGGGGTATGAATTTCATATTGCCACTTAAGAATCCATGGAACTTTATATTTGCTGACAAATTGAAGTGTAATTGGAACACTATCAAATTGCGGATTATGAGGGCATTTACAACTAAAATGAGTGACTGCATTTTCTAACTCTTGCGGGAAAATTTCTAAGTCTGATCCATGTCTGGACCACCATCGGTTGAACCAAACTGGGAAATGAGACTTAAATTTTTGATCAAATTGAACGAACCATGAGTGTCCAAACGATTGGGTCTGGTATAGGAAGATATTATCCCATGCTTCAATATAATCATAGTAATTAAACTGAAGATCTTGATTATCTAACTGTTTAAGATCAGAGGGGTGGTTTCCCCAATCTGCCATTATAATTATTTGTTTAATGTATAAGGAATGGTAGATTGCTTTTGAACTGTCATTCCTATCATAGATAGGTTTGATGAAAACTGATTCAGTTTGAACTAGAATATCTTTGTAATAAGCAAGATTTTTGAAGGTGGGCCATTGGAAGGAAGTGCCAACCGGGGGGAAAGAATTGGGCGGCAAGTCTAACTGGGTCTTCTTTAAACTTCATATGAGGCTCAATATGGAATAGGTTTTGTTGTGAAATAGGAATATAAGGTGAATTTTGACTAGTATTGGGCCTTGGGTTAACTGTTTGAACACAACCAAACGGATCAACTGGTTTGGGTTGACTTGCAAGGACTGAGTTGTATGGTTTAGGGATTGTCCCTAAAACCTGAAATTTGCTAACTAAAGGGGTCGTGGAACTTGGGTTAACTGGGAAAGGAACCATGGCTCCTTTGTGTTGTCTTTGAACTAGTTGGGCCAGCTTGACTGGTCCTTTGTTTTCCACTACTCCTGACACTCATTTGGGCTGACCTGATTCAATAAACTCTCGAGTTAGAAAGTCTGGAATGGAATTGTCCTCACCTTTAATATATTCAATATCAAATTCAAAAATGCTGAGTAAAGATTGCCATCTGGCGAAAACATGTTTAGAAGCTATATTTTCAACATCCTTTTCTAAAATATATTTTGCCGATTTACAATCAATCCTGACTAAAAACTTTTGGTTTAAAACATCGCTTTGAAATTTATTTATGCATTTTACCAAAGATAAAATTTCCTTTTTAATAGTATTGTATTTAACTTGTGTATCATTCCAAACACCAGAGTGAAATCGGACAATTTGCTCTTTGGAGGTAGGAGTGAGTTTTTGTTTGAGAATCCCTCCAAAGCCTATTTCAGAAGCGTCCGTTTCAATGATTTTGAATGCATTTTCATTTGAGATACCAAGACAGGGCAATGTCTTGACATATTTTTTAACTTGCTGAACCACTGAGGTATGGACCTTAGTCCATGGAGGGGGATTTTCTTTTAATCGTTGAAACAAGGGTTGACAGATTTTTCTAAGATCTTTGACGAATTCTCCAATATAGTTGAGAGAACCTAAAAACCTTTGAAGTTGAGTTTTGTTAGTAATTTCGTCTGGGAATTTATCTGCAAACTTGATGGCTCTATCGATGGGGGTGATAAGGCCATGATAAATGTTATGACCAAGAAATCTAACTTTTGACTGAAAAATATCACACTTGGTTGGCGAAAGAACCAAACCATTGACTTTAATTGCTTTGAAGAAGGCATCTAAATGCTTATGATGTTCTTCAATTGTCTTTGAGAAAACAAGAATATCATCGATGTAAACAATGATGAACTGACTGTAAGGAGTTAAAATAGTGTTAAGAATATTTTTTCTTCACTGTTGACTGTGTTGCTAACTGGGGGTATCGGCGGTATTGCCGGCGGGGTAACTACTGTCCTACGGCTGGTTGTTGAATTGGATCTGAACAATCTATTCATCTTGATTCTATAATCCCTCTAAATCTAACTAGTTTTATTCATCCATAAGAAGGCGGAAGCAGAAACTAAAAAAGGTGGTGTTTATCAGAATCATACAACAACTTAGTAGGGTGCAGTGAAGTATAGCAGTGATGTGTAGAAATCATGCAGATATAAAAGTAACAATTTTATAACTTAAAACTTGAGATTTTATTTATAATAAAATTACAAGAACAGGTAGGGAGATGTACAAAACTACAATGTACAAGACTCAGAATATAACTAAGGCTTACAAGTTAAGGGTTTAGACGGAGGAGAGAAGGAGAGAATAAGAGGTACTTAACCAATCTGATTGTAAATGAAAACTGAGCCTTCCTTTTACAGAATAAGGAGAGACTGTTACAATTTCTAACTATTACAACTTTTGAGTAAATTAACAGTAAAAGTACAGGTTACTATTCATGAACAGTGACTTTTTTCACTATTCATCACGAGAATGGCCGACACTGCACTGTTGTAACTTTGCTTTCGGTGGAAAAGCTGAGTGATTCCTGACTTGAGTGAGGCATGCCTGTCTGGTAGTGTTAGCACGCCTGATTAACTGGATGACTTATTGCTTGGTGGGTCCTGCTCTATTGGGAGCATGCTGGTGACTCACGCGAATGGGTCCTGAGCATCTTGGAGGTTGACGGTGAACTGCTCATCATCTTTATTAACTGAGTTGGATGAACTAGCTGAGGCTTCTTCTTGGAGTATTTCTGTTCTCCGATGAAGAGCTTGAGCGATTAACTTGAGCTCTGCTGCCGAACAGTTCTGGATATCTGAAACATCAAATAAACCTGATCCTGCTGTAACTTCTTTGGTTTTACTAGATGATCCTTTTGTTGGAATGGATCGTACTGGAGTAATTGGTTTAACTGGGAATTCTTTAAGAACGTAACCAATAATTTTGCTGACGTCAATCTTGTCCCACCATTTGATGAAGAACATTCTGACTACGGTAGGGACTGAACAAATACTGGTTGTTGCTGGGGCTGGATTAATATCTGACTTGAACTCAATTTCAATTGTAGGGGTATGAATTTCATATTGCCACTTAAGAATCCATGGAACTTTATATTTGCTGACAAATTGAAGTGTAATTGGAACACTATCAAATTGCGGATTATGAGGGCATTTACAACTAAAATGAGTGACTGCATTTTCTAACTCTTGCGGGAAAATTTCTAAGTCTGATCCATGTCTGGACCACCATCGGTTGAACCAAACTGGGAAATGAGACTTAAATTTTTGATCAAATTGAACGAACCATGAGTGTCCAAACGATTGGGTCTGGTATAGGAAGATATTATCCCATGCTTCAATATAATCATAGTAATTAAACTGAAGATCTTGATTATCTAACTGTTTAAGATCAGAGGGGTGGTTTCCCCAATCTGCCATTATAATTATTTGTTTAATGTATAAGGAATGGTAGATTGCTTTTGAACTGTCATTCCTATCATAGATAGGTTTGATGAAAACTGATTCAGTTTGAACTAGAATATCTTTGTAATAAGCAAGATTTTTGAAGGTGGCCATTGGAAGGAAGTGCCAACCGGGGGGAAAGAATTGGGCGGCAAGTCTAACTGGGTCTTCTTTAAACTTCATATGAGGCTCAATATGGAATAGGTTTTGTTGTGAAATAGGAATATAAGGTGAATTTTGACTAGTATTGGGCCTTGGGTTAACTGTTTGAACACAACCAAACGGATCAACTGGTTTGGGTTGACTTGCAAGGACTGAGTTGTATGGTTTAGGGATTGTCCCTAAAACCTGAAATTTGCTAACTAAAGGGGTCGTGGAACTTGGGTTAACTGGGAAAGGAACCATGGCTCCTTTGTGTTGTCTTGAACTAGTTGGGCCAGCTTGACTGGTCCTTTGTTTTCCACTACTCCTGACACTCATTTGGGCTGACCTGATTCAATAAACTCTCGAGTTAGAAAGTCTGGAATGGAATTGTCCTCACCTTTAATATATTCAATATCAAATTCAAAAATGCTGAGTAAAGATTGCCATCTGGCGAAAACATGTTTAGAAGCTATATTTTCAACATCCTTTTCTAAAATATATTTTGCCGATTTACAATCAATCCTGACTAAAAACTTTTGGTTTAAAACATCGCTTTGAAATTTATTTATGCATTTTACCAAAGATAAAATTTCCTTTTTAATAGTACTGTATTTAACTTGTGTATCATTCCAAACACCAGAGTGAAATCGGACAATTTGCTCTTTGGAGGTAGGAGTGAGTTTTTGTTTGAGAATCCCTCCAAAGCCTATTTCAGAAGCGTCCGTTTCAATGATTTTGAATGCATTTTCATTTGAGATACCAAGACAGGGCAATGTCTTGACATATTTTTTAACTTGCTGAACCACTGAGGTATGGACCTTAGTCCATGGAGGGGGATTTTCTTTTAATCGTTGAAACAAGGGTTGACAGATTTTTCTAAGATCTTTGACGAATTCTCCAATATAGTTGAGAGAACCTAAAAACCTTTGAAGTTGAGTTTTGTTAGTAATTTCGTCTGGGAATTTATCTGCAAACTTGATGGCTCTATCGATGGGGGTGATAAGGCCATGATAAATGTTATGACCAAGAAATCTAACTTTTGACTGAAAAATATCACACTTGGTTGGCGAAAGAACCAAACCATTGACTTTAATTGCTTTGAAGAAGGCATCTAAATGCTTATGATGTTCTTCAATTGTCTTTGAGAAAACAAGAATATCATCGATGTAAACAATGATGAACTGACTGTAAGGAGTTAAAATAGTGTTAAGAATATTTTGAAATTCACTGGGGGCATTCTTTAGTCCAAAGGCTTGTACGTTCCATTCATAATGTCCGAAAAGGAGTGGTAAATGCTGTCTTATACCTATCCCTTTCATCAATTTGCACTTGCCAGTATCCTGACTTAAGGTCGAATTTACTAAAAATGGTGGAATGACTTAACCTAGCAATAAGGTCCTTCTTAATGGGTAATGGATACCTAATCCATTCTAGTACCTTATTGAGTGGTTTGTAATTAATAACTAACCGTGGGGCACCTCTTTCCTTTTCTGCTTCATTATTGACATAAAAGGCTGGACAAGACCAAGGTGATTTACTAGGCCTAATGAGACCTTTCTTAAGTAACTCTTTAATTTCAACTTTACAAAGTTCCATTTGTTCATGATTCATCTGTATGGGCCTAGCCTTGGTAGGAATAAGATGTTCCCTAAATTCCTTTGCATATGGAAGCCTAACAGTATGGACTTTTCTATGCCAAAAGGCATTGGGCCGATCTGAGCAAAGTTCCTTTGTAATATAACTCATTTTCTCTTTAATTTTTTGTTGAACAATATCTCTAGTTAATTGTTCATCAATTTGTTTGTACCTAATTTCATTTTTTAAGAATTTTAACTGAGATTTTTTATAGTTTAAGATATTCAAGTTTTTTGAAATTGCATCATCTTGAATCATTCTTAAGTCTCTTTCTTTAGGGTTAAGAATAAACCTAAACGTGATTTCTTCACCTAGGTGTCTAGTGGTTAACCCGGCAGATGTAGTGACAAATGGATATAACAAATAGATAAATGGTAAACCCAAAATTATCTTATCTGTCATGTTTCTAATTAAAACAAAGGATGTTTTAAAGCACACTTTGTCTTGACAAATATGGGCTTTGGATAACTTATACTTGATGTCCATTTGACTACCATTTGCTGAATTAAGTCTTTCACTAGTCTTTTCATAATATTGAGTAGGAATAAGGCCTTCTTGAATACAATTTAAATCAGCACCTGTGTCTACTAATGCTGGTAATTCAATTATGAAGTCCTTATTAATAACTAAATTGATGTTAATATACCATTTCTGAATAGTAACATCCTTAATTCTTTGAAGACAATTATCTATTGAGACAATAGATTCTTCAGCATGTTCTTTATTGCTTAACAACTCATGATCCTCATCTTCTGAGGAATCATTAACTAAAAGAGGCTGCTCAATTGTAGATTCTTTGATTGCCTTTATTTCTTCTTGTAACTTAGGGATTTCTGATTTAATTTTAGAAATTTCTTTTTTAAGTTTATTAACTTCCAGATTTAAGTCCGCAACTGTAACTACTTTGATAGGGGTTTTAAATCTATCAAGAGTTTTGTTAAGACTGAAAATTGGTTTATCTTGGCTTTTCTTTAACTTATTATCTGAAGTTGTATCTTTGACCAAAAGTTTTTTCAATTTATCCATATACTGAGTTTTTAACTCAGGGTCATTTATTTTGCTTATTAGGTCGATTAACAAAGACTGTTCTTCTTCTTCCTTCGTTAATACATTAACTGTCTTGACACAACAACTGTTTGTACAATCTTCCGTGCACAAGGTGACCTCATTATCACTATTACTATCCGATTTATTGCCACTACTAGAATTGTTTGATTGAATATCAGAATAATT
This sequence comes from Aralia elata, assembly GCA_034770075.1. Classification (NCBI taxonomy): domain Eukaryota; kingdom Viridiplantae; phylum Streptophyta; class Magnoliopsida; order Apiales; family Araliaceae; genus Aralia; species Aralia elata. Next base: position 26,042,545 of record CM068381.1, read on the forward strand.
GCCATCACTAACCTGATTTCCAATTCTAAATAATTCTAGGATTTGCTCACAATCTTCCACTGAAATATTCAATTGATTTAATTTCTTTTTAACTCTGCATTCATTTTTATAATGTCCCTTCTGCCCACAATTGTGGCACACAATTTTACTTTTGTCAAACTTCTTATTACTAGATTTATGAGAATTTCGACTGCGACTTGATTTAGATTTTGAATAATACTCATCTTTAGACTTTTGTTGACTAGAATCTCGTTTTTTATGAGATTTGTGATGTCGTTTGTGGTTGTCTGGATGACTATGCCTGGATTTATGCTTTCTTCTAGATGGAGCGATTGAAGGCAAACCATATTGTTCACAAAATGTGCCTAATTCATATTTGGCCTTTTTCTTATCCTTTCGTGCTTGACGAGCAATTTTGAAGTCAATGCACATTTTTGACCCTTGCTTTGTTATTATGCTAACTAATTCACCATAAGTTAGGTTATCATAGTCTATGTAACCTAGATCTTTGCTTAATTGCTCTCTGATTTTATGGGCAAATAAATTAGGAAGACCATTAACAAACTTTTCTTTCCAGTATGATTGATTGCTATCTGCTCTCATCATAACTCTGGAAATAAAGACTTCTTTGTACCATCTAAAATCACTTAAAGTGGGACATGAGAGATTACTGAGTTGATCATGTATTCTCTCTGTTATGTTACTAGGAGTACCAATAAAATGTTTGATGATTGTAAATATTAAGGTATTTACTCCATCAGGGATTCCAGTTGTCATCCCTTCAGCTAATACTGGGAAACCCTCAGCATCAACTTGAACTGCGTAAACTATGGCATTTCTAGATTCGTCAGTGAGATGCTTTTCCCACCAATATCTAAGAGTTCCGGTAAATCCACTGACGATTAACTCAACTATTTCTGGTTGGGTTAAACTATCATACGATGTCATGTAACTATTAGCAACCATTGACAAATGACTTAGTTTGTTTAGGACTTCTTGCTCATTTAAACCGTCAATATTCCATTCATAAAGCTTGTTTGAGGAAACTGAAAATTGATTATTTAAATTCCTATCTTCGAATTGTAAGTCAATCGGAGTGGGCCTTGATTGCCAATTTCCTTTTGAGTCAAACGTGACTTTCTTAACTTCATTTAATTCTGGCAAAGAATCAGAATCTATGAGGTCATCCTCTGATTCACTAGCTGAAACCTCACTGTTAATAACTTGATCAATAACAGTAAGCGTTTTACTAGATTCTGCCGTGTTTAGTTTTTTAAAAAGCTTATCTAATGTTTGCGAAATTTCTTTGTCCGTTTTAGGCAATCCCAAGCCATCACGGCTTTCGGGAAGTTTTAATAAAGGCTGCTCATTTTTAGCATCTGGCTTTTTAATGACCTTTTCTTCAAATTTTTCTTCAATTTTTTCTAACTGTTTACCTATAGTTGATAGACACTGGTTAGTAAAATTATTTTGTTCAATTATTTTCTTATCATCTTTATTGCCATCTGAAACTTTGAAAGGACTAGCAATAACGACTGAGTTTTTAACCGGAATTTGGATTGTTTCTAGAGGCGGCAGGACCGAAGACACTTTGGAGTTATCTCCGATAATCCACGAATTTCTAGTTAACACATTACAGTTTCCGAAATAGTTATTATACCACTGGTAAAATGAAATATTAATTTGCTCTTTAATTAAGAATTTTTTCCATTTATTTATTACCTTATCTCTTTCATTTTCAGGATGATTTTTCCTAAATTTGTGTCGTTCACTTTGATTTTCTTTTGAATTAAAGTCAGCAACAAGGGAAGACCAGTTTATTTTAAATTCCTTATTGATTACTAGTAACTGATGATCAATATTATGGGTCTCAAAATCTGATTGAGTAGGAGACATAACTTGTTCAGGAACATAGGTTGGTTGACTAGTCTGACCTTCTTGATAAATTCCTTTTATTTTAAAATCAGTTTTAGGAAAATCAAGATTTGAAATTTCACTAGGAATGTTAGAACAACTGTTCCTAGATCTGGGAATTAAAGATGGTGATGAGGAACTCTCAACATCTTCAATAATTAAAGGTCTTCTAGTACGTTCAAAACTTATGTTTACCGTACCATCAGAAAATTGTCGAACGTTTTCAATGTTTAGAAAATTATTTGAAATTGGTTTTTGTGGAACTAGTTGCTGTGAGTTTCTGCATTGAGTCTGAAGTTATTTATTCTTTTGATTCTATCTTCTACCTTATCTTGCTATTTTATTCAGAAGTCATCTTCTTATATATGGTCCATTCTTGTCCGGGTAGGTCAGTGTAGCCGGTGTAAGTCCCAGGAAGGGCAGAGTGTGGCGTTTGACTATAGGACTAGGGTACGTGGCCTTGTCGTGTAAGAATGTTTGAATGGATGAATAAAACTAGTTAGATTTAGAGGGATTATAGAATCAAGATGAATAGATTGTTCAGATCCAATTCAACAACCAGCCGTAGGACAGTAGTTACCCCGCCGGCAATACCGCCGATACCCCCAGTTAGCAACACAGTCAACAGTGAAGAAAAAAGTTATGAGGACATTAGTCAATCTTTTCACAATTGGAATATCCCTAGGATATCTCCAAGAGAAATTTACCAGTCATCGTTTGCTGATAATTTCAAAGTTGACTATAATGTTAAAACTATTGAAAATGTTTATTCTATTAATAAAGAACATGAAACTTGTCATCTGTTTTCTTCTGATATGATTATCAGACAAAGAAAAAGGGGTTACAATTTCATACATGTAGGTTTAGTCCAAGTTGCAGTTAAACCTTTAAATATTAAAGGAGTAAATTCAAGTATTTACTTATGCTTAAGAGATGCTAGGTTTCTTAGATATTTCCCAAGCATCATTGGTGTTGTCGAATCTAGTTTGCATAATGGTCCAATCCATTTCAATTGCTTTCCAGATCTCACCTTAAGCCTAAGTGATCCAAACTTAATTCATGCGTTAATATTAAATATAAAAACTGCAGGAGAGAACACTTTTATGATGGAAGGTTCTCAACCATTAGCCTTAATTTATCGAGTTTATTACAAAACGATTAAGACTAATTTAAATGTACATGCATTAAATAGGAGTCCTAAAGATCACACAGTCTTAATTCAGAGTAGTACTAGGGATGCTAATATCCAAGTTCCAAGAACAATTCATTGGAAGGATATAACCCTGCCAAGTCATTGGTCTCTCTCAACAGAGGTTCCACAAAAACCAATTTCAAATAATTTTCTAAACATTGAAAACGTTCGACAATTTTCTGATGGTACGGTAAACATAAGTTTTGAACGTACTAGAAGACCTTTAATTATTGAAGATGTTGAGAGTTCCTCATCACCATCTTTAATTCCCAGATCTAGGAACAGTTGTTCTAACATTCCTAGTGAAATTTCAAATCTTGATTTTCCTAAAACTGATTTTAAAATAAAAGGAATTTATCAAGAAGGTCAGACTAGTCAACCAACCTATGTTCCTGAACAAGTTATGTCTCCTACTCAATCAGATTTTGAGACCCATAATATTGATCATCAGTTACTAGTAATCAATAAGGAATTTAAAATAAATTGGTCTTCCCTTGTTGCTGACTTTAATTCAAAAGAAAATCAAAGTGAACGACACAAGTTTAGAAAAAATCATCCTGAAAATGAAAGAGATAAGGTAATAAATAAATGGAAAAAATTCTTAATTAAAGAGCAAATTAATATTTCATTTTACCAGTGGTATAATAACTATTTCGGAAACTGTAATGTGTTAACTAGAAATTCGTGGATTATCGGAGATAACTCCAAAGTGTCTTCGGTCCTGCCGCCTCTAGAAACAATCCAAATTCCGATTAAAAACTCAGTCGTTATTGCTAGTCCTTTCAAAGTTTCAGATGGCAATAAAGATGATAAGAAAATAATTGAACAAAATAATTTTACTAACCAGTGTCTATCAACTATAGGTAAACAGTTAGAAAAAATTGAAGAAAAATTTGAAGAAAAGGTCATTAAAAAGCCAGATGCTAAAAATGAGCAGCCTTTATTAAAACTTCCCGAAAGCCGTGATGGCTTGGGATTGCCTAAAACGGACAAAGAAATTTCGCAAACATTAGATAAGCTTTTTAAAAAACTAAACACGGCAGAATCTAGTAAAACGCTTACTGTTATTGATCAAGTTATTAACAGTGAGGTTTCAGCTAGTGAATCAGAGGATGACCTCATAGATTCTGATTCTTTGCCAGAATTAAATGAAGTTAAGAAAGTCATGTTTGACTCAAAAGGAAATTGGCAATCAAGGCCCACTCCGATTGACTTACAATTCGAAGATAGGAATTTAAATAATCAATTTTCAGTTTCCTCAAACAAGCTTTATGAATGGAATATTGACGGTTTAAATGAGCAAGAAGTCCTAAACAAACTAAGTCATTTGTCAATGGTTGCTAATAGTTACATGACATCGTATGATAGTTTAACCCAACCAGAAATAGTTGAGTTAATCGTCAGTGGATTTACCGGAACTCTTAGATATTGGTGGGAAAAGCATCTCACTGACGAATCTAGAAATGCCATAGTTTAACGCAGTTCAAGTTGATGCTGAGGGTTTCCCAGTATTAGCTGAAGGGATGACAACTGGAATCCCTGATGGAGTAAATACCTTAATATTTACAATCATCAAACATTTTATTGGTACTCCTAGTAACATAACAGAGAGAATACATGATCAACTCAGTAATCTCTCATGTCCCACTTTAAGTGATTTTAGATGGTACAAAGAAGTCTTTATTTCCAGAGTTATGATGAGAGCAGATAGCAATCAATCATACTGGAAAGAAAAGTTTGTTAATGGTCTTCCTAATTTATTTGCCCATAAAATCAGAGAGCAATTAAGCAAAGATCTAGGTTACATAGACTATGATAACCTAACTTATGGTGAATTAGTTAGCATAATAACAAAGCAAGGGTCAAAAAATGTGCATTGACTTCAAAATTGCTCGTCAAGCACGAAAAGGATAAGAAAAAGGCCAAATATGAATTAGGCACATTTTGTGAACAATATGGTTTGCCTTCAATCGCTCCATCTAGAAGAAAGCATAAATCCAGGCATAGTCATCCAGACAACCACAAACGACATCACAAATCTCATAAAAAACGAGATTCTAGTCAACAAAAGTCTAAAGATGAGTATTATTCAAAATCTAAATCAAGTCGCAGTCGAAATTCTCATAAATCTAGTAATAAGAAGTTTGACAAAAGTAAAATTGTGTGCCACAATTGTGGGCAGAAGGGACATTATAAAAATGAATGCAGAGTTAAAAAGAAATTAAATCAATTGAATATTTCAGTGGAAGATTGTGAGCAAATCCTAGAATTATTTAGAATTGGAAATCAGGTTAGTGATGGCAATTATTCTGATATTCAATCAAACAATTCTAGTAGTGGCAATAAATCGGATAGTAATAGTGATAATGAGGTCACCTTGTGCACGGAAGATTGTACAAACAGTTGCTGTGTCAAGACAGTTAATGTATTAACGAAGGAAGAAGAAGAACAGTCTTTGTTAATCGACCTAATAAGCAAAATAAATGACCCTGAGTTAAAAACTCAGTATATGGATAAATTGAAAAAACTTTTGGTCAAAGATACAACTTCAGATAATAAGTTAAAGAAAAGCCAAGATAAACCAATTTTCAGTCTTAACAAAACTCTTGATAGATTTAAAACCCCTATCAAAGTAGTTACAGTTGCGGACTTAAATCTGGAAGTTAATAAACTTAAAAAAGAAATTTCTAAAATTAAATCAGAAATCCCTAAGTTACAAGAAGAAATAAAGGCAATCAAAGAATCTACAATTGAGCAGCCTCTTTTAGTTAATGATTCCTCAGAAGATGAGGATCATGAGTTGTTAAGCAATAAAGAACATGCTGAAGAATCTATTGTCTCAATAGATAATTGTCTTCAAAGAATTAAGGATGTTACTATTCAGAAATGGTATATTAACATCAATTTAGTTATTAATAAGGACTTCATAATTGAATTACCAGCATTAGTAGACACAGGTGCTGATTTAAATTGTATTCAAGAAGGCCTTATTCCTACTCAATATTATGAAAAGACTAGTGAAAGACTTAATTCAGCAAATGGGTAGTCAAATGGACATCAAGTATAAGTTATCCAAAGCCCATATTTGTCAAGACAAAGTGTGCTTTAAAACATCCTTTGTTTTAATTAGAAACATGACAGATAAGATAATTTTGGGTTTACCATTTATCTATTTGTTATATCCATTTGTCACTACATCGGCCGGGTTAACCACTAGACACCTAGGTGAAGAAATCACGTTTAGGTTTATTCTTAACCCTAAAGAAAGAGACTTAAGAATGATTCAAGATGATGCAATTTCAAAAAACTTGAATATCTTAAACTGTAAAAAATCTCAGTTAAAATTCTTAAAAAATGAAATTAGGTACAAACAAATTGATGAACAATTAACTAGAGATATTGTTCAACAAAAAATTAAAGAGAAAATGAGTTATATTACAAAGGAACTTTGCTCAGATCGGCCCCAATGCCTTTTGGCATAGAAAAGTCCATACTGTTAGGCTTCCATATGCAAAGGAATTTAGGGAACATCTTATTCCTACCAAGGCTAGGCCCATACAGATGAATCATGAAACAAATGGAACTTTGTAAAGTTGAAATTAAAGAGTTACTTAAGAAAGGTCTCATTAGGCCTAGTAAATCACCTTGGTCTTGTCCAGCCTTTTATGTCAATAATGAAGCAGAAAAGGAAAGAGGTGCCCCACGGTTAGTTATTAATTACAAACCACTCAATAAGGTACTAGAATGGATTAGGTATCCATTACCCATTAAGAAGGACCTTATTGCTAGGTTAAGTCATTCCACCATTTTTAGTAAATTCGACCTTAAGTCAGGATACTGGCAAGTGCAAATTGATGAAAGGGATAGGTATAAGACAGCATTTACCACTCCTTTCGGACATTATGAATGGAACGTACAAGCCTTTGGACTAAAGAATGCCCCCAGTGAATTTCAAAATATTCTTAACACTATTTTAACTCCTTACAGTCAGTTCATCGTTGTTTACATCGATGATATTCTTGTTTTCTCAAAGACAATTGAAGAACATCATAAGCATTTAGATGCCTTCTTTAAAGCAATTAAAGTCAATGGTTTGGTTCTTTCGCCAACCAAGTGTGATATTTTTCAGTCAAAAGTTAGATTTCTTGGTCATAACATTTATCATGGCCTTATCACCCCCATCGATAGAGCCATCAAGTTTGCAGATAAATTCCCAGACGAAATTACTAACAAAACTCAACTTCAAAGGTTTTTAGGTTCTCTCAACTATATTGGAGAATTCGTCAAAGATCTTAGAAAAATCTGTCAACCCTTGTTTCAACGATTAAAAGAAAATCCCCCTCCATGGACTAAGGTCCATACCTCAGTGGTTCAGCAAGTTAAAAAATATGTCAAGACATTGCCCTGTCTTGGTATCTCAAATGAAAATGCATTCAAAATCATTGAAACGGACGCTTCTGAAATAGGCTTTGGAGGGATTCTCAAACAAAAACTCACTCCTACCTCCAAAGAGCAAATTGTCCGATTTCACTCTGGTGTTTGGAATGATACACAAGTTAAATACAGTACTATTAAAAAGGAAATTTTATCTTTGGTAAAATGCATAAATAAATTTCAAAGCGATGTTTTAAACCAAAAGTTTTTAGTCAGGATTGATTGTAAATCGGCAAAATATATTTTAGAAAAGGATGTTGAAAATATAGCTTCTAAACATGTTTTCGCCAGATGGCAATCTTTACTCAGCATTTTTGAATTTGATATTGAATATATTAAAGGTGAGGACAATTCCATTCCAGACTTTCTAACTCGAGAGTTTATTGAATCAGGTCAGCCCAAATGAGTGTCAGGAGTAGTGGAAAACAAAGGACCAGTCAAGCTGGCCCAACTAGTTCAAGACAACACAAAGGAGCCATGGTTCCTTTCCCAGTTAACCCAAGTTCCACGACCCCTTTAGTTAGCAAATTTCAGGTTTTAGGGACAATCCCTAAACCATACAACTCAGTCCTTGCAAGTCAACCCAAACCAGTTGATCCGTTTGGTTGTGTTCAAACAGTTAACCCAAGGCCCAATACTAGTCAAAATTCACCTTATATTCCTATTTCACAACAAAACCTATTCCATATTGAGCCTCATATGAAGTTTAAAGAAGACCCAGTTAGACTTGCCGCCCAATTCTTTCCCCCCGGTTGGCACTTCCTTCCAATGGCCACCTTCAAAAATCTTGCTTATTACAAAGATATTCTAGTTCAAACTGAATCAGTTTTCATCAAACCTATCTATGATAGGAATGACAGTTCAAAAGCAATCTACCATTCCTTATACATTAAACAAATAATTATAATGGCAGATTGGGGAAACCACCCCTCTGATCTTAAACAGTTAGATAATCAAGATCTTCAGTTTAATTACTATGATTATATTGAAGCATGGGATAATATCTTCCTATACCAGACCCAATCGTTTGGACACTCATGGTTCGTTCAATTTGATCAAAAATTTAAGTCTCATTTCCCAGTTTGGTTCAACCGATGGTGGTCCAGACATGGATCAGACTTAGAAATTTTCCCGCAAGAGTTAGAAAATGCAGTCACTCATTTTAGTTGTAAATGCCCTCATAATCCGCAATTTGATAGTGTTCCAATTACACTTCAATTTGTCAGCAAATATAAAGTTCCATGGATTCTTAAGTGGCAATATGAAATTCATACCCCTACAATTGAAATTGAGTTCAAGTCAGATATTAATCCAGCCCCAGCAACAACCAGTATTTGTTCAGTCCCTACCGTAGTCAGAATGTTCTTCATCAAATGGTGGGACAAGATTGACGTCAGCAAAATTATTGGTTACGTTCTTAAAGAATTCCCAGTTAAACCAATTACTCCAGTACGATCCATTCCAACAAAAGGATCATCTAGTAAAACCAAAGAAGTTACAGCAGGATCAGGTTTATTTGATGTTTCAGATATCCAGAACTGTTCCGGCAGCAGAGCTCAAGTTAATCGCTCAAGCTCTTCATCGGAGAACAGAAATACTCCAAGAAGAAGCCTCAGCTAGTTCATCCAACTCAGTTAATAAAGATGATGAGCAGTTCACCGTCAACCTCCAAGATGCTCAGGACCCATTCGCGTGAGTCACCAGCATGCTCCCAATAGAGCAGGACCCACCAAGCAATAAGTCATCCAGTTAATCAGGCGTGCTAACACTACCAGACAGGCATGCCTCACTCAAGTCAGGAATCACTCAGCTTTTCCACCGAAAGCAAAGTTACAACAGTGCAGTGTCGGCCATTCTCGTGATGAATAGTGAAAAAAGTCACTGTTCATGAATAGTAACCTGTACTTTTACTGTTAATTTACTCAAAAGTTGTAATAGTTAGAAATTGTAACAGTCTCTCCTTATTCTATAAAAGGAAGGCTCAGTTTTCATTTACAATCAGATTGGTTAAGTACCTCTTATTCTCTCCTTCTCTCCTCCGTCTAAACCCTTAACTTGTAAGCCTTAGTTATATTCTGAGTCTTGTACATTGTAGTTTTGTACATCTCCCTACCTGTTCTTGTAATTTTATTATAAATAAAATCTCAAGTTTTAAGTTATAAAATTGTTACTTTTATATCTGCATATCACTGCTATACTTCACTGCACCCTACTAAGTGGTATAATAACTATTTCGGAAACTGTAATGTGTTAACTAGAAATTCGTGGATTATCGGAGATAACTCCAAATTGTCTTCGGTCCTGCCGCCTCTAGAAACAATCCAAATTCCGGTTAAAAACTCAGTCGTTATTGCTAGTCCTTTCAAAGTTTCAGATGGCAATAAAGATGATAAGAAAATAATTGAACAAAATAATTTTACTAACCAGTGTCTATCAACTATAGGTAAACAGTTAGAAAAAATTGAAGAAAAATTTGAAGAAAAGGTCATTAAAAAGCCAGATGCTAAAAATGAGCAGCCTTTATTAAAACTTCCCGAAAGCCGTGATGGCTTGGGATTGCCTAAAACGGACAAAGAAATTTCGCAAACATTAGATAAGCTTTTTAAAAAACTAAAGACGGCAGAATCTAGTAAAACGCTTACTGTTATTGATCAAGTTATTAACAGTGAGGTTTCAGCTAGTGAATCAGAGGATGACCTCATAGATTCTGATTCTTTGCCAGAATTAAATGAAGTTAAGAAAGTCACGTTTGACTCAAAAGGAAATTGGCAATCAAGGCCCACTCCGATTGACTTACAATTCGAAGATAGGAATTTAAATAATCAATTTTCAGTTTCCTCAAACAAGCTTTATGAATGGAATATTGACGGTTTAAATGAACAAGAAGTCCTAAACAAACTAAGTCATTTGTCAATGGTTGCTAATAGTTACATGACATCGTATGATAGTTTAACCCAACCAGAAATAGTTGAGTTAATCGTCAGTGGATTTACCGGAACTCTTAGATATTGGTGGGAAAAGCATCTCACTGACGAATCTAAAAATGCCATAGTTTACGCAGTTCAAGTTGATGCTGAGGGTTTCCCAGTATTAGCTGAAGGGATGACAACTGGAATCCCTGATGGAGTAAATACCTTAATATTTACAATCATCAAACATTTTATTGGTACTCCTAGTAACATAACAGAGAGAATACATGATCAACTCAGTAATCTCTCATGTCCCACTTTAAGTGATTTTAGATGGTACAAAGAAGTCTTTATTTCCAGAGTTATGATGAGAACAGATAGCAATCAATCATACTGGAAAGAAAAGTTTGTTAATGGTCTTCCTAATTTATTTGCCCATAAAATCAGAGAGCAATTAAGCAAAGATCTAGGTTACATAGACTATGATAACCTAACTTATGGTGAATTAGTTAGCATAATAACAAAGCAAGGGTCAAAAATGTGCATTGACTTCAAAATTGCTCGTCAAGCACGAAAGGATAAGAAAAAGGCCAAATATGAATTAGGCACATTTTGTGAACAATATGGTTTGCCTTCAATCGCTCCATCTAGAAGAAAGCATAAATCCAGGCATAGTCATCCAGACAACCACAAACGACATCACAAATCTCATAAAAAACGAGATTCTAGTCAACAAAAGTCTAAAGATGAGTATTATTCAAAATCTAAATCAAGTCGCAGTCGAAATTCTCATAAATCTAGTAATAAGAAGTTTGACAAAAGTAAAATTGTGTGCCACAATTGTGGGCAGAAGGGACATTATAAAAATGAATGCAGAGTTAAAAAGAAATTAAATCAATTGAATATTTCAGTGGAAGATTGTGAGCAAATCCTAGAATTATTTAGAATTGGAAATCAGGTTAGTGATGGCAATTATTCTGATATTCAATCAAACAATTCTAGTAGTGGCAATAAATCGGATAGTAATAGTGATAATGAGGTCACCTTGTGCACGGAAGATTGTACAAACAGTTGCTGTGTCAAGACAGTTAATGTATTAACGAAGGAAGAAGAAGAACAGTCTTTGTTAATCGACCTAATAAGCAAAATAAATGACCCTGAGTTAAAAACTCAGTATATGGATAAATTGAAAAAACTTTTGGTCAAAGATACAACTTCAGATAATAAGTTAAAGAAAAGCCGAGATAAACCAATTTTCAGTCTTAACAAAACTCTTGATAGATTTAAAACCCCTATCAAAGTAGTTACAGTTGCGGACTTAAATCTGGAAGTTAATAAACTTAAAAAAGAAATTTCTAAAATTAAATCAGAAATCCCTAAGTTACAAGAAGAAATAAAGGCAATCAAAGAATCTACAATTGAGCAGCCTCTTTTAGTTAATGATTCCTCAGAAGATGAGGATCATGAGTTGTTAAGCAATAAAGAACATGCTGAAGAATCTATTGTCTCAATAGATAATTGTCTTCAAAGAATTAAGGATGTTACTATTCAGAAATGGTATATTAACATCAATTTAGTTATTAATAAGGACTTCATAATTGAATTACCAGCATTAGTAGACACAGGTGCTGATTTAAATTGTATTCAAGAAGGCCTTATTCCTACTCAATATTATGAAAAGACTAGTGAAAGACTTAATTCAGCAAATGGTAGTCAAATGGACATCAAGTATAAGTTATCCAAAGCCCATATTTGTCAAGACAAAGTGTGCTTTAAAACATCCTTTGTTTTAATTAGAAACATGACAGATAAGATAATTTTGGGTTTACCATTTATCTATTTGTTATATCCATTTGTCACTACATCGGCCGGGTTAACCACTAGACACCTAGGTGAAGAAATCACGTTTAGGTTTATTCTTAACCCTAAAGAAAGAGACTTAAGAATGATTCAAGATGATGCAATTTCAAAAAACTTGAATATCTTAAAACTGTAAAAAATCTCAGTTAAAATTCTTAAAAAATGAAATTAGGTACAAACAAATTGATGAACAATTAACTAGAGATATTGTTCAACAAAAAATTAAAAGAGAAAATGAGTTATATTACAAAGGAACTTTGCTCAGATCGGCCCAATGCCTTTTGGCATAGAAAAGTCCATACTGTTAGGCTTCCATATGCAAAGGAATTTAGGGAACATCTTATTCCTACCAAGGCTAGGCCCATACAGATGAATCATGAACAAATGGAACTTTGTAAAGTTGAAATTAAAGAGTTACTTAAGAAAGGTCTCATTAGGCCTAGTAAATCACCTTGGTCTTGTCCAGCCTTTTATGTCAATAATGAAGCAGAAAAGGAAAGAGGTGCCCCACGGTTAGTTATTAATTACAAACCACTCAATAAGGTACTAGAATGGATTAGGTATCCATTACCCATTAAGAAGGACCTTATTGCTAGGTTAAGTCATTCCACCATTTTTAGTAAATTCGACCTTAAGTCAGGATACTGGCAAGTGCAAATTGATGAAAGGGATAGGTATAAGACAGCATTTACCACTCCTTTCGGACATTATGAATGGAACGTACAAGCCTTTGGACTAAAGAATGCCCCCAGTGAATTTCAAAATATTCTTAACACTATTTTAACTCCTTACAGTCAGTTCATCATTGTTTACATCGATGATATTCTTGTTTTCTCAAAGACAATTGAAGAACATCATAAGCATTTAGATGCCTTCTTCAAAGCAATTAAAGTCAATGGTTTGGTTCTTTCGCCAACCAAGTGTGATATTTTTCAGTCAAAAGTTAGATTTCTTGGTCATAACATTTATCATGGCCTTATCACCCCCATCGATAGAGCCATCAAGTTTGCAGATAAATTCCCAGACGAAATTACTAACAAAACTCAACTTCAAAGGTTTTTAGGTTCTCTCAACTATATTGGAGAATTCGTCAAAGATCTTAGAAAAATCTGTCAACCCTTGTTTCAAACGATTAAAAGAAAATCCCCCTCCATGGACTAAGGTCCATACCTCAGTGGTTCAGCAAGTTAAAAAATATGTCAAGACATTGCCCTGTCTTGGTATCTCAAATGAAAATGCATTCAAAATCATTGAAACGGACGCTTCTGAAATAGGCTTTGGAGGGATTCTCAAACAAAAAACTCACTCCTACCTCCAAAGAGCAAATTGTCCCGATTTCACTCTGGTGTTTGGAATGATACACAAGTTAAATACAGTACTATTAAAAAGGAAATTTTATCTTTGGTAAAATGCATAAATAAATTTCAAAGCGATGTTTTAAACCAAAAGTTTTTAGTCAGGATTGATTGTAAATCGGCAAAATATATTTTAGAAAAGGATGTTGAAAATATAGCTTCTAAACATGTTTTCGCCAGATGGCAATCTTTACTCAGCATTTTTGAATTTGATATTGAATATATTAAAGGTGAGGACAATTCCATTCCAGACTTTCTAACTCGAGAGTTTATTGAATCAGGTCAGCCCAAATGAGTGTCAGGAGTAGTGGAAAACAAAGGACCAGTCAAGCTGGCCCAACTAGTTCAAGACAACACAAAGGAGCCATGGTTCCTTTCCCAGTTAACCCAAGTTCCACGACCCCTTTAGTTAGCAAATTTCAGGTTTTAGGGACAATCCCTAAACCATACAACTCAGTCCTTGCAAGTCAACCCAAACCAGTTGATCCGTTTGGTTGTGTTCAAACAGTTAACCCAAGGCCCAATACTAGTCAAAATTCACCTTATATTCCTATTTCACAACAAAACCTATTCCATATTGAGCCTCATATGAAGTTTAAAGAAGACCCAGTTAGACTTGCCGCCCAATTCTTTCCCCCCGGTTGGCACTTCCTTCCAATGGCCACCTTCAAAAATCTTGCTTATTACAAAGATATTCTAGTTCAAACTGAATCAGTTTTCATCAAACCTATCTATGATAGGAATGACAGTTCAAAAGCAATCTACCATTCCTTATACATTAAACAAATAATTATAATGGCAGATTGGGGAAACCACCCCTCTGATCTTAAACAGTTAGATAATCAAGATCTTCAGTTTAATTACTATGATTATATTGAAGCATGGGATAATATCTTCCTATACCAGACCCAATCGTTTGGACACTCATGGTTCGTTCAATTTGATCAAAAATTTAAGTCTCATTTCCCAGTTTGGTTCAACCGATGGTGGTCCAGACATGGATCAGACTTAGAAATTTTCCCGCAAGAGTTAGAAAATGCAGTCACTCATTTTAGTTGTAAATGCCCTCATAATCCGCAATTTGATAGTGTTCCAATTACACTTCAATTTGTCAGCAAATATAAAGTTCCATGGATTCTTAAGTGGCAATATGAAATTCATACCCCTACAATTGAAATTGAGTTCAAGTCAGATATTAATCCAGCCCCAGCAACAACCAGTATTTGTTCAGTCCCTACCGTAGTCAGAATGTTCTTCATCAAATGGTGGGACAAGATTGACGTCAGCAAAATTATTGGTTACGTTCTTAAAGAATTCCCAGTTAAACCAATTACTCCAGTACGATCCATTCCAACAAAAGGATCATCTAGTAAAACCAAAGAAGTTACAGCAGGATCAGGTTTATTTGATGTTTCAGATATCCAGAACTGTTCGGCAGCAGAGCTCAAGTTAATCGCTCAAGCTCTTCATCGGAGAACAGAAATACTCCAAGAAGAAGCCTCAGCTAGTTCATCCAACTCAGTTAATAAAGATGATGAGCAGTTCACTGTCAACCTCCAAGATGCTCAGGACCCATTCGCGTGAGTCACCAGCATGCTCCCAATAGAGCAGGACCCACCAAGCAATAAGTCATCCAGTTAATCAGGCGTGCTAACACTACCAGACAGGCATGCCTCACTCAAGTCAGGAATCACTCAGCTTTTCCACCGAAAGCAAAGTTACAACAGTGCAGTGTCGGCCATTCTCGTGATGAATAGTGAAAAAAAGTCACTGTTCATGAATAGTAACCTGTACTTTTACTGTTAATTTACTCAAAAGTTGTAATAGTTAGAAATTGTAACAGTCTCTCCTTATTCTATAAAAGGAAGGCTCAGTTTTCATTTACAATCAGATTGGTTAAGTACCTCTTATTCTCTCCTTCTCTCCTCCGTCTAAACCCTTAACTTGTAAGCCTTAGTTATATTCTGAGTCTTGTACATTGTAGTTTTGTACATCTCCCTACCTGTTCTTGTAATTTTATTATAAATAAAATCTCAAGTTTTAAGTTATAAAATTGTTACTTTTATATCTGCATGATTTCTACACATCACTGCTATACTTCACTGCACCCTACTAAGTTGTTGTATGATTCTGATAAACACCACCTTTTTTAGTTTCTGCTTCCGCCTTCTTCTACCTTATCTTGCTATTTTATTCAGAAGTCATCTTCTTATATATGGTCCATTCTTGTCCGGGTAGGTCAGTGTAGCCGGTGTAAGTCCCAGGAAGGGCAGAGTATGGCGTTTGACTATAGGACTAGGGTACGTGGCCTTGTCGTGTAAGAATGTTTGAATGGATGAATAAAACTAGTTAGATTTAGAGGGATTATAGAATCAAGATGAATAGATTGTTCAGATCCAATTCAACAACCAGCCGTAGGACAGTAGTTACCAACCCCCCCCGCCGGCAATACCGCCGATACCCCCAGTTAGCAACACAGTCAACAGTGAAGAAAAAAGTTATGAGGACATTAGTCAATCTTTTCACAATTGGAATATCCCTAGGATATCTCCAAGAGAAATTTACCAGTCATCGTTTGCTGATAATTTCAAAGTTGACTATAATGTTAAAACTATTGAAAATGTTTATTCTATTAATAAAGAACATGAAACTTGTCATCTGTTTTCTTCTGATATGATTATCAGACAAAGAAAAAGGGGTTACAATTTCATACATGTAGGTTTAGTCCAAGTTGCAGTTAAACCTTTAAATATTAAAGGAGTAAATTCAAGTATTTACTTATGCTTAAGAGATGCTAGGTTTCTTAGATATTTCCCAAGCATCATTGGTGTTGTCGAATCTAGTTTTGCATAATGGTCCAATCCATTTCAATTGCTTTCCAGATCTCACCTTAAGCCTAAGTGATCCAAACTTAATTCATGCGTTAATATTAAATATAAAAACTGCAGGAGAGAACACTTTTATGATGGAAGGTTCTCAACCATTAGCCTTAATTTATCGAGTTTATTACAAAACGATTAAGACTAATTTAAATGTACATGCATTAAATAGGAGTCCTAAAGATCACACAGTCTTAATTCAGAGTAGTACTAGGGATGCTAATATCCAAGTTCCAAGAACAATTCATTGGAAGGATATAACCCTGCCAAGTCATTGGTCTCTCTCAACAGAGGTTCCACAAAAACCAATTTCAAATAATTTTCTAAACATTGAAAACGTTCGACAATTTTCTGATGGTACGGTAAACATAAGTTTTGAACGTACTAGAAGACCTTTAATTATTGAAGATGTCGAGAGTTCCTCATCACCATCTTTAATTCCCAGATCTAGGAACAGTTGTTCTAACATTCCTAGTGAAATTTCAAATCTTGATTTTCCTAAAACTGATTTTAAAATAAAAGGAATTTATCAAGAAGGTCAGACTAGTCAACCAACCTATGTTCCTGAACAAGTTATGTCTCCTACTCAATCAGATTTTGAGACCCATAATATTGATCATCAGTTACTAGTAATCAATAAGGAATTTAAAATAAACTGGTCTTCCCTTGTTGCTGACTTTAATTCAAAAGAAAATCAAAGTGAACGACACAAATTTAGGAAAAATCATCCTGAAAATGAAAGAGATAAGGTAATAAATAAATGGAAAAAATTCTTAATTAAAGAGCAAATTAATATTTCATTTTACCAGTGGTATAATAACTATTTCGGAAACTGTAATGTGTTAACTAGAAATTCGTGGATTATCGGAGATAACTCCAAAGTGTCTTCGGTCCTGCCGCCTCTAGAAACAATCCAAATTCCGGTTAAAAACTCAGTCGTTATTGCTAGTCCTTTCAAAGTTTCAGATGGCAATAAAGATGATAAGAAAATAATTGAACAAAATAATTTTACTAACCAGTGTCTATCAACTATAGGTAAACAGTTAGAAAAAATTGAAGAAAAATTTGAAGAAAAGGTCATTAAAAAGCCAGATGCTAAAAATGAGCAGCCTTTATTAAAACTTCCCGAAAGCCGTGATGGCTTGGGATTGCCTAAAACGGACAAAGAAATTTCGCAAACATTAGATAAGCTTTTTAAAAAACTAAACACACGGCAGAATCTAGTAAAACGCTTACTGTTATTGATCAAGTTATTAACAGTGAGGTTTCAGCTAGTGAATCAGAGGATGACCTCATAGATTCTGATTCTTTGCCAGAATTAAATGAAGTTAAGAAAGTCACGTTTGACTCAAAAGGAAATTGGCAATCAAGGCCCACTCCGATTGACTTACAATTCGAAGATAGGAATTTAAATAATCAATTTTCAGTTTCCTCAAACAAGCTTTATGAATGGAATATTGACGGTTTAAATGAGCAAGAAGTCCTAAACAAACTAAGTCATTTGTCAATGGTTGCTAATAGTTACATGACATCGTATGATAGTTTAACCCAACCAGAAATAGTTGAGTTAATCGTCAGTGGATTTATCGGAACTCTTAGATATTGGTGGGAAAAGCATCTCACTGACGAATCTAGAAATGCCATAGTTTACGCAGTTCAAGTTGATGCTGAGGGTTTCCCAGTATTAGCTGAAGGGATGACAACTGGAATCCCTGATGGAGTAAATACCTTAATATTTACAATCATCAAACATTTTATTGGTACTCCTAGTAACATAACAGAGAGAATACATGATCAACTCAGTAATCTCTCATGTCCCACTTTAAGTGATTTTAGATGGTACAAAGAAGTCTTTATTTCCAGAGTTATGATGAGAGCAGATAGCAATCAATCATACTGGAAAGAAAAGTTTGTTAATGGTCTTCCTAATTTATTTGCCCATAAAATCAGAGAGCAATTAAGCAAAGATCTAGGTTACATAGACTATGATAACCTAACTTATGGTGAATTAGTTAGCATAATAACAAAGCAAGGGTCAAAAATGTGCATTGACTTCAAAATTGCTCGTCAAGCACGAAAGGATAAGAAAAAAGGCCAAATATGAATTAGGCACATTTTGTGAACAATATGGTTTGCCTTCAATCGCTCCATCTAGAAGAAAGCATAAATCCAGGCATAGTCATCCAGACAACCACAAACGACATCACAAATCTCATAAAAAACGAGATTCTAGTCAACAAAAGTCTAAAGATGAGTATTATTCAAAATCTAAATCAAGTCGCAGTCGAAATTCTCATAAATCTAGTAATAAGAAGTTTGACAAAAGTAAAATTGTGTGCCACAATTGTGGGCAGAAGGGACATTATAAAAATGAATGCAGAGTTAAAAAGAAATTAAATCAATTGAATATTTCAGTGGAAGATTGTGAGCAAATCCTAGAATTATTTAGAATTGGAAATCAGGTTAGTGATGGCAATTATTCTGATATTCAATCAAACAATTCTAGTAGTGGCAATAAATCGGATAGTAATAGTGATAATGAGGTCACCTTGTGCACGGAAGATTGTACAAACAGTTGCTGTGTCAAGACAGTTAATGTATTAACGAAGGAAGAAGAAGAACAGTCTTTGTTAATCGACCTAATAAGCAAAAATAATTGACCCTGAGTTAAAAACTCAGTATATGGATAAATTGAAAAAACTTTTGGTCAAAGATACAACTTCAGATAATAAGTTAAAGAAAAGCCAAGATAAACCAATTTTCAGTCTTAACAAAACTCTTGATAGATTTAAAACCCCTATCAAAGTAGTTACAGTTGCGGACTTAAATCTGGAAGTTAATAAACTTAAAAAAGAAATTTCTAAAATTAAATCAGAAATCCCTAAGTTACAAGAAGAAATAAAGGCAATCAAAGAATCTACAATTGAGCAGCCTCTTTTAGTTAATGATTCCTCAGAAGATGAGGATCATGAGTTGTTAAGCAATAAAGAACATGCTGAAGAATCTATTGTCTCAATAGATAATTGTCTTCAAAGAATTAAGGATGTTACTATTCAGAAATGGTATATTAACATCAATTTAGTTATTAATAAGGACTTCATAATTGAATTACCAGCATTAGTAGACACAGGTGCTGATTTAAATTGTA
Source organism: Aralia elata (assembly GCA_034770075.1). Lineage (NCBI taxonomy): Eukaryota > Viridiplantae > Streptophyta > Magnoliopsida > Apiales > Araliaceae > Aralia > Aralia elata. Next base: position 26,062,236 of record CM068381.1, read on the forward strand.
TTCAAGAAGGCCTTATTCCTACTCAATATTATGAAAAGACTAGTGAAAGACTTAATTCAGCAAATGGTAGTCAAATGGACATCAAGTATAAGTTATCCAAAGCCCATATTTGTCAAGACAAAGTGTGCTTTTAAAACATCCTTTGTTTTAATTAGAAACATGACAGATAAGATAATTTTGGGTTTACCATTTATCTATTTGTTATATCCATTTGTCACTACATCTGCCGGGTTAACCACTAGACACCTAGGTGAAGAAATCACGTTTAGGTTTATTCTTAACCCTAAAGAAAGAGACTTAAGAATGATTCAAGATGATGCAATTTCAAAAAACTTGAATATCTTAAACTGTAAAAAATCTCAGTTAAAATTCTTAAAAAATGAAATTAGGTACAAACAAATTGATGAACAATTAACTAGAGATATTGTTCAACAAAAAATTAAAGAGAAAATGAGTTATATTACAAAGGAACTTTGCTCAGATCGGCCCAATGCCTTTTGGCATAGAAAAGTCCATACTGTTAGGCTTCCATATGCAAAGGAATTTAGGGAACATCTTATTCCTACCAAGGCTAGGCCCATACAGATGAATCATGAACAAATGGAACTTTGTAAAGTTGAAATTAAAGAGTTACTTAAGAAAGGTCTCATTAGGCCTAGTAAATCACCTTGGTCTTGTCCAGCCTTTTATGTCAATAATGAAGCAGAAAAGGAAAGAGGTGCCCCACGGTTAGTTATTAATTACAAACCACTCAATAAGGTACTAGAATGGATTAGGTATCCATTACCCATTAAGAAGGACCTTATTTCTAGGTTAAGTCATTCCACCATTTTTAGTAAATTCGACCTTAAGTCAGGATACTGGCAAGTGCAAATTGATGAAAGGGATAGGTATAAGACAGCATTTACCACTCCTTTCGGACATTATGAATGGAACGTACAAGCCTTTGGACTAAAGAATGCCCCCAGTGAATTTCAAAATATTCTTAACACTATTTTAACTCCTTACAGTCAGTTCATCATTGTTTACATCGATGATATTCTTGTTTTCTCAAAGACAATTGAAGAACATCATAAGCATTTAGATGCCTTCTTCAAAGCAATTAAAGTCAATGGTTTGGTTTCTTTCGCCAACCAAGTGTGATATTTTTCAGTCAAAAAGTTAGATTTCTTGGTCATAACATTTATCATGGCCTTATCACCCCCATCGATAGAGCCATCAAGTTTGCAGATAAATTCCCAGAACGAAATTACTAACAAAACTCAACTTCAAAGGTTTTTAGGTTCTCTCAACTATATTGGAGAATTCGTCAAAGATCTTAGAAAAATCTGGTCAACCCTTGTTTCAAACGATTAAAAGAAAATCCCCCTCCATGGACTAAGGTCCATACCTCAGTGGTTCAGCAAGTTAAAAAATATGTCAAGACATTGCCCTGTCTTGGTATCTCAAATGAAAAATGCATTCAAAATCATTGAAACGGACGCTTCTGAAATAGGCTTTGGAGGGATTCTCAAACAAAAACTCACTCCTACCTCCAAAGAGCAAATTGTCCGATTTTCACTCTTGTGTTTGGAATGATACACAAGTTAAATACAGTACTATTAAAAAGGAAATTTTATCTTTGGTAAAATGCATAAATAAATTTCAAAGCGATGTTTTAAACCAAAAGTTTTTAGTCAGGATTGATTGTAAATCGGCAAAATATATTTTAGAAAAGGATGTTGAAAATATAGCTTCTAAACATGTTTTCGCCAGATGGCAATCTTTACTCAGCATTTTTGAATTTGATATTGAATATATTAAAGGTGAGGACAATTCCATTCCAGACTTTCTAACTCGAGAGTTTATTGAATCAGGTCAGCCCAAATGAGTGTCAGGAGTAGTAGTGGAAAAACAAAGGACCAGTCAAGCTGGCCCAACTAGTTCAAGACAACACAAAGGAGCCATGGTTCCTTTCCCAGTTAACCCAAGTTCCACGACCCCTTTAGTTAGCAAATTTCAGGTTTTAGGGACAATCCCTAAACCATACAACTCAGTCCTTGCAAGTCAACCCAAACCAGTTGATCCGTTTGGTTGTGTTCAAACAGTTAACCCAAGGCCCCAATACTAGTCAAAATTCACCTTATATTCCTATTTCACAACCAAAAAACCTATTCCATATTGAGCCTCATATGAAGTTTAAAGAAGACCCAGTTAGACTTGCCGCCCAATTCTTTCCCCCCGGTTGGCACTTCCTTCCAATGGCCACCTTCAAAAATCTTGCTTATTACAAAGATATTCTAGTTCAAACTGAATCAGTTTTCATCAAACCTATCTATGATAGGAATGACAGTTCAAAAGCAATCTACCATTCCTTATACATTAAAACAAATAATTATAATGGCAGATTGGGGAAACCACCCCTCTGATCTTAAACAGTTAGATAATCAAGATCTTCAGTTTAATTACTATGATTATATTGAAGCATGGGATAATATCTTCCTATACCAGACCCAATCGTTTGGACACTCATGGTTCGTTCAATTTGATCAAAAATTTTAAAGTCTCATTTCCCAGTTTGGTTCAACCGATGGTGGTCCAGACATGGATCAGACTTAGAAATTTTCCCGCAAGAGTTAGAAAATGCAGTCACTCATTTTAGTTGTAAATGCCCTCATAATCCGCCAATTTGATAGTGTTCCAATTACACTTCAATTTGTCAGCAAATATAAAGTTCCATGGATTCTTAAGTGGCAATATGAAATTCATACCCCTACAATTGAAATTGAGTTCAAGTCAGATATTAATCCAGCCCCAGCAACAACCAGTATTTGTTCAGTCCCTACCGTAGTCAGAATGTTCTTCATCAAATGGTGGGACAAGATTGACGTCAGCAAAATTATTGGTTACGTTCTTAAAGAATTCCCAGTTAAACCAATTACTCCAGTACGATCCATTCCAACAAAAGGATCATCTAGTAAAACCAAAGAAGTTACAGCAGGATCAGGTTTATTTGATGTTTCAGATATCCAGAACTGTTCGGCAGCAGCAGAGCTCAAGTTAATCGCTCAAGCTCTTCATCGGAGAACAGAAATACTCCAAGAAGAAGCCTCAGCTAGTTCATCCAACTCAGTTAATAAAGATGATGAGCAGTTCACCGTCAACCTCCAAGATGCTCAGGACCCATTCGCGTGAGTCACCAGCATGCTCCCAATAGAGCAGGACCCACCAAGCAATAAGTCATCCAGTTAATCAGGCGTGCTAACACTACCAGACAGGCATGCCTCACTCAAGTCAGGAATCACTCAGCTTTTCCACCGAAAGCAAAGTTACAACAGTGTGCAGTGTCGGCCATTCTCGTGATGAATAGTGAAAAAAAGTCACTGTTCATGAATAGTAACCTGTACTTTTACTATTAATTTACTCAAAAGTTGTAATAGTTAGAAATTGTAACAGTCTCTCCTTATTCTATAAAAGGAAGGCTCAGTTTTCATTTACAATCAGATTGGTTAAGTACCTCTTATTCTCTCCTTCTCTCCTCCGTCTAAACCCTTAACTTGTAAGCCTTAGTTATATTCTGAGTCTTGTACATTGTAGTTTTGTACATCTCCCTACCTGTTCTTGTAATTTTATTATAAATAAAATCTCAAGTTTTAAGTTATAAAATTGTTACTTTTATATCTGCATATCACTGCTATACTTCACTGCACCCTACTAAGTTGTTGTATGATTCTGATAAACACCACCTTTTTTAGTTTCTGCTTCCGCCTTCTTGGTATATATATATATATATATATATATATATATATATATATATATATATATATATGAATGAGTGTTGTTGAATTAATCAAGTAATTTTGTGAGAACACTGTAATATACTTATTTTATCTAAATTTTGGCTTTCTTCTATATCTTTAGCTTCTCATTAAAAAGAAAATCAAATTACTAACAAATATTAAAAAAACAGTGGGATCCGGTTACTATGAAGTGAACTTCATGGTAAGTTCACTTTATAGTAACCGGACCCAAAACAGTGTCTTCAAGTTCCAACCATTTATGGATAAAAAAATATAAGGTAATTACTAACAAATAAACCTCAATTTCTTAGTATATTAATAAAAATATATACTTCAAAAGTTAACAAAATTAATTAAAACTTAATCAATAATAGAATATTTCATCCAAATAATATGTCAATTTTTAGTATTCAAAAATAGGTCACAAGAAAAAAAAACAAAAAAAAAAATCAAGACTTGTTTTATCCAGTATCAAATGGGAATGCAAATTTGGCCAAACACGTAGATAAACGATGTAAATGTGTTATGCTAAATGGAGTACTCTCCTTCCGAGGTATAAGATCAATCATGATTTTTTAAAAATCGATTTAAGATATTTTTAAATTTAAAATTAATATAATTCATTTAATTTAGTCAGTATGATTATATATATTGTAAATTATCTAAAACAAAGTACTATTACTTATAAATTTAAAATATGTTAAATTGAGTTTCAAAAATCCAATAAAAATTTTATATTCTAGAAAGGAAGGAGTATTATTTTTCCTAATAATGCCAATAAAAATTTCTTTTGATTTGATTGCTAATAATGTACTCCAATTGTGACAAATTTTCAAACAACTCTATTATATATATATATATATATATGGAAAAAATGTATATACACAGCTGTGTAGTGCACAGTAGGCTATAGCGACGGTTCATCCGTCGCTATAGCCCAGAATATCTATAGCGACGGGTGAACTGTCGCTATAGCCCCAAAAAACCGTTGTTATAGCCTACTGTGCACTACACAGCTGTGTACCTACATATAGCCCTATATATATATATATATATATATATATATATATATATATATATATATATATGGGTAACCATCCATAACAACCTGTTGCCATGGGTACTATTTCAACAACCAAGATCTCCACCGTTGATTAATATAATGGATGGTTAGGATTTAAAAAAAATGGACCCTGCCGCTACAGGCTGTAGCGGCAGGCATATCCCTTGTAACGGCAGTCTAGTTTACCAAAATGCTCCAAAATTGGCTTACCTACCGCTACAAGCTCTAGCGGCAGAGATTTGATTTTTTTTTTTTTTTTGTGATAATTGGAGTTGGCTTACAACGTGATCAAGCATATCAGTTTTTTGGTCTCCTTATAGACTTCCATATCTAACTGTCATTATCATAAAGTATATTATTAAAGCATACAAAATTTTAGTTTCCTCCCATATCAAAAACTTATAGATATATTTTATTTTTAAGTTAATTTATGAAATACTAAAATATATAATTATATTTGTTGCTTTTAAAATTTTAGTATTTTATATTTTAGTATTTCATAAATTAACTTAAAAATAAAATATATCTATAAGTTTTTGATATATGGAAGAAAACTAAAATTTTGTATGCTTTTTTAATAATATACTTTATGATAATGACAGTTAGGTATGCAAGTCTATATGAAGACCAAAAAACTGATATACTTGATCACGTTGTAAGCCAACTCTAATTATCAAAAAAAAAAAATCAAATTCCTGCCGCTAGAGCTTGTAGCGGCAGGTAAGCCAATTTTGGGGCATTTTGGTAAACTAGACTGCTGCTACAAGGGATATGTCTGCCGCTACAGGTTGTAGTGGCAGGGTCCATTTTTTTTAATCTTAGCTATCCATTATATTGATCAACGGTGGAGATCTTGGTTGCTGAAATAGTACCCATACCAACCGGTTGCCATGGATGGTTACCCTATATATATATATATATATATATATATTTGAAAAGAAGCCCTAGTCATTGTCATCAAGAGTAATTACTAATTACGGTGTTGAAGTATGGGGGTGAAGTTGGACTTACCGATGGCAATGATCCAAAATGGATATGCACTCATTGACTTTAAACCAACCAATTGTTGGTATATGAGATCAGATGATTGCCTTTATGTGTTTACAATATGCAAACAACTATAAATAGATTATTTGTTAGAATACTTGACTCTCCCTTCTTCTTCTTCTCTTTTTTTCCCCTCATATTTTTTTGGTATTTTGTGGTGCTCAGTAATTTTTATTACATGTTTTTGGTATTACATTTTTATGATTAATTGTTCTATAAAATTTATGCATATTGATATACTCTCTTTGTCTTAATAAAAAGGATATCAAACCTTGGTATAATAATATAATTTAATTTACACATAGATAAACTCTTACAAGAGTTTTAAAAAATAAAAAATGAACTCAATTATTGGGTTGTAACACAATTAATCCTCTCAATTCTCTTCTTTCTCTTTAGCCATAAACTCTAACCCTCAAATTTTTTGATTTTAATATAGGGTGGGTCTCTCTCCTTTTGAAAGAAAATTTCTTATTATGATTTATGCGGTGTTTATATATTTTTTTTCTCTTTGGTAAAATTTTGCTTTCTCTTTACATGGATGGGTTTGAGATTAGTTAACCTCTCTAATTTTGTATATTTTTTTTTTTGCTAAATTAAATATGTATTAAAGGAAAGAAATATACAAAATACATAAGGCATACCCTAGAACAAGTATACCTCCTATATCTGGCTACTTCGCTCACCAAAGCGTACTTCGTTTCCTGGACAAACGGCTCATGACCATCATAGGACAGGCCCTATAATGGTAATGTTATACCAGATTTGCAATCAACATATGATTATAACCAGAAGTAAGAACATTTTTCTGAAACATGTCAGAGTTATGGAGTTTACATTTAATAATGTGAATAATTTCACGACCAAGGCAGGCAGCAGGTTTGGCAGGATCCCCATGCATCCTAGCATTCCTCTCTCTTCAGATATAGTAAACCACAGCAGCAAGCCCTAAAGAAAAAACAGAGCGCTTTAACTTAGAACATTTCAGGCACGTGACACAACCAATAATAGATGACCAGTCTCTATGAAATCCCCTCCATCCACAAAATCTCATGACAAGAAATAAAATTTGGAAGAAGTAATGGCAATGAAAGAAAAGATTGGAAAAAATTTTATTGTGGGATGCACACAAAAAGCAATCAGTAACAATATCAATGCCATATCTCATAAGAATATCTTTCATTTGGAAGGCTTTATGAAAACCAAGCCATAAGAGAAATGAGAACCTTAGAACAAAGAGTTTGTGTCAGACAATCTTCTACAATTCAACTTCCTGGCCCCTTCTTCTAATTGATCTCCAGATTATGATTGTAATAACAACTTCAGAAGAATCCCACCTAAGCTGTAGTTATCCTTTCTACGTTAGTTATTTTCTCATTTTTATGCTGTATTTTCTTCTCCTTTTGAGAAATTAGTTTTGTCTCTCCATTTTGTGAAATTTGTTTTTGTTCGTAATGAAGGATAATGATAGATTTGTTCATAATCACATGCGGGATACAGACGTCTTCGACAATTGTTTGTCGTATAACTTTTTTATTTTTTTTTTTGCTGAAGTACGTATACTTTTTTTGCTTATTTAAATATTGAAAGTTTTTAATAGATTTTAATGTTCATTCGAAATGTTTTCTAGTGATCAAGACTTAAAAGGTAATTTCTCTATCAAAATATTGTATGCTTTTTTCTTCTAATAATTTGTATTCACACTTTATAGTTCATTTATTTTTCAAAAAATTACAAATTAAAATTTTATTTTCAAAAATATTGTACGAGATCTCTGGTTAAATATGATGGTTGACACTTGACAATACTCCAATTGAGAAATTTTATTTATATTAGGTTTTGTTAGTTTACACACTGAATATAATCTTTCTAATCTGAAAAATAAGAGCTTTCTGAAAAACTTAAGAAAATAGTTTAATCTCTTGAAAAATAAGATATTCACTTGTATATTCATATAATTTAAATTATTTTTCTTATTTTTGAGATAAAGTTAGAATACTTTTAATCTTATAACCAAAAAGTATTAACTTTGAAAAATATTAAGTGCATCTAAATTGTTCACCAGTTTATGCACCCAGTGATGTATTGAGTTTGTGGGTATTATTGATCTTAAGTGAAAATTGAAAATCTACTCCCTCTGTTCTAATATATAAAATTGTTATTGATTTTTTAAAATTAATTAAAGACATTTTCGGACTCAAAATTAATATAATTTTTTTTAATTTTTATCAATATAATAATGAATATTATAACCTATATATCTCAAAAGTACTACTTATTGTAATATTTATTTTTTTCATACTTTTTAATAAATATCTCAATTTTAAGTGTAAAAATATATTGAATTAATTTTTAAAAGTGAATAATGATATTATAATTTATAATAAAAGAAGTGTAATATTATAATTTAAATGAGAATGTAATTTGTCACATCAGTATGTGCACGAATCTTTATATGCAAAGATTTATCCAGATTTAAACTTCTCTTATAGACTTTGACTTTGAAAAATGAGTTCTCATTTAGAAAATATATATTATACATGTAAATTATATTAAAAGGTAACAATTTATAGTATATATTTGTTATGAATTCTTATAAGGCATGCATCATTTATACCATTAAAAATAAGAAGGAACGACCATGATTAGAAACTGAAAATTGACGTCCACTACTAATACGGTAAAAAAAACACATCTCATCCGCTATTAATAGTAACGGATGCTAATCAAAATAAGAGTTTGACTTTATTAACTAAAGTTTAGGGTTTATTAACAAAACCATTCGCTACTAATAGTAGCTGACGCTAATCAGAATAAGGTTTAACTTTATTAACTAGGGTTTAGGATTTATTAACTAGGATTTAAGATTTATAAACTAGGGTTAGCGGTTTATTAACTAGGGATTAAGTTTATTAACAAGAGTTTAGGTTTTATTAACCCTAAACCCAGTTAAAAAATAGTTAATAAACTCTAAACCCTTGTTTATAAACCCTAATTAATAAACTCTAGTTAATAAACCCTAAACCCTAGTTAATAAAGTCATTCTTATTTTGATTAGCGTCCGCTACTATTAGTAGCGGATGGTATGTATTTTTTTTATCGTCCGTTACTAATAGTAGCGGACATCGATTTTTAGTTTCTAATTCTGGCAATTCCTTCTTGTTTTCAATGGTGTTAGGATATGGATAACTGGGCCCGATGGATCCGATGAGTTTTGTCCATGTGGAGGTAATAACCCCACGTAGGATTTTATTTTGGGCAGTATGAGGACTTTAAGGAATCTAAGATTCCTAACTATACATGGATTCTAGTTCCTAAGGAAAGAGTCAGGATTATGTCCGATTTTCTTTCTTTAAGGAGATTGTGTTTTATCCAATTATAGGTAGTTACTATGATTAGGGATCCTATTACAGTTGGGGGACAGGGCGATGAAGGCAGTGTGATCATCTATAAATACAAGGCTAAACCCTAAATTTACAGGTAATGACTATTTGCTCACTAAAGTACTAAACCTCCATTGTTAATACCTTGAACAGCCTGTACTTATTCTCACACCGGAGCTATCCCCCGGCGGCCCAAACTGCCAGACTCTTGAGTGTGGTTTCGTTCTTGTGCAGGATTTAGCGCGTATTTTGGTGATTGGACGCGAGGCGAAATCTTGGCGTTAACATTGGCGCTAGAAGGAGGGCCTTAGTACAGCATAACATACAATCACTCAATAGTTTTCGATCGGAAATCATGGTGTCAAACAATGCAAAGACAGTATCGGCATGGAATACGTCAACGGCCAATACACTCCAACCCCGAGGGTCGGTCAAAGACAAGTTGGGGCCATCGAAGAGCATCTCGAATAGGCTGGACCCTCAGAGTCGTTCGGTGGGCCAATTCGACCCCCGGACGGCGATTGTCAAAAAGAAATTGTTCTCTACTACACGGAGGACGGGGGGCCATGATGATGGTGCCGATGACCAGAACTTTAAGCCGGATCAAGGTCGAGACAAGAGGGAGTTGATCCTGACCAGAAAGGTGCAACAGAACAAAGACGCTATGGAGGTCCTACGCCTTCAGCAAATAGAGTTGGATAAATAGTTGGCGTCATTGCTATACGGGGAAGAAGTTTCCTCTAGTCACCATCGGCGTCAAGAGAATTCGTCAAGAGACCGATCCAAGACACATCGTCTGGACGATTCTCGACGAGAAACGAGCAGGCCGAAGAGCTGCACACCAGTCCGCGGCAGGCACTGAAGCCGCTCGTAGGACAATAGCAGGCCGAAGAGCCGCACACCAGTCTGCGGCAGACATCGAAGCCGTTCGCAGGATCGGAGCAGGCCGAGGAGCCGCTCCCCGATCCGCAACAGGTACCAAAGTCCCTCGCAGGACTTGAGTAGGCCAAGAAGCCGCTCTCCGATCCGCAGGAGGCATAATAGCCACTCACAGGACGATAGCAGGCCGAAGAGCCGCACACTAGACCGGGGCAGGCGTCGGAGCCGCTCCAGGGATAATTCGAGAGTCAGGCCCGAGCTGATTCTTCGGTAGAATGGAACGGATGCCCTAGTAAGAAGGTTGAAAGAGGTGGAGCAGAGGCTAGCGGCAGCCGATTAGTCGATAGAGTTGCCAAACAACGCCAGGTCACCTTTTACCCCGGAGATCAAGCAGGTAAAGGCTGATAAGTCCAAGAAGATGCCACCGTTGGAGACGTACGACGGCACTGGAGATCCATATGACCACACACATGCATATAATCAGATTATGGATTATTACGACCATCCCGACACCGCCAAATGTCAATGTTCGTCACTACGCTGAAGCATGGAGCTCGGGAATGGATGGCGTCTCTCAGCCCGAAATCTATCAGTTTATGGGAACAGCTATGTGACAAGTTCCATGCACGGTTTGGAAGCAATAAGCGAAGGGGAAAGCTGACAACGTCTTTGATGCAAGTTAAACAGCGTTCCGAAGAAAGCCTCGGCCAAATGTGAAGAGGTTTAGGGAAACGGTCGGCACAGTGACTGACTTGAATGTGCAGCAGGCTGTGAGGTTCTTTACCACTGGATTAGACATTGCAAAGTCCAAGAAGCTGGTCAAAGACCTCATTCTTAATCCACCCGGAGACTTGTCAGAGGCTTATAGTAGGGTCGATAGGTTTATCACCGTCGAGGAAACTATTGGGAGCCTGAAGCCATAGGCACGTTCGGAAGACAAATCGAAGGACCGAGATCGAAACAATACACCCAGATCGGATAATCAGCCGAGATAAGGTTTTAATGAAAGAGGTTCGGGAGGAGGTAGACCACCCTTTCCAAACAAAAACGTTAATAAAGTCTACACTCCCCTGAACACCGATCGGGAGAAGATATTGGAGGAAATCCGAAATAAGCCTGACTTCAAATCTTGTCAGATGAGCACAAAGTCCTATAGGGGAAATCATAGTCGTTATTGCAACTACCACCAGACTTCGGGACATGCCACAAAGGACTGTTATAGTTTGAAAGACATAATTGGGAAGAAGGTGCAGAGCGGGGAGTTAGTTCAGTACGTCGCAAGGTGAGGGGGATCAACAGTGACAGCGAACAACAACAACAATGAGCCGAACATACAGACTCAACCCAGGCAAGCTTCGACAGTCTGAGGAATAGTAGATGTGATAACAAGAGGAACGGTAGGAAAGGTTACTGGAAAGAAAAGGCGCGGGATGTTAGACTCGGTTCTGTCCATATCTGAACAACCTACTAGGAGGGATCGGCTATACCCTGGCACGGTAATCTCTTTCATCGATGATGACTATCCCTCGGAGTCCATTGAACCGCATGAAGGGGCTTTGACTATTACTGCACAGGTCGGATCGATGGATATGAAGCGAATTATGATTGACAATGGATCTTCTGTCGACATACTATACACTCATGCATATCAGGGACTTGACCTGGAAGGGAGGAAGATGGAGGTCGGGCAAGAGCCCCCGCTGTACGGATTTAGTAACGATCCGATTTGGGTAGCAGGGACAATTGAGTTGTCAGTTATCTTTGGGACGACTCCTCAACAAGTAGAAATTAATGTTAGGTTCTTCGTCGTACAGGTGGATTCGACTTATAATGTAATTTTGGGACGACCGACATTGACAGCGCTGCAGGCAGTGACCTCAATTCCTCACTTCAAGATGAAGTTTCCAACGCCAAACGGGGTGGGTGAGGTGAGAGGAGATCTGGATATGGCTCGAAGGTGTTACAGAACTTCATTGATATCTTCAGTAGTCGGGAGGTGCAAGCAGAGGCAGGCGATGGCAATAGAGGTCAAACCATTTACCGAAGGGAGTACGGAGCCCCTCGCTCTGCCGGCCGAAGAAACGGAGGAAATTGAGTTGATTTCGGGAAAGAAAGAAAAAACTGTCAAGATCGGGTCGGGGTTGCAGGAACCATTTCAGACGAGTTTGATAGAATTATTGCGGGTCTATGTCGATATCTTTGCCTAGAAGCCCTATGATATGCCAGGGATCGATGAGTCAATTGCAGTGCACAAACTGTGTGTAGATCAGGCGAGGAAGCCTGTCAGTCAAAATAGGAGGATTTTTGCCCTGGAAAGGCAGAAAATTATTGATGAAGAGATAACAAAGTTGCTGGAAGCGGATTTTATTTTTGAAATTGATTATCCGGAGTGGCTGGCGAACGTGGTACTCGTCCAGAAGCAGAACGGTAAGTTGAGGGTATGCATTGACTATACAGACTTGAACAAGGCGTGTTCGAAGGATTTTTACCCCCTGCCACACATTAATCAGTAAATAGATGCGACTTCGGGGTTCGCAATGTTGAGTTTTATGGATGCCTTTTCAGGGTACCATCAGATCTCGATGTGCAAGAAGGATATCCTGAAAACGGCTTTCATCACCCATCAGGATATCTATGCATATAAGAAGATGACATTCGGATTGCTTAACGTCGGGGCCACGTATCAACGGATGATGAACTACGTCTTCAGGAAGCAGTTGGGGAGGAATATGGAAGTCTACGTAGATGATATGATCGTCAAAAGTTCTTTTGTTCGGGGCCACTTTGATGATCTTGCAGATTGTTTTCAGACCATTAGAGAGCATAACATCCGCCTGAACCCTACTAAATGTACCTTCGGCCTTGGGTCAGGGAAGTTTTTGGGATATATAGTGAGCAAGAGGGGGATTGAGGCGAATCCCAAAAAAATCAAGGTTATTATGGACATGAAGTCTCCGAAAATGTTCAAAGATGTACAGAGGCTAACGGGTCGAATCGCAGTGCTCCGGAGGTTTGTGTCCAAATCTGCGGAAAGGTGCCTTCCTTTTTTTGACACTTTGAAAGGACCAAAGAACGAGAAGACCTTTCAGTGGAACTCAGAGTGTGAGAATGCGCTTCAAGGGATCAAAAAGTACTTATCCTCTACGTCGTTGTTGATGAAGTCGATCCCTTCAGAACTTTTGTACCTGTATTTGGCGGCTAGCTCATTGGCGCTCAGGGCGGTTTTGATTCAGGAAACATGTGGAAAACAGTTCCCCGTTTACTATGTTAGTCATGCACTTCGGGAGGCAGAAACAAGATATCTGAACCTGGAGAAATTTGCCTATGTGTTGATCATTGCTAGCAGGAAACTTTAGCATTATTTCCAGGGTCGGCTGCTAGTGGTGTATACAGATCAGCCGCTGAAGAAGGTATTGCACAAACCAGACGTTTCGGGTTGGCTTGCTGATTGGGCTATGGAGTTGACCCAGTTTCATTTGGAATATCATCCTCGGACGGCGATAAAAGGTCAGGCTTTAGCCGACTTTGTGGTGGAGTGTTCATTTTTCGAAGATGATTCAGTTGATCAGCCGGAGGTAGTGGGTTCGGTTTTGGACGTTCGATCCGCTCAAACTTCTTGGACGTTATATGTGGATGGGTCTTCAACTTCAGATACGAGTGGAGCAGGAGTGATCTTGACAAGTCCAGAGGGATTCAGAGTTCAGCAGGCCATTCGATTCGGATTCAAGGCGACCAACAACGAGACCGAGTATGAAGCGATTTTGGCAGGACTACGGTTGGCAAGAAGTTTAGAAGTTCAGAGACTGGTCATCTTTAGTGACTCCCAATTGGTAGTTAAACAGATATCAGGGGAATATGAAGCTCGGGGGCAAAGATGTCCAAATATCTGGCAGAAGTCAAGGATCGGTTACATTACTTCAGTTCGTTTACTTTTCAAAGGGTAGATCGGTCCAATAATACGATTGTTGATGCATTGTCTAAGTTAGCTGCCTCAGATACAGGTACTTTCAGTGGATCAGTTTATTTGGAAGTTCTAGAGTTTCCAAGCATTCAAGTTTCAGAGGTACGGGTTGTGGAGTGTTCGGATTGTTGGGTGACCCCGTATATAAGCTACTCGGTCAATGGCGAGTTACCTTCGGATCGACTACTGGCGAAGAAAATAAAGTACAGGAGCTCGAATTTTGTGTTGATCGATGGGGATTTATATAGGCGTGCGTACTCTTTGCCTTTGCTAAAGTGTTTGGTCCCATCCGAAGCGGAGTACGTACTTCGGCAAGTTCATGAGGGGGCTTGCGGAGATCATATGGGTGCAAAAGCTTTGGCATATAAGGTATTTCGGCAGGGTTATTACTGGTCTACCATTTTCAAAGAAGCTAAAGAGTATGTTCAGAAGTGCTCTAAATGTCAGCTAAACAGTTCGGTTCCTCATCAGCCGCCCGAAGAACTCTTCTCTGTTCTATCCCTAATTCCCGTTGCCGAAGGCGAATGGTCAACTCAGCTTTGTAATAGTAGCTATTGATTACATGACTAAGTGGGTAGAGGCCAAACCTCTTCGGACAATCACGGAGCAAGAATATCTCAAATTTCTTAAAGAGTTTGTGGTGTTTCGCTTCGGTATTCCTATAATTGTGGTGTCAGACAATGATCGGCAGTTTGTGGGTTCGAAATTCGAAGAATTCCTTAAAGATTTGGGGATCTAGTATAGAAAGACTTCGGTTGCTCATCCTCAGTCCAACGGTCAGGTCGAACTCACTAATCGCACATTTCTCAATGGTATTAAAAGAAGGTTAGACGAAGCCAAGGGGAGATGGCCCAAAGAGGTACTCAGCGTTTTGTGGGCGTATCGGACTACTCCACGGACCACAACTAGTGACTCGCCGTTTAGATTAGCTTATGGTACCGATGCTCTTGTTCCAGTCAAGATCGGATCTCCTTCGCTAAGGGTCAGTCAATATAAAGAGCTTTATAACGATGAAGGCATTCGGCTTAATTTTGATTTGTTAGAGGAAGTTCGGGAGTCGGCTTTGGTAAGGCTAGTAGTCTACCAGCAGAGAACAGTCAGACATTACAATAAAAGGGTGAAAGTACGGAGGTTTGAAGTTGGTGATCTTGTACTTCGGGAGGTTGAAGCATCTACTCCCCAGAATTTAGGTAAGCTTATGTCGAATTGGGAGGGTCCTTATGAAGTGGTAGAGGTACTGAAGCTAGGGACCTACCGGCTTCGAGCAATGGATAGTTCAGATATAAAGAATACATGGCATGCTGGGAGGCTTAGACGATATTACCAATAAGCTATGTAATTCTTCAGTTCATTCTTATGTAATTTCGATTATTTATTAATAAAATAAAACAGTTTGTTCTTGCAAAGGGGATTTTTCATTTCACTTCGAGATTTGTACATATGAAAAGTTGTTACAAAAATAAAGAAAAAATTACAATGTTTATTGCTGAGGTGGGGGTCATCTTCTGTATCGGGTTCGTCGTCCGAAGAGTCTAGGATGGGGGGGTCTAACCCGGCTGCAAGCATTTTGGCCTTGTCTTTCTGCCGGGCGTTCAAATATTCGTCGTCGTACTGCTTCAAGACCTCTTCGGTCAATTCTGGGGATCGACGGTATTCGGCGATCAACTTCTATTTGGTGTTTTCAGTTAATGGCGGTCCTTGGGCTTTTAATTCATTGTGTTCCTTCATCAGTTCAGCCAATTGAGAATGAATAGTCCGAAGCCAATTCTGAAGGCTTGTAATAGATTTCTCCATCACGCCTATTCTATTTTTGTCTTCGGTTCGTTCTGCCAAGAGTTGTTCTCTCTTTTCGGCTATTTCAGAAAGTTGCCATTTTGTTTTCTTCAGTTCATTCTCCAGCTCTTCGCAGCGGTAGGTGGTGTTGGCGTGGAGGCTTTGTTCTTTTTCGAGACCTGATTTTATGGCTTCTATTCGGCGGTGAAGTTCGGCGATTTTGGCCTTCAGTTCTCCCTCTTTATTCTTCATTTTTTCCAGGTGACGATGGGTTCGGGCAATGACGGCATTGGACTGCAATTTATAATTGATTAACTTGGTTTTCTGTATATGTGGAAAATGGAAAGTGTGGGGGGGCAGTTCTACTTACTCGGCCCATATGCATGGAGTTGGTGTAGATCAGCTCTTCAGTTGTGATGTCTTCAAATCTACTATTGTCTTTGGGTAAGTTGAAGTATTGAAATAGCTCCATGGGGTAGTCTTTGGGGTCTTCGGGCCATAAAGACATGGTGGCCCGAAGTTCTCGAATCTCTCGTACCTCAGTCGAGAGTGATGGTGATTCGAATGAGGGGTTGTTTATTGATTGTTGATGTTGTTGCGGGTCAGGAAGTTGTTCTGCGTGGGGCTTCTTGGGAGAGGGTCGGAGGATGATTCAGCCCGTTCCTTCCTCTTTTGTAAAGGGGCTTCGGGATCGACAGGTTCTAGAGGTTCGACTGAGTCGATTTGGATGATGTTGAGTTCGGTGGATTGGGTAGGATTGGTGGTCAGGTCTTGAGGTGGTTTTTTGGTGTATGCCTTGACTAGTCTGCGTTTCTTTTTAAAAAGGGCATCTTTTTCAGCAGGTGTCATTTCGAGTGGGCTTTTTTCAGTGAAACCTGGTGTGGGGATGACGGGGGAAGGGTTGGCATCGGGTGCCGAAGGTTGAGATGGTGGGATAATGGTGATCGGGTTTACCAGAAGAGGTGCTTCGGGTGGTTGATTAGGGTGAGGGACCGCTTCTTGGGTCAGCTCGGGAGTATCTTCGAGATTTGTTGTTGAGGATGATGTTTGGCCGATATCTTTGGTTATCTTCGGTTTGATAAGAGAACCTACAAACAGTAGAGGGTCAGGAAAGGATTCTAACAGTTTGAAATTTTGTGTCAATGAATTGGGTTTGACTTACGTTTGTGGTTGTATAGCCAGGTTTGGTCGATAAAGAGGTCCATGTTCCACTCTTCTTCGGGCATTTTGGCTATGAGCAGGACTAATTCTTCGGCGCGGCTTTGGGAGAGCTTGTCCAGTACGACATTGGTTCTCGAAGCTTCGGCCCAGTCGGGAATTTTGGGGATTTCAGGTCCTTTGATGTAGAACCAGTGAGAGTGCCAGCCTTTGTTGATGTAGGAGTCTTCATTAAGGATCGTTTTTGAGCTGCTTTGTTCGGCTGCTTATTGATTTAACAGAACCCTGCTTCTCTGGATCGGCCTAGTGTGAACAGGGTAAAGAAGAAGTCAATGGAAGGGTCCACGCCGCATTCTTGGCAGAGAGCGATGAAGCAAATCAGATGAATGAAGGAGTTCGGGACCAATTGGGCGAATCCGACCCCGACAAAGCTAAGGAAAGTAAGAATGAATGTGTGAAAGGGGAATCAGACCCCGACAAAGCTAAGGAAAGTAAGAATGAATGTGTGAAGGGGGAATCAGACCCCGTACTTCAGGGCGTATAAGGAAACGGCGGTCCAGCCATCGGGTCGCTGGTACATCCTTTCATCTAAGTTCGGGATACGGAGTTCATGTGTGAGGGGAATAAGGTATTGTTGGCGGATGTTAGTGAGGTTTTGTTCGGTGAGGGAAGATTTGGTGTTGATATGGACGTATGCCTTTTCTGATGAGTACTCTTGCTGCATTTTTAATATGCTCATCTTGGCCTCAGTTCTGATTGGTGACGGGGTGGCAGATGAGGAGGCGCTATGAGGAGTGTTGGCGGCGGTGAGGGAGAAAGAAGGATTGGTAGTTATGGGGGTGTGAGCGATTTCAGAGGGGATTGCGATGGGGGTTTGTGTGGAAGTGGGGGTTAAGGTCAGTCGTGGTTGAAGTAAGGGAGATGCTAGCTGGATTGGTGGTGTCGGCCATTGTTGATCGGAGTTTGTAAGGGGAATGGGGTGCTTCGCCGAAAAAGGTGGTTGTGAATATCTGAGAGAGTAGCTACAGAAAGAAAGAGAAAAACTTTTGAACAGTAAAGGGGTTCGTTTTGGGAGAAAAGGGTTTTGATGTGACTCTTCAATATGCACGTTTCGCGAGATACAGCTAATAATGGTGGTAGGGTCCATTTGATGGCGTGGGCGACGAGAAGGGACTGTTTGGGTTCAAGCAAAAGGGTTGGAATTGCTTTTTTTTGTGTGTACTCTCTTGCTATAAGTCAGGAATAGCCAGAGAGTAAGGGCAATGTTAGGATATGGATAACTGGGCCCGATGGATCCGATGGATTTTGTTCACGTGGAGGTAATAACCCCACGTAGGATTTTATTTTGGGCTGTATGAGGACTTTAAGGAATCTAAGATTCCTAACTATACTTGGATTCTAGTTCTTAAGGAAAGAGTCAGGATTATGTCCGACTTCCTTTCTTTAAGGAGATTGTGTTCTATCCAATCATAGGTAGTTACCATAATTAGGGATCCTATTACAGTTGGGGGACAAGGCGATAAAGGCGGTGTGATCATCTATAAATACAAGGCTAAACCCTAAATTTACAGGTAATGACTCTTTGCTCACTAAAGTGTTAAACCTCCATTGTTAATACCTTGAACAGCCTGTACTTATTCTCACACCGGAGCTATCCCCCGGCGGCGCAAACCGCCAGGCTTTTGAGTGTGGTTTCGTTCTTGTGCAGGATTTAGCGTGTATTTTGGTGATTGGACGTGCGGCGAAATCTTGGCGTTAACAAATGATATAGATAGTATATGCAAAAATTCTATGCGGATATGATAGTTGAACATGATAATTGAACATAACATTATATTAAATGACATTATATATATAGATGGAAGTTTTCCTTCGATGCCATTAAATAGATTAAATGTCAATTTCTTTTCACTTAAAAGAAAGTTATAGTCAATTTGTTTAATTGCATCAATGAATGATTGAGTTAATTGCCTGAGCAGTAGTATATCAATCAAGTTATAAAAGTCAATATGCATGATAGGCATGCTTAAATAGACTGTTGGTAATAAGTTGTTGATTTAGAAATTAAAAAAAAAAAGAAAAGAAGATAATGTTGAGGATTTTAAATTATTTATTTTAAATGATGTGACATTAATTAAGAGAAATAATATTATATGACATAATTAATTATAAAAATATACTTAACCAATATAATGATACTTCATGATCTTTTAAAACATTATTTAAAAAGATTTTGAAATCTTCAACATAATCCAAAATCTTTCGCATGATTCTTGAATTAATCTTCAACTAGAGAAGCTAAATATTTGTACATAAGACAAAGCTTACAATAAGGGGTTGTTGACAACTTGTTGACAACTTGACATAGCTTCTCCATGACCAAAAAATTACTCTGTTCATTTTAAAATTAGAAATATATTTTTTTTTTACTTTTTTTTTGGTTATTACGAAATTCTTTTAGTTGCTACTCTTAAAAGTTATAACTACAGTAGTTTCAGTTATGGACAAAATTTGTAACCAAAGTAAGGATCACATTGAATGGTAGTTGTTGCTGACGTATTAGCTTAGTATTAGTTTAGTTGCTGATGTATTAGCTTAGTCATTAAGATGGGTTAATTGCGTATTGAATCTCGAAGTATGCACTATTTTGCACTTGATACTCCTAGGTTCAAAAACTCTCATTCTGCTACTCAAAGTACTTTTAAGTAACTATAATTGACCCTTTGTAATTTTCGACCAAAAAATTTTTAGAATTGTCCTGTGTTCTGGTAGATGGAGTATAAGTACGATTTAACTGTATTTTTATACATTTAACCGTATATTTTTTAAGTTTGACCGTATAAAAGGATTTAAATATCGATTTAATACCAATAAGTTCTACATAAATGCTTTATAAATAAATAAGTGTTCTTTTTTTCTTCATCTTCACCATCTTCAAATGAAATATCCAAAAATTCAAAAAGCTTTAAACCATTCATCATCATCTATTTATTGAAATTCAAAAATTCCCAAACCATTTGTCGACGCCAGAATTTTTCCTTTTATACTTTAGAGATCGTGATCTTAAAGATGTTTTTGGAAAAAGCCGACTTTATGTCGATGGGGTTCGAAAGTTTGATTTTAAAGTGGGCCAATTAGACAGAGTCACTAATTGGTAAAAGGTTAACTGGATGTACCAACTCATCCGGATTTTGAAGTTTTGATAATCGAGATGACCCATTATATGACTTTGTAAAATTAGTCCGCAACTGAGATTCATAGAGTTTGGGAGGTTTGCTTAAGCGAGGGGAAGGTGTTAGGCACTCCTAACTTTCGTGAAACACGGTTACCACTTTCTTAATGTTTTCCTTAAAATTTAAATGAATTGCCTTAATTAAGAAGCGCGATGTGTGTGTATTTGTATTCTGTGCCTAGGTGATTCGTGTCGTTGGAAAAATTTAGGTGAATCATAAAACATAAGATATTGTCTCCTATGTCATCTAAGTCAAAATCTAGGGTATCATTTCCTAGAGTTAAATCGAAAATATAATCAGGGGTTTCGTCTTCTAAACCATATAAATCATCTAGGATTTCGTCTCATAGGGTCGAATTGAAAATATAATCTAGGGTTTCGTCTCCTAAACTATATAAATTATCTAGGGTTTTGTCTTCTAGGGTCGTCAAAATTTTAGTGAGTGTTATCTTGAAAGCAACTTTTGAGCATTTTTGAACCAATGCACGAAGGATTTGATTCGAAAGAAACGTTTCGTTTTAGTTTCGTTTGATGAAATTTAAGATGTGTTTTAAGGAAAACGTCATTTGCAAACCCTTCGTCAAATAGGAATTAAGGCTCTCATTACTTTCAATTTTAGCCTAGAATTATTCTAATAACTTATTTTGATTCAATTTTAAAAGACCTTCGTAAGTTTATGCGAAATCGTTTTCGTGTGTTGGAAAATAGAATCAAACATCGAAAATAGGATTGAAGCTACCCATGGGCAGATAAGTTATCTAAATAACTCCAAACACTTTGAAATAACAAAATCCATTATCAAGGGGCCTTAAACCCAATTATTGTGGGTGTGAAAACCCTTGAAATTGTTTTAAGCCCCGAATTACATTTATAATTATTGAATCGCAAAATTACAACTATCGTTTACGTCCATCGTGGGAATATCCTTCAATTCCTAATAAACACGATATTTAAGGATCTTGAATTCATTTCTAGGCTCACATGATTCGTAATCACACCCAACAACGTATCGAGACCTATAAACGGAGTTTAGAGTTCCATAAACCCTAAATCCAAAGATCACACAACATATCAACAATATCGCAATTATACCATTAACTATATCGTAAAGAACGAAATACATCACCAAATACTATCGAAATCGCAATGATGTATCATATATCGACGAGATCTATGAAAGAAACTTAAAATCTAGGGAGTAAGACCCATAGATCCAAGATTCCATAGATATAGAAATAACTATATCAAAATCGAGTAACAATATATCCCAAATCGGCTAGAAGGAGATTCTATTGGAGAAAATTTCTCGGTGGCCAAAAATAGGATCCCAACACTATTAGAAATAGTCTAGGATGTTTGGGTAGCCTCGAAACGATAAAAATGAGATGAATAATAGAAGCCTAAGCACAACAAGTGACAAAAACGAGCTAAATCGATATTAAAACTGAATAACCGTTAAAATGACTTTATAAGTTGGTTAGGAGGAATTTCTATGGTGAGAAACCTTCTCTAAATACCCATGACTCAAAATAGGATCCAAAACCATTATATATGATCTAGGATGTTAGGAGAGTCTTTAAACGAGACAACGAAATAAACGAAACAAAGGCTAAACAACGTAATTGTAAACATAAGTTAAAACAAACATAGAGATGAGAAATTGACATTCGAAGTGAGAGTTTCTTCCTCCTTAAACCTCCTATGGATTATAGAGATGAGAAATTGACATTCGGAGTGGGAGTTTCTTCCTCCTTAAACCTCCTATGGATTGCCTGAATATATTTTGGTGAAAGATTTGATGAGAAGAACTAGATCTAATTTAGAAAGGTTTTTCTCTTACTTTTGCTATTTCTCTCTCTAAAGAACAATTTTTCTCTTTATTTTCTTCCTTCTTCTCTAAGTAAATGAAGCAAAAAGACCTTAAATAGGGGGACTACGACAGTCGTAGATACACATACGATAACCTAGCTCGGGTGGGCCCCACGTGCTTGTTTTCTTGTCGCGTCATCAGTTTTCGTGTCGTGCACCGAAATATTCATAATTTTCAAACTGGGTTGAGTTAGAAAACGTGTCATACCAATCCAGAAAGCTCGTTTCGAAAGCTATAAAATGACATCAAGTTTGATCAATTTTGGATCCGAGAAGATAGAGAAAAAGAGAAAAAATATCCTTCTAAATACATCGGCTAATCTTTCATTTTTCTTTTTGCAATCCGGTACTTAAATATCGTTGTGTAGCCTCCAAGTAATCATCCCGGACCCCGTGATCTTCAATTTGACATCCTTGCCTCAATGTAAAAAGATATTATTGCCCTTTTGCCATTGTTAGAGAAAATCTGTACAAATTTTGGGTGTCTACACTATTCATCTTCAAATGATATATCTATTTAACCAACAAATATGTCAAACACCAATAATAGATCCAACATAACAATCAAAATTCAACCCAATTCCACATCACATTTTAGATCTACAATGGTCAACAAAAATTAAAGAGGAGAGGGAAGGATTTATATAGGTTAGAGATGTAAGAAAATTTGTGGAAGAAGAGATGGAATAAAAAGAAAATGATTGTGGTCACAATTATTAAGTGTGTCTATATATGTATCTATGTACGTATCTTTTCAAAGACTCAAACCCTTCTCATCATCCTTAACAATATAGCTATGCATCTTTTCAAATACTCAAACCCTTCTCATCATCTTTACCAACCCAACCAACAGCCCAGATCCATAGTAGATCTAACAGCGGCTTAGGAAATAAACGATGATGATTTGGTTATGAAATTATGGATTTGGACAGAACAATGGTTATGGGTTCAAATGGCAACAATGGTGAAGAACACAATGGCAGCAAAGGCTTCTTTTACAGCGGCGACCCAAAGTTTTCTCCTACGGCGGCTATGGCTGGGCTCAGTGAAGGATTCAGTGGCAATGTTGGGTTTGCTTTTGTTTTTATTTTCTTCCTTCTTCTTTAAACAGTGATCGTTGCAACTAATTATGGGTACAAAGGTATCGATTGAATTTCTTTTTTTCATATGAAACTTGTCAAGATGTAATATGAAGTTAATTTCTATGTAAGAATTTTGTGGAAATGTAGAGATAGAAATTGAAACTTTTGTGTTTAAGATATTGATTTGAGGGAATCAATTTTGGTTTGGGAAAAGATTTTTTTTTTCTTAGAACGAATCTTGACCGACAAGAAAAAGAAATAGAGATAGTGGAATTTTTAATATGGTACAAGTATTTCTACTACTTACGTAAGTCAACTATGGTATTTATACGGTCAAGCGTATTTAAATATTAAATTAGCACACGTGGCTAATTTTCGGCCAAAAAAATGGCCGGAACTCTAAAAAGATCCATCGTGATTACTTAACAGTACTTTAGGTGGCGGGATGAGAGATTGTGAACTTGAGGGTACCAAGTGCAGAAGAGCGCATACTTCGGGATCCGATACGCAGTTAACCCGATTAAAATTGAGGTGTTGTGATATTTAGGTCACAAATTCGATTCTCACTTAAATTTGATTGGTTCTTAATATTATAATAATGTTAATCTACTTGATTATGAGATGATATTGTACTCCCCATAAATAGAATTTCAAAAGAAAAAAATAAAAATAAAAATAAAAATAAAAATAAAAATTGAATGGTAGTTCACTAGACCTAAGGATCAAACAAAGGTTGGGCCCTGTTCTAATTCCAACCGACAAAGAGTGAAGAAAAGAAATAAGTATACAACCACTAACAATTTAAAACTTATAATTAATACAATTTTTTAAAAAAAAATTAATATTAGTATTTCACATATATATATTTGTATTAGTTTTAAAATTTCTCAAACTTGTTTCGAGAATCATAATATATTTATAATTTTTGAATAACAAAATCGCGATTAGATATTAATATTATCAATCCAAGTAAAGATTATTTATTCGGCTACCCGTATTTATAGTCATAGCGTTTGTAACGTTTGAACGTTTGAAGGTAATGTTTGGACCTCCAAACACAATATTTATAAAATAAATAAATTACGTTTAAAAGAACTTGTTACTAAATGAACAAGAGTTTTAAGAATGTTTGAATTTTCAAATAATCTAAATGCGTTAAACGCCGAATAACTAAATATGCACTAAAATAATTTGGTTGTCAACACTTTTCGGTTTTCAAAGGGGAAAAAAAGAAAATAATATACATGTTGACAAATATTTGACGAAGTTGGATAGTGACCAACATGAAAGTGTATGCAATAAAATAGAATAAATTAAAGTTGAACCCTTCTTAATTCCTACCTATCCCATCTATGCACATGCGTCACAATAATAATTCGGTTAAAAATTTTCGCAATGTATAGCGGGACTCTGAAAAAAAATAGGGTGATAATATATGCACACTCTAAATTGATTGTTGCACACCCTTTTATGATAAACTGACAATAGTACCCATAATTAATAGGAAGCTTATTACCATATTCATTACTTGTCTATTAATCTAGCCTTAAGCTTATTATACTAAAAATCTTTAAAAAAAAAGAAAGAAAAGAAAACCTCCAAGTCTCTACCAATTATAGTCATGAAATATAAATTAATACAATATATAATAAATTTGAGAATTTCTAGACTTTGATATATATATATATATATATATATATATATATTCATTTAAATTTTAAAAATAATACATTTCTATTTGACGGTTCTTTTTCAATAATTTACAATATGTGATTTATTAATTAAATAATTTTCTGTTTACCTTAAATTTTAAATTTTTGTGAATTGATTTCAAGGCAACATGATATTTTTTAATTAGATTGACCAATTAACTATATTTTGGAGTAATACTTTGACAAGATAGGAAGCTAATTATATATCATGTCTTAAAATATACAAACAAGAAGGTTTACAATTTATAAATCTTTATTTTTAATTTTTTATAATATTGTATGTATTCTAGTCTTTAATTTAATTTTTAAAATAAATTATAATGTAAAATATTTAAATTGGAAATAATGCTATTAATTAAGAAAATAATTGACTTAATATAGTAATTAGTTTTCATATATAGTTGAGGATCATGTTTTGAAATAGTTAACTAAGTGTATATACATTTTGTCTTATAAATATGATGTATAATAAATTTAAAAACAAAATAAATAATTAAAAAAATATGTTAATTAATTTTATATAAATCAACATACTTAAATGTGTAACTATTATTTTAAGGGATGTGTATATAAGCACTCATAAAATAATAAAAGTAAAACTCCAAATGAAGGAACAGAAATTAGAAAGTGCCCTAAAATGGCAGAGTTCTGAGCCATTTTTTTTTGAATGAGTTCTGAGCCGTTGGATCTCCAAAAAGTGGTCTAAGTCAACGTTTGGATGCTAGTGCTCTTATGTAAAGTGTAGTTTAAGCCGGCATGTCGGCAGCAGTGGGTCCCACATAGTTAAATAGCCACCTGGCAAGTTGGATTGAGAAGCTAAGGTCCACCAAGGATTTGATTGGGAAGCACTGAATGAGCATCTCACATAGGGGATAAGACCGCGTTTGGCCAGGTGTGTATTTAGATTATTAAGTGTTATAAAATTTTAATTATTTTTTTCCCTTTTTAGTGATATCCATTACAAGTATAAAATAGATTTTTTTTAAAAAAGGAAAAAAAAGAAGAGAGGTTTCTAGATCAAAAAAAATTGGCATTAAAAATTTAAACATATTTGCAAATGGGAATTTTTAATTTTATTTATTGGAACAAAAGGAAGTACAAACTCAAACAGTGAATAATACAACGAACAACTAGACAATTAGACAAGTCGTCCTTTTCTTCTGAGGAAGCAAAGAGAGAACACCAGAAGGATTGGCAACAATCAACATCACTATAAAAACATCACATAATTATTTTCAAAATTGTTGGACATATTTATATATAGTTTTTTAATTATAAAATTTGATATTAAAATTTGTCATTTCAAAAATATACATATATGTATATGTGTGTGTGTATATATATATAATTATATTTTTTGTACTTTATCTATTTCGAAATATAAGATCAATAACTAATATTATAGTTGAAAGATAAATTTTATGTGAAAAAAGATATACCCTAGAGGGTATCTAACTAGTACTGTAAGACCCCGACTTTATGAAATAAAAGTTTATTATTTTTTTATGATTATTTTTCTAAATAGTGAAGTGCTTAATTGTTATAAATGATAGTTAAGGGTGTTATATGCAAATTATCTGATAAACAGTATGTCGGGAAATATTCCTTTTGTCGGGGAATATTCTTTCTGTCGGGGAATATTATATTCGGTAACGTACGACGGCGCCGAAATATCAAAATATTGGTGGCCCCACAATTTTTATACAAATTGTCAACGGTGGTGGGCCCCATAACGATTAATTGTCGGATACTGAAACGACAGTATTTTGTCAACAGTATTATCACCTGCAACTGTTGAAATACCCGGTAATAAAAAGAATAGTAAAACGCCGTATTCCACAGTAGCACACGGTGTTGCACAATAGTTTATATTATTGATTCAATAATTGATAAAGTAGCAATTGCACAGTATTTTGATTCAATAATTGTTACAGTAGTATCTGCATAATATTTTATATTATTTGTCACGACACTGTAACACATATTATTTGATATGATAGTTTAGCATTATTGACAATATCTAAAAATTCTGTCAATGAAAAAGGTTATTTAATTGCGCGCCATTTTTATGGAAGACCCCCCTCTTTCCTGGGAATAATCTGGTTGCCAGTATTGCGAGTATATGTTATCTGTGATATTAATACATTTAACACAATAATACAGAAAATGGATTTATTAATAATAAAAATTTGATAATTGTTTTATCTTTTGATAATGGAATTATCTTTTTGATAATGGATTAATCTTTTTGAAAAAATGGATGAATGATATAGATTAAAGAAAAAATGGATGGATGATATAGATTAAAGGAAAAATGGATGGATGATATAAAAAGAGTGTGATAATTAATGTGTGGTAGATATTGATTACATTTTACTATAAATAGGGGGGTTTAGTATAAGAAAAATCATAACTTCCTTACTTGCTTATACTTCCTTTCACTCTCTAAATTTCTTAAGTTCTCTAAGTGTGCTAGGCTATTGTGAGTATTTGTGAGAATACTAGTATTGTCCAAGTTAGTAAACTTCATAGAAAGTAACATTCAGTCACTTGTTAACGAAGGTAAGGAATATCATTTCTTTCATACTCGTATGTAATATCCTTGCTTTCATGTTCGTAAGTGATATTAGTTTACTTTTATACTCATAAAGGTTGTTATTCATTCCGTATTAATTTGTGGGAATAACTTGTCCGTGCGGATTGACGCATGCCTGGTGAATATCCTTTTGTATTCATTCCTTATTACTCTGTGGGAATAACCTGTATGTACGGAGTGTCGTACCTGGTGAATAACCCTTTGTATTAATTCTTTATAAATCCGTGGGTATAACCTGTCCGTGCGGATTGACGCATGTCTGGTGAATAACCCTTCGTATTCATTACTTATTAATCTTTTGTGGAAATAATCTGTCTAAGCGGATTATCGCATGACGGGTAAAAAAAAATCCATTTGCAGTTTCGTATATTCTTTTATACTCGTATAAAATATCATTTCTTTTGTACTCTTTAAGGGATATCGTTTTCTTTCATATTTCTCCATTTATGATAAGAAATCTTTGTTTGTTTCCAAAACCTTATTTTTTTAAATGGTGAAAATCCCTGAAATTAGTAGAATATCCTTAATAGTTTGTGCTTCATCTAATATCTTTTCACCTAAATCTTTCTATTTCGTTTTATACGTTATAGTTGAATCGTGAACTTTATTCTTAAAAATTATTCTTGAATTTGACTCCACAATTTGGTCATCGTGTTGGCAATTTGGTCAATCTTCGACACTAGATGAATTAAATTATAAATCTTTAATATTTATTCTTATCCTTGATCTCACTGTATTTATTTTATATCATTGTCATCATCCTCATACTTAAATTGTGGTGATAGTTCTCTTTGGCCCGTAGTGCAAAGATGAACTGGCGTAACATGATTTTGACCAAACTGTGTATTGGTATAATCATGACTTTTGGTGTTACAAACAAGGCGTATGGTGAAAGTTTTCTTTAGCCCGTAGTGCAAAGATGAACTGGCGTTTGGCATGATCATGGTCGGTGGTGTTATAAATAAATATCTTTGGCACATGGTGCAAAGAGAGCCTGTTAAATATAAACTGTTGATTTGGATGTTCATAAACAGGAACTGTTGATTGGTGTTACAGGGATGAAATATTAGTGGTGAACCTTTAATTTATAGAAGATGGTAGATGTTATAATCTACTTGACTCTTCTAATGGATTGTTCGCTCCGCTGCAGTTGTTGTTGTTGAAACAATTAAAATATCTATAAATCTCTGATTTATTATTGTTGAAGGTTAAAGATAATTTATTCTTCATTATCTTAATTATGGTATTCTTTACTGAGCTATTTGAGCTCACCCTTTTCAGTTTTGTCCCATTGTTCTTCTTAGGAAAGGAAAGTGTAGCTGGGACTAGCCGGGGAGTGGAGTAATGGTCCGAGTTAGTGGTTGTCCTCATCAAGTTATAGCATAGTATAATAATAATAATTGTACTGAAGACTTAAAACGCGTGTTGCCGTCTTTTTACAGCATTGTAATAATTTGGGTTTGGATACTGTGGTACCATACGATACGATATTTGTATGAAAAGTCACAGTATGTGTGTTGTCGTATTTTACACGACAAATATTAGTTGTAAATGAAAAAATTCGTATTTGTATTTGTATTTTTGTAGAATGTTATTGGCGACTCAAAATAGGTTATGTGAACCTTTTTTGGGGGCGTCACAAGTACCCATAGGGTTAATACGTCTATTTTTAGGACTTTTTAGATAAATCCAACCGTACGGATTAAAAGAACACATAAAAATATTTGAACATATGAATTTTTATATGATTTGGTGATATCTATTATCAATTTTATGGTAATAAAAATTCAATTAATATTAGTCGTCAAAAATATATTTATTTTACAATATTATAATAAATAGTGCTACATAACCTCAAATTAAAATAAAAACTTACATTTACTCATATCTTTGCATGATCTATCCATTCGCAAGGTTAAATTTTACTAAAAAAACTTGTGATAAACTCAATTTATAAAACTAAGGTATATGACTTATATACCCTAGAGGGTATCTCCTATAAGTCCAAATTTTATTACTAAAATAATAAAAAATATTATACTTCCTCCATTCCAAAATAAAATTAAAAAAATATTATTTTCTATTGTTTTCTAAAATATATGATCAAAAGAACTTTTAAAAGCACAAAATATATAAATGAGTGACTCATTTCTCAGTATATCTCCTTAATTATTATTATAATTAGACTAAAAGACAAATTGCACCCCAAACTTTACTCATATGTTGACTTTTGATCCCAAACTAAAAAACGTATCTAAGTGCACCCTAAACTTCATATATGCGTAACAAAATGCACCCTCCGTACATTTAGCCGGTCAAAAGTGACCGGCTAAGGCACTAGGGTCAAAAGTCAACAAGTTTGGGGTGCAATTTGTCTTTTAGTCTAATAATAATAATAATAATAATAATAACAGTAATAATAATAACAATAATAATAATAATAACAATAATAATAATAATAATACCGATAATAATAATAATACCGATAATAATAATAACGTTAATAATAATAATTATTATTATTATAATACCGATAATAATAATAATAATAATACTAATAATAATACCGATAATAATAATAATACAGATAATAATAATATTTATAATTTTTATATTTTATAATTTCCTTAATTATATTTGCTAATAATAATATCAAAACTCATTTGATATTAATTATAAAAATCAATTATTGAATACAAATAATGATACAATGCATTATTTGTTATAATAATAATAATACCGATAATAATAATAATAATAATAATAATAATAATAATAATAATACCGATAATAATAATACCGTTAATAATAACAATAATAATAATAATACTAATAATAATACCGATAATAATAATAATACAGATAATAGTATCCAATAATTGATTTTTATAATTAATATCAAATGAGTTTTGATATTATTATTAGCAAATATAATTAAGGAAATTATAAAATATAAAAATTATAAATATTATTATTATCTGTATTATTCTTATTATCGGTATTCGTATTCGTAGTCGTATTATTATTATTATTATAATTATTATTATTATCAGTATTATAATTATTATTATTATTATTAACGTTATTATTATTATCGATATTATTATTATTATTATTATCGGTATTATTATTATTATTATTATTATTGTTATTGTTATTATTATTATTATTATTATTGTTATTATTATTACTGTTATTATTATTATTATTATTATTAGACTAAAAGACAAATTGCACCCCAAACTTGTTGACTTTTGACCTCAGTGTCTTAGCCGGTCACTTTTGACTGGCTAAATGTACGGAGGGTGCATTTTGTTACGCATATATGAAGTTTAGGATGCACTTAGATACGTTTTTTAGTTTGGGGTCAAAAGTCAACATATGAGTAAAGTTTGGGGTGCAATTTGTCTTTTAGTCTTATAATTATTAAATAATAAGTCAAAAATAATTTCAACTAAATCGCGTATCGCGCGAGCTTAAAAGGAGACATTAGTACTACTTATAAAAGCGCACGGGCACCACGTGACACCAAAAAAATCAGCAAGCAATCGATAATTCGATACCGGAGACGAAACAACGCTGGATTCTCTCTCTTCTTTTCCGGCGCCGGCGAACAATTCCGAGGGTATGATGATATAAGTTTCATTCCCTCACAAATCACTTGTTTATCACCCTCCTACAAATTTACATACAATGGCTACCTCATCTCCAGCCCTAAGCAACAACAGCACCGAGACCAATCCGAATTCTCCCTTTCTCACCGCCTCCCCAGGCGGCGCTGCCGCCATCACCACCACCAATGCCTCCAAGAACCTCCGCGGCCTCAACAAACCTAAGTGCATCAAGTGCGGCAACGTCGCACGATCCAGGTTACTTAATTTTCAACTCCTTCCCCATTCAATTCTTGTATGAGAGATTGCGGGCATAAAAATCATTGTATCTGGAATCCTAGGGTTTGAGTTTTTATGTCAGTATGCAGGAAGATAATATGGGAAATTGAGTTCGGATTACATATTTGAAACCCTAGGGTCCATTGTTGGCTTGTTTGGTATTTCTCTGTTTATATGAATTGTTTAGTTGCTCCATTGTATTACTTATTGTTTTTGTGAGGAGATTTTTTTGAAATATACATTTTCGTTTTTTTTAATGAGAAATGATTTATATGTCCACAAATGTACGATGAAGTTGAATTGCGACTTAGGTAATCTAACAGATAGATATAAAATTTATCCTCATATTTAACAAGACACTTTTTAAATATGCTCTCTTCGTCCTTAAAAAAAATAAATTCATTTGACTTTGATCTTAGTTAATATGCATAATCCTGAAATTTAAATTATCATATGTATTTATTGAAATAATAATTTTATACGTAATAATTAATAATATTTTTAAGTTGTTTACAATATCAACTATTGTATTAATCTAATCCAAATATATTCACGAAAATTTTGAATGTTAGGATTTCACAAATTGACTAAAACATAAAAATCAAAGATGACTCTTTTTTTTGGACGGAGGAATTATTTTTATTTTTAAAATATACATCTTTACTTTAAATATAACACCTCAATCCCACATCATAACATGTGAGATCTTTTGATATATAAGGATTCAAGCTACTATTACTAAAATCTCCAGTCATAACCTTTTGGGAGAGTTTGTGGTGGTCAAGATGACCCAAGAAGATATTATTGAGACAACGCATTAGGCCTTATTATATTATGATTTGATTCGGACTTGGGATTTGACCCGGGTTATTATATATGGTATCAGAGTTGACTCTCGAAAGCTCGGGTCGGGATATCCGATTGAGTTGCTGGAGACGGGGACACGAAGGCGAGCCTAGTAAGTCACTAGTATTATTCCATAATGACTAGAGAGGCAAAGGTCTGGGCTATGTGTGATTATGTGTTCAACCTGACACATACGTCAGATATTTAAGTAGGAGAGTTTGTAACACTCTAGTCTCATAATGTAACATATAAGATAGTTTGATATGCATATAAGACTCAACAGGTAGGATAGTTTGATATGCATATAAGACTCAAGCTGCGCATTGAGTCTTATTGTGCTATCAGCTATGATTCTGATTTGGAGGTTGTTACATTAAATGTCTGAGTGAGCTTTTTTCTGTAGATAATTGCCTAGACATTGATATTTAATTATAAAATTCAAAGCAGTTGTTTTACTGGCTTATATATATGAATGGGACTCAAATTTATAAGGGTGAGAACTTGGTCTCAAAGCGAAGAAACCAACTGTTAAATAAGGTAACAGAAACAGGAAAAATGTGCCTGCATGCCTTGGTAGCAATTGTGAATTATTTTCATGACTCTTAACATTTGTAACACGAAATGTCCGAGATAAAAGAGACACATTCCATAGAATTAGAAGCTTAATTAAAGTAACATTGTCAAACTTGAGCATAAGGATAATCTGATACGGATGAAAGGTGATATACTTGGAAGACGAACTCAGGTGACATAAACAGCTTAAAGTGTGTCCAACCAATTCTATTTGAGAGCAATCTTGCTTTTGATCACCACAAGTCCACAACCTCTTATCCACTGCAGTGAGTTCTTGTTCTTTATCCCAAAAGGTGCATCCGTTCATGCTTAGGCTGACACATTGAATCGTGGCTAACAAGATGACCTATAGTAGAACACTAGTACTGCTATCCTGGATCAAAAGAAATTCCTCGTCACTTGTTCTAGACCATTAGCAACCCTACATGAGATATGCTCATGAGATATGCTATTTGTTTATTTGGTTGCGGAACAATTGCAGGACTAATGAATTTATAATGAAATGGAAAGGAGGGTTTAGGTTTAGTTGCTTATGCTTATTGCACAATTATATTAGATATTGGTTACCTTTGTATGGGTGTTTAAGAATCGTTATTGACCACTTGTGTATGGGATTGATGTATTTCTTTCTTTTAGATTATTCTTATTGACCTAATCACAACTGCAGGTGCCCATACCAATCATGTAAGAGTTGCTGTGCAAAAGCTCAAAATCCATGTCATATACACGGTATGTAGATTTCAACATCAGTTTTGCAGTAGGCTAGATTCTATGTTATTGTTCCTTGTTGAAAATTGATATTTTTGGAGCATGTTACTGTTTTATGGCCATTGATATGGAAAGCATTAGATTTAGAGCAATTTAATTCTTGTTATTTAACATGATGCTTTGTTTTCTCTAATAATCTATACTACAAAAGAAAGGGAAGGCTGCCCTGCTACTTTTGAGGGTAGTTAGGACATTAAACAGTTGAAGTCCCAATATTATCCATGCTAATTATTTTACAAATAAATATTAATAATTATTCCATTCATTCCCCAAAAAGAGTCTCATTTGCCTTTAATCCTTGGTAATTTCCGGAATCCTAAAATTCAATTGTGGTGTGAATTTATTATAATTTTCAAAATACCAATATTGTACTTGGCATAACTTTTTAAGTACTTTGTAATATTAACCATCGCTTTTATCAAAATTAAATAAATTAACATATATTTTGAATTTTAGGTTTTACAAATTGACTAAGAAAAAAACTCAAATGAAGACTTTTTTTGTGGAACGGAAGGAGTAATTAAATAGTGATTCTCAATCTTTTCAGTTTTAACTTTCACGACTTTTGCACCTCATTTCCCATCCCACTCTCATTTATTAACTTTCTTTAAAAGGTAAGATTACACCACACAAGTACATATTTAGTGTGTGCGCGGTTATATGCTAGTAAAGTAGAACTTCATAGATAAACAAATTAAGTCTACATCAGTTTATCCTTTGTAACCTTCAAGGTCATACAAATTTGGAAAACTATGAGTTATACATTTGTTGTTGTGGGAAGACTATGATTCCTATTTCCTATTGCTTGTAGCAAGCTAGTTGTGATAAATCATGAGGTCCACAGCGTAGTGCTCACCAATGTCAAGTGTCATAAAAGGTTAACAAGTGTATACTAAGGGAAAGTTTTGAATTTGATGTATGCTAATTATAACCTCTTCCTTATTGTGGCATTTATCTTCTGCAACTCGCTCTGCATTTTCTTTAGAACTGGTAAAGTTGTCATGCTGCCACCCTCGGGGAGGCGTTATAAAGGGGGAAATGGGTAATGAGATTTAGTTTTAGATGCATTATTATTTTTTGGCTCCAAAATGTATTTGATACAAACATTCCAATGACAAATAAAAACCAAACTAAAATAAAGCACACATTTTATTATAAATACATGCCACACTTGTACATTCGTTGTCCTTAAGTGTAGATAGATGAGGCAAAAACATCTTACGTTGCACGCATTACACACATTATACACTAGTTGTATATTTACACAAAACATGTTCACACACACTAGTTATTTCATAAATCTCAACTTCTTCACTCTGCATTCCTTTCTAAAGTTCCTGAAAATATATAGGGTGAGCTTCACAAGCCCAGTAAAGAATACTCATATACCTTTAAATCAAGTTATTATGCAATAAGAAGCAAATCTATGCAAACAAAAGAATATAAACTTCAACACAACATGAATAACTTCCAATAAACTTCCCTTAACTTTTCATTACCTTTAAATAAATACAATGCGTTTCCTACCTTTAAACACAACCAATATCCTAATTTTGGCCAGAAAACAACTATTAGTAACCTCCTAATTTTGGTTAGGAACCAACCATTCTCACGGGATTTGTCCCGGAGTCATCCTTGAGAGAATCCATATCCTAATTCAACGCTAGGAACCAACTTTTATCATTTTCAATTTTAACAATACAATCGAACTTCAATACCCAAAAAGTACATTGTTACCATTGTTTAGCTTCCAAATCATAAGTAGTGCATGATGTACAAGTATCATGTATCATACATAAAATAAATTCTCACGTTTATACAAATACCAAATACCTAAAATTTTCAAGCAAAATTAACTAGTATCAAAAGAGAGTTTCTCAAATATTCAAGCACGTACTCTCATCATGTACAGCAGCACCAAAAAGGATTGCAACTCTTTATCTATTAAATTTTTTGAGCTGATTTCACTTTCAACATAAACTATATTTCCGGGGCTACATTTTAGTGTCAAGAATTATCAAATTATGCTATAGAATGAGTGATATAGACTCTTTAAAGTTAGTATGTGTGCGCAGAAAATTAGTGTGCGGAATCTTATAAGCTGCACTTTTACGTGAATTTAATATTTTGGGTAAGGATAAATTAAACTTACCTATGTTTAACATATAAAAGTTTCAAGCAAAGTAAACGGTTAGATCGTTTCAAAGGAATCTCTGAACATACCCTAAAAATAGAGTCTGGTTACAATTTTTTGCTCATGTATACTTTTATATTCATCACTTATAACTCTTCCAAATTCGCATATATGCCATATATACTTGACCCAATCATTTAATTAATCTCTAATGACCTTGTAAGGATAAATAGCTTCACATTTAAACCTCAAACACACATAAAATAAGCATGAACCATGGTAAAACATCCTTAATAAACCATGTAATACAATACAAAGTAGCAAGCATGTGAGAAACAAAGCATTAAAACAAAGAAAGAATACCAATTCAAGAGGTGTGTTAGAGTTCCCTACCCCTTGTATGTTAAGAACATAAAGCTAGGAAGCCCTCAAGATTTTTCCTTTTGATTTTCTCGTTTTTTTTTTCTTTTCTTTTCCTTCAACGTACTTGCTTGTGTAGAGACAAGTAGCTCTAGAACTATATATGATCTTTGTCATTCTCTTGCATGCTTAAGTAGGTGCTAGTGTCAAAAGTTTAGTGAGCATAGTCATAATTCCCTAATTAAGCTTAAAACTAATTAATCCTAATTAGCTTAAACTAATCTTCCACTAATCATTCAACTTTGATTAAGTAAACATTAAACATGTTTAACTTAATTAATGAGATTAGTACTAATTAATCACAATTATGAAAATCAAGTTAGTTTTACACAAAGCAAATAAGATTTCAAGTTTAGCACACATTACCACAAATAGGATGCATGATTATAGTGATGGTTATCACAAAAGTTGCTTATGGAGTAGGAACGAAGAACTGTTTCTCATGCATTGTCATACTATTGAGAACAATTGATCACTTTTTACTTGTTAGAAAAATAAGTTACAGTCCCACATTTGATCTAATCTGACTTATGAAGTTATGAGCATCCAGAAGTTGTTGATGGCTGCAGCATAAAAATGTATTTTGTCTTTCCTTTTAAGGAATAATTATTAAATGGAGTGACAAGTTGCAAGATCCATGACTTTTTTTTCCTTCTTCTGTAAGCAGCTTGTTGCATTGTAAATTACCGAAACGTATATGTTTGCTTTCAGTATCAGTCTCATTAGTCAAATACGAAAAACCTCAGTATGAGTTACTTAAAGATTTATAATCCCATTAATGCAAGGTTTGTGATGAAATTTCAGTTTTTTTTGTTTTGTTTTTGATTTTTAATATTTATGAAAACTGTGGTTGCAGTGTTGAAAGGCAATTCAACTTTGCCAGAAAAGACATCATCTACTGGCTTTCCTTTATTTGATCAGCAGTCTACTGATGTATCTCCCTCTGGGTAAGTTGTAAGCATCAATTAGCAAAGATGAATATCTAGATCCAATTAAGTACTTTTCCAGTATTGTTGCAATTTTTTTTACTGTTTCTGATGCCAAGATATGAGCTTTAAAATATACCGTAGCAGTGTAGCAGTAGGCTAGTCTTGCACCAATTGAATGCACAATTTGTGCATGCCTGTAATTGTTTAAGGGATCACCAAATGTGCCATTATTCGCAAATTATCATTAATGGATCTGGATTTTATAAATGCCTGAATGAGATAATGGTCTTCAAATTTAACGGAGTTTCTTTCTCGCTCTATGAACATCCTTCTCCTGCTTTTTGCCATGGTTTTGTTTTATGGCTTATTTCTTGTTTGTAAAATGTTTTATGTGAGTAGTGCTTCTTACTCTGGCTGTCATTTAGTAACAGTATCACTTGCCTCTCTCTTTTTGTAAACTCTTAATTTGCTTGTTTGTTTTGTAAGGTTGGTTTTTCTTCCTTGGCAAATTCGAGCCAGGAAAACAAGTATCGTGTTTTGTTCTTATTTCTTATATACATTGTCTTTTTATTTCAGAAATTCGCAAAGATTTGCATCACTTCGGCAACTTTCAAGCAATTTTGCCCAATTTAACAATTTGCAAAGCCCACTTCGTTCAAGAAAGCCATTGACTAGAAAGGTGCCTGTGAATGTAAACTGATTTTTTACAGTTTGTCATTTATTTGTGGTTAAGAATGGCTTGTGCTGATATGGGAATCATTATTATTTCAGGAAGCTGGAGTAATAAATGAATGGAGGTACTTGAAGTTGAAGGAATACAAGGACAGGAATATTGAAGCGGAAAATGAAGCTTTTGACCGGTACATGCAGAATGTTAGTCTACTGGAGGAGGTATTTACTGTGAATTCCTCACTTGAAGGGGCTGTTAAGGATGGTGTATTGCCCACATCAAATCCTAACCCTAATTCTGCAGAAGATGATAGTGAAATGGCAATAGCCAAGATGAAGATAAAGCTTAGATCAAACCCAACTAGAGCTGAAAACTTTAGAAGCAGAATACAATGCATTGTTGATCAGGGATTAAGGAAGCTCGAAAAAATTGAGTTAAATGATGATGGTACTGGCCTCAATGAGCAAGAAGAACTGGTTAAAAGGCCAAGGAAGAAGAAATCTTCGTGGGTTGCCAGGATTGATGCCTTAACTGATCTTATTGACAAGCTGAACAAAGCCCGAAATGAGGAAGATCTGAAATCTTGTTTAGAGATGAAAGCTTGGCTCTTCAATAAGCATACCAAGATTAGTGAAGTAGAAGCCAAAGATACCACGATTCCCAAGGGGCCAACTCTCCAAAACGATGAGCCATTTGAAACATTATCAGATTATTCTCCGCCAAAGTGGTTAAGCACAACTACTATAAATCAAGAAGCTCTCAATCGTATTGATGCACATTTTGATTCCCTTGAGGAGATTGATGACCTATAGCCTGAGTTGGATCTTCAGAAGGAAGAACTTCGCTCTCTTAATTAGGATATAGACAGATGAACATTTGTAGTGTTCTTCATTACTTAGTGTGATGTCACCACTAGAGACTAGTCCAATGTTCATAAGCTGGTGTCTTGACCAGTAATTATGAAATGTGAAACAATGCTACAATCCTCTGAAGGCTAATATGTTTGCAAGTTGGGAAGAGATGTGATGTTTGGAAGATGGAGGTATTTGCTCGTTTTGAATACCAGAGGGACTGATGTTCTGAATAGATAGCAAACTCCTGCGGAATCAAGACTCCCAAGCCTTCAATGCACGAAAAACTGCATACAACTCTTGCTTGTTAGTTGATCACTTTTGCCTTGCATCATTAAGTTTAAGTTGATCACTTTGCTTAGCATCATTAAGTTTCTTACCTTAAAGGCAATATGACAACCTGCTTGAGAAATCACACCTCCAACTCCCACTCCACTAGCATCACATTTCCTAATCACAATTCAATCCTATAAGTTTAGGGGGTAACTTGAGAAAGGGGTCAAGAATGGAACTCGGGAACAATTTACTTTCAATATGTGGCACATGCTGATTTTGATGAGGGATAAACTCGACTTGTGACCTTGTGCAGGAAAAGAGAGGCCTAAATTTAAAAGGAGAATATAAATATATATTAGTCCCCCGTCCTCAAAAGAATGTTTAAATGATATTTTTTGCGCATATTAAGAAAATTAAAGTTACAGAGACAATAAAATTAGTTCCAATGTTATTCATAGTGGATATAACATAAGTACAATGAATGTTTTTCTTTCTTAAAATAGTAGACCCTACTTTTAAGGGTATTTATGTATAGACATCCCTTGTGGACAAAATTTATTGTACTTGAGGACAACCTTTTGAAAACGAAGGGAGTATATATAGAATGATCCATAACCACAATTGTAAGGTTATATATAGCTTTACAACACACCTCTCACCATTCAAATTGTGATCGTATGGTCAAAAATTTTCATCGTCCGCAATTTAGTTTGGAGAGGTGAATGTATATGTACAAAAATACCCTTATATGTGAAAAAAAAATCCCACCGTTCGCCGTATTATATAGCAAACGATTACAATTCTTTATAATCTCTCAGTTGGCCAAGATTTCGTTACGGATAATTCCTTGATCGCTCACCGGCAAATGATGCTTTCACTTGGTCCCATTTTTAACTAGTACACATTGTTCAACAACTAATATACAAGGGCCAATCCGCCTAACACTAACAACTCCCTCTCAATCTTTTGATGAGTTTAAGAGGTAAAAGGGTGAGTTTAAGTGGTAAGTGGGTCATGGGAGGGAGAGATTTTAAAAGATGGAGAGAGAAAGTTGCAAATGATTTTCAAAATTTCTAATCAAATTTTGGGTGGGTTTATTTTTATATATGAAGTTGAAAAGGGAAAAGAAAATACAAAAGCAACAATAGTAGTTATTTTTTGGAATGGCAGTTAGTGTCGGTTTTATTATTTATAAGCCAAAAGTTGCAACTGTTTGTAACCGCTGTAATAACAAAAAACTGCAGTTGTTAATGACAGTTTTTTTTTACAACTTCCCAAAATGACACCTATTCAAATTCTATAAATAAGGGGCACATGTAACATTCCTGAAAATATTGAAAACATTCATTTTCTTGCACCTTCTTCTGCAAATCTTCTAACTTATTGTATTACTGTAGGATACAATACTTAGTAAACAACAATCTATAAAATCATAGAGTTGTCCATAAGATATTCTTCAATGTGCAAATTGAAAATTATCACGAACTTCATTATATCTTAAGAGGAAATTCGCTAGAACCATTTTGTATCAGTTAGTGGGGCGAATTAAGCCTTAACGATAGCGACCTGATCGTGCCTTGAAGTCATTATATCTATCGTTTCCAGTTCAATCACTTATAACAATATTTTATCTAACAATCTTAAGGCTTAATTATTTGCGTATTCATTTCAATGGCTTCAACACTTTCATTTTTAAGGAATATGGATTTCAACCGTTTGAAGCGCTTTAATGGAGGAAGTTTTTACTGTTGCCAGAAAAAGATATTTTTTTATTGACATCTTTAAAGGTCTATTATGTCATCACCACACCAAGGACGGATATCGCTGACGACGAACCACTAGCGCAAAGTTGTGAAATGCAAAAATGGGATCAAGATGATGATATGTGTCGAGGGCTCATATTGAATGCAATGTCTAATACCCTATTTGATGCATACTACAATGTGCTAATTGCCAAAGAGTTATGGACACAACTACAGGAGAGGTACATGAAAGAAGATGCAACAAGTAAGTGATTCATTGTTTCCAGATTTAATAAATTATAGATTGGTTGACTCATGTACTATTATGGATCAATTTAGTGAACTAAAAACTATTCTTGATTTACACTCGACACATGTTACACATGGATGAGGAAAAAATAGTCACATCCATCGTAGACAAATTGCCACCCTCTTGGAAAAATTTCAGGAATAACATCAAACATAAAAAAGAGTCTTACTCTTGAGTAGTTAGGAAAACATCTGCGTATTGAGGAGGACTTGCGAAAAGAAAGCAAGGAAGAATGTCCAAAATTAATGATGTGGAGGAAGAAGACATGACCAACTTGTCTTTAGATTCACACAAGAGAAAGAGGTTTTCGACCCAACACGATAAGAAAGTTAAGCAGAACATTAAGAAGAAAAAGAAGATAGGTCCTTGTTTCAATTGGGGGCAAATTAGGGCATCTAAAGAAAGATTGTCGTATGATTAAGAAAAAAAGACAAACAACAAAAAAATTTGGTTGTTGTTATCTCAAAGGCAAATGTGCTTGAAGATAGTAATTCCTGGTGGATAGATTCTGGAGCTACAAAACATGTATGCAAAGACAAAATATTTTTCAAAACCTATGAACCAGAATCAAATGGTGCAATCCTATACATGGGAAATTCATCAAATGCTATAGTCCAGAGCAAGGGAAATGTGAAAATAGAGTTCACATCTTTCTTTTTTCTTAGCAGCCCTCTAAACAAAAATGGGTTCAAACTTATGTTTAAGGCTGATAAGTTTGTATTGTTAAAGGGAGGGGCATTTGTTGGAAAGGATTATTTGTATGAGGGGATATTCAACTTAATATTATTAATAAAATAAGTAATTATGTGATAAGTGCAGAATATTCATTGATTTTGATTCCTTTATGTTTAGTTTTATTACATATTTTAAGTGTATATAAACTTATTAAGATATTTATTGATTTCAGGAGGAATTAGAGCTAAAAGAGCAAAAAGATGAAAAATTGTTGCTGACTGGGGTTAGGTGCGGCAGCGCTGGAATAACAATGGGAATGGGCGCGGCAACGCCGTGATGCAGTGTCGAGGCTGGTCTGGAAGACGATGCGGCAGCGTCGTTAGCTAGTACAAATGTGGCGCGGCAGCGCTGTAACACAGACATAAAGCAACCCTAGAGGAGGGCACACAACAACGCCGTTTTGTGAATGAATCCTGGTGCGGTAGCGCCAGGTCGAAGTCTGGAATTTTAAAAGCTTTATTATGTTATTTCAATTCTACTCCAATTAGGATTGTTATTTCTTAAGACTTTAAGACTTTATTCTAGGAGTATAAATAGATGTTTCTAGTCAAGTTTTAGATACTTCTTCTGCTACAATTGTAATCCTAGTTGGAGGCAAGATTGAAAACATGTCAAGCTAAGTTCTTTATTTTCAGTTCTAAGGGATGTTGAACCTTATTTATAATTAATGATTTGATTGAGTTTTCACTATTTATTCCTTCTTTCATGGAATTCATTCTTGATAATCTGTTTTAATTGATTGAATATTATTTAGTTTAACTAATTTAGTTTATGCAGGATTAAATTAGTTAACTGATGATATCTGCTAGATTAAGATATAGTATTAA
Source organism: Aralia elata (assembly GCA_034770075.1). NCBI lineage: Eukaryota > Viridiplantae > Streptophyta > Magnoliopsida > Apiales > Araliaceae > Aralia > Aralia elata. Next base: position 26,104,741 of record CM068381.1, read on the forward strand.
GCAAACGATATTATATTTGATCATAAGTAGCAATTAGTGATGCATGATTGGGGACAAGCTTTTGAGTATTGCTATGATTATCAGAAGACAAGTTAAATAATCCCTGATTGTGTGATTGTTGCTTGGAATAACCTAATTCCTTAATTTTTAATACTGCTGTTATATTAAATCTAAACTGATAGTTCTGGGTTGTATGATAGTTATGGTCTAGTGGGGGCGATTGTCACATTAGATTTAAAACCTAAAGGGAATTTCGGATAATTAGCGATTGCAGTTATTTAGGGTTATTAATTTCATTGAAAGATAAATATTATTATACTTGATTATTTCATTATTGTGAAAAGACGATACTGAACTAAAAAACTGAAGTCTTTAACTTATTGATTATTCTTATTAAATATTTTCTGTCACTTTAGTTAATAAATTCAATTCAAAACCCCCCAATTTATATTTAGTAGTATTTTTGATTTAGAAAACAATAGAATCAAAGATAAATTCACTCTCTGTGGGATCGACCCCTTGCTTGTCACTATAATAATTTTTATGTTAGTAGAGTAATAGTAAGGATTTAATTTTGGAGTGTTAACGACAACTTTCAAATTTTAGCGCCGTTGTCGGGGAGTGTTATTTGTTTTTATTTATTCTTTGTTTTCTTTTATTTTTATTCTTTATTTTCTTTTATTTTTATTTTTAGTTTAGGACTCGTTCCTCTCACTCTTTTGAATTAAAATTTGATCTAGAGATAAAACACTACTACAGATTCAGACGAAGAAGAGATCACTGCTGTCAACAACAACCGGACTTTGAAAGAATTAACTACTCCTAATCTTGATCAACCAGCATTGTGTATCGAATATCCTTCTTTAGATGCTTCTTTTGAATTACAATCAGGACTAATCCACCTTTTGCTTACTTTTCGTGGTCTTACAGGTGAAGATCCATACAAACATCTAAAGGAATTTCATGTGGTGTGTTCCACCATGAAACCACAAAGAGTAACAGAGGAGCAAATAAAGCTTAGAGTTTTTGCATTCTCACTAGCAGATTTGGCTAAGGAGTGGTTATACTATCTTTTTGTCAATTAAATCATGGAATGATATGCAAAGGCTGTTCTTGGAGAAGTATTTTCCTGCTTCAAGAGTTGCTAACCTAAGGAAGGAGATATGTGGAATTCGGCAGTTCAATGGCGAAACTCTCTATGAGTACTGGGAAAGATTCAAGAAGTTATGTTCCAGCTGTCCACCTCACCAAATTGATGATCAACACTTAATTCAATACTTCTATGAGGGACTGTTGCTAATGGATAAGAGTATGATTGATGCTGCTAGTGGAGGAACATTGGTTGATAAAACTCTAGAGGCTGCAAAAAACTTGATTGCAAACATGGCAGCCAACTCGCAGCAGTATGAAACAAGGAATGAGAATGCACCAAAAAAGGTAAATGAGGTAAGCACATGATAGACTCCACGGCACGCTTGCGTGAGGTGGTTGTCGCCCGGATCGTTTCTAACAAGTTGATAGGATGGATAGCTTGCAACACCTTAACCCCTCGCCTATATGTAGACGGTAATCTTGGTAAAATTGCTTGCAAATGAAGTTTGCGTAGGATGGACACCAACGACACCTCGACCCCTCGCTTATGTTGAAGCGGTAATCTTGGTACAATCGACGATTGATGCGGTAGAAGACGCCACACACAACTATGATTGGTTGTATGATAAGTCGAATATGAATCTCAAAGAAAACTAAGGAATACTTAGGAATTCTCAAGAACCACAAGAAAAGAACAATCTCACAATAATGATGATAATCTGAATATTAATGAATAATTCAAGTTTACAATAGCACCTATTTATACTAGTTTTAGAAACAAACTAGAAGCTTCTAGAAGCACACACTCTTTGAAATACAAGCACACAAATATGGAAATGTTACAATCAGAACACATGTAATTGATCCTAAATACTGATATCATGTTTTGGATGAAAGAAGGTTCGAAAATCAAGAAAGTCAAAAAATAACAAATTGCATCCAGGAGGTTCTCGCCGGGGCGAGAGATTTGAACTGAAGATTTCTCGCCGGGGCGAGACTCTCGCCGGGGCGAGAGAATTGGCTTGGGAAACCTCGCCGGGGCGAGCCTCTCGCCAGGGCGAGAAAAATGGCCTGGAGATTCTCGCCGGGGCGAGGTCATCCTGTTCCGAACAAACTGCTTTCTTTCGCTGTTTTGTCTGCTACGTCCATTCGCAACATGTTTACGGGCTTCATACGCTTGGGCTCCATCTCCATAACCTCTATGCTTGATCCAACCTCGTTCCATAGTTCATGGATCATTCCGTTAAGACCGTCTTTGAAGGTTTTAGCTCGAGCTCTAGTAATGGGTCCAAGTGGCAATTGCAATGGGTCTTCTCGGGTTGTGTTACGGGTTTCTGGATCATGGATGTCCTCATCAGCACATGTAATCTTGAGCAACATATTTTAGATTTATCTGCTATGGTTCGACAAATGGCTGCAGGGAACATGCAAGTAGCAAAGGTGTGTGGAATTTGTTCAAAGTCAGGGCATAATACAGATGATTGTCCAATATTGCAAGAGGATAAAATTGTTCAACAAGTCAATGCTGTGGGGACATTCTTGGGGCAACATCAACAACAATATGATCCTTATTCCAACACTTATAATCCAAGATGGAGAGATCATCCCAACTTGAGCTATGGAGATACTAGGCCGACAATGTAGACTGTCTTTCCAAATGAGCAGATAGATCTTCAACTAGCTCAGCAGCAGTACCAACCTAGACAAGGAGCACCTGCCAGTCCTGGAACATCACTTGAGGACATGTTCACAGCTTTCATGACCCAGACACAACAGTTCCAATAAGAAACAAGGGCTTGCATACATGATCTGAAGAATCAAGTGGGTTGGCTTGCCACCACAGTTGGTAGATTGGAGTCGTAAAGCTCAGGGAAGCTACCTTCTCAGACAATTGTTAGTCAAAGAGAGAATGTAAGTGCAATTACCTTGAAAAATAGTAAAGAGGTATGACAACAAGGAGAGTCAGTGTTTCCAGTCCAAAGCAAGTCAAGCAATGGCGAAACAGGCAGCAATGCTGAATTTAAAGAAAAGACGACCAATGAGGAGCAAGAGAAAGAGATACTGGAAACAATTCACAAGGTTGAGAAAATTTTTGAGCGAACAAATAAGGAGAATTTGCAGGTTGCAATTATCAACAACTTGGAGTTAAAAAAATAAGAAGAAATTGAGCAGAGCCCAGATTTGAAAGAGACAATAGCTGCATTACACTCTTCATCAAAAATCTCAGATAAGTATGCAGTATTTTCTATTCAATTACTTGCTACTCACGATAAACTATTACCTTCTATTGAGTAGGCTCCTACCTTGGATTTGAGACCATTACCAGTTTATTTGAAGTATGAGTATCCGATTACGTAGCTTGAGAGGATTGATGTCGAGCAAACGACATTAAAAAAATGCGCTGCTTGGGAGGCAACCCATGATTTCAGATTTGATTTTCTATCCTTTTTATTTTGTAGTTGCATATTAGTTAGTTACTTCTTCTTTACATAGCTTTCTTACATTGGGGACAATGTAAGGTTTGAGTGTAGGGGAGGGGTTTAAGTTTAGGTTAGTTAGTTTTTTATTTTTAGCTTATACATTGCCTTAAAATTGCTTCAAAAGTTTAAATTTTTCCTTAAAAAAAAGAACTGATTTTGTATGGCTAAGTTTTTAAAGGTTTTGGCTGTGGAATGGAAATTGATGTTAATTGGTAGAATTTGTTTGATGCTTAATCAATTGATGAATGATGAGAACTAAGTCATGATCCATAGCAACTGATTTGAATTGAATTTGTATTGCATGAGTACTTGAATATGAGATATATGCTTATTTGGCTGAGTTATCTGTGGAGTTGTCTATGTGCACTTATTTCATGATTTAGAACTGTTTATCTGCTTGTTTTGTTTACGGGACCATGGAAAAGAAGAAAAAAAAAGAATTTTTTTTGAGAAAATGAAAGAAAAAAAGAAAAAAGTACAAAAATCATGTGGTGGGTAGAGATAGAGCGTAAAACGCACTCTCCTATAAACACATGCAGCGAGAAGGAGCGTAAAACGCACTCGTTGGTAAGCAGATAAGTGAGATAGAACATAAAATGCACTCTGTAACGAATGTGATTTCTGTGAATAAATAAAATATTTACTGAGTTAAATAAATATTTTATTTGATTTATTTATTGAATAAAATAAATAATTGATGGAATTATTGTGGAATAATTTATTTTAGTATAAATATGTTAATTGTTATTTGGTGATGATGTGGTGTTTATTCTAATTAAATTAGATGATTGATGATTTATTTGAAATAGTTTTTAATTGGCCAAATAGAAGTTATAATTTAGTTAGTAGAGTTTTTAATTTAATTGAAGTGTGACATTTGAACTATATGATAGAGGGATTATAAAAATAAATTAAAAGAGATTGGATTGAGTTAGCCAAACAAGGTCTTGAGACCTTTGGTTGGTAAAAAGGGTTTATTATATGGGTTTAGCCAAACAAGGCTTAGACCCTTGGGTTTTGTTAACTGATAATTCTTTTGGGTTTTGGTAACTGACAAAGTTACGTTAAAACTAAACCATCAGTTTAGTTCTTAAGTCTAAGAGAAAAGAACATAGTTTCTAGTAGAGAATAGGGAGAATTGAGAGAAAAGAGTTTCTCTGTGAGATTGAGAGCAGGTTCAGGAAATCCAAAAGGAAGTAGGAGGATTGCTAGTCATTCCAATTATCATCTATTCTTGGACTAAGAAGAATTAAGAGGTATAATCTGATTATAATTCTTTATTTTTACTATATTGAGTTCTTCACTGAAGATTGTTTTATTTTATTTTATTTCTCTGTGAATGGATTTTGATGGCTAATACATGAAGTAATTGTTTATATGTGTTAGTTGGTATGCATAATCTACCGAATGGTGTCTATAAACGAATTTGATTGTATTAATTCATGGAATCATGTTTAAAATAGAGTTTTTATAATTACAGTGAAAAGGTTCATGAGTATGGTTTATATGTATAAAATTTGATGTTCAATTCGGGTATTAATCTGTAAATTGATTGTGGATTATGTTAATTCGTTAAGAAACGAAAAGAATGCAAGTGGAATGGATTAAATTGGTTAAGAAACGAATTCATGGTGATTAATTTTGTTAATATGTCAAAAGTTTGGAAATAGAGTAAGAATAGTGGAATTTAATATCTTAATTTGGTTATTTGATGATTCTGAGATGTTAGAATGGTTCTGTAGTTGTTTGCTACTGAGTCTTTTGAGTTTATAGCATCAGTGAATAACTATTTTGGTGTTTAAGAGAGTAAGTTGAGAAATTGGTTGGAAACAGAGTCTGTTCGCGCTGCAGCAACTGAGTCTGCGTCGCAGCGCGGCCGCGCTGGTTTCCAGTGCAAAAGTAGCGCGGCCGCGTCGACAGCAGATCAGTCCCTGTATGAGTGCAGCGCGGCCGTGCTGGTTCCAAGAGTAAAAGTGGCGCGACCGCGCCGGTACCAGAGTAGACCTAGTGATGAGTTTTTTTTTACATGCATAGTTTGGGTGATGATAAGTTTGCCTATTTTAATGTATGTGGAGAATCATAAAGCATATTATAAGACTTAATAACATAATGTAGTTGCTCATGTGATGATTATAAGTTATGAATCAATAAGTTATAAAAAAATTTATAACTTGATGTCCGTAAGGATTGGAGATGTTAATTATATGTTGTGTCTTATGTTATGTGATGGTACAAATTTCTGATTTGTGCTATGTGGTTAGTTAGGGAGTTCAGATCATGAATTAAGTTGGTATTTTGTACTAAAGTGGAAAGTGAAATTGTTAATCATAGTTGTAATATCACTAATTTACATTCTGATCCTAATGGTATGTAGGACGTTTTGTGAACGTAAATTGTGGTTGTATAAATTACGCACGAGGCAAGTTCCCTAAAACTTTACTTTTCATTAACCAAGTTTCTAAATTCTACTTTTCATTACACAAGTTCTCTAACATTGGTTATTGTTATTATTGTAGCAAGGTTTTCCATATTATTCAACGATTATATGTTGATTGAGTTTTCTAGACTTTCAAATGCGTTACTCCAGTATATTCGTTTGTAATCCTTGAATTCTACTGTTATTGTAGTCCCATTTTTACAAAGATTGTGTTGTTATCGTAATCAGACTTATATGGCTAGTGAACCCTTTTGATTCGACTAGTCCATAATTGATGCTCGTTCTAAAATCTAGAACTTCTGTTGAAGCTGTTCCAAACCAAACTTCATTTGGTACGGACTTTAACGGTAAAACTGAGATGAACAACCCTAATATAGGGGATTATATTACGCAATAGCGTTAAAATATTTGTGCACAGTACATTGTACAAATGGTTGATCCCCGGAGTACGAGACGGATAGTCCATAGTCTATAAGACTGTTAAAGGTTACAGTAGAGATACTTGCTAACCTAGGACATAGTTCGAGGTCTTATGACCCTCGGATTCATTTTTAACCTTGAAATCTATATTCAAATCTTGAGCCAAGCTATCTGTTGAACTTTCAGACCTTTGATTGTTATTGATTGATTTCAGAAAAGCTGTTACACCTCAATTAAAATCTACTTCAGTGATTTATCCATTGTTATTGTTATTATACTTGCGGGCAATTGTTTGCTCACCTTTGCATAAAACATTGCAACTAAGACTGAGAAGTCAGATGAGCCGTCCACTAGTAAGGGCAAAGGCAAGATGCGGAAGTAGCTCGCGAACTGTTAATTGTTACGAAACTTTTGTAATAAGACCTATTTAATATCATGTTTTAATTCCGCATTGATGTATTTAAGGTTAGATGACCTGAGATTTAATAGCTTAAGAGATTTAAGTTGTAACCCCTTTTGTGGGAAGATGGTTTACTCAGTTTAATGTTTATTATCATTTATTATGGGTAGTTAGACATGAATATATTAAATAGTGAACACCAAATCTGTGGAATTGAAGTACCAGGAGGTGTCACACACTCACTTAAGGAATAATGAGAAAGGTGAAATGGAGCATAAAATGTATTCACCTGAAAAAAAAGTGAATTTGATGGTTCTGGTGAAAAGGAAAAAATAAATAGCAGAGAAAATATGTTATGAGTTCTGAGTCAGTGTGCACAGCTATTGTTCCATGATAATTGAGTTAAGTATGTGTGTAGATCATAGGAAAGATACTTACGTGATTACAATTTGATTTGGAGATGTTCAGTGGGGAATGACAAGGTTGTTGAGAATTGATTGATGAAGTATTGAGCAGATTTCAGTAATTAGTGTTGATATTCATGATTGGTAATTGGATAACCTTTGGAAGTTTGGTTGAATAGAATTTAGTTGATTTCAATATGACCTTTGTTTTGGTTTACACGAGGACGTGTAAAGGCTAAGTGTGGAGGAATTTGACAAGTGCAGAATATTCATTGATTTTGATGCCTTTATATTTAGTTTTATTACATGTTTTATGTGTATATGAGCTTATTAACGTGTTTATTGATTTCAGGAGGAATTGGAGCTAACAGAGGAAAAAGATGAAAAATTGTTGCTGACTGGGGTTAGGTGCAACCGCGCTGGAATAACAATGGGAATGGGCACGGCAGCGCCGTGATGCAGAGCCGAGGTTGGTTTGGAAGACGGCTCGGTAGCACCGTTAGCTAGTACAAATGTGGCGCGGCAGCGCCGTAACGTAGATAAAAAGCAACCCTGGAGGATGGCGCGACAACGCCGTTTCGTGAAGGAATCCTGGCGCGGTAGCGCCAGGTCGGGGTCTAGAATTTTAAAAGCTTTAATATGTTATTTCAATTCTACTCTAATTAGGATTGTTATTTCTTACGACTTTAAGACTTTATTTTAGGAGTATAAATAGATGTTTCTAGTCAAGTTTTAGATACTTCTTCTACTACAATTGTAATCCTAGTTGGAGGCAAGATTGAAGACATGTCGAGCTAAGTTCTTTATTTTCAGTTCTAAGGGATGTTGAACCTTATTTATAATTAATGATTTGATTGAGTTTTCACTATTTATTCCTTCTCGCATGGAATTCATTCTTGATAATATGTTTTAATTGATTGAATATTATTTGGTTTAACTGATTTGGTTTCTGCAGGATTAAATTTGTTAATTGATGATATCTGCTAGATTAAGATATAGTATTAAGCAAACGATATTATATCTGATCATAAGTAGCAAGTAGTGATACATGATTGTGGACAAGCTTTTAAGTATTGCTATGATTATCAGAAGACAAGTTAAATAATCTCTTATTGTGTGATTGTTGCTTGGAATAACCTAATTCCTTAATTCTTAATGCTGCTGTTATATTAAATTTAGACTGATAGTTATGCGTTGTATGATAGTTAGGGTCTAGTGGGGGCGATTGTCACATTAGATTTAAAACCTAAGGGGAATTTCGGATAATTAGCGATTGCAGTTATTTAGGGTTATTAATTTCATTGAAAGATAAATATTATTATACTTGATTATTTCATTATTGTGAAAAGACGATACTGAACTAAAAACTGAAGTCTTTAACTTATTGATTATTCTTATTAAATATTTTCTGTCACTTTAGTTAATAAATTCAATTCAAAACCCCCCAATTTATATTTAGTAGTATTTTTGATTTAGAAAACAATAGAATAAACAAAGATAAATTCACTCCATGTGGGATCGACCCTTACTTGTCACTATACTGATTTTTGTGTTAGTAGAGTAATAGTAAGGATTTAATTTTGGAGTATTAACGACAGCTTCCATTATGTTTATATTGTTGAATCTTCTTCTTCACTTTGGCACAATCGTTTAAGACTTGTTAATTCTTCGTAAAATTGATAATTTTTTTTTCTCTGTTTATAAAAATGAAGTGAAATTTCAATGCAATTCCAAAATTAAATGTCTAAGAACTGATAGAGGTATAGAGTATTATGATTCGTCATTCTTCGAATCAAATGGAATAATACATTAACTTACATCCCCTTATACCCCACAACATAATGGGATAGAAGAAAGAAAAATTTGAACATTGAAAGAATTTATGAATGCCATACTATCCAATTCTGGTCTTGGACAAGGATTTTGGGGTGAAACACTAATAACAGTAACCACATATAAAACTGATCCCGTAAAAGGAAATAAGGTTACACCTTATGAATTGTGGAAGAAAATAAAATCAAATATGAGTTATCTCAAAGTTTGGGGATGTAGAGCCATTGTAAGAGTTCTTGAACCTAAAAGGAATAGCCTAGGTGAAAGAGGAACAAAGTGTATATTCCTTGTTTATCCGCATCAAAGTAAAGCATATAGATTCTTGGTGGTTGAACCAAATAGCTACTATTCTATAAATACAATTGTTGAATCTCGAGATGCTTTATTCGATGAAAGCAGGTTCAACTCACTATCTAAGACCATTATAGTTGAAAATGAACAACCAAAAAGTTCAACTAAGGAAGTGGAGGTAGATGAACCAGAATTAAGGAGCAAAAGAGCTAGGATTGCGAAAATATATGGACTAGATTTTCATATGTTTCTTTTTTGGATCAACAAAAGAAATTTATTAAAAACCAAGAAAAGTATAATTGTGGCAATCAAAGAGAACTGGATAATCCACTCAAGAATTACATTTTTAAACCTCAAATTTAACAAAACTTCAGACACTACAGAATAAAATTCATCTTTAAAAACATGTAAAAATCATCTTGGAACAACATGAAGTAAACTACCCAGCTGCAAAGAGGAGTCCAACTAGTTTTGGATTCTGAAGAGAACTCCTTCCATAACAGGACACCCATATGACTTCAACCAATGAATACAACGAAGCAACATCAAAATTCTGACCATTACACGTGTAATCAAAATTCTAAAACCACCTGCCATAGATTCTCAATTTATTTCTAGCTTCTTATAGCCCACAGAGAATGTAAACAACATTACAACTCCATAATATTCTGATCTTTTTACTTTTACCCAAACTTTCCAAATTCAAAACAGTGTACTAGAATATGTTTTGAATCCTCCTTTTCAATGCCACACCGCATACAATCTTGAATATTTCTTTTATTCTCAATAATTTTCTTGCTTCTACAACTTGAATATGGACCAACTTTCCTATGTTTCCACAACAATCTATCATGTTTATCTTCTTAAAAGCACACATTTTGAATTTGTGATAATCAATTATGTAGATCTTTAAAAGGTAGTAACCATTCACTGGATATAAAATCTACCAAATTTACTTCTCTAGCCATTGCTTCCATACCAGGTGAATCCCTGATCATTCTACTATTCCTAACACCTGTAACACTCTTAACATTCCAAGATAATATCAGGATGATTATAACTTACCTATTGCTTCTCTTAGTTGCATCAAGTCTTCAATTTTATTCTTTATAGTTTTTATTTGCTGCTCATCATCTCCTATAAACCCAAGCTCTTTACTCAACTCAATTGTTTTCCAGACAAAGAATTCCGCTTAGTGAAATCACCTGTTGTTAGAGACTCATTTGTTATTCTGCCAAGTCTCCCTTATCTCTTCTTTGTTTTGAGCTTCACCTGTTGTTAGAGACTCATTACTCATTTGAAGAAGTAATGAAATCTCAAGATGTCTCTTTTTGGAAAGAAGTAATTAATGAAGAGATGGACTCTATAATGGGAAGAAAACTTGGAAAGTAGGTAGATTTACCTCTAGGTAACAAACCTATTGGTTGAAAATGGATCTTCAAAAGAGTTGATGGAACTATTGATAAATTTAAGGCAAGATTGATTTTTAAAGAATTTTCCCAAAAGAAAGGTGTTGATTACTTTGACACATGCACCGGTTGCATGAATAGCTACAATTAGATTACTTATAGCTCTAGCGTCAGTACACTATCTTGTAATACATCAAATGGATGTGAAAACAATTTTCTTAAATGGAGAATTAGATGAAGAGGTTTAGATGAAGCAAACTAACAGCTTCATAGTTAAAGGACAAGAGAATAAAGTTACAAATTGGTCAAATCCTTGTATGGGCTTAAACAACCTCCAACGCAATGACATGAAACGTTTGATCGAACTATCCTTTCAAACGAATTTAAAATTAATGAATTAAACAAGTGTGTACACACCATTCGTTAATGGAAAATATGTCATCATATGCTTATATGTGGATGACATGTTGATATTTGGCACTGACCTAGAACAAGTGCAGAATACTAAAGCATTTCTTTCTGCAAATTTCGAATTGGAATTGCTAATAAGTTTAATTAGATTTAAAAGATATGGGTGTTGTTGATGTAATTAGGAATTAAAATTATAAAATGCGATGAGGGTCTAGCCTTAACACAATCTCACTTCATTGAGAAAGTGTTGAAAAAGTTTGGACATTTAGAAGCACACTTGTAAGCACACCATTCGATAATAACATCAAGTTGTGAAAAAATGATGGTAGATCTATTGCTCAATTAGAATATGCTAGAGCAATTGGATGTTTAATATATGCCACTAGATCCCAAATTGCATTTGCGGTCGATAAGCTTAGGATATTTACTAGTTGTCTTAGTAATGAGCACTGGAATGCTATACATTCAGTTTTTAGATATTTGAAAAAGACAATAAACTATGGCATATGTTATGAATCCAATAGTTTTGGAAGGATACATTGTAACGAATGCAATTTTTGTGATTGAATAAAAATATTTATTGAATTATATAAATATTTTTATTAATTTATTGAGCTAAATAAATAATTTATTAAGTTTTTGTGGAATGGGTATATGTTAAGTTTAATAATGTTAAATGTTATTTGAATGTGATTTGTTATGTTTATTCTAATTTAATTTAATGATTAAATTAGATGATGAAAAGATTTATTTGAATAAATAATTTATTTGAATAATATAATTCATTTGGTGTTATTGTTGTTGGTTAAATAAATTATTAATTTAGTTAGTAAGGTTTAATTGAATTTATTTGATAATAAGTTCAATTAAATTAGAAGTGTGACATTTAAAACTATATGTTATAATGATTTATTAAAATAAGTGAGAAAGTGTTTAATTCAATTTTACCAAACAAGGCCCTATGACCTTTGTTTGGAAATAATGAGTTATTTTATTTGTGTTTTACCAAACAAGGCCTTAAGACCTTTAATTAGAATAATGGATTATTCTATTTTAATTTAATCAAACAAGCCTTAGAGGCTTTTGAAATTTTTTTAACTGATAGATTAATATCATACGTTATTATTTTATTAAGTATCAATTTTTATTTGTTTTTATTTTCATCAGTTTTATTTTTAAAGAACGTCAGTTGTAAAAAGAAAAGAAAGAAGCAGAAACACAGAGCTTGAGAGAAAGAAAAGAACTCTGTGAATTTGAGAGTTGAGAGAAAAAAGAGAATTGAGAGGTTTGTGAATTAAGAAAGAGCTTGTAATTTTAAAAGAATTCACCAAGTTCTTACAACAATTGAAGGTATAATCCTTTTTAAGTTCTTTCCTGTATTTCATTATTTTAGTTCTCTGTATAAAATTTACTTGCTTAAAACATGAATTACTTGGTGTATTTGATAGTAATCATGTGTTAGATGATTACATGATGAATAATAATTAATTTAGAAGTATTAATTCATGAAGATATGCTTTAGAATTGAGTTCTTAGTTTTACAGAGCTTTATTTCATGTATGGCATATTTGTATGAAAATTGATGATTCAATTTGGTTATTAATCGGTGAATTAATAATTGTTTATGATTGTATGATGAAAAACAAGAATAATGCAAGAAGAATGGTTTTAATTGGTTGAAAGATGAAGTTACAGTGTTTAATTTCATGAAAATGGCCAAAACTTGAATAAATTGTTTAACAGTGAATTTTTGGTTTTAAATTGGTTGATTATGTGTTTTATAATGGTTAAATTAGTTAGAAACATGTTGGTTATTTGTTTTCTAGCATATTTGATGTCTGGGTATATTTAGTTTGTGTACTGGATGATAAAATTCGGAAAATTTGGCCAAATTTGGCCTAAGTTTTCACTGTTCGCGAACTGTAGGAGACGACTGCCGGGTGTCTCGCCCCGACGAGAAAAAAATGAACTGGTAATCTTCGCCCCGGCGAAGTCTCGCCCCGGCGAGAATTTTGTTAATGAAAAAGCTCGCCTCGGCGAGGTCTCGCCCCGGCGAGATATTTGTTCAGTAAATCCTCGCCTTGGCGAGGGAACAGTACTGGAATTTTTTTTTAATTTTTATTTTCTTTGTGCTTTTATTATGATAAACAAGTTTAAAACTTATATTAATGTATTAAGTGACTAAAGAGTTGCCAAGATGGTTGTTAAACTAGTACTTGTTGACTATGGTATACTAACGAGATGTTATAATAAAATGAGATAGAGAGCAAGCCTAGAATGCTTTTAGACTTGTGACTAATTATGTTACCATCTTATAATTAAATGTATAGGTTATTTAAGGATCGTGAGATATTTAATTTGTAATCTACGCTTGAGGCAAGTTCCTTATCTCAACTTATTACTTTTATGTTGAGCAAGTTTTCCTTTCTTAAATTTGAAAATTATTTATAGCAAGTTGTTCTTCTCTTTTAACTTGTTAATTTATTTAAGACAAGTTTATTTATATTGAGCAAGCTTATTGACCTTAGCTTATTGATATTCAAGCAATGTTATTATCATGATTATATACTTAAGCTTTATTCCAATCATTGTTGTTATTCAAACTTCGAGTATAGTTTCTATTGAACAAACTCTATTGAATTAGACTAGCAAACCCTTATTGATTCAGCTAGTCCTTAGTTGATGAGCTTTTCAAAGACTTAGAATATTTTCTATACTTGTTCCAAGCCAATTTCCTTTTTGGTATGGATTCAGACGATAAACTGAGATGAACAACCCTAATGTAGGGGATTACTTACGCGACAGCGTTAAAATGTTTGTGCACAATACATTGTACAAAGGGCTGATCCCCCTGAGTACGAGATGTTGGTCCATAGTCTATATGACTGTTAAAGGTTGTGGTAGTAATACCTGTTAACCTAGGACATAGTTCGAGGTCTTGTGACCCTCAGATACAATTTCTAAATCTTGAATTCTATTTTTTTTGAAATCAAGCATTCTAACGAGCTTTTAAACTTTGATCATTTATTGATTGAGATTCAAAAAACTATTATTCCTCAGTTGAGATCCATTTCATTTAAATATTATTGATATCGTACTTGTGAGCAATTGTTTGCTCACTCTTGCACTAATCATTGCAGCTAAGGCTGAGAAGTCGGACGAGCCGTCCACGAGCAAAGGCAAGGGCAAGATGCATAAATAGCTAAAGACCTGCTATTTACTTGATGTTTGATTGTAATAAGACTTATTTAAAAATTATGTTTTATTCCGCATTTGATGTATTAAGGTTAAGATAACCTGGGATTTGAATGTTTTAATAGTTTGGTGATGTAACCCATTTTGGGAAGATATTTCTTTAAGTTTATTTTAATTGTTCTTGATTATGGGTAGTTAGATGTGAATGAATGAGATAGTGAACACCAAATCTGTGGGAATTAAGTACCTAGATTTGGGGGTGTCACATACATAGATGCGAGTTGGATAACAAATCAAGATGAACATTATTCATCTACTAGTGGTTGGATATTCACTCTTGGTGGGGGTGCTATTTCTTGGGGATCTAAGAAACAAGGGTTAACTGCATATCAAACCCCGAAGTATACACTCTTTTACACTTCGTACTCCGAGGTTTAAAAGCTCCCATCCCGCCACCCAAAGTACCGTTAAGTAACCACGATGGACCCTATTCAGATTTTCGATCATTTTTTTTTGCCAAAAAATGGTCACGTGCCCTAATTTAATATTTAAATATAGTTTACGGTATAAATACTGTAGTTGACTTAATTAAGTGATAGAAATACATGTTAAGTACTAGATCTACAAAATAAAGGGCCAAAATATTCATATAACCGGTCACTTCATTAGTTGCTCAAGAGATCGTTCAATTTCTAGGGCTTTGGCGGGAGTGAGTGCGATTTACAGAGTGATCAAAAGGGAGATGAGGATTTGACTTTTATTCTTACCATCAAGAGGGCATAAATCGAGTTTGAATCCATATTGACCATCTAGACTGCAACACAAAATGGTGTGGGTACTGAGGTTGCATGATTTTGATGGTTTTGGCACCCCTTTATATCCAAGTATGTTCTCTATTCTTATATTAAGGTGGCGTGTGATAAAACTGAATAATTAAGATCTGAATGGTTAGTATATCTTAATAAATTAGATCATCTGAGTGAAATAGCATCTGAACTTAAAAAGCTATTTGGTAACTAAAAAGTATAAAACATCTGAATGACTTTTAAATTTAAAAATATCTCAAATTGACTTTTTAAAAATCAATAATTATCTTAAAATTTGGAATGGAGGGAGTACAATATTTATAGAGGCTCCATAGATTTAAATTTTTATTAAGAGACAACGCTTAATGATTTGGATTTATATCTTCCTCTTACCGATTAAGAGACAATAAGAGACAAACAAAATTTTATCAAACAACTTTACCCTCTTACCGAATCAAATGTGGAGCTGTTAAGAGGTTAACAAACACCACCTAAGTGTAGAAACAGTATATATAGATGGTTCAAGATGCTTATTTGCATGAATAAGTTGTTAAAATTCTTGCATGCTCAATTTGGCCGATAATGGTGGTCCCATTTATGTTTTTTATGGTTTGTCTTATTTGTTTTTTACATAAGTGCTAGTTGGGAATAGTAAAATAAGTTCTTTGTCTGTGGGTCTAGTTTTTTTATAAATGTTTTCCCTAATTTTGTGTGCAGATGATCCAAATGCTCCCATTTTTTCTATTAAAATGCTTTATGGTGGAAAGTTTGAAAACAAAGGGTACGTGGGGGGGGGGGATTAATTAAGTATTTTGATTATATTGAGTTAAAGCACTTAAGTATAAGGCAATTGAGAAATATGGCAATGGAATTGGGCTTTGCTGGGGATTTATCATTTTACCACGTTGTGGTTGAGAAGGGTTATAGATGCCTTGATACTGTAAAAGATTTGTAGCACTTTAAGTTTTTTAATCCTAAATCAAAAGAAGTAGACGTGTGTATGGTTAGTGAATATTCAGGTAATGCAGAGCCAGGGAGTAGTGCTACTGAGTGTACTGACACTAATAGTGAGGACTCTATATATGTGGCTCCATTTGATGATAGTGCATATGAGGAGGATGCTATAGACTAGGAAGACAATGTTGATAGTGATATTGCGTGTGATGGAGCAGGTGGAAATGACAAGGGGAAGGGAAAGGAAAAGGTTGTTGACAAAGGGAAGGGAAAAACTGGTGGTAGTGAATTGAAATCTGATTTTGTAGAAGAAGACCTAATGACTGAGGACATGCCAAGAATGCAGATAAACGATGATGAGGATGAGCCTAAATGGGTTGTCTTTAATCTTGAGACAATGATGAATGATCCTAAGTTTGAGGAGGGGATGTTATTCAAGAAAGTAGTGTTATCACACTCGGTGAAACATGGGAAAGCAGTTCAGGTATACAAGAATGAGCAATATAGGGTGGGGTTCATATGCACTCCCCCATGTCCATGGAAAATATATACTAGGAAATTAGAAAAAGAGAACACATTGAAGATTAAAAAGATAAATCTCACACACACTTGCCCTAAGATCCACAAAATTAAACAAGTGACATATGTGTGGTTAGTTGAGCAAAACTTGAATGAGTTTAGAAAACATCTAAAGATACATGCATACACTTTTGTGGAGACAGTATGGAATGATCACACCATTTAAATATCTGAGTTCCAAGCATACAAGGCTAGGGACAAGGCTATGAAGATGATTGAGGGCAAACATGTGGAACAGTATAATAATTTGTGGAAATATGTTATTAAGTTAAAAAGATTAAATGTTGGGAGCACTATTGAGCTACAAACTGAGCCTGGTACCTTACTTGATGGGAAACCTCTGTTTAGGAGGATTTATGTGTGCTTGGGTGGGCTGAAAGAAAGATTTAAGCACTGCAGGCCTATAATGGTGTTGATGGAACATTCTTGAAAAACACAAATGAAGGTGTCTTGTTAACAGTTGTGGGTATTGATTCGAATAATAATATGTATCCAATAGCTTATGCAGTGGTAGAGGGAGAAACATATGACAGTTGGTTGTGGTTTTTAGAATTAATCAAAGATAACGTGGGAATTGTGAATGACTATGATTGAACATTTGTATCTGATCAACAAAAAGGGTTGATTAAGGCATTTGAAGAATTAGTCCCTAACTCAGAGGATAGGTTTTGCTTTCAGCATTTGCACCAAAATTTTGCAAAAGCAGGGCACAGAGGAATGGGATTGAGAGAGTTGTTGTAGGATTGTGCAAAAGCTACACATCCTTTGAAGTTTAAGGACAACATGGAGGCGCCAAGGAAAAAGAGTCATGAGGCTGTGAACTGGCTACAAGATAAACCTGCCCACCAATGGTCAAGATCACACTTTAGCACATACCCTAAGTGTGATATCTTGACAAACAACCTATGTAAAAGTTTTAACAACATGATCAAGAAGGCAAGAGAAAAGCCAATTCTGAGTATGCTAGAAGATATAAGAGATTTGCTAATGAAGAGGTTAAACATTAATATGACACTATGCCAAAAATGGTTTGGGGACCTTTGTCCCAATACACTAGAGAGACTGGAAAGAGCTAAAAAATATGCAGGAGATTGCATTGCTACTCCTGTAAATGACCACCTATTTCAAGTAAGGACAGTCTATGGGGACCAATATACGGTTGATATACAAGCAAAGGGTTATAGCTGCAGAAATGGACATAATAGGCATACCTTGCAATCATGCCATCTCATGTATATTTTTTAAAAACCTAGATCTTGCAAATTTTGTAAATGATTTGTACAAGATAACCACTTACAAGAAGATTTATGAGCCTTGTATAGCACCAATGTCTAGTGCAGACATGTGGGATGATACCCGAGTAGAACATAATCTCACATTGATGCCTCCCAAGTTTAATAAGATGTCTGGTAGGCCAAAAAAAGCTAAGGAAGAGAAACAAAGATGAGCTTGCAACTGGTTCTGGTAACTTGAGGAAAAAATTCCAGGACTCTCTCAAATGCAGAGTGTGTTGGCAGTATGGCATAACTCCAGGTTTCATAAGAAGAAACAAACACATAATGAGGGGGAATCAAGGGAAGAAGTTGTGGAAGAACCTACTGAAGTGTAGCTAACTCAAGCTAATAATGATGAGTTTTCAAAGTCACAACAACACCCAATACCTTAACTGCAGAAAAGAGCAAAACTCTTAGTAAGTTAAATTAATTTTTTTTCCATTAGTAGGTAGGTGTGATTTTTTGGGTCTGTTTCTAACTTTTGTTATTTGGAAGTAAGTGAGAAAGCCCAATCCTCATAATGAGCTGCCGAAATCAATAAGAGGCTAGTTATTGTTATATTGACTTTAATTACTATGTATATTTATTGTGAAATTGACTATGATAACCTAACTCATGTAGGTTGGAAGTAATGAGAGGGGTTTTGTGACAGTTAATGCTCCAAGACTTTCAACTCCTGTCTCAAAAGATGTAAGAGTCCAAATTGTTGTTAACCTTTTATTTAAAAATGTTCAAGTAACTAACAATATTAAAATTCTCTTACTATCAAGTACCAAGACCTGGGCGAAGAGGTTCTGTTGTCAATATTAGAGGACCTCGACCAAGTGCTGCTGTCAATATTAGAGGGCCTCCACCAGGTGTTGCTTCCAATATTATAGGGTCTCTACCAGGTGCTATCATACCAAACAGGAACTGGTTGCTGGCTGGTGTACCATAAATTCAGGACACTTTCAAGTTTCAAAGGGACACCAATTTTACTTAAGGGTGAAAAAATATTTGTAACATTGAAAAATGTGAAGTCAGTCCTCCATGGAAGTAACTCAACTGGTACTGAGGGTTGCAACAGTAAGAAGAAGAAGAAGAAATGAAGACTTAAAACTATTTTTCCACTTTTATATTAATACTTATGGAATGAATACTTACTGCTTTTAGTCTTATTAACTACAATTAAGACTTGTTATGCATTAACTATTTCTAAGACTTCACATGTTTGAAGTATGTAATCAATCCAACTAAAATTTGTGTTTTTGGGCAATAGAATGGAACTGATTTTTATTATGTGTGTGTGAATTTATTTTTAAATTTTTTTTGTTTATTAATTTGATGGGATTTCTGCTTATTCGTGATTTTTTTGGGCAACTTTGTGGTTTATTGGTTTTTGGCAGAGTTGTGTATTTTAATAGTCATGCTCTGTTTTGGTCATGTTTTCATGTGGGTTTGGTTTTCCTCTATTTTTAAAGATTTACTTTCCTTTTTTTTATATAGGGAACTGGGACTCTGTTTTTATGTGCTCTGTTTTTGGGAAAAGACAAGCTCTGTTTTACTCAAGTTACTATGGCATTTGCAGAGATAAGGAACAATCAAACTTTTAATTCATTCAACTACAGTTGATTGTCATTACATAAATTCAGTTACTACTACAATTACATAGCATGATAATCCATGTTACAAGTATGATAGCTTATCCTCCCCACTAATCCACCATCTATTAGAGGTTCATACCACTGAAAGAAACCACATCTATTTTGAAGAATTGAAAATTTTGCAAGTTAAGGGTACCTTAACAGGATGAAGAAGATTTGTGAAAGCTTACCCCTACGGCTTGACAAGATAGAAACCTTCTCCCCGGATTTTGCTCGATGTATAATGTTCTCAACATTGCCAGAATATGACAGTGGCACAACACAACCATTGAAGGTTTGGAACTTTGCTCTTTCCTCCTCTCCTTCTCTACCTTGACCTGGGCTTTTTTCTACTCAACAAAGAAATATATATATATATATATATATATATATATATATATATATATATATATATATATAAGTGTGTGTGTGTGTGTGTGTGTGCGCGTGTGTGATTTGGCGGGAAATGGGAACATGGGTTGGAGGGAACTGATCTTGGAGGGAGTCAACTCTTTTGACTGGTAAATTTGTTATTTATTGTATTAGTAAATATAAATGTATTACTTAATCTAATTAATCAGGTTTTAAAAGGTTTTATACAGTCAAATGTATAAAAATTAGGTCAAAGCATACATATACTATGACTACTGGAACACGTGGCAATTCCGACCACTTTTTTGGCTGAAAATAATAAAAGGGTCAATAATGGTTACTTAACGGTACTTTGGATAGCGGGATGAGAGCTTTTAAATCTCGAGGTGCAAAGTGTAAAAGGGTGTATACTTCGGGGTGCTATAAGACCCCAACTTTGTATGAATAAGATTTTAACTTTTCTTATTATTATTATTCTAAACTGTTAGGTGTTAAATTTATAAAATGATAAGTTAAGGATGATATGTGCAATTATACAGTATGACGGGGAATATTCCTTCTGTCGGGAAATATTATATTCGGTAAAGTACGACGGCACCGAATAACCAATCATTGGTGGGTCCCACAACGGAATAACTGTCGGATATAGAAAGCGATAGAAATAACTTTTTTTTAAAATTGGTGGCAGAACTTTTACCGTTAACTGTTGAAATACCCGGTAATAAAAGAACAGTAACACGCGTTATTCTACAGTAGCACGCGGTACTCCACAGTAGCACACAGTATTCTACAATAGCACACAACATTGCACAGTCTTTCATATTATTGGTTCAATAATTGCTACAATGACAATAACATAGTATTTTATATTATTGACTTAATAATTGTCACAGTAACAAGTGCACAGTATTTCACATTATTAAATCAATAATTGTCACGACACAATAACCAATATTATTGAAATGTTATTATTAGTTAGCATTATTGGCAATGTCTAGAAGTTCTGTCGAGAAAAGGGGTTATTTATTTGTGCGCCATTTATACGGAAGACCCCCTCTTTCCTGAGATTGATCTAGTTGCCAGTATTGCGAGTATATGATATCTGTGATATTAATACATTTAATACAATAATACAGAAAATGGATATATTAATAATAAAAAATTTGATAATAGATTTATCTTTTTAATAATGGATTTATCTTTTTGATAATGGATTTATGTTTTTGATAATGGAGTTACTTTATTTGATAATGGATTAATCTTTTTGAAAAAAATGGATGGATGATATAGATTAAAGAAAAAAAAATGGATGAATGATATAGATTAAAGAAAAAATGGATGGATGATATAGATTGAAGAAAAAATGGATGGATGATATAAAGAAAGTGTGATAATTAATGTGTGGTATGTTGGTTACATTTTGCTATAAATAGAGGGGCTTAGCATAAGGAAATTCATAACTTCCTTGCTTATATTTCCTTCCACTATCTAAAAATTTCTTAGTATAAGTTCTCTCTAAGTGTGCTAAACTATCTTGAGTAGTTGTGCAGATCAATAAGAGTACGAGTATTGTTCAAGTAAGTCTTGTTATAAAAGTTGGTCAAACACCCACACACATCACACGGTGTTAATAATTCTTCCTTTAGAAGAGTTATTTTGAAAAACTTCCTTCGAGAGATTTTATTTTGAAATATTATTTTTGAAGTTTATTCTGTACACTACACCAAATATACTATATAATCATTTTTGATAATTTCATAATATACGAGTTAGTGTACACCATATGTGATAGTTACTAATTATAAATATATTTAGGTTGATAAACTTCATAGAAAGCAACATCCAATCACTTGTTAATTGACATAAGGGATATCTTTTCTTTCATACTCATAAATTTATGGTAATAAATTATCATTTATTTCTGCAATGTTATCCTCAAACGGTGAATTTGTTTCATCTAATATCTTTTCACCTGAATCTTTCTATTGCACTTTACACGTGCTTCATCTAATATCTTTTCACTTGAATCTTCATATTGTGTTTTACATGTTATAGTTGAATTGTGAACCTTATTTATTCTATGCTTGAACTTTAATCGAATTTCTGGATATCATGTTGGTAATTTGAACATTCTTGGACTCTAGACAAATTAAATTACAAATCTTTAATGTTTATTCTTGATCTTATTATTATATTCATCCTTTATATCATTGTCATAATCCTCAGACTTAAATTATGGTGAAAAGTTCTCCTTGGCCGTAGTACAAAGAGTAACCGTTGATTGGCATGATTATGACCAGGAACTGTGAATTGGTATAATCATGACATTTGGTGTTACATACAAAGGCTTGTGGTGAAAGTTCTCTTTGGCCCATAGTGTAAAGATGGACTATTGATTGACATGATCATGACCATTGGTGTTACAAATGAATATCTTTGGCCCGTAGTGCAAAGATAAACTATTGATTTGCAGGAACTGTTGATTGGTGTTACAAATGAATATTTTTAGTCTATAGTGCAAAGATAAACTATTAATTTGCAAGAACTGTTGATTGGTGTTACAGGGGTATAATATTGACGGTGAACTTTTAAATTGGAGAAGATTGTGAACATGAAGATCTACTTTACCTCTTAATTGATTGTTATTTTCGCTGCAGTTGTTGATCTAAAACTTGTTGTCTATTATATTCTATCAGATTTATCCTTGTTGAAGACTAAAGATAATTTATTCTTAATTATCTTAGTTATGATATTCTTTACTGGGCTATTTGAGATCACCCTTTTCAATTTTATTCCATTGTTCTTCTTAGGAAATGAGAGTGTAGTTGGGACTAGCCGGGGAATGGAATGATGGTCCGAGTTAGTGGTTATCCTCAAGTTATAAAATAGTATAACAATAATTGTACTGAGGACTTGAAACGTGTGTTGCCGTCTTTTATACAGCATTGTAATAATTTGAGTTTGGATACTGTTGTACCATATACGGTACGATATTTGTATTGAAAACTCATAGTATGTGTGTTGTCGTATTTTGCGCGATAGTATAATAGACGTGGAATTCATCAAACTGGAGTAGAACAACATGACTGTATCGCAGTACGAAGCCAAGTTTGTCGAACTGTCTCGATTTGCGTCCCATTTAGTAGACACTGAGGAACGGATGACGTGAATGTTTTTACGAGGTTTGAAACCTGAAATTCGTCAACATCTTATTTCTCATAAAATTTGTCTATATTCAGATATCGTGGATAGGGCTCAATTAGTGGAACGAAAGAAAGAAATACTACAACCAGGAGACAACACCCAACAACAAGAGAGAAATTACGATAACTATCGTAACAGTGACAACAATCGTCGAAATAATGAGAACTAGCAAAGAGGAAATCATCATGTCAGAAATGGTAACCACTTCGGTGGTAATCCTGGCTCAGATAATAGAAGAAATGAGTCGAGTGAAAATAATCTTAGGAAGAGAAGATTCAACAATAATCATGGAAAACCACCGGCATCAGCACCAGTCAGATGTTACAAGTGCGGAAAGGAGGGACACATCAGTCCAAACTGTTTACCGCCATCCCAGGTGTGTTACAGTTGTGAAAAGGAAGGCCATATAACTCGATTTTGTCCTGTAGCAAAATCAAGTCCAGCTGTAATGATGACACCAAAGGCTGTCACGGACAAGTCAAAGTTTGTCGTTCAGGAGAGAGCTTTTGTCGTGACGTCCCAAAAAGTGCGGAACCCAAACGAAGTTATCACGGGTAAACTACTTATTAACTCTTGTGAAGTCTATGCCTTATTAGATATTGGTTCTACCCACTCTTTTATTTCACCTACATGTGTTCAACGTCTGAACTTGACTCCTGAGAAATTAGATTTTGACTTATCTGTTGAAACACTATTAGGACAAACATTCGTTACATCTATGGTCTATAAATCTTGTTTTGTTCAAATCAGCAGCCTCACATTACCCGTTGACCTTATTTCTTTAAAAATACATGAATTTGATGTGATTTTAGGACTCATCATGCGAAAATTGATTGCTTTCGTAAAGTCGTTAGTTTTCATATTCCTAATCAACCTGTTATGCGAATTCAAGCAACCAAACCATTGAAATCAATAACTATTATTTCTAGCCATAAAGCCATTCGTTTATTGAAAAATGGATGTCAAGCTTTCTTAGCCCATGTCACTGACTTAAACAAAAATGCGTCAAAATTGAATGATATTCCTATTGTTAATGAATTTCCTGACGTTTTCCCTAAAGAACTTCCTAGGTTACCCCCAAACTGTGAAATCGAATTTTGTATTGATTTAGAACCCAGTACCAAGCCTATTTCCAAAGGCCCATACTGAATGGCTCCCGTTGAACTCCAAGAGTTAAAAGTCCAACTTCAGGAATTGTTAGATATGGGTTTCATACATCCAAGTACATCAACTTGGGGTGCTCATGTTCTATTTGTGAAGAAGAAACACGGGAGTATGAGACTGTGTATTGATTATCGAGAGTTAAATTATGTCACCATCAAAAATAGGTATCTGTTACCTCGAATTGATGACATGTTTGATCAATTACAAGGTGCTCAATATTTTTCAAAGATTGATCTCCGTTCTGGGTATCATCAGCTGAAGGTTAAAGCCGATGACATTCCTAAGACTGCTTTCAGAACTTGCTACGGGCACTACGAGTTCTTAGTCATGCCTTTTGGATTGACCAATGTTCCTACAGCTTTCATGGACATGATGAACCGGATATTCAAGGAATATTTAGATCATTTTGTGGTTGTCTTTATTGATGACATCCTCATATACTCTAAGAGTCGCGAGGATCATGAACAACACTTGAGATTGATACTCCAAAAGTTGCGTGAGAATAAGTTGTATGCCAAGCTGAAGAAATATGAGTTCTGGCTCAAGGAAGTAACATTCCTTGGACATATGATTTCTAATCAAGGAATATCGGTTGATCCTGCAAAGATTGAAGCGATTTTAAACTGGGAACAACCAAAGACAGTCACTGAAGTACGAAGCTTTCTGGGTCTAGCTGGTTATTATCGGAGATTCGTAGAAGGATTTTCTCGAATTGTCACTCCGTTAACTCAACTCGGAAAAGTACAAAATTAGAATGGAACGAGGAATGCGAGAAGAGCTTCCAAGAACTCAAGAGTAGACTTGTTTCGGCTCCTGTTCTGACCATACCATCAGGATCAGGAGGATTTGTTATCTATAGCGATGCTTCAGGCAAAGGCCTTGGTTACGTCCTCATGCAACATGGAAAAGTTATAGCTTATGCCTCTCGACAACTCAAAGATTATGAGAAGAATTACCCTACTCATGATCTAGAGTTGGCAACAGTCGTTTTCGCATTGAAGATCTGGAGACACTACTTGTATGGAGAAAAGGTGGAGATCTTTACAGATCACAAACGCCTCAAATATTTCTTCACCCAAAAGGAACTCAACATGCGGCAACGACGTTGGCTTGAGTTGTTGAAGAATTACGACCATACAATCCAATACTATCCTGGAAAGGCAAATGTGGTAGCCGACGCATTGAGTAGAAAATTATATGCGAGTACGAATGTGATACTGACAACTCAAGGACGCATTTTACACGACTTACAAAAGATGGAGATAGAGATAAAGACACCAGGGACCTTTATGCAGATTGCGCATGTATGAGTAAAACCAGTTTTAATCGATAAAATTAAAGCTGCTCAAGCTACCGACCTAGAATTGATAAATATGAGGAAAAAGGTACAAGAATGTGCTATTCCGGAATCGAAAATCGACGAGGAAGGGATACTTCGAGTTAATTCTCGACTCTGTGACCCTAATGATCCTGATTTGAAGCATAAAATTATGATGGAGGCACACAACACACCGTTTGCAATTCACCCTGGAAGTACCAAAATGTATCGTGACATTCGACATACATTTTGGTGGAACAACATGAAAAGAGAGATCGCATAGTTTATCTCAAGGTGTTTAACTTGTCAACGTGTCAAAGCCGAGCATCAAGTACCTAAGGGTCCATTACAATTACTCGAAGTTCCAGAATGAAAGTGGGAGCACATTAATATGGATTTCGTGATAGGTCTTCCAAAAGTTTCTCAAGGCTTGGGCGCAATTTGGGTCATTGTGGATAGATTGACCAAATCTGCTCATTTCTTACCCATACGAGAAAACTATTCACTTGAGCGTCTTGCTAGTATGTATATAAGCGAGATTGTGAGACTGCATGGCATGCTAGTATCCATAGTTTCTGATCGAGGCCCTAGATTCACTTCACGATTTTGAGTCAGTTTGCAAAAAGCTATGGGCACTGAATTATGATTCAGTTCTGCATATCATCCTCAAACGGACGAGCAATTGGAAAGGACAATTTAAACTCTCAAGGATCTATTGAGACTTTGCGTACTAGACTTCAAAGGAAGTTGGGACAAATACTTGCCATTGGTTGAATTCTCCTACAACAACAGTTATCAAGCAAGTATAGGCATGTCCCCGTTTGAGGCTTTGTATGGACGAAAGTGTCGCTCTCCAGTATGCTGGAACGAGGTAGGAGAAGCAAAATTATTGGGACCCGAGTTGGTACGCATGACAACAGAAAATATCCAAAGGATTCGACAACGTATACAGGCAGCACAAGAACGACAAAAGAGTTATGTTGATCTTCATCGAAGGGATGAGAGATTCAATGTCGGGGACCATATATTTTTACGTGTTTCTCCATGAAAAGGAGTTACGAGATTCGGAAAGAGAGGGAAGCTCAACCCTCGATTTATTGGCCCTTTTGAAATTCTCGACCGTATAGGAGTTGTGGCCATAGACTTGCTCTATCGCCAAACATGTCTCGCATTCATAACGTTTTTCACATATCCATGCTACGTAAGTATTTGAAGGATTCAAATCACATCATTGAGTTGGAGCCAGACGTAATTGCGGAGGATTTAACGTATGAAGAGGTACCTGTTAAGATCATAGATAAAAATGAACAGATTTTACGCTTAAAGGTTATACCTCAAGTCAAAGTTTTGTAGAGAAACCAAGATACAGAGGAAATGACTTGGGAGTTAGAATCTGAGATGAGGGCTAAGTATCCTTACCTATTCGAAATACCAGTCGAGATATCAAGTACGTCAATTTCGGGGACGAAATTTCATAAGGAGGGGAGGTTGTAAGACCCCAACTTTATATGAATAAGATTTTAACTTTTCTTATTATTATTATTCTAAACTGTTAGGTGTTAAATTGATAAAATGATAAGTTAAGGATGATATGTGCAATTATACAGTATGACAGGGAATATTCGTTCTGTCGGAGAATATTATATTCGGTAAAGTACGACAGCGCCGAATAACCAACCATTGGTGGGGCCCACAACGGAATAACTGTCGGATATAGAAAGCGATAGAAATAACTTTTTTTAAAAATTGACGGCAGAACTTTTACCGTTAACTGTTGAAATACCCGGTAATAAAAGAACAGTAACACGCGTTATTCCACAGTAGCACGCAGTACTCTACAGTAGCACACAATATTCCACAATAGCACACGGTATTGCACAGTATTTCATATTATTGGTTCAATAATTGCTACAGTAACAATAACATAGTATTTTATATTATTGACTTAATAATTGTCACAGTAACAAGTGCACAATATTTCACATTATTAAATTAATAATTGTCACGACACAGTAACTCATATTATTGAAAGGATATTATTAGTTAACATTATTGGCAATGTCTAGAAGTTCTGTCGAGGAAAGAGGTTATTTAATTGCGCGCCATTTATACGGAAGACCCCCTTTCCTCGGAATGATTTGGTTGTCAGTATTGCGAGTATATGATATATGTGATATTAATGCATTTAACACAATAATACAGAAAATGGATATATTAATAGTAAAAATTTTGATAATGGATTTATCTTTTTGATAATGGAGTTACTTTATTTAATAATGAATTAATCTTTTTGAAAAAATGGATGGATGATATAGATTAAAGAAAAAATGAATGAATGATATAGAATAAAGAAAAAATGGATGGACGATATAGATTGAAGAAAAAATAGATGGATGATATAAAAAAAGTGTGATAATTGATGTGTGGTAGATATTAGTTATTACATTTTGCTATAAATAGGGGGGCTTAACATAAGGAAATTCATAACTTCCTTGCTTATACTTCCTTCCACTCTCTAAAAATTTCTTAGTGTAAGTTCTCTCTAAGTGTGCTAAACTATCTTGAGTAGTTGTAAAGATTAGTAAGAGTACGAGTATTGTTCAAGTAAGTCTTTCTATAAAAGTTGGTCAAACACTCACACACATCACACGGTGTTTATAATTCTTCCTTTAGATGAGTTATTTTGAAAAACTTCCTTTGAAAGATTTTATTTTGAAATATTATTTTTGAAGTTTATTCTATACACTACATCAAATATACTATATAATCATTTTTGATAATTTCATAATATACGAGTTAGTATACACCATATGTGATAGTTACTAATTATAAATATATTTAGGTTGATAAACTTCATAGAAAGCAACATCCAGTCACTTTCTAATTGAGGTAAGGGATATCTTTTCTTTCATACTCATAAATTTATGGTAAGAAATTATCATTTGTTTCTACAGTGTTATCCTCAAACAGTGAATTTTTTTCATCTAATATCTTTTCACCTAAATCTTTCTATTACACTTTACACGTGTTTCATCTAATATCTTTTCACTTGAATCTTCATATTGTGTTTTACACGTTATAGTTGAACTGTGAACCTTATTTATTCTATGCTTGAACTCTAATCGAATTTCTGGATATCATGTTGGCAATTTGGACATTCTTGGACTCTGGACAAATTAAATTACAAATCTCTAATGTTTATTCTTGATCTTATTATTATATTCATCTTTTATATCATTGTCATAATCCTCAGACTTAAATTATGGTGAAAAGTTCTTTTTGGCCGTAGTACAAAGAGTAACCGTTGATTGGCATGATTATGACCAGGAACTATGAATTGGTATAATCATGACCTTTGGTGCTACAGACAAAGGCTTGTGGTGAAAGTTCTCTTTGGCCCGTAGTGCAAAGATGTACTATTGATTGACATGATCATGACCATTGGTGTTACAAATGAATATCTTTGGCCCGTAGTGCAAAGATAAACTATTGATTTGCAGGAACTGTTGATTGTTGTTACAAATGAATATCTTTGGTCCGTAGTGCAAAGATAAACTACTAATTTGCAGGAACTGTTGATTAGTGTTACAGGGGTATAATATTGATGGTGAACTTTTAAATTGAAGAAGATTGTGAACATTAAAATCTACTTTACCTCTTAATTGATTGTTATTTCCGTTGCAGTTGTTGATCTAAAACTTGTTGTCTATTATATTCTATCAGATTTATCCTAGTTGGAGATTAAAGATAATTTATTCTTCATTATCTTAGTCATGATATTCTTTACTGAGCTATTTGAGCTCACCCTTTTTAGTTTTGTTCCATTATTCTTCTCAGGAAATGAGAGTATAGCTGGGACTAGTCGGAGAATGGAATGATGGTCCGAGTTAATGGTTATCCTCATCAAGTTATAAAATAGTATAACAATAATTGTACTGATGACTTGAAACGTTTGTTGCCGTCTTTTATACGGCATTGTAATAATTTGGGTTTGGATACTGTTGTACCATATACGGTACAATATTTGTATTGAAAACTCACAGTATGTGTGTTGCCGTATTTTGCGCGATAGTATAATAGTTGTAAATAGGAAAATGTGTATTTGTAGTATGTATTTTTGGCGACTCAAATAGGGTTGTGTGGACCCGATTTTGGGGGCGTCACAGGTGCGCCCAATAAACAAACATGTATTGCAAATTTCAACAATGGCATCTGAATTTGTAGCATTAGCTTCAGGGGTCCAAGAAACATAATGGCTAAGGAATCTACTATTAGAAATAGGTCTAATAGATGACCCCTATATCAGTTAGGTGCAATAGCGAGACGACACTCGCTAAAGCCCATAGTAAAGTCTACAACGGGAAATCGAGACATATAAGATACCTACTCACATACTGCAATAGTTAGCAATAGTTTTTTCTGGTTTCGGAAAGTTGTTACTTTCCAAATGATACCTACTCACATACTATAAATAAGGGGTACATGTAGCATTCCAGAAAATATTGGAAACATTCATTCTTATCAAATAAGAAATTTGAGCCCTTTTTGTTGAATTGATTCAGGCGCTCAAAGGTAGACTCCAAAAGTCGCAAGATCATGTCGAGAAAGTCGAAAAGCCACCGCATAAAAATATTCCTCCTAGAGTAGCTGTTAATACGAATAAGAGAAACTCAATTATAGCCATTTTTATACATTCAATATACTCTACGGATAGAGGAATACATAGAGTTGAACATAGTCAAATAAGAAATGGAAAGAAGCTTCTTATACTTCAAATCTTCTAACTTATTGCATTACTGCAGAATACAATACTTAGTAAACAACAAACTAAAAATTCATAGAGTTGTCCGTAGGATATTCTTCAATAGTACAAATTGAAGAATATCACGGATTTCATTGTTACTTAGAGGAAATTCGTTAAAACCATTTTACATCAGTTAGTGGGGCGGAATTAAGCTTTAAGGGCAGCAACCTATTCGTGCCTTAAAGTCATTTGATCTACCATTTCCGGTTCAATCACTTAAAAAAATATTTTATCTAACAAAAATGTGCATGAGAGCTCCAAGAACGGAGAAAAAGAGGAAGATTAATATTTAAAATATGAAAGAGAGAGAACACAACAAAAGTTCAATAAAAGATGGGAAGGGAGAGAGAGACGAGAAGAACAATAAAAGATGGAAAGAAAGAGGGAGAGAGAAATATAGTAAAAGGGATACAAATGATCTTGAGAAATGAGGTTTAGAGAGAGATTGAGAAAATGAGAGAAAAATTAAGAGACATTGTTGTGGAGACAAAGAGATTAGTAAAGAGCAATGGAGAAAGGGTTTAATGGGAGAGGAAGAAGAGTGAGAGAAGGATGAGAGTTCGATTAAGTGAGAGACAAAGAGGAGAGAGCGAGAGGAGTGAGATAAATAGAGGTGAGGGAATAAAGGAGGACATGAGAAAGACTAAGATTGCGAGCGATATGATGCAGATTAAGGGGGGATAGAGAGGTAAAGAGATTGAAGGGGAAGATAGAGCGAGAGGGAAGGGGGCAAGGGAGATTAAAAGATATCCGGATAGAGTGAGATAAAAGAGGGAGAGAGATGAGAAAGAAGGGATGGGGGAAGAGAGAGGGACATGAAAAAAATAGGGAAGGAGGGAGATTGAAATATGGAGGAAGGAAGGGAGAGAGAGCGAGTGGTTATTAGATATTGAGATTGAAGGATAGAGATATAAAAGAGGCGTGAGAGGGGGAGAAGTGCATGAAATTCCCTCACTCCATATTCCCATTTAATTTCTTTACCTCTCTCTCCCTTAATCTGCGTCATATCGCTCGCAATCTTAGTCTCTCTCCTTACGTCCTTCGCCTCTATTTTTTCTCGCAAACAATCTTAGTGTCCCTTTGTGTATGACTATGTGCGCGCGCATTAGGATATGATAGAGGGAGATTTGTTAAACTTATCTACATGAAAGTTAACTGAGTTTCTTTGAGATTTTTGACATCCTTGCCTCCTAAATGGATGGGAATCTAATGGTTTAGCTCATTTGTTAAGTTTTTTGGTTGTTATGTGTCGTCGAGGACAATATTTTCCATTCATTTCTCTTTTGGCACAGTAGTGTTTCAGGTGACCTTAATTGTTCAAGGAGATGTCCATTACCTATAACAGTATGCACCACACTTGGAGCAGTGCTTCTTACTCCCACTTTATCGAATGTTCTGGCTAGAACTTATGTTCCTGTAGATGCTGTTAAACTACTACTACTACTTCTTCTTCTTAAATGTTGAGAAAAGAATTGTCTTAATGAATATTGAGAAAAGAATTATCCTAATGACTGTAAACTTAATTATTATTTTTTAAAATTTTAATATTATTTAAAATATTTAAATAAAGATAGATGGAGGGAGAGAGATGGGAAAGAGGGAGGGAGAGAGGGAGAGAGAGAGAGAGAGGCGGAGAGTGAGATTTAAAGAGATATTAGATGTCATTTATAAAAAAGATGGAGGGTAAAATAATCATTACAATTTAGTCAAACTTACTTATTTAAAAGGACTTATAAGTCATTTTTTGAGAAATAAGAAATTGTTACTTTTCAAAAATAACTTGTACGTAAATTTAAAAGTTAAAAATTAAGTTGTAGATAAACACACAAATAGTGAAAACCAACTTATAAGTTGGTCAAACTATTAAGTTGTAGATAAACACACAAATAGTGAAAACCAACTTATAAGTTGGTCAAACTAACTTATAAGTTATAGCTGAACAGACCCTAAAGAGTAAGTTTGATTTTTTAAAATCTTAATATTTAAAATTGACCTGGTTCATGAAATTATTTTAAAGAAACAAAATTTGTAATCACTAGTGCTTATTATATAATTTACGATAACTTTAATTTGTACAAACAAGAAGTGCAATAAATTCATAACAATTTGAATTTCAAGATTTTGCAAAATAACTTCAAAAAATCAAAATGAAACTCTTTTTATGGAATGAAGATAGTGTATATTAATCTATTTGACCTAGACTCAATACTGACTCAGTTTTTAAAACTGATTGGTGACTAATTAACATAATAAATAAGATAATCTTAAACTTTAATTTAAATGTACAAGTCAACTCTTTCGTAACTTATTTGAACTTACCACCAATCGCATTGGCAAAGTTGATGCTTCTTACTAGTTGCAAAAGAGATGATTGGTTCATTGGAAGTGCCTTTGATGTCTCATCTAAAAGCTTTCATACGTGTGATCACCATCAGAAAGCTTAAATAAGTTGTTCATAACTAGCTCCAAGAGTGTAGAGTTTTGCTAGCTTTTGCAGCAAGTGCCACTGCCTTTGCATCGGTGCTCGTCATAACCCACTCTCTTTCTGCACGTCTTAGATGCTGCCTTGCGTTCTTTGCTCGCTTTGGTGCCAATCGAGCATCTCTCTCCAAAAATGCAAGTCGAAATTTTTCTGCTATGGGTAATTCCAAAGAATTTACAACAGACGAAGATGTTCTAATTGTATACCCTGAAATTGCCCACGTTTCGGGATCTATATCCTTGACTACAAGATCATCCAAAACTGTAGTCAGCAATGCTTCCCCAGGAACATCCATCCCTCTGTAACCAAAGGGTGATGGTTTTGGATTTACTATAATGCGAGGGCATTCGGTGGACAAGGTCTCCAATGAATATTTGTCAATGTTTGGCTGTAAATATGGAAACATTAAAAACGCAAGACATGAGAAACCATGGTAATAAGTCCAATGCCCGCCCACTCCTCTCCTTCAACCTATTCTAGAGATACATCTTGTGACGTGAGATTGTGTAACAAACCAAGAAAGCTTGGAATCAAGCATCAAATGATAAGAAATTCATACCCAAACAAGCCAACATAGCGAATGTGCACCATGACCAATCTCAGCTATATCAAGTTCCTCCCAAGACTCTCCCTCTACATCATTTAGTGTTGGTCTCAAGATGCCCAAACATCTACGTGCAGTGTGCTCACTCCTCGGACACCCTCTGCAACATTAACTTTCATTCATAGCCTGTTATAGGTTATACATTTATACCCCTTGTCAAAACCCAATATACTGGGCCACTTTTCAAAAGGTATGTCAAGGTCAGCAGAAAAAAGCTCAGAAACAAATTAATTAATATAGGAGTCTGCTTTATGGTACATAAATTTCAAGAAAACATCCTTAAAACATTTCAGAAGCAATTAATTATTTGCATTTGAAACAAGATTTCCCGAGGATGTATGCATCCGTTACGCTTTATGTTCAGTTAACAATTTTCAGATATTACACGTATTTAGCTTTTTTTTTAATGTGCTCTCTATATGTACTACCATGTTTAAGACATTTACTTAATCCATTGAGTTTCTAAAATAGGCTTATGATTTCAAGCTTATTTATATCAGCATAGTAGTTTGCACCCTGGCACAGTCTTAAAGAGTCAGTATTATAGTACACAAATTTAAAGAATAAATCTTAAAACAATTTCAGAAGCCAGTACATTATTTACATTTTACCTCATATTAATACCCGATCCCGACGATGAGTTTTCTTAACTGAAATGTAAAATGATGTGGAACAAAGAAAGAAGACTGATGAACATTGCAAGCGCTTATTAGTAAATTATTTTGTAGTGTTATTTATGAAACAAATAGATAGTAGGTTAGGAAACCATAGTGGATCTAGATATTATAGTTACGTAATAATAATAGATATTTTAGTAATTAGAATTTTATTTCCTTGTTGAATTAGATTTCCCAGTCTATTTCCTATATAAAATGATGCAATTCTCCATCGTGGAATAGAAAGCTGAATATTAATTTGGGAGAAGACATTATTCAATTTGTAGCTTTCGGGCATGGTTCTTCCTCTTCTTCCCTCCTAATTCTCGCCTTTCCCCACCCTAATCCTTCCTAAACCTTCTCCTCAATCACTCAGACACACCTAAAATCCAAAGTAGATGGTTAAAATGTAACTGCCAAAAACATCAATTACTTTAATTTAGTGTATCACCCTATATCTTGCTAAGCTCTCCACATATATTTTCTTTGTTGTTCACACTTCAGAGATTCCAAAAGAACAAAAAGAAACAGTAACGAACAAAAGCAGACGCCGAACAACTGTTGCTAGGAATGAAAATTTTAACAAGTTCATTTATCCATATAGCTAGCCTTGGAACTATTTAAAATGAAGTACTGAATTTTAGGGAAGAAGCTTACCCCCATCTTAATATCTGCAGTGAATCACAATGCCGCACAAGTTCAGAAACACCAATTGATGTGACTTTGCTACATCGGCTGCCAAAGGAATTCTATACATGTAAGGAAAGTTTCTAAAACCAAAGATAACTTAAGGTCAATGTTGGATACATAAAGCTATTAAAGGAGAATCTTTCAAGCATAAAATTTAAATTTGCAGGAAGTTAGGAAGTGTAACACTGCCATTAAGTTAACAAGAATTGCTTATAAGCCAGGAGGAGGAGATATTTCACGAATGGATTTCAACAGCTAACGAAGCACCTGATAAGATTCACCTTATTTCTATAATAATTGCTCAATCTGATTGATCTTCTCGTTTATAATCACTTTATACGGGGGTTTAATTTTTTCAATAATACTTTAGATGACTCAAAAGTCAAAACAAGGGAAATGTCATGCCAGAGCATAAGTGTAAACCTTTGAAGCCCATTGTACAATGCTATGAAGCAGCTCTTTCTCTGGCAATAGCAAAATCAGCTCTAACAATATCACCATTCCAAAATAACACAGCAACAAATGATAAAAGATTATCAGTTCTCTAATCCCTGCCAATGCTTCTAAACACTATGAACCATGGATAAGCATTCAGTGGACAAGATAAATTTTCACAAAGTGGTACACAAACACATTAATGAAGAAGTATGCTTTTAGGTCATATACACAATTACACACCAAATTCAGGAGCCTATTTTTCAAGTGGTAATTACTGCATAACTCTGATAACCTAAAATAATGAGAAAGGTCTTGCGAATATTATAACATTTGTGAAACCCAATACAAAAATTCTTTCCTGCACATATTTAGGCTCATGTTGTACTTTAAACAGATAACCAATATTTCTTTTCAAGTCAGCTAAACTAAAATGAATCAAACTATATACCTTACGTCCACAGCACATAGATTTTTGCATCTCTCGGCCACCCTTGATATGCCATAATCAGACACATCAGAATCAGATATGTCAAGTATATCCCAGGAACTTTCAGCCAGCGCAATTATCACATTATCATTCAGTAATCTTCTTCTTCTTGCAATTGCTGCTATTGCCATCTGTTATGTCAATAAGATGATTTGGATACGTCAAAATAGAAAGTCTGCCTCTTGATGTAGGACAACTGAAAAGTAATTAGAGTTTTACTACACACTAAACACTAGGGTCTTCTGTCACAATAAAATGATAGATGCCTATCTCTGCAAAGAATCAGCAACTCCATGTGATGTTTTGGAGTTCACTTGGTAGAGATTACTCGCGTCCTCAATGGGATAGGAAACTTGATGGGGACCACAAGTCAAGAGCAAAGCAAAGAATTTTTATATTTATTATTTGGAGTTTTTATTATATTTAATGTAAGAGTAATTGATGTAATTATTTATTTATTTGTAGTGGGGATTTAGGATTTTAATAGGTAGTAAAGGTATCTTAGTCTTTTAGTACTCCCCAAGTAATATTAGGATTTTGAGTCTCTTTAAACAGTGATGTAATCCCCCACAAGATTACAGATTGTTGATATTGAAGTTGATTACTATTATTCATACCGTAGAGGTTTTCTATTCATCTCAGTGTTGATTCGTGGAGTTGATACACTAATGAGACTCTAATGATTTAAGCGTGGAGTTTTAAATCCTAGTTTATTTTTCCATACTATTCCATTAATTATTTATCTCAATCTGTCCTGCATCACCCTCCCTATTCTTATATCTTATCCTTATACAAAAGTACTCTTCTCACCGGTGCATCTATAGGACATTGAAAATGACCAAACCATCCCAACCGATGTTCCCTATTGGTGTTCCCTTATCTTCTTACAAATCAATATCACGGTCACCCCAACCATCTTTCAAATATCCTCTTTACTAATTTTATCCAACCTTCTACAGTTACACATCCAACCTAACATTTTCATTTCAGCAACTCCAATCTTATGCACATGTCCATTCTTCAGCTCCATTTAGAATTATTGGATTGATCATTGTTTTATAAAATTTACACTTCAAACTTGGCCAGGATTTTACTATCACAAAAACCCCTGATCCTTGATAACCACTGATTGTACTCCCCAATTATTTAATAAAATATATAACTACATCAATTTCCTACCTCGTCAAATAATTTAAATAATACATAATAGTTTCTATAATAGATTACGCTAAATCTAGAGTTGTTTTCCTCAATACCGTAATAATTTGATATGGATCAGCAAAATAGCCTTTAATTTGCAATGCTACTGCTTGTTTTTTCGTCATTCAAATATGTTGTATTTTCTTTAGTTTTTGAAAGGTAATATTAGCCCTAAGTACACGGTTGGAACCAGCGACTTGAGCTTATTCCTCAAGGCCTCTACCATTTCTCTCACCCCTGGGTTCAAGATATGTTGTATACTAGCATAGGAAACAGTTCATATCACCGTCTCTGCCAGTTCTATTTAGTACCAAACACAATTGGGAAAAGAATGGGAATGTAAACTACTAGTATTAATATTGCCCACTATGAACTAAGCTGGAAATGTTACTACATGTCTGTCTTGCACTGTTAACTTAAATCCTTCCAACCAGCCAATAAAAACCATCAAGGATCTTATATTACCAGCCAAATTGCTTTTTAAGTAACAAACTTGAATAATGTTGGATTTTAAGAAAAGGGTCCCCTTTTCACTTTTTGAAGTCAATTATGACATTTTCAAATTCAAAATTGATATGAATTTGATATTACAAAAAAAAAAAAGAAAAAAAAAACATGAATATTGTGAACTAACCAAAAGGTACTACTAAGATTTCGAGCATGGGCTTCAAAAGTTCAACATTAATAAACTAATAATATAGTGAATTTTTTTGTTTGAAAAGAACGTAGTATGAAGGAACAAATTATGAAAATATAACTCTACTAAATACGCTTAGCTAGTATGAATATACTCCTCAAACCAAATTCCCAAAATAATAACACGTACTCCCTCCTAAAATTAAATATACAACTTAACTTTTAAGTCATATTAAACTTCAAAATCGGAATGACTCATAAAAGTTTAAAATGAAATATATTTTGTGATTACTAGTTTTTGTTATATACTATACAATTATAATAATTATATCAACTAAAATTAAATAAATTCGCATCAATTTGAAGTTTAATATGGCCTGAACTCAAATTGTATCTATAATTTTAATTTTGGAAACGAGGGAATAATAGATATGCTCGGGAGCACCGTAACCGCAGTCTAATCGAAAAGAAATGAAAAGTTTGAAAGAGAAGTGGAAAAGAACCTTAATATGGGAAGGAAAATTGGAGGCAATATCAGCCAAGTCGTCAATGATATCCTCGAGATGCTTCCCTACTACCGCAATACATAAACTCACCAAACTCGGAGGAGGCTTTGGCTTCTCTGCATCTTCCCATCCCAAATCAAATATCCCAATTCCAAGTTACTTTTTATAATTTATTATCACGAAAGCTTAAGTATGGATATCATATTTAGACTTACGGGGAGATTGGATATGAAGCTTGGCAGCAGAAGACGTATTGGAATTCAAATTCAAATCAAGCTTCTGGAATAACGTCGGTAAGGCCTTCAGGGCTTTCCCTTTATCCATTCAACGAACCGAGAGAGAGCCCGCCCGAGTAACAGCCAATGCTGATTTCTGATTCAATTTCGGGTAAATGGAATGGAATGGAAGAGAAAGAAGAAGAGGGGCAGAAGCCGCACCGGACCGACTTTTGGCTTCGGGTGTGATTTTATCAAACGATTCCAATTTTAGTCAAAAGTATCTATTTGTGTTTCTCTGAAGTATTTGGGCCCCGTTTGTTTGCAATAATGATTATAATTTATCAAATTATAATTTTAAGACTATGCTTGTTTATAAAAATTATATTTGAGATATGACTATTAATCTCAAGTGTGTTGTTTGTTTTTAAATTTAGATTTGAGGACTATTAGTCTAGGAATTATAAAATGACTTAATATGGATGATTATTTAATACTATGTTCAACAAACTATTATAATTCTGAGATTATAATCTGAGAATTAATAGTCTCGGGATTATAATCTCATAGATTATAATGCCGAAATTATAATCCTTATAAACAAATATGGCCTAAGACTATTAATCTTAGGCTATGTTTATTTGCAAATATTATACTTGGGATAGAACTATTAATCCTGTTATTTCCCAAAGGCACAAAAGAGATCTCGAATGAGGGTTGAATAGATCTTTTAAACTTCTTCGATATTCAAAGATCAATTACCAGATAATTAATTAGTTCAATTAATTTAGCACAACGAAATATTAGTTTAAAAATCTCCTTAAAGATTTAATGAAATCTCAGTTCTAAATTTAACACTTATGAAGATTAGTCACTAATCAGATATAACAATTAATGACTGAAAGTAAATAACAAAGATGTTTAAGTGGTTCGGAGTACAAATAACTCCTAGTCCACTCTTCTACTTCAACAAGTAGGAAATCCACTAAGGATAGGTCACACGGATCATATCACTAAGATCTATTACACTTGAATCGCTTAGATTCCTTCGAGGCACTTAGTCTCGA
The DNA here is from genome assembly GCA_034770075.1 of Aralia elata. Lineage (NCBI taxonomy): Eukaryota > Viridiplantae > Streptophyta > Magnoliopsida > Apiales > Araliaceae > Aralia > Aralia elata. Next base: position 26,144,191 of record CM068381.1, read on the forward strand.
CAAAGGTCACTTAGACCTCTTCAAGTTACTTAGACTTGGATGAAAGTCACTAAGACAATCGAATCACTATTGAAAAATAGTTGTTTGATGTGCTGCTAAGCTTGCAATTATGCTTGGCTTCTTTGGTACTTAGCAGCTTAAACTTGTACTGAATCGTAGAGTTGAGCTTTTAGTTTTAGCAGAGGTTCAGCTTTTTGTACTTGGTGATTCGTACTTGGATTTGAATTCTCATACGCCTTTTATAAACTTCTGAAAATAATCCTGTTGGAGTGTTCCCGTTAGTACATTTAATACTCTGCTTCCAAGATGTTCTCTGATGTTGACTTTGAGGGTAGGTAGCCAGATTGCTTTCGGCCCTAGTAAGTCCCATCAGACTATAGTGTCACCTACCACATGTGAGTGGTATCACATCTTCATTCTAGCAGTTTAGACACATCTCTAATCTGATCTTCTATTTGAATTTGAAGATGGTGAGAAACATCATGAAATCTTTCCTCTGAAATGTTCTTCATTTGTCAGTCTTTTGACAGTTCTGACATACTTTACGAACTTGATTGATCGTAGTGCTTGGAGAGGAACGTAGAGTCTTGACTAACTTTACTCAACGATTTGAACTCTATAAACAGTTGCTCTACGATTAAATAGGCAACTCTACGATCTGCTCGACGAAAGGCTCTCTACGACGAGCACTCTACGATGCTTGAGCAGTACTCTGCTAACTTCTCTTTACTTAGTGATCTCATCTTCTTCTATACGGTTCAAGAGACAGCTCTACGATCTGACTACTTACTCTATAATTCTAACTTCAACTCAGAGATAACTTTGCAACCCTATGATCAACTAATTGCTGCTCTACGAACACAAGACTTGCTCTGCAAACAATAATAACTCTACGAACAGGCAGAGTAACTCTACGATTGTTTTAACAATACTATACGATCAATTTGATCCTATCAACTATATATAAAATCAACTCAAAGGATCAACCTAACAAGTTTGATCGTACTACTCTAAGTCCTTGTACAATTATATCTCATTTAAGGACTTTATAAAACTACTGAATAATTATACATTACCATAAACACATTATTAAATTTAAACATGCATATCTTAACATTCTCCCCCTATTTGATGATGACAAAACCAGTAGTTTTAGAACAAACATCAATTCTAATATGTAGAGAACATAAATAGTAAGCATGCCTTGTTATACAATAAGAAATTGTATCTCTATATTGAAAGAATGAATTTTATTGATGAAATCAATGAATTTTACAATGTATAGCAGTTTACAACAGATATAATTTGAAAATACAAAAAAATACCTATATGTTTACTATTTCTTCCTTATTATCTCCTCCTCCTCTTTTCTTTAGAAAGCCATTGCTTCTCAGATGCTACTCTACGTTCATACGCTTCTCTTTATTCAGCAGCTCTTCTTTGAATCTCCTCAATAGAATCACGTGGACCATGATCAGGCGTGAATGTTCTTTCTTCCTCTACAGGATTAGTCCCTTAAAGGTTTCTATTCAAATAAGTAGCGTCTCCAGATGGAACTCTTATGCCAGTGGGAGTCATTTCACTCGACGTTCCATGCTGCCTAGAGGAATATTGATGGCCACGATATGAAAGTAGTATGCCTTCAAGCCAATCACATTTGATGTGATGAACATTTACTTTGTAATCTTATTCATTTATTAATAAGAGAATTTATTTTATAAAAGACATTCTTTATCCATGTTAATTAGTTGAATTAATCAATGTGATAAACCCATAGTTTTGGAGCAATGCTTTTAGAATCATGATGATGATCATGCTAATGAGATCTAAATTCAAGATAACTCAAAACTAAAATGTTCCTAATCGTATGGATCACTGATGTGGGGTTACTGATTTCGGATAAATTAGTACATACTATGTTTGCTCTGTTGAAGAGGATGATTGATCTCATAATCATTTGTGTGGAGACACTAAAACAAGTATGTTGGTGCTTATTGGAGAATAAGTTCACTGAACGTGACTTGCATAAAGGAACCCTAATAGAGTTTTACTTGCCTGTCAATAGGAGTTCCTAAAGTGATAGTAGTACAAGTGATCCTTGGACTTGAGATCATCATAGTATCTTGTATATATTGAGTTATGTTTTGTCATATTCCTTAATACTCTAGGGTATGTTGTAGGGTATGTTCAGATATAATAAAGTATATATGAAGATAGGTGAATGATCAACAAAGGATCTACCACGTTCAGTAAAGGGAGAGAATGTCTTATATGATTCGATAAAGTGACAACTCGAAAATCCTTGGGCAGGGTTGAATGGAAATTAGAAAGGAGTTTCTAATTTATATTAACTAAAGTTGTGCATTTTAGAATCGAAATACATATAATCAAATAAATAAAACTTGACAATAATTTCATGTTTTATATTTGATTGAGACATTGTATGGTAGAATGATTGAATTGTACGGTAATTATTCACGGAATAGGTTCTTTGTATTCTTTGTGATAATTCTTTATGATTGAACGTTGAATTCATATTATCCGGATAGTCACGATACATTATTTATAAGGTGTTACTCATAATGTAGAATAAATATTATTTATTTATATTTGAATTAAAGGAGTTTAATTCATGATAAATAATATTAGAATGGTTCTAATTTATTTATCCTACTATCGGCTTAATATTGAACCTAGAGGACCACACCATAAAAGGGAGAAATATGATTTTAGAAGTGATTGGCTTAATGATAATAAATTAAGTATATTTAATTTATTAGTAGAATAAATTAAATAGCTTAATATTTATAATTAAGTATTTGAAGAAATACTGAATTATAAATTAATAAGAGTAGTCATATTATTATTATTATTATTATTATTAAATTGACTAAATAATAATATAGTATTTGGAGAAATACTAATATTTATAATTAAGTATTTGGAGAAATACTTGATTATAAATAAATAAGAGGAGTATTATTATTATTATTATTATTATTATTATTATTATTATTATTATTATTATAATATTATTAAAGTTCCTAATTAGATTGGGAATTAAATTAAAACCCTAATTTCTAAAAGGTTTAGGAAAAATGGTTAGTTTATAAATAAGACTTATAAATAGGAGGAGTCTTATTGTGGGATAGATTAATGCTAATACAACTTGTATCTCTCTTGCAAGTATTCTCAAAACCCTAAGGTGTTAGGATAAAGAGAATTAGGGCTAGCCACCCAAGATCTAGTAGAATCTAAAAATTACATCTTCAATCAGTTTCTCTTGGTGGATCACCTCTTGGGCATTGCACACTTTGAGTAGCGAACGTTTGATCCGAGGATTGGAGAGATCGCGAAGGAGCAAAGATTGGAATTTGAAGATTGCATCAAGGCGTTGTTCTTCTTCAAAGGTATATCTTTTATCCTTCCTCAATTAATAATGTTTCATAAGGTGATTTTTGTGATTGCAGAAAAATTTTAAATTCCGGTTATGTTATGCTTTCGCTGCTTTACAATATGATTGTATACTTTGATCTTGTTTCTGCAAACCAACAGTGGCATCAAAGTCATCCTTATACGAATTATTAATTGTTTTGATTCGATATATATGTTGATATGTATTTAGAACAATTTAATTGAGTGTAATTGTTAGTATAAAATCATGTTTCATGAAACGAAGAAGAAAAATCGCGATCTAAAAAAATAAAAACTGGAACGGATAGAAGCTTCAGAGTCGCGGCGCTCTCCTTGTGAGCCGCGGCGCTGGGCTAGAGCCGCAACGCTCCAATCCCTGAGCCGCGGCGCTAGGCGCCCTCTTTGAGAGTCGCGATGCTCTCCTTATTGAGCCGCAACGCTTGGCTTGAGTCGCGACGCTTGAAGGGCTGTAAGTCCAATTTTTAGTGTTTTTTCAGAAATTCTAAATTAGAAATAAAGGAGTTTATTTTTGATTTGGAATTGGATTAAAATAAAGAAGTTTATTTTAATTGGATTTGAATTTCATACTAACTTTTATTGCCCATTAAATGATATCAATATATATATATATATATATGTATATATTGAATGTTTTATTTTTATTGGATGAATATATTATGATACATGTGATGACATGTATGATTAATCTTTTATTGATACATGTGATGATATGTATGATAATAAAAGGGATGATTATGGACCATTGACCAATGTGATTGAATTTAATTTTAATAGATACTTGAATGAATGTAGTTTTTATAAATGGGGTCTACGTACCTCGCCTATCTAGTTTTCTGATGTAAATTCTATATAACTCCTATATACCTCCCCTTGACTGCTAATCAAGGTTTCTATTTTAGTTCGGATGTGCACACACTTAACCATTATAATCTAAGTGGCAAAATATAAAGGAGTTACATGGAGATGTAATCGACAAGAGTTGTCTACCTTTTGAATAAATATGTAGTTTGTTGTGCGCACACAAGGCTATATATTTATTGCAATTGGATTATTTTCTCACTAAGTAGATTTTACAAAGTCACAAATACAAGATCTGTCGAACTATTTATAAAGAGGGTTATATAGTTTGAAGAAAATAGTGGGAGACAAATAAAGACCTAAATTAATCTGGTGATTAATAAAAGAATGCATGCTAATGTTGTTAATTAAATTTCACCTGCAAAATTTTACAAATGGCTAATTCACTATCACTGCGAAGCATACTTGATGCTAACAAATTAATCGGACCGAATTACACGGATTGGTTAAGGAATCTAAGAATAGTTCTCACAGCTGAAAAGCTGGTTTATGTCCTTAACACGCCTATTCCTGCAACGGTTGCAGAAAATGTCTCTGAGGAAGAGCTGACTACTTTTAGAAAGTGGCAGGATGATGCACAGGTGGCTCAGTGCATCATGTTAGCATCCATGAGTAACAAGTTACAACATGAACATGAGAAAATGGATACGCCTATACTACTACACCTTCAAGATTTGTATGGTGAGTTGAGTAGGTCTGCTAGATATGAAATATCTAAAGAGCTCTTCCGATCTAGGATGATCGATGGCACTATAGTGCAGACACATGTCCTAAAGATGATCAACTTGATTGAATAGTTGGGACAGCTGGGTTTTATCATAGATGGTGAGTTGAGCCAATATCTGATCTTGCAGTCACTCCCGGACTCCTTTTCACAATTTGTTGTGAACTTTCACATGAACAAGCTTGATGTTAGCTTGCCTGAATTGCTTAACATGTTGAAAACTGCTAAGAGTCACTTTTCAATGAAGAAAGACTAAGTCTTACTTGTAAATGATTCTTCCAAGAAGCGGAAGAGGGCCAAAGGATCTTTTGAAAAGAAGAAAAATCCCATGAAGGCAAAAGGAAAGGCGAAAACTAAGGACAAGAAAAGGTCTGATACTGATAGCAAAGGAGTTTGCTTCTACTGCAACAAGCCTGGACATTGGAAGAGAAACTGCAAGGAATATCTTGCAGAGCAGAAGCAAAAGAAGCTTGGAGAAGCTTCACCTACAGATACAGGTTTGTTCATGATTGAAATGAATCTTTCGGTGAGTCAAAATTCTACTTGGGTATTAGATACCGGCTGTGGTTCTCACATATACAATTCTTTGCAGGGACTAAGCAGAAGTAGAAAGCTGAATAAAGGAGAAGTTGTTCTGCGCGTGGGGAATGGAGCAAAGGTTGTTGCATTAGCCGTATGAACTTATTGTTTAGTACTGCCTTCTGATAAATCAATTAATTTAATAAGTTGTTATTACGTTCCAGTTCTTATAAGAAACATTATTTCAATTCCATTGTTAGACAAAGAAGGTTTTAATATTATAATAAAGAACAACAGTTGTTCTATTTATAATGACAATGTTTTGTATGAAACTGGTAGATTAATTGATGGTCTTTACGTACTTGACTTACATAAAAATATTTTGCAAATTGAACAAAATAATAAAAAGGAAAAGAGATGATGTGAATTATACCTTCGTATGACATTGCAGACTCGGTCATATTAATGAAATAAGGCTAAACAAGTTGCATAAAGATGGGTTTCTAGAGCCATTTGATTTTGAATCATATCTAACTTGTGAATCTTGTCTCATGGGAAAGATGACTAAATCTCCATTTAGTGGCCATGGAGAAAGAGTTACAGAATTGTTAGAGTTGGTACACACAGATGTATGTGGACATATGACAATAGGTGCTCGTGGAAGGTATTCATATTTCATTACTTTCACTGATGATCATTCGAGATTTGGATATGTGTATTTGATGAAATATAAATCTGAATCATTTGAAAGGTTCAAAGAATTCAGAAGTGAAGTAGAGAAACAAACTGGCAAAAGTATTAAGATTCTTCGATCGGATCAAGGAGCTGAATACTTAAGCAATGAGTTTCTTTATCATCTCAAAGATAACGGTATTCTTTCACAATGGACCCCTCCTGGTACACCACAACTAAACGGTGTATCTGAAAAATTGTACCTTATTAGACATGGTGCGGTCCATGATGAGTTTTACCGATCTTCCAATATCCTTCTGGGGTTATGTCCTAGAGACGGCTGCGTATCTACTAAATAAGGTCCCCTCGAAATCTGTCCCCAAGACTCCATATGAGTTATGGACAGGGAGGAAACTTAGTCTTAAGTATGTTAAGATTTGGGGATGTCCAGCTTATGTGAAAAAGTTGTAGAATGATAAGCTTGAGACAAGATCTGATAAGTGCAGATTTGTGGGATATCCTAAAGAAAGTTTAGGATACTATTTCTATAATCCTACTGAGCAAAAGGTGTTTGTTGCAAAATACGCTACCTTCTTGGAAAAGGAGTTTATCCTTGAAGGGGCTAGTGGGAGGAAAATAGATTTTGAAGAAGTTTAAGGACCACAAACCACTACAGGTCAAGTGGATGAACCTGTCCAAGTAGAGATACCTTCTGTACCACAGCCAAATCGTAAATCTAGAAGAGTACTGAAGATACCTGAAAGGTATGGATTCATCATAGATGATGATGATGAGGTACGCATCATAGAGGATGATGATCCAATAATATACGATGAGGCAATGAGTAGTAAAGACTCAGAGAAATGGAAAACTGCCATGAAATCTGAAATGGACTTCATATATGAGAATCAAGTATGGACTTTGGTTACTCCATCGGAAGGCATAGTGCCTATAGGGTGCATATGGGTCTTTAAGAGAAAGACTGGAGCAGATGGAAAGGTAGAGACCTATAAGGCTAGATTGGTGGCAAAAGGTTTCAGACAAAGGTAAGGAGTTGACTATGACGAAACCTTCTCATCAGTTGCAATGCTCAAGTCCATTCGGATTTTGCTTGCGATTGCAGCTTACTATGACTACGAGATCTGGCAAATGGACGTGAAAACGACCTTCCTTAATGGGAAACTAAAAGAGGATGTATACATGATACAGCCAGAGGGATTTATTTCAAAAGATGGAACAAATCAAGTTTGTAAGCTACAACGATCCATTTATGGATTGAAGCAAGCTTCTCGCAGATGGAACATCCATTTTGATGAGACAATCAAAGAGTTTGATTTTATCAAAAATGAGGATGAACCTTGTGTGTACAAAAGGTTAGTGGGAGTGTTGTAACTTTCCTGGTACTATATGTTGATGATATATTATTTATAGGGAATGACATTTCAATGCTACAATCAGTAAAGATATGATTGTCTAAACACTTCTCCATGAAGGACTTGGGAGAAACATCCTATGTATTGGGGATAAAAATCTATAGAGATATATCTAAAAAGATGCTCGGCTTGACCTAAGGAACGTACATTGAATCGATGCTAAAGAAGTTTAGCATGGCTAACTCCAAGAGAAGACTCATACCAATGAGCTTTAGAGTGAATCTCTCTAAGAAAATGTCCCCAAAGACACCTGAAGAGAGAGATCGCATGAGTAAGATACCTTATGCTTCGGGAATAGGATCTATCATGTATGGGATGATATGTACGAGACCTGATGTTGCTTATGCACTTGGAGTGATAAGCAGATATCAGTCAAATCTTGGAGAAGAACACTGGAAAGTTGTGAAAAACATCCTAAAGTACTTAAGAATGACTAAAGATGTGTTTCTAGTGTATGGTGGGTCTGACTTGAAACTAGAGGGCTATACAAACACAAGTTTTCAGACTGGCCAAGATGACAACAAATTCACCTCAGGTTATGTATTTACCCTAAATGGTGGTGCAGTGAGTTGAAAAAGTTCCAAGCAGCAAACGGTTGCTGATTCAGTGACAAAAGCAGAGTACATAGCTGCAAGTGAAGCTGCAAAGGAAGTTATTTGGATGAAGAAGTTCATTACTGAACTTGGAGTGGTTCCTTGCATATAAGGACTAGTGCCTGTATGTTGTGACAACAACGGAGCTATTGTACAAGCCAATGAACCCATATCTCATAAAAAATCCAAGCATGTGTTGAGGCGCTTTCATCTGATTAGAAAAATCGTTGAAAGATGAGATGTCACCTTAGAGAGAGTGGATTCTCAGAACAACATTGCAGATCCATTTACTAAAGTGTTAACTCAACAATAGTTTGATCGTCACTTAGAAAAGATGGGTATTAGATACCAGGCGATTGACTTTAGTGCAAGTGAGAGATTGAAAGTAGTATGCCTTCAAGCCAATCACATTTGATGTGATGAGCATTTACTTTGTAATCTTATTCATTTATTAATAAGAGAATTTATTTTATAAAAGACATTCTTTATCCATGTTAATTAGTTGAATTAATAAATGTGATAAACCCATAGTTTTGGAGCAATGCTTTTAGAATCATGATGATGATCATGCTAATGAGATCTAAATTAAAGATAGCTCAAAACTAAAATGTTCCTAATCGTATGGATCACTGATGTGGGGTTACTGATTTCGGATAGATTAATACATACTATGCTTGCTCTGTTAAAGAGGATGATTGATCACATAATCATTTGTGTGGAGACACTAAAACAAGTATGTTGGTGCTTATTAGAGAATAAGTTCACTGAACGTAACTTGCATAAAGGAACCTTAATGGAGTTTTAATTGCCTGTCAATAGGAGTTCCTAAAGTGATAGTAGTACAAGTGATCCTTGGACTTGAGATCATCATAGTATCTTGTATATATTGAGTTATGTTTTGTCATATTCCTTAATACTCTAGGGTATGTTCAGATATAATAAAGTATATATGAAGATAGGTGAATGATCAACAAAGGATCTACCACTTTCAGTAAAGAAAGAGAATGTCCTATGTGATTCGATAAAGTGACAACTCAAAAATCCCTAGTCAGGGTTGAATGAAAATTAGAAAGGAGTTTTTCTAATTTACATTAACTAAAGTTGTGCATTTTAGAATCGAAATACATATAATCAAATAAATAAAACTTGGCAGTAATTCCATATTTTATATTTGATTGAGACATTGTATGGTAGAAGGATTGAATTGTACGGTAACTATTCACGGAATAGGTTCTTTGTATTCTTTGTGATAATTTTTTATGATTGAAAGTTGAATTCATATTATCTGGATAGTCATGATACATTATTTATAAAGTGTCACTCATGATGTAGAATAAATATTATTTATTTATATTTGAATTAAAGGAGTTTAATTCATTATAAATAATATTAGAATGGTTCTAATTTATTTATTCTACTATCGGCTTAATATTGAACCTAGAAGGTCACACCATAAAAGGGAGAAATATGATTTTAGAAGTGATTGACTTAATGATAATAAATTAAGTGTATTAATTTATTAGTGGAATAAATTAAATAGCTTAATATTTATAATTAAGTATTTGGAAAAATACTGAATTATAAATTAATAAGAGTAGTCATCATCTTATTATTATTATTATTATTATTAAATTGACTAAAAAAATAATAATATAGTATTTAGAGAAATACTAGATTATAAATTGATAAGAGGAGTCTTATTGTGGGATAGACTAATGCTAATACAACTTTTATCTCTCTAACAAGTATTCTCAAAACCCTAATTAAGATGTTAGGATAAAGAGAATTAGGGCTAGCCATCCAAGATCTAGTAGAATCTAAAAATCATATCTTCAATTAGTTTCTCTTGGTGGATCACCTCTTGGGCGTTGCACACTTTGAGTAGCGAACGTTTGATCTGAGGATTGGAGAGATCGCAAAGGAGCAAAGATTGAAATTTGAAGATTGTATCAAGGCATTTTTCTTCTTCAAAGGTATATCTTTTATCCTTCCTCAATTAATAATGTTTCATAAGGTGATTCTTGGGACTGTAGAAAAATTTTAAATTCCGATTATGCTATGCTTCCGCTGCTTTACAATATGATTGTATACTTTGATCTTGTTTCTGCAAACCAACACGATCATCTAAGGGATGAGCTTAAGGATGAATAGAGCCTGATGGAATTGATGATTGTTGATCTCTCCTTTGAGGTGTTTGCCTCCGCCTATCCCTTGTATCCCTTGTTTTCTCCCCCATTTTGTCAGCATTTAATACGTAGACTTCTGCTGATAGTTCTTTGACACTTTGCACCAGTTCTTGCATTTAATTGCGAGACAAGGCTATCTTCACGATTTTCTTGCAACCTTGTGTCTGCTTGCTCACGCTGATGGAGTACAAGTGCCATAACAACGTCTGTTTATTCTAGAGCATTGTCAGTTTGCTTCATCTGCTGCAGTACCATACTCTTGAACTCATTAAGGGAGGAACTTAGTTCGAAGACTTTGTCAGTTAGGGCTTTAATAGTATCTTCTTGGGATTTCTGAAGAGCAAGAATAGCCTCTTTATGATCTTGAAGACGCTTGAAGTAAATAGCATCCCTTTGCTTAAGATTCTCAGCAATGTCCCTGTGAAGTTCTTTCATATCCTTTCTGAATATTTGCTGGAACTTGGGCTGTAGTTTTTGCAATGCGCTTCAAGTTATTCTTAATTGCCATTGAAAAATGTTCAAGATTAGCATTGAGCTCATCCGTAATAAGATCCATTAATTCTTTTAGCTGAGGCTTAGAGGGAATCAAAGAGACTCACTCAAGAATTTTGTCTAACATTTCTTCAAAGCCAATCTTATCACTCCTTGAGATATTTGGTAAAGCAAGGGTAAGGTCAAAATATTCATTTGTGGAAGTGGAGGGAATATTGGAAAGAGGGATTGGATTTATTTCTGAAGATATTGATTGTATAGCAGATACAAGTGTATGGTGTTGTACAGTCTGAGTAGGAGATGAAGAATGTACAAGGGAATTTACAGGTGTAGGCAGAATGTTGAAAATATTTATAGATGATAGAGAGTTAGAGTGTGTCTGAATAGGAATATGTGGAGGAGAACTAGTATTATCTACATCGTTCGTAGGGTTTTGGGACTCTACGATTAGAGAGTTAGATTTATCATCCGTAGAGTGTTGGGACTCTACGTCTGGAGAGTATGATGAATTTTCATGGTTAGTAGAGTGTTGAGACTCTATGACTGGAGAACTGGCTTTATTTACGTCGTTCGTAGAGTGTTGAGACTCTACGTCCGGAGAATGAGTGTAAGGCTCAACATAAAAATCAGGGGTAGAAGGTTGTTCAGTGAACGTAGAAAAAGACTCTACGGACCCATCATTACAAGAAAGAAATGAATGAAAAGGTAAATGAATGGTAAGAGGAATACATGTTACCTTATTGTATGAACATGAAGAAGATTCACTATATAATATTGTCTTTTTAGCGTATCTGAAGATGTGAGGATAGTTCTGAGACATTACCTTCACATTTGGATAGGACTTAAAAGTCTATGATATGAAGCTCAAATCTTTGTGAAGTAATGCTCGAAACAAGGGCATGAAAGGGAGAAAGAAGTACAACTGATCACTTTGTTCATTGTAAACAATTTGAGTTCCATCCATTACACTTCTTCTCTGCTTCTACTGGATTTCACCAATAATTTCTACATCTGATCCTTCTGCTTCTATTTCTTGAAGAATTGAGGGGGCTCCAAGAGTTGCTTCTGGTTGCTCCCCCTCAACGGGTGCATCGACTTGCTCAGAAACAAGAGAACTATGCTCAATCCCAATGTCTGTAAGTACTGATTCAATGATCCTTGCCTGAACCATTGAATCATTGGGCGAGCTTGGCATCTGCATTGGTGGCTCCCCCTCAGAACTAGCTTCTTTCTCTTCTTTCAGTTTCATCTTGAGGCTCTAGCAGATCAGCCATCCCAGCCAATTCATATTCACCAACATTTGGCTCGAGCTGGTCAGCCGTCCTAGCCATTTTATCAGCATCAGCTACAATTACTGACTCTGCGATCGGAGAGTTAAAGTGCTCTACGATCAGAAATAGAATTGTTTTCTTGGAGCACTTGCTCCTCACTCCTTTCTTCTTAACCAGTTGAGAGATGGTAGAGCTCTCATTAACTTTTTCTTCTGGCTTCTTCTTCTTCAAAGGAGGTTGATCTGCTGTGGAGAGCAGAGTCTCATGAACAGGTAGGGCAGTAGAACTCTGGGATGTTTCATCCTCTCTCTCTCTCAGCAAAGCCCTGAGATGCTTCCTTTGGCATTTTACTCCTCTTCTTCCCTTTATTCTTCCTCATGAGTCCTGTAAACTCTTCTTCTTCATTTGAACTTTCTTTTATTAGAGCTCCTTTCCTTTTCTTCTCAGGCTTCTGAACTTCGCTCTGAGTCTTCTCATTGTCCTCAGACTGTCTTGATCGAAGGATCTCGACAGGACACTTCTTCCAATTGTCAAACAATTTGGGGGTTATGTTCTTGTTTACATTGAGGGCTTCTCCCTCATTATCCCCAATCAACTCTTTCAGAAGCTTCTTCAAAATGATACTAATAAATCTTCTATAGAACATCTTGGGAGTCTGTTTCCTTGATACTTTTCTTTTCCCAATATCAACCATCCATCTTCCGATCTACCCTAGCAAGATTACTCCAAAGTTCATATTTATTTTTAGCACAATGGCCGTCATGACTCTCAGCTGAAGATCGCTGACTGAGTCATGGGCAGAGTCCTTGCAAAGGACACACTTCCCCACTATGTCAGCAAGGAATTCGAAGTTCTGAGGGAACTCCTTCTTCTTCATCCCTCGGAGCTCTGGGTTTTTCTTGTACCCCATCAGCTCTAGCCCATAATGGACGTTGATGCTGTCAAGCGATGAGATACCTTCGTTCGCGAAGCCCAGAGAATGGTTCACTTCCTTGGCTCTTAGCCGAAGAGCATTTCCCTTAACCTTGATGGTTAGAACACCATCTTCATATTCTCCACTCTGGTAGAACTCTCCCACCAAATTAGAGTAGATTCTGGTGCTAGTGTTCAAGGCTTCGTAGAACCCAACCTTTTTCAACAGTTTTAGAACCTTTCTAAACTGCTTCTCTGAATCGCCAAAGTTCTTGAAGCAAAGTTAGTTTTCAAAAACGACTCGGAAGCTTGCCATTTATTTTGAGAAGGTTAATCTGAAATTGAAACGAAAGTGTCTGAGATTTGTGAAATTTGAGAACTAGGGCTTGAAAGCTTGAAAACTTGAAAGCTCAAATTGTAAATGTGAAGAGTAAAGGTCAGATGAAAAATTTGAAATGTTTTTATAATACTTCCCTCGTATTTAGCTGAGAGGGACACGTATTGAAAGGTGATTGAATGCACGTCGCTTCTTTTCTTCCATTTACGGCTGAAATTCAATAATATCTCCTTTTTACACGCTTTCTCCGAAGGTGAGTTGTACGCGCCATAATTGCTGACCGTTTATCTTATTGATTAAATAGGTACCGTAGAGTAAACCTTTTCACTCTACTATACTTCCTTTACTCAGCTATCCACTTTACGATATCCTTCACTCCATGAGTCGTTCTACGAACTTTTTCCATTTTACAAGCAGCTCTACGAACCTTGGATAGCTGTACGAACTTGAACAGTTCTACGAACCTTATCTGCACTGTTAGTCAGTTCCAAAAACATACTAAAGATGTAAATTTAATATTCCTAACTTACTGATTAACTAATTAAACCTAGATTCATCTAATGGTTTAGTAAACACATCAACAAGTTGATTTTTAGTTGAAACAAAGTGTAGTACAATATTTTCATTTTGCACATGATCTCTAATAAAATGGTATCTGATTTCTATATGTTTAGTCCTAGAATGCATAACAAGATTCTGAGTTATTGATATAGTACTAATATTATCATAGAATATATGGATAGACTTGAAATTAAACCCATAATTAGCTAATTGATTCTTCATCCACAAAATTTGAGTACAACAACTACCAGCAGCAATGTACTCAGCTTCTACAATTGAAGTTGATACTGAATTCTGCTTCTTGCTGAACCATGAGACAAGCCTATTCCCTAACAGTTGACATGTACCACTAGTGCTTTTTTTGTCAATCTTGCATCCTGTAAAATCAGTATCTGAATACTCTATTAGATCAAAGGGAGACTCTTTAGGATACCATAATCTCAAATATGGAGTATGTGATATCCCGAATATTTATAAGACTTTTTAATAAGGTTTTGAATAATTAAATAAAGGTTAGAGTTTAAAACCTAGATTGGGAATAGATGAATGATTAAACATTTTAATCTAATCTATGTGTTAGGAAGAACAGATATGGTTAAGAGACTTTTGTGCAAAAGGCTTTAAGTAGGTTATGAAGAGAAATTAGAAGATCAGTCATTAAACGCAAAGGATAAAAATGTTGAAGAGTAAGAAATGAGAAAATGAATAAAGGAGTCAGAAGATTGTGGTATATGAGTCTTATAAAAAGAAGAATGTTATAATATAATGCTTAAAGGAATTTTAATTATTCAATAATGGGTAGACATGTTATGAAGGAAAAAGGAGGTAAGAGATAATTGTAAGAAACGAGAGATAAAGAGATGACGGTATGAAAAAGTATTATAAAATAAAGTTTACGTACGAGTATAAAAGATATGATAATGAAAATGTTAATACCTGAGAATAAACAGGTAGTTCTGAGCCGAAGCAAGTCAGATAAGACTTGGGCTAAGAATGGATTACCATCCCTAAATTGGATAGGAAAGAAAAAATGAAAGAGGTAGTAAGATAATTCGATAAAGTTACTCAATGAAAGAGACTATGCAAGAGTTAATAGTAAACCGAATTACAATGTTACGATAATAGTGGTTCCGGGGAAGGAATTCTTAAAAAGAGAGAAAAACGTAATGACTAAGAGGATCACGTAAGGATGTGTTAATAAAAAGAATTTTCTTTAGAAATTTTCATGTGTAAAGGATGTGGTGTATATTATATATATATGCGCGTATTGATGAATATGTGCGAGTATGCGATTTAAAAGAGAATAGCCATAAGAATGTCAATAAGGGAATTATGTTGTTCAAAACTCAAATTGGAGTTCGGAATAGAATTTTAAAACGCGGACTACTCGGTTGAGTCCGGAACGTCAAATTTAGTAAGAAAAGACTATAAACACAAAATGTGTCGGGGCTGACTTTTTGGTCAAAGTCAACAGTTGACTTTTACGGAGAAAAGTTAAACTCGGAGTTCAGAGTGGAATCTTGAGACGTGGAGTAGATATTTGAGTCTGTAATGTCAAATTTAGTAAGAATAGACTGTAAACACAAAATATATCGGGGTTGACTTTTTGTTCAAAGTCAACGGTTGACTTTTACGGAGAAAAGTCAAACTTGGAATTCAGAAATGAATTTGAAGAAACGAATATTTCCATGACGTTGGGAGCGTCGACTTTAGTAAAATTGACTATAAACATGAAAATTTGATTTTTCGAGTCAAATAGTCAAAGACGGGTCAAGGAAATAAAAACGTAAATCGAGAAGAGGGAGGTGGGGCCCACCCGGGCCTGTTACCAACTGGAATTCCAGCACATGGGGGGACTTTGGTCAAAAATTGGGCCTACATGGGAAGAAATTGTGGCAAATAGTGGGCCCCACTTGAGAAAAAAATATTTTGCAATCATGATTACTTATTTTACACATTTTAGGTTACTTATACTCAAAACTCTCCTCATTTTCTCACCCCAAAACTCAGATGATACGCAAGAAAGGGAGAGAGAGGGAGAAAAAGATGAAGAAGAAAAAGAAAGAAAATGAAGAAAAACTTAATTAAGGTAATTCCTAAACCTAGTCCATATAAATCTTTGGATAAATTTTTTTTTGAGAATCTGAAATCCTTACTATGTGAGGATATTATGTATGTCTCATATGATATATAACCATGGAAGTATGAAAGAGGAAGCAAAGCTAGAGAATTAATTTATGTTTGATTTATGTTTGAACATTTTTGTTATGGGAGTTTGATGAAATTTATGATGGATCATGGTGGATCGCAGAGTATAAGGAGGTTTATGATGTATGATGATAGTTTATGTTGGCTAATGCTTGATAAACCAAGGGATGATGAAAGATCATGAAGTAAGAACAAAATTTTAAAAAACTGTTTTTCGAAAAAACAGAGCCTGAGATTTGAACTAGCATAACTTTTTGTTTATTTCGAATTTTTGAGTGAGGTCAAGTCCTGGAGGTACATACATGAGTCCCCTAAAACCTCTAATTGGAATTTCTGAAAAATACTTTGTAGATTTTCCTGGGGACAGATCCTACCAAAACAGGACAAAGCTAAAAAACTGTCAAAACAAGCTGCTCAAAATTTTTTGTGCACTGTTTCGTCCACTTAAGCATTGAAATAAATTAATCCCTTTTGGGGACTGAAACTAGATGGTATAATGAAGCTCTAGTCCGAAGATGAATGTATTCCGACTTCGGATGAGTGAGATATGGCCAATTCAATATTTAGGTTTTTTCTGACGAAAACTGCTATAACTTGAGTTCTATAACTCCGATGGTCACGAAATTTAAACTGAAAGTTCATGTTAATATGTCTAAGATTCTGACCAAATTTGGTGATTTTTGGAATTGAGCACGATATAACAAATTTTGCTAAGTTACGATCTAAAAATGGCTCTTTGAAAAATACTAAAGAAAGCCGAAAAATTACAACAAAATTATTTTTTATGTGGAATATATGTATGTATGTATGGCCAGAAAATAATAACAATAAAGTGGTTAGGAAAGGTTTTACGAAGAAGTTATGATTTACGGAATTATGAAAAATCGATTTTAAGGTTACCAGGAAACGCCTTAAGGAGTTTACCGGTAAAGACGTGATTGAAGATGTCATGTAAGATGAAGGTCATTTTGACCATATGATTATAAAGAATGAAACTTAAGTTGGTACTCGAGGATGTAGTACGATAAATGAAAAATTAAAATGGAGTTATGAATAGTTACCGACGGTAACTATATATTATTTATTAACTGAAAAGTTAATTCAGTAAATCTTTCTGAATGATGTATGTTATCAATTGAAGGGAGAAATTATGGATATGGATAAAGTAGATGGTAAAACGCCGGTAAAGGCAAGTTTTTTAGAACTTGTGTTTATATGCCATGTATAAATTTTAGGTAATATGTGGAATTCACGTGAACTTGTTTTAATGTGCACTTCATGCAACTACGTGCTAATTGTTGTTGATATTTATTTAATGGTTTAAGGAAAATGTTCTAGGTGAACTTTATGGACTAACGTTATGAAGCATATTAAAATGCAAAGCTTGATAAGTAAGAGGTATGAATATATGTCAAGTATGAGAAATATGAAGCATGTAGAAATGCAGAATATGAAGAAGGTAAAGTGTGTGTAAAATGTGAAATATGTGATACTTGGATAACTGTTAAACTTGTTGGGCAACGTAGTTGCTCACCCTTGCTATAAATAATTATTTTCAGCTAAACCAGAGAGGACCGACGGATTCAGGATAGACAAAGGAACGAAATATGAAATAGTGATTAAAGATGTTTGTGCGTTAGAAATAAACTTACATACTGGTGTAATTTCTTCGAAGTAGTTATACTCAGTAATGTTATCTGGCAGTAAACTTGTTTGCGTAGTCTCTAGCTATGATAGATGAATGTTAATATTATATATTGAAATTGCGCAGTCAAAGGACATTGTACAGAAGATTAGTTAAATCAGGATCGTGAGTTTATGAATACTCACAATCTTTGTAATAGAGTGAAACATATTGTTTTATAATTTGAAATGTATAGATAATGAGTAGGTTTTATACCTATTATTTGGGTACTTTTAGGCTTAATAATTTGTGTGTTTTTAAGTAATTTATGTTATTTTATAGAGTTTGTATTTATTTTATTGTTTTTATTTATTTTGTAGGAATAAATGAGTTAAGTGGCAAAATTGTGAATATTTGAAGCAATTGGGCGAGCAAGGAAACAAGAAAAGAAAAACGGACAGAAAGTGTGGGTCGCGGCCGCGGCGCACAGACATAAGGGTCGCGGCGCTGGATCAAGAGCCGCGACGCACCAATCATGGGTCGCGGCACTCGAGGTTTATGTGCGCACGCGCGTGGCGCGTGGTGCGGCGGAGCTGAAGGGTTTAATTGCTGTAGTTTTCCAAATAAATGAGATATTTACCAATTAAAGCCTAGAGAGTTACAAGGCTGACTTCAATACAAATATATCCACCTATGGTTATAAATATAATCTTAATTCTATTAGGGTTAGGTGGAATAACTCCTATAAGTATTCTTATATTATGAGGAGTATCGTGGGATAGAGAGTAGTATAGAGGATGATTTATCGATAGTTTTTTAGATATTAGTTAGGGTTTCAAGGAGGCACCTGAAGGAGGCAAGAATTGAAGAAAGGAGCGAAGCAAAACTATGACAGAGTTCATTCTTCCTTCTCAATTTAATTTCTTGCACTTTAGGATGTTTTCTGAACGTATTACATTGTTTATTTTATTATTTAATATGAATTAGTCTTTTCATTAAGGATTCAATGGAAAATGATAGTTTAATTTAATATTTATTCTCTCTTTGATTTAAATTGATTATGGGTTGGATTGTTTATTATATCTTGTGTTGGTTGTTATAATTGCGTAATTAACAATTATCGGATGGATTTAGATGAAATCTGATGATAGATTCTAAATTAAGATCTGGGTATAGTCACTTGTGATTAGTAATTCTTTTCAGTAATAGAGATTGCTAATTGAATGCTAATTTTGTGGACGGGATAAGAATATACCTGAATACCGCAAGCAACAGGTGTAAAATAATTCTTAATGAATCTATTATTATTGTTTCTCATAGGAATATAGGGAAATTAATAGTAATAGGTATGCTATATAATTATTCGAAAGATGGTTATATTAACTATTAGTGATTTTCCGTTGACAATTCTAAATAACTGATTTAATAAGAGGAGAATGATATTAATTAAGTTATTCATCGGAGGAAATTGAGTTCTTAATATTTTCTCTTATTTATTGAATTCACCTTTCTTTAGTTATTTAATTATTAATAAATTTACTAAAAATTCAATTGTTTAAATAGAATCGAATTGATTACGAATTAGTATTTGGAGTAATTAATTATTACTATTTCTCGTGGGATCGACAACTCTACTTACACTTTATTACTTGATTGACCGTGTATACTTGCACGTAAATTGCTAGTATAGATTTAGCCCATCAAGTTTTTGGCGCTGTTGCCGGGGGATAGTTATTAATTATTATTCTAGTATTTATTTATGTCGATTCGGTTTAGTTTAAACGTGTATATTTTATTTTATTTTTCTGTTTTTAATCTTTTACTATGGCGGCAGGTGTTCATGAATTTAATGCAGTTTCTACATTGTTGGCACATATTTCGAGTCTTGTTAAGAGAATGGACGTTATTGCGGATCAAAGAATTTAGGAAGAGACGACGAAATATGAGTTGTGTGGTGGGAATCATCCCAAGGGGCAAAGTACTATCAATTGGGAGTCGTCTCATGATTTATATCCTCAAGGATTTCAGACTCAAGCTCCACTAATGCTTGAGAATGAGGCGAGAGTAGAGGAGTTGCTTTCAAAATTCATAATACAAAATGAGATGAGGATGAATAGCATAGAGGAGTCCATGTGGAGTCTCGAAAATCAAATAGGACAACTCGCTAGTGCTATCAGTAATCATCCGCAAGGCACTCCATTTAGCGATATTGAGATCAACTTTGGGATAGATGATAATGAGCTAGTTGATATTGTTGAAGTTTCCACACCAACATCAATCACCATTGGAGATGTTGTTGCTGAATATGAGAAGGGTAAGAATGAGGAACAAGAGCCAAAACTAAATCAAGAGCCAGTTTGGAGTTCTGACAATGTTGAGCAACCTTCAATTGTGTTTAGTAAGCCGTATTTACAAATCACAGTGCCACTGGTGCATAGCTATATATCGTCTGTCATAGTATTAGATCAAGCGCCTAGCTCCGTGGAGTTCATAGAGATTAGTTTATTTGAAAAGAGCAAACTAGGCGAATTTGAAGTATTGACTTGTTTGAAGGAGAAGCATACAAATGTTACTTTGCTACCGATGGACGTGTCAATCACTTCTCGATTGGGAATTGGATAACAAAATTTGAAGAAGTCAGGCTGATGACTGTAAAACAAGCGCTAATTGGGAGGCAACCCAAGTATTTTTAAATTTATTATTAGTTCACATATGTTAATTTTAATCCATTTTATTAAGTTATATCTAGCCTAATTTAATTAAATAATGAAAAATAAAATAAAAATAAAAATAAAAAAATAGAAATAGGTTGCATGTTAATTAGGAATTATTTGAATTATTAAGTTTAGTTATGTTTTAGTTAGTAATAATGCGATAATATTTCACAGGTACCAAAGAAGGATTATGAAGAGAAAAGGGGTGTGTATGTTGTTCTACATTGTTCCTAATGGTGTCATACATCCTTATGCAACTTTCCTGCTTCACTAGTATTCCTCGAATACACATTTATCATGAAAGAGGAGGAGGAGGAGGATGCGGATGAAGATGATGTTGATGATACTTAATTGTTCAGGGAAGTTTCTTTACTTTATTGTTTTTATTTTTCTGGAACATTGAGGACAATGTATGTTTCAAGTTTGGGGGTATTGGTTGAATTTATTTGATACTTGATTTATTTGGTACTTGGGATTTTATTTATGCATTTTAGTTATTTTATAGATAGATTGCATATTAGGTTGCATATTAGATTACATATTAGTATAAAAAAATAAAAAAATAAAAAAAATAAAAAAAATAAAAAAAAATAATGTATATATAATAAATAATAATAGTTTAACTTTTGAGCAATCTTTTAACTAAATTTGTGAAGGCCAATGATAGGAATGGATTGAAAATTGGGTATTTTTGGCTAATTTTTCAGATCATGCTAGTTCAAGAGTTGGTTTTTCTAGTATTTTATATTCTAGACGTTTGATAATCCTGTTGTTCAAGTTAGTTGACATTAGAGAGTTTATATAGTTGAATATGTGTGAAAGACATGATTGAAACTCTAGGAGTTTATTGATCGTCAGTTGACATAGAGATAGACATTCATTTAAGTTTGGGGGAAAATTTGCGGAAAGAAATTGAAAAGTTTGAAAAATGATTGAAGTTTAAATTGTTGGTGGATTGATATGGAGCGTATGTAATGCCCGTGAATTTTGAACGTCATTATTAATTAAATCTAATTTAATTTAATGAGTTAACGTTGTGTTCCATTTAAACCTTTGGGTGTATTGGTGGATTATATGACTATGTGATTTATTGATATAAATTTGTGTTAAAAGAATCACTAGTAGTGTATTTAAACTAGTGAGCAAACCCTAAGACTTTATATCCATAAAGTTGGCAAGGTATTTACTAAATTAAATATTCAAGTAAATTGAATATAGTTAGTAATAATGTGTGCGAATTAATTATGATGGAAATTGTTGTCGAGGTATGGTCCAAATTGGATAATAATAATTAATAGTTAATTTAGTAATTTATTTATTAATCGACTAAGTTACTCAACCATTTATATTAATCATGGGATTGGGTATTAATTGTGTGGCTTATTAAATGAGTTATCATGGAGTCATATTAAATGACCCAATATTATAATAAATAAGATTTGGATTTTATTAGTCTAATTATTTAAATTGGGAGCCCAATGGTATTTAATGTGTGGCCCAAAACCTAGCCACTTGATTTATTAAAGGTGTAACATTAATTTATTAATTAAAGCAACTAGTTGAGACAACATTTTTGGGACAAAATCTCCCTTGCCATGTAACTAGGATGGAGAGGGGAAAATTACTTTTCAAGGTCCTAGTTAACTAAGTAGTTAGCTTGTGTTGGAAGATGAAAGGGTAGACTTGATAGGATAGCCCCTATTATGTCAATAGCCCCCTAATATGTCATAGCTTCCTAGGTTGTCATGGCCACCCTACATCACACTTTTCACTAGCTCCATGATGACAAAAGGTAGAGGTTTCTTGCTATTATCCAATTAGTAAGCCTTTTATCCAAGGGACAACAAAGATATGGAGGATATTAGTAACTCTTACACAAAGGAGAAGGTGTCAAGCTCCCATTGGTGGAAAATCTAATTAGCACACTTAAAGATAAGATTAAGGCTAAATGGAAGGGATAAGGTGAACTCTTATATCCAAGGGACAAGAAAGATGTGGGGGATAATAGCATGAATTCTAATTTAGCATTATACTTGCAAGTATTCTATCCTTTCATTTCATTTCAAGTTCATTTCTTCTTTTCATCTCCTTCTTTCATTTCTCCCAAGCAAGAACATAGAGTAAGAGCTTAGAGAGAAAAAAAGAGTGAGATTAGCATAGTTCATGCATCTCAAGTTCATCACATACTTTGGTAGATCAAGGAGAGTAGCTACAAGATCAAGGTGAAACCCTAAACCATTTCCTTCTTTCTTACTTTGTTTTATTTTCATAGTTTTTGAGAGATTTTGTTCTAAGACTCAAGAATCATTAGATCTTCATGCTTCATGTATAGATCTAATCCTCTTGAGTGTTAGAATGGAGATTCAAAGGAAGAAAAGGAACTTATGTTCTTAAAGGGTAAAAACCCTAGCTTTTCTTCACTTGGATCACCCATAACTTGAGATCTACAACTTGTATTTGTGATCCGTTGAAAGAGGGTGCTAGGTACATGAGTTAGCTAGTAAACCCAAGTGGTAGAACACAAATCCAATAATTTTTGAAGCCTTGGGGGCTATTTTCCCAAAACAGTCCAGCTATAAAACTTAAAGCTTTAAAACCCTAAAAGCTTGCTGTCCTTGTTTTTCCAAAGGTTATTTCGGCCAGTTATTGATCTTTTAAAAATCTGAAAAAAATCACAGAGATACCTTACGAAGTTATCTACAAGTAGGAAAAAGAATTAACACGTTTTGATGTGTAGTTTTTGTGTAATGGCTTTTACCGTGAAGGACTCCTAAATATTCATACTCATATTTCTCACTGTGTGTACCTTGAAAATATATGAAATTTTTACAGTATGTTTATGCATGTTATGAGAGTGTACCCTGAAAAGTTCAGAATTTTCTGAGAAAAACTTGATTTATGAAAAATGTAACAAAATTCGGAGGTTTTTAGTACTTTAAAAATAGTAAATCACTTTCTAAACTTCCAGGAAAATTTGTGGATCATTGTTGGACCATATACTATCCAGATCCAGAGGATAATAATTTTTAGAACCTATTTGCTATTTTTCATAATAATGTTATAGTTATGGTTAAAAGAAAATAAATGGTTAAATGATGTTATAAATAAGGAAAATGTGATTTTTAAGCTTGGATACTCCTAATATTATATATTATGCCTATTGAGGGGTATTTTGGTAATATTTAGTGAAAAATAATATTTATGACCTTTTATGGGTAGTAAAGGAGTTGTTTAATAAATGGTAAAACAATTAGAATAAATTGTTTATTCGCCTAATAACTTATTAAAATATTACTATGATATTTGTAATATAAGAATACGATATTTTTAAGTAAACAAAGAAATATTAAGATTAAAATTTTATGGAAATATTATTGAATGGGTAATAATATTTGTTTTAAGCATTAATAAATGATTAAGATATTATTAAAATGGCTAATAATATTAGATTAAAATATTATTAATGATATGAGAATTAAAATATTATTAAGAGATTAATAATATTAGATTAAAGTATTATTGGATGATTAAAATATTATTAAGATGTTAATAACATTAGTAAACGAATAAAATTGTTATTAGTGGACTAATAATACCAAGAGGTGAATTAAATATTATCAGGATTGATAATATTAAGTGTCTTATAGGATTTACGATAGTCTATTTGCTTATGTGTGCTATGTGATTGGCTTAATTGTTAAATAAATAGCATAAGTAAGCGTGTCGATATACAACTACGCAGTACTAATTGATAGATCGACATTATCAATGTTAGGTTCTTCAAGGCCAATTAGTTAAAGCTAGATTATTTGTAGCTGAGCAGACAGGCAAGTTCCCTAACTCAAACTCGAGTTATTATTTTCGAAGCATGTTAGTGAATAATTATTGTTGATTATTCACATCTATACTGGTTATTGAGATTCGCACCTTGTGCAATTGAATTCCTATTCTATTGTTATTGAATTGTGAATTAGATTAAAGTTCTTTCAAGCATGAACTGTTTATGAGATAGATCTATGCTATTTGTATCAGCTAGATCAAGCATGTCTAAATTTGTGAAATCAAATGTATTTTAAAAGCTGTTCTTATTAATTTGCTATAGTAAGAACTCTTACTTTTGGCTGAGAAAAAGATAAATTTGATTAAGGCATGATATCAATGCTGGTTTATTAAGTGTTTATGCATAAATCACGGGGTATGAAAGGCTGATCCCCTTGATTACCAAAACTTTTTAAGAGGTCCAGTTTAAATGCTGAGAACCTTGGCAAATGTCTATGGTTATTTTCAACCACTCAGTAACTGTCATTCAATTATTCGAATATTCAATTGTTGACTATTAATTCATGTTTCTTCACAATTTTATACTGTCGTTGAACATTGAAAGCGAAACTTCCTTCTATTCATGATATATCTCCCTTGTATATAAACTTGCTAAGCAAATTAGTTGCTTACTCTTGCTATATCATGATCTTTATTTCAGCTAAGGCAGAAACGTCTAAAGAGGATAAAGGAAAAGGGAAGGTGCAAGAGTAGTTGCCTGATATGGCTTATGTACTAGTTTATCTTAGATGTTATTTGGTTATGTGAACTCTTATTGTATTAAGGGTATGTTTTAAGTTAAGGTTAAAGAACCTCGGGACCATGATTGTAAGACTTTATTACTATTTCGATAAACACTGTATGTTTATTATTCCGCATCAGTTAGAAAGTATGTTTGTTGTTGAGTATCGTGAACACCGAATTCGAGGTTAGGAAACCCGGATTTGGGGGTGTCACAGGTTGGTATCAGAGCTATAGGTTATAACCCTTAGGAGAAAGAGTTCTTAGGCTATAACCTGAGAGAATGTAGAGGAATAGAAGGGGATAGAACTCATATTGAGTTATTTTTTGGGTAGAAATTTATTATGATCTTAAAATTGAGGATTTGGATCATACGTTGGTGTTATTAAGCTTGTGGATAATTTGAGGAATGTGTATTGATGAGATAATATGGTAAAGTGAAGACCATTAAGTATGGATGATCCATTGTAAACTGGAGTTATAGATATTCGAGGTAATTAGATTAATCATTTGATGCTATTGATCAATTCTGCGGCTATTGATCAATTTTTGTGGCTATTCATTAGATAAGATATTGGAGTAATGTGGTATGGAGTTTCTTTATGATGAAAAGAGGGTACCTTAGAATCTGTTGGGTTAAGGTTTGCAAGAAGGAAATGATTGATTCGATAAATAATGAATATATCGATATTTTGAAGTGTTAGTTAAGTTATTAAGCTTTATGGTGGAATGCCAGGTGAGACAAAGGTAATGAACTCATATAGAGTTGTTAAGGAAAAGTTGAGAGTATTGAGATGAATGATGTTGTATGCAAATTTTTTTTTTTTAATAGATGACTGATGGCAATTTAGATTGTTTTGATGATTAGAAAGGAGAGACAACGGAAAGATTATAAGAAATGAACCAAGGGTAGATTTAGTGTCTGATATGGAAAAAGTATCTAGAGATGGAACTGAATGATGAGATAATAGAAATCCCTAAGGAGGATCAATTGGAGCCCGATATAAGGAATAGATAGAGGAAATGAAAGAAAGAAAGGTTAAGTCTGAGAGTTATAAGACCTTTGTGAGTCGTAATGAATGAAGAATAGTGGTCAATGTATATGTACTAGTATATCTATGCATGTAAGAAATGTGAATCTCAGTTTTTGTACAGCTAGCAGTATATCTGTTGTAAGTCCCAACTTTGTGTAAGTTGTGGAGTAGTTATGTGAATCCCATCTTGTTGTTAGTAACAGAGGGATAAGTGGATATCAGGAATGCTATATGATGTAAGTAGTACGAGGTACTAAGATGAGCTTATTAGTATTTACTAAAGGTGCCTTGAGTTGATATGATGATGATACATCCCCACTTTTCAGATCTAGGGGAATGCAGTTCTTATTAATCCCATCTTTTGTGTCTTAATGGGATAGTTAACATTTATAGGAATATACCGGAATTATAAGTGTTTGACACACTAAGGGGTGTATGAATATAAATGTGGTATTATTATTACATGATTGATTGTGATCGATTTGTGCCTTGACTCTTAAATGATAACATCAGTAGAATTTTGCACGATGTGTAAAACAAGAAGGATTTATGTAAGGTTTTGTTTAGAACAAACAATGCTGTCAAGGAGACAACCCCGATACACGAGGGTGGAAGAGTCAGTGAATAACGAGGAGGGTCAGACTGACCCCAAGAGGACCTTTGCGAACTTGTTAGAGGAAACGATGCAAGGCAGACCAGCCATTGCGGTTGTTCGGCCATAAAGTCACATGGCGAACTTTACGGGTTTCAAATTACTAGGACCACCGGAGTTTCGTGGGAATACGGATTCGAGTGAAGCCCAAACATGGGTAGAAGAAATGGAGAAAGTTTTTAAGGTCGCAAGAGTGACCGAGGAACAAAAGACTTCGTTTGCCACTTTCATGAGGAAGGGTGAGTCAAATTACTGGTAGAAGGCGAATAGAAGCCGAGCTGGGGAAGGCACAACTGCGTGGACTCGTTTTGAGGAGCTGTTTTTTTTTTTTTTCTTTCGAAAAATTTCTTTCTAGAAAGCACGCAGGCAAGTATAGAGTCTTGGATTTGAAGCAAGATGATATGTCGGTAGCAGAGTACGCAACGAAGTTTAACAAACTAGCTAGGTTTGCTCCACACCAAGTGGACACCGGAGCTAGGCGAGCGAAGAGATTTGAACAAGGGTTGAAGCCCTGGGCGTATAGTAAGGTTGTGGTTTTGCGGATCAACACATTTCCTACGTTACTTAAGGAAGCAATCGTTGCCGAGGAGGAAATGAAGCGTTGACAAAGCACAACCAAGATCAGAAAAGCCATGATGGTCACAAGGAAGGTAGTCGTGGGGGAAGTAACCCGAATAAAAGGAAAGGGATCGATAGCCAATCTTACGGAGGCAACAAATCTGGAGGAGAGGTTAAGAAGGATATTTTCGTCCGAGTGTATCTCCGCAGGGAGCGCCAGTTCTGTTCGTAAAGAAGAAGGATGGATCGTTAAGGCTTAGTATCGATTACAGGGAATTGAACAAGGTTACGATTAAGAACAGGTACCCGCTACCCAGAATAGATGATCTGTTTGATCAACTCAAGGGAGCGAAATACTTTTTAGAGATTGATTTAAGGACATGCTATCATCAACTAAGGGTGAGACAGGAGGATATCCCGAAGACGGCATTCAGAACTAGTTATGGACATTTCGAGTTTTTGGTTATGTCATTTGGACTGACAAATCCACCAGCGGCATTCATGGATATGATGAACAGAGTGTTCAAGCAGTACTTGGACAAGTTTGTGGTAGTATTCATCGATGACATCTTGGTGTATTCAGTGACAGAGGAAGAACATGCCGAACATCTAAGGATTGCTTTGGAGGCATTAAGAAGGGAGAAGCTGTACGCGAAGTTTTCGAAGTGTGAATTTTGGTTGCAAAGGGTGCAGTTTCTAGGACACGTTATTGACAGGAATGGTGTTTCAGTAGACCCAGCAAAGGTGGAAGCCATTATCAACTGGGAACAGCCGAAGACACCAACGGAGATCAGAAGTTTCCTAGGGTTAGCGGGATACTATCGAAGATTCATCCAGGATTTCTCCAAGATAGCATCACCGTTGACCAATCTAACCAGAAAGACGGTAAAGTTCGTTTGGACGGAGAAGTGCGAGGAGAGTTTCATGGAGCTGAAGAAGAGACTTAGCCAAGCACCAGTGTTGGCTTTACCGGATGACACTGGAGGTTTTGTTGTTTACAGTGATGCGTCACACAAGGGTCTTGGTTGTGTACTAATGCAGCATGGCAAGGTCATTGCGTATGCCTCACGTCAGCTAAAAGACTATGAGAAGGGATACCCGACTCATGATCTGGAGTTAGCAGCATTAGTGTTCGCCTTGAAGATTTGGAGGCACTACTTATATGGGGAGAGGTGCGAGATATTTACAGATCACAAGAGTTTGAAATATATCTTCACTCAGAAGGAGCTGAATATGAGGCAACGCCGATGGTTAGAATTGATCAAGGATTACGACTGTGAGATTCTGTACCATCCAGGCAAAGCAAATGTAGCGGCAGATGCCCTGAGTAGGAAAGGCAAAGAGAAATTGATGAGGCTTACAACTCAGGCAGAGCTGATAAAGGAGTTCGAACGTCTGGAATTGGAGGTTAAGTATCCGATAGAGTCGGACGGGAAATTGTTTACAGTAACAGCGAGCCCGACCTTATTGGATCAAATTAAGGAGGCTCAAGAAAAGGATGAGGATTGTGATTCAATAAAGAAACGAATTGCTGAAGGCGAGGAGCTTAAGTATAAGATTGATAGCACTAGGTTGCTAAGGTTTGAAGGGAGAGTCTGGGTACCGTTGGATCTGGAATTGAGGGAAGAAATCCTTCAAGAAGCTCACAACACGAAGTACTCAGTACATCCCGGGAACACAAAGATGTACCAGGATTTGCGACGGAATTTTTGGCGGCCGAATATGAAACGAGAAGTGGCAGAGTGCGTCAGCCGATGTCTGACATGCCAGCGGATTAAAACAGATCACCAACGACCGAGCGGACTACTTCAACCACTAGAGATTCCGGAGTGGAAGTGGGATCACATCACAATGGTCTTTGTGGTGGGACTGCCACCAACTTATAAGGGTTTAGACGCCATCTGGGTAATTGTGGATCGTCTAACCAAGTCTGCTCATTTTCTGCCAATCAAGATACGGTACAATCTGGAGCAATTAGCAAAACTTTATGTGAAAGAGATAGTGTCACGACATGGGGTGCCGGTATCAATTGTATTTGATAGAGATCCGCGCTTCACGTCGAATTTTTGGAAAAGTCTGCAGGCAAGAATGGGAACGCAGTTGAGGTTGAGTACAGCGTATCATCCTCAAACCGATGGCCAGAGCGAGCGAACGATTCAGACCTTAGAAGATATGCTTCGGGCAGTCGTGATGGATTTAAAGGGCAGCTGGGATGACCATTTGCCACTGGTGGAGTTTGCTTACAACAATAGCTATCACGCCAGTATCGGCATGCCACCGTACGAAGCGCTATATGGAAGGAAATGCCGAACCCCGATGTGTTGGGACGAGGTTGGGGAGCGAAGATTGTTGGGACCAGAAATGGTGCAGCAGACTACAGACATCGTGCGGCTGATCAGAAACCGGCTGGTAGCAGCTCAAGATCGCGAGAAGAAATATACCGACTTACATCGTCAGAAGCGGGACTTTGAAGTTAGTAGCTTTGTATTTTTGAAGGTATCTCCTTGGAAAGGAAAGATCCGGTTTGGGAAGAAGGGCAAATTGAGCCCTAGGTTCATAGGACCATTCGAGATTTTGAGGCGAATCGGCGAGGTGGCGTACGAGGTAGCGTTACCTCCTGAACTTGAGCACATTCACAACGTGTTTCATGTGTCAGTGTTGCGGCCGTATAAACTAGGCTATAAGCACGTTATCTCCTATGAACCAATCCAAGTCGAGAAAGACTTAACGTACGAGGAAGTTCCTGTCCAGATTCTCGATAGAAAGGAACAGAAGCTGAGAAACAAGACCATCCATTCCGTCAAAGTTCTTTGGAGAAATCACGCAGTCGAAGAAGCTACGTGGGAACTCGAGGAGAAAATAAAAGCGAATTATCCGTTTTTATTTGAGTAACCCTATTTTTGTAATTCCGAGGACGGAATTTTTATAAGGGGGGAGGGATGTAATGCCCGTGAATTTTGAACGTCATTATTAATTAAATCTAATTTAATTTAATGAGTTAACGTTATGTTCCATTTAAACCTTTGGGTGTATTGGTGGATTATATGACTATGTGATTTATTGATATAAATTTGTGTTAAAAGAATCACTAGTAGTGTATTTAAACTAGTGAGCAAACCCTAAGACTTTATATCCATAAAGTTGGCAAGGTATTTACTAAATTAAATATTCAAGTAAATTGAATATAGTTAGTAATAATGTGTGCGAATTAATTATGATGGAAATTGTTGTCGAGGTATGGTCCAAATTGGATAATAATAATTAATAGTTAATTTAGTAATTTATTTATTAATCGACTAAGTTACTCAACCATTTATATTAATCATGGGATTGGGTATTAATTGTGTGGCTTATTAAATGAGTTATCATGGAGTCATATTAAATGACCCAATATTATACTAAATAAGATTTGGATTTTATTAGTCTAATTATTTAAATTGGGAGCCCAATGGTATTTAATGTGTGGCCCAAAACCTAGCCACTTGATTTATTAAAGGTGTAACATTAATTTATTAATTAAAGCAACTAGTTGGGACAACATTTTTGGGACAAAATCTCCCTTGCCATGTAACTAGGATGGAGAGGGGAAAATTACTTTTCAAGGTCCTAGTTAACTAAGTAGTTAGCTTGTGTTGGAAGATGAAAGGGTAGACTTGATAGGATAGCCCCTATTATGTCAATAGCCCCCTAATATGTCATAGCTTCCTAGGTTGTCTTGGGCCACCCTACATCACACTTTTCACTAGCTCCATGATGACAAAAGGTAGAGGTTTCTTGCTATTATCCAATTAGTAAGCCTTTTATCCAAGGGACAACAAAGATATGGGGGATATTAGTAACTCTTACACAAAGGAGAAGGTGTCAAGCTCCCATTGGTGGAAAATCTAATTAGCACACTTAAAGATAAGATTAAGGCTAAATGGAAGGGATAAGGTGAACTCTTATATCCAAGGGACAAGAAAGATGTGGGGGATAATAGCATGAATTCTAATTTAGCATTATACTTGCAAGTATTCTATCCTTTCATTTCATTTCAAGTTCATTTCTTCTTTTCATCTCCTTCTTTCATTTCTCCCAAGCAAGAACATAGAGTAAGAGCTTAGAGAGAAAAAAAGAGTGAGATTAGCATAGTTCATGCATCTCAAGTTCATCACATACTTTGGTAGATCAAGGAGAGTAGCTACAAGATCAAGGTGAAACCCTAAACCATTTCCTTCTTTCTTACTTTGTTTTATTTTCATAGTTTTTGAGAGATTTTGTTCTAAGACTCAAGAATCATTAGATCTTCATGCTTCATGTATAGATCTAATCCTCTTGAGTGTTAGAATGGAGATTCAAAGGAAGAAAAGGAACTTATGTTCTTAAAGGGTAAAAACCCTAGCTTTTCTTCACTTGGATCACCCATAACTTGAGATCTACAACTTGTATTTGTGATCCGTTGAAAGAGGGTGCTAGGTACATGAGTTAGCTAGTAAACCCAAGTGGTAGAACACAAATCCAATAATTTTTGAAGCCTTGGGGGCTATTTTCCCAAAACAGTCCAGCTATAAAACTTAAAGCTTTAAAACCCTAAAAGCTTGCTGTCCTTGTTTTTCCAAAGGTTATTTCGGCCAGTTATTGATCTTTTAAAAATCTGAAAAAAATCACAGAGATACCTTACGAAGTTATCTACAAGTAGGAAAAAGAATTAACACGTTTTGATGTGTAGTTTTTGTGTAATGGCTTTTACCGTGAAGGACTCCTAAATATTCATACTCATATTTCTCACTGTGTGTACCTTGAAAATATATGAAATTTTTACAGTATGTTTATGAATGTTATGAGAGTGTACCCTGAAAAGTTCAGAATTTTCTGAGAAAAACTTGATTTATGAAAAATGTAACAAAATTCGGAGGTTTTTAGTACTTTAAAAATAGTAAATCACTTTCTAAAATTCCAGGAAAATTTGTGGATCATTGTTGGACCATATACTATCCAGATCCAGAGGATAATAATTTTTAGAACCTATTTGCTATTTTTCATAATAATGTTATAGTTATGGTTAAAAGAAAATAAATGGTTAAATGATGTCATAAATAAGGAAAATGTGATTTTTAAGCTTGGATACTCCTAATATTATATATTATGCCTATTGAGGGGTATTTTGGTAATATTTAGTGAGAAATAATATTTATGACCTTTTATGGGTAGTAAAGGAGTTGTTTAATAAATGGTAAAACAATTAGAATAAATTGTTTATTCGCCTAATAACTTATTAAAATATTACTATGATATTTGTAATATAAGAATACGATATTTTTAAGTAAACAAAGAAATATTAAGATTAAAATTTTATGGAAATATTATTGAATGGGTAATAATATTTGTTTTAAGCATTAATAAATGATTAAGATATTATTAAAATGGCTAATAATATTAGATTAAAATATTATTAATGATATGAGAATTAAAATATTATTAAGAGATTAATAATATTAGATTAAAGTATTATTGGATGATTAAAATATTATTAAGATGTTAATAACATTAGTAAACGAATAAAATTGTTATTAGTGGACTAATAATACCAAGAGGTGAATTAAATATTATCAGGATTGATAATATTAAGTGTCTTATAGGATTTACGATAGTCTATTTGCTTATGTGTTCTATGTGATTGGCTTAATTGTTAAATAAATAGCATAAGTAAGCGTGTCGATATACAACTACGCAGTACTAATTGATAGATCGACATTATCAATGTTAGGTTTTTCAAGGCCAATTAGTTAAAGCTAGATTATTTGTAGCTGAGCAGACAGGCAAGTTCCCTAACTCAAACTCGAGTTATTATTTTCGAAGCATGTTAGTGAATAATTATTGTTGATTATTCACATCTATACTGGTTATTGAGATTCGCACCTTGTGCAATTGAATTCCTATTCTATTGTTATTGAATTGTGAATTAGATTAAAGTTCTTTCAAGCATGAACTGTTTATGAGATAGATCTATGCTATTTGTATCAGCTAGATCAAGCATGTCTAAATTTGTGAAATCAAATGTATTTTAAAAGCTGTTCTTATTAATTTGCTATAGTAAGAACTCTTGGCTGAGAAAAAGATAAATTTGATTAAGGCATGATATCAATGCTGGTTTATTAAGTGTTTATGCATAAATCACGGGGTATGAAAGGCTGATCCCCTTGATTACCAAAAACTTTTTAAGAGGTCCAGTTTAAATGCTGAGAACCTTGGCAAATGTCTATGGTTATTTTCAACCACTCAGTAAACTGTCATTCAATTATTCGAATATTCAATTGTTGACTATTAATTCATGTTTCTTCACAATTTTATACTGTCGTTGAACATTGAAAGCGAAACTTCCTTCTATTCATGATATATCTCCCTTGTATATAAACTTGCTAAGCAAATTAGTTGCTTACTCTTGCTATATCATGATCTTTATTTCAGCTAAGGCAGAAACGTCTAAAGAGGATAAAGGAAAAGGGAAGGTGCAAGAGTAGTTGCCTGATATGGCTTATGTACTAGTTTATCTTAGATGTTATTTGGTTATGTGAACTCTTATTGTATTAAGGGTATGTTTTAAGTTAAGGTTAAAGAACCTCGGGACCATGATTGTAAGACTTTATTACTATTTCGATAAACACTGTATGTTTATTATTCCGCATCAGTTAGAAAGTATGTTTGTTGTTGAGTATCGTGAACACCGAATTCGAGGTTAGGAAACCCGGATTTGGGGGTGTCACAGGTTGGTATCAGAGCTATAGGTTATAACCCTTAGGAGAAAGAGTTCTTAGGCTATAACCTGAGAGAATGTAGAGGAATAGAAGGGGATAGAACTCATATTGAGTTATTTTTGGGTAGAAATTTATTATGATCTTAAAATTGAGGATTTGGATCATACGTTGGTGTTATTAAGCTTGTGGATAATTTGAGGAATGTGTATTGATGAGATAATATGGTAAAGTGAAGACCATTAAGTATGGATGATCCATTGTAAACTGGAGTTATAGATATTCGAGGTAATTAGATTAATCATTTGATGCTATTGATCAATTCTGCGGCTATTGATCAATTTTTGTGGCTATTCATTAGATAAGATATTGGAGTAATGTGGTATGGAGTTTCTTTATGATGAAAAGAGGGTACCTTAGAATCTGTTGGGTTAAGGTTTGCAAGAAGGAAATGATTGATTCGATAAATAATGAATATATCGATATTTTGAAGTGTTAGTTAAGTTATTAAGCTTTATGGTGGAATGCCAGGTGAGACAAAGGTAATGAACTCATATAGAGTTGTTAAGGAAAAGTTGAGAGTATTGAGATGAATGATGTTGTATGCAAATTTTTTTTTTTTAATAGATGACTGATGGCAATTTAGATTGTTTTGATGATTAGAAAGGAGAGACAACGGAAAGATTATAAGAAATGAACCAAGGGTAGATTTAGTGTCTGATATGGAAAAAGTATCTAGAGATGGAACTGAATGATGAGATAATAGAAATCCCTAAGGAGGATCAATTGGAGCCCGATATAAGGAATAGATAGAGGAAATGAAAGAAAGAAAGGTTAAGTCTGAGAGTTATAAGACCTTTGTGAGTCGTAATGAATGAAGAATAGTGGTCAATGTATATGTACTAGTATATCTATGCATGTAAGAAATGTGAATCTCAGTTTTTGTACAGCTAGCAGTATATCTGTTGTAAGTCCCAACTTTGTGTAAGTTGTGGAGTAGTTATGTGAATCCCATCTTGTTGTTAGTAACAGAGGGATAAGTGGATATCAGGAATGCTATATGATGTAAGTAGTACGAGGTACTAAGATGAGCTTATTAGTATTTACTAAAGGTGCCTTGAGTTGATATGATGATGATACATCCCCACTTTTCAGATCTAGGGGAATGCAAGTTCTTATTAATCCCATCTTTTGTGTCTTAATGGGATAGTTAACATTTATAGGAATATACCGGAATTATAAGTGTTTGACACACTAAGGGGTGTATGAATATAAATGTGGTATTATTATTACATGATTGATTGTGATCGATTTGTGCCTTGACTCTTAAATGATAACATCAGTAGAATTTTGCACGATGTGTAAAACAAGAAGGATTTATGTAAGGTTTTGTTTAGAACAAACAATGCTGTCAAGGAGACAACCCCGATACACGAGGGTGGAAGAGTCAGTGAATAACGAGGAGGGTCAGACTGACCCCAAGAGGACCTTTGCGAACTTGTTAGAGGAAACGATGCAAGGCAGACCAGCCATTGCGGTTGTTCGGCCATAAAGTCACATGGCGAACTTTACGGGTTTCAAATTACTAGGACCACCGGAGTTTCGTGGGAATACGGATTCGAGTGAAGCCCAAACATGGGTAGAAGAAATGGAGAAAGTTTTCAAGGTCGCAAGAGTGACCGAGGAACAAAAGACTTCGTTTGCCACTTTCATGAGGAAGGGTGAGTCAAATTACTGGTAGAAGGCGAATAGAAGCCGAGCTGGGGAAGGCACAACTGCGTGGACTCGTTTTGAGGAGCTGTTTTTTTTTTTTTCTTTCAAAAAATTTCTTTCTAGAAAGCACGCAGGCAAGTATAGAGTCTTGGATTTGAAGCAAGATGATTAGTCTGTCGGTAGCAGAGTACGCAACGAAGTTTAACAAACTAGCTAGGTTTGCTCCACACCAAGTGGACACCGGGCGCTAGGCGAGGCGAGCGAAGAGATTTGAACAAGGGTTGAAGCCCTGGGCGTATAGTAAGGTTGTGGTTTTGCGGATCAACACATTTCCTACGTTACTTAAGGAAGCAATCGTTGCCGAGGAGGAAATGAAGCGTTGACAAAGCACAACCAAGATCAGAAAAGCCATGATGGTCACAAGGAAGGTAGTCGTGGGGGAAGTAACCCGAATAAAAGGAAAGGGATCGATAGCCAATCTTACGGAGGCAACAAATCTGGAGGAGAGGTTAAGAAGGATATTTTCGTCCGAGTTAGACATTCATTTAAGTTTGGGGAAAATTTGCGGAAAGAAATTGAAAAGTTTGAAAAATGATTGAAGTTTAAATTGTTGGTGGATTGAGA
Source organism: Aralia elata (assembly GCA_034770075.1). Lineage (NCBI taxonomy): Eukaryota > Viridiplantae > Streptophyta > Magnoliopsida > Apiales > Araliaceae > Aralia > Aralia elata. The sequence goes on from CM068381.1 coordinate 26,180,602, forward strand.
TGGAACGTAAAATACACTAATCCATAAACGTAGGCAAGATGGAGCATAAAACGCACTTGTTTATAATAAAGTGAGATGGAGCATAAAATGCACTCACGGGTTGAAAAAAAAATATTTTGTTAATTCCTTCCCCCGAATTGACGTGATGTCGTCTTTGTGGAAACTTGATGTGATGGTTTGGATTTTTGAGTTGATGTCAGGTATCTTTAACATGGTATTTGATTATATAACCTTATCTAGGTTGAATAGCTTGAGTAGTTTGGATGATCTTATGTTGGGGATCGTGAATTGCTATGGAATTGATGATTATGTTGAGATTTTAGATTATGCATGATCTTAATTTGGCTGAAAATTATTATATGTGAGTCTTTGAGGCCGTGATTCAGATTTATCTTAAATTTTTGCTCATGAGTTAACTGGTTATTGCATGTTAGAGTAGTTTTTAGTTTTGTTTGAGTTTTGCTTGAGGACAATCAAATATTTAAGTTTGAGGGTATTTGATGAGTAGGTTTTATACCTATTATTTGGGTACTTTTAGACTTAATAATTTGTGTATTTTTAAGTATTTTATGTTATTTTATAGAGTTTGTATTTATTTTATTGTTTTTATTTATTTTGTAGGAATAAAGGAGTTAAGTGGCAAAATCGTAAATATTTGAAGCAATTGGGCGAGCAAGGAAGCAAGAAGAGAAAAACGGACAGAAAGTGTTGGCCGCGGCGCACAGACATACGGGCCACGACGGTGGATCAAGAGTCGCAGCGCACCAATCATAGGCCGCGATGCTCGAGGTTTATGCACGCGCGCATGTGGCGCGTGGTGCGGCGGAGCTGAAGGGTTTAATTGCTGTAGTTTTCCAAATAAATGAGATATTTACCAATTAAAGCCTAGAGAGTTACAAGGCTGACTTCAATACAAATATATCCACCTAGGGTTATAAATATAATCTTAATTCTATTAGGGTTAGGTGGAATAACTCCTATAAGTATTCTTATATTATGAGGAGTATGGTGGGATAGAGAGTAGTATAGAGGATGATTTATCGGTAGTTTTTTAGATATTAGTTAGGGTTTCAAAGAGGCACCTGAAGGAGGCAAGAATTGAAGAAAGGAGCGAAGCAAAACTATGACAGAGTTCATTCTTCCTTCTCAATTTAATTTCTTGTACTTTAGGATATTTTCTGAACGTATTACATTGTTTATTTTATTATTTAATATGAATTAGTCTTTTCATTAAGGATTCAATGGAATCCGATGATAGTTTAATTTAATATTTATTCTCTCTTTGATTTAAATTGATTATGGGTTGGATTGTTTATTATATATTGTGTTGGTTGTTATAATTGCGTAATTAACAATTATCGGATGGATTTAGATGAAATCTGATGATAGATTCTAAATTAAGATCTGGGTATAGTCACTTGTGATTAGTAATTCTTTTCAGTAATAGAGATTGCTAATTGAATGCTAATTTTGTGGACGGGATAAAATAATTCTTAATGAATCTATTATTATTGTTTCTCATAGGAATATAGGGAACTTAATAGTAATAGGTATGCTATATAATTATTCGAAAGATGGTTATATTAACTATTAGTGATTTTCCGTTGACAATTCTAAATAACCGATTTAATAAGAGGAGAATGATATTAATTAAGTTATTCATCGGAGGAAATTGAGTTCTTAATATTTTCTCTTATTTATTGAATTCACCTTTCTTTAGTTATTTAATTATTAATAAATTTACTAAAAATTCAATTGTTTAAATAGAATCGAATTGATTACGAATTAGTATTTGGAGTAATTAATTATTACTATTTCTCGTGGGATCGACAACTCTACTTACACTTTATTACTTGATTGACCGTGTATACTTGCACGTAAATTGCTAGTATAGATTTAGCCCATCAAGTTTTTTGGCGCCGTTACCGGGGGATAGTTATTAATTATTATTCTAATATTAATTTACGTCGATTCGGTTTAGTTTAAACGTGTATATTTTATTATATTTTTCTATTTTTAATCTTTTACTATGGCGGCAAGTTTTCATGAATTTAATGCAGTTTCTACATTGTTGGCACATATTTCGAGTCTTGTTAAGAGAATGGACGTTATTGCGGATCAAAGAATTTAGCAAGAGACGACGAAATATGAGTTGTGTGGTGGGAGTCATCCCAAGGGGCAAAGTACTATCAATTGGGAGTCGTCTCATGATTTATATCCTCAAGGATTTCAGACTCAAGCTCCACTAATGCTTGAGAATGAGGCGAGAGTAGAGGAGTTGCTTTCAAAATTCATAATACAAAATGAGATGAGGATGAATAGCATAGAGGAGTCCATGTGGAGTCTCGAAAATCAAATAGGACAACTCGCTAGTGCTATCAGTAATCATCCGCAAGGCACTCCATCTAGCGATATTGAGATCAACTTTGGGATAGATGATAATGAGCTAGTTGATATTGTTGAAGTTTCCACACCAACATCAATTGTGACGCCCCCAAAATAGGTCCACACAACCCATTTTGAGTCGCCAATAACATTCTACAAAATACAAATACAAATACGAATTTTCCTATTTACAACTAATATTTGTCGTACAAAATACGACCACACACATACTGTGACTTTCCATATAAATATCGTACCGTATGGTACCACAGTATCCAAACCCAAATTATTACAATGTCGTAAAAGACGACAACACATGTTTTAAGTCTTCAGTACAATTATTATTAAACTATGCCATAACTTGATGATGACAACCACTAACTCGGACCATCACTCCATTCCCCGGCTAGTCCCAACTACATTTTCCTTTCCTGAGAAGAACAATGGGACAAAACTGAAAAGGGTGAGCTCAAATAGCCCAGTAAGAAATATCATGACTAAGATAATGAAGAATAAAAATTATCTTTAGTCTTCAACAATAATAAATCATAGATTTAAAGATGTTATATTTGTTCAACAACAACAACTGCAGCGAAAAGAACAATCCATTAGAAGAGTCAAGTAGATTATAATATCTACCATATTCTATAAGTTAAATGATCACCACCAATATTTTATCCCTGTAACACCAATCAACAATTCCTGATTATGAACAACCAAATCAACAATTTATTATTCAACAGCCTCTCTTTGCACTACGTGCCAAAGATATTTATTTGTAATATCACCGGTCATGATCACGCCAAACGCCAGTTCATCTTTGCACTACGGACCAAAGAGAACTTTCACCATACGCCTTTGTTTGTAACACCAAAAGTCATGATTATACCAATACACAGTTTGGTCAAAATCATGTCACGCCAGTTCATCTTTGCACTACAGGCCAAAGAGAACTATCACCACAATTTAAGTATGAGGATGAGGATGATGACAATGATATAGTGAGATTAAGGATAAGAAAAGATTTATACTTTAATCAGTATCAGAGATTGACCAAATTGCCAACACGATGACCAAATTGTGGAGTCAAATTCAAGAATGATATTCAAGAAATTATTTCATGCTTCAACTATAACGTATAAAATGAAATAGAAAGATTCAAGTGAAAAGATATTAAATGAAGCACAAACTATTAAGCTAATAATTTTCAGGGATTTTCACCATTTAAAAATAAGGTTTTGGAAACAAACAAAGTTTTCTTATCTTAAATGGAGAAATGTGAAAGAAAAAGATATCCCTTAAAGAGTACAAAAGAAATGATACGTTATACGAGTATAACATAATATATGAAACTGCAAATGGATTTTCATCCGTCATGCGATAATTCGCATAGACAGGTTATTTCCACAAAAGATTAATAAGTAATAAATACGATGGGTTATTCACCAGGTATGCGTCAATCCGCACGAACAGGTTATACCCACAGATTAATAAGGAATGAATACAAAAGGGTTATTCACTAGGTACGACACTCGTACATACAGGTTATTCCCACAGAGTAATAAGGAATTAATACAGAAGGGTATTCACCAGGTACGACACTCGTACATACAGGTTATTCCCACAGAATAATAAGGAATTAATACAAAAGGATATTCACCAGGCATGCGTCATACCGCACGGACAGGTTATCCCCACAAATTAGTACAGAATGAATAACAACCTTTATGAGTATAATATCACTTACGAACATGAAAGCAAATGATATTATATATGAGTATGAAAGAAATGATATTCCCTACCTTCGTTAACAAAAGACTGGATGTTGCTTTCTATGAAGTTTACTAACTTTGGACAATACTAGTATTCTCACAAATACTCACAATAGCCTAGCACACTAAGAGAACTTAAGAAATTTAGAGAGAGAGGAAGTATAAGCAATGAAGGTGTGAAAATTTCTTAAGCAAACTCTCCCTATTTATAGGAAAATCAAGGTGAGGGCATTTTGGTCTTTTTCCTAATTTTTCTTGGTTTATTACGCTTATACCTTTGACATATTCTTTTAATATCATCCATCCATTTTTCTTCCATTTATACCATCCATCCATTTTTTCTTCCATTTATATCATTCATCCATTTTTTCTTCCATTTATATCATCCATCCATTTTTTCTTCCATTTATATCATCCATCCATTTTTTCTTCCATTATCAAAAGATAATTCCATTATCAAAAAGATAAAACCATTATAAAAATAACAATAAATCCCTTTTTCTGTATTATTGTGTTAAATGTATTAATATCACAGATAGCATATACTCGCAATACTGACAACCAGATTATTCCCAGGAAAGAGAGGGCCTTCCATAAAAATGGCGCGCAATTAAATAATCCCTTTCCTTGACAGAATTTCTAGACATTGTCAATAATGCTAAAATATCCTATCAAATGATATGAGTTACAGTGTCGCGACAAATAGTAAAATATATTATGCAGATGCTATTTAACAATTATTAAATCAAGATACTATACAATTGCTACTTTATCAATTATTGAATCAATAATATAAAACACTATGCAACATCGTGAGCTACTGTGGAATACCGTGTGCTACTGTGGAATAACGTGTGCTACTGTGAAATAACGCGTTTTACTGTTCTTTTTATCACCGGGTATTTCAACAGTTATCGGTTAAAGTTTTGCCGTCAATTTTTATCACTTTCTATATCCGACAATTAACCCGTTATGGGCCCACTATCATTGACAATATTGCCATTTCGGCGCCGTCGTACAGTACCGAATATAATATTTCCCGACAGAAAGAATATTCCCTACAAAAGGAATATTCCCCGACCTACTGTTTATCAGATAATTTGCATGTAACACCCTTAACTATCATTTATAACAATTAAGCACTTCACTATTTAGAAAAATAATCATAAAGAAAATAATAAACTTTTATTTCATAAAGTCGGGATCTTACATCAATCACCATTGGAGATGTTGTTGCTGAATATGAGAAGGGTAAGAATGAGGAACAAGAGCCAAAACTAAATCAAGAGCCAGTTTGGAGTTCTGACAATGTTGAGCAACCTTCAATTGTGTTTAGTGAGCCGTATTACAAATCACAGTGCCACTGGTGCATAGCTATATATCATCTGCCATAGTATTAGATCAAGCGCCTAGCTCCGTGGAGTTCATGGAGATTAGTTTATTTGAAAAGAGCAAGCTAGGCGAATTTGAAGTATTGACTTGTTTGAAGGAGAAGTATACAAATGTTACTTTGCTACCGATGGACGTGTCAATCACTTCTCGATTGGGAATTGGATAGCAAAATTTGAAGAAGTCAGGCTGATGACTGTAAAACAAGCGCTAATTGGGAGGCAACCCAAGTGTTTTTAAATTTATTATTAGTTCACATATGTGAATTTTAATTCATTTTATTAAGTTATAGCTAGCCTAATTTAATTAAATAATAAAAAAAAATAATAAAAATAAAAAAATAAAAAAATAGAAATAGGTTGCATGTTAATTAGGAATTATTTGAATTATTAAGTTTAGTTATGTTTTAGTTAGTAATAATGCGATAATATTTCACAGGTACCAAAGAAGGATTATGAAGAGAAAAGGGGTGTGTATGTTGTTCTACATTGTTCCTAATGGTGTCATACATCCTTATGCAACTTTCCTGCTTCACTAGTGTTCCTCGAATACACATTTATCATGAAAGGGGAGGAGGAGGAGGAGGAGGAGGATGAGGATGAAGATGATGTTGATGATGCTTAATTGTTCAGGAAAGTTTCTTTACTTTATTGTTTTTATTTTTCTGGAACATTGAGGACAATGTACGTTTCAAGTTTGGGGGTATTGGTTGAATTTATTTGATACTTGATTTATTTGGTACTTGGGATTTTATTTATGCATTTTAGTTATTTTATAGATAGATTGCATATTAGGTTGCATATTAGATTACATATTAGTATAAAAAAATAAAAAAATAAAAAAAAATAATGTATATATAGTAAATAATAATAGTTTAACTTTTGAGCAATCTTTTAACTAAATTTGTGAAGGCCAATGATAGGAATGGATTGAAAATTGGGTATTTTTGGCTAATTTTTCGGATCATGCTAGTTCAAGAGTTGGTTTTTCTAGTATTTTATGATTCTAGACGTTTGATAATCCTGTTGTTCAAGTTAGTTGACATTAGAGAGTTTATATAGTTGAATATGTGTGAAAGACATGATTGAAACTCTAGGAGTTTATTGATCGTCAGTTGACGTAGAGATAGACATTCATTTAAGTTTGGGGGAAAATTTGCGGAAAGAAATTGAAAAGTTTGAAAAATGATTGAAGTTTAAATTGTTGGTGGATTGAGATGGAACGTAAAATACACTCATCCATAAACGTAGGCAAGATGGAGCATAAAACGCACTTGTTTATAATAAAGTGAGATGGAGCATAAAATCCACTCACGGGTTGAAAAAAAAATATTTTGTTAATTCCTTCCCCCGAATTGACGTGATGTCGTCTTTGTGGAAACTTGATGTGATGGTTTGGATTTTTGAGTTGATGTCAGGTATCTTTAACATGGTATTTGATTATATAACCTTATCTAGGTTGAATAGCTTGAGTAGTTTGGATGATCTTATGTTGGGGATCGTGAATTGCTATGGAATTGATGATTATGTTGAGATTTTAGATTATGCATGATCTTAATTTGGCTGAAAATTATTATATGTGAGTCTTTGAGGCCGTGATTCAGATTTATCTTTAATTTTTGCTCATGAGTTAACTGGTTATTGCATGTTAGAGTAGATTTTAGTTTTGTTTGAGTTTTGCTTGAGGACAATCAAATATTTAAGTTTGAGGGTATTTGATGAGTAGGTTTTATACCTATTATTTGGGTACTTTTAGGCTTAATAATTTGTGTATTTTTAAGTATTTTATGTTATTTTATAGAGTTTGTATTTATTTTATTGTTTTTATTTATTTTGTAGGAATAAAGGAGTTAAGTGGAAAAATCGTGAATATTTGAAGCAATTGGGCGAGCAAGGAAGCAAGAAGAGAAAAACGGAGAGAAAATGTTGGCCGCGGCGCACAGACATACGGGCCGCGACGCTGGATCAAGAGTCGCAGCGCACCAATCATAGGCCGCGACGCTCGAGGTTTATGCGTGCGCGCGTGTGGCGCGTGGTGCGGCGGAGCTGAAGGGTTTAATTGCTGTAGTTTTCCAAATAAATGAGATATTTACCAATTAAAGCCTAGAGAGTTACAAGGCTGACTTCAATACAAATATATCCACCTAGGGTTATAAATATAATCTTAATTCTATTAGGGTTAGGTGGAATAACTCCTATAAGTATTCGTATATTATGAGGAGTATGGTGGGATAGAGAGTAGTATAGAGGATGATTTATCGGTAGTTTTTTAGATATTAGTTAGGGTTTCAGGGAGGCACCTGAAGGAGGCAAGAATTGAAGAAATGAGCGAAGCAGAACTATGACAGAGTTCATTCTTCCTTCTCAATTTAATTTCTTGTACTTTAGGATGTTTTCTGAACGTATTACATTGTTTATTTTATTATTTAATATGAATTAGTCTTTTCATTAAGGATTCAATGGAATCCGATGATAGTTTAATTTAATATTTATTCTCTCTTTGATTTAAATTGATTATGGGTTGGATTGTTTATTATATCTTGTGTTGGTTGTGATAATTGCGTAATTAACAATTATCAGATGGATTTAAATGAAATCTGATGATAGATTCTAAATTAAGATCTGGGTATAGTAACTTGTGATTAGTAATTCTTTTCAGTAATAGAGATTGCTAATTGAATGCTAATTTTGTGGACGGGATAGGAATATATCTGAATACTACAAGCAATGGGTGGAAAATGATTCTTAATGAATCTATTATTATTGTTTCTCATAGGAATATAGGGAAATTGATAGTAATAGGTATGCTATATAATTATTCGAAAGATGGTTATATTAACTATTAGTGATTTTCCGTTGACAATTCTAAATAACCGATTTAATAAGAGGATAATGATATTAATTAAGTGATTCATCGGAGGAAATTAAGTTCTAAATATTTTCTCTTATTTATTGAATTCACCTTTCTTTAGTTATTTAATTATTAATAAATTTACTAAAAATTCAGTTGTTTAAATAGAATCGAATTGATTACGAATTAGTATTTGGAGTAATTAATTATTACTATTCCTCGTGGGATCGACAACTCTACTTATACTTTATTACTTGATTGACCGTGTATACTTGCACGTAAATTGCTAGTATAGATTTAGCCCATCAATAGATCAGATCATGAAGATCTATAGATGTAATAACAGGTTGTAAAGGTTATAGATTCTGGAATGGAATGAGTTGATGTGTTAATTGGTATCAAAGCGAGGTTGTACTCATTATGTTATGAATAAAGGTTGCAAAAATTGAGATGAAGGTAGTACCGTAACGCCTGTTAGGTTTGTATATAGTGCGAACATGCAATCAAATTACATAAATAGTGCGGAAGCGAGATAAAACGGAATTTAAAATTTTTCATACAAACCATCACCATGATCATCCATGTGCTCAATTATCAATTAAACGAAAGAGATAAAGTATGAGAATCATACCTTTGTAGAACCGTGCTTCCACAGGTACGAGTTCACCTCCAAATCCTTCGCGTTCTCCTTGAATTCCACCGATTAAATTCCTTCCTTTGATCAACGTTAGCCACCCAAGTGTTTGGCCTCTAGAGGTGATCCATCAAGGAATAATAGTTGTTCAAGAAGATGGGCGTTGGCAAAACCCTAGTTTCTATCTCTATAGAAATTGCAAATACTCTCTCTCCAATTCTTATGGAAGAGTGTGTAACTGTCTAACCCTAAATCATGATAAGACTCTTCTTATTTATAGATATAGGGAACCCTCCTAAACTATTTAGGATTAGGATTTTTGTTTTAATTAAACTCCTTTAATTAATTGAACTCCTAATCCAATTAGGAATTCATGAGAGAGTCCTTCTATTAATTAATTCTCAATCCCTATTAGGAATTAAATAATAGTAATAGTAATAATAATAATAAGACTCCTCTTATTAATTTATATTTAATATTTCCAAAATATTAAATAATAAATATTAAGCTATTTAATTTATTCTATCTCCATAGATTAAATTAAATACACTTAACTTATTATTACAATTATGCCATTTACTTCTTAAATAAATATTTTTCCTTTTGCGGTGTGACCCTTTAGGTTCTCCATATTAAACCGGTTGTGAATAAATCAATTAGAACAATTCTAATCTTATTTAAATAAATAAATAAAACTATTTAATTTATTTAAATAAATAATATTTATTCTACAATAAGGGTAAGCCCCCTTAGCGATCAACGACTTTCCAGATAATATAGATTTCAACATTAATCACAAAAGAACCTTTCAGTGAATAGTTACCGTACAATTCAATCCTTCTACCATACAATGTCCCAATTAAATATAAGACATGGAATTACTGTCAAGTCTTATTTTATTTAATTATATGTATTTCGATTCTCAAATGCACAACTCTGATAATGTAAATTAGAAACTCCTTTCTAATTTCATTCTGCTTTGGCCAAAGACTTCTGAGTCGTCATTTATCGAATCACATAGGACATTCTCTCCTTTTACTAGAAGTGGTAGATTCTTTGTTGATCATTCACCTATCTCCATGTATAACTTATTATACCCAATCATATCCTTTGATATACCCTAAAGGTCTTAAGGGACATGTCAAAGTATAACTCATCACACACAAGATATTATGATGATCTCAAGTCCAAGGATCACTTGTACTACTATCACTAGAGGAATTCCTATTGACAGGCGAGTAAAACTCCATTAGGTATTCCTTAGCGAGCCACGTTTAGTGAACTTATTATCTAATAAGCACCTACATACTTGCTTTAGTGTCTCCACACAAATGATTATGAGATCAATCATCCTCTTCATAAGAGCAAGCAACGTATGTACTAATCTATCCGAATTCACTAATCTCCTTTTTAGTAATCCAACGATTAGGAACGATTTTAGTTTATGAGCTATCTAGAATTTAGATCTCATTAGCATGATCACCATCATGATTCTAAAAGCATTGCTCAAAACTATGGGTTTATCACATTTAATATAACAACACTATGTAGATAAAGTAAAATGCCTTTAACAAACGAATAAGATTACAAAGTATATGCTACATCATATCAAATATGATTGGCTTGTGTGCATACTACTTTCAACGTGAACAACCAAATGTATGAAAGTAGCTGATATTTGGCTTTCTTCCTTTCCACAACTCGTAGGGTGTTTTTTTTGAGCGTAGAGTGAACTAAGGATCGATTCTGATTGTAGCACGCAGTGCTGATAGCTTCTGCCCAAAAAATACTCAGGGAGATGGGCTACTGCTAGAAGTGTTCTTCCTACTTCTATCAAGGTTCTGTTCTTCCTCTCAGCTACTCCATTTTATTGTGGAGTTCTTAGAGCTGAGAAGTTATGATGAATCTTATTATCTTCACAGAACTTATCCATCTCAGAAAAATCGAACTCTTTTCTGTGGTCACTCCTTATTGCCTTTATTTTCTCACCCTTCTCATTCATAACCAACTTGAATAATCTGATCAACTGGTCACTGGTTTCATCTTTCGAGCTTAAGAAGAATACCCATGTGTACCTGGTGTAGTCATCCACTACTACTAGTGAGTATCTTTTGCCTCCAAGACTAGTAGTTGGTATTGGCCCAAATAGATCCATGTGCATCAACTGTAGAGGCCTCACATTTGAATTTACTACTTTACTTTTGAATGAGCTTCTTGTTTGCTTTCCAAGCTGACAAGCCTTACATGGTCTTTCTTTGGCATAACTCAGCTTTGGCAAGCCTGTGACTGGATCCTTAGAGACAAGCTTGGACATACTCTTGAAGTTTAGATGGGATAATCTTCGATGCCACAACCAGCTTACATCTTTTGAAGCTTTGGCAAAGAAGCAAGTTGTTGCAGACGAACTGAGCTCGCTAGATTGACCACATATACATTGCCTTCTCTTGATCCAGTTAGCTTCAATGAGTTAGTTTCCAGGTCTCGAACTTGGCACTGGTTGTTGAGGAAGATGACTTGATGACCTTTATCACACAACTGACTAATGCTCAGCAGATTGTGCTTCAATCCATCAACATAGATAACTTTGCTGAACGATACTGCTCCATTCCCAATTGAGCCATAGCCTCTGGTCTTCCCAGAGTTGTTGTCTCCAAAGACAACTGCTAGACCATCTTTAGCTTTGAAATCAGAAAGGAGAGCCTTATTGCCAGTCATGTGTCTGGAGCATCCACTATCAAGATACCAAATTTATTCAGTGGAGCATGGTACCTGCATTCAAGATTATTCTTTATTTTGGTACCCAGATTTTCTTGGGTCCTGCTTTGTTAGTACCCTTTGGAACCCATATTTGCCTAACTTTGGGTCTATAATAGTAATAATCATCTTGATAGCATAGTGCAGCTACATGTTCATACTTATGACTGTTATAGCATATGATATGTTGTATGTGTGAGTGCGTGTGTGGATATCTTCTCATTTAGGACATGTGTGTAGGATAATCATAACCAACATTTCTTCTTGGCTGAACCTTCCTCTGCTTCCACACTGCTCTACGATTTTGTGGTTTCGTAGAGTAGAAGTCAGTTCTACGATTCATGCCTGGTTAGTTTGTAGAGTTGGATTTACCTGACTCTACGATCCTTCGAGGCACGGTCGTAGACTTGGGATTACTCTTTGGTTTCACAAAACTAAGTCCAGTATGTGATATGTTGTTCTTGGGAACAACAATATGATCTGTAGAGATTGAGCTGTTTTGAATAGTGGGTGATGAGTGTGTTTTATATACATAAATTAGGCACTTTTGAGCTTGATAATTTGTAAATCCCAAGTCATTTCGTTTGGTTTTTATGTATTTTTACCATGTTTGTGTAAAATGTTGTTTTGTATTGCTTTTATGTGTTTTATATTATTTTTATGTGTTTTTGCTTAGTTTTGTAGGAAATGGAGCATGTGTCATTTGAACGTCAATGCTTGTGGGTGTTTTGTTTGCTATTTTGAGCTTTCTATTGACATAACAGCTTCTTGTGGCTCAATTTCAACCTTGATCCAATCCGTATCTCTCAAAACTCAAAGAACAAAAGTTGTAGATATTCTCCTCCGCTTTCCAGAACATCTTGAATCATCCCAATTGGAGTTCGTATGAGAGAGTTATGGTCGTTTTACCAACAGATTGGGCCTACATTTTACACAGCAACCACTTTGAGCTCCATTTCACCCTTGCTCCAGTCCATATCTCTTTGAACGTAATAAATAATAGTTGTAGAGCTACTTCTTAGCTTTCTGTAGCCTCTTGAATCGCCTAAATCCGAGTTCGTATGAGAGAGTTATGGTCATTTTACCAACATACGTCAAACCAGAGTTGGGTAGCAGAAACCAGTGCGGGTGCGCCAGAAAGGAGCGCGAGCGCGCGGGGATGCTTGGGGACAGCGCGCGGGCGCACCCAGATGCGCGCGAACGCGCCAATGGCTGCTGGGCAGTGCGCCTTGGTCGAGTTCTTCGCGATTTCAGCTCCCTTTTAGTCATTTTTCGTGGGCTAAGCTAGGGTTTTGCATAAGGCACTATAAATACAACATGTAGCCTCCATTTTAACATATCCTAGACTTGTAAAATCAGATTTGGAGAGAGGAAGAGAGAGGAGGCAGTTGGGCTAAACAAAGGGAGGCCATGTCCAATGGCCATGGCTCTTCAAGGTGCTTGAGGAGAAGCTTCAATGGAGGTGCTTCAATGGAGTTTCATCCAACAAACAATGGAGAAGCCATCCTTTATCTTTCTTTTTCCTCTATGTAACTAGTTTTTAATCTAAGATTGTAATTGAATCCATTGCTTAATTTGAATTGATTTTCTCTTCCTTTTGATTATTGTTGCTCATATGAATTAGTTATCATAACCTATGCTTATAGATTAATTGTTTGACACGTAATTACCTTGGGAACCTATATGAAATTGACGAATGGATTATAATGTTGAGACCTAGTTATGATAGCATGCAAAAGTTAAATATTATTGTGGATAATTAATAAGATTTAGTGACGTGTGTTTTGTTGATTGTCCTCAAGAATATGTAACTTGATAGTATTTAGGATAGACATATACCTAGATACCGTGTGCAACCAATTGAGAATCTAATCTTAATGACTTCCTATGTGAAAGTTGGTAATTAAAAGGGCGGTTAATGAGATTTAGTGGCATGTGTCTTGTTAATTATTCTTGAAATTGGTCTCTTGATAGTGTGTAGGATAGACATATACCTACATGCCGCATTAGGAAGATTCGTAATTGACCATCGACAGAGGCTTTTATGTAATTGTGATTTCTCGGATGTCAATTCTATGTGGTTAATTGATCTAAAAGGGGAGTTAAGAGATTTGAACAAAGCCTTGCATGTTAAGTGTTTGACAAAATGCTTGTATGGGGGAAATTGTAATCTTAGACCTTTATTTATCTTTTTATGTTATTTATATTTCATGTAATTTAGTTGTAACCTTTATTATTCTCTTAAATCAAATTGTTTAAATAAGATCGAGATGATATAAAGTTGATACTTGGGATACATTAGAGATAATTCCCTGTGGGTTCGACAACTCTCTTATCATTGTATTACTTGTTTACCGCGTATACTTGCGCGTATTTTTCAATTGCAAAATCGACCAACAAGTTTTTGGCGCTGTTGCCGGGGAATTATTCTTCTATTATTTTTCCAATATTAATTTCAATTGAATTGATCTTAATTTGAACTTGTATTTCTGTTTTAAATAAAGTCAGGCCGAAGACTATAAATCAAGCGCTAATTGTGGTTTTATCTTAGCAAATAGTAGAAATCGGTTGCAGAAGGCGACAATTGGCATATTTTTCAGGGAAGTCCTTTGCTTATTGTTCGTTTATTTGTTTACATTGAGAACAATCTAAATTTCAAGTTTGGGGGTGTTCTACATTTTATTTTGATATGTTATGTTATGTTTTAGTGTGTTTTGTTTTCGTGTGGATTTTTTTTAAAATTCTAGTATAGGTGTCTCTTAAGCATTGATTTAATTTGAATTGAACTATAATCTATGATCGGGCAATTGATTGTTGAGGCTATAACTCATGAAAAATGGACAAATGTTGCTTAGTCTATGTGCTTAATTTAGTGTCGGTTATTGCTTTGCTTATGAGTCCTTTCACTTTTATGCACTCACCCATGCGTAATGAACTAGTTGTACGCCTTGGATGGCTTATATGACCAAATGCGGGAGATATCAATAAGCTCTAGAACTCGTTTGAACATCACTCGAAGAAATGTACCCAAATTTGATTAATTTGATTTGTTGGTCATGTGGTGAGTTAAGATGGAGCGTAAAACGTACTCACTCATAAATACATGCTTAGGGGAGATAGAGCGTAAGACGCACTCACCTATAAAATGAGAAAAAAGGTTATATATCGCAAATCTTGTGGTGGGTTGAGACGAAGCGTAAAACGCACTCGCCCATAGAAGTAGGTTTAAGGTAAGATGGAGCATAAAATGCACTCACTTAGAGTCCTTAGGTCTCAAAATTTTTGGAAATTATTTTTTGTATACATTTACGGTGAGTGATGTGTTAAGCATGTAGTTTTTGAAGTTTATTTTGATATCTTTCATAAGGTAATGTGGTTGCATAAGTTCATCTGAGCTATAATTGGTTTAGTGTAATTGGGTACACACACACACGGAAGTGATCTAAAGAAAGATTTGACTAACTAGTTGTGTTTCTAGACTTGCAGCGTTTTGAAAGATTTCTAGAGTTATCAAGATTTCACATCTTTGAGGCCATTGTTCAAGCTTTTTTATTAACTCACTGCACAAGTTTGGTTTTGTTAGAAGAGTTTAATTTTTTAGATTTTGTGTTTGTTTTGCTTGAGGACAAGCAAAGATTTAAGTTTGGGGGTATTTGATGAGTGTGTTTTATATACATAAATTAGGCACTTTTGAGCTTGATAATTTGTAAATCCCAAGTCATTTCGTTTGGTTTTTATGTATTTTTATCATGTTTGTGTAAAATGTTGTTTTGTATTGCTTTTATGTGTTTTATATTGTTTTTATGTGTTTTTGCTTAGTTTTGTAGGAAATGGAGCATGTGTCATTTGAACGTCAACGCTTGTGGGTGTCTTGTTTGCTATTTTGAGCTTCCCATTGATATAACAACTGCTTGTGGCTCAATTTCAACCTTGATCCAATCTGTATCTCTCAAAACTCAAAGAACGAAAGTTGTAGATATTCTCCTCAGCTTTCCGAAACATCTTGAATCATCCCAATTGGAGTTCGTATGAGAGAGTTATGGTCGTTTTACAACAGATTGGGCCTACATTTTACACAACAGCCACTTTGAGCTCCATTTTACCCTTGCTCCAGTCCATATCTCTTCGAACGCAATAAATAATAGCTGTAGAGATACTTCTTAGCTTTCCGTAGCCTCTTGAATCGCCTAAATCCGAGTTCGTATGAGAGAGTTATGGTCATTTTATCAACATACGTCAAACTAGAGTTGGGTAGCAGAAACCAGCGCGGGCGCGCCAGAAAGGAGTGCGGGCGCGCGGGGATGCAGGAGGGCAGCGCGCGGGCGCGCGCAGATACCCGCGGACGGGCCCAGATGCGCGCGGACGCGCCCAGATGCTCGCGGACGCGCCAATGGCTGCTGGGCAGTGCGCCTTGGTCGGGTTTTTCATGATTTCAGCTCCCTTTTGGTCATTTTTCGTGGGCTAAGCTAGGGTTTTGCATAAGGCACTATAAATACAACATGTAGCCTCCATTTTAACATATCTTAGACTTGTAAAATCAGATTTGGAGAGAGGAAGAGAGAGGAGGCAGCTGGGCTAAACAAAGGGAGGCCATGGCCAATGGCCATGGCTCTTCAAGGTGCTTGAAGAGAAGTTCAATGGAGTTTCATCCAACAAACAATGGGGAAGCCATCCTTTATCTTTCTTTTTCCTCTATGTAATTAGTTTTTAATCTAAGATTGTAATTGAACCCATTGCTTAATTTGAATTGATTTTCTCTTCCTTTTGATTATTGTTGCCCATATGAATTGGTTATCATAACCTATGCTTATAGATTAATTGCTTGGCTCGTAATTACCTTGGGAACCTATATGAAATTGACGAATGGATTATAGTGTTGAGACCTAGTTATGATATCATGCAAAAGTTAAATATTATTGTGGATAATTAATAAGATTTAGTGACGTGTGTTTTGTTGATTGTCCTCAAGAATAGGTAACTTGATAGTATTTATGATAAACATATACCTAGATACCGTGTGCAACCAATTGAGAATCTAATCTTAATGACTTCCTATGTGAAAGTTGGTAATTGAAAGGGTGGTTAATGAGATTTAGTGACATGTGTCTTGTTAATTGTTCTTGAAATTGGTCTCTTGATAGTGTGTAGGATAGATATATACCTACATGTCGCATTAGTAAGATTCTTAATTGACCATCGACAGAGGCTTTTATGTAATTATAATTTCTCGGATGTCAATTCTATGCGTTCATTGCTCAAGTTAGGTTGTATTAGAAGTGTTTGATTTGTGTAGTTTGGGTTGTTTTGCTTGAGCAAAGATCTAAGTTTGAGGATATTTGGTGAGTGTGTTTTATATACATAAATTAGGCACTTTTTGAGCTTGATAATTTGTAAATCCTAAGTCATTTTGTTTGGTTTTTATGTATTTTTATCTTATTGTTGTGTAATGTTGTTTTGTATTGCTTTTATGTGTTTTATATTATTTTTCTGTGTTTTTGCTTAGTTTTGTACGAAATGGAGCATGTGTCATTTGAACGTCAACGCTTGTGGGTGTCTTGTTTGCTATTTTGAGCTTCTCATTGACATAGCAGCTGCTTGTGGCTCAATTTCAACCTTGATCCATTCCGTATTTCTTAAAACTCAAAGAACAAAAGTTGTAGATATTCTCCTCAGCTTTCCGGAACATCTTGAATCATCCCAATTGGAGTTCGTATGAGAGAGTTATGGTCATTTTACCAATGGATTGGTCTTGCATTTCACACAACAACCACTTTGAGATCCATTTCACCCTTGCTCCAGTCCATGTCTCTTCGAACAAGATAAATAAAAGTTGTCGAGCTACTTCTTAGCTTTCCGTAGCCTCTTGAATCGCCTAAATCCGAGTTCGTATGAGAGAGTTATGGCCATTTTACAACATACGTCAAACCAAAGTCGGGCAGCAGAAACTAGCGCGGGCGCGCGGGGATGCATGGGGGCAGCACGTGGGCGCGCCCAGATGCGCGCGAACGCGCCAATGGCTGCTGGGAAGCGCACCTGGGTCAGGTTTTTCGCGATTTTAGCTCCCTTTTGGTCATTTTTTTAGGGCTAAGCTAGGGTTTTTGATAGACTCCACGACACGCTTGCGTGAGGTGGTCGTCGCCCGGATCGTTTCCAACAAGTTGATAGAATGGATAGCTTGCAACACCTTAACCCCTCGCCTATATGTAGACGGTAATCCTGGTATAATTGCTTGCTTAGGAAATCGGTGTAGGGTGTGAAAGTAGTATGCACACAAGCTAGTCATATTTGATATGATGTAGCATATACTTTGTAATCTTATTCATTTATTAATAAAAGAAATTGATTTTCTTAAAAGGCATTTTATATTATATACATAGTGCTGTTATATTAAATGTGATAAACCCATAGTTTTGAGCAATGCTTTTAGAATCATGATGGTGATCATGCTAATGAGATCTAAATTCTAGATAGCTCACAAACTAAAATCGTTCCTAATCGATGGATTACTAAAAAGGGGATTAGTGAATCCGGATAGATTAGTATATACGTTGCTTGCTCTTATGAAGAGGATGATTGATCTCATAATCATTTGTGTGGAGACACTAAAGCAAGTATGTAGGTGCTTATTAGAGAATAAGTTCACTGAACGTGGCTCGCTAAGGAATACCTAATAGAGTTTTACTCGCCTGTCAATAGGAATTCCTCTAGTGATAGTAGTACAAGTGATCCTTGGACTTGAGATCTTCATAG
Source organism: Aralia elata (assembly GCA_034770075.1). Taxonomy (NCBI): domain Eukaryota; kingdom Viridiplantae; phylum Streptophyta; class Magnoliopsida; order Apiales; family Araliaceae; genus Aralia; species Aralia elata. Next base: position 26,199,136 of record CM068381.1, read on the forward strand.
TATCTTGTGTATGATGAGTTATACTTTGACATGTCCCTTAAGACCTTTAAGGTATATCAAAGGGTATGCTTGGGTATAATAAGTTGTACATGGAGATAGGTGAATGATCAACAAAGAATCTACCACGTCTAGTAAAAGATGTGAATGTCCTATGTGATTCGATAAATGACGACTCAGAAGTCTTTGGCCAAAGTAGAATGAAATTAGAAAGGAGTTTCTAATTTGCATTGTCAGAGTTGTGCATTTGAGAATCGAAATACATATAATTAAATAAAATAAGACTTGACAGTAATTCCATGTCTTATATTTAATTGGGACATTGTATGGTAGAAGGATTGAATTGTACGGTAACTATTCACTGAAAGGTTCTTTTGTGATTAATGTTGAAATCTATATTATCTGGAAAGTCGTTGATCGCTAAGGGGGCTTACCCTTATTGTAGAATAAATATTATTTATTTAAATAAATTAAATAGTTTAATTTATTTATTTAAATAAAATTAGAATTGTTCTAATTGATTTATTCACAACCGGTTTAATATGGAGAACCTAAAGGGTCACACCGCAAAAGAAAAATATTTATTTAAGAAGTAAATGACATAATCGTAATAATAAGTTAAGTGTATTTAATTTAATCTATGGAGATAGAATAAATTAAATAGCTTAATATTTATTATTTAATATTTTGGAAATATTAAATATAAATTAATAAGAGGAGTCTTATTATTATTATTACTATTACTATTATTTAATTCCTAATAGGGATTGAGAATTAATTAATAGAAGTACTCTCTCATGCATTCCTAATTGGATTAGGAGTTCAATTAATTAAAGGAGTTTAATTAAAACAAAAACCCTAATCCTAAATAGTTTAGGAGGGTTCCCTATATCTATAAATAAGAGGAGTCTTATCATGATTTAGGGTTAGACAATTTACACACTCTTCCATGAGAATTGGAGAGAGAGAGAGTACTTGTAATTTCTATAGAGATAGAAACTAGGGTTTTGCCAACACCCATCTTCTTGAACAACTATTTTTCCTTGGTGGATCACCTCTAGAGGCCAAACACTTGGGTGGCTAACGTTGATCAAAGGAAAGAATTTAATCGGTAGAATTCAAGGAGAACACGAAGGATTTGGAGGTGAACTCGTACCTGTGGAAGCATGGTTCTACAAGGGTATGATTCTCATACTTTATCTCTTTCGTTTAATTGATAATTGAGCACATGGATGATCATGGTGATGGTTTGTATGAAAAATTTTAAAATTCGTTTTATCGCGCTTCCGCACTATTTATGTAATTTGATTGCATGTTCGCGCTATATACAAACCTAACAGGGTGAACACCAACGACACCTTGACCCCTCACTTATATTGAAGCGGTAACCTCGGTACAATCGACGATTGATGCGGTAGAAGACGCCACACACAACTATGATTGGTTGTATGATAAGTCAATTATGAATCTCAAAGAAGAACTAAGGAACACTTAGGAATTCTCAAAGAACCACAAGTAGAGAAACAAACTCATAATAATATTGATAATGCTGAAAATTGGTATGAAATTGATTATACAAGCCTAGCATCACTTGGTATTTATAGGAACTCATGTTGTGCTAACCCATCATCATAAGTCAAGATTTAACAACTAATCACATCACATGCATCAGCCATCCAAACAATTTAACACCCCAAAAACATGTCCATGTGATGTGCTAAAAGTCCAAATCTGACAACTAATCTGATTAGCACATTGCAAGCTATTTTTGCATTTGAAAACCACCAAATTTGGACTTGAGCAAAACATGAAAGTTGTAGCCCTGGAAGTGTAGACAAATTTAGGCTTTTGAATCACCTCATTTGGAGTTCGAAAACTCAAGTTATGGCCAAAATACGAACTGATGTCAAACTAGTCCAAAAGTGCGGAATTGCTGATTCTTTTGCGACGGTTCGGGTATGCTTGCTTCCAATGTGTTTATGATCTTCGCGTGCTTGTAACCCATATCTATAACCTCTATGCTCGATCCAACCTCGGTCCATAATTTATGAATCATCCCGTTAAGTCCTTCTTTGAAGCGTTTAGCTCGTGCTCTCGTAATGGGTCCAAGTGGCATATGCAATGGATCCACTTGTGTTTTGTCAAGGGCTTGTGAGCTAAGGATGTCCTCATCAGTTTTGCATAAGGCACTATAAATACAACATGTAGCCTCCATTTTAGACATTCTTACGCACCTAAGATCATATCTAGAGAGTGGGAGGCTGCACATTCATCACCAAGAAGAGCTTGACGGCTGCAATTCAAGGAAATTTTCAGCAACAAGCTAAGGAGCAAAAGGAGAAAATAGTGCCAAGTGAAGAGGAAAAGCTAGAAATTGTCATCAACCAAGGAAGCGACATATGAATATCTTCAAAAGAGGTTTTATCATCTCTAGCTTTCCTTTGAATTTGTATTTCTATTTAATGATGAACACCTTGTGTTTGATGTTTTGCTTAGCTACCATGAACTAGAGCTTGTATTCTAAGATTTCAATGGAACCCAACACATAGTTTGAATTGACTTCTCTCTCTTTATTATTAATTACTCATTTGTGAATTGAATATCATAATTTATGCTTCATATCTTAATTGCCTAGCTAGTAATTACCGTGGGAACCTATATGAACTTGACGAACGGATTATAATGTTGAGACCTTATTATGATATCATGCGAAAGTTAAAGATTGTCGTGGGTAATTAATAAAGATTTAGTGACGTGTATCTTGTTGATTGTCCTCAATGATAGGTAACTTGATAGTATTTAGGATAGACATATACCTAGATATCGTGTGCAACCAATGGAGAATCTATTCTTAATGACTTCCTATGTGAAAGTTGGTAATTGAAAGGGTGGTTAATGAGATTTAGTGACACGTGTTTTGTTAATTGTTCTTGAAATTGGTATCTTGATAGTGTGTAGGATAGACATGTACCTACATGCCACATTAGGAAGATTCAAATTTGACCATCGACAGAGGCTTATAAGTAACTTTGATTTCTCGGTTGACAATTCTATGTTGTTAATTAGTTCAAATGAGAGAGTTGGGATATTCAAATGAAGTGTTGGGGGAAATTGTGATCTTAGACTTGTTAATATTAGATTTCATTATCTTAAAAGCTTTTCATAGTTCTTTGATTATTTGTTTTCTTAATTATTGTCAAACAACAAAAAGACTTAATTGTTTGTCTAAATAAGATTGAGACGATTTGAAATTGGTATTGGGCTATATTAGAGATAATTCCTTGTGGGTTCGATAACTCTCTTGTCATTATATTAGTTGTTGACCACAAATCAAACACTTCTAATACAACCTAACTTGAGAAATCTTTCAAAATGCTGCAAGTCTAGAAATACAACTAGTTAGTCAAATCTTGCTTTAGATCCCTTCCGTGTGTGTGTGTGTACCCAATTGCACTAAACCAATTATAGCTCAGATGAACTTATGCAACCACATTACCTTATGAAAGATATCAAAATAAACTTCAGAAACTACATGCTTAATACATCACTCACTGTAAATGTATACAAAAAATAATTTCCAAAATTTTTGAGATCCAAGGACTCTAGGTGAGTGCATTTTATGCTCCATCTTACCTTAAACCTGCTTATATGGGCGAGTGCGTTTTACGCTCCGTCTCAACCCACCACAAGATTTGCGATATAACCTTTTTTTTTCTCATTTTATAGGTGAGTGTGTCTTACGCTCTATCTCCCCTAAGCATGTGTTTATGAGTGAGTGCGTTTTACGCTCCATCTCAACTCACCACATGACCAACAAATCAAATTAATTAAATTTGGGTACATTGCTTCGAGTGATGTTCAAACGAGTTCTAGAGCTTATTGATATCTCCCACAAGCATTTGGTCATATAAGCCATTCAAGGCGTACAACTAGTTCATTACGCATGGGTGAGTGCATAAAAGTGAAAGGACTAATAAGAAAAGCAATAACCAATACTAAATTAAGCATATAGACTAAGCAACATTTGTCCATTTTTCATGAGTTATAGCCTCAACAATCATTTGTCCGATTATAGATTATAGTTCAATTCAAATTAAATTAATGCTCAAGAGACACCTATACTAGAACTTTAAAAAAAATCCACACGAAAACAAAACACACTAAAACATAACATAACATATCAAAACAAAACGTAGAAGAATAAAAACTTGTTTGTCGATTTTGCAACCGAAAAATACGCGCAAATATACGCGGTCAACAAGTAATACAATGATAAGAGAGTTGTCGAACCCACTGGAAATTATCTCTAATGTATCCCAAGTATCAACTTTATATCATCTAGATCTTATTTAAACAATTTGATTTAAGAGAATAATAAAGGTTACAACTAAATTACATGAAATATAAATAACATAAAAAGATAAATAAAGGTCTAAGATTACAATTTCCCCCATACAAGCATTTTGTCAAACACTTAACGTGCAAGGCTTTGTTCAAATCTCTTAACTCCCCTTTTAGATCAATTAACCACATAGAATTGACATCCGAGAAATCACAATTACATAAAAGCCTCTGTCGATGGTCAATTACGAATCTTCCTAATGCGGCATGTAGGTATATGTCTATCCTACACACTATCAAGAGACCAATTTCAAGAATAATTAACAAGACACATGCCACTAAATCTCATTAACCACCCTTTCAATTACCAACTTTCACATAGGAAGTCATTAAGATTAGATTCTCAATTGGTTGCACACGGTATCTAGGTATATGTCTATCCTAAATACTATCAAGTTACCGATTTTTGAGGACAATCAACAAGACACACGTCACTAAATCTTATTAATTACCCACAATAATCTTTAACTTTCGCATGCTATCATAACTAGGTCTCAACACTATAATCCATTCGTCAATTTCATATAGGTTCCCAAGGTAATTACGAGCCAAACAATTAATCTATAAGTATAGGTTATGATAACCAATTCATATGAGCAACAATAATCAAAAGGAAGAGAAAATTAATTCAAATTAAGCAATGGGTTCAATTACAATCTTAGATTAAAAACTAATTACATAAAGGAAAAAGAAATATAAATGATGGCTTCCCCATTGTTTGTTGGATGAAACTCCATTAAAGCACCTCCATTGAAGCTTCTCTTCAAGCACCTTGAAGAGCCATGTCCATTGGCCATGTCCTCCCTTTGTTTAGCTTAGCTGCCTCTGTTGGGAATCAACATGCGATCGTTAAGCTCATTATGATAGGGGGAGAATGTTATAAAGATCTGCATGTGATTACATTTGTTCATTTTATGTGATTTGATTGATAACTAAATGGTAAGAAGAACATTCATACTATTAAAGCCTTGTAAAGTCCTTAAATGAATATGATGTACAAGGACTTAGAAGATCAAATATGTTAGGTTGATCTAAGCTGGATGAATATCTATCTGATCATAGCATGTTTGTAATATTAGGACTTAAAAGATCAAATATGTTAGGTTGATCTGAGCTGAATGAATATCTAACTGATCAAAGCATGTTTGTAAGATTAGGCTTTGTAAAGTCCTTAAATGAATTTGATGTACAAGGACTTAGAATAGAAAAAGATCAAACTTGTTAGGTTGATCTTATGTACTGTAATGATATTTGTACAAACAAAGGCCAGACTGAACGTAGAGCATTATACTGACTAAGTGAAGGATCGTAGAGAAGTCAGTCAAACATCGCAGAGCCAAGTATGCCATCACAGGGTCTGCCAGGAAAACGTAGAGTAAAACTCGGCAGGACATAGAGTTGCCCCGACCGAACGTAGAGCACTCCCGACAGGACGTAGAGTTGCCTCGGCATTGAAGTGCTAAATTCCAAGATCGTAGAGTCTGTCAGGAAAGCACAGTAACAGGCTCGACAGATCGTAGAGCTCACTCGACAGCACTCACAGGGCATCGTAGAGTTGCGCATGTCAACGCAGAACTTGCAAGGCAATCATAGAGAGTGACTCGGCAGAACAAGGAGCTCACTCAGAATCGTAGAGTATGCAATGCAAAAAGGAAATCAGTGTGCTCACATGGGTTTGTAGAGTCAGTCTAAAGTCAGCCAATCTATGACTCCCATGATCAGTCTGCAATCAAGCAACAACGTAGAGCAGTCACTGCTGAAGCACTCAAAGATAAAGTGGCAATCACACTCGAATGTGAGTGTGTGTCGGTATGCAGTAAGCAAGAGAGCAAGAACTTAAACTGTACAACCAGTTAGAAGCTTCACTGCGACAGAGAGGTATGCCAAAGGGCTGGCATATGAGCTAAGAGTTGAATGACCAAGAAGCCAAGATCTAGAGCAATCAGATCCAGAACGAACAACTCTATGATCAAGCATGGAACACTATGTGCTGAATAGATAAAGAAATAACTTAGACAAGTCAAGCAGTGTTCAACAGAAGTGATCGTCTGCATCTGCTATGTACCAAAAAGAAGGAAGGGTTTCAACGACCATCATCAGCAGCATCCAGAAGAAGATCACAAACAGCTGCCAAGTACCTGAAGATGAAGGAGTTCAAAGTTCATCTTGGCAGCACAACCCAACAAACAATCAACACACCAAAGAGGGCGAGGCGTCCTTGTCTTAAGTGACTAAACAAAGTCAAGTCTGCTGGACTTGCTGAGTACCGGAGGGTACAAGAGATTCTAAGTCTGTTGGGCTTAGTCTACAGGTTCCAAGGCTGCTGGCCTTGAAGAGTTCTTTGTGAACTGGTTTCCCAAGTCTGTTGCACTTGAAGAGGGTCATTGGATCCTTGTCCGAGGGACTAAAAACAACTCAAGTCTGCGGGACTCAAGAGGGGTCAGAGGATTCGTGTCTGCGGGGCTTGAGGAGGGTCATAGGGCCTTTGTGGCTAAAAACAACTCTTGTCTGCTGGACTTGAGGAGGGCGTAGAGTCCTTGTCTTTGTGACTAAAACAATTAGTGGATTCCTACTTGTTAAGTAGAAGAGTGGAGTAGGAGTTATTCAGTCTCCGAACCACTTAAAATCTCTTATGTCATTTACCTTCTGTCATTTACATTATGTACAATGTACTGCTATATCTGTTATCAACCATACCATAGATTTATAAATTGAATTGAGATTATGTTTGAATCTATGAAGGGGTTATTAATGTTTATTTCGCTGTGCATGAATTGATTCTCTATTTCATAACTGTATCCTTTCATTAATAAATGAAAAAGTTTTAAAGGATCTATTCAACCCCTCCCTTCTAGATCCACATTGTGTCCCCGGGAACCAACAATTAGTATCAAAGCGGGTTCTCATGAATATATTAAAGCTCACACTTTGAGTAGATCCATGACACAAATCTAGATCAGTTCTAAGTCTAGGTAATGGTTGACAAGACAATGAGCTAACAAGTTGAAAATTGTATTTGCAGGAAAAACTGACCTAAGCTATTCAGGCTGTACCATGGTCTTAAATGAAAAATCATCATCACCAGGCATGCTGATGTCTTTGAGCATATCGACCATCTCATGAGGAGGAAATAGTTCAGATGCAACAAGAACGAAGATACTAACAACTAAAAAGGGAATCTGCATCTCCACCCAAAATGTTGTGAAGCTCTACAAATAATGGTCAAGGAGATATCTAAGTGATAATGCGCCATCTTCAATGCACTTATAACGACGACTCCATGAGCTTCTCAATGTCTATGATATGTTCCCACTTTACAAAATATGAACTTAGAGGTTCATTCAAGCGTATCAATGATAAATGGGATGTCATAACTAACCAAGTGCAGAACTCAAAGATGTGCTCAATATATCAGTCAATGCAGCACAATGAAGGAACAAATGATGAAACTAGAAATGGCCTGAGGAATTTCAACTAACAGGGAAATGCATCATTGCTTACCGCACCACTGACTGTCAAGAAAGTGACATCAGTGAGGTATCTATCTTTGTCTATCTAAAAATGCAAATGTCTTTAACTGTTAATATGTATTGCATAGCTGCGTGTCTTCATACTTCAGCAAGCATATCAAGAAATCATTTTCTACCCCAAAAGGAAAAATAAAAAAAGTGAGAATAATGACTTATCAATCACTTTACTGTCTATTCATATTTGAGGCTGAAAATAAAACTCTTGAGATGAATATATAAAGTCTCTGCAAATAGAGTCTTTTTCTATCTGGTTGCTAAATGAGTATAATGTGCTTAAACTGCTTTGCATTTACTGTTGTGTGTACTGATAACGACTCATAATTATTTATCTTACTATTGAGATTATATTCTTAGATGTGGAAAACCAAGTGTTTTGGGATTGTAATCTGTAACATCACCTCAAGCTATTTAAACTCTGTTGTTTAATCGGTGACTGTGCTTAATGAGCTATTTGCATCCTACCTTAGTCCTCACACCTTATTGGATGAGTAGTGCATTACTTCATGATCTAAGTCTTTGATAAAGTCGTAGAGTGTAGCCGTGTTTGCTGTTGTGCACTGAAGGGTTGTAGAGACTGATCAACTCTACGAACCATCTAGGTACAACTCACAGAACTGATTACCACTCTACTAGGTTCAAACACTTAGAACAAGATGTAAGCAATGACTCATCTAGGAAGAAGGATTGAGGACCCACATCCGTTTTATCATGTTTTCTCTCACACACACTGTCATGCAGCATGTCTTATTATCTCCTCATTTAAGCCGCATAAATTGTGAAACCACAGTCTGGAAAAGACTCAAGCTTTCAAAAGACTTAACCCCGCAGGACCCAAAGAATATTGGGTACCAAGTTAGAAATTGAGTTAACCTGCAAACATCATGATTGCTCTACCCTCACTCAAGCACATTCAAGGAAGAAGTTAGAAAAGGATGATCCTCATCAACAAACTTCTGGCAAACGGCAAAGGCATAACTCTCCAGTAAATCCCTCTCAGAAGTTGGAGCTCCATACAACATAATAAAGCTCCTCAAGAGGCAGTACAAAAATCAGGTCTTCATCAACTCTACGATCACAGTGTAGATGGAAGTATTCAACTATGGGGGAGCAACAATCTGATAAGTTCAACAATGCTCAATTTGATACGGAGTCAAGAAAACTAAAGAGATGAAGAATATGAAGATGGAGAAAATAAAAAGAGTCACAAAGCTACAGCCTTTGATGCAGAAGAAAGTATTTGAGCCTAACAGATGGCATGTGAGCATGCAAGGTCAAGAGTTCTCTAGCAGGTTAAGAGACAAATCAAGTCCTTGATCTCAACCGTTTCATGACTCAAGCAAAATGTAGCTCCTATAGCCCTTAAGGTGACACTTCATCATACACAACCCTGTCCCAGACTCAGAGTCCCAAAACTCTGAGGCTGATGAACCAAATGAATCTTCACCTTAGATCATAGAATTCCTAAACTCTACGACTGACAAACCAAGCCAGCTCTACTATTCCAAGTCGTAGAGACACTATGATGAACATCATGATCGTAGAGCATGTTGACGCTACGACCACAACCTACTAAACACTATTCCCATACTCTATACCTAACCAAATCCAAGGAGTACAGTGATGACATTCTAAACACCATATCCAAACAGTCCTTCCTCAGATAAGCGCCTCAGAGACAAACCAAACCCTACGTTTCAAACCTAGAGGCCTGCCCTTTCTGAGCTTCCTTAGTCCTGTTGAAAGACTAAATGAGAATGCATCACTAACATCTCTCCAGGGCTTAAGATGTAAATGAAATAAAGGAGAAAAGCTGATCCCTTAAAAGAGAGATGATCATGGGGCTCTCTAGAAGAGAAAGAAGCTGGTGCTAAGGGAAAATCTTCACCTAGCAAAAGATCCAGCTCTACTCCAAGATCAGATACAAAGCATGAAGATTATCATCTTGGATGACAAGAGAAAACAAGGATCCTTCAAAGATTACATATTCCAGAAGGAAGCCACTACAAACCTAAATGGATACTCTCTTATCAAGGTCTGCACTCACTAAGATAAGTGCAAGTCAGTATCTGAGCAGCAGTAGGTGTGACCAAGCCCTATTCTCAAGGAAGACATGATCGTAGAGTGAAGGGAAATGACATCAAGTCACTCTACGAACGGGCAAAGTCAAAAGTCAAAAGGGACATGGGCCACGTTCTTAGTAACTAATGTGCAACAGTTATGGAAGTCTCAACACAGTTGGCCACGTTCAGCAAATGAGTCTCTCACACGTGTACTTGATAAAAAGAGGGAACTGATATTAGTCAAAATTTCAAATACTGACGGTTGCTCTTTCCTATCAGTTATCGACATTGTTCCTCTCATAAAGCAGTGCTGATCTCTCAAAACCCTAAAATCATCAAATCTTCAGCAAACCAAAACCAGCAACCTCCAAAAGCCTCAAAACCCTTATTGCTTCAAATCTCTATCAACAGTCAAGTATTCTTCAACCCTTTACTATGGAAAACTGTCAAGTCGTATCAGGTATCCAACTTGGTTTCGACAAATTTGGAGAATCAGATGAGAAATTCAAGGACATCCTCAAAAGTGTGAAGCAGGCAGGATTCTCATAATGCTTAGGATCAAATAACAAGATCTTCTTTGATCTTATTAAGGAATTCTACCAGAATGCAGTAATCGATGGTGATGCTCTGACTACTAAAGTTCGTGGAATGAAACTGAAGATAAATGTTGGAGAAATCAATCAATGTTTGGGATTTACCAACCAAGGTCTGTCATCCCTAGAAGGAATCGATTCTGATGAAGGCAAGAAATTGATGGGCTTTGTGAAGAATCCCCATGTGAAAGGAATGAAGAAAAAGGAATTTCCTGAGAAGTTGGAATTCCTAGCTGAGATTGTGGGCAAGTGTATTCTATGTAAAGATACTGCCCATGATACTGTGAGTGATCTGCAACTGAAGATTATGACTGCTATTGTCATGAAGAAGAAGATGAATTTTGGAGCTTTGTTGTCTGATTGGTTAGTCAAAGAAGCTAGGAAAATGAAGACATCAGATAAACCAGCCCTGAAGGTCTACTATTGAAGGTTCTTGAGCATCATACTGAAGAAGAGGTTGAAAAACAAAATTGGGGATGATGAGGGAGAAACCATAAATGTCCACAAAGTCATGTCACCCAAATTATTTGACAATTGGAAGAAGAATCCCATGGAGAATAAGAAGTTAAGAATATCTAATAGCAGCAGCAAAGGGACTTCAAAGGCTGGTAAAGGAAAGAGGAAAGCTAGTACACTAAAGGAGGAATCATCTCAATCTGAAGACTCTTCATCACCGGAGCCCATTCCCTCAAAATCACTCAAGAAGAAGGTGAAAGTTGAGGCAGCCCCAATGAAAAGTTCTTCCTCCTCGAAAGATGAATCCAAGGCACCTATGGTCAAACCCTCAAACAGGAGACACAGTGCAAGACTAAAGCAAATGATGGAACTCTCAAGCCAAAGAAGTAAAGAAGAGATTCCACCGGTGACAGTTGACCTTGGAGATGATGATGAGAATGATAAAGCTGAAGCTGCAGAGATAAGTAAAAATGTGGCACCCAGTGGTGAACCTGCTGAAAAGGATGTGACCACAAGTGAGTCTACATCAGCAAGTGAGGATATAGATATGTCTGTTGAAAAGAGTCTCAATAAATCAACAGAAGATGATGAGGACATGGAAACAAGCTGTGAAGATCAGTCAACTGATGAGTCAGTTGAAAAATCAAAAGAAGTAGTTGTGGAAGAAGAAAATTCAGAGGGAAAGAGTACCAAGAAAGCTGACACTGATAAAGGAGATGAAGCAAGTTCAAAGAACATGAGTATCACCGGATCTGATAAAGGGAAATAAGCAATGGATCATGATGAAGTACAACATGATTCTGATTCTGAGAACAGTGCATCAGAAAGCCACTTCAAGCCAGCAACCACGAGAATGCGAAGGAGGATTGTGCTGGAGGCCTGTGACAAATCAGGAGCCGTGTTGCCAACAAGATGGATAGATTATGGCAACGGTCAAATGAAAGTGGTATCAATGACCATAGAGGATCTTCTTAACAATTTTCAAGACATTGAGCTTAATCGCACTACAGTTCTATATGATCCTGACAGTGAACAACTAACATGGTTTTACCCATGGATGCCCTGGTTGAAGGCCATTGAATTTGGAGATACAAGCTTCATCAGCTGGTGTTACTCAAAATTTCCAAATCAGAAGTTGATCTCTCAGAACTTCCCAAGAGTTCAATACTATCAAAAGCTGTTGATCAAGGGCACTCAGCATTTCAAAGTCTACCGCCATGTTGAAGGTATATACATTCCATACTATATATTGGAAAATAGTGTTAAAAGCAAAACAACAAACCAGGTCGTAGAGCCAATGGTTGTGGAACCCCCTAACTCTACGACTGCAGCTTTTCAGTCTCAGCCAAGTATCAAACTCCCTAGTATCTCCACTGAAATACCCTCTGATATCCCTTCCTCATCCAACAAGGAGTTATTCGATATAGTCACCGCTCTTGAAAACATCTACAAGAGTGAGAAATCCAAATCAACTACACCAATCCTTGAAGATGTCTTGCTTGACCAAGAGTTGTTGAAAAACTCCGAAGAATTGCTTGGAAACATTTCTTCAGTTACAAAAGCAGCAAAGAAAATGGCTGGAGGAGAAGACGCTGAATTCTACAAGAAGTTGCAAGCCTCATTCACAGATATGTCCTTAAAGCTTCATCAACGAGATCAGATATATCTCAAGTCAATTGAGCAGCAGAGAACTAAAGCTCTGAAACTCCAACAATAGAACAAACGCTCTATTCAGACTCTATCAGCTAAAGTAGAGAACCTTAGCCAGTCTCTTACTCAGTAATTGGAGCTTGGCCAGCAGGAGGTGAAAATGGAAGTAGGTAATACCTCCTACTTAGTTGAACAACTCATAACGCATGTTCAGTATCTCTCCCAAATGATTGATGACAAAAAGGGGGAGAAAAAGATGAAGAATAAGAAGATGAAGAACAAAAAGAGGACAAGAGCTGCCATGAAAAGAAGGAGCTGGAGAAGAACAAACATGAAGCACCAACAACTGAGGGGGAGCCAGGAGAAGAAGAAGAAGAACCTGCAAGAAGTGAGGGGGAGCATGTGCCAGAGAAGGACGGGGAACATGTGCCAGAGAAGGACGCAGAAGAATAAGAAGAAAGCAGTAGATGAAAGCAGTCACAAAATACCATCAAGAAGAAGGTATATCGCTAACAAGCAAGGAGGAATTAACTGTCTTAAGCTAATATCTAGGATCTCCTTGTTAGATTAATATAGCTTGTGAACTACATATGTTTAAATTTCATAGTATGATGTAAATGACTATCTTGAATGCACATCATTTCATTTCATATCTCTTGATCTAGCAATACAGTGACTTACTGTATCTTAAGTCACATCAGCACTCATACACTTGCATGAATTGCTTAAATTGAATGTTATGCTATTAGTGCTTTTGTCATCATCAAATAGGGGGAGATTGTTGGGAATCAACATGCGATCGTTAAGCTCATTATGATAGGGGGAGAATGTTATAAAGATCTGCATGTGATTACCTTTGTTCATTATATGTGATTTGATTGATGACTAAATGGTAAGAAGAACATTCATACTATTAAAGCCTTGTAAAGTCCTTAAATGAATATGATGTACAAGGACTTAGAAGATCAAATATGTTAGGTTGATCTAAGCTGAATGAATATCTATCTGATCAAAGCATGTTTATAATATTAGGACTTAAAAGATCAAATATGTTAGGTTGATCTGAGTTGAATGAATATCTAACTGATCAAAGCATGTTTGTAAGATTAGGCTTTGTAAAGTCCTTAAATGAATTTGATGTACAAGGACTTAGAATAAAAAAAGATCAAACTTGTTAGGTTGATCTTATGTACTGTAATGATATTTGTACAAACAAAGGCCAGACTGAACGTAGAGCATTGTACTGACTAAGTGAAGGTTCGTAGAGCAGTCAGTCAAACATCGCAGAGCCAAGTATGCCATCACAGGGTCTGCTAAGAAAACGTAGAGTAAAACTCGGCAGGACATAAAGTTGCCCCCCCGAACGTAGAGCACTCTCGGCAGGACGTAGAGCTCTCTCTTGGCAGAATGTAAAGTTTCCCCGGCCGAACGTAGAGCACTCTGAAAGTAGTATGCACACAAGCCAATCATATTTGATATGATGTAGCATATACTTTGTAATCTTATTCGTCTATTAAAGGCATTTTACTTTATCTACATAGTGCTGTTATATTAAATGTGATAAACCCATAGTTTTGAGCAATGCTTTTAGAATCATGATGGTGATCATGCTAATGAGATCTAAATTCTAGATAGCTCACAAACTAAAATTGTTCCTAATCGTTGGATTACTAAAAAGGGGATTAGTGAATCCGGATAGATTAGTACATACGTTGCTTGCTCTTATGAAGAGGATGATTGATCTCATAATCATTTGTGTGGAGACACTAAAGCAAGTATGTAGGTGCTTATTAGAGAATAAGTTCACTGAACGTGGCTCGCTAAGGAATACCTAATGGAGTTTTACTCGCCTGTCAATAGGAATTCCTCAAGTGATAGTAGTACAAGTGATCCTTGGACTTGAGATCATCATAGTATCTTGTGTATGATGAGTTATACTTTGACATGTCCCTTAAGACCCTTAGGGTATATCAAAGGGTATGATTGGGTATAATAAGTTATACATGGAGATAGGTGAATGATCAACAAAGAATCTACCACTTCTAGTAAAAGGAGTGAATGTCCTATGTGATTCGATAAATGACGACTCAGAAGTCTTTGGCCAAAGCAGAATGAAATTAGAAAGGAGTTTCTAATTTGCATTATCAGAGTTGTGCATTTCAGAATCGAAATACATATAATTAAATAAAATAAGACTTGACAGTAATTCCATGTCTTATATTTAATTGGGACATTGTATGGTAGAAGGATTGAATTGTACGGTAACTATTCACTGAAAGGTTCTTTTATGATTAATGTTGAAATCTATATTATCTGGAAAGTCGTTGATCGCTAAGGGGGCTTACCCTTATTGTAGAATAAATATTATTTATTTAAATGAATTAAATAGTTTAATTTATTTATTTAAATAAGATTAGAATTGTTCTAATTGATTTATTCACAACCGGTTTAATATGGAGAACCTAAAGGGTCACACCGCAAAAGGAAAATATTTATTTAAGAAGTAAATGGCATAATTGTAATAATAAGTTAAGTGTATTTAATTTAGTCTATGGAGATAGAATAAATTAAATAGCTTAATATTTATTATTTAATATTTTGGAAATATTAAATATAAATTAATAAGAAGAGTCTTATTATTATTACAATTACTATTATTTAATTCCTAATAGGGATTGGGAATTAATTAATAGAAGTACTCTCTCATGAATTCCTAATTGGATTAGGAGTTCAATTAATTAAAGGAGTTTAATTAAAATAAAAACCCTAATCCTAAATAGTTTAGGAGGGTTCCCTATATCTATAAATAAGAGGAGTCTTATTATGATTTAGGGTTACACGGTTAGACAGTCAGACAATTAGATTGTTAGACAATTTACACACTCTTCCATGAGAATTGGAGAGAGAGAGTACTTGCAATTTCTATAGAGATAGAAACTAGGGTTTTGCCAACACCCATCTTCTTGAATAACTATTATTCCTTGGTGGATCACCTCTAGAGGCCAAACACTTGGGTGGCTAACGTTGATCAAAGGAAGGAATTTAATCGGTGAAATTCAAGGACAACGCGAAGGAATTGGAGGTGAACTTGTACCCGAGGAAGCACGGTTCTACGAGGGTATAATTTCTTAATCTCTATCTCTTTCGTTTAATTGATAATTGAGCACATGGATGATCATGGTGATGGTTTGTATGAAAATTTTAAAATCCGTTTTATCGCGCTTCTGCACTATTTATGTAATTAGATTACATGTTCGCGCTATGTACAAACCTAACAGTGGTATCAGAGCCTAACCTTGTGCTAATTATCGATTATGATTATTCCATGTGTGTATGATATGCGATTGGATCGAAATTTTTGGGCAGAATAAATTTTTCTGAATCAGCGTCGCGGCGCAGCTGCGCCGGCTCCAGTTCATTCTGGAGCGCAGCTGCGTCCATACCCAGAATCAGTTTTTTCTGGGGTTCAGCGCAGCTGCGCCGTGTCCCAGTTCATTCTGGGCGCAGCTGCGCCGGACAGCAGAATCCGAAAAAATAATTTTTTCTTCAATTAAAATAAATGGTTTATTTAATTGATAAAAATCAGAATAAAGGAGTTTATTCACATATGGAATAGGATTCCATGTTTCCTAGAATAAAAGAGTTTATTCACATATGGAATAGGATTCCATGTTTCCTTAAAAATAAAGATGTTTATTTTGATAAGGAATAGGATTCAACATATTTTATTTTCCAACAATTTTAAGTTAAAATAAAAGAGTTTGTTTTGAACTTGAAATTGGATTTCATGTTAATTGAAATAAAAGAGTTTATTTTGATTTGGAATTTGATTAAAAATAAAGGAGTTTATTTTTATTCAAAATTGGATAAAATAAAGTAAATAAGTTTATTATGATTTAAATTTTGATTAAAATAAAGGGGTTTATTTTGTTTCAAAATTGTATTTCTAGTAAACTTTTAATTGCCCATTAATTGATATCAATGCATATATGGAATGGTTTTATTATTCATGAGATGAATGTTATTTATTGATACATATAGAGATATGTATGATAATAAATAGGGATTGATTATGGACTACTGACCAATGTGTGATTGGATTTATTTTAGTGGATGCTTGAATGAATGGGTTTTTATAAATGGGGTCTGCGTACCTCGTCTTCTCTAATTTTTCTTAATGTAAATTCTATCTCCCTCCTATGTATCTCCCCTTGACTGCTGATCAAGGTTTCTATTTATTGTAAATAGTTTTTGTAATAGGATTAGTTAGAATTACTTGAAGAATTGGAGACTAAGGAGCAAGGAGCGCTTGAAGACCCGTTTGTAATGGAGCCCGGGTTTAAATGTAATAGTTATATTTAAATTTTATTCTTGCACCCTAGGTTTGACCTTTTGGTTCACTTGGTGGCTCTAGTGAACCAAACTAGAATAAAAGTCCATAATCAATCCGGGTAGAATATAGTATTCTATATGTGCATGCTTACTATGTATATATTATATATTATACAACATGCTTCGCATGTTAAATAATATGACGCGTATTTTATATATATATGTGCATGCGCGCTAAACAAGATGAGACATATAATAACAAACCCCTCAAAGAAATTATATTAAGTCCTAAGCGTTCAAAGATATTTGGAATATCGAACGTCGCCTTCTAGCATGGTAAAGCGATAGAGTATTAAATATTTAATATGAGTTTGTTGTGTCACCACAAGGCAAGTATTAAAATATTTAAGATGTTGCTTTATCACATTTGATGCTTATACATAGACTGAACGATGCTGTTTTGTTGTGTCACCACAAGGACAGTGTTTTTCTTTCGAATATATGGAAGTGCTAGGATGGACTTAACTTGGATAATTTTGATTCGGATGTGTCACCACTTGATCAAAATAATCTAAGAGGCAAAATACAAGGAGTTACATAGAGATGTAATTGACAATAGTTGTCTACCTATTTATTTATATATCGTTTGTTGTGTCACCACAAGGCTATATACATTTGAAATGGGATCCTTAGTCTCACTAGCAAATCTTTAATTAGAATTGCCGAACTGTATATTGAGGGTAATATAGTTTGATGAAAATAGTGGGAGATATCAATTTAAAATAAAGACCTAATTTATTTTGGTAATTAATTAAAAATGAATGTATGCTAAAATGTTGTTAAATTACAAATTCATTTATAGAATTTTACAATTCACTATCACTGCGGAGCATATTAGATGCTAATTAATCGGACCGTATTAAAAGGACTGGTTAAGAAATTTGAGAATAGTTCTCAAGGTTGAAAAGCTATCTTATGTCCTTAATATGTCTATTCCTGCAATGGTTGCAGACAATGCCTCTGAGGAAGAGATTGCTATTTTTAGAAAGTGGCAAGATGATGCACAGTTGGCTCAATGCATCATGCTCGCATCCATGAGTAACGAGCTTCAGCGTCAGCATGAAACTATGGATGCTCCTGCTATATTCTTGCACCTTCAAGGAGTTGAAGGGTGAGGAAAGTAGGACTATTAGATATCAGATATCTAGGGAGCTCTTCCGATCTAGAATGACCAATGGCATTACAGTACAGACATATGTCCTAAAATGATCAATCTGATTGAACAATTGGGACAACTGGGTTTTAATGGATGGAGAGTTAATCCAAGATTTGATCTTGCAATCACTTCCGGACTCTTTCTCACAAATTGTTGTGAATTTCCACATGAACAAGCTATATGTCAGCTTGCCTGAGTTGCTTAAACATGTTGAAAACTGTAAAGAGTCACTTTCCAACCAAGAAAAACCAAGTCTTACTGGTAGATGATTCTTCCAGGAAGCGGAAGAGGGCCAAAAGATCTTCTTATAAGAAGAACAATTCAAAGAAGGTAAATGGAAAGGCAAAAACAAAGGACAATAAGAACAAGACTGATTCAGATAGCAAAGGAATTTGCTTCCAATGCAATAAGCCTGGACACTGGAAAGGAAACTGTAAGGAGTATCTTACAGAGGCTAACCAGAAGAAGCTTAATGAAGCTTCGGTTACAGATATAGATTTGTTCATGATTAAAAATAAATTTTTCTATAAGTCAAGGTTCTACTTGGGTATTGGATACCGGCTGTAGTTCTCACGTATGCAATCCAATGCAGAGACTAAGCAGAAGTAGAAAGCTAAACAAAGTAGTAATCTTATGTGTTGTAATGGAGCAAAGGTTGCTACATTAACCATAGGAACTTATTGTTTAGCAGTGCCTACGGGCAAGTCTATTAAGTTAATAAGTTGTTATTATGTTCCAGTTCTCTTTAGAAACATTATTACTTCCGTTGTTGGACAAGGAAGGTTCTGGTATTATATTTAAGAACAATTGTTGTTCTATTTATAATGATAATGTTTTGTTTGAAACTGGAAGATTACTTGATAGACTTTGTATACTTGACTTATATAAAAAATTATTTTGCAAATTGAACAAACTAATAAAAGAAAAGGAGATGGTCATTCAAAGAGTTGAATGTGTGTATTTGATGAAATACAAGTCTGAATCATTTGAAAGGTTCAAAGAATTCAGAAGTGAAACAAATTGACAAAGTATTAAGATTCTTTGATCAGATCGAGGAAGGAATACTTGTGCAATAAGTTTCTAGATCATCTCAAAATGGTATTTTCTCATAATGGAAACCTCCTGATACGCAATAAATGATTGGTGTATCTAAAAGGAGAAATTGTACCTTGTTGGACATGGTGCAGTCCATAATGATTTTTACCGACATTCTAGTATCCATCTGGGGTTATGCCCTAGAAACGGCTGCATATCTACAAGATAAGGTAACCTCAAAAATCCGGCCCCAAAACTCCATAAAGGTTATGGATAGGGAGGATTCCTAGTCTTAAATATGTTAAGATAAGGGGTTGTCCAACTTATGTGAAAAGGTTTCAAAGATAAGTTTGGGACAAAAATCTGACAAGTGCAGATTTGTGGGATATCCTAAAGTAAGTTTAGGGTATTATTATTACTATAATCCTACACGCTTCCTTCTTAGATAAAGGTGTTTATCATCAAAGGAGCTAGTGGGAGGGTAATAGATCTTGAAAGAGTTCAAGAACCACAAAGCACTTTAAGTCGAACCGAGGAACCTGTAGATAGACCTATTGTACCACAACCGAATTGTAAATCTGGAAGAGTACCGAAGATACCTGGGAGGTATGGATTCATCATAGATGATGATGATGAGGTACGCATTATAGAGGATAATGATCCAGTTATATACGATAAGGCTATGAGTATAAGATACTCAGAGAAATGGTAGATGACCATGAAATCCGAAATGGACTCCATGTATGAGAACCAAGTATAGACTCTGGTTACTCCACAAAAGGGCATAGTGCCTAGAGTGTGAATATGGGTCTTTTAGAGAAAGACTAGGGCAAATGGCAAGGTGGGGACCTATAAGACCAGACCTGTTTAAAAGGTTTTTCAAGTCAAGGAGTTGACTGTGATAAAACCTTATTACCGGGTAATGCTCAAGTCCATTTGGATTTTACTTGCGATTGCAGCTTATTACGAAATCTGGCAAAATGGATGTGGAGACGTCCTTCCTCAATGAAGACTTGAGGAGAATGTATGTATGATACAGCCAGAGGAATTTGTTTCAAAGGTTGAAGCAAATCGTGTTTTAAGCTACAATGATCCATTAATAGATTGAAGCAAGCTTCTCAAAGATGGAACATTCATTTTGATGAGACAATCAAAAGAGTTTGATTTTATCAAAAATGAGAATGAACCTAGTGTGTACAAAAGGTCAGTGGGAGCACTGTGACATTCTTGGTATTATATGTTGATATACTACTGACAAGGAATAACACACCAATGCTACAATCAGTAAAGATAAAATTGTCTAAACATTCCTCCATGAATGACTTGGGAGGAGCATCCTACAAATTGGGGATATAAATCTATATAGATAAATTTAAAAGGATGTTCGGCTTGACCCAATGAACGTATATTCATTTGATGCTAAAGGCGTTTAGCATGGCAAACTCCAAGAGAGGTCTCATGATGATGAGCCATGGAGTGTATCTCTCTAAAATTGTCCCCAATTGAAAGAGAGATCACATGAGTTACTATCATGTATGCAATGAATATACCGGGCTTGATGTTGATCAGTCATATTCTGGAGAAGATCACTGTAAGACAGTGATAAACATCTTTAAGTACTTAACCGGTATTGAAGATGTAATCATAATTCATGGTAGGTTTGAATTAAAACTAGAGGGCTAAACAAACTCAAGTTTTTTCAGACTGACCAAGACGATAACAAATCCACTTTAAGGTAAATCGTTACCTTGAAAGGTGGTGCAGTGAATTAGAAAGGTTCCAAACAGCAAAGAGTTGCTGGTTTAGTGACAAAGACAAAGTATATAGCTGTAAATGAAGCTGCAAGTTGATTGTTTGGATGAAAAGTTCATCACAGAACTAGGAATAGTTCCTAAGTCTCATCTTGGATTCAAACATGTGTTGCGGCACTTTCATTTGATAAGTAGAATCATTGAAAGAGAAGAAGTCACTATAGAGATAGTGGACTCTCAAGAACAACATTGCATATCCATCTACTGAAGCTTTATCCAAACAGCAGGATGATCGTCACTTAGAGAAGAAGAGTATTAGATACCATGACGATTGGCTTTAGTGCAAGTGGGAGATTGAAAGTAGTATGCACACAAGCCAATCATATTTGATATGATGTAGCATATACTTTGTAATCTTATTCGTCTATTAAAGGCATTTTACTTTATCTACATAGTGCTGTTATATTAAATGTGATAAACCCATAGTTTTGAGCAATGCTTTTAGAATCATGATGGTGATCATGCTAATGAGATCTAAATTCTAGATAGCTCACAAACTAAAATTGTTCCTAATCGTTGGATTACTAAAAAGGGGATTAGTGAATCCGGATAGATTAGTACATACGTTTCTTGCTCTTATGAAGAGGATGATTGATCTCATAATCATTTGTGTGGAGACACTAAAGCAAGTATGTAGGTGCTTATTAGAGAATAAGTTCACTGAACGTGGCTCGCTAAGGAATACCTAATGGAGTTTTACTCGCCTGTCAATAGGAATTCCTCAAGTGATAGTAGTACAAGTGATCCTTGGACTTGAGATCATCATAGTATCTTGTGTATGATGAGTTATACTTTGACATGTCCCTTAAGACCCTTAGGGTATATCAAAGGGTATGATTGGGTATAATAAGTTATACATGGAGATAGGTGAATGATCAACAAAGAATCTACCACTTCTAGTAAAAGGAGTGAATGTCCTATGTGATTCGATAAATGACGACTCAGAAGTCTTTGGCCAAAGCAGAATGAAATTAGAAAGGAGTTTCTAATTTGCATTATCAGAGTTGTGCATTTCAGAATCGAAATACATATAATTAAATAAAATAAGACTTGACAGTAATTCCATGTCTTATATTTAATTGGGACATTGTATGGTAGAAGGATTGAATTGTACGGTAACTATTCACTGAAAGGTTCTTTTATGATTAATGTTGAAATCTATATTATCTGGAAAGTCGTTGATCGCTAAGGGGGCTTACCCTTATTGTAGAATAAATATTATTTATTTAAATGAATTAAATAGTTTAATTTATTTATTTAAATAAGATTAGAATTGTTCTAATTGATTTATTCACAACCGGTTTAATATGGAGAACCTAAAGGGTCACACCGCAAAAGGAAAATATTTATTTAAGAAGTAAATGGCATAATTGTAATAATAAGTTAAGTGTATTTAATTTAGTCTATGGAGATAGAATAAATTAAATAGCTTAATATTTATTATTTAATATTTTGGAAATATTAAATATAAATTAATAAGAAGAGTCTTATTATTATTACAATTACTATTATTTAATTCCTAATAGGGATTGGGAATTAATTAATAGAAGTACTCTCTCATGAATTCCTAATTGGATTAGGAGTTCAATTAATTAAAGGAGTTTAATTAAAATAAAAACCCTAATCCTAAATAGTTTAGGAGGGTTCCCTATATCTATAAATAAGAGGAGTCTTATTATGATTTAGGGTTACACGGTTAGACAGTCAGACAATTAGATTGTTAGACAATTTACACACTCTTCCATGAGAATTGGAGAGAGAGAGTACTTGCAATTTCTATAGAGATAGAAACTAGGGTTTTGCCAACACCCATCTTCTTGAATAACTATTATTCCTTGGTGGATCACCTCTAGAGGCCAAACACTTGGGTGGCTAACGTTGATCAAAGGAAGGAATTTAATCGGTGAAATTCAAGGACAACGCGAAGGAATTGGAGGTGAACTTGTACCCGAGGAAGCACGGTTCTACGAGGGTATAATTTCTTAATCTCTATCTCTTTCGTTTAATTGATAATTGAGCACATGGATGATCATGGTGATGGTTTGTATGAAAATTTTAAAATCCGTTTTATCGCGCTTCCGCACTATTTATGTAATTAGATTACATGTTCGCGCTATGTACAAACCTAACACACTCCGGACAGGACGTAGAGTTGCCTCAGCATTGAAGTGCTAAATTCCAAGATCGTAGAGTCTGTCAGGCAAGCACAGTAACAGGCTCGGCAGATCGTAGAGCTCACTCAGCAGCACTCATTGGGCATCGTAGAGCTGCGCATGTGAACATAGAACTTGCAAGGCAATCATAGAGAGTGACTCGGCAGAATAAGGAGCTCACTCAGAATCGTAGAGTATGCAATGCTAAGAGGAAATCAGTGTGCTCACATGGGTTCGTAGAGTTAGTCTAAAGTCAGCCACTTTATGACTCCCATGATCAGCCTGCAATCAAGCAACAACGTAGAGCAGTCGCTGTTGAAGCACTCAAAGATAAAGTGGCAATCTTCAATAGTACCAAGCAAGCTGAGCATGAGCTGTCAAACATAGCAAGATCTCTGAGCACAACCAAAGCATCAAGCCATAACAGAGATCAAAGGACAAGGTCAAATAATCACTCTACGATCCATCAAGACTCTAGACCTGCATCAAGACAAAGGTCGTAAAGTAGGAAAGTTACAGCAAGATCAAGTGATCGTAGAGTTGAGTCTAAGACAACAGAAGCACTCTAACAGTTTCAGCAAAATAAAGCAAGAAGATTATAGAGCAGAACTCTATGACATAAGGAAGAATGTCTAAAGATTAAAGTAGAGCAGTCCTCTACATCAAAGGTGCCACAACAAACAGAACATCATAGAGCAGTCCTCTATGACACAACAGCAGGACTAACACCTGAAGAACATAGAGCAATCCTCTATGATAAGCACAACTGCAACAATGGCTCAACGAAGATCATAATTGCTATGCCCTGGAACGAAATGCTAAATGGAGATCACATAGCATAAGGAAGCACAGACTGCAGTGTAGTGAGTAGCACATCAAAGCACAATGCAAGTACAGTCAGCCACTCTACGAACTACAAGGCAACACAAGGCTACAACTGAAGTTAAAAATAACTCTACGACCAAAGGTAACAGTCTTTAATCTGAAGCAAACAAGTTAACTCTACAATCAGAAGCAACATGTTGCATCTCAGATGATCGTAAAGTAATAGAGTGCCAGCTGGATTAAAAATATTAGAGCACTCAGGGTTGCTATTCTAAGATGAGCGGCTGAGTAGATAAAGGAGTATTATAAGTAACCAATTTGAGTGGAGCTCAAACAGCCATATCTGCAGCAGTCAACAAACAGCGCATATGACTCCACTATCTTGGTACCAGCTAATGGATGCCGACTCAGCCATCACTAGCAGACTTAGGGAAGTAAAATACTCAATGGTACAATAAACAAGTCTGTAGAAAGTTAGTCTCCAACGAAAAGAAGTGCAACGGGAAGATATCAACGACAAGCTTCCAGCAGGAAGAAAACGGAGAACTACAAAAGAGAAAATCACACTCGAATGTGAGTGTGTGTCGGTATGCAGTAAGCAAGAGAGCAAGAACTCAAACTGTACAACCATCTAGAAGCTTCACTGCGACAGAGATGTATGCCAAAGGGCTGACATATGAGCTAAGACTCGAATGACCAAGAAGCCAAGATCTAGAGCAATCAGATCCAGAACGGACAACTCTATGATCAAGCAAGGAACACTATGTGTTGAATAGATAAAGAAGTGACTTGGACAAGTCAAGCAGTGTTCAACAGAAGTGATCGTCTGCATCTGCTATGTACTAGAAAGAAGGAAGGGCTTCAACGACCATCATCAGCAGCATCTAGAAGAAGATCACAAACAACTGCCAAGTACCTAAATATGAATGAGTTCAAAGTTCATCTTGACAGCACAACCCAACAAACAATCAACACACCAAAGAGGGCGAGGCATCCTTGTCTTAAGTGACTAAACAAAGTCAAGTCTGCTGGACTTGCTGAGTACCGGAGGGTACAAGAGATTCTAAGCCTGCTGGGCTTAGTCTACAGGTTCCAAGGCTGCTGGCCTTGAAGAGTTCTTTGTGAACTGGTTTCCCAAGTCTGCTGGACTTAAAGAGGGTCGTTGGATCCTTGTTCGAGGGACTAAAAACAACTCAAGTCTGCGGGACTCAAGAGGGGTCAGAGGATCCGTGTTTGCGGGGCTTGAGGAGGGTCATATGATCCTTGCCTTTGTGGCTAAAAACAACTCTTGTCTGCTGGAATTGAGGAGGGCGTAGAGTCCTTGTCTTTGTGACTAAAACAATTAGTGGATTCCTACTTGTTAAGTAGAAGAGTAGAGGAGGAGTTATTCAGTCTCCGAACCACTTAAAATCTCTTGTGTCATTTACCTTCTGTCATTTACATTATGTACAATGAACTGCTATATCTGTTATCAACCATACCATAGATTTATAAATTGAATTGAGATTATGTTTGAATCTATGAAGGGGTTATTAATGTTTATTCCGCTGTGCATGAATTGATTCTCTATTTCATAACTGTATACTTTCATTAATAAATAAAAAAGTTTTAAAGGATCTATTCAACCCCTCCCTTCTAGATCCACATTGTGTCCCCAGGAACCAACAATTGGTATCAAAGCGGGTTCTCATGAATATGTTAAGGCTCACACTTTGAGTAGATCCATGACACAAATCTAGATCAGTTCTAAGTCTAGGTAATGGTTGATAAGACAATAAGCTAACAAGTTAAAAATTGTATGTGTAGGAAAAACTGACCTAAGCTATTCAGGCTGTACCATGGGCTTAAATGAATAATCATCATCACCAGGCATGCTGATGTCTTTGAGCATATCGATCATCTCATGTGGAGGAAATAGTTCAGATGCAGCAAGAACGAAGATACACACAATTAAAAAGGGAATATGCATCTCCACCCAAAATGTTGTGAAACTCTATAAATGATGGTCAAGGAGATATCTAAGTGATAATGCGCCATCTTCAATGCACTTACAACGACGACTCCATGAGCTTCTCCATGTCTATGACATGTTCCCACTTTACAAAATATGAACTTAGAGATTCATTCAAGCGTATCAGTGATAATGGGATGTCATAACTAACCAAGTGTAGAACTCAAAGATGTGCTCAATATATCAGTCAATGCAGTACAATGAAGGAACAAATGATGAAACTAGAAATGGCCTGAGGAATTTCAACTAACAGGGAAATGCATCATTGCTTACCGCACCACTGACTGTCAAGAAAGTGACATCAGTGAGGTATCTATCTTTGTCTCTCTAAAAATGCAAATGTCTTTAACTGTTAATATGTATTGCATAGCTACGTGTCTTCATACTTCAGCAAGCATATCAAGAAATCATTTTCTACCCAAAAAGATGTTCCGGAAAGCTGAGGAGAATATCTACAACTTTCGTTCTTTGAGTTTTGAGAGATATGGATTGGATCAAGGTTGAAATTGAGCCACAAACAGCTGCTATGTCAATGGATAGCTCAAAATAACAAACAAGACACCTACAAGCGTTGGCGTTCAAATGACACATGCTCCATTTCCTACAAAACTAAGCAAAAACACATAAAAATAATATAAAACACATGAAAGCAATACAAAACAACATTACACAACAATAAGATAAAGACACATAAAAACCAAACAGAATAACTTAGGATTTACAAATTATCAAGCTCAAATGTACCTAATTTGTGTATATAAAACACACTCATCAGTTGGCTCAGCGATCTCTATGGATTTCACAATTACAATACTTATATTAGAATGAGAAGCATTGTTATTGTTAATTTCCATTGAATTTCCATATTTAGAATTGAAGAAGAATCTCTAAATCCTAGACCTGACCTATCAGAGACAGATCTCTGACATACAATCAGTGAGTCAATTGACGCAGAAGAACGATTCCACATTGAGATTGTTTTCTCTAGATCCTCTATCTTAGAGGTTAGAGTTAACTTTCTCTGTGCACTTAGTTCAGTTATCTTTCTCAAGTTAGCATTCTCAACCTCAAGAATGGAAGAAGAGGCAGCACTTCGTAGAGCAATTTCCAACTCTACGAGAGCTTTCTCTTTTCCTCTTGAAGAAGAGAATGGTCCTTTGATAGAACCCTAAATAATTTCATATATTTATGCAAATCTAAAATGATATCATGCAATGCAACTCTAAGATCATCAATATCTATGTCAGGAGAGTTGAAATCAAATACCTCACTGATGTTAATTACTCGACGATCAGTGGTTGATGAGTGTGTTTTATATACACAAATTGGGTACTTTTAGCCTTAATAATTTGTAAGTCTTTAGCTATTTCGTTTGATTTTATGTGTTTTCATCTTATGGTTGTGTAATGTAGTTTTGTATTACTTTTATATGTATTTATATGCTTTTATATGTTTTTACGTTGTTTTGTAGGTATTGAACTAAAAGCCCTTAGGATCAATGCGTTTTCGGCTTGAATCTAGCATTCCCGCTGCTTGTTTCTCAATTTCACCCATGATGAAATCCGAATCTCTCAAAACTCAATGAACAAAATTTGTAGATTTTGATCTTAGCTTTCCAGAACATCCGGAATCATCCAATTTGAAGTTCGTATGAGAGAGTTATGATCATTTTACCGTTGGATTTTGTATGCATTTTACGCAGCAGTTTCTTCGGGATCAATTTGAACTTTTCTACGGTCTGTATCACGACGAGCTCCAGTTATGGAAGTTGTAGAGCTACTTATTAGCTTTCCATAGCTTATTTACACGCCTAAATCCGAGTTCGGACGAAGAAGTTATGGCTATTTTCCCAACAGACGTCAGAGCTGGAAAATGCAGCAGAAGCAGTGCCCGGCGCAGCTGCGCCCCTTCCTAGTACAAATTCGGCGCAGCTGCGCCCTTATGCAGAAAACGTAGATTTTGGGCAGCGCAGCTGCGCCCGGACGCAAGCCAATGGCGGCGCAGCTGCGCCCGGCATCCAGGGAACTCAGTATGCAGCGCATCCAAGCGCGCAGCTGCGCCGGATTCGCCAGATTTCGCGATTTTAGCTCATTTTTGGTCTAAATTGGTGGGCTAAGCTAGGTTTTTGCTTAAGGAACTATAAATACATTATGTAGCCTCCATTTTTATGAGACCTAGACCCTAGAAATCAGATTCAAGAGAGGGAGGAGCTACCAAATTCATCACCAAGGAGGGCCAAAGTGCTACAAATCAAGCTATATCAAGCAAAGGCCAAGGAGCTAAAGCATCAAGGATTGCAAAATCAAGGAGGAAAAGCTAGAGATCATCATCAACCCAACAAGCAACATCTGAATATCCATCAAAATTGGTTTTATCTCTAATTTCCCTTCTAATTTGTAATCCAACATGATGTATAAATTGAATATGATGTTATTTGTAGCTACCATGAACTAGATTTTTATTCTAAGATTTCAATGGAACCCAACACCTAGTTTGAATCAAATTATCTATCTTTGATGTTAGTTATCATTTTAGAATTAGATATCATAATTTATGCTTCATGTATTAGTTACCTTGATCATCAATTAGTGTGATAATCTATATGGAATTGGGAAAGGAAATATAGATTGAGATCTGATTATGCTAGCATGTGTTCATGAATTCTGCATGTGATGGAATTTAAGATTCGTACCTAGGATAGAGATATACCGAAGCACCATATGTGGCCAATTGAGAACTTATGCTTCAACCTTTTTTGATTGTAATTCACATAGAGATATAGTGCGTTAGTCTTCTAGGGTGTTCACATTCATTCTATCAATTGTGGATTTAATGTGATACGAATATGGTGCATCGAGAGATGGCCATATTTTACATTCGTGTTCTCGACCAACATTCTAACGTAATAATTTGCGAATTGAATGTCTAGCATGATTTATGCTGAAAGTATAATTGATTGATCACCTATATGAAATTGAAAAGTGGATTATAGTGTTGAGACTTAGTTTTGATATCATACGAAAGTTAGAAATTTTTGTGGGTGATGTATGAGATTATGTGGCGTGTGTCTTATTCATTGTCTTCAAGAATGGATGACTTGCTAGTATTTGGGATAGAGATATACCTAAATGTCGTGTGTAACCATTATGAGATTACAAACTTAATGACTCCCTACACGGAGGTTCATTCGTTTGATGGGTAGATTGACTAAGATTATGTGGCGTGTGTCTTGTTGATTATTCATGGAATTGAATGGATTGTTGGCATGTGGGATAAACATATACCTATGTGTCGTGTATGGGTGATTTTCATATGACCATACACTAAGGCTTATGAATAAGGTGAATTTCTCGGTTAACAATTCTTGTGTATTAACTAGTTGAAAAAGAGAGAGTTAAGAGATTTAAATGAAGTGTTGGGGGAAATTGTAATCTTAGACTTGTTAATATTAGATTTTTATTATCTTAAAAGCTTGTTAATTAGTTAATCAAACAATTCATGTTTTCATTGTTTAAATAAGATTGAAATGAAAAAGGTCAATATTTGGTAAACATTAGAAACAATTCCTCGTGGGATCGATACTTTACTTACTCTTTATTACTTGTTGACCGCGTATACTTGCGCGTATTTATCGGTTGCGAAATTGACCAACAAGTTTTTGGCGCTGTTGCCGGAGAATTATTCTTCTAATGTTTTTCCAATATTAATTTCAATTGATTTGATCTTCATTTGAACTTGTATTTATGTTTTAAATAAAGTCGAGTCGAGGACTATAAACCAAACACTTCTTGGGAGGCAACCCAAGTTTACTATTTTGTTTCTATTTTTGTTTGATTGCATTTTAGTGGTTTAATTGCATTTTAATTTCTTTAGTCATTTGCTTTCAGGTACGCTCCCAACTTAGGGGTATTGGAAGATGATATCAATGGCGCTTGACACGGTTTCAGGGAAGTCTTCTATTTTAATTTTTCCTATATCAGACATTGAGGACAATGTCAAGTTTAAGTTTGGGGGTAGTACTTCGTATTTGTGTGTTTTTAATTTAGTTTTTATGTGATTTAAGTTATGTATTTTTATTCAAAAAAAAAATTCATTTATTTTTAGGATATGTCCGTTGAGCATTGTTTTAATTTGATTTGAACCATAATCCATGGTCTATGATAATTGCTTGTTTGAATTGATTCTAACTCATGGAAAATGGATAAATGTTGCTTAGTCTTTGTGTTTAATCGTTATTGTTGGTTATTATTTTGCTTATGCGTCCTTTCACTCTTTTGCACCTACCCATGAGTATTGAGTTAGTTGTATGCTTAAAGAAGGCTTTTATAACCGAATGCTTGTGGGAAATATCTATAAACTCTAGAACTCGTTTAAACATCACTCGAAGCAAGGTGTCCAAATTTGTTGTGTTTGAATTGTGGTCTTGTGTTGAGTTGAGATGGAGCGTAAAACGCACTCACCCACAAGAGTGGACTTAGGATAAGATGGAGCATAAAATGCACTTACCTAGAGTCTTTTGATTTCAAAATTTTGGAAATTATGATTTGTATACCTTTTGAGTGATGCGTTAAGCATGTAGTTTTTGGTGGTTTATTTTGATTATTTCATAAGGTAATGTGGTTGCATAGCTTCATCCGAGCTTGATTGGTTTAGTGCCATTGGGTACTCACACACACACGGAAGGGACCTAAAGCAAGCTATGACTAGCTAATTGTAAATCTAGACTTGCAACGTTTTGAAAATTTCCTTGAGTTTTCATGTGTTTATGCTTTGAGACCATTGGTTAGCTTATTAACTCATTGCTCAAGATAGTTTTTATTTAGAAATGTTTAATTTTTATAGTTTGTGTGTTTTGCTTGAGGACAAGCAAAGGTTTAAGTTTGGGGGTGTTTGATGAGTGTGTTTTATATACACAAATTGGGTACTTTTAGCCTTAATAATTTGTAAGTCTTTAGCTATTTCGTTTGATTTTATGTGTTTTCATCTTATGGTTGTGTAATGTAGTTTTGTATTACTTTTATATGTATTTATATGCTTTTATGTGTTTTTACGTTGTTTTGTAGGTATTGAAATAAAAGCCCTTAGGATCAATGCGTTTTCGGCTTGAATCTAGCATTCCCGCTGCTTGTTTCTCAATTTCACCCATGATGAAATCCGAATCTCTCAAAACTCAATGAACAAAATTTGTAGATTTTGATCTTAACTTTCCAGAACATCCGGAATCATCCAATTTGAAGTTCGTATGAGAGAGTTATGATCATTTTACCGTTGGATTTTGTATGCATTTTACGCAGCAGTTTCTTCGGGATCAATTTGAGCTTTTCTACGGTCTGTATCTCGACGAGCTCCAGTTATGGAAGTTGTATAGCTACTTCTTAGCTTTCCATAGCTTATTTACACGCCTAAATCCGAGTTCGGACGAAGAAGTTATGGCTATTTTCCCAACAGACGTCAGAGCTGGAAAATGCAGCAGAAGCAGTGCCCGGCGCAGCTACGCCCCTTCCTAGTACAAATTCGGCGCAGCTGCGCCCTTATGCAGAAAACGTAGATTTTGGGCAGCGCAGCTGCGCCCGGACGCAAGCCAATGGCGGCGCAGCTGCGCCCGGCATCCAGGGAACTCAGTATGCAGCGCATCCAAGCGCGCAGCTGCGCCGGATTCGCCAGATTTCGCGATTTTAGCTCATTTTTGGTCTAAATTGGTGGGCTAAGCTAGGTTTTTGCTTAAGGAACTATAAATACATTATGTAGCCTCCATTTTTATGAGACCTAGACCCTAGAAATCAGATTCAAGAGAGGGAGGAGCTACCAAATTCATCACCAAGGAGGGCCAAAGTGCTACAAATCAAGCTATATCAAGCAAAGGCCAAGGAGCTAAAGCATCAAGGATTGCAAAATCAAGGAGGAAAAGCTAGAGATCATCATCAACCCAACAAGCAACATCTGAATATCCATCAAAATTGATTTTATCTCTAATTTCCCTTCTAATTTGTAATCCAACATGATGTATAAATTGAATATGATGTTATTTGTAGCTACCATGAACTAGATTTTTATTCTAAGATTTTAATGGAACCCAACACCTAGTTTGAATCAAATTATCTCTCTTTGATGTTAGTTATCATTTTAGAATTAGATATCATAATTTATGCTTCATGTATTAGTTACCTTGATCATCAATTAGTGTGATAATCTATATGGAATTGGGAAAGGAAATATAGATTGAGATCTGATTATGCTAGCATGTGTTCATGAATTCTGCATGTGATGGAATTTAAGATTCGTACCTAGGATAGAGATATACCGAAGCACCATATGTGGCCAATTGAGAACTTATGCTTCAACCTTTTTTGATTGTAATTCACATAGAGATATAGTGCGTTAGTCTTCTAGGGTGTTCACATTCATTCTATCAATTGTGGATTTAATGTGATACGAATATGGTGCATCGAGAGATGGCCATATTTTACATTCGTGTTCTCGACCAACATTCTAACGTAATAATTTGCGAATTGAATGTCTAGCATGATTTATGCTGAAAGTATAATTGATTGATCACCTATATGAAATTGAAAAGTGGATTATAGTGTTGAGACTTAGTTTTGATATCATACGAAAGTTAGAGATTTTTGTGGGTGATGTATAAGATTATGTGGCGTGTGTCTTATTCATTGTCTTCAAGAATGGATGACTTGCTAGTATTTGGGATAGAGATATACCTAAATGCCGTGTGTGACCATTATGAGATTACAAACTTAATGACTCGCTACACGGAGGTTCATTCGTTTGATGGGTAGATTGACTAAGATTATGTGGCGTGTGTCTTGTTGATTATTCATGGAATTGAATGGATTGTTGGCATGTGGGATAAACATATACCTATGTGTCGTGTATGGGTGATTTTCATATGACCATACACTAAGGCTTATGAATAAGGTGAATTTCTCGGTTAACAATTCTTGTGTATTAACTAGTTGAAAAAGAGAGAGTTAAGAGATTTACATGAAGTGTTGGGGGAAATTGTAATCTTAGACTTGTTAATATTAGATTTTTATTATCTTAAAAGCTTGTTAATTAGTTAATCAAACAATTCATGTTTTCATTGTTTAAATAAGATTGAAATGAAAAAGGTCAATATTTGGTAAACATTAGAAACAATTCCTCGTGGGATCGATACTTTACTTACTCTTTATTACTTGTTGACCGCGTATACTTGCGCGTATTTTTCGGTTGCGAAATTGACCAACAGTGGTCTTACTAGAATTTTCTTCTATGGTCATCAGACAGAGATTAGCCATATGTGGTCCTTCATCATCACTCCAAGACCCTTCAGCTACAAAGCCTTTATATTTCTTATGATGCTTCTTGTAGCCTTTGAAATCCTTCTTTGGGTAGGAATATTTCTTATCTCGCTTGAGCTCTTCTCTTAGAGGTTTGGTGCACTCTGTGATATAGTGGCCAGGCTTCTTGCAATTATAGCATAGATCTTTTTCTTGATCTCTGCTACTGCTGCCTTTGGTGTAACTCTTTCTTGGTTTCTAGTTGCTGCTCTTTTGCATAAACTTCTTTAATCTTCTAGCCAACAGAGCTATGTCTTCATCATCATCATAATCTTCTTTGAGTGGAGCTTTGGATATTGTTGTTTTTGAAATTTTGAGGGCAACTCCTTTATCTTTCCTTTTACTCTCTGATGAAGTTTCTGCTCGCTGATTCAACTCCAGCTCATAGGTAAGAAGATTACTATAGAGCTTTTGCATAGTCATTTCATACATATTCTTTGATTCACAAATAACAATGGTTTTAGCATCCTACTTGCTAGGAAGTGATCTCATGAACTTAATGTTGAGGTCCTTATTTGGATAGACCTTTCCATAAGCTCTCAGAGCGTTTAGCAGCATGTTGAATCTTTCATATGTAGCAGTTATGTTCTCTCCTGGTATAAGAGAAAACATTTCATACTGTTGAGTTAGAAGAGACTGCTTATTCTTTCTGACTTCTTTTGTTCCTTTATTCATGATCAGCAGAGCTTCCCAGACTTTTTTGGCAGTTGTGCAGTTAATTACATTCTCGAACAACTCATCTTCTAGAGCCATGAACAGAATATTCTTAGCCCTTTTATCCAGTTTCACCAACTTCTTTTCATTGTTAGTTCATTTAGCTCTATGCTTGATTACCATCTTATTTGGATCATCAGAGGTTGGAGCTAGCTTTGTTGGAACGTATTGACTGCTAATCACAACATCATAAAGATCTTTATCTATTGCATCCACATAAGCCTACAAATGAACTTTATAGTTAACAAACTTTTCCTTATTTAGCAAGGGTGACTTATTTCCATCACCAAGTGTAGAACCAGTTTTATTGTGTGTCATATGATCAACTCAAAATGTTTAAGCTTTTGGTTAGGAGAACCTGCTCTGATGCCACTTGTTGTTTCTTAGAGGCACAAAAGAGATCTAGAAGGGGGGATTGAATAGATCTTTTAAACTTCTTCGATATTCAAAGATCAATTACCAGATAATTAATTAGTTTAATTAATTTAGCACAACGGAATATTAGTTTAAAAACCCCTTTAAAGATTTAATGAAATCTCAGTTCTAAATTTAGCACTTGTGAATATTAGTCACTAATCAGATATAACAGTTAATGACTAAAAGTAAAGACTGAAAGTCAATTACACAAGATGTTTAAGTAGTTCGGAGTACAAATAACTCCTAGTCCACTATTCTACTTCAACAAGTAGGAAATCCACTAAGGATAGGTCACATAGACCAGATCACTAAGATCTATTACGCTTGAATCACTTAGATTCCTTCGAGGCATTTAGTCTCGGCAAGTTGCTATCGGAGTTTGCTGATCTGATGCCCGAAGAGCTTCCACCTAGATTATCGCCAATGAGGGATATTCAACACCAGATAGATCTTGTTCTAGGATCGAGTTTACCGAACAGGCCCACATACAGACTCAACCCCCCAAGGAGTCCGAAGAGCTACAGAGACAGGTAGTAGAATTGGTGGAGATGGGCTATATCCGTGAAAGTATGAGCCCATGTGCAGTACCAGCTCTGCTAGTGACGAAGAAGGATGGATCTTGGCAAATGTGCGTTGACAGTAGAGTAATTAACAAGATTGCGGTGAAATATAGATTTTCGATACCTCGCTTAGACGATATGCTGGATCAGTTGTCCGGAGCAAAGGTCTTTTCAAAGATTGATCTGAAGAGTGGATACCATCAGATAAGGGTAAGGCCCGAAGATGAATGGAAGACGGCGTTCAAAACTCAGCATGTGTTATATGAATGAATAGTTACTCCCTTCAGCTTTTCCAATGTTCCCAGTACATTTATGAGGTTCATGCACCAGGTATTGCAACCTTTCATGAGGAAGTGTGTGGTAGTCTACTTCGATGATATTCTGATCCACAGTCCGAACTGGGAGTCACACCATGAGCACCTCCGAGCTGTTTTTGATGCATTGAGGAAGGAATGTCTGTTTATCAATCAGAAGAAGAGCTTTTACTTCACAACATCAGTTACGTTCCTTGGCTTCATTGTCTTTATCAAAGGTGTGCATGCCGATAATCAAAGATCGATGCCATCTTAGCCTGGCCAAAACCAAAGACTTTACATGATGTCAAAAGTTTCCATGGATTAGGTTTTTCTACCGTTGATTTATAAGGAACTTCATCACATTAATTGCACCTATCACAGAGTGCTTGAAAGAAAAACTATTCCAGTGGTCCGAGGTGGCCGAAGCCAGTTTTCAGCTGATTAAGAAGAAGATGACTGAAGCACCCATATTGACACTTCCTGACTTTGAGAAAATCTTTGAGGTAAATTGTGATGCATCGGGAGTCGGTATTGGTCTCAATCAAGAGGGTCGGCCAATGGCTTTCTTTAGGGAGAAGTTATCAGGGTCGAAAAAGAACTACTCTACTAATGATTTGGAATTCTATGCCATTGTTTAGTCCCTGAAACATTGACGTCACTATCTAATATAGAGGGATTTCATTCTTGTTACCGACCATGAGGCCTTGAAGTACATTAATGGCCAGCATAAGCTGAGTTGAAGACATGTTAAGTGGGTGGCGTATTTGCAAGAGTTTACTTTTACACTAAGACATCTAGCTGGAAACTTGAATCGAGTGGCCGATGCGCTTAGCCAACGAGCGTTACTTCTTAACACCATGAGTAATAAAGTTACGGGTTTTGAGAACTTTATTGACATGTATGTCGAAGATCCTTCCTTCGGAAATATAGTTCAAGAAGTGAGAGAAGGACAGCGACATGACTTTGTTCTTTATTATGGATACTTATTTCAGGGACTTCAGTTATGTATTCCGGATTGTTCACTTCGACAGAAGATAGTAAGTGAACTCCACAACGAAGGTCACTTCGGACGAGATAGGACATTAGCCTTGGTGTCGGCTAATTACTATTGGCCAAAGTTATCGAGCGATATGGCTTACTACGTGCATCGATGTTATGTATGTCAGAGGTCCAATGGAATTCTTACTAATGCAGGACTGTATACTCCCTTACTTGTTCCTGAAGCTCCATAGGTTGATGTGAGTATGGATTTTGTGTTAGGTCTGCCTCGAACACAGAGCGCGATGGATTCTATCTTGGTAATGGTTGATCGATTTTCAAAGATGACTCATTTTGTCGCTTGTCGAAAAATAATGGATGCTAATAGGATCGCTCACCTTTACTTTTGGGAGATTGTGCGTTTGCATGGTGTTCCCC
The DNA here is from genome assembly GCA_034770075.1 of Aralia elata. Lineage (NCBI taxonomy): Eukaryota > Viridiplantae > Streptophyta > Magnoliopsida > Apiales > Araliaceae > Aralia > Aralia elata. The sequence goes on from CM068381.1 coordinate 26,235,946, forward strand.
AGACTATCACTTCTGATAGCGATACTAAGTTCATGAGTACTTTCTGGAAGACTTTATAAGCGAAGCTTGGAACGCAGCTAAACTTCAGCAGTACTTACCATCCCCAGACTGATGGTCAGATAGAAGTGGTGAACCAAAGCTTAGGTAATCTTTTAAGGTGTTTGACTGGTGCTAAGCCAAAGCAGTGGGATTCGACACTACATCAAACGGAATTTGGTATAATCGGTCAACGAACAGAACCATCGGTATGAGTCCTTTTGCAGTGGTCTATGGTCAGAATCCATTTGGGGTGTTGGATTTGACTCCTGTTCCACGGGTCGGTCGTGTGCACCCTAAGGCAAATGAAATGGCAGATCATCTTTGGTAAATTCATGACCAAGTACGACGAGCTATTCACAAGCGCAACACGTCGTATAAGGATCGGACTGACAGTCATTGTCGTCAGGTACTTTTTGAAGTTGGTGATCTGGTTTGGGCGGTGTTGACTAGTGTCCGATTTCCTGTTGGCAAGTATAACAAGCTTAAGGATAAGAAAATTGGGCCCTGCGAGATTCTATAGAAAATCAATGATAACGCCTACAGATTGCGCCTCCCCAAACAATGTAGGAAATGTCAAAAATGAAGATGCAAAACTTAACTATATAGAAGATGAACATGACGATAGTGATGCTTCATATATACATTTGGATGATAGCAATTTTGAAAATGATGAAGATGATGATAAAATCTATGATGCACATGTTACCAAAGGAATTGAAGTTGATGGGACTGAGAGACCTGGAAAGGGAAAAAAACCATCGATAAATGATAATGTTGTTCTTGATAGTGGCAAAAAAAATGGAAGTGTCAATAAGCAACAAGATGATGGTGTAAAGACAAAAAGTAGGAAAAGAAAAGCTGGGGTAGGAAACTATGTTGGGGCTGATACTTGTGATGAACCAGTGTATAGCTCAGATGAGATGCCAATATACAAGGACAATGATGAATATCCTCCATATCCAGTTTATGATCCAAAGATACACATGTTAGATCCTAAAGAACCAAAATTTGAGGTAGGGATGCTTTTCAAAGATAACAAAGCATTCAAGGAAGCTGTGAAATAGCATTCAATTGTTATTAGAATAACATTTAAATTGACAAAAAATGAAAAATTCTGAATTAGATTTAGATGTCAACATGCTTCAGGCTGTCCTTGGAGGATATTTGCATCGCAATACAAAGCCGGGGAAGACACTATCCAAGTGAAAAGGTTTATACCCGACCATGGTAGTTGTACTGGAGAGTCTACAAACAAGTTTATGACTGCAGATTGGTTGGCTCATACCTACTTGGAAGATTATATAATTCATCCAAAGATGAATGTGGGTGAGTTTCAAAAAACAGTTCTAGCAAAACATCAACTGGATGTCTCTACTCACAAGGCATACAGGGTGAAAAAGAAGGCTCAAAATATTATTGAGGGTACTATTGTTGAGAAATTTGCAAATCTGTATAACTATGCGAAAGAGTTAAAAAAGAAGAATCCAGGGAGTACCGTTGTATTTGATACTGCACATTGTACATTGGCTATTGGAAATCCAGTATTTGAAAGAATGTATGTTTGTTTGTGTGCGTGCGTGCAATGAGGGTTTCAAACATTGCAGACCATTAATAGGGTTAGACGGTTGCTTCCTGAAGGTGCCATATGGAGGAGTATTGCTTACTGCGATTGCTATAGATGGGAATAATAATAATAATATGTTTCCCATAACATGGGCTGCTGTTGAAGGGGAAAATAGAACATCAAGGACCTTATTTTTGGAGATTTTAAAGGAGGATGTAAACATTGTAAATGAGAGTGCTTATACCTTTATCTCAGACAAACAAAAAGGCCTTATTAGAGCACTTGAAGATGTTAGTCCATTATCTGATCATAGATTTTGTTTTATGCACATGTATAATAACTTCAGGACTGCAGGTCATAAGGGATTAACACTTTGAGAGAAGTTATGGGATTGTGCCAAAACAACCACCGAAGGTACTTTTCAGCTAGCAAACAAAGCATTGAAGACAATAGATGCCAAAGTATGTTTTTGGCTTGATGACAAGGACCCTATGCACAGGTGTAGGGCCTATTTCAGTAGTTTTCTCAAATGTGATATGCTATACAACAATTTATGTGAAGTTTTTAACAGTAAAATTGGAGGCCAAGAGGTAAACCAATACTTGGGCTAATGGAAGGACTTAGGGACTACTGTATGAAGAGGATATAGGAAGCAAGGGATAGACTAGACAAGTGGAATTCGAAAAGGATTTGTCCATCTATAGTTGAAAAGTTAGAATGCTTGAAGGTTGATTCTAGAGCTTGCATTGCAATTTATATGGTAAATATCAAGTGATTGAAACATTTGGTTCTCAGTTTTTCAGTTAACTTATATACAAAGGAGTGCACATGTAGGAAATGTCAGTTGAATGACATACGTTGTTGCCATTGGATTAGAGCCATATTTTACAATAATTAGGATCCACTAGATTATGTGCATGAGTGGTATAACGTTGAGACTTATAGACAAACATATGCTCGAATCATTAATCCTGTCCCTTCATCAAAATTTTGGAAAAAACAAAACCTATCACCTATGCGACACCCTGCATACACTATCAAACTTGACAGACCACAAAGTATCAGGAGGAAGAGCCAAGGAGAGGTTGAAGGAGGTGCAAATCCAACTAGACTTAAGAGAAGACCTTACAAGGTGAGGTGCAAAAGATGTGATGATGAATATGGCCACAACAAAAAAGAGTGCAAAATGCCAATAGGACCTGAAGGTCAAGGAAATGAACATTATGGAAATACCAGGGAACCAACGCAAGACATTAGAAAACAAAAACTGCCAGTAAGTATATTTATTTTATAATGACATTATAGTTTGTTCTTAAATATATATATATATATATATATATATATATATATATATATATTATGATTTTGTATGTAGGTAAAAAGGCCTAAAGAAACATGGGTCCCTAAGTCTAAACCTCCACTATATAAAAAATTATGGGTACCTCCTAGAGTTACATCAGCTACATCTACAAGGGTATATATATATATATATATATATATATATATATATATATATATATATATATATATATATATATATATATATATTATGATTTTGTATGTAGGTAAAAAGGCCTAAAGAAACAAGGGTCCCTAAGTCTAAACCTCCACTATATAAAAAATTATGGGTACCTCCTAGAGTTACATCAGCTACATCTACAAGGGTAATATTACTAATTATAATTATATTCACCATTGTTTTCACTTGCTTGTCCTTGATTATCATTTTAAATGAATTTGTGTAGATTCCAAATGAGCCACCACTGCCACCACTAACGAGGGTGTATATAACTTGAATCCAAATGAGTCATCATTTACTACATCTAAACAAGTAATGACATTTTATCATTAAATTGTATTTTTTTAATTGAATGTCATCTCTAATTTATATTCACACAACCTGATGTGTAGTTTGCGGGAGTGGAAAATCAAAAAGCAACAACTGAAGGTTGCAAGGAAGTGGTGATTAAGGATTGCAAGAAGAAAATAAAAAAGTAGTTTATTATGTTTTTGGTGTTCGTTAAGGAATACTTCAAATATTTGACTAATTGTTTTGGGGGTATTAATTGACAATATTTTTCGCCATGAAATTGTTGTTGGTATCATTAGTTTAAGTTATTTAAAGTGATAGTTAACACTTCCATTTTGTTTATGGAACAATCTGTCCTATGTCAAAACTTTGATTAGTTGATGCCTTGAGGTTTATATTTTATAATTCAAAACATATTATTCTTCAATTTCTCTTCACTATTTTCTTCTCTATATTTTTTTTACTAGGCAGTAGGTATTATTTTTGCATAAAACCTGGTGTTTTGAGACATGTTGACTGCAGGAATTAAGTCTAATCACGTGGCTTAATATTTATAATGGAACTATATGTGAATGTCGTTATTGCTTTGATTGACATGACTGAAATTTTTTAATTCTATGAGAGAGTTACTTTTAGTTTTGTAATTGTCATTTTTAGTTTTGTTCTATCAGATAAGAATTTTTTAGTTGTATAAATTTGAAATTATGTCAAAACTAAATTTCACTGTTATGAATTTTTTTTAATGAAACTTGAGGATTAGACCACAGCTAACTCTCATTATTAAATTCTATTTCTGCAAAAGCAATGTTTGTTATGGAAGTAGGCATTCAGTGTGATGGATATTTAAAATAATTACTTTAGAAGTATAGAGAAGAGGTAAAGCATGTAAAGAAGAAAAAGAAGACATTACATGGCCTAATATTGAGGTACTTGGGACAAGACTTCTTGAGTAATACTAGCCTTGATAACGCCAGTATGTGACCCTTTCTCCAAACTGGGTGCAATAATTAAACTTATAATAAGACTCGCGGTTCATTTTGGAGGGAAAAAGTTGTGTTTTCCCTCTCATTTCCTTTTCCCTTCTTGTCATGCCCATTATATCCCTAGCTCAGTTAATCTCTATTAAATGGTTTAACAGAAAAAGGACAGAGGAACACTTTTACATAACTATTGTATCTATGAAGAAAAATTGTGCTAAAAAAACGTTTAGGGAACAGTTTAACAAAAGCATGACAAATAAGAGGGTCAGATTTGTAATTCAGTCTTTTGAGTTGTATTTGTCTTTTAACTTTTTTTTTTGTTTGTTTGTTTTTTTAAGCATGTTAAGATTGGTTTTGATATATATGAAAAGTCAACTTGTATATTCTAGAGGTATTTTTTTAATATTCCCTCCTTTTCACAAAAGGAATCTCATATGTCAACCTTCTCTTTTGTTTCACAAAAGAGCCACTTATTAGTAATAATAGTACAAAATGACATAACATCTTCAAATTCGCTTTCACATTTTCATACCACATGATTAAACTAACAACATTAATTTTATGGATACATGTGAAACAAAAAATTATCCTTAATTTTTGCAAATGATACTCGTTTTTTTTTTCCTTTGGAATGGAAGAAGTATAATATAGTATCTTCCATAGATCTAAGTAATGAGTTCATGTTGAGTTATTTTGAATCAAATAGAACTGCAGAATTTGGAAAACTATGCTTCAAAGAACCGGAGAGTTACTTTGAATCAAAATATGAGCTCTTCTGTACTCACAAACTCTTTTATAATTTTATATTTAAAAATTAGATCACATAGTTGGTCATTGTATTATATGTAATAGCAACTAATTTAAGTATGTGTCAGTATTAATAATAGTAGTAATAAATGCTTCCTCATTTCCAAATTATAAATTTCTAACCTAATCCCAGAAATAGGATGAATCACAACTACAAATTGATCTTTATGCTTCTTGTAATGATCAAGAATTTTGTATAGTGAATTATTAGTGGAATTGAGGAATTATTTGAAAATGTTGTGTATACTTATGTGTGTATGTGAACTTATGTGATAAGAAGATATGGAAATAGAAAATTCCATAAATAAGAAATGATAATGAATTAAATATGAAATTATAAATTATGAGAACATGTGACAAGCTTAAGTTAGGAACTAACTAAGCTTGGGAGAATAAGTCTTGTGTGACTTGATGAATAATTAAGATGATGGATTAATCAAATGTGTGATTAATTCATTGAAGATGATGGGAAATAAATCCAAGGTGATAATTAATTAATTTATGAATTAAGTTTACTATAAAGAATAATTAAGTCCTACTGACTATATGTATTGGCCCAATGTGAATTAATATTGGGTGGACTAATGAATGCATGTTTGTATGAGAATTAAATAGTCCAAAGCATTAGTTGCTAATGAAATTAGTAGAATGCTAGTCGAAGTAATTTTTGGCCCTAATGATTTAGCCTTACACTTACGTGTGTGAAGCTAAGTTCATGCACATGGCCAAATTGTGATCCAACAAAAGGGGTCTAACTTCTAGAAGGCACCATGTGGGAAATAAGAAAAAATAAATAAAAATATAGTACTCACTCTCCCCTCAAATCCGGCCAAGGGCCTAGGATAGCCATAATGCTCCATTTTTTATTTGTTTTAGTCATGTGGTAGAAATGATGAGTTACGGTGTGGCCTAAATATAGCATTAGGTTAGACTTTTTACCTAATCTTGAGTGACCATTGGATAAATAAATCTTATGACGGTTAAATACGTATATTTATACATGTATATGGATATGGTATGTATGGGAATTCTCCTATAAATAGGAGTTCCCAATTCATTGAGCAAAGTTGCTTGAAATTGGCTAAGTTTGCTTGCTAGAGAGAGAATAGTGAGAGAGTGAGAGAAAAAGAAGAAATCTAGAAGAAGTTCTTTCAAGTTGGAGATTCAAGAGGAGTCTTGGAAGAGAAAGAAAGTGGAGGCTTTCTACAAGTTCATTTCCCGAGAAAACGGGCTCATAGAAGGTATAATGTTTTCTCACTAAAATATTAAGTTATAAGTAGAGTTAAACATGTAGACAATATTGCATGCTTGGTTGTGGAAGATTTGTTTGTTGTGGGATCATGAAGGATCCGAAGTTATAAGGATGGGTATTGGAAGGAGAATATGTGATTTGTATGCTTTATATGTGTTTTAGGTTTAAATGAACCATAAGAATGCATGTAAGCATGAAATCTAAATTATAATATTAGAAAACATGAGATTTGATGTTAAATGGCATAAAATATGTAAGCTATGTGCTTGATCTAAAAATCTTATGTTGACCATCTGTAAAATACGCGAAAACTCCAAGTGGAATCATCATAATCGGAGTTAAAAAGAACTCATGTCGAATCATTCAGTAAAACTTGTTAAACGTGACACCCTAGCTTGGAAAAACAAAAAGTTTGGCTAGGTAAATATTTTAAAAAATTATTTAAGAAATCAAATGTTAAAGATATATAAGTTTATGAGATAATGGAAGTGGTTTGAACTCATTTGGATGTGAAATGAACAAGTTATGCAAGATTGAACCAAAAGAGGTAGAAATCAAAAAGTTGAAAAACCTCAACCTAGAAAGTCTGTCGAGCCAACGCTGTCGCGCCGTCCATATGCTAAAATCTGGCGTTGCCGCGCTAGACCCTCAACCAAGAAACCCTACCTCACTGTCGTTGTCGCGCCGCAGTTATACTAAAACTCGGTGTTGTCGCGTCGGGCCAGCTTCTTAGTTGACCGGATCTGGGTTAAACCGAATGATAAACTCAACGGCACGCTTGCGTGAGGTGGTCATCGCCCAAATCGTTTCTAGCAAAGTTGAATGGTGAATTGCTCGCAACACCTTAACCCCTCGTCTATATGTAGACGGTAATCTTGGTACAATTACTCGTGTTCAGAAATTTGCGTTGAATGGACACCAATAATACTTTGACCCCTCGCTTATATTAAAGCGGTAATCTTGGTACAATCGATGATTGATACGGTAGAAGACGCCACACACAACTATAATTTGTTGTATGATAAGTCAAACTTGAATCTCAAAGAAAACTAAGAAAATACTTAGGAATTCTTCAAAGAACCAAAAGTAGAGAATATTCTCACAAGTATGATAAAAATCTGAATATTATTGAAGTGTATATGAATTACATTCATAAAACTTATTTATAGTATCCAAGAAACCCTAGAATGCATAAAAGGTAATAATAATTGATTTGGAATCCAACTCCTATCCAAAAGTATCCTAATTATAATAGAAATCTGAAAAAAATACTGAAAATAGCTAAATAATAAGGAAATCCCGCGTCCAAAACTACTAAAATGCGTCAACAAGATTTCCCCTGCGGCGCGGCCGCGCTCAAGGTCCAGCGAGAAAGTTTTCGTGTCTGCAGAGCGGCGCGGCCATGCTGGATTTGGCCTGCGCTGTGGCGCGGCCGTGTTGGTCCTCCAGCGAGGCTTCTAAATGTGAGCGCGACAGTGCTGGTTTTCGCCTGGAACACGGCGCGACTGCGCTGGTCAGGCTGCGCCGAATCTCGAGTCTTTGATCCCGCACCATTGTCATTCCAAACATCTCGAATAAGGCCATGTAAGCCTTCCTTGAAACGCTTTGCTCGCGACCTCGTCACGGGTCCCACAGGTACTTGCACCAGATCCATTCTATGACTGCCATTCATTCTTGAACTAAGGATGTCCTCATCATTCCTCTCCTCTTGAGAAGGATTTGTCCTCAAATCATCACCTACATCAAACGGACTTAGATCAGTAACATTAAATGTGGCACTAACATTATACTCACCCGGTAAGTCCAGTTTATAGGCATTGTCGTTAATGGGCTCGAGAACTTAAAATGGACCATCTCCTCTTGGAAGCAATTTCGATCATCTTTGAGCCGGATATCTCTCCTTCCGCATGTGTAACCACACCCAATCTCCCGGTTCAAAGATAACTTGACGACGCCCTTTGTTGACATGCTTGACATATTGCTTCGTCCTCCTCTCGATGTTGAACCTCGCTTTCTCATGTATCTGCTTAACAAATTCAGCCTTTTTCTTTCCATCCATGTTAGTATATTCAGAAACAGGTACTGGTGATAAATTCAACGGTGTCAAAGGATTAAAACCATATACAATCTCAAATGGCGAAAAATGAGTAGCAGAATGAATAGATCGATTATATGCAAACTCAACATGCGGCAAACACTCTTCCTAATGTTTAATATTCTTTTTAATGATTGCCCATAATAACGCAGATAAAGTCCTATTTACTACTTCAGTTTGACCGTCAGTTTGTGGATAACAAGTAGTTGAGAATAACAATTTAGTACCCAATTTACACCACAAAGTCTTCCAAAAATAGCTCAAAAATTTAGTATCTCTATCTGAAACAATTGTTCTAGGCATGCCATGCAAACGCACAATTTCTTTAAAGAATAAATCAGTAACATGGGACGCATCATCTGTTTTGTGACATGGAATAAAATGTGCCATTTTCGAAAACCTATCCACGACCACAAATATAGAATCATGACCACACTTAGACCTAGGTAAACCTAACACAAAGTCCATAGATAAGTCAATCCAAGGTTCATTAGAAATAGGCAATGGTGTATATATTCCATGAGGTTGAACACGAGATTTAGCTTGACGACAAGTAATGTATCTATCACAAATTCTTTCCACATCTCGTTTCATATGAGGCTAATAAAAATGCTCTTTCAAAACAGATAAAGTCTTTTCAACACCAAAATGACCCATCAAACCTCCCCCATGCGACTCTTTAACTAACAACTCACGTAAAGAACAAGCAGATATACACAACTTATTTTCATGAAATATAAATCCATCAACTTTGAAGTATATACCTACAACATTCTTTTCACAGGTTTTAAACTCTTCACATAAATTATGGTCATCAACATATAATTCTTTGACGCGTTCAAAAGCAAGTAATTTCGTATCAAGAGTATTTAATAACACATACCTACGAGATAAAGCATCTGCAATGACATTTTCTTTACCTTGTTTGTACCGAATGACATATGGAAATGTCTCGATAAATTCCATCCATCGTGCGTGCCTTTTGTTCAACTTATGCTGACCTTTAAAATACTTTAATGATTCATGATCGGTGTGAATCACGAACTCTTTAAGCCACAGGTAGTGCTACCACGTCTCCAATGCCCACACCAATGCGTACATCTCCTTGTCATAAGTAGGATAGTTTAAAGCTGCCCCACTTAACTTCTCGCTGAAGTACGCCACCGGCTTTCCTTCTTGCATCAAAACAACTCCAATTCCTAAACCTGAAGCATCACACTCAATTTCAAAGGTTTTAGCAAAGTTAGGCAAAACAAGTAAAGGTGCATTGGTCAATTTATCTTTAATTAATTTAAATGCCTTTTTCTGTTCATCACCCCATTTAAAACCCACACTCTTCTTGATCACTTCTGTTAGTGGTGTTGTGATGTCACTTAAGTTCCTCACGAAACGTCGGTAGAAACTAGCCAGTCCATGAAAACTACGAACTTGACTCACATTCGTCGGACTCGGTCATTCACGGATTGCACGTATCTTTTCTTCATTAACCTGTACTCCTTGCAAACTAACAACAAAGCCAAGGAACACTACTTTATCCGTACAAAACGTGCATGTAGACACCCAAATTTTGCACTTCGTATACTAACCTTGACAGGAGGGCAAATTCGTCAAATGGACCGGCCTGCGAGAGCAAAAAATAGGAAAAGTATAGACGCTCGACGCCACCATGACAATGTGCAACTGAAATCGACATGACAGCAAGGCCATCCGAATTTGGCATTCCCGGAGGGTGTGGCACGCCTCCCAATGATTCCCGGACTGTAAAATACGAGCCTGTCAGCGAAAACCAGCGTCACGGCACGAGAATCGAGGCATAGCACGAAAATTGAGAAAGTCAAGCCAGCCAGCCGCGGATTGATCTGCGGCCAAGTGGGTGCGCCAGCACGGAAACCAGGAAATCAGCACTATCAGCTGAGTGCGATGGGAAGTGGGCCAGCCAGCCGCAGATGGATCTGCGGCTGGCTCTGGCCAGCCTATTTCAGCCCAGTTTCGTGCAGCATACAGGAAGTTCAGCAATTTGAAAAGAATTGGGAAGAAGAAGGAAATTCCAGCAGCAAAAGAGCACGGAAATTGAGAGGAAAAAGAGAGAAATTTTGCAATCAAATAGGAAGAAAAGAGAGAAAAAAAGAGAGAATTCAATTCTTTTGATTTTGATTGTATCAAATACACTCCTTATCCTATTCAAATACACAAGTTCATATCCATTTGAGATCAATTGCAAGGTGAAAATTTCTATTTGTTCTAGCAATTCATGTCATATTGATTGGGTAAATTAGATGTAACTTTCATGTATCTTGTTGAACAATCATGGGTTAGGGATTATTGGTGAGGGTTCCATCGGAACAAAATTCTTCCTAATAACCCGAGGATATCCAATTGATGAAATTTCTAGCTTGTTTATGGTGATTCATTGGGTGTAATTTATTTGGATTGCCATTTTCGGATATCATGGTGTATTAAATAAATCCGAGTTGGTTAATTATGTAGTATTCATTTTGTGGGCATGTCATAATCTCGTGTGAGCCTAGGAGCGCGACCCCGTGGTTCAAATCCGATGATGGACGTTTTGATGTATGTAATAGATTCAAGGTGCTCATTTTTGTAACATGTAACCGTCGGGCCTTAAAACGACGCCAAAGCGAGAATCGGGTTTAAGGCCCCGTAGTAGTGAAATATGTGATTGTTGGCGTTTGGGGATATTTTGATGGCTGACATGCCCGTGAATACCCCCGACGCGTGTTTACGCTTGATTAGATTTCGTGACACCAAAATGATTCCAAAAGATTAAACGATAAAGATTTTTCTAAAACCAATCAAAGTAGGACATTAGCATCACAAGGCTAAAAATTTGGAAATGCTAACGAAAGTCGATTCCTATTCTACGAGAAAGCTAAAAAGAAGTTGTTTTCAAATGTCACGAAAAATGGGTTTTATAAAAGAAATTAAATATTTTATTAAACCTTGATGCATAGGGCGAAAGAGATCCTAGAAATTGCCTATCATTTATGAAAGCAACGTACAAATCTCGATTCCTATTTTGGTTAAAGGTTTAAAACTCTTGTTTTGCCAAAAACGGCACCTAATAAAAAACCTCATAGTTTTTGATAATAAAAAAAAATCAAACCTTTTCTCATAAAGCTTTCTCGTGTATGCCGAAAAGACATTCCGAAGCATTCTCAAATTGAAGCACGGCTTTTCCTAAAAAATCTAAATGATTCTTTCATACAAACTCACCATAACATTCACATAAGCACACACACACACACACACCTGCATGTATACATATTTCATGAATTAAAGGATAGGACAGCCTCAAGATTGCGGTAACCGTGTTTCACGGAAGTCGAGGGGTGCCTAACACCTTCCCCTCACTTAAGCAAGCCTCCGAACTCTATGAATCTCGATTCACAGACCAATTAATTCGGAGTCACACATGAGCCAGCGATTTACGAAAACGAAAACTCGGATGAGTTGGTACATCCATTTCAAAGATACCAACTGGCGACTCTGGTTAATTGGCTCATCATAAAAATGATCTTTCAAAATCCCGTCGACCTCAATGCCGACCTTTTCCAAAAATCATCTAAACCAAAAGGCTAAAAATTGGAAAGGACAAAGCGGATAAAACCGGCGTCGACAGCTGGCGACTCTGCTGGGGACCATTAGAGGGCTTAAGCCGCGTTCAAATCTTGATGTTATCCTATCTTTTTAAATTCATAAAATGTGTGTGTATGCGATATTTTGATTTTTACTTTTGTTGTGTGAATGTGTGTTTTGTCGAATAAATGAATGATTTGAATGGAATTGCCTTACTTTTGAGTAATCATTTGCATACGGTGAGGACGATGAATGTGAATGTATGTTGAGAGAGTACCTCCTCCTGAGGCGAACCTGTCGGTTGCTTATTACTGGACTCGAAGGGGCTGCTCCCCGGAGATGGCTCAGGAAACGCACCACCCAAATCCGCTCCAATCGAAAGGGCTCAGACGAGTAGATTGCGAAGATTTGGGGACCTTCATGCCGAAAAGCCCGTGAGAGTAACCCTAGGATAGGTCAGCCTCAGATTAACCCAACGCAGGCAGAGTCTCTTCATGCCCTTTTACATTCATGCGTATAAATGTCATGGTCCCTTTCTGTCAAAGGATTACTAACCGCTGCGTTTTGCAAGGAACAGCTGGGGAAGCATAATAAGTCATAACGGCATTTATTATTGCAATAAGGGACTACTAACATGCTGTTTTGCAGAAAAAGATTAAAAAACCCAAAACACAAAAGTTACAGCTTTAGCATGTGTCCATATCCTTTCATTTCCCGGGACTAAACTTCGAACCGTTGTTTCGCAGGATTGCTCCTCAAACCCGTTCGCAGTCTAAAAGGGCCCAAAACTCCATATCTGAAATGGCTGATATTCCATCTACCAATTCCGGTGTCATATCTAGGGAGGAGTTTGATGACTTTAAGAGGCAGATGTTAGAAATGGCCGTAATGCTAAGAGAGCAGTTGATACCCAGGCAGGAACTACCTAAGGAGGATCCACTTAAGGGCGAGCCAGTCATCCCAAAGGCCATTCCCGTCCCCAATAAAACAGTGATTACTATCCCGGAAGAGGGAGATACAGATGACTTACGGAAGAAAATGAGACAAATGGAAGAAACCATCCAATCTATCAGGGGCATAGGGTCCCTCGGCAGGGTTAACTATTCAGATTTATGTGTCTTCCCCGGAGCCAGATACCCGGAGAAATTCAAAATCCCAGAGTTTGAAAAATACAATGGAAAGGGGGACCCCTACACACACTTGAAAATATACATTGGAGAACTCGGGTCTTATGCCGAGGACGAGGGATTGAGAATGCAGCTGTTCCAGAAAAGCTTAACGGGTGAGGCAAGAATTTGGTATGCCCGCCTTGACAACGCCCGAATCCACAACTGGGAGGAATTGGCCCATACATTCTTAACCCAATACAGCTTTCAGGCCCAGATGACCCCTGACAGGTATCAAATGACAAAGGTTAAGAAACAACCTAGGGAATCTTTCCGGGAATATGCGCAACGATGGAGGGGCATGGCCGCACAGGTGAACCCCCCGATGACCGAGTCGGAGATGGTGATGACTTTTGTAGACATTCAAGAGGCACCGTATTATGAACGAGTCATCTCGGGGATTGGAAGACCCTTCGCTGAAATGATTAAACATGGAGAGATGGTAGATATGGGGTTGAAATCGGGTAAAATCCGGGACTTTACTGCTCTAGAAACTGCTGCCGAGCAAATACAGAATGGAAACTATGGCAGCAGTTCCCGGAGGGTCCAAAAGAAAAAGGAAGAGGATGTCTCCCTCATCCTACAGGGGTCATCCAGAAAAACAGAAAGCCATCTTCCGGTACAGGTGCAAAGGGTAGGGCCATCCCGACAGCCAAACTTCACAGATCAAAGGGCAGAGGGGCGAAGGAGATATGAGGCCTCGCAAAATCGAGTATTCACTCCACTCGGGGAGCCTCTTGAGCGTATTTTGGCAGTATTGATGGCCCAAAAGAAGATAATCAATTTGGCTCCCCCAAGTGACCCGAAGGGAAGGAGATTTGACCCAAGCAAGCGGTGCGCCTACCACTCGGGTTCCCCGGGTCATGATACACAAGATTGTTGGACATTGAAACATATAATTCAGAACATGATCGACAATGGGGAAATTATGGTGGAACAACCAGACTCCCCGAATGTTAAAGCAAATCCCCTGCCAAGACATGATGGAGGGGGAGTCAATATGACGGAGGCAAGTGAGGCTGGGGGGCCGCCAAGATTGAACTATGTGCAGAAAATTGAGGAAATGATCAATGTGATACATGATCATGGGAGTGCACGAGGAGCGCCCATCAGGTTGATAGGGGTAGGTACGAATAGTACGGAGGGACCGGTCAAGTTGACGGCTCCGAGGCCCATCATCCTTACGGCAAGGCCGCAACTCCCTATCAGTAGCCTAAAGACTGTACCATGGAATTATGGGGGAATACCAGAGGAAGCGGCCAGTTGTGCTTCCGTGACAACAAAGGGGAACCCCTTATATCTTCCCGGGCGAGTCCTTGAGAGCCAAAGGAGAAAAAATGAAGAGGTTTCCGAGGAAAGGGCCATAGAATTTTTGAAACGGATGGATCACCCAGAAACAAGAGGGATCCAGATTTTAAATGAGGAGTCAACCCTAACATCAGTCATGGACTTGGTGTTGTCATCCAGTGAGCATTGCAAAACCCTGGCGAAGGTTCTAGAGGAAGCATACGTGCCCAAAGAAATTAGTGAGGAGGGTTTCGGCCAGCTGGTGGGCCACCTATTGGAAGGCGATGCAATATCCTTTACGGATGAGGACATTCCCAAGGAGGGAAGGGGGCACCGAAAACCGCTACACATTGCGGTAATCTCCTCAGGATATGTCATGAATGGGGTGCTGATCGATGGGGGATCGGCATTGAATATATGCCCTCTCAGTACGCTAAAGAAAATGAACATCAGTTCCAGGCGCCTACGGGCCAGTCATGTGGTGGTCCGGGCTTTTGACGGATCCCGGAGGGATACCATTGGAGAAATAGAATTGTCGGTGGAGATAGGGCCCTGTACCTTTGACATCTCTTTCCAAGTTCTTGACATCGCGGCCAGCTACAACCTGCTGTTAGGGAGGCCATGGATACACATGGCCGGGGCAGTTCCCTCCACGCTCCACCAACAAATCAAGCTAATCATCAATGGGAATCTGGTAACAATCTCGGCCGAATGTGATGACCCTTCTCCTCCTAGGAGTGACCTGCCAGTAATCAATGTGGATGAGTCGGCAGCACCTGCCAGCTTTCAAGCACTGGAGATTAGCACTCCCCATTATAAGTGCCTGGGGGCTCCAGCCGTGAAACCAAGGGTCTCTCCAGAACTTACTTTTGTTGCAAAGGAAATGATAAGGATGAAATTCCAGCCTGGACAAGGGTTAGGAAGAAGCAGTCAAGGAATCACCAAGCCCATTCAACTGCCCCATCAGGTAGGCAAAGCAGGTTTGGGATATCGTGGAGGTATAACATGGAGAAGCCGTCAGGTCATGGCCCCGATTCGATTGATTGGCAGCCCGGAGACCCCGGTCAATAATAAGCAGGGGACTAGCGAGCCTGTGACTAGAGCAGGGGGTGAAGATTTGTCCCCCACAAATGATGAATTAGCCAAAAGGGAAAGTTTCCTACAGGAGATCGCGGAAGAGTTCGAAACCCAGTGCTATATCCCCGGACAATTAATAAGCAATGAAGAGGGGACGAATGTTGCCACACCAGGAGCCCAACAAAGTATGCCTATCATCGATTGGGCAGGGTTGATTATTCCTAAGGAAGGTATGAGAGGAGACTCAGGCGATGTGGCCGTGGTCATCGGGGAAGTGTCCGGTATAAAGCCACCTCTCATCGAGCACATATCGTCTGACCTGACCATCGACAATTGGACAGTGAGGCCCATAATATCCAAACAAGGGTAAAACCCGACGTCAGGGTGGTGGACCCCAGAAAACGGGGGAATGAGAAGTTTTATTTTTGTTGTTGTTTTATTTCTGCATAATTATGTCGTTTCTTCGTGTTATTTTGAAAATGCGATCGTCGTGAAAGTGATTTATATATGACAAGTATTTTGTTTCATGTCAGGTGTACCAATTTGAGTAATCCTTGCCTAACAAACGATCTTTCAAATTTGAATGATGATTATGATTTTGACATTGAGCTGGATTTCGATTTGATGGGCATTGAGCAAGACGAGACAGATTACGACGATGCGCCTGACGAGATCAAAGGATGGGTTGAGGATAAACCCAAACCCAATTTGGACCAAATCATCACCATTGATATTGGAACCCCAGACAACCCAAAAGAACTCAAGATAGGGATAGACCTCACCACCAGCCAAAAAGTAGAAATAGCTGAGTTGCTAAGCCAATATGAGGATGTCTTTGCCTGGTCGCACGAGGATACGATCGGATTGTCCACCGACATCGTGGTACACCGGTTGCCCAT
The DNA here is from genome assembly GCA_034770075.1 of Aralia elata. NCBI lineage: Eukaryota > Viridiplantae > Streptophyta > Magnoliopsida > Apiales > Araliaceae > Aralia > Aralia elata. The sequence continues at coordinate 26,252,519 of CM068381.1, forward strand.
CAAGGAGGGTTTCAGACCTGTCAAGCAGAAGCTAAGGAAGTTGAAACCTGAGTGGAGCTTAAAAGTGAAGGAGGAGATCATTAAACAATTCAGGGCCGGAATCATTATGGTGTCCACTTACCCGGAATGGCTATCAAATGTAGTCCCAGTGGCTAAACCTGGAGGAAAGGTGAGGGTATGCGTAGACTACAGAGATCTAAACAAGGCCAGTCTCAAGGACAACTTTCCGGTGCCTTTCATACACATCCTGGTGGATAACACAGCCCAGTACGAAATGTACTCTTTTGTGGATTGCTTCACGGGATATCATCAGATAATGGTGGCGGAGGAAGATCGGGAAAAGACCGCATTCATCACCCCTTGGGGCACTTTCTGCTATAGACGATTGGCTTTTGGCCTCACAAACGCAGGGGCTACCTATCAGAGAGCTATGATGGCCCTGTTCCATGATATGATGCATAAGGAGATAGAGGTCTACGTGGATGACATTATTGTGAAATCGAGGGTAGAATCTGACCATATAGCCCATCTTAAAAAGCTATTTGATCGACTCAGAAAGTATAACCTAAAACTCAATCCAGCCAAGTGTGCTTTCGGAGTACAATCGGGTAAGCTCTTGGGATTCCTGGTTAGTGATCGGGGCATTGAGTTGGATCCAGCAAAGATTAAGGCCATTGTGGATATGCCGGCACCTCACACAGAGAAAGAGATAAGAGGATTCCTGGGAAGAATAAACTTCATCAGCCGTTTCATATCCCACTTGACAACTACGTGCGAGCCAATTTTCAAGTTGTTGAGGAAGGGTGCTTCCCAAGAATGGAATGAGCAATGTCAAAGGGCTTTTCAGACCATTAAAAAGCAGCTGACTGAGGCACCGGTGCTTGTACCCCCAAAGGATGGGATCCCCCTGTTTATGTACATACCGGTGAATGCCATCGCGATGGGATGCATGCTGGGACAAAAGAATGAGGTAGGTAAAGAGCAGGCCATCTATTACCTCAGCAAAAGATTTAGCCAATGTGAACAGAATTACACTCCCATCGAGAAGACCTGCTGTGCTCTGGCCTGGGCTGCAGGGAGATTACAGCATTACCTCCATGGACATACTACGTACCTGATATCGAGAATGGATCCCCTGAAATATATTTTTGAAAGGCCCATGTCGAATTGTCGACTATCAAGATGGCAGTTAATCTTACAGCAGTTCGACATGGTATACGTAACTCAGAAAGCCATGAAGGGGCAAGGAATTGCAGATCAGTTGGCCGAGATGCCGTCGGGAGGGATGGAACCGTTAGAAACTCCTCTACCAGGCGAAGATATATTCTGGGTGTCAGATACGAAATGCAATAATGAGGGACAATTCTGGAAGCTGTACTTTGATGGTGCCATGAATGCTGAAGGGGCAGGAGCCGGAGCAGTCCTGGTCTCTATCACCGGAGAGCAATACCCCGTGGCCGCTAAACTGCATTTCAGCAATTCGAACAACACCGCTGAATACGAGGGATGTATCTTGGGACTTCGCCTGGCCCGCGACATGGGAGTGAAAAGACTAGCGGTGTTTGGGGATTCGGAATTGGTAATCAGACAGGCAATCGGGGTGTACAACACTAAGGAGCTTCGGTTACTTCCATACCATCGTTATGTTACCCAGTTGATGCAAGAGTTCGAAGATATCGCTTTTCGACATATTCCCCGGGGGCGGAATGATTTTGCAGATGCATTGGCAACCCTGGCTTCCTTAATCCATATAATCAAAAGGAAAGACATTCCACAGATCGAGATAGCCGTACAGAATGCCCCGGCATATGAGGAACATGTGGCAGTGTTATCAGGATCAGCTGGATTAAATGGGGATCCAATGAAAGGCAATGAGACGACAAAAGGGAAAATGACTAAATTTAAATGCATGTCTATATATATAAGTCATTTTATTACAAGATTGCTTTTCGATAACTGATGGAACTAACATAGTCTATGCAGGAAATAAAATAACCTACAAATCTGAAACTAGCTGATGCAGGATGGTCAAGGTTGTGGATAAATCTGAAGCATCAGCATCTCCTGCAATCTGCTGCCCCATCATATCAATACGATCCAGTAAAGCGGTGGCTCGACTGACGGTCCCAAAATGAGCATCTACAACTGCCCTGGTCTGGACTACAATGGTCTCTCTATCAGCAATGGCAGCGTCTCTAGCCCGAATAGCATCATCTCTCTCGACAAAGGCGGCATCCCTCTCAGCCTCGGCAGTAATCAAGGCCAGGCGGAGTCGGGTATCTTCAATAACCTGACTTGGAGCAGAACCGACAGAGATGGAGTGGTATGTAGTATCATTTGGAGAAATCATCCCCAAGTCATCAGGGCCCCCAGACTGACTCAAACCAGCCGGATCCAAATCTCCGCGTAGCCACTGCACATAAGCAAATGTCTGGAGGTGGCAACCCTCACTATGTTCGGCAGAGATCCTACGAGGCCAAAGAGCATATACCCGCAGTAGATCTCCCTCTGTCTGGGATGATGTAGGGAATCGGTAGTCGGCCGCACCCGTGAAGGGGTGGAAATCCTGTGTCTGATCAAACTGCCCCATGACCGCCAGGGGATGATAAGTCGTCACGGCCCTCAAACCAGCAATGGGAATGAAATCCAGGTCGGGCACATGAGTCAAGAAGCTCCTAAAGGAGCAATAACCCGAATAGATCAGGAGATGAAAAGGATCCTCGATAACCGACAGAAATGCTGTCCAGGAGGCCGCGTCAGTACAGTTCGCAGGACGAAATGAAAACTGCTTGGTTATGTCATGACTGAAGCAAAACCCCTGGCGACGGAAATGGCCGATGGGACTAAGGTGACTCATGAACCACACATACAACAAAGTCAAGCTCCCTCGGAATATTCTGCCCCGGAAGGACTGACAGTATGAGGCTGACATGTAAGTATCCGCCAATATCATGGGAAGAATGGTGTGATCCTCCTGAAGGGCCCTGACGGCCGCGACCACCCGCATGTCCAAATGATCAGGTCCCGCGGGCAAGTACAGAACTGAGAGGATACAGGCCATCAGAACGTCTACTCTCGAAGCGCCCCAGCGCTCCTCAGACACAGAAAAATCACCGAGGAAAAGACGAAAGCTGTCGGGTGAACCAAATCGGTCGATCAAGAACTGAAGGGGAACCATATGGTCTGATGTGATCACCGGTAACAAGACGGCCCTCCGCAAACCGGTAAAGGTCAAGAACTGACGGCGCATGGAACCAGCCATGACCCTGGCACAAGGTCTATCCAAAGGCAAGCCTGTGAAGCGAGCATACTCCTCGAGGGTGGGGGTCAGCTCTACTGTCCCTAATCTGAACACTTGACGAGCGGGGGCCCAATATCTCAAAATACCATCCACGAAGCCCGCTGGCACCTGAAAGGTTAATAAGGACCGAGAGTGTCCCAAAAGACCATCTGCGATGACCCTGTCGGCCGGCGATAAACTGTCTAACCAACGGAGGAGGCTGCCAACCAACCCTGTAGGAGACATGGAATCCAAGCATACCACGACATCTGAGGACGTCATCTGTGAAAAATAGTATCAAAAAGACTGTACAGGGGTCATTTTTTATCCATGAATAAAAAGCATGCATCGTATAGACAATAATAAAGCAAAATGAATTTCATGGAGATAAAAGATAAAGAACTGTGCATAAATAAATAAATGAGTTCAGTACATAGTGCATGAAATGAAAAATAAATCTAAACAGGTACAGGTACAAAAGCCCTATCCTATCCTGATCTAGATAAAGTCAATCTCATCGATGAAATCGGGGTCCTCGAACTGATCCCCCCGGGTCGTCGAAGTCGAGGGCCCAAAGTTCATGTCGGGGATGTATGGCCGAGCGGTGGCATCAGATGAGCTCGGGCCTGCATCATAACCCGCACCGTCAGGATCGTAGGCGTAAGCCTCCTCCGGGGTCCGGCCTAACACCCGAAGAAATAGCGACAACTGCTCCACCTGGCGGGTCAAAGTGTCTATCTGCTCAGTATGGGTGGGACTCCGAACGCAGGCAGCCCAATCGGTCATCGTCACCGAGCCTGGAACCATGTCTCCAAGAAAGAAAGTGGCCCGAGTCTGAGGACCGATGGTACGAGGTACCCACCAAGTCCTGAAGGCCTCGCTCGTACTGGGGCCTGTGGAAAGCATCCGACCGTCCTCCCCGGCGAGCATGATCTCCGAGGGCTGAGAATCCAGCGGCCAGAAAGTAGTGAAAGAAAGGGAATCCGGGGGCGCATCACGATCCAGTGACGCATCTGAATGCGCGCTCTCCCAGATACATCACCCAGCCTCCAACACTCTGCAAAGTGAGGCGACGGGTGGAAAGCTCGAACTCCGGGCCGGAAGGATGCCCGTCAGCAAACCCCACAGTCAGATGCTCGGAGAGGTAGGGAATCCAGACGACGTCGGCAGCCGTGATCAACTCCAGCTGAATACGACAATGTGCAAAGCTGCCCGACACGGGGACCTCCTCCAAAGTGCTGTGATACCACCGTCGACCCCGGGGATAAGTGTCCGGGCCCAGAGTAGTGATAGGCCTCAGACATGGAAGACGCTCGTAAGCCCAGAACTGTGAATAGAAACAAGACAAGGAATGAGTCACTGTCAAATACAGAAAAGAGATGAAATGAAAAGAAATACAGTAAGAGAAAGGAGGAGAAGACTCACCAGCAGAAAGTGGTAGAAATCGAGCCAGGCATCGGTCTGTCCCTCTGAGCGTAGACGCAGACCGTGGAGGAAATAAGCGAAAGTGAACGACCCCCAGTCGTAGTCACCAATCCGGTCTACATCTCGAACAGCCCCTACGACGCTGAAATGGATGGTAGATGAGTTGTTCCCTAGGAAACAACCCCTCATGATAGTCAGGAACAAGCGTCGTAGTAGAATGTCACGAGTGCCCTGATCCGCTGGGATAGGCTGTGCGTATAAACCTCCGACAGCATCGACAGCTAACGCTCCGGACCGGATACTGCGGGCCTTGAAGACCCGGTCATCGGCAGCAAAGCCCAAAAGAGCGCGGACCTCTGCTGGAGTAATATCGAGGTCCAGAGGGACACGGGACCCGGTGAACTCGATCCCCGTGATATACCGCCAATCCCAAGGGGTCAGCACAACCTCACAGTCCAGAAGATGAAGGGACTGGGTCTGATGAAACCACCTCTCGGACAAAGCCCGCATATAGCCCCAGGGGCACTGGCGGGGAATGATGGTGAAGAAGTGGCGAAAACCCCAGGAATCCACCACCGCGCGGTAATCATCGTGCAAGGCTGCGTAAAGGGAGTAAATGTTGAACCAGTTACCCCTCGGCTGGGTAAACTCAGGCACCTGTGAAAATCACAAATGGGTCAGTCCAGATAGAACGGAAATTGAGAAATCGAGAACAAATGAAAAGCCGAATCGAGTATACCTCATTAGCAACAAGAGATGCCGAGGGGTGACGACTGAGATCCCGACCCTATAGATCGGGTATCTGGACAGAAGCGCCAGATAAGGCGCGATGAGGGGAGGGAGCTGATGTGCTGGAAGACGGCTCCTCCACCGCAACCTCCGGAGGAACAACCTCCTCAACGTCCGGGTGATCAGGACGGATGACAGACTCCGCCAAACGATGAGCCTGACGGGTACGAGGAGGAATAGGGGCAGGTGCATCCCTACGACGTCGAACACCCGAAGTCCGAGAGGCGGAAGAGCTACTGGGCGCATCACGATCCATGGCTGGAATGGAACGGGCGAGAAAGAAGGTAAGTTCCCTTTTAAAATTATGTAATGAATATTCTAAATTTCTAGCCTCGTCATATAATTAATGCAACATGATGCATGGTTATGGTAAAAAAAAAAAAAAATAATAATAATAATAATAATAAAAATCGGCAGAGTTCCGTTTGTAAAATGGACATCCCATGAATATCCAAGCATGTTTTTCAAAGAAACTCAGGCCACAACAGATCATATTTGCATTCATATGTGTAAATGAAGCATGTAAAATGCCATAAATGCATGATTTTCTTTCAAAAAGGAGCAAACGTATACGTGGGACCGCCTCATGAACATAAAATAGGACCCACACAGTTAATACATAGCATGTATATATGATAGTACATTACATAGCATTGTAAAGCATACATTTTATCTCTAAACATGCAAATAGTCAAATGTATAGCAAAACATTGAAGCAATTGAAAAGTGACCGGTCAAAGTGTTACCTGTAGCGTGTAGATCAATCCTACCGGAACAGTTTTTGCAGAAAAGTTGAAAAATCGACAAAAAGCCCTTGCGAACAAGCAAAATCGCGAGAAATATGTGTGAGTTGGAAGTTGAAAGTGACAGATCTGGAAGCGGCGAACCGCTTATACATCCCGATCTTGGCCGCAGATGTATCTGCGGCTGGCCGCAGATCCATCCGCGGCTGGCCCTGGTGGGTCCTACCTTGCTCCCTTGCAGCCAATTGACGTGTTGAGTGAAAAAAGATTACGAGATGGGTGTCCGGCGACGAAAACCGGCCCCGACTAGACAATCGACCGGCGACGATAACCGGCGATTACGATTTGGATGTCCGGCGACGAAAACCGGCTCCGACAAGATAACCAACCGGCGACGATAACCGGGGGTTACGAGATGGGTGTCCGGAGACGAAAACCGGCCCCGACTAGACGATCGACCGGCGACGATAACCGGCGATCACGATTTGGATGTCCGGCGACGAAAACCGGCTCCGACAAGATAACCAACCGGCGACGATAACCGGGGGTTACGAGATGGGTGTCCGGCGACGAAAACCGGCCCCGACTAGACAATCGACCGGCGACGATAACCGGCGATTACGATTTGGATGTCCGGCGACGAAAACCGGCTCCGACAAGATAACCAACCGGCGACGATAACCGGGGGTTACGAGATGGGTGTCCGGCGACGAAAACCGGCCCCGACTAGACAATCGACCGGCGACGATAACCGGCGATCACGATTTGGATGTCCGGCGACGAAAACCAGCTCCGACAAGATAACCAACCGGCGACGATAACCGGGGGTTACGATTTGGATGTCCGGCGACGAAAACCGGCCCCGACTAGACAATCGACCGGCGACGATAACCGGCGATTACGATTTGGATGTCCGGCGACGAAAACCGGCCTCGACTAGACAATCGACCGGCGACGATAACCGGCGATTACGATTTGGATGTCCGGCGACGAAAACCGGCTCCGACAAGATAACCAACCGGCGACGATAACCGGGGGTTACGAGATGGGTGTCCGGCGACGAAAACCGGCCCCGACTAGACAATCGACCGGCGACGATAACCGGCGATTACGATTTGGATGTCCGGCGACGAAAACCGGCTCCGACAAGATAACCAACCGGCGACGATAACCGGGGGTTACGAGATGGGTGTCCGGCGACGAAAACCGGCCCCGACAAGACGATCGACCGGCGACGATAACCGGCGATCACGAGATGGATGTCCGGCGACGAAAACCGGCTCCGACAAGATAACCAACCGGCGACGATAACCGGGGGTTACAAAATGGGTGACCGGCGACGATACCCGGCCCCGAACGAGATGATAGATGGGAAGAGTGAACCTAACGACCAACAAATACGGTCAGAGGGTTGATGCATTGACACTCTTTCGAATGTTTTCATGCGCTACATCTTGTGTTGTACCATCAACTACATGTGTTGCATCGTGTGTGTATTATCATATCTGTGCACTGTCATTCAGACATCGGGTGTCTGTTTCTTTATCCTGTTCATTTCATTTAACATTTCATAAACATGATAAAGAGGGGCAGCTGTAGACACCCAAATTTTGCACTTCGTATACTAACCTTGACAGGAGGGCAAATTCGTCAAATGGACCGGCCTGCGAGAGCAAAAAACAGGAAAAGTATAGACGCTCGACGCCACCATGACAATGTGCAACCGAAATCGACATGACAGCAAGGCCATCCGAATTTGGCATTCCAGGAGGGTGTGGCACGCCTCCCAATGATTCCCGGACTGTAAAATACGAGCCTGTCAGCGAAAACCAGCGTCACGACACGAGAATCGAGGCATAGCACGAAAATTGAGAAAGTCAAGCCAGCTAGCCGTGGATTGATCTGCGGCCAAGTGGGTGCGCCAGCACGGAAACCAGGAAATCAGCACTATCAGCTGAGTGCGATGGGAAGTGGGCCAGCCAGCCGCAGATGGATCTGCGGCCTGCGGCTGGCTCTGGCCAGCCTATTTCAGCCCAGTTTCGTGCAGCATACAGGAAGTTCAGCAATTTGAAAAGAATTGGGAAGAAGAAGGAAATTCCAGCAGCAAAAGAGCACGGAAATTGAGAGGAAAAAGAGAGAAATTTTGCAATCAAATAGGAAGAAAAGAGAGAAAAAAAGAGAGAATTCAATTCTTTTGATTTTGATTGTATCAAATACACTCCTTATCCTATTCAAATACACAAGTTCATATCCATTTGAGATCAATTGCAAGGTGAAAATTTCTATTTGTTCTAGCAATTCATGTCATATTGATTGGGTAAATTAGATGTAACTTTCATGTATCTTGTTGAACAATCATGGGTTAGGGATTATTGGTGAGGGTTCCATCGGAACAAAATTCTTCCTAATAACCCGAGGATATCCAATTGATGAAATTTCTAGCTTGTTTATGGTGATTCATTGGGTGTAATTTATTTGGATTGCCATTTTCGGATATCATGGTGTATTAAATAAATCCGAGTTGGTTAATTATGTAGTATTCATTTTGTGGGCATGTCATAATCTCGTGTGAGCCTAGGAGTGCGACCCCGTGGTTCAAATCCGATGATGGACGTTTTGATGTATGTAATAGATTCAAGGTGCTCATTTTTGTAACATGTAACCGTCGGGCCTTAAAACGACGCCAAAGCGAGAATCGGGTTTAAGGCCCCGTAGTAGTGAAATATGTGATTGTTGGCGTTTGGGGATATTTTGATGGCTGACATGCCCGTGAATACCCCCGACGCGTGTTTACGCTTGATTAGATTTCGTGACACCAAAATGATTCCAAAAGATTAAACGATAAAGATTTTTCTAAAACCAATCAAAGTAGGACATTAACATCACAAGGCTAAAAATTTGGAAATGCTAACGAAAGTCGATTCCTATTCTACGAGAAAGCTAAAAAGAAGTTGTTTTCAAATGTCACGAAAAATGGGTTTTATAAAAGAAATTAAATATTTTATTAAACCTTGATGCATAGGGCGAAAGAGATCCTAGAAATTGCCTATCATTTATGAAAGCAACGTACAAATCTCGATTCCTATTTTGGTTAAAGGTTTAAAACTCTTGTTTTGCCAAAAACGGCACCTAATAAAAAACCTCATAGTTTTTGATAATAAAAAAAAATCAAACCTTTTCTCATAAAGCTTTCTCGTGTATGCCGAAAAGACATTCCGAAGCATTCTCAAATTGAAGCACGGCTTTTCCTAAAAAATCCAAATGATTCTTTCATACAAACTCACCATAACATTCACATAAGCACACACACACACACACACACCTGCATGTATACATATTTCATGAATTAAAGGATAGGACAGCCTCAAGATTGCGGTAACCGTGTTTCACGGAAGTCGAGGGGTGCCTAACACCTTCCCCTCACTTAAGCAAGCCTCCGAACTCTATGAATCTCGATTCGCAGACCAATTAATTCGGAGTCACACATGAGCCAGCGATTTACGAAAACGAAAACTCGGATGAGTTGGTACATCTATTTCAAAGATACCAACTGGCGACTCTGGTTAATTGGCTCATCATAAAAATGATCTTTCAAAACCCCGTCGACCTCAATGCCGACCTTTTCCAAAAATCATCTAAACCAAAAGGCTAAAAATTGGAAAGGACAAAAAAGGACAAAGCGGATAAAACCGGCGTCGACAGTGCATTTATCCATATTAGCAAATAACTTTTCTTGTTGAAGTACATCTAAAACAGATTTTAAATGTAAAGCATGTTCACCCATGTTTTTGCTGTAAATCAAAATATCATCAAAATAAACAACTACAAAGTTTCCAATGAACGAACACAAAAGATGGTTTATTAATCTCATGAAAGTACTAAGAGTATTAGTTAAACCAAAAGGTAACACTAACCACTCATACAACCCATATTTTATTTTGAAAGCTGTTTTCCATTCATCACTCTCATGCATGCGAATTTGATGATAACCACTTTTCAAGTTAATTTTAGAAAATACACATGAACCATGTAATTCATCTAGCATATCATCTAAACGAGGAATGTGATGTCGATATTTTACCGTAATATTATTTATCGCATGACAATCGATACACATCCGCCATTTCCCATCCTTCTTTGGCACTAAGATCACTGGAACCGCACACGGACTCATGCTCTCTCTTGCAAACCCCTTCTCCATAAGTTCGCCAACTTATCTTTGTAACTCCTTTATCTCCTCGGGATTACTATGATAAGTTGGATAGTTTGGAATGGTAGCACCGGGTATGAAGTCAATTTGATGTTCTATTCCCCGAATCGATGGTAATCCTTGTGGAAACTCCTCGGGAAATACATTTGTGTAATCCCGCAAAAGAGATGAAACAACACTATGCAACAAAGAATCGTTAGCGTTAGTATTCAAAAGCGCCTCCTTATGCTGAAGTATAATCATCGGCTGTTTAGAAACCAAAGCTCGCCTCACGTCCCTCTTTTTTGCATATATATTTGTTTTTCTCTCATCATCTCTCTTTTTCTCTCTTATTTTTTTCCTCAACATTCTTTCCTTCTTGATTTTTCTTTTCTTCACTCTATTTTTTGAACATGATCTTTCTGCAAGTGAATTTGATCCTCATGAACTTGCTGCGGTGACATAGGACGTAAAGTAATCTTCTTTTTTTCATGAACAACTGAATACTCATTAGTAAACCAATCATGCTTTACTCTCCTATCGAACTTACATGGCCTACCAAACAACAAATGACCCGCCTGCATTGGAACCACATCATACAATATCTCATCAATATACCAACCAATAGTAAATGGAACTAACACTTGTTTGGTCACCTTAATGTCTGCATTATCATTGAGCCATTGCAAACTATACGACTGTGGATGCTTAGTGGTAGTCAATCCCAATTTCTCCACCATGGTTGTACTTGCCACGTTTGTACAACTACCTCCATCTATGACTACACAACAGATCTTTCCATTCACAAGACACCTAGTGTGGAAAAGGTTTTCCCGCTGTTCATTGCTTTCCTCCTTCACCTGCGTGCTAAGTGCTCTTCTCGTGACTGAGATTTCACCATGTATAGCATCATCATCTATCTCCTCTAATGGTGGCATTGAATCAGTGTCACTTTCTTCTTCCTCGGTCTCCACCTCCCCATTGTCAAGTAGTAACATGGTTCTTTGATTTGGACATCGACTCGAAATATGTTCTCTGCCTTGATATTTAAAACATATAATATCTCGATTTCGACTAGAAGAAGGTTGTTCATTTTTACCGTGTTTTCCCCGATTAATCACATCTGGTTTAAGCTCCACTTTCGGCTTGTCCACAACTGGCTTCTCCTCTCTCTTTGCAACATTAGTTTTCCATGATGAGCCTGTAGTAGAATTTGCTCGTTGGCCACCTCTCCTTTTGAGCTACTTCTCAATCTTGATAGCCATGTGCACAATATCCCCCAATTCCACATAATGTTGTCTCTCCACCAATTCAGCTTATCCCAATTTAACCCTGCTCAAAATCGAGCCATGGTCGCCTCGCTATCCTCATCAATGTTAGCCCTAGCTATTAACATCTCCATTTCCTTGAAGTAGTCCTTTACGCTCCTACTTCCTTGCTTCAAATTTTGCAAACTTCGAAACATGTCCCTGTGGTAGTGGCTCGGTATAAATCTCTTTTTCATAACTGCCTTCATCTCCGCCCATGTTTTAATTAGACGTTCCCCACATCGCCTTCGGCTAATCATCAACTGGTCCCATCAAGTGACTGCATAATCTGAAAATTCGGTAGTGGCCAATTTTACTTTCTTGAGATCTGAGTAGTTATGCAAATCAAATATCCACTCCATCTTCTTTTCCCACTCTAGATATGCCTCAGGATCACTTCTACTTTGGAAAGCTGGAATCTTCATTTTAATGCTATCCAAGTTGTTGTCCACCCGATTTTTAACTTCTCTATCCCTAGCACCTTTTTGCCTCTGATGTATGAAGTTAGATTCTCGATCTTCTTCTTCACTAAACCCACCATCAAAGTAAGTTTCCTCCGTTCTAGTTTTCCTTTGCTTAGTCCTTCCCTTTTGACGTCCACCAGGAGGGTTTTGAGATTATTCCCCTCGGGTGTCGCTTATCTGATCGATGCGTTTGTGCACCTGCTGTGATATTTCAGACCTTGATAAGATTCGTATATGTAAATCATGTATTTATTAAATGAAATTTCTTGTTCCGACTATATGTTATGTGATTGTATATTTTAATAAAGAATTAGGTCAAATAAAAAAAAATTTGAAGCTGCTTAGTCGTGTTTACACTGACAAAATAATTTGTCGTGCTTTCCACGATTTCACCGAGAGGCATCCCAACAAATTATTTTCAGCAAGCTGTTGTGTCGTGCTTGGGAATGACAAAGTGATTTGTCGTGCTTCAGAGTTAATATAACAATATATTAACTGATAAAAACCTAAATAAGTTAATTAGGGTTTAAAATGATAATTTGAATTATAAACCCTAATTATAAAACTAATGAATCATAATATAAATTATGAATCATTAAAACTTATAATTAAAACTTAATTTAAGAATTGAAACCCTAAATCATAAATTAGAAAATCCTAAACCCTAGTTAGGAAACCCTAACCCTAATTAGGAAACCCTAACTCTAATTATTAGTTCCTAAACCTTAATTATGAAACTTAAGCTTAATTAAGTTATTACTAACCTAATTAAGTTAAATGTTGTCATATTTCACAATCAACAATTACGTGCAAGTATACACGATCAACAAGTAATAAAGTGATAAGATAGAGTGTCGAACCCACAGGGAATCTCTGTTCAATAATTTCCAACTACTAGTACTATATCAATTCAATTTTATTTAAGCAATCACAATTTGTATAACGATTAAAACTAATTAAATTAAAACTAAGAATAAAAACTAACACAAAGGTTGAAATTCAGATTTTTAAAGGCTTAAGACTACGATATCCCCAATTATGTAATACAAACTAATTATCCAATTCATCCAATTATTAACTTTAACAGAGTTGTTAACAGGAATTCAAAGTTATTCATAAGCCCTTTCCCAAGTGATCAAATAAATTTATCTAACCTAATTAATTCTACGATATTCCTATGCAAAACTAAAGGATTAGATTCATTAAGCACCAATTCCCAATAGTTACATGCAGGGAAAAGATATCCCTATTCACTTCACAACCCTAATTATTCATCTCATGCAAATAATTAAGAATACATGCTATCACATTCATATCTAACCCTAGATTTCATCTCCTGAATTCATCTAAAGTATCCCGCTAATTGTTGATCAGACAAATTACTCAATAAACACAAAATATGATAGACAACTCAATATGAAGTAATAACTGGAATCAAATAGATAATTAATCCATACTCATAAAGGTTCAATTGTAGCCTTAATTGCAAATTTAGTTCATACTGAAAATAGAAAACATGAATCCCAAATAAGTCATCACAATTAAATTACAAATTTAAGATAGAGGATAAGAAAAACTCAGTAGAAGTTTTTTAATCTTCAAGTCTCTAATCAGAATTCCTTCCGATGCTTCTTTAATCTCCAATCTCCCAATTCAGCTCTGTATCTCAATCCTTGTGTAGTATGTAACTATGAATGTATCATGTAGGTGTATGTATATGTATGCCTATGTGTATATCTCTATTTCCATCTCTCTCTGTCTCTTTTATAGTTTCTGAATCAAATCAGCAGAAAGAATTCAATTCCAAATCAACTTCCCAAAAGAACTGCATTAAAATATTTTTTCCCTTCCGCGCATTCTCGCCCCGGCGAGAAATGTAAGCTTGAGATTCTCGCCCCGGCGAGAACTCTGGTCCAGAATTTACAGAAATGTTATTAAGCTCCAATTTTCCTCTTTTGACCATCTGAAGCTGATTCCTACAAAACCAATGCATACACAAGTAAATGACACTAAAAATACTCAAAGATAGTAAAGAATTAAGCCTAAGATATATCTATTTCACAGGTATAAAACCTACTCATCAAATACCCCCAAACTCAAGACTTTGCTTGTCCTCAAGCAAAAACACAAGAAAAATAAAAATAAACAAACCTATCTAAATGAATGCATATGCATGATGTATTACGACCGAGCAATTAATCAACATAGATTATAAATATCAGGCCTCCAAAATCAGTAACTAACAATTCAGCAAAACTTCAAATTTATGCACCATCAGAAATCAACTTATCACCAATTTCATCTTACTTTCAACCCTTTCGTATGTGTGTGTGAATCTAAATGTATCAAGCTAGCGAAAAAAAAACACTCAAAGAAGCTCATGAAATCAAATGCATCATTAAAGATATCAAAAAGGTTAGTATAACAACAAGAACTCTATATGCTTATCTTCCACAACTCAAAGCGAATATAGAAAAACATAACTAAAGGATCACAAGGTTATTTAAAACATTTAAGCCCCTTTTAAAACCCTTCCCCAAAAATTCAAACAATGTTTTCTCTTTTCCTTCTCTTTTCTTTTTTTTGTGAGTGCGTTTTACGCTCCATATCACTTTCAATTGAACGAGTGCGTTTTACGCTCCATCTCGCTGCATGTGTTTATGAGTGAGTGCGTTTTACGCTCCATCTCAACCCACCACATGGTTCATTTTTTCAATTGGGGAAGGTTCAAAATTTTCAATTTTTTTAGATTAACCAAGATTTTTCCCAATTAGATTCTTCCTTATATTACACTTTAGGTTATGATCAAACAAGATATAGAGTTCATAAATATCTTCCATGAGCATTTAACCTATAAACTTCCTCAAAGTTAAAACTAGCTCAACCAAATGGATATGTGCATAAAAGAATTAAAAGGGTCTCGAGCTTGACAAAATCAGGAACATTTAAAATTCCTAATTTAGCACACCTTATCCGTCTCGATAAACTAATTAGCTAACTGATCAGAATTTTCATCATTGGCCTTCCTTAAATACTCTACATCAATTTATTGCTCAAACTAACCTAAATGAAATTATATATAATCCTAAAGCTATAAGAGAATGCAATAAAAAGAAAATATTTTTGTGATTTTTAAATTTTTACTTTTTTTTTTTAAAAAAAAAATTATTCCTACAGTATGCAAAAATAAGTAACAAATGTAATGTACGTGAACTAAACAATTATGTAATGCAATATGACATGACTATGTATAATGACAGCAAATCCCCCCAAACTCATAATGAACAATGTCCTCATTGTTTGCAAAATAAAGAAATTAAAACGGAGGACTTTCCTGACTGGTCAAGCGGTGTGCTCGACCTTGCTCATTATCTGAATCTGAAAGTGAGAATGCTTGCAGCGGCAGAGGCTTGAGAAACTGGAACTAGAACGACACTCGGATTCATCTTGATTTTGATGTTTGATGTTCATGAATGCCTTGCTCAAATAGCTACTCTCCCCAATTTGCTTGATAAAACCGTGTGAATGTTTGATACAGTGGAGAGGAACCCTTGACGTTGCTTGAATCAATTAGAAGTTGAATCCGTGTGGGATAAGGGTGGAGAGGGTTTAGGATTGAGTTTGAATTGGTTAGGAAGGTTTTGGAATGAATGGAATCTGATTTTGGGAAGGAAATTAAAAACTAAAATCAGTCATCTTCGCCGGGGCGAAGATTTTTGCCTTGAAATCTCGCCGGGGCGAGAATGGACAGATAGGTCTGGGCTGGGGCGCGCGCTGGAGCCGCTGGGGCGAAGACTAGCAGAGGAGTTCTCGCCGGGGCGAGAACCTCCAGGCTTATTCGCTCGCCGGGGCGAGAATCCTTGATCTTGAAATTTTAATTTTCCCTCTTTTGTTCAATTGTTGCAATCCCAAAACCTTTCACCTGTTCAAAGCAACATAGCATAGCTTGGATTAGCACCACCTTTTGAAAAGCATGAGAGACTAGCAAAGCACTGAAAATCTTAGAAATTAACTATTACTATCCTAACTAAATGCAAAAATATAAAAAACTAAAATAGCTAAGGATACTAAAATGATTGGGTTGCCTCCCATTAAGCGCTTGGTTTATAGTCGACAGCCCGACTTCGTCCTGTTCTACTATCCAATTCCCTTTCGAAAATTGAGGAACCCCCCATCCGTTAGTAATAATGAAGCGTTTGAGGGCTTTGCTTCTGTAAGGGCCATTGATCCAAAATCACCTAGCATGCTCTTTTCTGATAGAATCTCCTTTATAACCTTCAAATAACTAGGAATTTGCTCCATTGTGTTTGTACACAAACTGTGGTATTAAAGCTTCTTGAACACAACTGGATCTTCAACTAACTTCTCATGGACCCCTTTCTCATCCCACCATGGCTCCAAATTCATGCTAACTCCGATTTCAATTAGAGCTTTGCCGACGACATGACTACCAATTGGGCAGGGGATTGCAAAACTACCCGGATCGTGGTGGTTTGGTGAAGAAGGTACATGGGGCATTAACAAAATCAGAACATCAGCGTCGGAACTCACGGCTAGATCTTCTTCGGCTGTATTTTCCTGATCCCCACTATTCTCCTCCATATCAGAATCATCATCAATTAGCACGTCCGGTAGCAGCTTTGGCGCGGGTAATCCATCAGTCTCAAGAACCACATCACTAGGCCATGCACCTGGATGGCTATTGTCGAAGGCGTTGATAAGCTGTCCCATCTAGTTCTCAAGATTTCGAATCGACACTGCTTGACTTTTTATATTTAAATCTACTAAGTTTAACAGCTCATCCTGATCATTCATTCTTTTGTCCGTAGCTGTAATAAACTTCGCCAAGGCCTCTTCCAAACTCAGTTTTCTTTCTTCTTCATGTGGAGAGGCTGAATCCTGAAATTCTGAAGTGTATGATTGGCTAGGAGCAAAGGTTTGAACTTGATTATTATGGCTCCATGAAAAATCCGGATGATACCCCCAATCCTGATGATAATTGTTGTTAGGATATACATAATTGTTGGGGTAACCATCGAAATTGCCACCATACTGCATCGACTCAAATTTGATGGCACATTGATGACTCGGATGATTTCCAACACAATAATCACAAATTTCCGCCACACTTTGAATACGTTGTACTACAAAAGCATTAATCATCCTCGAAAGTGTCTCAATCTGTGCTGACAATTCATCGAATTCATAAATCCCTGCTGCTCTTGGCTGAATCATTCTCGTATAAGGCCACTGATAGACATAGTTGGTCATGATGTACCTCAAAAGAAAGTAAAACAGAAAAAGAAATAAATAAAAAAATAAAATAAAAATAAAATGTTTAAATTAAGATTGAATTGATTATAACTAATATGGAAATAAATATTAAACAAAAAGAATCCCCGGCAACGGCGCCAAAAACTTGTTGTCAGATTTCACAATCAACAATTACGTGCAAGTATACACGATCAACAATAAAGTGATAAGATAGAGTGTCGAACCCACAGGGAATCTCTGTTCAATAATTTCCAACTACTAGTACTATATCAATTCAATTTTATTTAAACAATCACAATTTGTATAACGATTAAAACTAATTAAATTAAAACTAAGAATAAAAACTAACACAAAGGTTAAAATTCAGATTTTTAAAGGCTTAAGACTACGATATCCCCAATTATGTAATACAAACTAATTATCCAATTCATCCAATTATTAACTTTAACAGAGTTATTAACAGGAATTCAAAGTTATTCATAAGCCCTTTCTCAAGTGATCAAATAAATTTATCTAACCTAATTAATTCTACGATATTCCTATGCAAAACTAAAGGATTAGATTCATTAAGCACCAATTTCCAATAGTTACATGTAGCGAAGAGATATCCCTATTCACTTCACAACCCTAATTATTCATCCCATGCAAATAATTAAGAATACATGCTATCACATTCAGATCTAACCCTAGATTTCATCTCCCAAATTCATCTAAAGTATCCCGTTAATTGTTGATCAGATAAATTACTCAATAAACACAAAATATGATAGACAACTCAATATGAAGTAATAACTGGAATCAAATAGATAATTAATCCATACTCATAAAGGTTCAATTATAGCCTTAATAGCAAATTTAGTTCATACTGAAAATAGAAAACATGAATCCCAAATAAGTCATCACAATTAAATTACAAATTTAAGATAGAGGATAAGAAAAACTCAGTAGAAGTTCTTTAATCTTCAAGTCTCTAATCTGAATTCCTTGCGATGCTTCTCTAATCTCCAATCTCCTAATTCAGCTCTGTATCTCAATCCTTGTGTAGTATGTAACTACGAATGTATCATGTAGGTGTATGTATATGTATGCCTATGTGTATATCTCTATTTCCATCTCTCTTTGTCTCTTTTATAGTTTCTGAATCAAATCAGTAGAAAGAATCCAATTCCAAATCAACTTCCCAAAAGAACTGCATTAAAATATTTTTTTCCTTCCGCGCATTCTCGCCCCGGCGAGAAATGTAACCTTGAGATTCTCGCCCCGACGAGAACTCTGGTCCAGAATTTATAGAAATGTCATTAAGCTCCAATTTTCCTCTTTTGACCCTCTGAAGCTGATTCCTACAAAACCAATACATACACAAGTAAATGACACTAAAAATACTCAAAGATAGTAAAGAATTAAGCCTAAGGTATATCTATTTCACAGGTATAAAACCTACTCATCATTAAACTAAACATAAATTACATAACCCTAATCAAGATTAGGGTGAATTAAACCTAGATTAGTAAATTAAACTAACCAATGGGAACACTTGAAGAAGTGTGCTAGCTTGTGCCCAACACACTTTCACACACTTAAACACAAGCCTAACACACTCCAACACAAGTAGGTCAAGTCAGATCATAAGCAACACAAGTAACCAAGCAAGTTGATTGGATTTTTGTCCAAAATAAGCTTCTTAAGCTTTTCTATAAATAGAACCAACCTCTGACCATTAGACTTACAAATTCACTAGTTCAAACACTCATAAATATAGTCTAGATAACATCCAAGTGAAGTCCCAATTAGAGCCTAAGCATCAGATCAAAAAGTTGCTCAAAAAGGTACAAAACCCTAATTTTATGCTAGATCTTTAATGTTTTGTTAGATGTTATGTTTTAGTGTTTAGGAATGCTTAATAATATGTTATTTAGTGATCTGGGTTGTTAAATCATGTTTACATAACACCGAGATATGAGAATTAATCAAAATTAGCAAACTGTTCATGACAGTCAAGAACAGTCTGACATGCTATTTTGTTAGACTTTTTGATGCCCTTAATTTGTTAGTTTGATGTGTTTTAAAGCATGTATTTGTAGTATGCCATGAGGGTAATAAGTTAGAACTGGTAGAACACTAAAAGAATTCCTGAATTAAAAGTTATGGGTGGTCAAAACCCATTGACCGACCATGAAAATTGATTTCTGGGTAACCCAGAAAATCGTTTTAATGTCTGACAGCCTTCTCACAAGGTTTGATCAGCTTATATCTTTCACATGTGATCTAGTTAAGGTTATATAAACACATGTCGTTGTACCCTACCATGTATGCTACAAGTATAAATCAATTAAACACCAAAATCATACACTGTTTGAGAATTAAATCTAACCAAAGGAGCCTGTTTGACCATGACTGATGAGTTTCTGGGTTACCTAGAAACTCAAGAATAGTACGAACCATGTAGTTTGACCAAATCAAATCTCTTAGATATGTTATAATTAAGGTTATGTTATTGCATGTTGTTATACCTTGCCATGAGTACTATAACTAGAACCAAAGATTAAACCTAAACGATTAACCAACAAGAAATTAAATCAAGTCAAACCTCCCATCTCGACCATGAACGGATAAGTGTCGCTATAGACCCCTTAGACGACACTCTCCTTCCGGTTCCTCAAGAACACCTTTAGCGACGCTGACCATCGCTAAAGCCTTTTAGCGATAGAATTAAATAAAAATAAATTCTACTAAATAAATAAATTAGAAATAAATATTGAATAATTATTAATAATTAAATGTTAAAATTCATTTTAAATTATATTTATTAACTTTTCATATTTTGACATAAAATTTCATAAATTATTTAATTTAATTAAATATTAATGATAACAAATTATTTAATAATTATATTAAATAAATAATTTAAAAATGATATTAAGGTATTAAAATTATTTTAAATGATAAATAAATCATTTAAATAATATATTAACTTTTCAAAAAATATTATAAATGATAAATAAATCATTTTAAATAATGTACTAACTTTCTAAAATTATTAGAATAATATATTAAAATTCTAAAAATATTATAAATGATAATTAAATCATTTAAATAATATTCTAAATTACTAAAATTATTCTAAATGATAAATAAATCATTTAAATAATATACTAAAATTCTAAAAATGTTATAAATGATAATTAAATCATTTAAAAATACTTCTAAGCTTGTAAAAATTATTTAAAAATACTACCAAGCTTGTGAAAATTATTTAAAAATAATATGAAGCTTCTAAAAATATTATAAAGAATAATTAAATTATCTAAGTTAATATTTAAGCTATTAAATAAAGTTTTATTGATAAACCTACGTGTTTAAGTGTCTAATAACGTTATCGAAAGGCCGAATCAATGTCGAACCTTAACGATTCTTGTCTAGTTTAATTCGATACGTGTTATTATAAGTTCTAACGCTTATTATTGATATGAATAGACATAAATAGACTACGTGACGTAGATAGACAATGTAAACTAAGCGTACTACGCACAGGCAAGTCTCCAAACCTTGTTACCTTTATTCAAGTATTATACATCTTGCTATCAATTGTTGTGAAGTTATTGCTTCTTGATTCAACATAACTTAAGAAATGAATTATTATTCATATATTGTTTATCCGAGCATGAATTGTTGTGTCAAGCCAAATTGTTTGGTACGACATCTTATAACTGAGTATACAAACACCCTATATGGGTTATTATTGTCGATAATATATTGACATCTAGTGCATGTTTGGCACGATTAGGATGGTATGCATACTCCTAGGATATCTTGATTAGGCTGATCCCCTATAAGATATCTGAACAAAGCTTTTCTAAGTCATTGAAGGCTGATAGAACTGGTTGGAACACATGGTTCATGTATTGAACCCTTAGTTGGCAAAAGCTTTTGAACTTCTTTCAAATCAAACACATTGTGTTTACATTTTTGACATAAACTTGCTGAGCATTCTGTAGCTCATCCTTGCATAAAACTTTCCTTTGCAGTTTTATATGGTAATCTCGAAACTTCAGGGAAGGACAAGGGAAAAGGCCGTGTTAATTAGTTTTATCTTATTGTTTTGAATAAATTCAAGTCTTATACGACTTTGTTGTAATAAGAACATAGTACTGAGAATGTTGTAATCAAACTTAAGGTTATGAAATATATATCATCTTTTGTTATATCTCTTGCGTTTTATTTACATTCTTAGTTAAGTTAGAAAGTAGCATTTGATCTAGTATACTGTACATATGAACTATACACCTGAATGAGGGTATTTAAATGATATTAGGAGTTCTGTAAGCGCTGAGGTTATACTTAATGAGCGCCGGTAAGGTGCCACCTTTACCGTAATGCGCCCCTTAGTTCCAAGAACAATCCTATCATTAATACTGTGAATGTCAGATAGATAGGGAATATCGATATGAAAAAGATATCCATAAGATATGAATCTATACATCCAAGTGAAGGTATCCAAACATAGTTAACGTTCTGACGAGAACTATTATCTGTTATGGGATACTGTGAACCTTGGATAGATAGAAGTTACATATTATAAAATATTTATAGTTGAATAGTTTAACGTAAGCACCAAATCTGCTACAGGGAGTGTAGAGAATTTGAGGGCCTCACACCTGCTCTATTTCCACTCCCAACTATCGAGAAAACTCTTTCATCACAGCCTCCATCATGAATTTTGGATCAAAATTAGACGTAGACTATTCAAAAATAGCCTTATCCTTTGAGTTAGACATGATTCACTGCAAAACAAGGGTTAATAGAAAATAAATTTCCTCATCGCTCCCTCACGTGTTTCGCTCGAATTAATGTATCGCTCGTGTATGCACTCAATAGGCTTTTACCCCCAATTAGACTCACTACTTTTGCCTTTTACCACTCTCAATTCTCTCTTATAGGTTCTTTTTGAATTCACCAAGCAACATCAAAGTTTTCAATTCAATTCAAAAATTAATTGATCACGAAACAATTATAGAGTGTATAATTTCGGAATACCACAATTATTACGGATTAATCGGCCTGTACTCCTCTAATAAGCCTCAAAATATAGGAATATCAATAATTGAAATAAACTGAAAAATTAATTATTACTTTTTTGCTTAACTATTCAAATACGCAAAAATAAAGATAAGTAACTCGTTAGATGACTTGGCTTTGATACCAAATGATAGACTCCACGGCACGCTTGCGTGAGGTGGTCGTCGCCCGGATCATTTCTAGCAAAGTTGAATGGTGAATTGCTCGCAACACCTTAACCCTTCGTCTATATGTAGACGGTAATCTTGGTACAATTGCTCGCGTTCGGAAAACTGCGTTGAATGGACACCAACGACACCTTGACCCCTCGCTTATATTGAAGCGATAATCTTGGTATAATCGACGATTGATGCGGTAGAAGACGCCACACACAACTATGATTTGTTGTATGATAAGTCAAACTTGAATGTCAAAGAAAACTAAGAAAATACTTAGAAATTCTTCAAAAAACCAAAAGTAGAGAATATTCTCACAAATATGATAAAAATTTGAATATTATTGAAGTGTATATGAATTACATTCATAAAACTTATTTATAGTATCCAAGAAATCCTAGAATGCATAAAAGGTAATAATAATTGATTTGGAATCCAACTCCTATCCAAAAATATCCTAATTATAATAGAAATCTGAAAAAATACTGAAAATAGCTAAATAATAAGGAAATCCCACGTCCAAATCTGCTAAAACACGTCAACAAGATTTCTCCTACGGCACGGCCGCACTGGAAATGAACGGGCTTTGGGCGCGGTCGCGCTCAAGGTCCAGCGAGAAAGTTTTTGTATCTGCAGAGCGGTGCGACCGCGCTGGATTTGGCCTGCGCTGTGGCACGGCCGCACTGGTCCTTCAGCGAGGCTTCTGAATGTGAGCGCGACAGCGCTGGTTTTGGCCTGGAACACGGCGCGGCTGCGCTGATCAGGTTGCGTCGAATCTCGATCCTTTGACTTAGCATGCATGTCTTGAATTGATCCACTTAACTTGAAATCTTCACTTGGACCATATTAATGAACTTGGACTGTACATTCAAAGTCTTTGATCCCGCACCATTGTCATTCCAGACATCTCGAATAAGGCCATGTAAGCCTTCCTTGAAACGCTTTACTCGCGACCTCGTCACGGGTCCCACAGGTACTTGCACCAGATCCGTTCCATGACTGCCATTCATTCTTGAACTAAGGATGTCCTCATCATTGGGTCGGGTCGGGTTAGGTCAAACCGGGTCAGAAAAGAAATTTGTTTTAAATAAAATAATAATTAAAAATTTATTAATAATAAATAATTAAAATAATATTAAGAGATTATTTTAATTATACATTAAAGGTTACTTAACTATGATTAAACAATTAAAATAATAATAAAGATTATTTTAATTGTGGGTTAATAATATTCTAATTGAGAAATTGTATTAAAGGTTATTTTAATTGTGAATTAATGAAGTATAAACAACTTGAATAATGTTGTGGATTGATAAGTTGGAAACAATTAAAATAATAATAAAGACTATTTTAATTTAATGGTAAAGATTATCTTAATTGAAAGATAATTGCCAATTAATTACGGATTAATGAAGAATGAACGATTAAATAATATTAAAAGTTATTGATTGTGAATCAATGGAATGAAGAGATAACTCTCATTATAGATTAAGCAAGTAAAATAATGAAAAATTATTTTATTTGTAGTGAAGGCTAACGAATGAAATAAAAGGAGGAATGAATAAAAGGCATAATGAGTTAAATAGAATGTGAGTATATGAATTTGTGAGTCCTAATTGTATGCGGCTGGTGAGATAGATTGATTAGAGTTATATGTGGGAATTGTAACGCCTCCAAATTCGGGTCTACCTTTAAACCCGGGTACATTGCGTCACGGTACTACCCATCTAACACGATAATATTGACATAAATGTAATTACTATATTATTACAATATGGCTTACTCTAATCCCAGGTTCTATAACCATTACATCATTCATCGTCATAATAATAATAAATATTACATTATTCTTAAGAATAAATGTGAAGCCCCCAAATTCTCTACACTCCCTGTAGCAGATTTGGTATTGTTGGTTTAAAGCTATTGTTAGTTGTTTGGTTTCCCCCTCCATTTTGAAGCCCCCAAATTCTCTACACTCTCTGACCTCCAGCTCCTGCTATTGTTGGTTGTTTGGTTTCCCCCTCCATTTTGATTCCTAGTTCTTGGGCAATTTCTAACTATGTGATCCATTGAACCAAAGTTGAAACACCTACTTCTTTTAGGTTTAGGGCACTCAGAGGCATAGTGTCCCTCTTGACCACACTTATAACAAGTCACCTTCTTTTTAACACACACTCCTCTATGATTCTTTCCACAGATAACACAAAGGTTATTTCTATTATTGTTGTTTCTGTTGTTGTTGTTGTTGTTGTTATTATTAAAGTTATTTCCCCTTCTCCCAAAATTATTATTAAAAGTGGCATCCCACTTTCTCTTGTTATTATTGTTAAACCCTCCAATACTTGCTTCCCCTTTAAACCTCCCCCCTTCAGTTCTCTCCTTGTGAAATTTTAACAGAGCTTCACTCTCGTTTTCAGCTATGATAGCTTTCTCGAGAATTTCTGGGAAGGTTTTTACTTGGAACACCGATAACTTACTACGAATCTGGGGTTTCAAACCCTCCTCATACCTCCTGGTATTCCTTTCCTCCGAATCTACTTGATGCGGGGCAAACCTAGCTAGTTCATTAAACTTAGTTGTATACTGGGATATAGTAAGCTCCCCTTATTTTAACTCTAGGAATCGTACTTCCATACGATCCTGCATTGATTGGAGAAAGTAATTCTCAAAGAATAGTTCCTTGAACTTATCCCAAGGAACCATCCCTACACCTGCACAAACCTTAGTAATTTCCCACCAATGATTCGCCTCATCTTTGAGAAAAAAGGTGGCAAAGATCGTCTTTTGGTCTTCGCTGACATTAGTTACCACAAAGAACTTCTCTATTTAAGTAATCCAGGTTTGAGCCTCAATGGGTTCTGCGGCTCCCTTAAACTCAGGCGGACCTACATGTTTAAAGTCTTTAAATACGGTGCTCTGTGGGGTAACTACATTGGGTTGGTTTGGTTGATGACCTTGTACGGCTCCTAAGAGTATATCCACTAACTGTTGGGTAGGGTTTGTTTCTCTATCCTCGTTCTCTCTTTCTGTCTGATTTCTTCTTCTTGTTGCCATGATTCTATAAATAAAGGAAAAACAAGTATAAATACAAGTATATACTGTGCACAGAGTTAACAATTTGATTTGTACAAACACAACTTGTATATTACATACTGAAGATTACATATCCGACTAGTGGTTTATACTACCACTAGTTAGTACAAAGGATTCCCTATTTACAACCAAAATCTTTTATAATACATACTGCTGAAAGTAAACCTAAGTACTATCCCATACTTAACGACCACGCGCCTCATCATAGGCATCCTGGATCATGTGGCATACCACTGATCGATCTATCAGATAGTCTACCTTCTTCTCTTCTACTGGATATCTAACTACTCGATGTTCTAAGTCGTCGAACGAGTTACGACACCCTCGTACAACTCGATCTAACTGCACTTGTACATCATGCCTCTCCTTCTGAGTACTATGTAATAGTGTCCTCAATCGGCGAGTAGAACCCCTCTCTGCCTCCAAAAACCTTCAGCTATAAATGCCTGAAAGTTGGTAGCCTCTATGTCTTTGGTCGATTGTTGTACCAATCCTGTGGCTATTTCCTCATGTTTGTCAACACTCATCATCTGCCTAGCTCCAACCCCCTCATCAGGATCTACCAACTGTCCATCTACAGGATCTTCTGCGTCTTCTGTATCCAATAGCTCCTGATCATGTAGAACTTCTTCCTCCTCAAGATCCTCCTCTAGTGATCCTAGTGCTGGATATATCTCTATTGGCTATTCCTCTGGGTCACTATCTGTCTCTGACTCCCCCATAGGTAGATCTAACAATGGAAAGTCATTCCAATCTGTATCTGACATCCTACAAAAGAATTTTACTTGTTTAGTATTATAGTGAAGCAAGTTTACACGTAAATATAAAGCTTTTAAGATTATTTTATGTATAATTAAGTATTTTACGAACTCAAAGACTATATCCTAAAGTATTTCCTAACTACCTTAGAGCTATAATCTACAGCTCTGATACCAACTTGTGAAGGCCCCAAATTCTCTACACTCCCTGTAGCAGATTTGGTGCTCACGTGAAACTATTCAACTATAAATATTCCATAATATATAACTTCTATCCATCCAAGGTTCACAATATCCCATAACAGATAATAGTTCTCGTCTGAACGTTAACTGTGTTTGGATACCCTCACTTTGATGTATAAATTTATATCTTATGGATATCTCTTTCATATCGATATTTCCTATCTATCTGACATTCACAGTATCAATGATAAGTTTGTTCTTGGAACTGAGGGGCGCATTCCGGTAAAGGTGGCACCTTACCGGCGCTCATTAATTGTAACCTCACCGCTTACAGAACTCCCAATATCATTTAAATACCCTCATTCAGATGTATAGTTCATATGGATAATGTACTAGATCAAATGCTACTTTCTAACTTAACTAAGAATGTAAATACAACACAAGAGATATAACAAAAGATGATATATATTTCATAATTTTAAGTTTGATTACAACTTTCTCAGTACTATGTTCTCATTACAACAAAGTCTTATAAGACTTGAATTTATTCAAAACAGTAAGATAAAACTAATTAACACGGCCTTTTCCCTTGTCCGTCCCTGAAGTTCCGGGATTACCATCTAAAACTGCAAAGGAAAATTTTATGCAAGGATGAGCTACAGAATGCTCAGCAAGTTTATGTCAAAAATGTAAACACAATGTGTTTGATTTGAAAGAAGTTAAAAAGCTTTTGCCAACTGAGGGTTCAGTACATGAACCATGTGTTTCAACCAGTTCTGTCAGCCTTCAATGACTTAGAACAACTTTGTTCAGATATCTTATAAGGGATCAGCCTAATCGAGATATCCTAGGAGTATGCATACCATCCTAATCATGCCCAACATGCACTAAACGTCAATATATTATTGACAATAACAACCCATATAGGGTGTTTGTATACTCAGTTATAAGATGTCGTACCAAACAATTTGGCTTGACATAACAATTCATGCTCGAATAAACAATATATGAATAATGATTCATTTTTAAGTTATGCTGAATCAAGAAGCAATAACTTCACAACAATTGATAGCAAGATGTATAATACTTGCATAAAGGTAATAAGGTTTGGAGACTTGCCTCGTATATCTTTTATAGTTGATATAACGTCTAAACGTTCGTCGTAAATCCTATACGATTATCGGCGTACATAACTAGTTAAACGTTTAACAAATAACTATTTTAAGTTTTAATTTGGTTATTATAATCACTTATAATTAAGACTCCTTCTACTATACATCAAATAATTTCAGCATTATAACTACTTATAAAATGAATATTCATTAACTATATTTAAAATAAAGTGAGCATTATAAGTGCTTGCAAAATGAATATTCGTTTACTATGTTTGAAATAAATCGGACATTATAACTGCTTATAAAATGAATATTCGGCTATTATATTTGAGATAATTTCAGCATTATAACTGCTTGTAAAATGAATATTTTTACTAAATACTAGAAGAAAGTCGGACATAGTAACTGCTTATAAAAGTATATTTTCTAATATATAAGAGAAATAAATCGGACATTATAACTGCTTATAAATAGGACTTTTGTACTATATACTTAAAATAATTTGGGCATTATAACTGCTTATAAAAGTATATTTTTACTAAATATATAAAGAATAATAAAAATAATAACCACTAGAGTAATACCTCTTGTAGTTGCTAGCTTTACTTCCAATCGCGTAGTGCTTCGATACTTAGAAAGTAATTTTTATCTCAAAATATCTCTCAAAATATAAATATATAGTGTTTTTGATCTTGAACTGCTCTTGAAAAATAGTAAGGAATGAATGAACTTAGCTTGCTATTTATAGGAAAACATAGTTTCGCTAATTGCACGTTAGGGGCTCGGCTTATTACACTTTTTACCCTAGCATATTCTTAGAATATTCTTCTAAACTCCTTAATGAAAATATCTTTCAAGCTCGACAATGCCGCTTGCAATTGAACCTATCTTCTAAGCTCCTCAATGAAAATATCTTCCAAGCTCGACAATGCAGCTTGCAATTCAACCTATCTTCTAAGCTCCTCAATGAAAATATCTTCCAAGCTCGACAATGCAGCTTGTTACCGTAAGCACGACAAATCACTTTGTCATTCTCAAGCATGACACAACAACTTGTCAAAAATAATTTGTCAGGATGCTTCTTGGTGAAATCGTGGAAAGCACGACAAATCATTTTGTCAATGTAAGCACGACTAAGCAGCTTGACAAAAAAGTTTTATTTGATCTAATTCATCGTTTACATAATATAATCACAAAACACCTGCTTCGAAATATCATTTCAATCTTTATTAAGCACATATGTTACAAAATTCGAATCTCATTAGGGCTTAAGGTTTTAAACTTCTTGATACCTAGTTTTAGGTTATACGCTCTAATTCTAAACGTATACGATAGCGTTTTCGAATCGTATTAGGTTTTCAAAGATTACCTGAACAGTCGTTCATTAGAGTATACAATCACATAACACAGAGTCGGAATAAGAAATTTCATTTAATAATCACATAATTTACATATACGAATCTTATCAAGGTCTGGAATATCACAATAAATCTTCATAATATAAACTATTACATATATGGATTATAGAATCCTATGTGTTAACTTTTCCTTTGCCTTTGTCCCTCCGGAAACTTTCGGCAGTCTCGGGCTTAACTGAAAATGTTTAATTTAAAGCAAGAATGAGCATTCAATTGCCCGGCAAGTATAGCAGAAGCATAACAACAAAATCAGGAATCATATCATAACAATTCAATAACTGAACAATAGTTGTGAAACATGCTGAATAAGTAAGAATAATACTTTGCTTTTGTTTGAAGAAATTTTTGAAACAACATACTGAATGGTCATAAAACCTTGAACATTCTTTTTCATTCATAAAAAGGTTTTACCGTATTTCTACCGCAAACCGATGTACTTACGAGCACTTCTAGGTGATCAGCCTATAGTACTCTATGTTGATCAACACTCTACTTGTAAACGACTATATGCGTTGGTTTAGGCATTTGAAGCCTTGTCGGAATATCCAACTAAAATATTTTCCCTATTATTAGGGTTTTTCATTTCATACATGCATTTGAATCCTAACCGAAATAATTCAGTTGGATAGCTCTACTTAACATCAATAATATTTTAAAGATTTATAATGGAATCGATAAAATATTTTAAACATTTGTCTAGCCGAGTCAAATGGCATCAACAGTCTTCATAAGCAGTTCATGAATATAGAACTTGAAAGCTTTAACAGTTTATGCATAGCATAGCTTGAATACTTGTACAAATACTAAAAGATTTGCATAAGTCTGGAATTCACATAACCATTCAAGGGTTATGTAAATCTGAATAGTAACATGACAAATAAACTTTACAAGAACGTAGTCAAATAAAGTTAGAAAACTTGCCTTAAGCATCTTCTAGATTTTATGCTAGTTTGTCCTTCGAATGGCCTACACAATTAAGTTACATACTCGTACCAATTAATCACATATTGGATGCCAAATAATCGGTTTATACTTACTCTAATTCATTTTGAATAATGTTCTCCGTTTATTCTAAACTTAGTATTTAACTTTGTTTTTAAGACTTGGCATGGCATCATGCGAGTTGCACAACGCTTGCCTAACATGCTTATGCGAACGCCCAAAGCCCGAGCTCATAAAAGCTCTTTACAGGGCTTGGAACAGTAGTGGCACTGCGGCGCCCATTTCTAGTTCATTTCCAACGCTACGGCGCCCACTGACCCGAGACGGATCCCAAGAGTGGCGTTGCGATGCCAGTTTTTACACTATAAGCGGCACTGCGGCGCCGGCATGCCAGGGACCAATTTCGTCCTACTTTGAAATTTTTTTATTTTGCCTAATCCGATCCCGAATGTTGTAACTTCCTTATCCGTTATCAGAATGAGTCTGTTCTCGAACCCATTTCTAGCTATTTACATCATCTATAATTCATCCGAACAAAATAATTTTTCTAATCCCCTAACAAGCCTAAAACTGGCTCAAAAGTCCCACGCGATTCGTTTAAGTGACGTTCTTGACGTCAGATTTTTAATTTACCGTAACTCGCTCATCCGAAGTAGGATTAAGCTCGTTCCCGAGCCTACGGCTCATAATTTTCATGAACTATGAAAGCCCTAATAACTTGGACTTTTCTGGACACATGATCTACTTGCTAACTTGGTCCAAAATGGTTCCAAGCTAGGGTGTTCATTATTTTACGTTTTTTCGTGAAATTTCGCTATAACTTCGTTATAGCTTGTTTTAATTTTGTTCCACCTGGAACATTTTCGTAACTCATTCGAGTACATTTCCTCCTTCTTAGATTTTTAATTACTGGCATGAAAATGATGGTTTTAAACATGTCCATTAACAACATTAACAACCTTTTTCATGTTTTTCTTGGTTTAATTCTTTATTACCAATATGTTCTCGCTTAGTATGCATTTACCGGGTAAATATTAGTCCTCTAATGTCCATCATCCTTATATCATCAAGATCATTCAATGATCCATTTTATAAACACAACCACCAACAATGCACGTCTATTTTTAATAGAAAATATAATAGATGAAAGACTAGTTTTAGGGTTTTTACCTTCTTGGATGTTCTTGATGGAGATAACTAACTAGATGCTAGCTTTTCTCCTTCCGCCTTTGCTTCCAAGTATCCTCACACTCTCTATCTATTTTTCTAGAGTTTCTCCTCTTAAGATTGGTGAATTGGTGAGGATTGTGAAGAGAATGGCCTCCTATTTATAGGAAAACCAAGGCTTAGGGTAGTTAGGTCTTTTAGGACAACTTTGCTAGGGTTTGTAAGTACTCCCCTTAGGTTTGGTCTTGTGTGGTCTTTACCCTCTAATTGCTCACATCCTTGCAACCATGCCCTTCCTTAACCTAACCTTAGTTGAGTTAACTAACCAAGTAAAGACTTTTGGGGTTAAACATTTAATACTTAACTTAGCTTGTGGGGAAAGCTTATCAAGCTTCCCCAACAAGCTTCCCCACTCCCCATGGTCGGATCCTACCTCCTCTTGGGGCCCCACATGGGTTGTCCCATCTATTTTTCCCACCCGTTGACCCATCTCGACCCGCTTTGAATCCATTTAGGATTTGGGTTTGGTTTAATAATTATTTGGGCCAATCTTTGGGCTTTCTTAACATTTTATCTCGGGCCTTGATTAAATTATCTTGGGCCTCCTATACTACTTCCATTGTGCTTCCGAAAACAAAGCCCGAAGGATTAAAGATTAAAATCTTGACTTTCGTTGACTTTCGGTGGACTTTTCGTAATCCGATCCACAGTCGAAAAACTGCATTTTTCGTTTTCGAATTTTATTAGATATTACGCTTCGTGACATCATATAAATGCTATGGCGTCTTTCGAAATTTCGAAAAACGTGAAAGGCGTTTTTAGCATGAATAGTGTTATTTTGTCTTTTTCTTGGATAAAATTTTATTTCTTCGTATGAAACTCTAGTTCGTAAATTCTAACATATAAGCACTATCTAGGTCATAATGCAACCTTTAAACATATAACACAGAGTAATATCCATAAAAATTCATTTTATTCAATAAAACCCTAATTACAAGCTAAGTACGATTCTTGGTCATTACAAGAATTATAGAGATTAACCGTTAGAATGACTATGATAATCATAGGTTATTCAAAGGATAAAAAGTCAAGGTTAGAAATTAGTCGACTACTCAGGCAAGTTCCCTAACTTACACAACTTTGTATATTGTGCAAGTTTTCTAATTGTTGTTATATTAACTACACACATATTGAGCAAGTTTCTAACTTGTACACTCATCGTTTGGTACAAGTAAACTAGATGTTATATCAATTGCAAGTACTTCTTACTTGTACACTCTTATTGTTTCGTACAAGTTTATAGATGAAGTAAATATTTGAAACTTAATTATTATAACTTGAACATTATCATTCATATATCTATACTTGGAAAGTTTTCCTAAACATTATATTTAGAATATGGAGAACCCTGAATTCATTGGAAGAGTAAGTCT
Source organism: Aralia elata (assembly GCA_034770075.1). Classification (NCBI taxonomy): domain Eukaryota; kingdom Viridiplantae; phylum Streptophyta; class Magnoliopsida; order Apiales; family Araliaceae; genus Aralia; species Aralia elata. The sequence goes on from CM068381.1 coordinate 26,285,330, forward strand.
ATGTTATTTGATTCGGCTAGACTAATGACGACATGAACTGTCGATTAAGATATTTTGAAAGAGCTATCCAAACCAATTGCTTTAGTGCAGAATTCTTATATCTTGAGATGAACATTATTTATAAGTCATGGATTTGACTTGCGCACACAAATGATTAATTGTTATGCATAACGTAAGGTACGACGAGGCTGATCACCTCATGTACCTGTTTATCCGAAGGCTTTTCAACAACTATACTGTTAACCTTCTCAGAGTTCAGCGGTCCTTAGTGACCCTCAACCATAAATTATACTTATGTTTTGAATTGAAAGGATTACTCTTATTCAGATATCCAATGATTGATTATTCAAGAAGTATTTAAGCTTTGAAATTGTTCAATCCATAATTCTTGAAAAGTTATTCATGTTTGATTCATTGATGGTATATCCTACATTATTCGAAATTGTTAAACTCATTGGAGCTATACACCCTATCAACGAATGTTAATTATTACTGTTATATACTTGCTGAGCAAACTCGTTGCTCATTCTTACTTTATAACCTATCTTACAGTTAAGACGGAGAAGGCCATTGGTTATGGCAAGGACAAAGGCAAGGCTAAAGTAGTCGAATAGCCTTAAATTATATTAGTTATTGTACGAACTTTTGTGTAAGAATAATATTAATGTTATTGTATTAATACTTGGTATGTAAGATTAAAGGTTGATGAGATCTGGGATTGTAATGTAATTATTTATGCTTTTATGTACCGTATGGGTAGTTAGATGTATGTCAGATGAATGGATCGTGAGCACCAAGTTAGAGGTAAGAGTACCTGAATTTGGGGTGTCACGGGTTGGTATCAAAGCTGTAGGTTATAAGCCTTAGGTTGGGGAAAACCTTAGGATATAACCTCCGAGAAGGTGGCGAAGTAGCATTAGAGAAACTCATGTTGAGTATAGGTGATGGATTATGGAAATTCATCAAGGGGAAAACGTAGGTATATTAAAAGGATAATTATAATGTTTATGTATTATGATTTTGATCAAGTAAGTTATATTGATAGATAGATTTTAGTGAGAGATACTGATATAGTTTCATTTATGTTTATTGTCGTAGGATGTCAGAGTATGGTGAGCCGAGTCGTTTGATGGAGGAAGAACAACGTGATATATATGTGGTTTGGGAGGAGGAGCCCGTAGTTGTAGTACCTGAGTCAGACCCTGAGGAGGATTCTGAGGAGGATTTAGAGGCTGGAGAGGACCCAGCTGGTGAGCCGATAGAGGAGCTGGAGCCGGCATCTCCCGAGCACACTACCTTTGAGGTGGGAGTGATAGAATGTATAGAGGAGCTGATTATTGAGCTTGAGGGGGAGATACATCACCGATAGGAGGTGGAGACCCAACTAGGGGCGATGGTGCACTTCTGGCTGGATCAACATTTGCAGGTGGCAGAGAGGATTGAGCGACTGGAGCAGCAGCAGCTCCATGCGGAGAGTGCTGAGAAGGAGGCTCTGTTAGCCCAGTTGGAGAACGAGGTTGCAGCAAGGATCTAAGTGGAGGAGCAGCGATACGCTGCTAGACTGATAGTGAGATACTTCGAGGGCGAGGTGACTAGGGAGAAGGAGAAGACGACCTGTATAGGTTATGTTTTTCACATAGCTTTTGGCAGGTGGATAAAGGGCATTAGGCACTATCCAGTGGAGCAGGGACAGACACACCACGCCCTGAGTTGAGAGGTAGCTGTTCAGATAGGACGGTTGGAGTATGGCAATGCTGTGGAGCGTGGCATGCTTCCATAGACTTTATTTATGTATGCATTATTATGTAGTCATGGACTTGGGTAGGTAGTTATAAATCCGAACTTTTCTTATGCACATGGGATGGTATTTGTAAACCCCAACTTTTGTTTTGACCGTGGGGTAGTATGTTAGCGAATCACCTTTTTGTTCACTAAGGGATAGATATCAGTTGACAGTGGTTATGAGAGTTATGCTAGATGATAGATGGATAGATAACTGTGAGGCATTTGTAGAGTATGTCATGTGATGGTTTTGTGCCATGTACCCAATCATTGGAATATAAATATAAATGCGTCTTTAATATGTTTTTGATATTGAACTATCGCTTTAAATATGGATGATTAAAATAAATGATAGGATAATAATATAGAATTGTTATTAAATAGAACATACCGCTAAGACGTAGAGTACCACCACCACAACCAACACCATAATAGTCAATCAACAACGAGGGGGGTCAAGTAGACCCTATGCAGAGACTCATAGATTTGCTAGAAGGGGCGTTCCAACGCCGAAATCCTGAACCAATAAATCCCAATTCCCTAGTGGCTCCAATAGCCAGTTTTAAGGATATCAAGACAGTGGGACTGCCCGAATTCAAAGGGATGATAGACCCGATTGAAGCCCAGTTCTAGGTAAAGGAGATGGAGAAATCGTTTGAGATCGCCAGAGTCGAGGAGAATTAGAAGACCGCCTTTGCAACATATTTGATGAAAGGGGAAGCCAATTTTTGGTGGGAGGCAAATAAACAACAGGCAAGAGAAGAAGTGATAACATGGGAGAGATTCAAGGAACTATTCTTCGAGAACTATTTCCCGAAGAGTATGCAAACAAGAATGGAGTTGAAATTTCTAGACTTGAAGTAGGAAGATATGACAGTGGAATAATACGCCGCAAAATTTAATGAACTCGCGTGCTTCGCGCCGCATCAAGTCGACACAGAGGAGAGGAAAGCTAGGAGGTTTGAGCAAGGCTTGAAGCCATAGTTGTACAACAAAGTGGCAGTTCTACAGATCAATTTGTTTAGAACTCTATTGGAAAAGGCAATAATCGCAGAAGGAGGCAGCGAGGCACTGAGTCGGTATCATAAGGACAAGAAGAATAAGAAGTTTAAAGGTGAGAACCGGGGAGGTAGCAGTGGTGGTAGCAACACAAACAGGAGGAAGTGGGATGGCAACAACAACAGCAACTGTAACACCCAATCAGGGAGTGGTCAGGGACCATTCAAGAAAAGGCCAGAACTGTGCAGAAAGTGTGGTAAAAACCACCAAGGTGAGTGTATGAAAGGAAATGACATCTGTTATAACTGTGCTCAAGAGGGGCACATTTCTCCAAATTGCCCAAACCCAAAAAGGATTAAAGGATGTTTCGCGTGCGGATCGACAGACCATCAAATAAAGGATTGCCCGAAGAAGAACAAGACTGGAGGAAGCGGTAATAAGGAGGGCAACAACAAGCTGATGATTGGAGGGCCAACGTAGCCTAGTCGACCAACCGCTAGCTCGAACCTTCAACATGACTCTCCAGGATGCCGTGGCTTCTAAGGACGTGGTGTCAAGTATTATTCCGATCAACAATATTAATGCTTATGTGCTATTCAATTTGGGTGCTACCTGTTCTTTTGTATCTGAGGAATTTGCTAAAAATTTAAATTTACCCCAAGAGAAGCTAGAGCGTACTTTAAATATAGAAGTCTCTAATAAGGAAGTAATCCCCGTAGAATACATGCATCAAAATTGTTGTGCCGACATTAGGGGACATAAGCTATATATAAATTTAATTCCAATCCGATTAGGGAATTTGACGTCATCCTAGGGATGGACTGGAATATATGACCATGGGGCAGTCATCGACTGTCAGAGAAAATGTGTAAACTTTCAGACCCCGAATCAGTCTAAGGTAGTGTTTTATGGTAGCACGTCGCCTAGACAGTCGAGTTATCTGATGATGATGTAGGCCAAAAAACATTTGATAAACGAAATACCGATAGTAAAGGAATTCGCAGACGTAATTCCTAAAGAGTTGTCAGGTCTTCCGCCTGATAGGGAGATCGAATTCGATTTAGACCTTATTCCCGGAACAGCGATGATCGCGAAGGCTCCATACCGAATGTGATAGACTCCACGGCACGCTTGCGTGAGGTGGTCGTCGCCCGGATCGTTTCCAGCAAGTTATGAAGGTGGAACTCGTTCAAATCCTTAATCCCTCCCCTGAATATAGACGATAAACCTTGGAATAGTCGATCAAGCAATTTGAATGTATGAAGGAGGAAACAACAACAACACTTTGACCCTCGTTTAATTCAAACGATAATCTCCGTACGATTGTATGATGCTGTAGAATAATGCCACACACAACTATGGTTTGTTGTATGATAAGTTAAGATTGAATCTCAAAGAAAAACTAAGAATAATAACTTAGAAATCCTTCAAAGAACCAAAAGTAGAGAATAGCTCTCAATTGTATAAAACTCAGAATAATTGTAATGTGTCCTTGAATTACAAACACAAAACTTATTTATACTAACTATGAAACCCTAGAATCCAAAAAGGAAATAACAATTGACTTGGAATTAAAATCCTATCTTAAAATATCCTAATTACAATAGAATTATGAATATATATTGAAATCCCTAAAATTAAGGGTAAGAAATCTGATAAAATCTTCAAAAAACGCGTCTGCCTCAAAAAACGCGCCAACTAATTCTGACAGTTCTCGCCGGGGCGAGCGATTTGTACTGCAGTTCTCGCTGGGGCGAGACAGTACAAAGAGATCTTGGTCGGGGCGGCTTTAGATCAGGCCGAGGCGAAGATGGACAGAGAGGTTCTCGCCGGGGCGAGAAATTTGGCCTTGAATTTCTCGCGGGGCGAGAACTCTGCAATTTGGAAATTTTCGACTTCTCTGGTTTCCATCGTTCCAAACCCTGGCGTGTTTTCTTGTATCATCAGAACTAAATGCAAAGCCTTAGAACCCTACTCCTCGAACTCTACACTTGATCTATCCTCGCTCCAAATGCCTTGTATCAACCCATTAAGACCTTCCTTGAATTGTTTAACCCGAGCTCTTGTCACAGGTCCATCCGGCATACACATAGGATCCACTCTATGGTTGACATTCGTTCCAGAACCAAGGATGTCCTCATCATACCTCTCCTCTTGAGAAAGATTTATCCTCAAATCGTCACCTACATCAAACGGACTAATATCAGTAACGTTGAAGGTTGCACTAACGTTATACTCACCAGGCAAATCCAATTTGTAGGCATTGTCATTGATGCGTTCAAGCACTTGGAATGGACCATCTCCCCTCGGAAGCAATTTCGATCGTCTTTGAGCCGGAAACCTTTCCTTCCTCATATGAAGCCAAACCCACTTTCCCGGTTCAAAGATCACTTGACGTCGCCCCTTGTTGGCTTGTTTCGCATATTGCTCCGTCCTCCTTTCAATGTTAAGCCTTGCCTTTTCATGTATCTGCTTGACAAATTTAGCCTTTTTCTTTCCATCCATGTTAGTATATTCAGAAATAGGTAATGGCAATAAATCCAACGGTGTCAAGGATTAAAACCATAAACAATTTCAAATGGTGAAAATTGTGTAGCAAAATGAACAGATCGATTATATGCAAACTCAACATGTGGTAAACACTCTTCCCAAACTTTAATGTTCTTTTTGATAATAGCTCTTAACAATGCAGATAAAGTTCTATTCACTACCTCAGTTTGACCGTCAGTTTGTGGATGACAAGTAGTTGAAAATAACAGTTTAGTACCTAACTTACACCACAATATCTTCCAAAAATAACTCAAAAATTTAGAATCTCTATCTGAAACAATTGTTCTAGGCATGCCATGCAAACGCACAATTTCTCTAAAGAACAAATCAGCAATATGGGATGCATCATCAGTTTTGTGACATGGAATAAAATGTGCCATCTTAGAAAATCTATCCACGACCACAAATATAGAATCATGACCACGCTTAGACCTAGGTAAACCCAATACAAAATCCATAGACAAAATCAATCCAAGGTTCACTAGATATAGGCAATGGTGTATACAAACCATGAGGTTGAACACGAGACTTAACCTGCTTACACGTAATGCATTTATCACAAATTCTTTCCACATCTCGTTTCATATGAGGCCAATAAAAATGTTCTTTCAAAACAGATAAAGTCTTTTCAACACCAAAATGACCCATTAGACCTCCCCCATGTGACTCCCTAATCAACAACTCATGCAAAGAACATGCAGGTATACATAGCTTATTTTCTCGAAACAGAAAACCATCAACTTTAAAGTATTTACCCACAACATTCTTTTCACATGATTTAAACTCTTCACAAAATTCAAAGTCATTAGCATATAACTCTTTAATTCGTTCAAGCCCAAGCAATTTTGTATCAAGAGTATTCAACAACACGTACCTTCTCGAAAGAGCATCAGCAACAACATTCTCTTTACCTTGTTTGTATCGGATGACGTGCAGAAATGTCTCAATGAACTCCATCCACCTTGCGTGTCTTTTGTTCAACTTATGTTGTCCCTTCAAGTATTTCAACGATTCATGATCCGTATGAATCACGAACTCTTTAGGCCAAAGGTAGTGTTGCCACGTTTCCAACGCTCGAACCAATGCATACATCTCCTTGTCATAAGTAGGATAGTTTAGAGCTGCCTCACTCAACTTCTCGCTAAAGTACGCCACTGGTTTTCCTTCCTGCATCAACACAGCTCCAATTCCCAAACTTGAAGCATCCCACTCAATTTCAAAGGTTTTAGCAAAATTAGGTAAAACAAGCAAAGGAGCCTTAGTCAATTTATCTTTAATCAATTTAAACGCTTTTTCCTGCTCTTCACCCCATTTAAACCCTACACTTTTCTTGATCACTTCCGTTAAGGGTGTTGTGATGTCGCTGAAGTTCCTCACGAACCGCCGGTAAAAATTAGCCAATCCATGAAAGCTTCGAACTTGGCTCACATTTGTTGGACTCGGCCATTCTCGGATTGCACGTATTTTCTCCTCATCCACTTGAACCCCCTGTGAACTCACAACAAATCCAAGGAAAACAACTCTATCCGTACAAAATGTGCACTTATCCATGTTAGCAAATAACTTTTCTTTTCTAAGCACATCTAAAACAGATTTCAAATGTAATGCATGCTCTCCCAAGTTTTGCTATATATCAAGATATTATCAAAATAAACTACCACAAATTTGTCAATGAATGGTCGCAAAACATGGTTCATCAATCTCATGAAAGTACTAGGAGCATTAGTTAAACCAAAAGGTAACACTAACCACTCATAAAGACCATATTTTGTTTTGAAAGCAGTTTTCCATTCATCACCCTCTTGTATTCTAATTTGATGATAACCACTTTTTAAATCAATTTTTAAGAATATACAAGACCCATGCAATTCATCTAACATGTCATCTAATCGAGGAATGGGATGTCGATATTTTACCGTAATGTTATTTACCGCTCGACAATCGATGCACATCCGCCATTTCCCATCCTTCTTCGGCGCTAAGATCACTGGAACTGCACAAGGACTCATGCTCTCCCTCACGAACCCTTTCTCCATTAGTTCGCCAACTTGCCTTTGTAACTCCTTTGTTTCTTCGGGATTACTCCGATAGGCTGGACAGTTTGGAATGGTAGCGCCGGGTACGAAATCAATCTGATGCTCAATTCCCCGAATTGGTGGTAATCCCTGTGGAAGCTCCTCGGGAAACACATCCTTATAATCCTGCAAAAGAGATGAAATAACACTAGGCAAGGAAGAATGGTTAGCGTTAGTATTCAAAGGCACCTCCTTATACCGAAGTATGATCATCGGCTATTTAGAATCCAAAGCTCACCTTACATCACTCTTTTTCGCATATATATTTGTTTTTCTCTCATCATCTTTTCTTTTCTCTCTTTCTTTTTCTCTCTTATTTTTTCCCTCATTATTTTTTTCCTCTCGATTTTTCTTCTCCTCACTCTCTTTTCTTTTTTCATGGTCTTTCCGCAAATGAATTTGATCCTCATGCACCTGATGTGGTGACATAGGACATAAAGTAACCTTCCTCTTATTGTGAACAAAAGAATATTCATTGGTGAAGCCATCATGCTTCACTCGCCTATCAAATTGCCACGGTCGACTAAACAAAATGTGACCCGCTTGCATTGGCACCACGTCACACAAAATCTCATCCACGTATCTCCCAATAGTAAATGGCACCATCACCTGTTTAGTCACCTTAATCTCATTACTGTCATTAAGCCATTGCAATCGATATGGTTGAGGATGATTGGTTGTGGAAAGCCCCAATTTCTGTACCATAGCCTTACTTGCTACATTCGTGCAACTACCTCCGTCAATCACGACACAACAAATCTTCCCATTCACAAGGCACCTAATGTGAAATAAATTTTCCCGTTGTGCGCTGCTATTTTCCTTCACTTGCGCATTAAGTACTCGTTGGGTAACTAAGACTTCCCCAAATATTGCAACTTCCCTATCTTCGGCCTCTTCCAAAGGTGGCATTGAATCAGTGTCACTTTCTTCCTCTTCGGTTTCCACTTCCCCACTATCACATAATATCATTGTCCATTGATTCAGACATTGACTTGCAATATGACCTTTACCTTGACATTTAAAACAAACAATATCCCGATTACGACTAAAAGAAGGTTGCTCATTGTTACCTTGCTTTCCCCGATTAGTCACACCCGGTCTAGGCTCCACTTTCGGCTTGTTCTCAACTGGCTTCTCCTCTCGCTTCGCCACATTAGATTTCCATGATGAACCCGGATTAGGCATCGACCGTTGGCCACCTCTCCTCTTGAGTTGTTTCTCAATCTTGATAGCCATGTGCACCATCTCTTCCAACTCCAGATAATGTTGTCGTTCGACCAAATCTGATATCTCCCAATTCAAACCTGCCGAAAACCTAGCCATCGTCGCCTCTTTATCCTCAACTAAATCAGCTCTGGCTATCAGCATCTCCATCTCCTTGTAGTAGTCCTCTACACTTCGAACACCTTGTCTCAAGCTTTGTAAACTGCGAACTAACTCTCGGTGGTAGTAATCTGGCACAAATCTTTTCTTCATGATAGTCTTCAACTCCACCCATGTGTCAATTGGACGTTGTCCACACCTTATTCTGCTAGTTGTCAGTTGATCCCACTATGTAACTGCATAACCTGAGAATTCCGTAGCGGCAAGTTTGACTTTCTTACGATCTGAATAATTATGACAATCAAAAATCCTCTCCATCTTCTTCTCCCATTCCAGGTACGCCTCAGGATCACTCCTACCTTGGAAAGCTGGAATTGACATTTTGATGCTATCCAAGTTATCATCCACCCGATTCCTTTGGTCGTCTCTATCATCTCTGTGTCTCCTATTCCTAGCCTCAAATTGCCTTCCAATATCTGGATCAAATTCCTCTTCATAGGAATCCTCCTCGTTATTCCTATTCTCATTTTTCTGCACATTCTCCTTCTTTTGAGAATCCATCATCACTTGCGACTGCTCCCTTTGAATACTCTCGATCCTCTCAAATCTATCATCAAAGAGATCCAACTTCCGAATTACTTGTTGTAGTAAAACATCCAGGTCCACACTTGACCCTTCCCTTTGTCCTTTTGTTGAAGATCCCTCTCCAAACAAACCCTTATCCTTTATTCCAGACATTTATCCTGCAAAACCAAGGTTAGTAGCAATAATATTTTCCTCACCACTCCCTTACGTGTTTCACTCGATAAGTGTTCCGCTCGTGTATCACTCAATAGGCTTTTCCCCTCGAATGATCTCACAACTAAGCCTTTTACCTCTAATTATTCTCTCTAATAGGTTCTTTTCGAATTTACCTAGCAAAATCCTCGGTTTTACTAATCAATTCAAAATAACTTATCACGAACAATATAGTAGGTATGAATATAAGTATCAACAATCTCGATTACGGAATTAAATATGAAATCTGCGAATAATTTGAAATAACTGAAATAAAATTTTCTATACTTTTTTTTACTCACAAATCCAACGATACAATAAAGATAGATACTTAGCTAGAAAACGCAGCTCTGATACCAAATGATAGACTCCACGACACGCTTGCGTGAGGTGGTCGTCGCCCGGATCGTTCCCAGCAAGTTATGAAGGTGGAACTCGTTCGAATCCTTAATCCCTCGCCTGAATATAGACGATAAACCTTGGAATAGTCGATCAAGCAATTTGAATGTATGAAGGAGGAAACACCAACAACACTTTGACCCTCGTTTAATTCAAACGATAATCTTCGTACGATTGTATGATGCGGTAGAATAACGCCACACACAACTATGGTTTGTTGTATGATAAGTTAAGATTGAATCTCAAAGAAAAACTAAGAATAATAACTTAGAAATCCTTCAAAGAACCAAAAGTAGAGAATAACTTTCAATTGTATAAAACTCAGAATAATTGTAATGTGTCCTTGAATTACAAACATAAAACTTATTTATACTAACTATGAAACCCTAGAATCCAAAAAGGAAATAACAATTGACTTGGAATTAAAATCCTATCTTAAAATATCCTAATTACAACAGAATTATGAATATATATTGAAATCCCTAAAATTAAGGAAAAGAAATCTGATAAAATCTTCAAAAAACGTGCCTGCCTCGAAAAATGCGCCAACTAATTCTGACAGTTCTCGCCGGGGTGAGAGATTTGTACTGCAGTTCTCGCCGGGGCGAGACAGTACAGAGAGATCTTAGCCGGGGCGAAGATAGACAGAGAGGTTCTCGCCGGGGCGAGAACTCTGCAATTTGGAAATTTTTGACTTCTCTGGTTTCCATCATTCCAAACCCTGGTGTGTTTGCTTGGATCATCAGAACTAAATGCAAAGCCTTAGAACCCTGCTCCTCGAACTCTACACTTGATCTATCCTCGCTCCAAATGCCTTGTATCAACCCATTAAGACCTTCCTTGAATCGTTTAGCCCGAGCTCTTGTCACAGGTCCATCCGACATACACACAGGATCCACTCTATGGTTGACATTCGTTCCAGAACCAAGGATGTCCTCATCAGAATGGTGTTTGCCTAAATCTATACTAGCAAAATACGCAAGTATACGCAATCCACAAGTAATATAATGATAAGAGAGTGTGAAACCCACAGAGAATTATTTAATAATAATTACCAATTACTAACTCATAATCAAATTAATTTTATTTAAACAATTCGATAAAACTTATTGAATTTTGAAAATAAAGTACTAAACTAACTAATCAGTAAATACCAAAAATTGAATTCAGATAAAAAAGCTTAAGATTACAATTTCCCTTAATGTTTCACTTGAATTAATACACTTCATGTTAAGTTATATAAATTATTCCGGATTGTTAATCAAGAACTCATCAAAATTTATAACCATCTCTCGATGTATCATAAACGAATTAACTTAAATCTACGAAGGTTATAATTAAGGTGAACACCCTAGTTAACTAATTCACTATATCTCTATATGAATTATAATTAAAAAGGATTTAAAGCACAAGTTCTCTTTCAGATTACATGTGGCGTATAGGTATATCTCTATCCTAGACACAAATCATGAGTTCCATCACCATGCAAAAAGCACAATCACATGCCATTATGATCAGGTCTAAATCTATAATCCATCTTGTCGACGCCGGGAGGAATCGCCTCCGTGGTGATTAATACCCTTTCCCATTTTAGCCCTTTTTATTAGATGATTTTTTTTGGAAAAGGTCGACATGAATGTCGACGGGGTTTTTGAAAGATCATTTTTTATGATGAGCCAATTGACCAGAGTCGCTAGTTGGTATATTTAAAATGGATGTACTAACTCATCCGAGTTTTGTTTTCATAAATCGCTGGCTCATATGTGACTCCGAATTAATTGGTCTGCAAACCGAGATTCATAGAGTTCGGGGGCTTATTTAAGCGAGGGGAAGGTGTTAGGCACCCCCCGACTTCCGTGAAACACGGTTACCGCAATCTCGATGCTTTTTTATCCTTTAATTCATAAAATGTGTATGTGTGTGTGTGTGTGTGCCTATGTGAATGTCGTGGTGAATTTGCATGAAGAAACCATTTGGGTTTTCTGGAAAAGTCGTGTTTTCTTTTGGGAATGCTTTTAGAATGTCCTTCGGCTTATACGAGAGAGCTTTATGAGAAAAGGTTTAATTTTAATTGTCAAAACTGTGAGATTTCATTAGGTGTCGTTTTGGCAAAACAAGAGCTTTTAAACCTTCGTCAAAATAGGAATCGAGACCTATACATTGCCTTCGTAAATAAAGTGGCGGGCAATTTCTAGGATCCCTTTAACCCTATGCACAACGGTTTAATAAAACGTAATTTATTTTGTATAAAACCATTCTTGTGATGTCTTTGAAAAAAAACGACTTTCTTTAGCTTTTTCGTTAAAGAGGAATCGACATTCATTAACACTCCCAATTTTTAGCCTCGTGATTCTAATAACCTAATTTGATTGATTTTATGGAAATCTTATCGTTTAGCTTTGAAATCAATTTCGTGTCATAAATCAAATCAAGCATTAAAATGCGTTGGGGCTATTCATGGGCATGTAAGCCATCAAAATAACCCCGAACGCCCACAATCGCATACTTTCACTATGACGGGGCCTTAAACACGATTCTCACCTAGGCGCCATTTTAAGGCCCGACAATTACATATTTACAATGAAAACTACATCGCTCCTACTACCTACATCAAAAGACGTCCATCATCGGATTTGGACCACGGATCGCGTTCCTAGGCTCACACCCGAAATTTCCACACACCACAAAGCGGAGATTACAAGAAATAACTAACACGGATAATCTAACAATGCCAAGACATCCTAAAATAGCAATCTAAAGGAACCACGCCCAATATATCACCGTAAAACAAACAAAAAATCAATAAATGAATATCATCGGGTTATTGGGAAGAATTTTGTTTCGATGAAACCCTCCCTAATAATCCCTAATTCATTGTTCCACCATAAATTACATGAAAACTACATTTAATTTAACCAAATGATATGATAGAAATTGCAATAATAAGGAGATTTTCACCTTGCAAATGATATCAAAGTGGATGTAAACTTGTGTATTTGAATAGAATGAGAAGTGGATATGATACAATCAAATCAAAAGAGTATAAATCTTCTCTTTTTTCTCCCTTTCTCTCCTCTTTTGTTGCAAATTTATGCTATTCCTTCCTAATTTTCCGAGCTGCTGCTGCTGTTTTTTCTTCCTCCCTCCGCCTGCTAACCTCTCTGGATGCTGAATGAAGGAATGAGCTGAAATAGGCTGGCTAGAGCCAGCCGCAGATCCAGCCGCAGATTGATCTGCGGCTGGTCGCAGATTGATCTGCGGCTTAGCCCCCCATCCACTCAACTGGTTTTCGGTTTCCGTGTTTCGAGTTCCGTGTTTTCAAAAGGCGCACTTATTGGTCGCAGATCAATCCGCGGCTGGCTGGTTTGACTTTCTCGATTTTCATGCTACGCCTCGATTCTCGTGTTGTGACGTCGGTTTTCACCGACAGGCTTGTATTTTGCAGTCCGGGAATTACTGGGAGACGTGCCACATCATTCGGGAATGCTCATTTCGGACGACCTTGTTGTCATGTCGGTTTTGGTTGTAAATCGTCGCGGTGGCGTCGGGTGTTCGTACTTGTGTCCATCTTTTGCTCTCGTAGGCTGGTTCATTTGACGATTTTGCCCTCCTGTCACGGTTAGCATAGGGAATGCAAAATTTGGGTGTCTACAGCTGCCCCTCTTTATCATGTTTATGAAATGTTAAATGAAATGAACATGATAAAGAAATAGACACCCGATGCATGAATGACAGTGCACAAGAATGACAATACATACATGATGCAACACATACAGCTTATGATGCAACGCAAGATGTAAAGCATGCAAAACTTTTGTAAGGGTGTCAATGCATCAATCCCTGACCGCATTTGTTAGGCGTTGGGTATTGTCTTCTAATCGATCGTCTCGTCTGCGCCGGGTCTCGTATCCGGTCGCTAGTCTCGTGATCACCGGATCTCGTATCCGGTTGATCGTCTTGTCGGCGCCGGGTCTCGTATCCGGTCGCCCGTCTCGTAATCGCTGGGTCTCGTATCCGGTCGATTGTCCTGTGAGTGCCGGGTCTCGTATCCGATCGCTCGTCTCGTAATCGCCGGGTCTCGTATCCGGTCGATTGTCCTGTGAGTGCCGGGTCTCGTATCCGGTCGCTCGTCTCGTAATCGCCGGGTCTCGTATCCGGTCGATTGTCCTGTGAGTGCCGGGTCTCGTATCCGGTCGCTCGTCGAATTGAGAAGTCGTGTTCGACACCCGATTCATCAAAATCTCGTATTTTATTACCAAATGATGAGCCAAACGGGCTTTAGAATCGATTAAGCTTGCAACTGACAAGGGGGAAGCACTGGGCCCAGCCGCAGATGGATCTGCGGCCAGCCGCAGATTGATCTGCGACCAAGATCGGGCACTTAAGCGGCCAGCCGCTTCCCAGATCTGTCACTTTCATTCGTACCCCACACGATTTTCGCACCTTTGCATGTCCTTTTTGCCGAATTTTCCATTCTTCTTGTAAAAACCGCTCCGGTTAGATCGATCTACGCGCTACATGTAACATTTCGATCGATTGTTTTCCAATTTCGTCAATGTTTTGCTATACATTTGCTACTTTGCATGTTTAGAGATATAAATGTATGCTTTGAAATGCTATGCCATGTATTATTGCATGTATATGCTATGTATCAACTGCGCGAGTCATATTTTATGCTCATGATGCGGTTCCACATATCTGTTGTCTCTTTTTGAAAGAAAATCATGCATTATGGTCTTATTCATGTTGCAATTATCCATATAAATGCAATTTTGATCTGTTGTGGATGGGATTAATTGAAAACATGCTTGGCTATGCATGGGATGTCCGTTTTATAGACGAAACTCTGCCGATTTTTTTTTTTTGCATATATAGTAAACATGCATCATGCTGCATTAATTCTATGATGACGATAGGAAATTGGAATATTTGTGATATAATTCAAAATAGAATTTACCTTCCTCTTCGCCTGTTCTATTCCAGCTATGGATCCTGACGCTCCTAGTAGCTCCACCGCATCTCGTGCCTCGGGGGTTCGCCGCCGTAGGGTTGCACCTGTCCCTGCTTTGCCTCGGGCCCGCCAGGCTCGCCGACTGGCAGAGGCTATCATCCAGCCCGATCACCCCAATGTTGAGGAGGCTGTTCTTCCGGACGTCGCGGTGGAGGGGCCATCCTCCAGCACACCAGCTCCATCTCCTCATCGCGCCCTATCTGGCGCCTCTGTGCAGATACCCGATCTATTGGGTCGGGATCTCAGTCGTCACCCCTCAGCATCTCTTGTTGCTAATGAGGTATATTCAATTCTACTCTTAATTTATTCTCAATTTCCGTTCGTATCTGGACTGACCCATTAGTGATTGCCACAGGTGCCCGAGTTTACTCAGCTGAGGGGTAACTGGTTTAACATTTACTCCCTCTATACAGCTTTGCACAGTGATTACCGAGCGGTGGTGGATTCTTGGGGCTTTCGTCATTTCTTCACCATCATTCCCCGTCAGTGCCCCTGGGGTTATATGAGGGCTCTATCCGAGCGATGGTTCCACCAGACCCAGTCCCTTCACCTTTTGGACTGTGAGGTCGTGCTGACTCCCTAGGATTGGAGGTACATCACGGGCATCGAGTTCACCGGGTCCCGCGTCCCTCTGGATCTTGATATTATTCCAGCAGAGGTCCGAGCTTTATTGGGTTTCGCTGCCGATGACCGGGTCTTTAAGGCTCGCAGCATTTGGTCTGGAGCTTTGGCTGTTGACGCTGTTGGAGGCATATATGCGACGCCATTCCCAGCGGATCGAGCCACTCGTGATATTCTGCTCCGACGTCTGTTCCTGACCATTATGAGGGGTTGTTTCTTAGGGAACAACTCCTCTACCATTCATTTCAGCGTCGTCAGAGCTGTTAGGGATGTAGACCGGATCGGCGACTATGACTGGGGGTCCTTCACCTTTGCTTATTTCCTCCACGGTCTTCGTCTACGTTCGGAGGGACAGACAGATGCTTGGCTCGGCTTTTACCACTTCTTGCTAGTGAGCCCTCTCTTCCTTTTTTCTTACTGTACTTCCCTTCATTTCATTTCTCTTTTCTGCATTTGACGGTTACTCATGCCTTGCCTTGTTTCTGTTCACAGTTCTGGGCCTACGAGCGCCTTCCATGCCTGAGGCCTGTCACGACCCTCGGTTTGGATACCTATCCCAGGGGTCGTCGGTGGCATCACAGCACTTTAGAGGAGGTCCCGGTGTCTGGCAGCTTTGCCCATTGCCGCATTCAGCTGGAGCTGATCACCACTGCAGAGGTCGTCTGGACTCCTTATCTTTCTGAGCATCTGGCTGTGGGGTTCACAGATGGGTATCCTTCCGGCCCGGAGTTCGCACTTTCCACCCGTCGCCTTACTTTGTAGAGTGTTGGGGGCTGGGTGATGTATCTGGGAGAGCGCGCATTCAGATGCGTTACTGGAGAGATCCGCATCCCGCACTCCCTTCCCTTCACTACCTCCTAGTCGTTGGATTCTCAGCCTTCGGAGATTATGCTCGCGGGGGAGGATGGCCAGACACTATCTTTGGGCCCCAGCACGAGCGAGGCCTTTCGCATTTGGTGGGTGCCCCGCACTATTGGTCCTCAGACCCGGGACACATTCTTCCTCGGAGATATGGTCCCCGGCTCGGTGATGATGACTGATTGGGCCGCCTGCGTTCGGAGTCCCTCTCATGCTGAGCAGATTGCCACTCTGACCCGCTAGGTGGAGCAGCTATCGTTGTATCTTCGGGTGCTAGGTCGGACCCCAGAGGATGCCTATGCATATGATCCTGATAGTACGGGTTTTGACACAGGCCCGAGCTCATCTAATGCCCCAGCGCAGCCATATATCCCTGATATGAACTTTGGGCCTTCGACTTCGACGACTCCAGGGGATCAGTTTGAGGATCCGGCCTTCTTAGATGACCTCACCTTTAACTAGATCAGGCTAGGATAGGGCCTTTTGTACCTGAACCTGTTAGATTTATTATATTTTTTTCATGTACTATGTATTGAACTCTTCTATTCATTTATGCACAGTTTTTTTTTATCTTTATGAAATTCACTTGCTTTATTATTAACTGTATGATGCATGCTTTTTTATTTATGGATAGAGAATGACCCCTGCATAGTCTTTTGATACTATTTTCACAGATGTCGTCATCAGATGCGGTGATGCGTTTGGATCTCGGTCCTTCCACAGGGTTGGTTGGACAGCTTGTCGCCGGGCGACAGGGCTATTGCAGATGGTCTTTTCGGACATTCCCGGTCCTTATTATCCTTTCAGGTGCCGGCGGGCTTTGTAGATGGTACTCTAGGTCACTGGGCCCCTGCCCGTCAGGTGTTCAGGTTAGGGACAGTGGAGATGACCCCTACTCTCGAGGAGTATGCCCGCTTTACTGGTTTGCCTTTGGACGGTCCTTGCGCCAGGGTCACAGTTGGTCCCATGCTTCGTCAGTTCTTGACTTTCACTGGGTTGCGGAGGATAGCTCTGCTATCGGTGATCACATCAGACCATCTGGTTCCACTTCAGTTTTTGATTGACCGATTCGGCTCACCCGACAGTTTTCGTCTATTCTCTGGTGATTTTTCCGTATCTGAGGAGCGCTGGGGCGCTTTGAGAGTAGACGTTTTGATGGCCTGTGTCATCTCAGTTTTGTATCTGCCTGCCGGACCCGATTTGTTGGATATGCGAGTCATTGCGGCCATTAGAGCCCTTGAGGAGGATCACACCATCATTACCATGATACTGGCAGACACCTATATGTCCGCCTCATATTGTCAGTCTTTCCGAGGTAGAGTATTCAGAGGGAGCTCGACTTTGTTGTATGTGTGGCTTATGAGTCATCTTAGTCCCATCGGCCATTTTCGTCGCCAAGGGTTTTGCTTCAGCCATGACATAGCCACGCAGTTTTCGTTTCGTCCCGTGAGCTGTACTGATGCGGCCTCCTGGATAGCATTTTTGTCGGTTATTGAGGATCCTTTTCATCTCCTGATCTATTCGGGTTATTGCTCCTTTATGAGCTTTTTGACTCACGTGCCCACCCTGGATTTCATCCCTATTGCTGGCTTGAGGGGTGTGACGGCTTATCATCCCTTGGCGGTTACAGGGCAGTTTGATCAAACACAGGATTTTCACCCTTTCACGGGCGCAGCCGCCTACCGATTCCTTATATCATCCCAGATAGAGAGAGATCTACTGCGGGTATATGATCTTTGGTCTCACAGGATCCTTGCCGAGTACAGTGACAGTTGCCCCATCCAGACGTTCGCTTATGTGCAATGGTTGCGCGGAGACTCGGATATGGTTGGTTCGAGTCCGACTGGGGTTTTTGATGACTCTCGAGTGACTTTCACAGATGACACCACAGATCATTCCATCTCAGCTGATTCTGCCCCTAGTCGGGTTACTGAGGATAGCCGGATCCGACTGGCCTTGATTGCCACTGCAGCTGAGAGGGATGTTGCTCTTGTTGAGAGAGATGCTGCTATTATGGCTAGAGATGCTGCCTTTATTGACAGAGACGCCATTGTATTGCAGACTAGGGCAGTTATAGATGCTCACTCTGAGACAGTTAGCCGAGCCACCACTTTATTGGATCGCATCGACATGATGGGGCGGCAGATTGTAGGGGATGCAGATGCTTTAGATCTATCCACCACTTTATCCATCCTGCTTCAGTTAGTTACAGATTTGTAGATCATTTTATTTCCTGCATAGACTATGTTAGTTTCATCGGTTATCGAAAGAGAAATCTTGTAACAAAATGACTTATATATGTAGACATGCATTTAAATTTAGTCATTTTCCCTTCTTGTCGTATCGTCGCCTTTCATTGGATCCTCATTTTATCCAGCTGACCATGATTTTGACATTTCGCTTTCTTTCTCTTCTCAAGTCTTGATGGAGATCTGACAGATATTGCCGCACCCCTGTTGATTTCATTGGACTGAGTCTTAGATTTTGGCTAACTGTTTGGTTGGGCTAGGGTTATGTTACTTGGGATGAATCTGATTAGGGTCTGGTTTCGGGAAGGTTTCGAGGGTATAGGAAGGGTTTTTTTTTTCTCTGGCTGTTGGGAATCAGTTTTCTTTTTTGGTTAGAGAAAATATTATTTAGTAAAGAATTGGACCGTGCCATGATGGCTGCCTACGTACTCCCACAGGTTGGGAAATCAGGTCCTACGTAGTTCGTTTTTCCAAGAAAGAGGAGAAAATGATGATTTTTCTTTTCAAGCGTAGAACCGCTTCACCGAGTCGGAATTGATGGGTTGGGGAAACACCTCACCGTCCATCCCTTGCAATATGAGGGCTCCTCCAGACAGTACTTTCTTAATCACAAAAGGTCCTTCCCAGTTCGGGGCGAACTTCCCCTTGGCTTCGTCTTGACAAGGCATGACTCTCTTTAGCACTAGGTCATTTTCCTTGAACTTCCGAGGTCTTATCGTTTTGTCGTATGATCGAGAGATCCTTTGCTGATATAACTGACCGTGCAAAACAGCAACCACCCTCCTTTCATCAATTAGGGCCAATTGGTCGGATCGACTTTGCATCCAATCCTCCTCGCTTATCTGAGCATCGATCAAGATTCTGAGGGACGCCATCTCAACCTCAACTGGCAGAACAACCTCCATTCCATATACCAAAGCGTAAGGGGTTGCCCCTGTAGAAGTACGCACCGACGTTTTGTACGCCAGCAAGGTGAGAGGTAGCAGATCCGGCCATCCTCGATGATTGGCGGACATTCTCGCCATGATCTTCTTGATATTTTTATTTGCAGCCTCCACTGTCCCATTCATCTTGGGACGGTAAATGACAGAGTTGAGGTGTTTGATCTTAAACTGGTCACATAATTCCTTCATGAGGGCATTGTTCAAATTCTTGGTATTGTCGGAGACCAAGACCTCAGGTTGCCCGTATCGGCAAATGACATTATTCCTGATGAAACCAACGATGATCTCCTGAGTTACTTTAGGGAAAGAACCTGCTTCTACCCATTTAGTGAAGTAATCGATCATGACGAAGATAAATCGATGTCCGTTGCTCGCTTTGGGCTCTATTGGTCCGATTACATCCATACCCCACATTGAGAATGGCCAAGGGGAGGTCATACAATGCAGTTCATTGGGGGGCGCATGAATTACGTTGCCGTGCGCCTGGCATTGATAACATCGTTTGACATGATCGTCGCAATCGGCCTTTAGCGTTAACCAATAATGCCTCGTTCTCAAGATCTTTTTGGCCAGCATCGGTCCACTCATGTGTGGCCCACACACTCCACCATGTATTTCGTCCATAATCTTTTGGGCCTGCATTTCATTTACACATTGCAACAATCCCACACTGGCATCCCTCTTGTATAGTGAATCCCCGCTCAGATAAAACTTCATCGCCATCTTTTGGATTCTCAATCTCTCAGCCCGGCTTGCCTGGTCGGGAGTGGATCTATCCCATAAGTACTCCCTTATGTTGTGATACCAAGGCTGCCTTGGTACAACCACCTCATCCGATAATACTACCACCTGCTCCTCATAAGCTGGGACATTCTGTACTGCTATTTCAATCTGTGGAACATCTTTGCTTTTGATTATGTGGATTAAGGAGGCCAGAGTTGCCAATGCATCAGCAAAATCATTTCGTCCCCGGGGGATATAACGGAAAGCGATATCTTCAAATTCTCGCATCAATTTGACAACACATCGGTGGTATGGAAGCAACCGGAGCTCCTTCGTGCTATATTCCCCGATCGCCTATTTGATTACCAGCTCTGAATCCCCAAACACCGCTAGTCTCTTTACTCCCATATCGCGGGCAAAACAGAGTCCCAATATACATCCCTCGTACTCAGCTGTGTTGTTCGAATTACTGAACTGCAATTTAGTGGCCACAGGGTATTGCTCTCCGGTGATAAAGACCAGGACTGCTCCGGCTCCTGCCCTTTCAGCATTCATGGCACCATCAAAATACAACTTCCAGAACTGCCCCTCGTCATCACATTTTGTGTGTAATATCCAAAATACATCTTCGCCCGGCAAAGGAGTTTCTAAAGGCTCCATCCCCCCTGCTGGCATTTCTGACAACTGATCTGCAATTTACTGCCCTTTCATGGCTTTCTGAGTTACGTATACGATGTCGAACTGCTGTAAGATTAGCTGCCACCTGGACAATCGACAATTCAGCATGGGCCTTTCAAAGATATACTTCAAGGGATCCATTCTCGATATCAAGTACGTAGTGTGACCATGGAGATAGTGTTGTAACCTCATTGCAGCCCACGCCAAAGCACAACAGGTCCTTTCGATGGGGGTGTAATTCTGTTCGCATCGGTTAAATCTTTTGCTGAGGTAATAGATAGCCTGCTCTTTACTTGATTCGTTCTTCTGTCCCAGCATACATCCCATCGCAATGGCATTGACCGATATATACATAAATAGAGGGATCCCATCCTTCGGGGGTACCAGCACTGGTGCCTCTGTCAGCTGTTTTTTAATGGTCTGAAAGGCTTCCTGACATTGTTCATTCCACTCTTGGGAGGCATCTTTCCTTAATAGTTTGAAAATCGGCTCGCATGTAGTCGTCAAGTGGGATATGAAACGGCTGATGAAGTTTATTCTTCCAAGGAATCCTCTTATCTATTTCTCTGTGTGAGGTGCCGACATATCCACAATGGCCTTAATCTTCGCCGGATCCAACTCAATGCCCCGATCACTGACCAAGAATCCCAAGAGCTTGCCCGACTGCACCCCGAAAGCACACTTTGCTGGATTGAGCTTTAAATTATATTTTCTGAGCCGATCGAATAACTTTTTGAGGTGGGTTACATGATCAGATTCTACCCTCGATTTCACGATAATGTCATCCACGTAGACCTCTATCTCCTTGTGCATCATGTCATGGAACAGGGCCATCATGGCTCTCTGATAAGTAGCCCCCGCATTTGTGAGACCGAAAGCCAATCGTCTATAGCAGAAGGTGCCCCAAGGGGTGATGAAAGCGGTTTTTTCCCGATCTTCCTCTGTCAACATTATCTGATGATACCCCGTAAAGCAATCAACAAAAGAATACATCTCGTATTGGGCTGTGTTGTCCACCAACATGTGTATAAAAGGCACCGGGAAGTTGTCCTTGAGACTGGTCTTGTTAAGATCTCTATAGTCGACACATACCCTTACCTTCCCTCCAGGCTTAGCCACTGGGACTACATTGGACAGCCATTCTGGGTAAGTGGACACCATAATGATTCCAGCCCTGAACTGCTTGATGATCTCCTCCTTCACCTTCAAGCTCCACTCCGGTTTTAACTTTCTTAGTTTCTGCTTGACAGGCTTGAAACCTTCCTTGATGGGCAACCGGTGTGCCACAATGTCGGTGGATAATCCGATCATGTCTTCATGAGACCAGGCAAAAACATCCTCATATTGGCTTAGCAACTTGGTTATCTCTGTTTTATGGCTAGGGGTCAGGTCTATCCCTATCTTGAGCTCTCTGGGCTGGTCAGGGGTTCCAATATTTATGGTGACGGTTTGGTCTAAGTTGGGTTTGGGTTTATCCTCGACCCATCCTTTGATCTCGTCAGGCGCGTCGTCGTAATCTGTCTCATCTTGCTCAATGCCCATTAAATCGAAATCCAGCTCAATATCAAAATCATAGTCATCATTCAAATTTGAAAGACCGTTTGTTAGGCAAGGAACACTCAAATTGGTACACCTGACATGAAACAAAATATTTGTCATATATAAGTCATTTTCTACAACGATCACATTTTTTAGATAACATGATGAAACGACATAATTATGCAAAAATACAAAACAACAAATGATATTTCTTCATCCTCCCATCCTCTAGGGTCTACCACCCTGACGTCGTGTTTTACCCTTGTTTGGATATCACTGGTTCCGTTGTCCAGTTGTCGATGGTCAGATCAGACGGAATGCGCTGGATGAAAGGTGGCTTCACATCGAAAACTTCCCCGATGACTACGGCCACATCGCCTGAGTCCCTCTTCCTACCTTCTTCAGGAATAATTAGCCCTACCCAATCGATGACAGGCACACTTTGTTGGGCTCCCGGTGGTGTGGCAACATCCTTCCCCTATCCATTGCTTGTTAACTGTCCGGGGATATAGCACCTGGTTTCGAACTTTTGCGCGACCTCCTATAGGAAACTTTCCCTCTTGGTTGACTCATCATTTGTGGGGGTCAATTCTTCACCCCCTATCCCAATCACAGGCTTGCCAGTCCCTCGTTCACTGCTGACCTTGGTCATCGGATCTCCGGCCAAACGAGTCGGGGCTGCGCCTTGACGGTGTCTCCGTGCTACGCCTTCACGATATCCCAACCCTGCTTTGCCTATCTGATGGGGTGGTTGAATGGGATCAGTGATTCCTTGACTGCTCTTTCCTAACCCTAGGTTTCATGGCTGGAGCCCCCAGGCATCTGTAGTGGGGAGTGCTGATTTCCAGCGCCTGAAAACTGGCAGGTGCCGCCGACTCGTCCACTTTAATCACAGGCAGGCCGTTCCTGGAAGGAGAAGAGTGATCACATTCCGCCGAGATTGTCACCAGATTCCCGTCGATGATAAGTTTGATTTGCTGGTGTAGCGTGGAAGGAACTGCCCCGGCCATGTGTATCCACGGCCTCCCCAATAACAGGTTATAACTTGCCGCAATATCTAAGACATGGAAAGAGATATCAAAAGTACAAGGTCCTATTTCCACCGGTAATTCTATCTCCCCAATGGTATCCCTCCGGGATCCGTCGAAGGCTCGTACCACCACATGACTGGCCCGTAGGCGCTTAGGATTGATGTTCATCTTTTGCAATGTACTGAGGGGACAAATATTCAACGCCGATCCCCCATCAATCAGCACCCCATTCATAATATAACCTGAGGAGATCACCGCAATATGCAACGGTTTTCGATGCCCCCTTCCCTCTTTGGGGATATCATCATCTGTAAATGATATTACATTACTTTCCAACAGATGGTCCACCAGATGGCTGAAACTTTCTTTGCTGATCTCTTTGGGAATGTATGCCTCCTCCAGGACTTTGGCCAAAATTTTGCAGTGATCACTGGATGATAACACCAAATCCATGATCGACGTCAGGGTCGACTCCTCGCTTAATATCTGGATCCCCTTTGCTTCCGGATGATCCATCTTCCTTAAGAATTCCATGGCTTTTTCCTCGGATATCTTTTCATCTTTCTTTGTTTTGCTTTCAAGGACTCATCCAGGAAGATATAAGGGATTCCCCTTTGATGTTACAGAAGCACAACTGGCCGCTTCCTCTAACACTCCCCCGTAATTTCATGGTACCATTTTCAGACTGTTGACAGGGATTTGTGGTCTCGCTGTGAGGGTGAGGAGTTTCGGAGCCGCTAACTTGACAGGCCCTGCTATGATATTTCTGCTTACACCTGCCAACCTGATTGGCGCTCCCCGTGTACTCTCGTGATCACTTATCACGCTGACCATCTCATCAATTTTCTTTACATAATTTAGCCTTAACGGCCCCTCGGCTTCACTGGCTTCCGCCACATTGACCCCCTCTCCATTATGCCTAGGCAGGGGATTGACTTTGACATTTGGGGAGTCTGGCTGTTCCACCACGATATCTCCACTATCAATTAGGTTCTGAATTTTATGCTTCAGCGTCCAACATTCATGCGTATCATGACCGGGGGAACCTGAGTGGTATGCGCATCGCTTGCTTGGGTTAAACCTTCTTCCCTTCGGGTCACTCGGGGGTGCCAAATCGACTATTTTCCTCTGGGCTATCAATACTGCCAACACCCACTCAAGAGGATCCCCGAGTGGGGTAAATACTCGATTTATCGAGGTCTCGAATCTCCTTCGCCCATCCGCCCTTTGATCAGTGAAGTTAGGCTGTCGGGATGGCCCCACTCTTTGTACCTATACTGGAGGATTGTTTTCTGCCTTTCTAGATGATCCCTGTAGGATGAGGGAAACGTCTTCTTCCTTTTTCTTTTGGACCCTACGGGAAGTGCTGCCATAGTTTCCGCTCTGGATTTGCTCTGCAGCTGTTTCCAAAGCCGTGAAATCCCGAATCTTGCCAGACTTCAACCCCATGTCCACCATTTCTCCGTGTTTAATCATCTCGGCAAAAGGTCTTCCAATCCCCGATATAACCCACTCATAATAAGGTGCCTCTTGAATATCCACGAAGGTCATCACCATCTCCGACTCGCTCATTGGGAGATTCACCTGTGCCGCCATACCCCTCCATCGCTGTGCATAATCCCTGAAAGATTCCTTCAGTTGCTTCTTAATTTTCGTCATTTGATATCTATCAGGGGCCATTTGTGCTTGGAAGCTATACTGTGTTAAGAAGGTGTGGGCCAACTCTTCCCAATTGTGGATCCGGGCATTATCAAGACGGGCATACCAGATTCTCGTTTCTCCCGTCAGGCTCTTTTGGAATAGTTGCATCCTTAGACCCTCGTCTTCTGCATAAGATCCAAGCTCCCCAATGTATATTTTCAGATGTGTATAAGGATCCCCCTTCCCATTGTATTTCTCAAATTCGGGGATTTTAAATTTTTCTGGATATCTGGTTCCGGGGAAGACACATAGATCTGAATAATTAACCCTGCCTAGGGAACCTATGCCTTTTAGAGATTGGATGGTCTCTTCCATCTGCTTCATTTTCCTTCGAAGGTCATCAGTATCTCCCTCCTCTGGAATCGTGATTACTGTCCTGTCAGGTGCAGGAACGGCCTTTGGGATGATTGGCTTGCCCTTAGGTTGGGGTGGATCCTCTTTAGGTGGATCCTGTCTAGGTAGCAGTTGTTCCTTCAGCATCATGGCCATTTCCAACATCTGTTTCTTAAAATCATCAAATTCCTCACGAGATATGGAACCAGGATTAGTAGGAGGCAGATCAGCCATTTCAGATGTAGAGTCATGGGCCCTTTTAGACTGCAAACGCGTTTGAGGAGCAATCCTGCAGGAAAAACGGTTTGGAGTTTAATCTTTGGGAAATAAAAGATGTGGATGCATGCTAAAGCGGTAATTTTTTTTGTGTTTTTGGGTTTTTTAATCTTTCTCTGCAAAACAACATGTTAGCGATCCCTTATTGCAATAATAAATGCTAGACACGACTTTATTATGCTTCCCCAGCTGTTCCCTGCCAAACATAGAGGTTAGTAATTTCTTTTGACAAGAGGGGAGGCATATATGAATATTGAATGGGACTATGACATTTATACGCGCGAATGTAAAAGGCATGAAGAGACTTTTTCCTGCGTTGGGTTAATCTGAGGCTGACCTATCCTAAGGTTACTCTCGCGGGCTTTTCGGCATGAAGGTCCCCAAATCTTCGCAATCTACTCGTCTGAGTCCTTTCGATTGGAGCGGATTTGGGTGGTGCGTTTCCTGAGCCATCTCTGGGGAGCAGCCCCTTCGAGTCCAGTAATAAGCAACCGACAGGTTCGCCTCAGGAGGAGGTACTCTCTCAACATACATTTACATTCATCGTCCTCACCGTATGCAAATGATTCCTTTAAAGTAAAGTCATTCCATTCAATCCATCATTCATTGGACAAAAGCACACATTCACACAACAATAAGTAAAATAAGTCCAAATATCGCACGTACATACACATTTATGAATTTTTAAAGGGTAGGATAGCATCAAGATTTGAGCGCGGCTTAAGCCCTCTAATGTTCCCCAGCAGAGTCGCCAGCTGTCGACGCCGGGAGGAATCGCCTCCGTGGTGATTAATACCCTTTCCCATTTTAGCCCTTTTTATTAGATGATTTTTTTTGGAAAAGGTCGGCATGAATGTCGACGGGGTTTTTGAAAGATCATTTTTTATGATGAGCCAATTGACCAGAGTCGCCAGTTGGTATATTTAAAATGGATGTACCAACTCATCCGAGTTCTATTTTCATAAATCGCTGGCTCATATGTGACTCCGAATTAATTGGTCTGTAAACCGAGATTCATAGAGTTCGGGGGCTTATTTAAGCGAGGGGAAGGTGTTAGGCACCCCCCGACTTCCGTGAAACACGGTTACTACAATCTCGATGCTTTTCTATCCTTTAATTCATAAAATGTGTATGTGTGCGTGTGTGTGTGTGCCTATGTGAATGTCGTGGTGAATTTGCATGAAGAAACCATTTGGGTTTTCTGGAAAAGTCGTGTTTTCTTTTGGGAATGCTTTTAGAATGTCCTTCGGCTTATACGAGAGAGCTTTATGAGAAAAGGTTTAATTTTAATTGTCAAAACTGTGAGATTTCATTAGGTGTCGTTTTGGCAAAACAAGAGCTTTTAAACCTTCGTCAAAATAGGAATCGAGATCTATACATTGCCTTCGTAAATAAAGTGGCGGGCAATTTCTAGGATCCCTTTAACCCTATGCACAACGGTTTAATAAAACGTCATTTATTTTGTATAAAACCATTCTTGTGATGTCTTTGAAAAAAAACGACTTTCTTTAGCTTTTTCGTTAAAGAGGAATCGACATTCATTAACACTCCCAATTTTTAGCCTCGTGATTCTAATAACCTAATTTGATTGATTTTATGGAAATCTTATCGTTTAGCTTTGAAATCAATTTCGTGTCATAAATCAAATCAAGCATTAAAATGCGTTGGGGCTATTCATGGGCATGTAAGCCATCAAAATAACCCCGAACGCCCATAATCGCATACTTTCACTATGACGGGGCCTTAAACACGATTCTCACCTAGGCGTCGTTTTAAGGCCCGACGATTACATATTTACAATGAAAACTACATCGCTCCTACTACCTACATCAAAAGACGTCCATCATCGGATTTGGACCACGGGGTCGCGTTCCTAGGCTCATACCCGAAATTTCCACACACCACAAAGCGGAGATTACAAGAAATAACTAACACGGATAATCTAACAATGCCAAGACATCCTAAAATAGCAACCTAAAGGAACCACGCCTAATATATCACCGTAAAACAAACAAAAAATCAATAAATGAATATCATCGGGTTATTGGGAAGAATTTTGTTCCGATGGAACCCTCCCTAATAATCCCTAATTCATTGTTCCACCATAAATTACATGAAAACTACATTTAATTTAACCAAATGATATGATAGAAATTACAATAATAAGGAGATTTTCACCTTGCAAATGATATCAAAGTGGATGTAAACTTGTGTATTTGAATAGAATGAGAAGTGGATATGATGCAATCAAATCAAAAGAGTATAAATCTTCTCTCTTTTTCTCCCTTTTTCTCCTCTTTTGTTGCAAATTTATGCTATTCCTTCCTAATTTTCCAAGCTGCTGCTGCTGTTTTTTCTTCCTCTCTCCGCCTGCTAACCTCTCTGGATGCTGAATGAAGGAATGAGCTGAAATAGGCTGGCCAGAGCCAGCCGCAGTCTGCGGCTGGCCGCAGATTGATCTGCGGCTGGCCGCAGATTGATCTGCGGCTGGCCGCAGATTGATCTGCGGCTGGCTGGCCGCCCCCCATCCACTCAGCTGGTTTTCGGTTTCCGTGTTTCGAGTTCCGTGTTTTCAAAATGCGCACTTATTGGCCGCAGATTAATCCGCGGCTGGCTGGTTTGACTTTCTTGATTTTCGTGCTACGCCTCGATTCTCGTGTCGTGACGTCGGTTTTCGCCGACAGGCTTGTATTTTGCAGTCCGAGAATTACTGGGAGACGTGCCACATCATTCGGGAATGCTCATTTTCGGACGGCCTTGTTGTCATGTCGGTTTTGGTTGTAAATCGTCGCGGTGGCGTCGGGTGTTCGTACTTGTGTCCATCCTTTGCTCTCGTAGGCCGGTTCATTTGATGATTTTTCCCTCCTGTCACGGTTAGCATAGGGAACGCAAAATTTGGGTGTCTACACATCTCTCGAGTTCATATAGATTACCACGGTAATTGTTGATCAGGAAATTAAGCAATTAATCACAAATCATAATAGACAATCCGATAATAATCAACAATAATTAACAAGGAAGCATATTATTAAAAGCTACGCAATAAATTTCATTGTAATCTTAAAAAGAAATTAGTTCATGATTGAATTAAAATCCATACTCCACAAGTAAACCATCATCCAAGAATTACAAAATAAAAAGATAAAAGAAAAAAGAAAAAACTCTTTTGAAGCAATCCTTGATATCCTCCTTAGCCTCCTATCTTGATCTTCCTTCGTGATAGTCTCTTGCTTTAAGCCTCCAATCCTTCTTCAATTCTAGGTTAGCAAAAAGTAGCAAGATCCCTTTATTCTATGCCTCACATCATGTATTTAGGTTACAAGTCAAATCCCAAACTTAGGAGGAAAGCCAATCCAATTTAGAGTCAAAAATATGCAAAAACGCGTCAAATCTTAATCTGGTCGTGACCCCTCTCTGGTGTTGGGCGTGGCCGCGCCCAAAATGAACTAGAAATTGGCGCGGCCATGCCATGCAATTTTTTGTTGCGACATCTTTTGGTAAAACGGCCATAACTTTTGATCCGAGAAGAGTTACGGGGCGTGCCACCTATCAAATCGAAGCTCTCGACGAGATCTACAATAAAATCCAAGCCTCAAGCCAAGAAAACATTTCAAAATTGGTGTTAAAAGCCCTCCAATCGTCCCCTCTTGCATTTACTTGCATATTGTACTCCAAAAGATATCCGAAGTGCGTTTCCTTCCTTCTTCCTACAAAATAATATAAAAACACTATAAATACCTAATACTAACTTAAAGTGCTTAAGAACTCACAAATTATCAAGTTAAACGTACTCAATTCATAGGTATAAACCTCACTCATCAAATATCCCAAACTTAAATCTTTGTTTGTCCTCAAGCAAAACACTAAGAACAACAACTAATTCTAAATAGCAACTCACACAACTCAAACAATGAATTAATACAAATTTGCATAATAGCCTCAAAAATTTCCCTTAATGATAACTCAAGAAAATTTTTCGAAAACATGTAAAGCCTAAAATTTTAACCTAATCATCAGTTCCACAACTACTCATGATCCTTTAAGTGCGTGTGTGTATCCAAATGTTCAAACTAATTACGACTCACATAAGCTCATATAATCAAATACTCATAAAAGATTTTCAAATCAACTCTATAAACTAATTTTCACATCAATCTCCGCTAATAAAGACAAAACATAAAATTTAGAGGATCAAAAAGATATTCCGCACATTTAAGCACACTTGAACCCTTCCCAAGTATTTTAAAACATAATTTTTTCCCTTTATTTCTTTTTTTTTCCTTTTTAGTGATTGCATTTTACGCTCCATCTCATCTCCCATTGAACGAGTGCGCTTTACGCTACATCTCACTTTCTATTGCACGAGTGCGTTTTACGCTCCATCTAGTGCCTGTGTTTATGGGTGAGTGCATTTTGCGCTCCATCTCAACCCACCATATGATTCAATTTATCAACTCAGGAAGGTTCCAACTTTTTAAAAACACTCCAAGATTTCTCCCAAACTTATGTGAGTGCCTAATTTTCACTTTGAATGATACTCAAATAATATTTCTCGAGTTTCAATGATATCTTTTACAAGCATTTAACAACAAAAAAAAAATTTAAGTCCCAACTAGCTAAACAAACAGATGGATATGTGCATATAAGTGCAAAAGGATCATAATAATGTAAAACCAACTTATAAATCAAAAATACAGACTAAGCTTGCTTTTCAATTTCCCATGAGTTAAAAAAACTTAATCACATTTTTTTTCTTATCATTGACCATTATCAAATTCAAATCAAACTATTGCTCAGCTATCCTAACAACATAATAACTAAAATGCAAATCTAATAACCTAATATGCACAAGTACCATATAAAATAAGAACACACTCCCAAACTTAAGCTAGACATTGTCCTCAATGGCTAAAATAGAAAAAGTAAAGCAGATGACTTCCCTGAAAATAAAACAATCTTCCTACTTGTCTGCTAAGTCTGAAAAATAGGTTAGGCACATTGAAATGAATCAGGCACTGCACTTGAATTGGACTCGAATAACCTGTAAACACAATAGAAGCAAGTTTATTAAATCCTAAAAAATATAAGTTTATTAACTACTATGAAACCTAATAAAATAAATAAAAACAAAAACTAAAAATTAAACTTGGGTTGCCTCCCAATAAGCGCTTGTTTTAAAATCGTCAGCCCGACTTCTTCACTTTCTATCCAATTCCCCTTCGATAATTGATTAACCCTCCATCCATTAATAGCAATGTAACATTTGAGGGCTTTGCTTCTGTAAGGGCCATTGTTTCAAATTCACCTAGCTTGTTTTTCTTAGATAGAATCTCCTTTATAAACTTCAAGTAGCTAGGCTTTTGCTCCATTGTGTATATGAATGGATTATTTAATTGAAGCTTCTTAAACACAACTGGATCTTCATCTATCTTCTCATAGACCCCTTTCTCATCCCGTCATGGCTCCAAATTTATGATAACTCCAATGTCACATAGAGCTTTGGCGACGAAATGACTACCAATTGGGCAAGGGACTGCAAAACTACTCGGATCCTTAAGCATTCGTGAAGAAGGTACATGGGGCACTATCAAAATTGGTTCATCTGCATTGGAACTCAAGGCTGGATCATTCTCGACCTTCTTTTCCTGGTCCCCACTATTCGTCTCCTATTTTTCATCCACATCTGTTGGCACGTCCGGTTGTATCTTTGGCGCGGGCAATCCATTAATCTTGAAAACCATGTCGCTAGGGCAAGAGTCTTGATGACAATTGTCTAAGGCGTTGATTAGTTGTACCACCTAGTTCTCAAGATTTTGAATCGCTGCTGCTTGACTCTTTGCATTCAAATCCATTTGATTCAGTAGCCGATCTTGCTCACTCATTCTCTTATCACTGGATGTAATGAATTTTGCTAATGTTTCCTCTAAGCTCGGCCGTTTTTCTACCTGAGGAGTGACTTGATTTTGAAAACCCGGTGGATAAGTGATGAGTGAGGTTTGTACCTATGAATTGAGTACGTTTAACTTGATAATTTGTGAGTTCTTAAGTATTTTAAGTTATTTTTATGTAGTTGTAGTGTTTTTATATTATTTTTGTAGGAAGAAGCAAGGAAACGCACTTTGGACATCTTTTGGAGTAAAATATGCAAGCAAATGCAAGAAGGAAAGATTTAAAGACTTTCAATGCCAAGTTGGAAGCATGCTTTTGGTTTGGAATTAGATTTTATTATAGATCTCGTCGAGAACTTCGATTTGATAGGTGGCACACCTCGTAACTTCTCCCGGATCAAAAATTATGGCCTTTTTTATCAATAGGGATCAAAGTGTGGAGTTTTCATGTTTGAATTTGCATATTAGCCACTTTAAGCCAATTTTGACCTTGATCCAGCCCTAATCTCAAAATGCTTAAAGAATGAAAGTTGTAGATCTACTTCTTAGCATTCCGGAATATTTTGAATCGTCCCACTCGGAGTTCGTATGAGAAAGTTATGGTCGTTTTACCAAAGGACGTCACAGTAGCAAATTGCCTAGCGCGACGGTGCTATCCAGTCAGGGAATTTTGGCGCGACAGCACCCAAAACATGAAGGAATATGGCTCTGCAGCGCCGGGACGCGACCAGATCAAGATGGGACGCGTTTTTGCATGTTTTGACTCCAAATTGGATTTGTTTCTCCATATATATTAAGGATTGGACTTGTAACCTATAAATACATTATGTGAGGCATAGAATTAGGGGGATCTTGCTACTTTTTGCTAACCCTAAAATTGAAGAAGGATTGGAGGCTTGAAGCAAGAGATTATCACGAAGGAAGATCAAGATAAGAGGCTAAGGAGGATATCAAGGATTGCTTCAAAAGAGTTTTTCCTTTCTTCGTTTATCTTTTTATTTCGTAATTCTTGGATGATGGTTTACTTATGGATTATGAATTTTAATTCAATCATGAACTAATTTCTTTTTAAAATTACAATGGAACTTATTGCGTAGCTTTTATTGATATGCTTCCTTGTTAATTATTGTTGATTACTATCGGATTGTGTATTATGATTTGTGATTAATTGCTTAATTGCCTTATCAACAATTACCGTGGTAATCTATATGAACTCGAGAGATGGATTATAGATTTAGACCTGATCATAATAGCATGTGATTGTGTTTTCTGTATGGTGATGGAACTTATGATTTATGTCTAGGATAGAGATATACATATACGCCGCATGTAATCTGAAAGAGAACATGTGCTTTAAATCCTTTTTCATTGTAATTCACATAGAGATATAGTGAATTAGTTAACTATGATGTTCACCTTAATTATAACCTTCGTAGATTTAAGTTAATTCGTTTATGATACATCGAAAGATGGTTATAAATATTGATGAGTTCTTGATTAACAATCCGGAATAATTTACATAACTTAATAGGAAGTGTATTAATTCAAGTGAAACATTAAGAAAAATTATAATTTTAAGCTTTTTTATCTGAATTCAATTCTTGGTATTTACTGATTAGTTAGTTTAGTACTTTATTTTCAAAATTCAATAACTTTTATCGAATTGTTTAATAAAATTAATTTGATTATGAGTTAGTAATTGATAATTATTATTAAATAATTCTATGTGGGTTCGACACTATCTTATCATTATATTACTTGTGGACTGCGTATACTTGCGTATTTTGCTAGTATAGATTTAGGCAAACAAGTTTTTGGCGTCGTTGCTGGGGAATTAATTTAATAATTTTTGCCAATATTAATTTCAATTAAATTAATCTTAATTTAAACGTTTTATTTTTTTATTTATTTCTTTTTCTATTTTACTTCCTTTTTAGGTACATCGTGGCCAACTATGACTATCAATGGCCTTATACGAGAATGATTCAGCCAAGAGCGGCAGGGATTTATGAACTCGATGAATTGTCAGCACAGATTGAGACACCTTCGAGGAAGTTTGACGCTTTAGCAGCACAACCTATTCAAAGTTTAGCAGTGATTTGTGATTATTGTGCTGGAAACCATCCGAGTCATCAATGCGCCATCAGTTTCGAGTCAGTATAGTATGGTGGCAACTTCAGCGATTACCCCAACAATTATGACTATTCCAATAATTATCATTATAATTGGGGGAATCCGCTAAATTTTTCATGGAGCAATAATCAAGCTCAGAATCCAACTCCAAGGCAAGCTTATCCACCAGGTTTTCAAAATCAAGTCACTCCTTAGGCAGAAAAGTAGCCAAGCTTAGAGGAAACATTAGCAAAATTCATTACATCTAGTGATAGGAGAATGAGTGAGCAAGATCGGCTACTGAATCAAATGGATTTGAATGCAAAGAGTTAAGCAGCAGCGATTCAAAATCTTGAGAACCAGGTGGGACAGCTAATCAACGCCTTACACAATTGTCATCAAGACATTTAGCCCAGAGACATGGTTCCCGAGACTGATGGATTGCCCATGCCAAGGCTGCAACCGGACGTACCAACAGATGTGGATGAAAAAGAGGAGACGAATAGTGGGGACCAAGAAAAGAAAGGCGAGAATGATCCAGCCCTGAGTTCCAACGCAGATGAGCCGATTTTGATAGTGCCCTATGTACCTTCTCCACCAATACTTAAGGATCCGGGTAGTTTTGCAATCCCCTGCCCAATTTGTAGTCATGTCATCGGCAAAGCTCTATGTGACATGGGAGCTATCATAAATTTGGAGTGTGGGATGAGAAATGGGTCAATGAGAAGATAGATGAAGATCCAGTTGTGTTTAAGAAACTTCAATTCAATAATCCGTTCATAGACACAATGGAGCAAAAGCCTAGCTACTTAAAGTTCATAAAGGAGATTCTATCTAAGAAAAACAAGCTAGGTGAATTTGAAACAATGGCCCTTACAGAAGCGAAGCCCTCAAATGTTACATTACTACTAATGGATGGAGGGTTACTCAATTATCGAAGGGGAATTGGATAGAAAGTGAAGAAGTCAGGCTGACGACTTTAAAACAAGCGCTTCTTGAGAGACAACCCAAGTTTAATTTTTAGTTTTAGTTTTAGTTTTTATTTATTTTATTAGGTTTCCTATTAGTTAATAAATTTGCATTTATTAGGATTTAATAAACTTACTTCGATTGTGTTTACAGGTTATTCGAGTTTAATTCAAGTACAATGCCTTATTCGTTCCAATGTGCTTAACCTATTCTTCAAACTTAGCGAACAAGGAAGAAGATTGCTATATTTTTAGGGAAGTCCTTTGCTTTACTTTTTTCTATCTTAGCCATTGAGGACAATGTCTAGTTTATGTGTTGGGGGGTGTGTTCTTATTTTTGTTTTTTTTATTTGGTATGTGATTTGTTGGATTTGCATTTTAGATAGTATGTTTTTAGGATAGTTGAGCAATGAGTTGATTGAATTTAATTATGGCTGATAAGGATAAGAAAAAAAATTGATTACTTTTTAACCCTTTTGAAGTTGAGAAGCATGCTTAGTTTATATTTTAACTTATGATTTGGGTTTACACTATTTGTGATCTTTTTGAACTTCAAAGCACATATCCATTTGTTTAGCTAGTTGTGTCTTAAAAAAAAATTGTTGAATACTTATGGGGGATATCATTGAAACTTTAAAAACTTATTCGAGCATCA
Organism: Aralia elata; assembly: GCA_034770075.1. Taxonomy (NCBI): domain Eukaryota; kingdom Viridiplantae; phylum Streptophyta; class Magnoliopsida; order Apiales; family Araliaceae; genus Aralia; species Aralia elata. The sequence continues at coordinate 26,320,822 of CM068381.1, forward strand.
TTCAAAGCGAAATTTAGGCATTAACATAAGTTTGGGAGAAATCTTGGGTTATTAAAAAATTTGAATTTTGAACCTTCCCGAGTGAAAGAATGAATCATGTGGTCGGTTGAGATGGAGCATAAAATGTACTCACTCATAAACACAGACACGAGATGCAGCGTAAAACGCACTCGTGTAATAGAAGGCGAGATGGAGCGTAAAACACACTCGTTCAATTGGAAGTGAGATGAAGCGTAAAACGCACTTACTATAAAAAAAAGGAAAAAAATTATGTTTTAAAATACTTAGGAAAGGGCTAGTAATAAGGCAAACGTGCTTAAATGAAATATCCTTTCGATCCTTTAAATTTTATAGTTTGTCTTAATTAGCGGAGATTGATGCGATAAGAAGGTTTTTAAAGTTGATTTTGAAAATCTTTTGTGAGTATTTGTTTATAGGATCTTATGCAAGTCATGACTAGTTTGAGCATTTGGATATATACACACGTACTTAAAGGATCATGAGTAGTTGTGGAACTGATGATTATGTTGAAATTTTAGGTTTTGCATGTTTTCAAAAATTCTTCTCGAGTTACCATTTGAGGGAATCTTTGAAGCTATAATGCAAATTTGTATTGATTCATTGTTTGAGTTGAGTTAGTTGTTAGTTATTTGTTTTAGTTTTGTTCTTAGTGTTTTGCTTAAGGACAAGCAAAGATTTAAGTTTGGGGGTATTTGATGAGTGAAGTTTATACCTATGAATTGAGTATGTTTAACTTGATAATTTGTGAGTTCTTAAGTATTTTAAGTTATTTTTATGTAGTTGTAGTGTTTTTATATTATTTTTGTAGGAAGAAGCAAGGAAACGCACTTTGGACATCTTTTGGAGTAAAATATGCAAGGAAATACAAGAAGGAAATGCTAAATTTTCATGGAGAAATAATCAAGCTCAGAATCTAGCTCCAAGGCAAGCTTATTGTTTGCCTAAATCTATACTAGTAAAATACGCAAGTATACGCAGTCCACAAGTAATATAATGATAAGAGAGTGTCGAACCCACACAGAATTATTTAATAATAATTACCAATTACTAACTCATAATCAAATTAATTTTATTTAAACAATTAAATAAAAGTTATTGAATTTTAAAAATAAAGTACTAAACTAACTAATCAGTAAATACCAAGAATTGAATTCAGATAAAAAAGCTTAAAATTATAATTTTCCTTAATGTTTCACTTGAATTAATACACTTCCTGTTAAGTTATGTAAATTATTTCGGATTGTTAATCAAGAACTCATCAATATTTATAACCATCTCTCGATGTATCATAAACGAATTAACTTAAATCTACGAAGGTTATAATTAAGGTGAACACCCTAGTTAACTAATTCACTATATCTCTATGTGAATTATAATTAAAAAGGATTTAAAGCACAGGTTCTCTTTTAGATTACATGCGGCGTATAGGTATATCTCTATCCTAGACACAAATCATGAGTTCCATCACTATGCAGAAAACACAATCACATGCTCTTATGATCAGGTCTAAATCTATAATCCATCTCTCGAGTTCATATAGATTACCACGGTAATTGTTGATAAGGCAATTAAGCAATTAATCACAAATCATAATAGACAATCCGATAGTAATCAACAATAATTAATAAGGAAGCATATCAATAAAAGCTACGCAATAAGTTCCATTGTAATCTTAAAAAGAAATTAGTTCATGATTGAATTAAAATCCATAATTCACAAGTAAACCATCATCCAAGAATTACAAAATAAAAAGATAAAAGAAGAAAGGAAAAACTCTTTTGAAGCAATCCTTGATATCCTCCTTAGCCTCCTATCTTGATCTTCCTTCGTGATAATCTCTTGCTTCAAGCCTCCAATCCTTCTTTAATTCTAGATTAGCAAAAAGTAGCAAGATCCCTTTATTCTAGGCCTCACATCATGTATTTATAGGTTAAAAGTCAAATCCCAAACTTAGGAGGAAACCCAATCTAATTTAGAGTCAAAAATAGGCAAAAACGCGTCAAATCTTAATCTGGCCGCGACCCTTCTCTAGTGTTGGGTGTGGTCGCGCCCAAAATGAACTAGAAACTAGCGCGGCCGTGCCAAGCAATTTTCTGCTGCGATATCCTTTGGTAAAACGACCATAACTTTTGATCCGGGAGGAGTTACGGGGCGTGCCACCTATCCAATCGAAGCTCTCGACGAGATCTACAATAAAATCCAAGCCTTAAGCTAAGAAAATATTTCAAAATTGGTGTTAAAAGCCCTCCAATCTTCCCCTCTTGCATTTTCTTGTATATTGTACTCCAAAAGATATTTGAAGTGCGTTTCCTTCCTTCTTCCTACAAAATAATATAAAAACACTATGAATACCTAATATTAACTTAAAGTACTTAAGCACTCTCACAAATTATCAAGCCAAACATACTCAATTCATAGGTATAAAACCCACTCATCAAATGGCACCAGGAGAGATGAAAGAATTAATGATACAACTACAAGAGCTATTAGATAAATGGTATATTCAGTCGAGCGTGTCTCCGTGGGGAGCACCAGTATTGTTCGTTAAGAAGAAAGATGGGTCATTAAGACTCTGCATCGACTATAGAGAATTGAATAAAGTCACGATTAAGAATAAGTATCCTATATCCAGGATCAACGATTTATTTGACTAGCTCAAGGGAGCAAAATATTTTTCCAAGATAGATTTAAGGACCGGATACCACCAGTTGAAGGTCAGAAAAGAAGTACCGAAGACGACTTTCAGGATACGGACATTACGAATTTTTAATAATGTCATTTGAATTGACAAACGCGCCTGCAGCGTTCATGAACCTAATGAATAGGATCTTTAAGCCTTATTTAGACAAGTTCGTCGTAGTTTTCATCGATGACATCCTGATTTACTTGAAAACTCAAGAGGAGCACGTAGAACACCTGAGAGTGGTGTTAGAGAACTTAAAAAGAGAGAAGTTGTATGCTAAAATTTTGAAATGCGAGTTCTGGCTGGAGAGAGTCTAATTCTTGGGACACGTGATAGATAAAGATGGGATATCAGTGGACCTAGCAAAAGTAGAAGCGGTGATCAATTGGGAGCAGACCAGGACACCTATGGAAGTAAGGAGTTTTCTAGGGTTAGTAGGGTACTATCGGAGATTCATTCAAGATTTCTCCAGGATAGCAACTCCGTTGACCAATATAACGAGGAAAACAATGAAGTTTGTTTGGACGGACAAGTGCGAAGCAAGCTTTCAAGAGTTGAAAAAAAAGATTAAGTGAAGCACATGTATTGTCTTTACCAGATAATTCAGGGGGATTTATGGTATATAGTGACGCATCGCATCGAGGACTTGGCTGTGTACTGATGCAGAATGGTAAGGTCATTGCATATGCGTCACAACAATTGAAGGATTATGAGAAGGGGTATCCGACCCACGATTTAGAATTAGCAGTAGTGGTGTTTGCGTTAAAAATCTGGAGGCACTATCTATATGGAGAAAAATATGAGATATATACGGACCACCAGAGTCTGAAATATATTTTCACACAAAAGGAATTGAACATGAGACAAAGGAGGTGGTTGGAGCTGATCAAAGACTATGATTATGAGATTTTATATCATCCAGGAAAAGCGAATGTAGTGGCGGATGCGTTGAGTCAGAAGGAAAAAGAAAAGTTGATGATATTGACAAATTAGGAGAAGTTAATAGAAGAAATGGCTAGAATGGAGCTGGAGGTAAAGAGACCGACTGAGACAAAGGAGAAATTATTTATGGTAGAAGTTCGTCCGACATTGTTGGACAAAATTAAGGAGGCTCAAGAAATGGATGGTGGGTGTGGAAGAATAAGAGAAACAATATCGAAGAATGGAGAAGAGAAATTTAGGGTGGATAAGGATGGAGTGCTGAGATATGAAGGTTGAGTTTGGATTCCGGCAGTGCCAGAGCTAAGGAAGGAAATTCTACATGAGGCACATAATTCAGCCTACTCAATTCACCCAGGGAGTACGAAAATGTACAGAGATTTGTGCCAACACTTTTGGTGTCCAAACATGAACCGGAAAGTTGTTGAATGCGTTAGTAGATGCTTGACATACCAGAGGGTTAAAGCCGAGCACCAAAGGCCGAGTGGATTGTTGCAGCCATTGGAGATACTAGAGTGGAAATGGGAGCATATCACGATGGATTTTATGGTGGGGCTTCTAACTACACCAAAGGGTTATGATGCTATATAGGTTATTGTAGACAGACTGACGAAATCAACACACTTTTTGCCAATTAAGATAAGGTTCAATTTGGATCAGCTTGTGAAGCTGTATATCCAAGAGATTGTGTCGAGGCATAGAGTGCTAGTGTCAATTATATCCGATAGGGATCCACGATTTACGTCGAATTTTTTGGAAAAGTTTACAAGAACGCATGGGAACTCTACTAAAGCTAAGCACAACTTATCATCCCCAGACCGATGGTCAAAGTGAAAGAACTATTCAGACGTTGGAAGACATGCTCTAAACATGCGTGAGGGACCTCAAAAGAAGTTGGGACGACCACCTACCTCTTGTGGAGTTTGCCTAGTTATCATGTGAGCATCGACATGTCGCCATACGAAGCTCTTTGCGAAAGAAAGTGTAGAATGCCCTTATGTTGGGACGAGGTAGGGGAACGCCGACTATTGGGGCCGAAACTGGTACAACAGACGGCTGACATTGTGAAGCCAATAAAAGCCAGATTGGTGGCTGCACAAGATAGATAAAAGAAGTACGCCGACCTCCATCGACAAAGCAGAGACTTCGAGGTTGGCAGTTTTGTATACTTGAAGGTATCTCCTTGAAAAGGGAAGATTAGATTCCGAAGGAAGGGAAAGTTGAGCCTGAGGTTTATAGGACTTTTCGAAGTGCTAAAGATAATCGGCGAAGTGGCTTATGAGGTGGCATTACCTCCCGAGCTAGAGCACATTCACAATATGTTTCATGTTTCAATATTGTGATCATGCAAGCCGGGACTACAAGCACGTGATATCCTACGAACCTAGTCAAGTGGAGAAAGATTTAATCTACGAGGAGATTCCGATTGAGATAATCGATAGGAAAGAGCAGAAATTGCGTAATAAAGTGATACCTTTAGTTAAGGTAGTATGGAAGAACCACAACGCTGAGGAGACTACATGGGAATTAGAAGATAGAATGGAGAGAGACTACCCCCATCTCTTTGAGTGACCTTGTATCGATTTCGGGGATGAAATCTTTATAAGGAGGGGGAATGTAATGACCAAGAATTTTGTATAGTGAATTATTAATGGAATTGAGGAATTATTTGAAAATGTTGTGTATACTTATGTGTGTATGTGAACTTATGTGATAAGAAGATATGAAAATAGAAAATTTCATAAATAAGAATTGAGAATGAATTAAATATGAAATTATAAATTGTGAGAATATGTGACAAGCTTAAGTTAGGAACTAACTAAGCTTGGGATAATAAGTCTTGTGTGACTTGATGAATAATTAAGATGATGGATTAATCAAGTGTGTGATTAATTCATGGAAGATGATGGGAAATAAATCAAAGGTGATAATTAATTAATTTATGAATTAAGTTTACTATAAAGAATAATTAAGTCCTATTGACTATGTGTATTGGCCCAATGTGAATTAATATTAGGTGGACTAATGAATGCATGTTTGCATGGGAATTAAATAGCCCAACGCATTAGTTGTTAATGAAATTAATAGAATGCTAGTGGAAGTAATTTTTGGGCCTAATGATTTACCCTTATACTTAAGTGTGTAAAGCCCAAAATAAGTCATGCACATAGTCCAATTGTGATCCAACAAAGGGGTCCAACTTCTAGAAGGTACCATGTGGGAAATAAGAAAAAAAATAAAAATAGAGTACTCCCTCTCCCCTCAAATCCGGCCAAGGGCCTAGGATAGCCATAATGCTCCATTTTTTTTATTTGTTTTAGGCATGTGGTAGAAATGATGAGTTAGGGTGTGACCTAAATGTAGCATTAGGTTAGGCTTTTTACCTAATCTTGAGTGACCATTGGATAAAGTAATCTTATGACGGTTAAATACGTGTATTTATACATGTATATTGTAACGAATGTGATTTCTGTGAATAAATAAAATATTTATTGAGTTAAATAAATATTTTATTTGATTTTCGATTTATTATGTGAATAAATAAAATGTTTATTGAGTTAAATAAATATTTTATTTGATTTATTTATTGAATAGAATAAATAATTGATGGATTTGTTGTGGAATAATTACTAAGTGCAATTATGATAATTATTATTTGAGTGGTTATTTGACGATTGTTCTAATTTAATTTAATAATTAAATTGGATGATTAATGATTTATTTGAATAAAATGAATTATTTGGATTAATTTATAACTGGATAAATAGAAATTATAATTTAATTAGTAAGGTTTAATTGAATTTATTTATTAGTAAGTTTAATTAAAGTATGTGTGACCATTGAACCTTATTATAAAAGGATTATTAAAATAAATTAAAAGAGGATTAATTTAGTTCTACCAAACAAAGCCTTGTGGCTTTTGAATTTCCAAGTTAATCTAGTTTTTGCCAAACAAGGTCTTATGACCTTTTGAATTTATTAACTGATGGTTTTGATAACTGACTAGCTAGTTAAATTTTACGTTAAAAAAATAATAATAAAGGTTATATCAGTTTATTTTCATTGAGCAAAAAGATCAGTGCTCACTTTGAGAGAAACTTTGAGAGTAAGTTTAGAAGAATTGAGAGTGTGTGTTCTCTGTAATATGGAAATTGGAGAAGAATTGCCAAGTAATCAAATACCGATTCTAAGTCCAAAGAAGAATTAAAGGTAATAAACTAATTCTAAAGTTTTATTTTATATTTCTTGAAGTAGATTTCTTGTGAAAACTCTTGATGAACTAAAGTGTTAGGATTTGATTATATATTGGTTATAAATGTCTATGAGTATGTATAATGTGTTAGATAGTCTCTGTAAATGGTTTTCTGTAATTAGAATTTGTGTATAAGCATGAAATAGAAATAATTAAACTTGTTGGTTTCACAGTGTTCTTATGGCCTGTTTTAAGTACAAAATTGAGGGTCAATTCATGCTTAGAATGTTAAATTGGTTGTTGTTAGTCGTAATTTACTGAGAAACGAAAACAATGTAACTGGAACGGATTAAAATGGTATAGAAACGAATTCGTGGTATATGATTTCACTAATATGTCAAGAATATGAAATAGAACATGAATTGTGATGTTTGAATCTTTAACTTGGTTATTTGAAGGTTCTAAGACGTTGAAATGATTCTGTAAATATTGAAGTTGTGTATTTGTTGAGTTCATAGCGTTTGTGATTGGCTAAATGTGATTTAAGGTGTTGAAATTATGAAATTGGTTGGAAACAGAGTCTGTTCGCGCTGCAGCAACTGAGTTTTTGTCGCAGCGCGGCCGCGCTGGTTTCCAGTGCAAAAGTAGCGCGGTCGCGCCAACAACAGATTAGTCCCTGTATGTGTGCAGCGCGGCCGCGCTGGTTCCAAGAGTAAAAGTGGCGCGGCCGCGCCGGTATCAGAACAAACCCAGTGATGAGTTTTTACATGCATAGCTTGGATGGTGATAAATTAACTTATTCTAATGTATGTGGAGAATCGTAAAGCATATAGTGAGACTTAATAACATAATGTAGTTACTCATTTGATGATTATAAGCTATGAATCAATAACTTATAAAGATTTGTAACTCGATATCCGTAAGAATTGGAGATGTTAATTATATGCCATGTCTTATGTTATGTGATGGTATAGATTTCTGATTTGTGCTATGTGGTTAGTTAGAGAGTTCGGATCACGAGTTTAAGTTGGTATCTTGTACTAAAGTGGAAAGTGAAGTTGTAGTCATAGTTGTGATAAACTAACTTACATTGTGATCCTAATGGAATGTAGGATGTTTGGTGAACATAAATTGAGATTGTGTAGATTACACACGAGGAAAGTTCCTTAAAACTTTACCTTCATTAAGTAAGTTTCTAAACCCTACATTTCATTGAGCAAGTTCTCTAACCTTGGTTATTATTATTATTCAAGCAAGGTTTCTCATATTACTCAGCGATCATAAGTTGATTGAGTACTCTAGACCTTCAAATGCGTTACTCCAATGTATTCGTTTGTAATCCTTGAATTTTACTATTATTGTAGTTCCATTTTTACAAAAATTGTATTGTTATTGTAGACAGATTGTTATATGGCTAGTGAACCCTTTTGATTCAGCTAGTCCATAGTTGATGATCGATCTAAAATCTAGAATTTCTGTTGAAGCTATTCCAAACCAAACTTCATTTGGTACGGACTCTAATGGTAAAACTGAGATGAACAACCCTAATATAAGGGATTATATTACGCAATAACGTTAAAATGTTTGTGCACAATACATTGTACAAAGGACTAATCCCCCGGAGTACGAAACGGATGGTACATAGTCTATAAGACTGTTAAAGGTTACAGTATAGATACTTGTTAACCTAGGACATAGTTCGAGGTCTTATGACCCTCAGATACAATTCTAAAGCTTGAATTCTATATTCAATTCTTGAGCCAAGCGTTCTATTAAGCTTTTATATCTCGATTAGTTATTGATTGAATTCAGGAAAAACCACAATTCCTCAGTTGAAATCTATTTCATTTATTATTAAATTGTTATCGTCATCATACTTGTGGGCAATTATTTGCTCACTCTTGCATTGAACATTGCAGCTAAGACAAAAAAGTCGGATGAGCCGTCCACGAGTAAGGGCAAGGGCAAGATGCAGAAATAGCTAAAGACTTGTTATTTATTTGAAGTTTTATTGTAAAAAGACTTATTTAATTTTCTGTTTAAATTCCGCATTGATGTAATAGAGGTTAGATAACCTGAGATTTGTTTGATTAAGAGATTAGAGATGTAACCCTTTTATGGGAAGATATTTCATTTAATTTAATTTAAATTGTCCTTTATTATGGGTAGCTAGATATGAATGAATGGTATAGTAAACACCAAATTAGTGGGAATTAAATACCCGGATTTGGGGGTGTCACATATATGGATATGGTATGTATGGGAATTCTCCTATAAATAGGAGTTCCTAATTCATTGAGCAAAGTTGCTTGAAATTTGCTAAGTTTGTTTGCTAGAGAGAGAATAGAGTGAGAGAAAAAGAAGAAATCTAGAGGAAGTTCTTTCAAGTTGGTGATTCAAGAGGAGTCTTGGAAGAGAAAGAAAGTGGAGGCCTTCTACAAGTTTATTTCCAAGAGAAAAAGAGCTTATAGAAGGTATAATGTTTTCTCACTAAAATAGTAAGTTATAAGTACAGTTAAACATATAGATAATCTTGCATGCTTGGTTGTGGGAGATTTATTTGTTGTGGGATCATGAAGGATCCGAAGTTATAAGGATAGGTATTGGAAGGAGAATATGTGATTTGTATGCTTTATATGTGTTTTAGGTTTAAATGAACTATAAGAATGCATGTAAACATGAAATCTAAATTATAATATTAGAAAACATGAGATTTGATGTTAAATGGCATAAAATATGTAAGGTATATGCTTGATCTAAAAATCATATGTTGAACATCTATAAAATACGAGAACACTCCAAGTGGAATCATTACAATCGGAGTTAAAACGAACTCGTGGTGAATCATTTAGTAAAACTTGTCAAAAGTGACACCCTAGCTTGGAAAAACAAAAAGTTTGGCTAGGTAAATATTTTGGAAAATTATTTAAGAAATCAAATGTTAAAGATATATATGTTTATGAGATAATGGAAGTGGTTTGAACTCATTTGGATGTGAAATGAACAAGTTATGCAAGATTGAACCAAAAGAGGTAGAAATCAAAAAGTTGAAAAACCTCAACCTAGAAAGTCTGCGGGGCCAGCGCTGCTGCGCCGTCCATATACTAAAATCCGGCGCTGTCGCGCCAGACCCTCAACTAAGAAACCCTGCCTCGTTGGCACTATCGCGCTGCAGTTATACTAAAACCTGACGCTGTCGCGCTGAGCCAGCTTCTCAGTTGACTGGATCCGGGTCAAACCGGGTCGGGTTTGACCAGGTCGGGTCAGGTCAAACCGGGTCAGAAAAGAAATTTATTTTTAAATAAAATAATAATTAAAATTTTATTAATAATAAATAATTAAAATAATACTAAGAGATTATTTTAATTATACATTAAAAGTTACTTAACTATGATTAAACAATTAAAATAATAATAAAGATTATTTTAATTGTGGGTTAATAATATTCTAATTGAGAAATTGTATTAAAGGTTATTTTAATTATGAATTAATGAAGTATAAACAACTTGAATAATGTTGTGGATTAATAAATTGTAAACAATTAAAATAATAATAAAGACTATTTTAATTTAATGATAAAGATTATCTTAATTGAAAGATAATTGCCAATTAATTACAGATTAATGAAGAATGAAAGATTAAATAATATTAAAAGTTATTGATTGTGAATTAATGGAATGGAGAGATAACTTTCATTATAGATTAAACAAGTAAAATAATGAAAGATTATTTTATTTGTAGTGAAGGCTAATGAATAAAATAAAAGGAGGAATGAATAAAGGCATTATAATGAGTTAAATAGAATGTGAGTAGATGGATTTTGAGTCCTAATTGTACGAGGCTGGTAAGATAGTTTGATTAGAGTTATATGTGGGAATAATAGAGATTAACCGTTAAAATGACTATGATAATCATAGGTTATTCAAAGGATAAGAAGTCAAGGTCGAAAATTAGTCGACTACTCAGGCAAGTTCCCTGACTTACACAACTTTGTATATTGTGCAAGTTTTCTAATTGTTATTATATTAACTATACATATATTGAGCAAGTTTCCTAACTTGTACACTCATCGTTTGGTACAAGTAAACTAGATGTTATATCAATTGCAAGTACTTCTTACTTGTACACTCTTATTGTTTCGTACAAGTTTATAGATGAAGTAAATATTTGAAACTTAATTGTTATAACTTGAACATTATCATTCTTATATCTATACTTGGAAAGTTTTCCTAAACATTACATTTAGAATATGGAGAACCTTGAATTCATTGGAAGAGTAAGTCTATGTTATTTGATTCGGCTAGACTAATGACGACATGAACTGTCGATTAAGATATTTTGAAAGAGCTATCCAAACTAATTGCTTTGGTGCATAATTCTTGTATGTTGAGATGAACATTATTTATAAGTCATGGATTCGACTTGCGCGCACAGATGACTAAATGTTACATATAACGTAAGGTATGACGAGGCTGATCACCTCATGTACCTGTTTATCCGAAGGCTTTTCAGCAACTATACTGTTAACCTTCTCCGAGTTCAACAGTCCTTAGTGACCCTCAGCCATAAATTATACTTATGTTTTGAATTGAAAGGAGTACTCTTATTCAGATATCCAATGATTGATTATTCAAGAAGTATTTAAGCTTTGAAATTGTTCAATCCATAATTCTTGAAAAGTTATTCATGTTTGATTCATTGATGGTATATCCTACATTATTCGAAATTGTTAAACTCATTGGAGCTATACACCCTATCAATGAATGTTAATTATTACTGTTATATACTTGCTGAGCAAACTCGTTGCTCATTCTTACTTTATAACCTATCTTACAGTTAAGACGGAGAAGGCCATTGGTTATGGCAAGGACAAAGGCAAGGCTAAAGTAGTCGAATAGCCTCAAATTATATTAGTTATTGTACGAACTTTTGTGTAAGAACAATATTAATGTTATTGTATTAAGACTTGGTATGTAAGATTAATGGTTGATGAGACCTGGGATTGTAATGTAATTATTTATCCTTTTATGTACCATATGAGTAGTTAGATGTATGTCAGATGAATGGATCGTGAGCACCAAGTTCGAGATAAGAGTACCTAAATTTGGGGGTGTCACATTTTTTTTCCAGAAAAGGATTTTTTCTCTCTAAAAAAGTAGGTAATGTTAGATTATATTTATTTTCATTTTTACTTTTTACTAAAAATGGTAAAGCTAGGGTTTGTTACACAAGTGATAGAGAGAAATTGTAGATAGAAAATACTTAGTTTGTCTTCCATTATCGTCTTTGAGAGAGTTGCGAAGGGAGAGAGTTGTGAAGCGAGAGGCGCAAAGGGAGAGTACCGTAGCGGGAGGAAGGCAACGTTGATTAGAAATAGAGCTAAAGAGACTCGCATATAAAGTATAAAGGTTTTCGGTCTTTATTTTTTGGACGATTTTATCCCTATATTCAGAGGGAATATATTTTAATTACACAAATAAATTATTTTGCCCTGTAAACACTCACATGTTATGCACATGATTACCTTATTTTGACTAAAATTAGTTAGAGGTGACAGATTTCTCAAAAATACTCTTAGCGTCTGAATTGCAAAAATTAAAACTTTAGTGTCTAAATTGCAAACACGGTGAAATATGAAGGAACCACTACAAAAAACATGTCATTGGCGATGGACTTTTTGCCGACGACATAAAATCCTTCGCTAATGAGGTCATTGGCGACGGTTATGTCGTCGCCAATGACCCCCGTTGCCAATGAGTTGTTCCCTCCATCCCTGGCACGGTGGTCGACGGCAGTCCGTCGGAAAGGGTTTCATGCCGACTTATGTTTTGGCGCCATTAATTCACGGGAGAGAGAAAGTTATTGGCGACGGGCTCAAACTCTATTGCCGACAAAGGTACCGTCGGCAATGACTTTTTAAATTAATCTCGACGGGGTCATTTTCGATGGCAGTGCCGTCGATAATAACTTTTTAATTTAAAAGCCCTAGGCTCGACGATAGCAGCGAACTTTTATGTCCATTCCAAATTTTAGCGCGAACTTTCCCTCTCCTCTTCCCTTTCGACCTGTTCATCAATGACTCCCACTTCACCGCGGTGGCGGCAAGTCCTTCTTCCTCTTCCCTCTTCACCGAAGGCGGCGGCAAGTCCTTCTCCCTCTTCCCTCTTCTCTCTTCCCTCTTCCCTATTATAGTGTCATTAGCGCAGACACGCTCCTCCATCTCTTTCTCTTCCCCCTTTAACTCTTCCTCTTTCAGAACGCCTTTAATTTGAAATTGTGCTGAATTATTCACAAAACAGCCGAGACTCACTTCACTAGTTTTGTTATTTTCAAACAACTATACATATATCATTCTATATACATATACATACACATTTGGGGTTTCTGTTCTTTTTTCATATGGAGTTTTAATTCAAACAATTAATCCAGGTACTTCCCTTTTCTTTGGTTTTTCGATTTTATATATGGGATTTTGTATGTTTATTTATTTAATTTGACTGAACTTTTCTTTGAATGTTCTTGATTTATCTTGGGTTTTACTCTAAATTGAAGATATTTAGACTCAATCACTGTTCTTTGCTGTTGTGTGATAGAAAGATGATCTTGATTTTGTACATGCTTCTCTGATTCCTTTATGAATTTGATTTGGCTACAGGTTTACGAAGATGATATATGCCTCTGCATTTTGGATTCAAATCCACTAAGTCCTGGGTAAGGTATTATCATCTAAAATGCCATTTAAATTTTCTGTATTGTTTGATGTATTATTATTCGTTAGAGTTGGTAGGTTCTCACCATTTGATAAAGAATACCCAAGAAGGAGCATTACTGAAATTTTATACTAATCGAGTTATATTATCGAAATTTTGACTCATGAATGATGGTGATTGTATAACATCTGTAGATCAATTTCATAAGGTGGTATCATTCGTTGCACTTGTTTTGTTCCGAAGAATGCATTCCAAGACTTGGCCAATTATTTAAATGGCTACTGGCTGAATCATGTTCAACCAAAAAATTTGGAACAGTGAGATCCTTATAGATTGTTGGGTTTTCATTTGATGAAAATGCCAAGAGGCCATAGGATCTGGTAGAGGGATAGTAGGGATACCTTTTCAATCTCAAACCCCAGTTTTTTGTTTTCTATTCTCATTTTTTGCGTGGTTGGAAGCAGGTAGGATTTTAAATGATTGATGCATTTGCTGAATCACAAGGAATTCCGATGTACACAGTTCATTGCAAAGCTTTATTTGGGAAAAGTTGGTCGCCTTTATTTATTTTGGATAAAAATATTGGCCCTCTTTATTTATTTTTAGACAAAAAGGATGGTTGTCTTTATTAACATCATCATGTGCAAGTCATTTACATGATATAAACTAATAAACGATAATTCATGTTTCTTTTGGTATTCTGTTTCAGGTTTTGTGGACGGTGTTCCTGTTTTCCTTGCAAAACCACAAACTTATATGAATTTGATTGGCGAATCTGTAAACAATATAGATTATCTCCTTGAGAGGATTGAAATTATACTCTGAAAGATTTTATTCTTTTTGTTGGGGTGTGTTTATTTGGGCCTAATCGATACGATGGGCCATAGTCCACGTAGAAGAATGTTCCTATGTAGGAGTCTATTTGGGCAGCAGGAGAATATTAAGGATTCTTAATTGTATTTAATTTCTAACTCCTAAGGAAAGTGTCAGGATATAATCCGACTTCCATTCTTTAAGGAGATTCAGTTTGATCCCATTAAGGTATCTAACCTAATGAGGAGTTTTATTTCCATACAGGGATGAGCATGAAGTTGGTGGTGTGATCATCTATAAATACAAGGTTTTACCCTAATTTACAGGTAATGACTTTTGAGCACTAAAATTACAAGCCTCCATTGTTAATTCCTTGAGCAGTCTGTACTTATTCTCACACCGGAGTTATCCTCCAGCGGCCCCGACCGTCAACTCTCTGAGTGTGTTCTCGTTTCTGTGCAGAATTTGACGCGTATTTGTTGATTGGACGCATGGCGAAATCCTGGCGTTAACATTGGCGCTAGAAGGAGGACCTTTAGTGCAGTAAAATTTGCAATCACTTTGACAGGCAATAGGAGAAGGAATAATCATGGTGAATACAACGTCGAATAGGGTTGGAAATTCGGTTGACCCTACGGCTCAGCCTAGGGGATTAGTCAAAGATCGACTCAAGAGACATGTGAAGGAGAGGCTAGGACCCAGCGGTCACTCCACAGGACCCCAGAGAGCCCAGTCAGCACCAACTCGATGACAATTATTTTCCAGTAGCCAGAAGACCTGACAATCCCCTGATGGTGCCGAGGGCACCCCTTCCCGGACACGTACTCAGCGGAAGAGCGGGATCAGCGATAATTAATCCTGACCCGAAAGAAGCAGCAAAACTAGATCGTTATGGAAGCGATGCGCCTTCAGCAGTAGGAGATCAACGCCTAATTGAATAAATTGGCAGTCGAGGAGGAGGTTTCTTCAAGTCGACCACGTGACCAGGAGATTTTAGTTCCGAGCCGATCCAGGACTCATTGTTTGGACGGTTCAGGACAAGAAGTGAGCAGGCATAGAAGTGAGCAGGCCAAAGAGTCGTTCCCCAATCCGCGGCAGGCATCGAGACCGCTCGTAGGATCGAAGCAGGCTGAAAAGCCGCTCCCCAATCCGCAGCAGGTACCAAAGCCCTTAGCAGGATCTAAGCAAGCCGAGGAGTCACTCCCCGATCCGCAGGAGGCACAAAAGCCCTTCGCAGGATCTGAGCAGGCCGAGGAGCCGCTCGTCGATCCGCAGGAGGCACAAAAACCGCTCGCATGACAGAAGCAGGTCGAAGAGCCGCACCCCAAACCGGAGCAAGCGTCGAAGCCGCTCTAGGAATAATTCTTTGAAAAGGGAGAGATCAGGGTACATGTAACACCCCTTCCCAAAATAGGAAGGGAGGCTACACACAAATACAATAGAAATATAAACTAATATCCAAATTATAAACCACAAAAGATTAGTCAAAAAAGGTATTAATAACTGCCCAACCGACTCAAAATACATACTGTTTAGTACATCCTAATCTTAATAAAGGTTCAATACAACTCTAAACAGAGACCCAAACATCAAAACATAACCAAAATATCTAAACCATCTAGGTGAGGAGCTCTCATCACACTTTCCCATGATCCCCTTGATTACCTGCCGGAAGAAAAATACAGCATGAGCCAAATGCCCAGTACGGATATAGAGTACAGAATTATGAACTGAACTGAAATGAATAACAAAATCAACTAAACTGAACTGTGTTGTATCACAATAACCTAATACTCTGAAGAAATGGCAGGTTGTTATTTCATACCGAGCTCAGAAATATACCTTGCCACACAAGCAAGTCAAATAATGCCACACAAGCAATCAGAGTAATGCCACATAGGCAATCACACATTGGACCGCGAATCCAAATGCATGCAAAATCAAAAGGTGTATTTGGCAGAATATCACCAATCCGCAGAATAAAACAGAACAGAAAACTAGGGTCGACCCATACGCTTCTCACAACAAATCACCAAATGGCCAACTCCCATCGGAGCACAAAACGGAGACGCCGTAGACTAATCACACTGCCACGGAAAGTGTCATGCCTCGGTGCCAAGAGGACATGCCTGTGGTATCCCCACAGGTGGTTATAGCTCAAGTATACCCTACGGTATATTCTAACAAAGATATGAGGTCACAACACATGCGACATAATACCAACAAAAAATGGGGTTCTAATATGTATATGTCAAAACAAATAAATCATCGTTACAAGCCTCCAAAATATATTGACATATACATATCTACAAATATCAAAATAATACTAGACTTGGTAATCTAACTCAAAGAGTACAAATACGAGTTCTATGTATCAACGCTAAAATAAAACTATTATATTAACTTCACAATAAACAATTATGTGAAATAATAACAGAGTTCGAAACGAGGAACAAAACAAATTAATTAAATTTCACAAGAGTATTGCTGAAGGAGTACGGAATCCGTACCTGGAGTACGTAATGCAATACCCATAATTACAGATGTAATTGGTTAGACTCGCTCAATATAATCTATTCACCAAAATAATACATTTTATTAAATACTACAATATTAGTATTTAATAGTTTTTGTGCATATATTGAACCCTCCATATTATTTTATTAGATTAATAAATTAAAGAGAACATTTTCTTATAATTGAGATACTTAATATCTAGCCAAAATAATACCAAAATATTAACTAACAAACTAACTAAAATATACTAATTAAAGTTATAAAATAATAATAATACAGAAAATTAAATTAAATAAATACACAAGAAAGAAAAAAAAAGAACATACCCGAAATTATGAGGTTCCCAGTCTACCTACGCCCTCAATACTAAAAATTTTAACTAAGGAGGGCCTTGAAAAAGTCCCTCTTACAAAAGTCTTTTCTTAAAATAAGAAAATCCTTACTGTTTAGTAAATAAAACAAAAGTATTAGTTATATATATATATATATAGACTAATAAAGGAGAGAGAGTTGGTAAATCAGGCGATGTGGGACTAAGAAAGGCATGGGTATTACATTATTTCTCCCTTAAAAAAATTCCGTCCCCAGAATCAAAAGAAAAGGAACGTGCCTAATTATCAAAAAGATGCAGATACTCTGCCCGGATAGACTCCTCCATCTCCCAAGTTGGCTCTCGTTCCGAATGATTTTTCCACAAAACTTTAACAAATGAAATTGTTTTCCTCCTCATAATCCGCTCTTGACGATCTAAAATTTTCTCGGCTTGTTCCTCACAAGTAAGATCCTTCTGAATCTTATCAAACGGATATTGTACCACATGCAACGGATGATAATGATAACTTCTCAACACCGAAACATAGAACACATTATGCACATGAGCTAATTGTGGAGGCAGAGCTAACCGATATGCAACTTCGCCGACCCTTTCCAGAATCTCAAATGGCCCAATATAACGCGGACTGAGTTTACCTTTCAATTCAAATCGTCAAATACCCTTCCAAGGAGAAACCTTCAAAATACATGTTCACCAAGTTTGAACTCTAAAGTCCTCCTGTGCTTATCAGCATAACTCTTTTGTCGAGATCGAGCAAACCTCAATTTCTCCTTAGCCACAGCTACCTTCTCCGTAGTGATTTGAACTAACTCTGGCCCTTCTATGGCCTTCTCGCCAACCTCATCCCAACAAGTTGGTGTTCGACACTTTCTACCATACAATGCCTCAAACGGAGCCATATCAATACTTGCATGCCAGCTATTGTTATAAGCAAACTCAACAAGGCTCAAGTAATCATCCCAATTACCCGACCATTCTAATGCGCAAGACCTCAACATATCCTCTAAAGTCTGGATAGTCCTCTCAGATTTCCCATCAGTCTGTGGATAGAAAGAAGTACTATATTTTAGTCGAGTGCCCCAAGCTCGCTGAAACCCTTTCTAGAACCGTGAAGTGAACCGTGGGTCTCGATCTGAAACAATTGACACTGGAGTTCCATGAAGTCTAACAACCTCCTGTTGAAAGATTTGTGCTAACTTGTCTACAGAATAACCCTCCTGGATAGCTAAGAAGTGAGCTAACTTGGTCAATTGATCTACTACAATCCAAATAGCATCATTCTTCCTGAAAGTTTTTGGCAACCCAGTCACAAAATCCATTGTAATATCCTCCCACTTCCAAACAGGAACATCTAATTGTTGCAGTAATCCACTAGCACGTTGATGTTCAATTTTCACTTGCTAACAAGTAAAGCACCTTCCCACATATTCAGCCACATCTCGCTTCATCCCATTCCACCAAAAATTCTTCTTTAAATCCCTATACATCTTCGTAGAACCCGGATGAATAGAAAATGGTGAACTATGAGCCTCAGCCAATACTGCCTCTCGAATAGTTAGATCTGACGGCACACACAACCGCTTACCCAACCAAATCACACAATGGTCATCAATACGAAACTCAGGTTGCTTTCCCCCCTCCAAATTTTGTGCTATAGCCCATAACTCGCCATATTCTTTTTGAGCTTCTTTAACCCTCGAGATAAGAGAGGGCTCCACTTTCATACCTGCTAAAAGCCCATCTGCACCTTATACATACAACTCCAACTCTAACCATTCCATATCTGAAATAAGTTGTGGTTGTGTAATAAGGGCTGCTACACTCCCTGAACTCTTTCGGCTAAGCGCATCTGCAACTACATTCGCCTTCCCAGGGTGATATTGAATTCTAGCGTCATAGTCTTTGAGAAGCTCCAACCAACGCCTCTGCCTCATATTGAGCTCCTTCTAAGTGAAGATGTACTGAAGACTTTTGTGATCGGTGAAGATATCACAAGTCTCACCATACAAATAGTGCCTCCAAATTTTTAAAGCAAAGATTACTACTGCGAACTCCAAATCATGAGTGGGGTAGTTCACCTCATAAGGTTTAAGTTGCCTAGAAGCATAAGCAATCACCTTACCGTGCTGCATCAAAACACACCCCAAACCTTTCTTAGAAGCATCACTATAAATTTGGTAACCTCCTGTCCCTGATGGCAATATAAGTATTGGAGCTGTCACAAGCCATTTCTTCAACTCCTCAAAACTCTTCTCGCGCTCCTCATTCCACACAAACTTCGTGCCCTTTCTCATCAACTGAGTTAATGGCAAGTAAAGAGAACCCTTCTACAAATCGCCTATAATACCCTACCAAACCCAAAAAACTCCTAACCTCCGTCACCATAGTAGGTCTCGGCCATTTAGTGATAGCTTCAACCTTCGTAGGATCCACCTTAATGCCTTCAGCAAACACAATGTGGCCCAGAAATATAACCTGCTCCAACCAAAACTCGCATTTGGAGAATTTAGCATATAATTTCTCTTTTCGTAAAATTCCCAAAACTATGCGAAGATGTCCCTCATGCTCCTCCTTAGACTTAGAGTAAATCAAAATGTCATCAATAAAGACAATGACAAATTTGTCCAAGTACTCCCTAAACACCCGATTCATCAAATCCATAAACACCGTCGGAGCATTAGTCAACCCGAATGGCATCACCAGAAACTCGCAATGCCCATAGCGAGTACAAAAAGCTGTCTTAGAGACATCATCATCTCTCACCCTCAACTGATGATAACCCGATCTCAAGTTTATCTTCAAAAAATACTTCGCCCCTTGAAGTTGGTCAAATAATCATCAATCCTTGGTAAAGGGTACCGATTCCTGATGGTAATCTTGTTTAACTCTCTGTAGTCTATACATAACCTCATAGACCCATCCTTTTTCTTTACAAATAAAACCGGAGCTCCCCACGGTGAAACACTCGGTCGAATTACACCACGATCTAATAATTCTTGCAACTGCTCCTTCAACTCTTGCAATTCCAATGGTGTCATCCTATACGGTGCCTTAGAGATAGGCTCTGCACCAGGAATAAGCTCAATGGTAAACTCAACTTCCCGTTGCGGTGGTAACCCTGACAATTCCTCAAGAAACATATCAAAAAATTCACGAACAATTGGAACATCCTCAATACGAGACTCTCCCATAGAGGTGTCATTCACAAATGCTAAATATCCCTCATAACCCCTAGCCACCAATTTTCCAGCTTTTAGAGCTGAAATTAATTTCACCACCTTACCCAGTCGTGAACCTTGATACACGAAATCCGGGGACTTCAAATCCCCAAAGATAACTCTCTTCGATTGACAATCGATAGTGGCCTGGTGCTTATCTAACCAGTCTATTCCAAGAATCACATCAAAATCGTGCATACCCATCAGCAAAAGATTTACCCCACGAATCTTATCTCCAAAACTAATAGGACAATCTCGATACAAAACAGAGATAACAATAGAAATCCCCATCGGGGTAGTAATAGACATAGCAGAATTTAAAGACTGAGATGACACACCAAGGTGTCGAACAAAAGAATTTGCAACAATCGAATAGGTAGAGCCAGTATCAAATAAAATGGAAGCCTCACGATTACCAACTACAAGAGTGCCAGAAACAGTACCTGGCGCACCTGCTGCCTGATTATGTGTCAAGGCGAAGACCCGTCCACCGCGGCGCTGACCAACATTGCCACCATTATCACCACCTCCACCATTACCACGTGGTCGGGTACAATCTTTGGCAAGTTGAACTAACTGACCACACAAAAAACATGCACCAGTAACTCTGTGACAAGGTCTCCCTGGATGATTAGCCCCACAAGTAGCACAAGGAGCTATTGGAATAAGATTAGGATTACCCCCACCTGCTGGTCCTAGGTAACGACCCTAATTTTGCCATTGCTGACGATTCTGCCATTGCTGACGATTATGACTTTGCTGAGGCAATTGTTGATAGCTTGTGTTCTGATTCTGGTCATTCCACTGTCCCTGTTGACCACCTCGATTCTTGTTCCACTGACCATTCTGATTTCTCTCTTGCTGACCTGAAACTTGACTCTGCTGGTCATCTCTATCCCTCTTTCGACTTCCCTCCGGTTTAGAAGCTCGAAAGTCTTGTCGCTCCATCTCAATATTCTTGGTTACATTAGCCACTGCTGACACATCTTCGAATTTAATGTTAATGAGATGTTGACGATACTTATAATGAATTCTCCACTTAAATTTCTCAGCTTGTTCTGCTGCAGTCCCTGCTGAGGTTCCTGCAAAACTTGCCAACCTAGTGAACCTTATCATAAAATCCGTAACGGACTCATCCTCCTTCTGTCGAATAGACAGATACTCTCTACCATAAGCCTCTTTATCAGCAGTTAAGAAGTATTGTTGATAAAAGATGTCACAAAACTCTGCCCAGGTAAGTGCCTCCACAAATTCATCACCCTTTGTTACTTTCATTGTTTTCCACCACCTTTGCGCATCTCCCTCTAATTTATAAGTAGCCAGCACCACTTTCTGGTTATCCTAGCATCCTAGCACATCAAATATCTTTTCTAAATGGGCAACCCAATTCTCTGCATCAATTGGAGTTGGAGCTGAAGTGAATGAATGTGGTTTCTGTTTTTGAAACATCTCTAACCACAAATACATCGGAACAACAGATGGATCAACCCCAACAGTATTCACTTCTTCTTCATTTGTCTGTGAACCACCATTCCCGGGGTTCCCTTGATTAGGAGTTTCTGGCGTCGGTTGTTGCATTATATGAACGACTTGTGCCACTAATTGCGGCAAAGCCTGATTAATCGCCTGATTTACCAAAGCTGCCAATTGAGCATTATCTTGATTATTAGGCTGCACATCCTGCTACATATCAGAATGTACATCGGGTTGGCGCATGCCTCTTTCCCTACTATTTCCTCGTCTCCTAACAACTCTAGCGGATCTACGAGCCATTTAATAAAGAAAACAACAGACTGAAGCAAAATAATTTGAATCTGATTAATATGATAGCTGAACGAAATATCAAATGGAACAAAACCTAACCCAAATTCTACCCATAACCCACAGGTCGAACCTAAATAGGTTTTCTACAAGAAAGAACCTTGCTCTGATAATAACTCTATAACACCCCCTTCCCAAAATAGGAAGGGAGACTACACACAAATACAACAGAAATATAAACTAATATCCAAATTATAAACCGCAAAAGATTAGTCAAAAGAGGTATTAATAACTACCCAATTGACTCAAAATACATAATGTTTAGTACATCCTAATCTTAATAAAGGTTCAATACAACTCTAAACAAAGACCCAAACATCAAAACATAACCAAAATATCTAAACCACCTAGGTGAGGACCTCTCATCACACTTGCCCATGATCCCCTTGAGTACCTGCCAGAAGAAAAATACAGCATGAGCCAAATGCTCAGTACGGATATAGAGTACAAAATTATGAACTGAACTGAAATGAATAACAAAATCAACTAAACTAAACTGAGTTATATCACAATAACCTAATACTCTGAAGAAATGGCAGGGTGTTATTTCATACCGAGCTCAGAAATATACCTTGCCACACATGCAAGTCAAATAATGCCACACAAGCAATCAGAGTAATGCCACATAGGCAATCACACATTGGACTGCGAATCCAAATGCATGCAAAATCAGAAGGTGTATTTGGCACAATATCATCAATCCGCAAAACAAAACATAAAACTAGGGTCGACCCATACGCCACTCACAACAAATCACGAAATGGCTAACTCCCATCGGAGCACAAAACGGAGACGTCGTAGACTAATCACACTGCCACAGAAAATGTCATGCCTCGGTGCCAAGAGGACATGCCTGTGGTACCCCCACAGGTGGTTATAGCTCAAGTATATGATGAGTGATTTTTATACCTACGAATTAGGTACTTTCGACTTGATGAATTTGTAAGTCTTTAGTTTTTTCGTTTGGTTTTATGTGTTTTCATCTTATTATTGTGTAATATAGTTTTGTATTTCTATTACATGTTTTTTTATTGCTTTTATGTATTTTTACGTTGTTTTGTAGGAATTGAAATAAATGCCCCTTGGATCGATGCGTTTTTGGCTTGAATTTGGCATTCCAGCTGCTTGTTTCTCAATTTCACCCATGCTCCAATCCGAATCTCTCAAAACTCAAAGAGCAAAAGTTGTAGATCTTTGTCTTAGCTTTCCAGAGCATCTGGAATCATCCCATTTGAAGTTCGTATGAGAGAGTTATGGTCTTTTTACCATCAAATTTTGCATGCATTTTACACATCAGCTGCTTCCCGGCCAATTTGAGCTTAGCTCCGGTCAGTATCTTGACGAGCTCGAATTACAAAAGTTGTAGAAATACTTCTTAGCTTTCCGTAGCCTCTTGAATCGCCTTAATCCGAGTTCGGACGAAGAAGTTATGGTCATTTTCCCAACAGACGTCGCAGCTAAAATTAGACCCGCGCTGCAGCACCAAGTCCTAGTGTAAATGGTGGTGCCACAGTGCCAAAATGCAGTAGCCTCATGCCGCAGCGCAAGTTTCAGGCCAAATGGTGACGCCGCAGCTCGAGGCACGAATTCTGGGCAGAACAGGGATGATAAATGCCTATCCTAATGACCCAAAAACATTAATTCTTCATTTCTACTTGCAACCTAGAGGGAAAAAAGAGAGAGGAGGCGGAAGAGCTTGGAGCAAGGAGAGGAGGCCATGGCCTTATGCCATGGTTCTTCAAGAGCTTCAATGGTGCTTCAATGGTGGAGCTTCATGTGCCAACAATAGTGGAGTTTCATCTACCAATTAACGAAAGCCATCCTTTCTTTCTTTTTCCTCTAGTGGCTAGGACTCATTCTTGGGGATCTAGTGCTACCAATTGTAACACCAATGGAGACAAGGAATTGAATTAAACTTCTAGTTTTTATTTGATACTTGTATTATCCATGGATGATTACCTAATATTTGGAATAGTTTGATTTATTAGTATGAATTAAACTTTTATCTTGCTTTCCGTTTGATTGGTGACATGTGAATTGATTCATTGTATTTTGAGCTTAATGTTTAATTGCTAAGGAATTGGTAATTAGCTTGGTATTCTATATGAAATTGGAAAATGGATTATAGATTCATACCATGAATATAATAACATGTGATTGTGTTATACATAATTTGTGTATTGTCAATTCATTGTGACTGCCATGATCAAAAGGAGAGTTAAGAGCTTTGAACAAAGTGATGCACGCCAAGTGTTTGACAAAACGCTTGTGTGTGGATATTGTGTTCTTAGCTCTTTACCTATCCATTTATGTTTTAAAATAAGTGTTTAATTAAGATCGAGGTGACTTGAAGTTGATAATTAGGACACGTTAGAGATAATTCCTCGTGGGATCGACTTTTACTTTCATTATATTACTTGTTAGACTGTGTATACTTGCGCGAGTTTATAGGTTGTGAAAACCACCAACAAGTTTTTGGCGCCGTTGTCGGGGAATTAGTTTTCTAATGTTTTCCAACAGTGATTTCAATCGATTTGATCATAGGTTAAACTTTAATTCATGTATTCATTTCATTATTGGACGTGTTTACCGAATGCGATAAATAGGCTGACAAGACAGTAAGTAATGCATTGCTCTTGTGCGAGACTTGGCGTAAGCTGGGGCCTCACAGTTCTATTTATTATTATTGTTTGCGAATTTGGATTGACAAAACAGTAAGTAAATGCATTACTCTTGTGCGAGACTTGGCGTATGCTAGGGCCTCACAGTCCTATTTTGCATGACATGTTTTAAAAAAAAAAAAAAATTTCTTCCCAAGCCAGATTGTATTGTCAGTCCGATTTTGCTATACTTTAAGCTTGTTTTCCTGTTTTACATAAAGTCGGGCTAAAGACTATAAAATAAGCATTTCTTGGGAGGCAACCCAAGGCTAATGTTTTGTGTTAGCTAACTTTAGGCACCAAATAGCTACGAGCACGATTTGCTAACGAATCGCCAAGCAAAGCAAGGGGCAAGGCACAAGCTAGGCAGGGCATTTTGTTGGTACTTTTGAATGCAAATGGCTCCCAAACGACTTATGGTGGGGAGGATGTCGTCGATGACGATTGGCACAGCCTCAGGGAAGTTCACTATTTTAATTCTGTCTATCTTTACATTGAGGGCAATGTTTGTCTTAAGTTTGGGGGTACTCGTGATGCATGGGGTGCTTGAGTTAGTATTATGTTAGTTATTTTGATGTAGTATGTTTAGTTATGCATATTAGATAAAATTTTGAAAAATTTTGAAAATTTTAGAATTTCGAGCAATGTTTTGGTTGAATCATTGTTGGGCCTATGAAATGAGCTTAAAGAGCATTTAGAAAACTCTCGTGAAATCCTTGAGCACACTAGTTTAAATTCTACCTTGTGTGTTGGTTCTACGATAGTTATGACCCTTTTTCGCTTTATTGGCATTTTTATTCAACTGTTGAGTCAATTGTGTCTTAGAAAGTTTATATAGCTTATTCTTGTGTAGAAGATATTGTTGAGACTCTATAATCTTGTTTAAACATCAATTAAAGCAAAGTTTGGCATTCATATAAGTTTGGGGGTATTCTTGGATTGTTTTGCATCTTGGATTGTTTTGCATCTTGGCTTGTTTTTAAAAAAATGTCTTCCCGAGTTGCATTTTGAATCATATGGTGAGTTGAGATGGAGCGTAAAACGCACTCACTCATGGACACATGTGAAACGTGATAGAGCGTAAAACGCACTCGCTCATTTGAAGGTGAGATAGAGCATAAGATGCACTCACTAAATTCAAAAAAAAGAAGAAAAAGATAAAAGAAAAAGAAATCTATGACATTTGTATGCGATGCTAGGGAAGATAGCTTGTTGATGATGAATATCCTTTTTATTCCCCCATATTTATATGTTGTTATCGTAGTTGAGATTGATGTGGTAATAAGATTCAAGAGTTGATGTATTATGTCTTTTATGTAGAGTTTGTTATATGTCTTATCTGAGTATAATGGCGAATACAGTTTGGTTGTGCTCAAATATTATGGGCCGTGATTGTCATGGAACCAATGTATAGGTTAAAACTGTTAAACTTGCATTCTCTTGGATTTTGTTGAGAGTTTTTGGTTTGGAAATCGTTGAGGCCATCTTTTGATTTTCATTGATTCATTGCTCGCGTTATATGTTATTATTTAGTATGTGAAGTTTTTGTATTTGGTTTTTCTTGAGGACAAACAAAGATTCAAGTTTGAGGGCATTTGATGAGTGATTTTTATACCTACGAATTGGATATTTCGACTTGATGAATTTGTAAGTCTTTAGTTTTTTCGTTTGGTTTTATGTGTTTTCATCTTATTATTGTGTAATATAGTTTTGTATTGCTATTACATGTTTTTGTATTGCTTTTATGTATTTTTACATTGTTTTGTAGGAATTGAAATAAATGCCCCTTGGATCGATGCGTTTTTGGCTTGAATTTGGCATTCCAGCTGCTTGTTTCTCAATTTCACCCATGCTTCAATCCGAATCTCTCAAAACTCAAAGAACAAAAGTTGTATATCTTTGTCTTAGCTTTCCAGAGCATTCGGAATCATCCCATTTGAAGTTCGTATGAGAGAGTTATGGTCTTTTTACCATCAAATTTTGCATGTATTTTACACATCAGCTGCTTCTCGGCCAATTTGAGCTTAGCTCCGGTCCGTATCTTGACGAGCTCTAGTTACTAAAGTTGTAGAACTACTTCTTAGCTTTCCGTAGCCTCTTGAATCGCCTTAATCCGAGTTCGGACGAAGAAGTTATGGTCATTTTCCCAACAGACGTCGCAGCTAAAATTAGACCCGCGCTGCAGTACCAAGTCCTAGTGTAAATGGTGGCGCCGCAGCGCCAAAATGCAGTAGCCTCACGCCGCAGCGCGAGTTTCAGGCCAAATGGTGACGCTGCAGCGCGAGGCACGAATTCTGGGCAGAACAGGGTTGATAAATGCCTATCTTAATGACCCAAAAACATTAATTCTTCATTTCTACTTGCAACCTAGAGGGAGAAAAGAGAGAGGAGGTGGAAGAGCTTGGAGCAAGGAGAGGAGGCCATGGCCTGATGTCATGGTTCTTCAAGAGCTTCAATGGTGCTTCAATGGTGGAGCTTCATGTGCCAATAATGGTGGAGTTTCATCTGCCAATTAAGGGAAGCCATCCTTTCTTTCTTTTTCTTCTAGTGGCTAGGACTCATTCTTGGGGATCTAGTGCTACCAATTGTAACACCAATGGAGACAGGTAATTAAGTTAAACTTCTAGTTTTTATTTGATACTTGTATTATCCATGGATTACCTAATATTTGGAATAGTTTGATTTATTAGTATGAATTAAACTTTTATCTTGCTTTCCGTTTGATTGGTGACATGTGAATTGATTCATTGTATTTTGAGCTTAATGTTTAATTGCTAAGGAATTGGTAATTAGCTTGGTATTCTATATGAAATTGGAAAATGGATTATAGATTCATACCATGAATATAATAACATGTGATTGTGTTATACATAATTTGTGTATTGTCAATTCATTGTGACTGCCATCATCAAAAGGAGAGTTAAGAGCTTTGAACAAAGTGATGCACGCCAAGTATTTGACAAAACGCTTGTGTGTGGATATTCTGTTCTTAGCTTTTTACCTATCCATTTATGTTTTAAAATAAGTGTTTAATTAAGATCGAGGTGACTTGAAGTTGATAATTGAGACACGTTAGAGATAATTCCACGTGGGATCGACTTTTACTTTTATTATATTACTTGTTAGACCGCGTATACTTGCGCGAGTTTTTCGATTGCGAAATCGACCAACAAGTTTTTTAGTGGTTTTCACAACCTATAAACTCGCGCAAGTATATGCAGTCTAACAAGTAATATAATGAAAGTAAAAGTCGATCCCACGAGGAATTATCTCTAACGTGTCCCAATTATTAACTTCAAGTCACCTCGATCTTAATTAAACACTTATTTTAAAACATAAATGGATAGGTAAAGAGCTAAGAACACAATATCCACACACAAGCGTTTTGTCAAACACTTGGCGTGCATCACTTTGTTCAAAGCTCTTAACTCTCCTTTTGATCATGGCAGTCACAATGAATTGACAATACACAAATTATGTATAACACAATCACATGTTATTATATTCATGGTATGAATCTATAATCCATTTTCCAATTTCATATAGAATACCAAGCTAATTACCAATTCCTTAGCAATTAAACATTAAGCTCAAAATACAATGAATCAATTCACATGTCACCAATCAAACAGAAAGCAAGATAAAAGTTTAATTCATACTAATAAATCAAACTATTCCAAATATTAGGTAATCATCCATGGATAATACAAGTATCAAATAAAAACTAGAAGTTTAATTCAATTCCTTGTCTCCATTGGTGTTACAATTGGTAGCACTAGATCCCCAAGAATGAGTCCTAGCCACTAGAGGAAAAAGAAAGAAAGGATGGCTTCCCTTAATTGGTAGATGAAACTCCACCATTTTTGGCACATGAAGCTCCACCATTGAAGCACCATTGGAGCTCATGAAGAACCATGGCATAAGGCCATGGCCTCCTCTCCTTGCTCCAAGCTCTTCCGCCTCCTCTCTTTTCTCCCTCTAGGTTGCAAGTAGAAATGAAGAATTAATGTTTTTGGGTCACAAGGTTAGGCATTTATCAACCTTGTTCTGCCCAGAATTCGTGTTTGGTGCTGCGGCGTGGGCATTTGGCCTGAAACTCGCGCTGCAGCGTGGTTCATGACTTTGGCTACTGCTAGTTGGCGCTGCAGCGTGGCCATTTACACTAGGAATTCGCGCTGCAGCGAGGGTCTCTGAGTCTGGATTTCCAGCTTCGATGTCTGTTGGAAAAATGACCATAACTTCTTCGTCCGAACTCGGATTAAGGCGATTAAAGAGGCTATGGAAAGCTAAAAGTAGCTCTACAACTTTCATAACTGGAGCTCGTCGAGATAATGGCCGGAGCAAGTCTCAAATTGGCCGGGAAGCAGCTGATGTGTAAAATGCATGCAAAAGTCGATGGTAAAAAGACCATAACTCTCTCTTACAAACTTCAAATTGGATGATTTCGGATGGTCTGGAAAGCTAAGACAAAGATCTACAACTTTCATTCTTTGAGTTTTGAGAGATTCGGATTGGATCATGGGTGAAATTGAGAAACAAGCAGCTGGAATGCCAAATTCAAGCCAACAACGCATCGATCCAAGGGGCTTTTATTTCAATTCCTACAAAACAACGTAAAAACACATACAAATAATACAACAACATATAAAAGTAATATAAAGCCACATTGTATAACAATTAGATAAAAATACATAAAAATAAACATAAAGTACCTAAGAACATACAAATTTATCAAGTCGAAAGTACCCAATTCGTAGGTATAAAAACCACTCATCAGTATACCCTACGGTATATTCTAACAAAGATATGAGGTCACAACACATGCGACATAATACCAACAAAAAATGGGGTTCTAATATGTATATGTCAAAACAAACAAATCATCGATACAAGCCTCCAAAATATATTGACATATACATATCTATAAATATCAAAATAATACTAGACATGGTAATCTAACTCAAAGAGTACAAATACGAGTTCTATGTATCAACGCTAAAATAAAACTATTATATTAATTTCATAAGAAACAATTATGTGAAAAAATAACAGAGTTCGAAACGAGGAACAAAACAAATTAATTAAATTTCACAAGAGTATTGCTGAAGGAGTACGGAATCCGTACCTGGAGTACGTAATGCAATACCCATAATTACAGATGCAATTGATTAGACTCGCTCAATATAATCTATTCACCAAAATAATACATTTTATTAAATACTACAATATTAGTATTTAATAGTTTTTATGCATATATTGAACCCTCCATATTATTTTATTAGATTAATAAATTAAAGAGAATATTTTTTTATAATTGAGATACTTAATATCTAACCAAAATAATACCAAAATATTAACTAACAAACTAACTAAAATATACTAATTAAAGTTATAAAATAATAATAATACAGAAAATTAAATTAAATAAATACACAAGAAAGAAAAAAAAAGAACATACCCGAAATTATGAGGTTCGCAGTCTACCTATGCCCTCAATACTGAAAATTTTAACTAAGGAGGTCCTTGAAAAAGTCCCTCTTACAAAAAGTCTTTTCTTAAAATAAGAAAATCCTTATTGTTTAGTAAATAAAACAAAAGTATTAGTTATATATATATAGACTAATAAAGGAGAGAGAGTTGGTAAATCAGGCGATGTGGGACTAAGAAAGGCATGGGTATTATAGTACAGGAGGAGGATGGGTTCTCCGGACAACACAAGGGACAGGCTTGAGTCGTCCCCCCGGAAGGACGAGACTGCTTCCCTCGCAAAATGATTGGAGGAAGTGGAGCAGAAGTTGGCGGCATCCGATCAGACAAAAGAGTTGTCGAACAATGTAAAGTCGCCTTTCACTTCGACGATAAAATGAGTAAAGGCTGACAAATCAAAGAAAATACCGCCATTGGAGACGAATGACGGCACGGGAGATCTATACGACCACATGCATGCTTATAATCAGATTATGGACTACTACAACCATCCCGATGGTGCCAAATGTCACATATTTGTCACCACACTGAAGTATGAGGATCGGGAATGGATGACGTCTCTTGCTCCGAACTTTATTAATTCATGGGAACAATTATATGACAAATTGCATGCCAGGTTCGGAAGTAACAAATGGAGGGAAAGGCTGACGACGTCTCTGATGCAGGGTAAGCAGCGCTCCGATGAGACTCTCGGCCAGTACGTGAGGAAGTTTAGGGAAGCGGTCGGCACTGTGACCGACTTTAACGTGCAGTAAGTTATGGGATTCTTTACTACAGGGTTGGACATTATAAAGTCCAAGAAGTTGATAAAAGACCTTATCCTTAATCCCCCAGGTGACTTGTCGGAGGCCTACAATCAAGCAAATGAGTTTATCACTCTTGAATAAGCTATCAGAAGCTTGAAGCCTTAGGCACAATCAGTGGAGAAATCAAAAGACCGGGACCAAAATAATGCTCCCCGGTCGGATAATCAGCCGAGGTGAAGTTTCAATGGAGGAGGTTCGGGGGGAGGTAAACCACCCTTCCTGAACAGAAACGTGAGTAAAATCTACACTCCCCTCAACACTGATCGGGCATAGATACTGGAGGAGATAATGAATAAGCCGTACTTTGAACCTTGCCCGACAAACACCAAGTCGTACAGGGGAAATCACAACTGCTTTTACAACTATTACCAGACTTCTAAGCATTCTACAGAAGACTGTCATAATCTGAAAGACTTGATAGAGAAGAAAGTCCAAAGTGGAGACTTGGTTCAGTACGTATCGGGTCGGCAGAGAACTGGATCGTGAAGGCAGGACGCTACGGTTCCTGAGCAACCAGGGAACCAACAGACGGATCAAAACTCGCCTATCCGAAGGGTGGTAGATGTCATATCTGGTGGGTCTAATGGGAAGGTAGTAGGAAAGCAGAGGAGGGCCACCTTGGACGCAGTGCTTTTAGTTATCGAACAACCTATGAGGAAGGAATGGACTTATCCTGGCATGGTTATCTCTTTCTCAGATGAAGACTACCCGTCTGAACCAGTCGAGGCATATGCAGGCGCCTTGGTGATAACAGCTCAGGTCGGACCAGTTGATATGAAGAGGATGATGATCGAGAATGGGTCTTCTATCGACATCTTATACACCCATGCATATCAGAGGTTAGATTTGGAAGGGCAGAAATTGGAGGTAGGCCAGGAGAGACCTTTGTACGAGTTCAGCAACGACCCAGTACATGTTTCGGGGACAATTGAACTGTCAGTCATCTTCGAGATGGCTCATCGATAGGTCGAAGTTCTGGTTAAGTTCTTTATAGTGCAGGTGGATTCGGCCTACAACACTATCATCGCTCGGCCAACACTAACCGCTCTTCAAGTAGTGACATCAATTCCACACTTCAAGATTAAATTCCCGACGGCGAATTGGGTTGGAGAAGTCAAAGGGGATCAGGGCCTTGCCCGACGATGCTATAGGAATATAGGAATACATTGATCTCATCGGGTGTCGGGGTCCGTAAACACAAGCAGACTATGGCTATCGAAATGGAACCATTCACTGAAGGGTCTACTGAACCCTTAGCCCTTTCTGCTGAAGAGACGGAGGATATCGAGTTAATTCCCGAAAAATCTAACAAGTTGGTGAAGATTGGGTCTGGACTTCGAGAACCACTTCGGACAAATTTAATAGAGTTGTTGAGGGTGTATGCATATATCTTTGCTTGGGAGCCCCGGGACATGCCAGGTATTGACGAGAAGGTAGTTGCACATGAACTCTGTGTTGACCTTACCAAGAAACTGGTCAGGCAGAAGCGAAGGGTATTCGCCCCAGAAAGGAAAAAAATTATCGATGACGAGGTAACAAAACTATTGAAGGCAGATTTCATCTTCGAAATAGATTATCCCAAATGGCTGGCGAATGTGGTCTTAGTCAGGAAGCAGAACAGAAAATGGAGAATGTGTATCGACTACACGGACTTGAACAAAACGTGCCCAAAAGATTTTTATCCTCTGCCAAATATCGACCAGCTCATTAATACCACTTCGGGATACGGGTTGTTGAGCTTTTTAGACGCCTTTTCAGGGTACAATCAAATTTCCATGTATAAGAAGGATATCCCGAAGACGACTTTTATCACTCATTAGGCAATATATGCTTACAAGAAGATGAAGTTCGGGCTGCTGAATGCAGGAGCCACGTACCCACGGATAATGAATTATGTGTTCAGTAAACAGCTTGGACGCAACATGGAGGTTTACGTGGACGATATGATAGTGAAAAGCCCGTTAGCCCGTGATCATTTGGATAATTTAGAGGAATGTTTCCAGACTGTTTGGGAACATGGGTTAAGGTTAAACCCTACTAAGTGCACCTTTGGTCTTGGTTCGGGTAAATTTTTGGGATATTTGGTTAGTAAGAGAGGAAGTAAAGCTAACCCAGAAAAAATTCAGGCAATATTGTATATAAGATCTCCGCAGACTTTCAAAGATGTTCAATGACTGACTGGACAAATTACGGCGCTTCAGAGGTTCATGTCGAAATCGGCAGAAAGGTGTCTCCCCTTCTTCGACACTTTGAAAGGTACCAAGAATGAAAAGATGTTTCAATGGAACTCAGTGTGAGGATGTGTTCCAAGGGATCAAAAGGTACTTATCCTCTGCGCCATTACCAATGAAGTCGATCCTTTCGGAACCTTTATACCTGTATTTGGCAGCTAGCTCATTGGCTGTCGGGGCCATTTTGATTCAGGAAACAGGGGACAAATAGTTCCCCGTCTACTATGTTAGTCATGCACTTCGGGATGCAGAAACAAGATATCCGAACATGGAGAAATTTGCTTATGCATTGATCATTGCTAGTAGGAAGCTTAGGCATTATTTCTAGGGTCAGCTGGTGGTGGTATATACGGACCAGCCTTTGAAGAAGATGTTACACAAGCTAGACGTCTCAGGTCGGTTCGTTATGTGGGCTATGGAACTGACCCAGTTTGTATTAAAGTTTCATCCTCGGACGGCAATAAAGGGTCAGGCTTTAGCCGACTTTATTATAGAATACTCGTTTTCTGAACCAGCCGCAAGTCCTTCTGTTGCAGTGGTAGGTGTAGTCTCGGATGTTCAGCCAAATCGAACTTCGTGGACACTTTATGTGGATGGGTCTTCGACTTCAGATATAAGCGGGGCAGGAGTAATATTGACTAGTCCAGAGGGATTTAAAGTTTAGCAGGCCATCAGGTTCCAGTTTAAAGTAACCAATAACGAGGCAGAGTATGAGGCAATTTTGGCGGGGTTGCATTTGGGTCGGAGTTTGGAGGTACAGTGTTTGGTTATTTTTAGTGATTCGAAGTTGGTTGTGAACCAAATATTGGGAGAGTATGAAGCTCGGGGGGCACGAATGGCCAAGTACCTGGCCGAAGTTAAAGATTGGCTACATTACTTTAGTTCATATACTTTCTAGGGAGTTGATCAATTGGACAATACGGTGGCCGACACGTTGGCTCGGTTGGCGACAACGGAAGTAAGTTCCTTTAGTGGTTCGGTATACTTGGAAGTTCTCGATGTCCCAAGTGTTCAAAAGTGTGAAGTGTTAGCATTAGATCGGTAGGACTGTTGGCTCACGCCGTATATAGTTTATCTCAGTGATGGAATATTACCTTCGAATCAGGTGTTGGCTAAAAAAGTAAAGCATCGGAGTTCGTATTTTATCCAAATAGATGGGGATTTGTATCGACGGGCCTTTTCTTCCCCGTTGCTTAAATGTTTGACGCCTTTTGAAGCGGATTATGTTCTTCGGGAGGTACATGAAGGGATCTGCGGCGACTATATGGGTGCAAAGGCGTTAACGTATAAGGTCCTTCGGCAGGGCTACTACTGGCCAGCGATATTTCAAGAGGCGAAGGACTATGGAAAGAAATGTCCGAAGTGCCAGTTGAATAGTCATATCCCACATCAGCCACCCGAAAAATTATCATCGGTGTTATCCTGATCCCATTTTCAATTTAGGGAATCGATATTCTGGGACCACTACCGAAGGCAAAGGGACAGCTGAGCTTCGTGATAGTAGCGATTGATTACATGACCAAATGGGTAGAGGCGAAACCACTTCGGTCGATCTATGAGCAGGAGAGCCTAAACTTTTTTAAGGAGTTTGTGGTGTTTCGGTTCGGTATTCCAATGGTTTGGATGTTTGACAACGGGCGACAATTTGTGGGATCGAAATTTGAGGAGTTTCTGGCGGATTTAAGTATCTAACATCGGAGAACTTCAGTGCCTCATCCTCAGTCAAATGGGCAAGTCGAGGTGACAAATCGAACTTTACTTAATGAAATTAAACGAAGATTGGATGAAGCTAAGGGTCGATGGCCTGAGTAGTTGCTAAGCATTTTTGTGGGCTTATCGGACGACACCGAGGATGACAACAGGGGATTCGTCATTCAGGTTGGCTTATGAGATTGATGCGTTGGTTCCGGTGGAGGTCAAGTCTTCTTCTCTTCGGGTCAGTCGGTACAAGGAACTATATAATGAAGAAGGGCTTCAGCTAAACTTAGATCTATTGGAAGAAGTTCAGGAGTCAGCCGTAGTACGATTGGCGAACTACCAGCGAAGAACGACTATGTATTTCAATAAAAGGGTAAAGTTACGGAGGTTTGAAGTCGGCGATTTGGTGCTTCGAGAGGCAGAGGCGTCTACCCCCAGAATACTAGCAAACTTATGCCTAATTGGGAAGGACCCTATGAGGTTATTGAAGTGCCGAAGCCAGGAACTTACCGGCTTAGGGCAATGGATGGGACAGAAGTCAAAAACACTTGGCATGCTGGGAGACTTAGAAAGTATTATCAGTAGTGCATGTTAAGTAGTTTCTTTTATGACTCTTTAATTTTGTATTAGTGCTTAATGGAATAAAATTTCAATTTTTCTCATAAAATATATTCATTAATATTGCATAAATGTACATTGGAATTTGATTACATAATAAGTTATTACAAAAATTTATGTTA
This sequence comes from Aralia elata, assembly GCA_034770075.1. Taxonomy (NCBI): domain Eukaryota; kingdom Viridiplantae; phylum Streptophyta; class Magnoliopsida; order Apiales; family Araliaceae; genus Aralia; species Aralia elata. The sequence goes on from CM068381.1 coordinate 26,356,693, forward strand.
TTAGGGAAAAGGTGGTTTGCTTCAGGCTTCGGCTTCGTCCTCCGAATAGTCCAAAATTGTTGCGTTGAGGCTATATTCCCGCATCCTTTCTTTATCTTTGTCCCGAGCATTCATGCTTATTTCGAGCTTTTTGTCCATGATCTCAAGTTTTCTATACAAAGTTGCGTTGTCATCCTTCAGTGCATTGCATTCTTTCTTCATGTTTTCACGGTCATCTAGAAGCGCTCTTCGGCATTTTTCGCCTTTGGTAGCTTCTCTCTTGACCGTCTTTAGTTCGTTTTGGAGTTCGTTGTAGTGGAAGGCGGTATTGGCGTGCAGACTTTTTTCTTTTTTGGTGCTCGCCATTACAGTCTGGACAACAAGCTGAAGACGCTCGACTTCAGCTTCCAATTCCTTTTCTCTCTCATCAGCTTGGGTGAGTTAGTGTAGGATTCGACTGGTAACAGCAATGGCCTAAAAGCAAAGGGAAAAGGAGTTAAACAATGAATTTAATATTCGAAGGAAGGTTTAAACTGGAGATATTTACCCGACTTTGATGCAATGCATTAAATTTTATGAGGTCCGGGAGACTTGCTTCTTCGAACGTTTCGTCGTCTCTGGGAAGAACGAAGTGCTCAAACAGGTCGATTGGGAAGTCTTCAGCGTGTTGGGGCCATAACGTTACTGAAGAAGGAGCCTCTTGGATGCGGTTGGGAGTTAGTAAAGAATGTTGGGGCGATTGATGATCCGAAGAGGTTTTGGTGTGTTTTTTTTGGCTGGGGGTTCGGATGAGGGGCTTTCAAGTTCTTTTCTTTTTTCTGATTATATTGGGTTCAGGTCGATGGTTGGGTTCGGTTTAGTGTTTTCTGTTGGAGGGGCTTTGGAGGTTAGGCTTGGGTCGATGGATGGGTTCGGTTCGGCGATTTTTGTTTGAAGGGGTTCGGTGGTTGAAGGGTCGGTTGTGATGTTTTCAGGTTCTTTGGGTGGGAGGTTTTGTTCGACAATCTTTGCTAGACGCCTTCTCTTTATTCGAGCGACTTTTCCTTTTTCAAAAGTAAGCATATCTAAGAAGCTTTTCTGGGTGAAGCCAGGTGTGGGGATAATGGAAGAGGAGCCAGGTTCTGACATCGGGATTGCGGTAATAAGTTGGATTAAAGGAGGGGTTTCGGTTGATCTTGGCAGAGGGTTTGTTTCTTCGGTGTGTTCAGAAGATGACCGGCTGATGTTGGCAATTGAGGTCAGCTTGATAGGAGACACTATGAGAATAAAAAATTTGGGTCAGTATAAAAGATTGTAGAAGGGAAATTTGATATAATATGAGACAAATTGTAGAGTTCGAGACTTACATTTATGGTCGTATAACCAGGTTTGGTTGTTTAGGAGTTCTAGGTCCCATTCTTTCATCGGCAGCTTTTTGATGATCTTCACTAATTCCTCAAGACGGGATTGGGGAAGTTCTCCTATGGTTACGTTAGGGCGGGAGGCTTCGGTCTAGTCTGGAATTTCGCGGGTGCTGGGGCCTTGGATGAAGAACCACTGTGAATGTCATCCTTTGTTGCTAGAGGGAGTCTTCATCAGTGGGCGTTTTTTGATCTGTTTACTTTGTTGCTTATTAATTTGATGAAATCCAGATTCCTTGGTCGGCTCATGAAAAATAAGGAGAAGAAGAGGTCGATGGTAGGGGGGATGTTGAGCTCGTGGCAAAAAGCGATGAAGACAGTGATGTGAATGTAAGAGTTCGACACTAGTTGGGCGAAGTAAACTCCAATGAACCCTAGGAGGGTAATAATGAAGACGTGAAGAGGAAATTGAACCCCGTATTTGAGGGCACTTAGGGAGATGGCGGTCCACCCATCAGGGCGATGATACATCCGTTCGATGTGGAGGGGGGCTCGAATTTCGTAGGTGGTCGAAATACGATATTGTTCTCGTATTCCAGTGAGGTCTTGGGGTACGATTGTGGAAGCGGTGTTGATATGGCCGAAGGTTTCTTCATTGGAATATTCTTTTATCATCTTCAGGTTGTCAATTTTGGCCTTATATGGGCCTGATGGTCGAGGGTTTGGTGTGATAGTGGCGGTAATGGTGGTGGCTTCAGTAGAGATGGCGGTGGGGATGGTAGGGTTCACCACAGTGGGTGTTGGGGTGGAAAAAGTGTTGATTCCAGATGTGGATGAAACAGTGGGAGTCGGGGTATTTGTGGTAGCCATTGATGAGTAGTAAGGAAGGATGATCGGTGGGTATTTTCGCCGGAGGTAGTAAGAGCTACTGGTAGAAGGAAGAAGTTGTAGAGAGAGTATGAAAAGTTTTGAGATCAGATCTAAAATGTGGCGGTTGATTTTGGAGGAGGGTTTTGAATTATTTGACCTTCGGGTTCCGCGTAATTTTCCAAAAACGGCGTAATAAATGGATTGGGTAGTGATGGTGGGGCCTGGCGATGCGTACTGGGTACGTTACCGAAGATTTGGACTTTGGGCCTCATGTTTTTTCATTTAATTATTGGACTTTTAATGATGAACTCTTCCATTAAATGCTCCGTTATAATGAAAGGCTGGGGGGCAATGTTGGGGTGTGTTTATTTGGGTCCAATTGATACGGTGGGCCATAGTCCACGTGGAAAAATATTCCCATGTAGGAGTCTGTTTGGGCAACAGGAGAATATTAAGGATTCTTAATTGTATTTAGTTTCCAACTCCTAAGGAAAGTGTCAGGATATAATCCGACTTTCTTTCATTAAAGAGATTCAGTTTGATCCCATTAAGGTATCTAACCTAATGAGGAGTTCTATTTCCATACGGGGATGAGCATGAAGTTGGTGGTGTGATCATCTATAAATACAAGGCTAAACCCTAATTTGCAGGTAATGACTTTTGAGCACTAAAATTACAAGCCTCCATTGTTAATTCTTTGAGCAGCCTGTACTTATTCTCACACTGGAGCTATCCCCCAGCGGCCCCGGCCGTCAGCTCTCTGAGTGTGTTCTCGTTTTTGTGCAGGATTTGACGCGTATTTGGTGATTGGACATATGGCGAAATCTTGACGTTAACACTCTTCGTATTGTGATTTATATTCTATTGATTTCTTGATTGTTTGATTATGCTTTGTCATCTCCTGCAAGTTGTACTATTAACCACTATTATTCTTAAATCAAAGATGTCTACAATGTTCTTCTCTTTTCCCCCCTTAACTGGTACCCTTATGATTTTATATTATTAATTAGATATCGAGTCTTAGTTGATTACCCTCTTTGATTAATGAGCTCTGGAATACCTCTAATAGGTCTTGGTTAGGGGTAGCTTGGATAACAAAGCTAATTTAACTTCTTTTATTTTGTTGATTTAAATATTACTTAAATAATAATGACTACTAATTCAGCCTATAATTTAGAGTGTTCAAATTATATATTTAATGATTGTTTATGGGAAATTTTAAGTAAAACATTTTATAATGTATCATAGATACTTGTCTATATTATTGTAGTTATGTTTCTATTTTCTTGTTATTTTACAAAATGTTCAAAGGTTTTGCTTTATGCCTTTATATTCAATGTCTTCAAGTGGACATATAATAGTAAGAAAATATGATACAAGCTATTTGATTTAACTTTTTGATCGTAATTTAGTTTAAGCATAAAAATAGTTCTAGAGGATTTTCCTTTTTATATTTTGTCCTTGTCAGCACAATTCCTTGATTCCTTCAATCAAGCCATATGGTCCCATTGGCCACCTATTTAAGGATTTAGGTGGATTCTTCACATCCCAAAAGAATAAAAGGATAAAAGGAAAAAGGAAAACATTAACGACTATTTCTTATGTTTGAACTAGATTTTGCTTAAAAGATAGGTCAAAACAGCTCATTTTTATTCCCCTAAAATTATGAAAGATAGGTCAAAACAGCTCATTCTTATTCCCCTAAAATTATGTTTGAAATTCCATGTGAACCTTTAGCAATATAAACGTAAAAAGAAGTTTGGTAGCTTTTGCATAATACAAGGTTAGAAAAAATAACAATAAGAGTAAACATTAGTGTCCTCCATCACTTGGGTTGGGCAGGTTATGCGCAACGGGATGACTATTAATGATCAATTCTCTTTTATCTTCTAATTTTGTGATGTTAATGTTTATTAATGATCAATTCTTTTTTGCGACATATGGAGTAATATATATTTTTTTGCTGTGTAATTATCAAACACGCAATAGATATTATTAGGAGCTACTACAATAAGCTATCAAATAGGCAATAATTGTTGTGTGTAGCATTAGTCCTTGGACGTCGTTCTTGTAGCAATTATATAAGACACTGATTTGGGCAGGTATGCATTGGACCCTTAATTTTTTGTTCCCTTGATTGTAATTTTGTGGTGTTGTTGGGACCTAGTATATAATTTCCTATGCAAAGAACTTAGTAGAATTACTTCTTTTATTGTTGTTATTTAATGGATTACATCATGACTTACTTTTTTATTCCGCAACAGGGAGATCTGTCTTTAAGTGCAGACACTTCTGCAAGTGATTCACAACCCGCTACCTCTGTAGACAATGGATTCGCATTCAGTATTCCTGCAACACTCTGAGATTTCAGCACGACATTAGAAGGATGAGGAGGTCTATTATCATGACTTCTATCAGCATCAACCCTAATTCTTTGCATTTCAAAGTTTGACAAATCATATAAACAACTCGTGTCTTCTACATGTTTGTATCCAGTATCTCTATTAATCATATAAAATTGCTCTATATCGTAATCAATAGTCTAAGCAAGCTGGAGTCTACCATTCCTATTTTCTAAACTTGAACCTATTCCAATGATTAACGAATAAATAGGGTTTAGGTACTTCTGTTATATATGGGTCATAAAATGAAAGTCAAAGCCAACCAGTGACGAAGGATAATAATTCAAGTTTAGAAAATAGAAATTATAGACTCTAGCTTACTTAGACTATTGATTACGATTTAGAGCAATTTTATATGATTAACAGAGATGCTAGATATAAACATGAAGAAGACAGGAGCTGTTTATATGATTTGTCAAACTTTAAAATGCAGAGACCTAGGGTTGATGCTGATGGAAGTCATGATAATAGACCTCCTCATCCTTCTAATGTCGTGCTGAAATCTCAGAGTGTTGCAGGAATACTGAATGAGAATCTATTGTCTATAGAGGTAGCGGGTTGTGAACCACCTGCAGAAGTACCGAGTATGCACAGTTGTATTTGCAAACCTTTTTCCCCCACATATTCGATAGGTAAATAAAAATATTAATGTACGTCTTTAAGTATATCTTTTGTAATTATATTGATTATATAAACTGTTAAAAAGTTATAAAGATACATTTGCCTAACTTGTATAAAGAACAATTAGAAAAATTTAGGAAAAGTAGACCAAAACTCACCCTGGGCATCGAAACGACGCGAAACCATAGGCATAACACCTCTTAGATATTTGGAACACGTTACAACTTACGAGACTCGATTTCGAGCTCCGATGGCCGAGTTATCCGCTCGTTTGCTAACTTGTATAAATTAAAGAATACTTAGAAAAATTTAGAAAAAGTAGACCAAAACTCGCCCTGGGTGTCAAAACGATGCGAAACCATATGCTTAGCACCTTTTAGATATTTGGAACACGTTACAAGTTACGGGACTCGATTCTGAGCTCCGGTGGCCGAGTTATCCGCTCGTTTGCCTAACTTGTATAAATTAAAGAACACTTAGAAAAATTTAGAAAAAGTAGACCAAAACTCGCCCCGGGCGTTGAAACGATGCGAAACCATAGGCGTAACACCTCTTAGATATTTGGAACACGTTACAACTTACGGGACTCAATTCCGATCTCCAGTGGCCTAGTTATCTGCTTGTTTGCCTAACTTGTATAAATTAAAAAAAACACTTAGAAAAATTTAGGAAAAATAGACCAAAACTTGCCCCGGACGTCGAAACGACGCGAAACCATAGGCGTAACACCTCTTAGATATTTAGAACACATTACAACTTACAAGACTCGATTTCGAGCTTCGGTGGCCGAGCTATCTGCTCGTTTACCTAACTTGTATAAATTAAAGAACACTTAAAAAAATTTAGAAAAAGTAAACAAAAACTCGCCTCGGGCTTCGAAACAATGCGAAACCATAGGCATAACACCTCTTAGATATTTGAAACACGTTACAGCTTATGGGGTTCGATTCTGAGCTTTGATGGTCGAGTTATCCGCTCGTTTGCCTAACTTCTATAAATTAAAGAATACTTAAAAAAATTTAGAAAAAGTAGACCAAAACTTGCCCCGGGCGTCGAAAGGACACGAAACTATAGGTGTAGCACCTCTTAGATATATGGAACACGTTATAACTTATGGGACTTGATTCCGAGCTCCAATGACCGAGTTATCTTCTCGTTTGCCTAACTTGTATAAATTAAAGAACAATTAACAAAATTTAGAAAAAGTAGACCAAAACTCTCCCCCAGCATAGAAACGATGAGAAACCATAAGCAAAACACCTCTTATATATTTGGAACACGTTACAACTTACGGGACTCGATTCCGAGCTCCGGTAGCTGAGTTATCTACTCGTTTGTCTAACTAACTTGTATAAAGAATACCTAGAAAATTATCTAAATATGCTCTCTTTTGTAACTTCATAATTAATATTTTAATTTTGTAGGGTCTTGTTGATGAGCCTCGTAGCACAGGTGGAGCTAGCGGCGAAGGCGATGACCGTAGAAGAGCTAGCGAGGACCCTAGAGGAGATGGTGAGGACCGTCGAGTCGATGTTGATGATGCTACGGAGGGTGGGACCAGCAGTGACACGATGGACGATGTTCGTTTATCTGTCGATAGCGATGATGATGCTGACCGGGGGATATAGTTAGTTTATGTTTATATTTTTACTTTCATGTATTTAACTACCTAGTTTTTGGGTTGTACAGACTAGGGTCTTGTATTTAGTTAGCTTGATGGTTTATGTATCTAACTAGTTGTTGAGTTGTACAGTGATTACATTTTGTATCTAGTTACATCTTATGGTTTATGTGATTACGTTGTGTACGCATTTGATGGTTGATTATGTATATTTGATGGTTATTGGTATGCGTTAGTGAATAATTATTTGTTGCTTTTGGTTTATAACATGTACAATTATGTATATATAAAATAACAGGGGGGTTTTGCAAATTCTTTTAATTTTTTTTTTTTTTTTTAAAATGTCATTGGCAACGGACTCATTGGCCACGAACTGTCTGTCGCCAATGAGTCATTGGCGACGGCATTAGCGACGGCATTAGCGACGGACAGTCCATCGTCAATGACTACTTTAATAATAAAAATAAAAACTCATTGCCGATGGCAAGAGTCATTGGTGACGGACAGTCCGTCACCAATGAGTTTTTATTTTTATTATTAAAGGAGTCATTGGCGACGGATTGCCCGTCGCTAATGCCGTCGCCACTGACTCACTGGCGACGGACAGTCCGTCGCCAGTAGGTTAGTCGCCAATGACCTCTTTACCGACGACAATCGACGGGAGCACGGGGCGATGACCACTGAGGTGATGGACTTAGCGACGGACATGCCCATCGCTAATGACCTCATTGTCGACGGCACAGGGGTCATTAGCGACGGGCCTGTCCATCGGCAATGGCCTCTTTTTTTTTGTAGTGAACAGCTTTGCAATGCGCCCTTTTTTAATCAACTCCCAACAAATTTAGATAGTCGAATCTCCAGGTAGGTATCTATTTGAGTAGCGAAAAAGGACTGCAGTCCCAACCAGATATGACTTTTGATATCAATTCAATAAATACAATACTCATTTTCTTAGAAGTAAAATGCACATAAAAAAGGAACGAGACCATGGTAAGATAGCGTTCTTTTTTAGTCAAAATTAATAGAGCGATTTCATTTGTAATGAACAGCATAAATTGGATAATTATGCTTCAAAGAATACATGTGCCCAACTCATTCCTATTATAAAGTTCATATAAATTTCAGGCTAGGATTTTTTTTAGTTTCCACAATCACTTTATATAAAATTATGGGTTTTATTTTGTGTGATCCTTCTCTCATAATATACTCTGCCTGTAAGTTGCACTCATAGTTATCCTTGGCGTCTAGGCACAAGAGCAAGCAGCAAATCAACACTCGCCTTAGGGAAAACTACCAAGGGGCTCACCTTGGCAGCAGGCTTTCAAAAGTCATCGCCGAGGCGACGCCTTGGAAGCCTAGTTGCCAAGGTGAGTGCCATGGCAGCTTGATCGAATTAAAAAGAACCCTAAAAACTTCTATCCACTTACCGACTCACACGCAGTAACATGCGACGATACTTGGGACACATACGCAGCAGCTGCTATGGAATCTTTTGTTGCAACAGGAAAAAAGGAAAAAGGAAAAATACAAAAGAGAACATAAGAAGCTATGGAATCTTTTGCTGCACAAGGAAAAAGAAAAATTACAAAAGAGAACAGAAGAAGTGCTGCAGAAGAGGCTTTTGTTATATACTGTTGTTGTGTGTGGGCTAGTCTTAAAAATCTGCTATTCATGTGGGTTGTTATACTTTCTTGCAAAACTTGTGAATTCATAGTTAACTTCATGCTGACCCACATGACTATCAAGGACGGAACCAGGTGGGTCAAGTGGGGGGCCGCTGGCCCCACTAACTTTTTTTATTTCCTTCTTTGATATATATACATTTTTGTTTTTATGCCGCCATTAGGTTTATATATTATTTAATAAAGAATCAATTTTATATGAATTGCCTGTAAATTAATATTTTCACATCCTCAAATTCTAACAACTTTGTATTTTTAGATAAAATCAAGTAGTTTTGATTTTTTTTAACAGATTATACAATATTACTTACCATGATAAAATCTATTTAATTATTTTAACACAATCAAAACTCCTTGATTTTCTCTCAAAATGTAAAGTTTGACACTAGTTTACGGGCAATCTTTATAGAATTTATTCTCTATTCCATATTTCTTTGGCATTTACTCTAATTATGAGAATGAATTTACCCACGTCATATAAACTATGATAAATATGTTGTTTCTCTTTTGTGGTTAATGAATTCACGGTAAAAATAAGAAGAAAAAAATACTCTTATATAGTGTGGTTAAAGTTATATTTTTTTATTAAATATATTGTACCAAAGTCCACCCTCGCTATACCTAAATCCTGGGTTTGTCCCTGGTGGGTATGTAAGAGAGCTAATGTCCTCCATCTGCTGAGTGGGATAACATGGCTGTTTGTAGTCCACACATTGGTTTGACATATTTGGGTCCCATGTCACATGGGTAATGGGTCGTTTGTCTGCATGAGTTATTCATGTACAATAACTCTTAAAAGTTATAATTTTGACCACATAAATCATAAAAACTCATGTAACTCCAATGTACTTTTGAAATAAAATAAATAATGTATAAATTGCACATTATGAACGACTTGTCACCATACGAACACTATGGTGGACACCTTATCGCCTAGGCGTCCTAGCGGTCAGCTACCATCGTGCCTCGCCGTGACACCGTAACAACTGTGGTTACACTAAATAAACTATGTGTTCTGACCAAACACAAGTTCCAGAACTTGGCTAATATTGTTGTCTGCAAGTAGTATGTGGTGGTTGAAAATTTATTTATTTTTTTTGGCTAGAAAGTAGAAATAAGATATAAAACCACAAACTTGCAGATAACAGTAAAGCAAATAAATTGTACAAAGAAGTTTTTGTTAAATTAAGTAGTCCACAATGATTTTGGTGTAACCCGCCAGATGGAATAATTTTAGTCTAATGAAGACACTAAATAGCAAAGATTCCCACCAAAAGCCAACAAGTGAGGGGTCGTTGACTAATTCTCAGATTCAGAATTTAGCATTTAAATACCTCAGCCAGCTGCTAACCAGCTTAATTATTTCATCAATCTCTTCAATTTCTGCCTCCCAACTATGAGCATTTTCTTCACCATTTTCCTATTCCTTCTCCCCGTCGTCCTCCTCCTACTTAAGAGGGGAAGAAGATCATCGCAAAGGCTTCCACCAGGGTCACTGGGAATACCTTTCATAGGTCAAAGCCTCAGCCTTCTCCGCACGATGAAGGCCAACACAGCAGAAAAATGGCTCGAACAAAGAGTTAAAAGATACGGTCCAATATCAAAACTAAGCCTCTTTGGCACCCCCACAGTTTTTATACACGGACAGGCTGCAAACAAGTTTGTTTTCACTGCCGATGGCAGCATGATCAGTAACCAGCAGCCCAAGTCAATTAGGATGATACTGGGTGACCGTAATCTATTGGAACTCAGTGGCGAGGATCATAAGCGTGTCAGAGCTGCTCTCATGTCGTTCTTGAAGCCAGAATCTCTAAAGCAGTATATTGGAAAGATGGATAGCGAATTCAGGACGCACCTTGAAATGCATTGGGAAGGCAAAGACCAGGTCACGGTATTGCTTTCAACTTGTAAATTAAATCATTTCCTTTTTAAGGCCGAATATGGTCATTGTGTGTGTTTGTTAGTGTGTTTGTGTTGTTTTTTTTTTTTACCAAATGAGAATTTTATTTACGAAAATTACATCTATAATCCAAACGATTTAGATTACAGAGTAAAATTACATAAAACCTGAACTATCCAACTGATTGTTAAATTCAATAAGAAAAACATGACTCCACTTTCTAAGAAACCTGTGGCTAATTTTTAACATCATGAAACACCTTGAGCAATATTGCACTTGAGATAGCACTGCAAACAAAAACCTCCCTCCTGCATTGCCTCACCATTGCTCATACCTGTTATTATTCCACCAAGCCAAGCTTTCCAAAAAAGACACATCTTTTTGACTTTAAGATATGAAAATAAAAACCATCATCTGCACCAAAAAAGCAATAAATCTGGAATTCAAGTGAAGAAAAGCTACGCACATCCTTGTATTCTACAAATTACTACCCTTCAAACAAACTTCATAACAACCAAAAGTCGTCTCCTACATATGCTTCTGATATCTTGGACAACAACCTGCATATGTTGCTGAAAAACTAAGCTTTGACAATAATTTTCAATTGCAGTTGACCCAATTAATAAGTGCAGGTTGCCTCAATTGCTTCTTTGAAAATGGAAAAATCTGATGCTCCACTATATAAAATAAAACTTTGATCCCAAAGAATTATGTTCTGCCGATTTGTTAAGAAATTCCTCCTACAGGGTTTCTTCTTGAATCTCTAAAAATTCTGAGGACCACAAATTCTCTAAATATCTGAAATTTTGCTGGGTTCCAAATGGACAATAAACCTCCTGCTTGACCCACCGCGTCGGATGCTACCCATTCACATTGATCATTACCTCACATGATCCTGACTTTAGTAAATTTGTTTACCATACCTCCATTTTAACTTCCTGCAACATTACAAAATCTTGTATTTCCTCACCCACGCACAATCTTGCACACCATAACAGATTTTAATGTTTTACTAACCCCACGAACAATCCAAGATAGAACATTCATCTTTCCCTAATTTCCCCTTCCTCCAATTGAGAGCACTCTTCTTCCTCTTTCCGTTTCTGCGCCGAGTCAATATCTTTAATGAATTCCTCAAATTGTTCCCTTAATTGAACATGCCTAATTTTCTCTGAGTTTGCCAAATTTTTCCCTCCCTGCGTTGTTATGCCCTCTCGGCAATTGAATCTTGGGTTTCCGAAATAGTATAAAAAGAAGTGCTTCGAATTATTGCTATTTGACTTGGACCTATTTTAAAAAAGTCGAGGTATTTTGGATTGTTTGTTGACAAACGGACAAAATCAGGGAAAACTTCTAAAATTATTTCAATATTAAACCTTGGACATATAATAGTTTCGAATCGAATCTCTTTGGAAAGAAGATCTTTTGTCTCATGGTAGCCTGCCGCCGACCCATTTATTGCCGCCGACTTTTTTTTTTTTTTTTGTGGCTAGTTTAGCTGATGAAATTTTAACATTCTTGCATTCGGCAAGAATGGATTCCAAGACCTCATGCACCCAAGACTTATGAGTAGTTCTTTTACTATTGAGCCATGAGGGGCTTGGTGTCAAGTTGTGCCGACTTATTGTTATGTTCTGATTGCGTTTCTAATACTACCTCCTCCCTTCTAGGTGATACATTCTCTTCTTCCATATTAAATGCTCGATCAGACTCCTCATCTTCTTTTTCCGGTGACTTGCGGTCGTTGACAAGAGTTCCCCTGCATCTCCGACTTGGACTTTGATCCCCCTGCCACCAATAGTTCTTCTCATCAAATTGTTGGAATCCTTTCACCTTACATTTATAGATTCTTCCTTCTATCTCAATGCCAATTACCTCGTCAATACTTTCCACAAACTTGGTTTGTACAAGAATCTTGGCAACCTCCATATTCATAAAGTTTCTCGTCTCTTTCAATAGTTACAAGCTTTCCCCATACCCTTGTAATGTTTTTGAAAGTAACTTCTAACCATGCATGCATTGGTACACCCCTACATTCTAACCACATATATCTTCTAGGTTCTTTTACTTCTTCCATCTTAGTGATTACCAGGAAATCTTGAGATAACCCATTCTTATTTTCCTCCATCTTATTTTCTTCATCAATGGCACAAACCAACATCATGCTGTTGTAGCCGCATCGGACTATATTTTACACTAACTCCAATTTTTTTCCATGGTCTCATCAACCTCTTCCATACTCATGAACCGACTCAAAACCACCATCCAGCTCGTTCGCAAACAATCCTTGATTTCTGAATTAATGCCGCCTTTTATTGTGGTCATTAAGTCATACAACTTGATGACACTGACACCCCATTGATTCCATCCGTTGTACCAACTTGATACCCTACCCTATTAATCTTCAACTGTCGTCGGGCTAATTGCACTCTGATTCTTCTATTGTGAATCCACCAGCCTTGCATTCTCTTCATAGCTTCCATGGTATCATCTTTCTTCTGAAACTTGATAACGCCATAATTATATAGTTTCCTGTTCTTGTTTTGATGAATTAGAACACCATCAGTTTCTCCAAACCTTCCAAAGAAATTCATTAACCCTTCCTTCGATACTTCTCTGTTTAAGTTTGCTACGTATAGAGTTGTTTTTTCCTCCATTACTGATCTTTTAAACTCCTCCCCATTTCCTTTCTGCACCAATATTCTGTTGGTTGATAGCCTTGTTTAAACATAGGAATTGGAAACCCGGGTGGAGGTCCTGAGCACGACTACTCCTCTCCGCTTCTCTGAACTTCTTTGTGCAGTTGTTTAAACTTCTCTTTCCGATCTTCCATAGCTGTGAACTACTGTGCATTCTGAGAATTCTTCTTTGTTGAGAAAATTAAACATGTGGCAGACAAACAGAGACTTTGATTGAAATTTTTTTGACCTGATTTCTTGTCTAATATAGTGAGTGAATGAATGATATACATGAAAAGTTTCATACTAACTAATAAACCCGTGCAAGGCACGGGTTAGTATCGATATATAATAATGTAATTTAAGATTGTGGTGTGTGATATTTGGTATTATAATTTTAGTATAAATAGTATAGTATAAATGGTAGTAATACATTAAACATGAAATTAAATAGTTGTATGTATATCGAAATCATTGTATATGTTTTTTAACACATGCATGTACATCTTTGGAATAATACAACAAAGAATACGAAAAGGATGATGAACTCGTTATTAACTCGGATTTAACTCAAGACTAACTCGGTGACCTACCAAAATGACTCGGTTAATTTAAATAAAATCTCCAATTGCCTTGTTATATATAGTAATAGATTTTGTACTAGTTGTCCTGGTTCATTACTCAAAATTAATGGCTAACATCCTTGTGCGTTTATGTGATAATTTGTACTTGTATAAATCATTTGTTTGTCTATCAGGCTCCAGCACTCAAAACAGCTGGTGGAGGAAAATTTCCATTGATTAGGAAATAAAATTGGAGTATATCCTTATGCATTAGTTTTATAGGGTAGCTTGAATAAATTTTTCCAACGTACAACGCAAGTGCATGCAATAGCAAAAAATGATGATCTGGTTAAGATAGTGTGCGCATGGTTGGTGGTGTTTGTAGGTGTTGCCCCTGATGAAGACGCTAACATTCAACATAATTTGCTCTTTACTATTCGGACTTGAACGTGGAGCACGAAAAGATAAATTGATAAAGCTTTTCCAGGAAATGATTGAAGGAATGTGGTCGATCCCGTTTAATTTGCCCTTTACACGTTACAGCAGGAGCCTAAGGGCGAGTGCAAGTGTCCAACACATGGTAAGAGAGCTTATACACGAGAAGAGAGTGGAGCTCGAAAACAAGGGTGCTGCTGCTTCTTCATCCCTCCAAGACCTTATCACTTGCTTGCTCAGCATTCGCGATGATGAAAACAACAAACAAGTCATATCTGAAAATGAGATTGTCCACAGTGTCATGCTTATCATGGTCGCAGGACACGACACTTCCTCTGTTTTAATTACTTTCATTTTGCAACTTCTGGCTAATAATACTACCGTATATCAAGCAGTTCTTCAAGGTACACACGTACGTAAAACAAACACACACACACACACTCATGTAGTCCTTATATAATGTTTGAGATTTTCAGAACAAGAAGAGATTGCAAAGAGCAAGCCCTTAGGAGAGCTTCTAAAATGGGATGACCTTGCCAAGATGAAGTATACATGGAGAGTAGCTTTGGAAATCTTGAGAACGATTCCTCCTATATTTGGAGGCTTCAGGAAGGCACTTAAGGATATTGAGTATGGTGGCTATCTCATTCCCAAAGGCTGGCAAGTAAGATTTTCATTCTTTTTTAACAAAAAAACCTTATATAAATCCTATGACTCACTGCAGCCCACCTATATTTTTATATATCTAACTAACTAAAGCAACATTTTTAACATGATATTAACAGCCCTTTTGATTGATTAACAGATATTCTGGGCAACGAGCATGACTCACATGGACAGTAGCATATTCAAGGAACCATCAAAGTTCGAGCCTGCACGATTTGAGAACCAAGCATCTATTCCTCCTTATTGCTTTATTCCATTTGGAGGGGGAGTTCGTATATGTCCAGGATATGAGTTTGCAAGGATTGAAACCCTAGTAACTATCCATTATCTAGTCACTCGGTTCACATGGATATTATGCTGCAGTGACAAATCTTTCAGCAGAGTTCCAATGCCAGTACCTACTCAAGGTCTTCCAATCCGAATTTTCCCAAAGAAAGTTGTACACTCGTCTTTATAATATGTTCACGCACAAGCTGCTGCTCAAAACTGGCGGACCAGACGTACTTTTCGAAGTTCTAATAATCCGGGTTATGATATATTGCTAAAAAGGCGGTCTAGGCATACATATTTACTGCTTATAATCGAATCACACCGGTCTTTTTGATCAAATGATGACTTGACGGGTGCGGTTTTGATACAAAAATAAAGGGCTAAGTATATTTATGTTACACCAAGTTTCATCATCTTCATAATTTAGGGATAAATGCTTTTTTTGTCAGTGTACTTTATGTCAACTTACAAATGACTAATTAAACTCTTTTTCTTACAGTCAACTCACTGAACTCAAGTTTTTTTACAAAACGTTAGAAAATCCGTTAAGTCTTTTGATTTTAGACGGAAATGAACACATCAGCTGCTGAGTTGTAAAAAAAAAGCTTATGTGTCAAGGATTATCCCACGTGGCCGTGACTATGTATGATGTGGCCACTCTTGAGTGGAAATGAAAGAATTTTTTTATAAAATAAAATAAAATAAAAAAAATTAACAAAAAAAATGAAAAAAAATAAAAATAATAATTTACTTATTTTTGTGATTAATAGAAAATGAGTTTTTAGATAATTAATAACAAGTATAATTATTTAGCAAATTATAAAAATAAAATATGCTAAAATTAAAAATCAATTTTTATTAATTTTATATACATACATATTTATATATTCGTTTTTACAATTCTTATTGATTTTATATACATACATATTTATAAATTTGTTTTGACATTACATACATTTTCACTTGGCAAATTAATGAATTATGTGTAGTAAAAATAATTTTTTAATTAAATTTTAACATTTAAATTAGCTAAATGTTTTTACTTGTTAGTTTCCAGAGGCACAAAAGATATCTAGAAGAGGGGGGGTTGAATAGATATTTTAAAACTTTGCGTTTTCTTTTCTTTTCTTTACAAAAGGATGACTTAACAGTTAGGTTAATGAATCCAACAATTAAGCACATCGAAATATGATTTATAAGAACCCCTTGTAGAAAATAGAGCGATAACAAAGAATATAGTAAAGCAGTGATAAAGCAGTTATAGCAGTTAATAAGTGCAAAGGGATAGATGCAAGGTTTTAAGTGGTTCGGAGCACACAAGACTCCTACTCCACTGTTCTACTCCTCGAGTAGCAAATCCACTAAGGATATCATTACAACTGAATCACAAAGATTCCTTCAAGACCCTCAGTCTTGGAACACCAGTACTCAACGTACTCTTCAAAGCCAGCAGCCTTGGAACTCTATAATCTAAGACCAGCAGCCTTAGAATCCTTGGTACCCTTTGGTACTCCACAAGTCCAGCAGACTTGTCTTGGGTTGGTCACCTATTGACCCTTTCACTTGATGAAGAGTGATTTGTTTTGTTGCTACTGAGTTGCTTGAAGCATAGGGTTTGATAAACTCAGCAGCGAAGCAAGATGTTTCCTCTTGGATTGTAGAATGATAGTGTTTCAAGTATGATCTTCTTTTTCGTTGTTCTTGCTTGATTTGAAGCTTCGATCCTTCTACCTTATGTAGATGCTCTTGAGAATCTTCCCGTTGAAAATGTGGCCGTTGCCCTGATTCTTCCGTTGAGATGTGTTGCTGAGTTTATGAATAGTTTATTCCTTGTTGACTGTGTAAGTGGGGTGAGTCAGCTTCCATTAGTCTGATTTAAGATAGTGCTCTGACCGACTGCAGACTGTAGCTGTTTGTTCCCCACCGTTTGTTTAATATTCAGCAACTATCTTCGGCAGGTCATTCTACTGACTGTTTGTTATGGGCAGCTTAGAATATTCACATTCTCAAATCTGAGTTGCTCATCAGTCGTCTGACTCTACGTTCTTGCTTAGACGTAGTGTCGTCAGTGTGTCTGAAGAGTTGCAGCTATGTAGTCATTTGATGCTTGCAGATATTCACTATGGTCTTTAAATTTCATTTTGATCATTCTGAAGTGGCATCAATGTCTCGCCTTCATGTCCTTCAAAAGAGGTGCTGATTTAGTCTGAGTGCTGGCATGGATTACTCTACGATATGTGAGAGTTTGTCTTGATGCAGGGACAACCCTTTGTTTTGTCAAGAAGGCTCTACGTCCTGACGACAAAGCTCTACGTCCAGCCGAGGAACCTCTGTGTCCTGACGAGGAAGCTCTACGTCCCGCCGACCAAGCTCTACGTCCTGCCGAGCCATCTCTACGTCCTGACGAGGAAGCTCTGCGTCCTGCCGGGCAAACTCTACGTCCTGCCGAGAAAGCTTTGCGTTCTGCCGGGCCATCTCTACGTCCTGCCGAGGAAGCTCTACATCCTTTTACTTGGAGTATGGCAGTACTCTACGATTAGCACACAAGATCAACCTAACAGTTTTGATCTTTTCTATACTAAGTCCTTTGTACATCACCTTCAATAAAGGACTTTACAATTTGCTAGGATATTACATATATTGAATACAGCTTAGATCATCCTAACATATCTGATCTTCTCTTTCCTAAGTCCTTGTATATATGTCTACCATTAAGGATTTTATAATTTTGGCTACTGATACATATATTCATCAAGAGCACAACATCAAATTTAAACCATGATATCTAACAATCTCCCCCTATTTGATGTTGACATAACCAGTAGTTGAATCATATCATCAGTTCTAATGCAGATACTTAAAGAAATAAACATGTCTTATAGTACAGTGAGCAACTGTATTTCTAGATGAAATCATGAATTTTTTTTATGATAAAATGCATATTACATTGTAGGGCAGTTTCATCAATACAGGGAAAGAGAAGATTTACAAAAGACTTCAAACCTTAGCTTCTCCTTCCTCGTGCTGCTCCTCTCTTGGTCCTTGGGGGATTGGCTCTTTCATATGCACTTCTTCTTCTGTGGATTTCCCTGCCTTCTTCGGTCATCTGCTGGAATTCTTCAATCTGCTCTCGACTGAGACCAGAAGAAGGCACATGACTTCCTTCTTCACCATATGGGTGAGTTCCATGCAAGTGTCTGTTTAAAACTGCCGGATTTCCTGTTGGTATGCGAACTCCTGTTGGAGTTACATCAGGCATTCTTCTGTAAGATCCAGGAACTTCACTCCTTATGGGAATTGCATTGATGGGCTCCTCTTCTCCTGGTATTGATGATTCGGGCTGCTTGGTCTGCCTTGGCCTTGGTTGCTCTCTTCCCCTGCTGCTTGATTCTCCTCTTTCTTTGCCTTTTGATTTCTCCCCCT
Source organism: Aralia elata (assembly GCA_034770075.1). Classification (NCBI taxonomy): domain Eukaryota; kingdom Viridiplantae; phylum Streptophyta; class Magnoliopsida; order Apiales; family Araliaceae; genus Aralia; species Aralia elata. Next base: position 26,375,143 of record CM068381.1, read on the forward strand.
TTATGTCAGCATCCAACCTTCTAACGGCTTGGGAGAGTTTCTCAATACCTTGTACCAGTTCTTGCATTTGTGACCTAGACTGAGTGTTGTCAGCTCTTTGCTCTACTAGCTGAGCTTCAGTCCTTTCACGTTGCTGGTGCATAAGGGCTAGAGCATTGTCAGTCCTTTCCATCTGTTGGAGAGATATTCGCTGGAAGTTGTTGATGGAAGTGCTCAAATCAAAGAGTTTCTCAGTCACCAGTTTGCTTTGAGCTGTCTGGGTCTGTTGAAGGGAGATAACTGCTGATTTGTGTGTAGCAATTTCCTTTTGATAGAATTTGTCCCTCTTGCCAATGCCGTTCATTAATTCTTGGATGATTTCCCTCAATCTTTTGGTTAATTCAGTACCAAGATTGTTGGTGTGAGCATTGGCAGCATCAATAAGGTCATTGAACCTTCTATTGAGGACGAGAGAATTTGCTGCAAGATTCTCTTCCATATCTTGAGCCATTCCAACAGTGAGGTCAGTCAATTCAGCCATGGTAGGAATGAGTTTGACACACTCAAGTATTTGCTGGATCTCATTTGACGATTCTCCCTTGTGGCTATCTTAGAGATTTGCCAAAGCAATGGCCAGGTCAAAGTATTCATGATGGGAGGAGGATGGTATGTCAGTGGGAATATTTTGGGCAGCTGCTTGAAGTGATGGAGAGGAAGCAGTTTGATTGATATCTATAGAGTTAGCACACTCTACGATCGTAGAGTTGATCGTAGAGTGGGTTGACTCTACATTTTGTGTATGGAGAGTGAGCTCAGTATTTGTCATAGGTTTTAGAGACTCTACGACTGGAGAAGGTTGAGTATCTGGTTCATCAGAGACAGAGTTTTGAGACCCTGTAACTGGAATAGGATTCCTTAGGTCACAGATTACCTCATTCCATCTTGGTATCTCATCAAAACGATAGTAAAATGGTAATGGAGAGTGTTTTAATTTGAATGAGGAGGGAATGAAGTATTCCTTTTGCTCGTTGACTTGACACGGATGGTTGGTCAACAGCTTTTGAGCAAAGGATTTAATGCTGGGGTATTGCTGGGCAAGCACTGAAATGGCTGGATAGGTCTTGAAGGCCTAGAACATGTGATCCCATGAGTTGAGTACAAGTGCTTGATGGAGCGGCACTCTTGGTAAGTAGTTGAAAAGGCAGTTATAGGTGTAATGCCTTTCTCCATTTCTTCCTTCAGCAATGATTTCGAGGTTGTCATCCTCATCTTCATCATTTGTTCTATCACTAATCTCCACAGCCTCATTCTGATCAATTATTCTTTCTTCCTCTTCTTCCTGTTGACCAGCATGAGCATCAATTCCTTCAGGGATGGAGGGATCTTCATATTGATCTTCAGATTGCTCCCCCTCAATCTGTGCATTAGGTGTCTCCCCCTCAGTGTAAGCACCTCCTTGATCATTAATTTCTTCTTGCTCCCCCTCAGCTGGAGCGGTGGTTTGATCTGCTAGTCTCATTTCTTCCTCCTTGATCCTTAGCATTGCTTCATTAAGCTCTTTTTGAGCTAAGGTCATCAGTTTCTTCTTCATTTTCTTTGGCTTGGGTTCTGCAACCTTCCCGGTCAATGGTTCAATGAAAGTTACCATAGTGCCCGGCTGACCAGCATTTTCAGCAGCTTCTTCAGTTCTCAACTCTACGAACATAGAGTGAGTATCCTCAGCGATCGTATGAAGGCTTTGTTTGGAGCTGCGTTTTCCTTTCTTATGGTATACCTTCAAGGTTGGTTGTGATTCTTCACTGCATTCTTCCAGTTGTTTTCTCTTCTTCTTCTCTGCTTCAGAAGATAGAGAGGGCCTTGCTTGAGCAAATGGTGATGTGGGTCCTTCATTCGATGACCCTTGTGGTTCTTCTTCAGTTTGGGATACTACCTTCTTTTTCCCTTTGCTTTTCCTGGTTAGTGCTGGCACCTCCTGTTCTACTTCATCAGTTTCTGCAACAACAGACATATTTTTAATAAAAGGCTTTCTTACTTCACTCTGAGTCTTCTCACTGTCTTCTGTCTGAGCTGATTTCAAATTTCCAGCTGGATTCTTTTTCCAGTTTACAAATAACCTTTGAGTTATCCTTTTGTGGAAATTTATAGCCTCTCCTTCATCATCCCCAATGCGATCTCCCAGTGCTTTTTGAATGATAATACTGATGAATCTGCCATAAAACATTTTCCTTGCTCCTTGGGTTTTCCCATCATTTGATATCCAGTTTCCAATCCATTCTAAGAGAAGGGCGCCATAATTCAGTTGAACCTTTTTCACAATAGCAGTCATAATTCTGAGCTGAATGTCGTTGACGGAATCATGAGCTGAGTCTTTGCAAAGAATACATTTACCCACAATGTCAGCAAGGAACTCATACTTTTGAGGGAATTCCTTTTTCTTTAATCCCCTCAGCTTTAGGTTGTTCTCATGATGCATTCGCTTCAGCCCTTCTTTTGTGTTGATGAACTGGATAGTAGTGAGCCCGCCATTTTTGAAACCTAGGGCTACATTGATCTCTGAGGCATATAGCTGAAGTGGGATCCCTTTGACCTTCGTGGACAGGATTTCGTCTCCAATAATTCCATTTGAATAGAATTCTCTCACCAATGCTGGATATATCAGAGTGTTGGTGTCGAGGGCTTCGTAGAGTCCTGATCGTCGCAGCAAGGAGATGATTCTCTTGTACTTTGTTTCAGCTGAAGCAAAATCTTCAAAATCGAGGGAGTTCCCTGAGATTACTGGTGAGAGTGCCATTTGAGAATTTCTTTGATTTTGCTGCATAAGGACGAACTTTGCTCAGAGTTTGATTAAAGCTGAGAGCTAGGGTTTCAGCGAGGATGGAGAGGAAGAGTTTTTTTCAGAAGAAAATAATTTGAAATGAGTTAGTGAAAAACTTCCCTCTTTTTCTGCTGAGTGGACTAAGAGTCACGTGTTTGGTGCGTGCTCGTTTTAGACCGAAGGAAAAAGACTGTTTTGCCCTTTAGCTTCTTCTGAGCTCTACGTCTCATTCCTTAGCCCTTTCTACGACCTTCATCTTTTCTCGACGATCGTAGAGTACATCTCGGCGATCGTAGAGCCCTTTCTTCTCTACGACCTCCATTTTTCTCGACGATCGTAGAGTACGTCTTGGAAGCTTGGTTTCCCTTGAGCTGTTTTTCCAGTTTTTGTTATTCTACGAACCATCTTTCTGCAGAGTTAGTAGATCTCAAAGCATAATATTATGGATGTAAATTTAGCATTCCTAGTTCACTTATCAGCATGTTGAATCTAGATTCATCTAGGGGTTTTGTAAATACATCAGCAAGCTGATTTTCAGTAGGAATATAATGCAATGCTATATTTCCACTTTGCACATGATCTCTTATGAAATGATATCTTATATCTATGTGCTTGGTTCTTGAATGCATGACAGGATTATGAGTTATAGCGATTGCACTAGTATTGTCACAATGAACTGGAATAAATTTAAACACAAAACCATAATCAGCTAATTGATTTTTCATCCATAGGATTTGTGCACAGCAACTCCCTGCAGCAATATATTCAGCTTCTACAGTAGAGGTTGAAACTGAGTTTTGCTTCTTGCTAAACCAGGAGACAAGTCTATTTCCAAGTAATTGACATGTGCCACTTGTGCTTTTCCTGTCTATCTTGCACCCTGCATAGTCAGCATCTGAATATCCCATTAACTCAAAGGGTGACTCTTTGGGATACCAGAGTCCCAAATTTGGTGTTCCTTTAAGATACCTGAAGATTCTCTTTACAGCTAATAAATGAGATTCCTTAGGATTAACTTGAAATCTAGCACAAATACAAGTGGCAAATATGATATCTGGTCTACTGGCAGTTAGGTATAGAAGAGATCCAATCATACCTCTGTATTGAGTGATGTCAATACTTTTACCTTTTTCATCTTTGTCAAGCTTAGTTGCAGGTGCCATGGGAGTTTTCATGATGGAAGCTGATTCCATGCCATATTTCTTTAATAGGTCTTTGATGTATTTGGCTTGGTTGATGAATATACCTTCATCAGTTTGCTTTACTTGAAGTCCAAGGAAGAAGTTCAGTTCTCCCATCATGCTCATTTCGAACTTACTCTGCATTAGCTTGGCAAATCTTTCACACAGTTTTTCATCAGTTGATCCTAATATAATATCATCCACATAGATTTGAACTAGAAGTGATTTATCCTTGTGCTTTCTTAGGAATAAAGTGGTATCTACTCTACCTCTAGTGAATCCCTTTTCTGTGAGAAAATTGGTGAGTGTTTCATACCATGCTCTAGGTGCTTGTTTTAATCCATATAATGTTTTATCTAATCTATAAACATAATTAGAAATAGTTGGATTGACAAAACCTGGAGGTTATTCAACATAGACTTCTTCTTGAAGTTCTCCATTGAGGAAAGCACTCTTGACGTCCATTTGGAAGACTTTAAATTTCATGTGGGCTGCATGGGCAAGAAAGATTCTGATTGCTTCCAATCTTGCAAATGGAGCAAATGTTTCATCATAGTCAATCCCTTCTTCTTGTGAGTAACCTTTAGCTACCAGTCTTGCTTTGTTTCTTGTGATAATTCCATCTTCATCCATCTTGTTCCTGAAAACCCATTTGGTGCCTCTATCCAGTTTGAATCTTCTAAGGCTTCTTCTACCTTTTTGGGTTCTATTTGAGAAAGAAAGCTTAGGTAGATGCATTCATTTTGAGTTACTGATCTTGTTCTGACTCTTGCATTAGGATCCCCAATTATCAGATCTTCAGTGTGATCTTTTGTCCATCTTCTTCTTCTTGGAACATCAGTTCTGGTGCCTTCTTGTCTGAGTTCTTCCAGGTTGATTTCTGGTTCAGGTTGTAGAGACTCATTGTCAGGTATAATGAGCTCTACGTTTGCTTCTTCTTGCTCTGTGCTAACTGCTTCTGGCTCGACGATCGTAGAGCCTGTCTCTACGATTTTGGACACAGTGATCGTAGAGTCCTCTTCTGCTGGATCATTGAGTGAGGAAGTTTTGTTCTTTGATTCTGACTCATCAAATGTGATATGAATAGAGACTTCAACACTTAATGATTCCTTGTTGAATACTCTGTAGGCCTTGCTGTCTGTAGCATAGCCAAGGAAAATTCCTTCATCTGACTTGGGTTGGAATTTGATTAGATACTTTTTGCCGTTGTTGAGGATGTAGCATAAACAACCAAAGGCACGAAAGTAACTAATGTTTGGCTTCCTTCCTTTCCATAATTCATAGGGAGTCTTCTGTAGGAGGGAGTGAATGAGAGATCTATTTTGAGTGTAGCATGCAGTGCTGACAGCTTCTGCCCAAAAATACTCAGGGAGTTGAGCAGCTGCCAGTAATGTTCTTCCTGCTTCAATCAATGTCCTATTCTTCCTTTTAGCTACTCCATTTTGTTGTGGAGTTCTTGGGGCTGAGAAGTTGTGATTTATGCCATTTTCTTCACAGTAAAGTTCTACCTCAGTGAAATCAAATTCTCTTCCATGATCACTCCTTATGGCCTTGATCTTCTCCTCTTTCTCATTCATGACAAGTTTGAACAGCTTGATCAAGTGAGAGCTGGTTTCATCTTTAGAGCTCAGAAAGAATACCCATGTGAATCTGGTGTAGTCATCCACTATCACCAGAGAGTATTTCTTTCCACCAAAGCTTGTAGTTGGGATAGGCCCGAAGAGATCCATATGGAGTAACATAAGGGGCTTATCATTTGAGTTGATTGCTTTGCTTTTAAATGAGCTCTTTGTTTGTTTTCCAAACAGGCATGCTTTGCAGGGTTTTTCTTTAATGAAGTTGAGCTTTGGCAGACCTGCAACTAGGTTATTTGAGGCAAGTCTTGACATACTTTTGAAGTTTAAGTGGGACAATCTCCTGTGCCATAGCCAACACTGATCTTCAGAAGCTTTGGCAAGAAAACATACAGCTTTATCAGGTCTTAACTCTGCAAGGTTGACAGTATAGACATTTCCTTCTCTGGTTCCTATCAGCTTCAATGAGTTGGTCTTCATGTCCCTGACTTGACACTGATTGTTGAGAAAAATGACTTGATGATCTTTATCACACAGTTGGCTGATGCTGAGAAGATTGTGTTTTAATCCTTTAACGTATGCCACTTTGCTGAAGGACACATAACCATTCCCAACTGAACCATATCCTCTTGTCTTTCCAGAATTGTTATCACCAAAGATGACTGCAGGACCATCTTTTTCTTCAAAGTTTGACAGAAGAGCCTTGTTGCCTGTCATATGCCTAGAGCATCCACTATCAAGATACCAGGTTAATTCATTGGAGCAATGTACCTGCAGAAAGGATCAGCTTTCATTTTGGTACCCAATATTGCTTGGGTCCATATTCATTAGTAACTTTGGGAACCCAAATATGTTTGATTTTGGGTTGGTGCAGTATAGGATAAAAATAATTGAAATAACATTCTGCAGCTTTATGACCATGTTTGTAGCAGGTGTAACATTGAATGTAATGCATGCTTGTGTGTGAGTATGGATTCCTTTTTGTCTTAGAAATGTGTGGATGGTAATACTTCACACCTTTTGGCTTAACTGTCTTCTGCTTTCTTTCACTTCTATGATTCATAGCTTTCGTAGAGTTGAAGTTATCTCTATGATTCTTGTCAAGTTGGTTCGTAGAGAGAATCTTGTCATGTTCTACGTCCCTTCGTGACTTAAATGCAGAATTTGACTTACTCTTTGATTTCTTAAATCCTAGAGTGGTGTGTGAGACAATACTTTGATTTGAATGAGAAGTATTAATATCCTGTAGGGATTTCACAAATACAATTTTCTTATTGAAATTAGGAGGGCTATTATCATTAGCTTCCATAGGCTCAGCTACTGAGATTTCTGAAGGAGAATTACAGAAACCCAGTCTTGATCGGTTAGCTACTTATCTTTGACTAGAGATTATGGTATTCATAGACAGAGAGGACTTGTTCCATGATGAGATAGTCTTTTCTAGTTCCTGGATTTTGGAGACTAGAATTAACTCCTTCTGAGTATTAAGCTCAACTACAAGTCTTAGGTTAGCATTCTCAGCTTCAAGAATGGTACATGAGTTAGCCATTCGTAGAGTAGTTTCCAACTCTACGACCGCTCTTTCTTTTTCTTCTTGAAGGAGAGAATGATCCTTTGACAGAATTCTAAACAGTTTCATATATTTATGCAATTCTATCATAGAGTCATGCATGCCATCTCTAAGGTCATCAATAGTTAAATCAGGAGAATAAAAGTCAAATACCTCATCCACATTGAATTCTTTCTTGCTTTTTCCTTCTTTGGCCATTAGGCAGAGGTTGGCTTTTTGAGTTTCTTCATCTTCACCTGATTCAGGACTTGAGTCGTTGTCTGAGTCACTCCATGAACTTTCAGCTACGAACCCTCTTTCCTTTTTCTTGGCCTTGTAGTGGCTTTTGAACTCTGATCTTTTCTTGTCCTTCTTTGGATCATTTCTTGGAGGTTTGGGACAGTTTGCGATGAAATGACCTGGTTGTTTACAGTTGTAGCACAAGTCATTAACTTGTTCTTTAGAGCTGCTACTGAACTTCCTCTGTCTGTTGTTTCTGCTTATGAATCTTTTGAAGTGTCTGACCAGCATAGCGACTCCTTCATCATTGAGTTCATCATCTTCATCATCATCTGAGTCAGCTATTTTTGAAGTAGATGCCTTTAGAGCAATTCCTCTTTCTTTCTTCTTTCCTTCTGACAGTGTTTCAGTTCGTTGGGTCAGCTCCAGTTCATAAGTGAGAAGATTTCCATATAACATCTGAACAGTCATTTCATGAAGGTTCTTTGACTCTCTAATGGCAGTAGTTTTGGCATCCCATTTGCTTGGTAGAGCTCTCATGAACTTGATGATGAGATCTTTGTTTGGATAGGTCTTTCCATACGCTCGAAGAGAGTTGAGTAGTACGTTGAATCTTTCATATGTGGAAGTGATGTTTTCCCCTGAGATGTGGGTGAACATTTCATACTGCTGAGTGAGCAAGGATTGCTTGTTTTCTTTGACTTCTTCCGTTCCTTCATTCATTATCAGTAGTGCATCCCATACTTCTTTAGCTGTTGTACAGTTGACCACGTTTTCAAACAATTCATCTTCTAGAGCCATGAACAGAATGTTTTTGGCTCTTTTGTCTAACTGAACTGTTTTCTTCTCTGCATCAGTCCAATCTTTCTTTAGTTTGATTGAGACTTTATTTGGATCTTCAGCAATTGGCGTTAGCTTGGTTGTTACATAAGGTCCATTGATGACAGTGTCAAATAGATCATCGTCAATGGCATCCATGTATGCCTGTATGCGAACTTTCCAGTTGGCAAATTTTTCCTTGCTGCACATGGGCGGTTTGTTTCCTCCGCCTTGCTCAGATCCATTTCTGGTTTGTGCCATTGATCTACTCAAGCGGGTTAGGCTTTAACTAAGAGAACCTGTTCTGATACCAATTGTTAGTTTCCAGAGGCACAAAAGATATCTAGAAGGGAGGGTTGAATAGATATTTTAAAACTTTGCGTTTTCTTTTCTTTTCTTTACAAAAGGATGACTTAACAGTTAGGTTAATGAATCCAACAATTAAGCACAGCGGAATATGATTTATAAGAACCCCTTGTAGAAAATAGAGCGATAGCAGAGAATATAGTAAAGCAGTGATAAAGCAGTTATAGCAGTTAATAAGTGCAAAGGGATAGATGCAAGGTTTTAAGTGGTTCGGAGCACACAAGACTCCTACTCCACTGTTCTACTCCTCGAGTAGCAAATCCACTAAGGATATCGTTACAACTGAATTACAAAGATTCCTTCAAGACCCTCAGTCTTGGAACACCAGTACTCAACGTACTCTTCAAAGCTAGCAGCCTTGGAACTCTATAATCTAAGACCAGCAGCTTTAGAATCCTTGGTACCCTTTGGTACTCCATAAGTCCAGCAGACTTGTCTTGGGTTGGTCACCTATTGACCCTTTCACTTGATGAAGAGTGATTTGTTTTGTTGCTACTGAGTTGCTTGAAGCATAGGGTTTGATAAACTCAGCAGTGAAGCAAGATGTTTCCTCTTGGATTGTAGAATGATAGTGTTTCAAGTATGATCTTCTTTTTCGTTGTTCTTGCTTGATTTGAAGCTTCGATCCTTCTACCTTATGTAGATGCTCTTGAGAATCTTCCCGTTGAAAATGTGGCTGTTGCATCTGATTCTTCCGTTGAGATGTGTTGCTGAGTTTATGAATAGTTTATTCCTTGTTGACTGTGTAAGTGGGGTGAGTCAGCTTCCATTAGTCTGATTTAAGATAGTGCTCTGACCGACTACAGACTGTAGCTGTTTGCTCTCCACCTGTTTGTTTAATATTCAACAACTATCTTCGGCAGGTCATTCTACTGACTGTTTGTTATGGGCAGCTTAGAATATTTACATTCTCAAATCTGAGTTGCTCATCAGTTGTTTGACTCTACGTTCTTACTTAGACGTAGTGTCGTCAGTGTGTCTGAAGAGTTGCAGCTATGTAGTTATTTGATGCTTGCAGATATTCACTGTGATCTTCAAATTTCATTTTGATCATTCTGAAGTGGCATCAATGTCTCGCCTTCATGTCCTTCAAAAGAGGTGCTGATTTAGTCTGAGTGCTAGCATGGATTACTCTACGATATGTGAGAGTTTGTCTTAATGCAGGGACAACCCTTTGTTTTGTCGAGAAGGCTCTACGTCCTAACGACAAAGCTCTACGTCCAGCCGAGGAACCTCTGTGTCCTAACGAGGAAGCTCTACGTCCCGCCGACCAAGCTCTGCGCCCTGCCGAGCCATCTCTACGTCCTGACGAGGAAGCTCTGCGTCCTGCCGGGCAAGCTCTACGTCCTGCCGAGAAAGCTTTGCGTTCTGTCGGGCCATCTCTACGTCCTGCCGAGGAAGCTCTACATCCTTTTACTTGGAGTATGGCAGTACTCTACGATCAACACACAAGATCAACCTAACAGCTTTGATGTTTTCTATACTAAGTCCTTTATACATCACCTTCAATAAAGGACTTTACAATTTGCTAGGATATTACAGATATTGAATACAGCTTAGATCATCCTAACATATCTGATCTTCTCTTTCCTAAATCCTTGTACATATGTCTACCATTAAGGACTTTACAATTTGCTAGGATATTACAGATATTGAATACAGCTTAGATCATCCTAACATATCTGATCTTCTCTTTCCTAAATCCTTGTACATATGTCTACCATTAAGGACTTTACAATTTTGGCTACTGATACATATATTCATCAAGAGCACAACATCAAATTTAAACCATGATATCTAACATTACTGTTCATCTTCTTCTTTATTCAGATCTATAAAAAAAATCAAACCCATCATCCACCTCCAAAAGCCTAGATCTACTAATTATTCTTTAAATCGTTCACAGTAATCAATTGATTCATTTAACCAATTTCATAGAAATTAATTTGAGTCCCAATTTGTAAAACTTAATTTGAAACTTTAGCTACTAAAACTTGGTACTCGTTGAAGAAAATGACGAACAGCAACTCCGACGTCTAGCAGGTCAATCGATAGAGAAACAATTGAGACCAGCGATAGAGAAATGGGAGATCAATCGATAGAGAAACAATTTTTACGAGGACGTCGAGATCGTCGTGGATGGGGGTGAGGAGGTCGTCGGAGAAGCGATTGAGGTTTTCGACCGACCAGCGGAGGGAGACGGTGCCGGTGAACATCGACCAGAGAGCGAGTAACAAAATGGCGGCCAATGCCCAGAACTTGTAGCGGCCTCTGCCGAAAAGGGCGGAATCCATGGAGCTTTCCTTTTTAAAAATTGAAGATGCAGTTGCTATTGTCGTTGTTGCTAGGTGTGCCGTCGGTGTTGATACTGGAAGGGCATCGTCATCCTTCATTTCGATCTTAGAGAAGATGAGAGAGAGACTGGAATTTGTTGTTTATTTTACTGATTATTGATTAAGTTGATCTTGAATCCACTTCGATCAATAATATGTAGAGCAACTTTTATCTAATTTATATTATACTTTAAAATAATTTTTTCATTTTCTTCATAAATTTTTTCTTCCAAATCCACATAATGAAGGCCACGTGGGATAATCTTTGACACATAAGCTTCTTTTTTTTACAACTCAGCAGCTGTTGTGTTCATTTCCATCTAAAGTCAAAAGATTTAACAGATTTTCTAATGTTTTGTAAGAAAACTTGAGTTCAATGAGTTGACTGTAAGAAAAAAAAGTTTAGTTAGTCATTTGTAAGTTGACATAAAGTACAGTAACCAAAAAAGTATTTATCCCTCATAATTTCGCCCCTAAACTAATTGGGTTAACTAAACTACCTAATTTCACACAATTAATGTCTCTCCCGAATTCATTTTCTGGCAGAAATTGGCCAGAAAACCCGACCCGATCGGCAACCCAATTGGACCTAATTGGTTTTATACGGTTTGACCGTATTCGGGTACGGTTTGATTGCATTAAAAAATTAAAATACTTCTAAATACAAATTAAAATACATGTAAATACAATTAAGCCCAAACAATGTTGACTTTAAAAATATAAAATTAAAAACTATGCCAAATAATGTTTAACAAATTAAAATAAATAAATAAATAAAAATACTAATCAATACCGTATAAGTATCATAATACGATTTATATATGAACCAATCTTCACTTTCCCAAGAAAAAAATAAATTATCACATTTAAATTTTAAAATTTTATAAATTAAAAAATATATATAACAAAGGAAGTATTTATTTAAATTATAATTTAAAAAATAAAGGAAAAAAGGAGACCCGTAATAATTTTGAAATTTCATAAACAAAATAATTAAAGTTTAAAAATTAATTATTACTTTTAGAAAATAATGTTTTAAATTCAAAAATAAAGTGAAATTTCATAAAATATAAATATAAATTTAATAAAAATTAAGTAACATAATTAAAATATAAATAAGAAAGATAATTCTTGGTGTGCGTGTGTTCTTGGTGTTTTAGTGTGTGTGTTTGAATTTGTTTATATTTTAATTTGTATGTTTAGTTTTTTTTTATATTTTAATAGTAATAATATTTATTGTTTAATGAAGTCAAACCATATTTTAAGACAGTCAAACCGTATAAAACTACTTGTCTTACTGAAAAATTATGTATTTCGGCTAATTTCCGCCGTAAATTGAATTCGAAGGGGACATCGTGTGAAATTAGGTAGTTTAGGGGCTAAATTATGAGGAAGGTGAAATTTGGTATAACATAAGTGTATTTATCCCCAAAATAAATAAACCATAGGCGGTGCCGTGCGTACTTACATTTGATATTGAACTAATGGTGCACCGCATCACACTGCATCGGATGAATGAACCAGTTATGCATTGCTTTTGAATATTATACATCTATTAAATAGGTGTTGGTGGGTTTGGAATCCCTAACCCCTACTTTAAAAAGAAGATGTAATGCCATTATAGTTTTCTTATATGAATCTAGTATTATGTTATTCAAATTCTTAATCCCTGATGTTGTTTTGCTTATTCAAATATTTTAGTTTTATTTTATTTATAATTATTTGTCGGTACAGTGTGGTTCAAGAGAATGAATCGCCAGTGCGCTTTTCGTATAATATTTTTATGAACCGGGATCGACGGTGCGGTTCTGGTGCAAGTTTTTTAAAAACTGGTACGGTACCAAATTACTTAGAAAGCCACTCTATCTATCTATCTCCACAACAGAACTGAATAGATGATCATCTTCTTTAACAGCAACAGTGACTCTAAATGTTAAAACCTACCAAAATTCAACATTTCATTCACTATACATACATATAAACCAAAAAAAACTTAATTTTGCTTCCATTTAAAGCTTCCATTTTGTATCATTTACGATAGTCTAGCTGATAATGTTTCCTACATGTAATTGACTTATATAAACAACATCAAGACATGGGAGCTTTCATTCGTACGAGTATGGATCATGATTGGCAATCAATTAGGTGAATCCATGAAAGCAAAAGAAACAATTATTCCAAAAATATTAAAACCTTACAGATCTACTTCGACATTTCATTCACAATTCAAACTTTCTTAATCATTCATAGTTTTTCTATCTTGTATTATTTACCATAATTGAAAGATCAATTTTCTCCTACGTGTAATTTGTCTAGCCTAAAAAGGTCGCCAAGTAAAATTACTTTTTACATCTGTTGGGGGCATTTTTAGGTTACCTTTATAAGGAGGTGCTACTTTGGTTAATGGTCAAGCCCTCCATAAGTGCAAGGCTGACTTTGATCTCCACCTCATCAAGCTGATGCAGCATTTTCCTTGAGGTTCACTACACATTTCTAGAACAAGATATCAGTAGCAAAGCATATATTTGATAAGCATAAAATGTATGAAAAAGATAGAGTTTAAGGAAACATATGTGTAAGTGTGTGCATGTTAGGGGATGTACACTAGATGGTTGCTCAGAGCAGGAAAAGGATCTTCTATATGGCCTCTTCGGGAGGTGGCGGTAGCTCATCATTGCCCTAAAAATAGAGGACAAAAACATGGGGCACATGTTTGGCAGTTGTTGACTGTGGACACATGATTAGGTTTATAGGGAGGTGTATAAATTAGGATTAGGTTGATGGAAAGTTGTTGGATTAAAGTTCAGTTTCTTAGGGAGTTTTCTGGTTTAGGATTCCTTAGAGATATTTCTGGGTGGAGATTCAAGATCAGGATTCTCCATTGATATGTTTCTAGGTGGACGTTTAGGATTCCCTAGGGTGAGGTTCTGCTCACAAGGAGTGGTTAGATATATAAGAGATTAGTTAGTAGGATCTTTAATTATGAGAGGTTTTAGGAAAAAGATAATAAGCAGTAAGAGCTCATGGCAAGGTTATATGGAGAGGATGATCAGCAGTAGGAGCTCAGAGCAAGTTTCTGATGTGGAGGATGATGAGCAGTAGGAGCTCAGGGCAAGGTTTTGGTGTAGAAGATGATAAAACAAGAACCTAAGGTAGGATTCTGTGGAGAAAATGATAAATAATGAAAGGTTTTGGTGAGAGGTTTTTGTAGGAAGGAGGAGTAACTCCCCGGTGTTCTCTCTTTCTCTCTCTCTTAGTTCTTGGGATCAATGCATATATATAGAAAAAGTTAGATTCATGTTTGGTCATTGGTAGAAGGAGTGGACAAGGAAGCTGCCACGTATCCCTGGGGAACAGAGCTCATGGCCAAGAGACAACCACGCATCCCTAGGGAACAAGTGCGGGAAGAGCAATGGCCAAGAGGCTGTCATGTATCCCTAGGGGACAAAATGTTGGTTAGTTAGAGTATTGACTAGGGAGATGTATTTCCCAGAGGTTTAGGAGGCACTCTAGGGCAAGAAGGTACCCTGAGGTAAGATTATCTAGGGTTTATGATATTTTAAGGGCTATCAACAATGCCACCATGTCTCTCTATTTCCCTGGCTACCTCACATTAAGAGAGCTTGCCCTCCATTCACCCTATGGAAGAGATTGGCCCGGCATACTTACCATGGAGGAAGAGTCATGCTTGCCCTCTCTATTTGGCCTACTCTTCCCTTAATGTGCCTTGAGATCCAAATTATCCCCTTTCCTTGTCTACCAATCTAGCCCATTACATCACCCTTAGCCCAAACTAGTCTAGTGATTTGCCTTCTGAGTTATGGCCAGATGTACCCGTGATGGCAGCCCCCACATCCTCAGTATCACTCTAAGACTAGTGACACCTAGCCTCACCTTCTAGAGTTCCTTTACTAATCCCTTTGGATTAATATCCTTACTCTAGGGTGGGCCTATGCCTAACTACAATCATAGATTGGCCCTTATGTTCTTTGTTAAGAAACATTGCCCGTGTTTATCATGCCTTAGGGTCTGTTCCTGCCCTAGGCTCCATCATTTATGGGAGATTGCCTCATAAGCCCGTGTCTTGGGTTTTTGTCTAGCCACTCCATCACTTGTAGGAGATCGCCCTATAAACCCGTGTCTTGGGTTCATGCCCAACCATTCATTACTTATTTGGGGACTTTTCCCATGTGCCAATGTATTAGGGGGTTACCCTAGATGTTCCATCACTTATAGAGGAGTGCCCCATAAGCCCGTGTCTTAGGAATGAAGTCCCAACCTCACCTTAACATTCATGGGTGATCAGTCCATGAATGTTTGGTATATAGGATTATCAATATAGGTTTATAGGATAATTTAAGGGTTCACATTTTCGTTTCCTTTAAGAAGGATAGGTTTCCCATGTGTTAGTGCTTTCAATATATGATGAACATATTTGATTCGATGATGACATGAAGTAAATGTATGATTATATTCAAGTAGTTTCTTTTGTAAAGTCCTTATGAAATGATTCTTGTATAAAAGGACTTAGGTTAAGAATCAAACTTGTTAGGTTAATTCAATTTCGTAGAGTTAGAACTCTGTAATAGTTAAGTTGTGATGGACTCCACGACACGCTTGCATGAGGTGGTCGTCGCCCGAATCGTTTCTAACAAGTTGATAGGATGGATAGCTTGCAACACCTTAACCCCTCGTCTATATGTAGACGATAATCTTGGTACAATTGCTTGCGTGATGGATTATGCGTTAACACCAACGGCACCTCGACCCCTCGCTTATATTGAAGCGGTAATCTTAGTACAATCGACGATTGATGCGGTAGAAGACGCCACACACAACTATGAATTGTTGTATGATAAGTCAATTATGAATCTCAAAGAAGAACTAAGGAATACCTAGGAATTCTTTAAAGAACCACAAGAAGAGAAAAAACTCACAATTATATTGATGATACTAAAAATTCAAGTCTCCCAACTATTACAACAATGATCCTATTTATACTAAGCTTGGAAACCTTCTAGAAGCACACAATTGTTGAAAGGATTCAAACAAACACATAATTGTTGAACTATAACATTACTGAAAATATGGAACTAAAATTAAATGCTAATTCCATGTTTGAAAGGAATCTCGAAAATCAAGAAAGTCAAAAAATGACAAACTGGATCCAGGGGGTTGGCGCCGGGGCGGTGGATTTGGCCTGAGTTTTGTCACCGAGGCGGAAGAATTTGCCTTGAGATTTGGCGCCGGGGCGGTAATCCTTTTGGTCACGCGCCGGGGCGAGGAATTTGGCTGGAAAATTGGCGTCGGGGTGGTAGAAACAAGCTAGAAGTTGACGCCGGGGCGGGAACTCCTGTGTCCAAGCAAACTGATTTGTTTTGATTTTTTGATCTGCCACTTCCGTTTGTAACATGTCTATGGTACACGCGCACTTGGAATCCATTCCCATAACCTCTATACTCGAACCAATATGGATCCAAGCTCTTTAAATCAAAACCCACGATGAACGCCATGTTGTGTAGTTTGAACTCTTTTTCCGCCATTTCATTCCTTACGAGACGACTGACTTGCGACGAGATGGTTTTACTAAATAGATAGCAACTAGTAATCCCAAATCACATGATCGAACCTCACGCTCCATTCCAAGCGTCTTAGGCACCATTCCAAGCATCATTGAGTTGAATTCATTCCATTCACATACGATCATTCGTTGATTCCTCGATGCTTGAGTCGAATGAATGTCATAAAATTCTGACCCCCTTTATGCTTATATCATCCCCCTCCTCTTCACAAGGATTTGTCCTCAAATCTAGCATTTCCCTCTCTCGAAAAGGATTGATCCACACATCGGACTCTACATCAAAATAAACTAAGTTAACAACTGAAATGTAACTTATGAAAACACATGCATAGGTAATAAGACAAACGTAAATAAAAATTTGAAAAGTTATATCCCCTCCTGGATCAAATATCGTTATATGGGTCGCCCTTCGAAGCATATACTTCCATTTATGAATTCCTGGATGAAAATGCTTCCTTGTGATGATGATTCGTACTAATACCTATTTCATCGTTCCTGGGTCAAATACCCTTCTTTGTAAACTTGCACATCGTATGTGCAAATACACACGAATTCTTGGATTAGACACAAATGATAGCAATTGATAGTCTCCTCCTGGATCTAGTATCAGCACATAGTATAATTCACATGTCATCAATTTACATTTACGAATCCCCGGATCAAAAATCAACTTGAGGATCTCGCGTTTTTGTAAATACATCATTTTCAACGATCCTGGATCAAATATTAATTGTCGAAACTCATCACGTTGTTTAAGTAAGCACTCTTGAATTCTTGGGTTAAACACAAAATAACACCAATCAATATGAATCTTTTGTATAATCAAGGAAAACTCAAGAAACTCAAATTCATATGTATAGTCTACTAAATCAAAATTCAAATTACTTCCCTGTAGACTTTCAATGCAATGTTCAAATGGATCTACCCAATTTCCCATGCATTTGGAGAGTGAGATCCCATCTCGAATCTTCAAAACACAAACAATTTTTCCCTTTCCATTAACAATAGCAAACTCAAGATCACACAATGATGTCAATGGCATCGAAAGATCACAAACACCACAAATCGAAAATTCACTAGCATATATATGATGATTACTACCAAACTCACTAGATGCTAAAGAATTTTCACAAGTGTTGACAAGACTAGGAATATCATCAAATGATAGTTTTTCACGCAATGAAGTTTGCTTTGGTGAAATAATACCAAATGATAGTAGCTTATGCAATGATGATTGTTCTATTGGTAAATCAAGCAAAGATTGACTAGCATGAAAATCTAACTCGGTATATGGATAAGAAAGCTTAGAACTAATTTCATGCAAACTAGAGTTTTGAAAACGAGGAGAAATATCATGATCATAAACTAATTCAACAAAGTTCAAATATCCTCCATAATTTATGACAAAGACGATTCTACCATCAAAATAGCTAATCACAAATTTACCAATGGAAGCATGCAAAACATGTTTTAGATAACTCATGAAAATACTAGATGCATCAGTTAATCTAACAGAGATAACTATCCATCTATACAAGTTACATGTTAACGCAATTCTCCTTTTATCACAATCCATTATGCTAATTTGACTAGGCATTGTCATCACATGATTATTATCAAATGTAGATAAAATATAAGTACTATGCAATTTATCAAACATATTATCTAAATAAAGAAAATAACAACGATACTTGTTTACTAATTTAAAATCGACAAACATACTCGATGTCTCATCCCACTTAGGTATTATGATCTCATCAATAGCACTTGTACTCACGACCTCATCCACGATACCTTCCTTTATCAACTCTCTAACCTGCCTCGGTGACTCCTTCATCTCCTCAAGAACACCAATAGCTGACGGATATGGAATGATAGTGCTAGGTATATAATCCTTCACCTGTATAAGAGAAACAACAGAACTAGACAAAACAGAGTTATTTCGGTTAGTATCCAAAAGCGCCGTCTTGTACGAATGTACAGTCATTGGCTTTTCAAAATACAACTCTCTTTCATTCTCACTCTCTTTTTCATAGTCACTTATTTTTCTCTCTTTTGCTTTTTGCTCATTCTCTCGTTTGTTTTTCTCTCGAGTATTTTCTCTCTCATTCTTTTCAATCTTTTCTTTTTCTCTCTTTTGATTACAATCCTTTTGTACAATCATTAAATCTTCATGAATTTCATCATGTACATTGGAACCTAACAATTCTCCTTAGACTGCATACTCGATTCCATCGTCTTCCTCCTTCGGCTGATCTTGCTCTTTTTGTGCCTTAAGAGTGACTTGTTGTTGTTTCAAATGATTATTCTTTAGCTCATTATACGTTCTCATGATGTCTTCGAATGATATTGGTTTCACAAATGCTCTAAAAGTTTCGCGTGGTTGTTTCTGATGTGACTCCTCACGCCTTTGAATCCTCTTTTCATCTTCCCAAGTGGATCGCCTTGAAGGTTGCTCTTTATGCCTTGGAGATACATATTCATTCCTCCTGCTAGGTTGTATTGGAGCATACCGCTTTTTCATCACGGTTTTCAACTCTTTCCATGTATTGATCGGAGGTTCTCCATATTTTCTCCTATCACGTTCAAATTGAGCCCACCATATACGTGCATCATCGGACAAATCTAGGACTGCAAGTTTGAACTTCCTTTGCTCGGAATATTCATGAAAGCTGAACTCTCATTCTTTCCCTTTCTCCCAACTCAAATAAGCTTTGGGATCCGCTCTACCTTGAAAAGATCTCTTTTTCCACTCATAAGTATTTTTACAATTATATCCATACATGATTGCTGCAAAACAAAGATTAGTACATAAAGAAAGATTTCCTCACACACTCCCTCACGTGTTTCACTCAATGAAACGCTCGTGTATCGCTCAAATGGCTTTTACCCTTTAATAATATCACCAATCTTGCCTTTTTCCGCTCGTATTCTCTCTAATAGGTTCTTTTTGAATTCACACAAATATTACCTCAATTTTTTAATTACAATCCAATAAGAACTTATTAAGATACAATATAGAATGTATGACTCTCGAAATACCAACAAGATTTCATAATTGCCAAATATGATTTTCCACATTAAATCCCAATAATAGTAATAATAACAATAATTTTCTACAATATATTTTTCTGCAGTCTTTTTTTTTACTATAATTCAACAATAAAAGTAAAGATAAGTAACTTGATAGGAACTTCGCTTTGATACCAAATGATGGACTCCACGGCACGCTTGCGTGAGGTGGTCGTCGCCTAGATTGTTTCTAACAAGTTGATAGGATGGATAACTTGCAACACCTTAACCCCTCGCCTATATGTAGACGGTAATCTTGGTACAATTACTTGCATGATGGATTATGCGTTAAATGAACACCAACGACACATCGACCCCTCGCTTATATTGAAGCGGTAATCTTAGTACAATCGACGATTGATGCGGTAGAAGACGCCACACACAACTATGAATTGTTGTATGATAAGTCAATTATGAATCTCAAAGAAGAACTAAGGAATACCTAGGAATTCTTTAAAGAACCACAAGAAGAGAACAAACTCACAATTATATTGATGATACTAAAATTTCAAGTCTCCCAACTATTACAACAATGATCCTATTTATACTAAGCTTGGAAACCTTCTAAAAGCACACAATTGTTGAAAGGATTCAAACAAGCACACAATTGTTGAACCATAACATTACTGAAAATATGGAACTGAAATTAAATGCTAATTCCATGTTTGGAAGGAATCTCGAAAATCAAGAAAGTCAAAAAATGACAAACTGGATCCAGGGGGTTGGCGTCAGGGCGGTGGATTTGGCCTGAGTTTTGTCGTCGGGGCGGTAATAGCGCCGGGGCGAAAGAATTTGCCTTGAGATTTGGCGTTGGGGCGGTAATCCTTTTAGTTGCGCGCCAGGGCGAGGAATTTGGCTGGGAAATTGGCGTCGGGGCGGGGAGCTCGCCGGGGCGGTAGAAACAAGCGAGAAGTTGGCGCCGGGGCGGGAACTCATGTGTCCAAGCAAACTGATTTATTTTGATTTTCTGATCCCTCACTTCCGTTTGCAACATGTCTATGGTACACACGCACTTGGAATCCATTCTCATAACCTCTATACTCGAACCAATATGGATCCAAGCTCTTTAAATCAAAACCCACGATGAATGCCATGTTGTGTAGTTTGAACTCTTTTTCTGCCATTTCATTCCTTACGAGACGACTTGACTTGCAACGAGATGGTTTTACTAAATAGATAGCAACTAGTAATCCCAAATCACATGATCGAACCTCACGCTCCATTCCAAGTGTCTTAGGCACCATTCCAAGCATTATTGAGTTGAATTCATTCCATTCACATACGATCATTCGTTGATTCCTCGATGCTTGAGTCGAATGAATGTCATAAAATTCTGACCCCCTTATGCTTATATCAAGTTGTCCAGACCAGAAGACGATCATAGTGCCAAAGGAAAAATCACTCTAAGATCGCAGAGTAATCTGAAGATTGTAGAGTACAAGCCGGATCGTAAAGTCATGATCGCAGAGTCACCATCATTCGTAGAGCAGAAAAATAACTCTACGTTTCCATTTTTAGTTATGAAAAGTTCATCAACCTTAACACTCGACCCTCCGAGGTTATCTCCAGATTATTTTGCGGTAAGGGCAAGTCAACAAAGCTTCTATCCAACAGCTATTTTACCAGAGTCAAAGGATACGTGACTATTACTGCACTATTCACAGTACTAAAGAAAGCAACCTGAGGTGGTCCAAGAAGGCAGCAATTTAAAGTCAATC
Organism: Aralia elata; assembly: GCA_034770075.1. NCBI lineage: Eukaryota > Viridiplantae > Streptophyta > Magnoliopsida > Apiales > Araliaceae > Aralia > Aralia elata. The sequence continues at coordinate 26,396,370 of CM068381.1, forward strand.
AATTGTTGAAAGACAAGTATCCAAGCAAGAATAGAGCAACGATAACTTTTCAACGGGAAGATCCCAAGAGAACTCTATATAAACTCAGCGAATTAAAGTATCCATGTATAAGCAATTAATGAAGTCGAAACGTTGAAGTTCTGAGTTCATACTTACTCCACTCTACGATTCAAAGAAATACACTTTGTTATTAAGTCATTCGAAGAGAGCCTTAAAGCAACTTAGTAGCACCTCATACAAACTACTTCTCTCAGTGATTAGTCTGATCTAAGTGATCCTTTGCAAAACCAAGTCTGTGTGACTTGAAGGATTTTTTGTGAATTATTGTGTAAAAGTTTTGTGTGAACTGTATACTTGGTGATTTGGGAAGCTGACGTCAAGCAATCCAAAATTAACTTTACTTTCACTCTACGAATTCAAATAATAAGCACAATAGTAAGCAAGGATCGATCTCACAGAGAATGATATTGTTTTGAATTTATCTTAATGTTTCTAACTAAAAACAGTGATTAAAGGTTGGTGTAACAATCCGGAATTTTATAATTATTTGAAAATATTTATTGGAGTCGAATGAATATTTTAATTGATTTTTTTAATAATTGATGAAATTGTTGTGCATTAATTTCATTAGATGTGGTATAATTAAATTAATGTTTTGATTTGAAGATTTAATTTAATAAGATGATTAAATTGATTAAATTATTAATGTATTGTAGTAATTACAATGTTGTATAAATTCTAATTTAATTTAATAATTGAATTAGAGATTTATTAATTTATTGAATGGAATTATAATTATTATAGTTAATGTTATTATGAAATTTAATTGAATTAATATTATTGTTTAATTAAGGGTGTGACAATTATTTAACTATATAATATGTAGTCTATTTAAATAAATTTGTTTGGAGGAGTTTGTTTTGCCAAACATGGCCTTATGGCCTTTGGGATTTTAAGCTGAAAAACCCTTTGTTCTCTTAACTGATAATCACATAAGGATCAGTTATATCAGCTCTCTCTATTTCACGTATATTTGTCCTTGGCTTGGTTATTTTGCAAAAAGCCAGAGAAGTGAGAAAGGGGGAGAAGTAGAGAGAAAAGTTGAGAGTTTGTGAGAATTGAGAGTGAAATTTTGGAATTTGAGTCAAAGAGAAGAGGAATTGAAGCTTGATAATCATCAAACTAATTTTCTTAATCGTCTACCAAGGTATAATCTTGTTTAATTTTCTGTTTTCAAAACTTTGCTATGTTCTCGAGTTTCTTTGGAGTTTGGAGTTTGATGATGGAATTGTCAAGGAAGTTGTTGTATATGTGCTATATGATGTATGTATATGGTTTTCAGAAACTAGAATTCATGAAATATGTTTTAAAATGGAGGATTTCCTATGTTCTTGAGTTTTGAGTATGTATGTATGAAATATATTTTTTTTTGAGTCAAATGTAAGGTTTAAAATTTGTAGGAATCTGCAAATTGATGGTGATTTATGATTCAATGTTTAAATACGAAGAGATTGCATGTTTAACCATCTGATTTCATCAAGTAATGGGTTTGTAGTGGTTGATTTTATAGAAGATGTCAAAAATGAGTTTTTTTTAGCAAAAGCATGGTTTAGTCCTTTGGGTTTTGTTGTTTCGATGGTTTTAGGTTGTTAGAATTGATATATATATATATATATATATATATATATATGTTTGATAATGTTTTTAAGAAGTTCATGACAATTGGGTATGCTTGAAATTGGTATTTGATGCTTTAAAATTCGTGTTTTGGGTTGAGAATTCTGCAGTTCACGAACTGCAGAATCTGGAATTCAGGGCTACCGCCCCGGCGGTACAAGTATGCTAGGTTTATCGCCCTGGCGGTGTTGTCGCCCCGGCGGTCTGTTTGTACTAGAATCACCGCCCCGGCGGTGTCGTCGCCTCGGCGGGAATTTTGTGAAGGATTCTACCGCCCCGGCGGCAGAAGCAGAAAAGTCACATTTTTGTTTTTTTTCTTTTCTTTCAGTAATTTTATGTTTTCTAAACATGTTTAAAGCTTGAACTGATGTGTTAAATGTGTACTAAGATGCTAAGATGGATGGTGAGCATATGTTTGGTAAATATAAAATATAAAATTGAAATACCTTAACTTAAAGATAAGTTTTAGGAATTTTTAAAGTGTAATATTGATACAACTAAGCTTATAACTTCTGCAATGGGAGTGATAATCAGAAATCAATTGAGAATTGAGATTAGGCTGAATGAGGGTAAATCTTGAAATGTTAACGTACGTGAATATTGTAACTAATCATTTTATTTCTATACAAATGGAATGTGTAGGTTGTTTATTGTACATGAATTGTAATTAGGAAAACTACGCACGAGGCAAGTTTCTTACTCTTAACCCTTTTACATTAAAAACATTACTAATCTTAAATTTACTTAATGCAAGTTCTTATTGAAGTTCATCCTTACACTTTGTGATTGTACTTCCCGTCGACTTCATATGAAGGCAGACATTCTTTATATATCATTCCTTGAAGCTTGGTTAATTAGAACCATTGTTGTAATACTTTGAATATACAATAGTTGTACGTTGTATATCGACACTGATATTCTACATTCTTAATTCTTAATGTAAACACTTGTTCAATTTGAATCCATTGTAAACCGAACCAGACTTACTTTGGTGCAGTGATGATTATCAAAGCTGAGATGAACAACCCTAGGTTAGGGGAACAAATGCGCAGTAGCGCTGAATGGTTGTGCACAATACATTGTACAACGGGCTGATCACCCTGAGTACGAGATGATTAGTCCTGTTATAGTTTATTAAACTGTTAAAGGTTACAACAAACTTACATGTTAACCTAGGACAAGGTTCATGGTCTTGTGACCCTCAGTATATCTTGATGTGCTATCTTTGTTCTATCGAGCTTCCGAATGTTTCCATTCTTGATTATTGTACCACAGAAAAGTTTTATCATTCATATAAATTATTTTTGAAATGTTCATTGTTATCTTGGTGAGCACTTGTTTTGCTCACCCTTGCATACTAAACCCTTGCAGCTAAAGCTGAGAGGACAGATAAGCCGTCTACTAGCAAAGGAAAAGGAAAGATGAACAAATGATGATGACATGTTATTAGATAAAGTCTTGGCTACTTTTATTTATATGGTTGTGTAAATAAGACTTATTAGCTATTTATATTTCCCCATATACAAGATGTAATAAAGGTTTAGCAAACTTGGGACATATTTTGAGACGTTATGTAACCCTTTAATGGGAGATGTTTTATTATTCAGTTTGCTTTACTTAAATTCTTTTGTTTGTGGGTAAATAGTTGTTATGTTGGGTAGTGAGCACCAAATCTGAGTGGTTTGAGGTAACCCAGATTTGGGGGTGTCACAGGTTGGTATCAGAGCCGTAGGTTTAAGAACCTTAGGTAGGGAAAAACCTTAGGAATTAGCCTTTTAGAAAATCGCAAAGATAGTGGTGATAAACTCTTATCGAGTATTAGGGAATGAATTAGGGAATTCATTAAAGATAATAAAACACTCTATGTGCTTATGTGCTTAATAACCAATGTGCTCGCGAGTGGTATCGATTAAGTAATTAAAATATTTTGTTGTCAGGATGTCAGAGGTTGGACAAACTAGTCAGTTTCGAGTTAAGGAGATTCCAGTGCTGAGGGAGGATATCCCAGTGCCTGGAGACGAGGAGGACATAGATGTTCATGTTGTCAGCGAACGGTTGGTGACTGTGGAAGCACCTGGGCAGAGGCTGGATACTGTTCAGGAGGAGGAGGAAGAGGAGGAGGATCCCGAGGAGTTAATGTACGAACAGATATATGATGAAAATGTAGAACTTCGGGAACAACTCAGAGTTTTGGAGGAAGTGTCAGAGACACGACAAGTTACTATCGAGGAGAAGGACGGAGAGATCTACGATTTAGAAGTACGGTTGGGTGATGTAAAATGGAAATTGGTTCACTCAGAGGGTCAGCAGGAGCAGTTGTTAGATGAAAATGAAAAGGTGAAGTCAGAGAATGAGATAGTGAAGACTGAAAATGGTGAACTAAAAACTGAGAATGATGAATTAAAGTCTGAGATCGGCCAATTGAAGATTGTGATGGAAGAGTTAAAAGAAGCTTTGAAGGAGGAAACTGTTATGCGTAATAGGGTTGAAGACGCTCACATTAGGGTTTCTCAACGGTTGGATCGTGCTAAAGGAGAGATTCGCGCGAAGAAATTCAAGATCGATGACATGGAGTATATTTACCACATGACGATGGATAGGGCTCAAGACCGGGTTTGTCATTACCCAACTCAGTTAGAGGATCATCCGAGGTTTGTGGATCACCGAACTATGGTTCGCATCATAGAGCAAGAACATGGGGAGGCTGTGCGCCGAGGATTGTCTTCCTAAGTTGTTAGAGTAATAATATTATAACACGTGTTTTAAATGTAAATCCCAGCTTATATAAATAATGGGATAAGACGTTGATGATGAAATTCCGAAGTTTTCTTCTTAGATGATGACGTAAATAGTAAAATGCTATCTTTTGAGTTTGAGAATAAATAAATAAAGAAGTTTTTGAAAAATGTTATGTGTTAAGTCTCTACTTTTGAATATTTAAGTTAAGTTTTTGATTAAGTTATAAGTACTTAAGAAATTTAGCAATTGTCTAAAAAGAGTTGTTTTAAACAGAATTATGCCGCCAAGAAGAACTGGACGACCCCGTCAACAACCACCCCCTGAGGGGTCTACTAACAACAATAACGATAATCCACCCGATGCTAACCCAGTTCAGCAACTAGTGAACCTTTTGACTGGAGCTTTTGCGAATCAACCGTAAGCTCAAGCTACGACCTTTAAGGACTTTAAGGCCGTGGGACCCCCTGAGTTTAAAGGAACGATGAATCCGATAGAAGCCCAAACCTGGGTAATGGAAATGGAAAAAGTTTTTGATGTCGCTAGGGTTGGGAATGATCAGAAGACTGCCTTTGCGACTTTCATGTTAAAGTCGGAAGCCAGTTACTGGTGGCAAGCCAACAAGACGAGAGCAGGAGAAGGTGTCATACCGTGGGATCGGTTTAAGGAGATGTTCTTCGAAATGTATTTTCCGACTAGTGCTCAGAACCAGATGGAGGTTCAGTTTCTCGAACTTAAACAAGGAACGATGACGGTGCCAGAATACGCGACAAGATTCAATGAACTAGCGAGGTTCGCACCATACCAAGTTAACACGGATGAGGGAAAGGCTAGACGGTTTGAGCAAGGGTTAAAACCTTGGCTTTATAGTAGGGTTTCTATGTTTCAACTCAGCACATTTGCGGCAGTGTTAGAGAAAGCAATAATAGCTGAGGGAGGAAATGATGCATTAACCAAATATAACCAGAAGCAGAAAAAGAAAAGGAATGAGACTGAGAATAGGCCGAGTGGTAGCAATGGAGGAGGAAACCAGAAACGAAAATGGAATGATGGTGGTTCTACTGGAAGTCAGCAGAGTAACCAGAGAAAGAAAACTGAAGCTTGTGCAACCTGTGGTAAGAATCATGCAGGTGTATGCTTGAAAGGGAAGAGAGTCTGTTACAACTGTGGACAAGAGGGCCACATTGCTCCGAATTGCACTGCCCCAAAGAAGGGTGCCTGTTTCACGTGCGGGTCAAAAGACCATCTTGCTCGTGATTGTCCAAGGAAAGTTGCTAGTGGGGGAAATGGAGGCAAAGGAAACAATAGTGGAGGTGTATTAACTATTTCTGGGCCAGCTACGGCAAATCGCCCGACTGCTCGCACTTTTAATATGACGGTCCAGGATGCGGTTCGATCCAAGGAGGTGGTGGCAGGTATCCTACCAGTAAATAACTTGAATGGATATGTACTTTTTGATTCGAGTGCAACTTGTTCTTTCATTTCTGATGATTTTGTTGAGAAACTGGATATACCCCGAGAAGAGTTAGATTTTCCCTTAAACATAGAGATTGCCAATAGGGAGGTGGTACCTGTTAGGTATGTGTATAAAAATTGCGAGATAGATATTCATGGTCATATGATGACAGTAGATCTTATTCTGATTAAACTTGGGGAATTTGACATTATTCTAGGGATGGATTGGTTGTATAGTTATGGGGCGATTATTGATTGCCAAAAGAAATGTGTCAACCTTAAGACTCCGTCTAAGGTGGTGTTTTATGGTAGCAAATCGCCGAGGCAAACGACTTGTCTAATGATTATGCAGGCCAAGAAGTTACTGAAGCAAGGATGTGTAGGGTATTTAGCTCATGTGGTAGATACTCGAAAGACCGGTACAAAATTGGAGGAAATACCAGTGGTGAGGGATTTTGTGGATGTTTTTCTGGATGATTTGCCGGGATTACCTCCAGATAGAGAGATTGAATTCATTATTGATTTAGTGCCCGGGACTGCGCCTATATCAAAAGCTCCATATCGAATGGCTCCGGTGGAGATGAAGGAGTTGATGGTGCAATTGCAAGAACTACTAGACAAGAAGTACATTCAACCGAGTGTTTCACCGTGGGGAGCGCCGGTATTGTTTGTCAAAAAGAAAGATGGTTCGATGCGCCTTTGCATAGATTATCGTGAGTTGAATAAGGTTACAATCAAGAATAAATACCCGTTACCGAGAATTGACGATCTGTTCGATCAACTGAAGGGTACTACTCATTTTTCAAAGATAGAATTAAAAAGTGGTTACCATCAGCTGAAGGTGAGAAGGGAGGATGTTCCGAAGACGGCGTTCAGAACTCGTTACGGTCACTACGAGTTTCTGGTCATGTCATTTGGTCTAACGAATGCACCTGCGGCATTCATGGACTTAATGAACAGGGTGTTTAAACCGTTTCTAGACAAGTTTGTGGTGGTGTTTATCGACGACATTTTGGTGTATTCTAAATCACGTGAAGACCATGTGGAACACCTGAGGCTAACTCTAGAGACATTATGGAAAGAGAAGCTTTATGCAAAAATTTTAAAATGTGAGTTTTGGTTGGATCGTGTTCAATTTCTTGGACATGTAATTGATAAAGATGGGATTTCGGTTGATCTGGCTAAAGTGGAAGCTGTAATAAATTGGGAGCAACCGAAGACACCGTCTGAAGTGAGGAATTTCTTAGGTTTGGCAGGATATTATCGACGGTTTATACAAGATTTTTCTAGAATCGCCACTCCATTGACAAATTTGACTAGAAAAGCGGTTAAGTTTGTCTGGATGGAGAAGTGCGAGGAAAGTTTTCACGAACTAAAGAAGAGGTTAAGTATGGCGCCTATATTATCTTTGCCAGATAGTACCGGAAATTTTGTGGTTTACAGTGACGCGTCGTATAAGGGCCTTGGCTGTGTGCTTATTCAGAACGACAAGGTTATTGCGTACGCTTCACGACAACTGAAAGATTACGAGAAGGGATACCCGACACATGATTTAGAATTGGCAGCGGTGGTGTTTGCTCTGAAGATCTGGAGGCACTACCTTTATGGTGAGAAGTGTGAAATCTACACGGATCATAAGAGTCTTAAATACATTTTTACACAGAAGGACCTTAACATGCGTCAGAGGCGATGGTTAGACTTGATTAAGGATTACGACTGCGAAATTCTCTATCATCCAGGAAAAGCGAATGTCGTTGCTGATGCATTAAGCAGGAAGGGTCGAGAGAAACTTATGTTGTTGACTGCTCAAGAGGAACTTGTTAAACAAATGGCGAAGTTGGAATTAGAAGTGAAATGTCGGTACGAATCAAAGGAGAAGTTGTTTCAGGTAGAGGTTCGTTCGATATTGCTGGACCGAATCAAAGAAGCTCAACTTCAAGATGCGGAGTGTGAGAAGATTAAGAAGGAAGTCTCTGAGGGACAAGGTGGAAAGTTCAGTATTGATGCCGCGGGCTTACTCAGATTCGAGCATCGAATTTGGGTTCCGTTGGTACAAGATGTTAGAAGAGAGATTTTAGACGAAGCTCACAATACACGTTACGCAGTTCACCCAGGGAGTACAAAAATGTATCAGGATCTTCGACAACATTATTGGTGGTCCGGAATGAAGCGTGATGTGGCAGAATGTGTTGCCAGATGTTTGACATGCCAGAAAGTGAAAGCCGAACATCAGAGACCCAGTGGTTTGTTGCAGCCGTTAGAAATACCAGAGTGGAAGTGGGAATACATAACGATGGATTTTGTGGTAGGCTTTTCGACTACACAGAAAGGTTTTGATGCGATTTGGGTAATCGTGGACAGACTGACAAAATCAGCGCATTTCTTGCCAATCAAGATTAGATTCAACCTAGACCAGTTAGCAAAATTATACATCAAGGAAATTATTTCGCGACATGGTGTCCCTGTGTCTATTGTGTCTGATCGAGATCCGAGGTTTACGTCAAATTTTTTGGAAGCGTCTACAAGAATGCTGGGGAACTCAGTTGAGAATAAGCACTGCGTATCATCCTCAAACTGATGGATAGAGTGAAAGAACGATTCAACTTTGGAGGATATGTTACGCGCCTGTGTCATGGATTTCAAGGGAAGCTGGGATGACCACCTACCATTGGTCGAGTTTGCTTACAACAACAGTTACCACGCAAGTATTGGCATGCCGCCATATGAAGCGTTGTACGGACGAAAATGTCGGACTCCACTATGTTGGAACAAGGTTGGTGAAAGGCAACTTCTAGGACCAGAATTGGTACACCAAACTGCGAAAATCGTGAAAGTTATAAGAGCGCGTTTATTAGCTGCTCAAGACAGATAGAAGAAGTATGCAGATTATTATCGTCAGAAACGAGAATTTGAGGTGGGAACCTTCGTGTTTCTGAAAGTTTCACCCTGGAAAGGGAAAATTCATTTTGGCAAGAAGGGTAAGCTTAGTCCAAGATTTATTTGACCTTTTGAAGTTCTACGGCGAGTTGGTGAGGTGGCTTATGAAGTAGCTCTACCTCTAGAGCTGGTACATATCCACAATGTTTTCCATGTATCTGTTTTAAGGCCTTATAAGCCAGATTATAAACATGTGATAAAATATGAACCTATACAGTTCGAGAAAGACCTAACTTACGAGGAAGTTCCACTTCAGATAGTAGACAGGAAGGAACAGGTTCTCAGGAATAAAGTGATACCTTCTGTTAAGGTTCTATGGAGGAACCACAATGCTGATGAAGCTACGTGGGAACTCGAAGCTGATATGATGAAGAATTATCCTGAGTTTTTTGTTTAGTCCTAGTTCTATGATTCTGGGGACAGAATCCTTGTAAGGAGGGGAGAAAGGAGCGATCGAATTGATTGTGTTGTGATTCTGGGGACAGAATCCTTGTAAGGAGGGAAGAATGTAACAATCCGGAATTTTATAATTATTTGAAAATATTTATTGGGGTCGAATGAATATTTTAATTGATTTTTTTTAATAATTGATGAAATTGTTGTGCATTAATTTCATTAGATGTGGTATAATTAAATTAATGTTTTGATTTGAAGATTTAATTTAATAAGATGATTAAATTGATTAAATTATTAATGTATTGTAGTAATTAGAATGTTGTATAAATTCTAATTTAATTTAATAATTGAATTAGAGATTTATTAATTTATTGAATGGAATTATAATTATTATAGTTAATGTTATTATGAAATTTAATTGAATTAATATTATTGTTTAATTAAGGGTGTGACAATTATTTAATTATATAATATGTAGTCTATTTAAATAAATTTGTTTGGAGGAGTTTGTTTTGCCAAACATGGCCTTATGGCCTTTGGGATTTTAAGCTGAAAAACCCTTTGTTCTCTTAACTGATAATCACATAAGGATCAGTTATATCAGCTCTCTCTATTTCACGTATATTTGTCCTTGGCTTGGTTATTTTGCAAAAAGCCAGAGAAGTGAGAAAGGGGGAGAAGTAGAGAGAAAAGTTGAGAGTTTGTGAGAATTGAGAGTGAAATTTTGGAATTTGTGTCAAAGAGAAGAGGAATTGAAGCTTGATAATCATCAAACTAATTTTCTTAATCGTCTACCAAGGTATAATCTTGTTTAATTTTCTGTTTTCAAAACTTTGCTATGTTCTTGAGTTTCTTTGGAGTTTGGAGTTTGATGATGGAATTGTCAAGGAAGTTGTTGTATATGTGCTATATGATGTATGTATATGGTTTTCAAAAACTAGAATTCATGAAATATGTTTTAAAATGGAGGATTTCCTATGTTCTTGAGTTTTGAGTATGTATGTATGTATGAAATATATGTTTTTTTTGAGTCAAATGTAAGGTTTAATATTTGTAGGAATCTGCAAATTGATGGTGATTTATGATTCAATGTTTAAATACGAAGAGATTGCATGTTTAACCATTTGATTTCATCAAGTAATGGGTTTGTAATGGTTAATTTTATAGAAGATGTCAAAAATGAGTTTTTTAGCAAAAGCATGGTTTAGTCCTTTGGGTTTTGTTGTTTCGATGGTTTTAGGTTGTTAGAATTGATATATATATGTTTGATAATGTTTTTAAGAAGTTCATGACAATTGGGTATGCTTGAAATTGGTATTTGATGCTTTAAAATTTGTGTTTTGGGTTAAGAATTCTGCAGTTCACGAACTGCAGAATCTGGAATTCACTACCGCCCCGGCGGTATAAGTATGCTAGGTTTACCGCCCTGACGGTGTTGTCGCCCCGGCGGTCTGTTTGTACTAGAATCACTGCCCCGACGGTGTCGTCGCCTCGGCGGGAATTTTGTGAAGGATTCTACCGCCCCGGCGGCAGAAGCAGAAAAGTCATAGTTTTGTTTTTTTTCTTTTCTTTCAGTAATATTATGTTTTCTAAACATGTTTAAAGCTTGAACTGATGTGTTAAATGTGTACTAAGATGCTAAGATGGATGGTGAGCATATGTTTGGTAAATATAAAATATAAAATTGAAATACCTTAACTTAAAGATAAGTTTTAGGAATTTTTAAAGTGTAATATTGATACAACTAAGCTTATAACTTCTGCAATGGGAGTGATAATCAGAAATCAATTGAGAATTGAGATGAGGCTGAATGAGGGTAAATCTTGAAATGTTAACGTACGTGAATATTGTAACTAATCATTTTATTTCTATACAAATGGAATGTGTAGGTTGTTTATTGTACGTGAATTGTAATTCGAAAAACTACGCACGAGGCAAGTTTCTTACTCTTAACCCTTTTACATTAAAAACATTACTAATCTTAAATTTACTTAATGCAAGTTCTTATTGAAGTTCATCCTTACACTTTGTGATTGTACTTTCCGTCGACTTCATATAAAGGCAGACATTCTTTATATATCATTCCTTGAAGCTTGGTTAATTAGAACCATTGTTGTAATACTTTGAATATACAATAGTTGTACGTTGTATATCGACACTGATATTCTACATTCTTAATTCTTAATGTAAACACTTGTTCAATTTGAATCTATTGTAAACCAAACCAGACTTACTTTGGTGCAGTGATGATTATCAAAGCTGAGATGAACAACCCTAGGTTAGGGGAACAAATGCACAGTAGCGCTGAATGGTTGTGCACAATACATTGTACAACGGGTTGATCACCCTGAGTATGAGATGATTAGTCCTGTTATAGTTTATTAAACTGTTAAAGGTTACAGTAAACTTACCTGTTAACCTAGGACAAGGTTCATGGTCTTGTGACCCTCAGTATATCTTGATATGCTATCTTTGTTCTATCGAGCTTCCGAATGTTTCCATTCTTGATTATTGTACCACAGAAAAGTTTTATCATTCATATAAATTATTTTCGAAATGTTCATTGTTATCTTGGTGAGCACTTGTTTTGCTCACCCTTGCATACTAAACCCTTGCAGCTAAAGCTGAGAGGACAAATGAGCCGTCTACTAGCAAAGAAAAAGGAAAGATGAACAAATGATGATGACATGTTATTAGATAAAGTCTTGGCTACTTTTACTTATATGGTTGTGCAAACAAGACTTATTAGCTATTTATATTTCCGCATATACAAGATGTAATAAAGGTTTAGCAAACCTGGGACATATTTTGAGACGTTATGTAACCCTTTAATGGGAGATGTTTTATTATTCAGTTTGCTTTACTTAAATTCTTTTGTTTGTGGGTAGATAGTTGTTATGTTGGGTAGTGAGCACCAAATATGAGTGGTTTGAGGTAACCCGGATTTGGGGGTGTGACAGTTGGGGGTTTTGAATCAATTATAATTAACGAAAAGAAAACAGGATTAAATTAATAAAGATAACCAAATAACTTAAACTTCAGTTCTCTTCAGTTCAGTTTCACCAATTTATAGCAACAGTATAATCCAGTTAATATTATTTCTTCCTTCAATGAGATTAATAACCTTAGATAATAACAATCGTTAGTTTATCCAAAATTCTCCTTAGATTTTAAATCTAGTGTGACAATTGCCCCCATTAAACTCTAACTATTATATAACCCTGAACTATCAGTCAAGATTTAATATAACAGAAGCATTAAGAAATAGAGAATTAGATTATTCCCAATAACAATCATACAATCGCAGATTATTTAGCTTGCCTCCTGATAACCTTAGCAATACTCAAAAGCTTGTTCACAATTAAGTATTACTAAGCACTACATGTAACGACCCCAAAATTCATACAATCCAACTCTCCACATCGGTCGTTAACAAAACATCCTCATTCAGACTTTACAACATTATTCAATGTTAAACTTAATAAAATTCGGAAAATTTTAAACTATTCTATTACAAATCATTCTCGATCCCAAAATTTTCAACCTTTACATCTAAATATCTTAGAATCATGTTAATATCATGATTTGCCTTGTCGAACTTATAATAAAAGTTTACACCTCAATACAAACTTTACAACTCAACATAAATTCATTTATCAAAAACTTAACATAATTCAAGTAATAACTTCAACTAAAGCATTTAAATCTTCATGCATCATTTTGATTCATGCCATTTGGGTAGCACATAACGTTACCTTGTATCTTTAACCTGTAAAAGTGGTTATTTGCAAGAATGAGCTCGACAGCTCAGCAAAATCTAACAGTTTGCATACAACACATAACTCATAGATAACATGCTCGTCATATACATCATAAACATTTGGCTAAACATATCATACATATTGTACATTAGTTACCAAGTAATAATTGAGTTCCATAACTCAATCAACATTTTAACTCCATGGACATTGTCATACATTGACTTTGTCGTTTCATACATACAACACATAAAATATATCATGTTTTTACATCATAGATTTTAAATAATTAATCATTTAGTTCACATAACAAATAGGAACTGAAAGACTTTCCTGGTTCGTAGATTACCAATTACCATAATTAGCCTATACTTATCTGCACTTTACGTATCCTACACGATATATAATCATGCACAACATTTATTAGTCACATAGCAACTCTTAGAAAACAACCTACACATTCCGTTTATAAAGCAGTAACAATAATTAGTTACAGTATTATAAACACTTCAGGACTCATTCCCATCCAATTTTTATTTTAATATCTCAATTGTTTTCTGGTTATCAGTCTCACTTCAGAAGTTGTAAGCTTAATTATAGCAATAACATGCTTAAGAATTCCTAAAACTCAACGTTAAGTTAGGGTTCATCAATATTTATGTTTTATAATCAGCATGTATATGCTTAACATCCAACTCAACGTCTTGGTATTCGTTCAACATATTAATCTAAGTTTTAAACATGCATAGGGTGACATAGCATAACTACAAAGAAAGAAAAATTTAACATTTCCTGCAGTGAGCTCGTCGGGGCGAGAATTCCTTCACAAAATCTCTCGTCGGGGCGAGAAATTCCTTCACAGTTTTCTCGCCGGGGCGAGAAAACTCAGTTCAATGAGCTTGCCGGGGTGAGTTCCTGCCGGGGTGAGAAAATGTAGTTCATTGAGCTCGCCGGGGCGAGAAACTCGAATTTCAGATTCTGCAGTTCGCGGAGAACACATAAACAGGCCAAAAATTTCTAATCTTGTTATTCTTACGTCAAATTAAACATACCCAGTTACTATAATTCATATATAATCGTTATCCAAGCCTTCTAGCATGATTATAACAACTTAAATCGTATAAACCATGAATCTAAGAATCAAAATTTGAGGTTTTTTATCATTTATCAAAGTTTCTTCAAATTCCATGAAATCACACATAACAGGTTCGTTATAACACCAAATTAATCCGTTTAAATCTTGTTTTCTTCATTTTTACGCGCATAAACATAATTAGTCATCAATTTAACCAATTAACATGCAAAACAAGTATCAATTTCATACATTTAAGCCATGTTCGTAAATAACTACTCTGTAAATTTCAGAACTTCAATTAAAACATGATTTCATGGGTTTAATTACTCTAAATCACATATACATCATATAAAATACGTTTATACATGCTTTCAAACATCTAATCATCAATTTATAAAAATTTAGCCATAGAATTTAGTTTACAGAGAACTCAAAAACATATGTTCATGGAAGAACTTCAAGAATGTAAATTAAAAACTTAAATTAGAAGAATTACCCTGAATAATGGTTTAGATTATGCAACAAATGAATGGAATTCTTCTCAATTCTCTAATTCCTCTCAAAATTCTCTCTTTTTCTCTCTAAGTAATCTTTTGAAAACTAATACTGATAATACGTATACAAAATAACTGATGAATATGGGTGTTAGTTAATCCCATAGTGGGTTAACTGACTTCAACCCCCATTAAGGCCTCGTTTGGCTTGCTTATTAAAACTCTTCTTTTGGTTTATTTTAATAAATTACTTATAATATAGTTCATGTCACATATTTAATCAATTAAATAATCTCATTTAAATAAATTAGAATAATTCTACATTAAATCACATAGTCATATAAATAAAATTCTCCTTTATTAATAATGACAAATTATTAAATCTCTAATTAATTATTAAATTAATTAGAAATAACATTATGCTTATTTAAATAATACATTTAATTAAATAAACTCAATTCACATTGATTCACTATTTTAATTAAGTGAATCGCTCACATTATTTATAAAACTTAATTCATAATAATATTCATTTTTCCACAAGACATAACAATCAAATTATATTATTTCACAATATAATTTTAACTTAATTAAACTAACTAATATTATTCAACTAATTTCCTTTTCATAACAATTTCATTTAATCTTTTCAATGGTTTAATTAATTATTAAACCATTTCTTCCCAATTACAAGAATATATATATTTCCTTCACATCGAACCACATATTTCATAATATGAAACACATATATACACATACTCAAACTCAAAACGTCTCATAATAAGAATTTTATTTATTAAATTCTTATTTAATAATTTCTGAGAATCTGGGTTGTCACACTACATGTGATCAGATACAACATCGTTTGCTTAATATTATATCTTAATCTAGCAAATGATATTAGTTAACCAATTCAATCCTGCAGAAACCAAATCAGTTAGACCAAATAACATATAAGCAATTAAAACGGATTATCAGGATAAATCTCATGTAAGAAGGAATTAATAATGAAACTCAATTATACTATTAACTATAAATAAAGTTTCACATCCCCTTAGAACTGAATGAAATAAACTAGCCTAGCATGCTGGTAAACAAAATATGATCTAAGTTGTGTGTTAAGAATTGTGTGTCTAACTGATTACAAGTGACAGGTATTTATACATCATCGAAACCCTAGAAGAATTCTATTTCCTACTCTACTTTGGAAATCTTCACTCTGTAGATATGGTAGCTTCTAAATCCTTGTCAACCTCTACAATCCAGTTTTTAGTAGCTTCCTTATTAAATTAGAATTTAGTTTCCAAAACCAAATCTTCTTCAGTTTCCTTTTCCAATTTAGATTCAGTTTTCATATTTGATTTGACTTCTTTCTTAATCAGCTTTATCTTCCTTCCTTGATCGTAATTCCATCTCCAAATCATGCTAGGAATCGTATCTTTAAGCTCTAGCATCTCAAATCCTACTCAGAATCGGAAATACGCAAGTCGACCAAAATCGTAGAGTAATAGTCTACACCAGCACTTCGTAGAGTAGTCATGCAGTCGTAGAGTGACAGATCGTAGAGTGGAACTCTCCTCACTAAAAACGTAAAGTAGACTTGCCAATCGTAGAGTCCAATGTTGTAGAGCATGCAAATCGTCGAACAGGAAGTTTGGTCGTAGAGTGAATCACAGCAATCATAGAGTGACACTGAGAATCGTCGAGCAACTTCACCTAGTCTTCCTGCGATCGTAGAGCTGCCAGACTGCACTCTGACACTACGAACGTAAAGTTCTCACTCAGCGATCGTAGAGTATTTCTGCAAAACAACATAAAACTCATCATTATAACTCATATTTGCAGAATCATACCAAATTCTTCTATAAATCAATAAATACCTTAAATCGGCTTGTATGACATAAAACATGCAACTAAACTAAGCATAAAGGAATGAAAATAATCAGATATTATGCACTCATCATGATTACGCTCCTTAATGAAAAATCCCTACTCTCAGAGTAGATGAGAGGATTGAGAGACTTTTGTGCTCTGAACCTCTTAAAAATCATGTGTTTTATATATTTTGCATTGTTGTTTATATTACTCTACATTTTATATATGTCTCCTATTTTTAAATTATCTTATTAAATTTAAAACTGTGAATTTCATTATAATCTTTGAAGGGCTTTTCTTAAAACATTTCGTTGTGCTAATATAATCAAATAAATTGCTTAACTGATTTGGTAATACATCTTTAAAAAGAAAATTTAAAGAATCTATTCAGCCCCCTTCTAGATCTCTTTTGTGCCTCCCTGGGAATAACAAGTGGTATCAGAGTTGTTTTCTCTCGAACTAGTTTTACAGCTTGAGTAGATCCATAACACTAAACAAAACCAATTTTGAACTTAGTGGTGGAAATAAGACACCCTTGTGTAATAAGGATAAATTTGCTAATTGAAAAGCTCGTATACAAACGTATATGGATGCAATTGATGATGAGTTATTCGATGTTGTGATCAATGGCTTTTACGTTCCCAAAAAGCTCGCACCAACAACTGATGATCCTAACAAAGTGGTTGTCAAGTAAAGAATAGAGTGGACAGGCAACGAGAAGAAGTTGGTGGCCCTATACAAGAGAGCTAAGAACATTTTGTTCATGGCTCTTGAAGATGAGTTATTCAAAAATATTGTCAACTACAAGACAGCACAAGAAATCTGGGAAGCTCTGCTAGTAATGCTATTTAGTACTACTGATAAAAAGTTATATGAGAGATTTGTCAAGCTTATGCAAAGGAAATTTGGGATGAGCATGATGGGAGAGCTGAACTTCTTCCTTGGATTACAAGTGAAGCAAACTGATAAAGGCATATATTCATCAACCAAACCAAGTACATCAAAGACTTAGTTTAGAAGTATGGCATGGAATTAGCTACCCCTATGAAAACCCCAATGACTTTTGCAACTAAGCTTGATAAGGATGAATAAGGTAAAAGTGTTGATATTACTCAATATAGAAGTATGATTGTCTCTCTCCTTTACTTAACTACAAGTATATCAATCATTATGTTTGCTACATGTATTTATGCTAGGTTTCAAGCTAATCCAAAAGAATCTCATTTAATATCTGTTAAAAGAATTTTTAGATATCTCAAAGGCACTCCATATTTGGGATTATGGTATCCCAAAGAGTTTCCCTTTGATCTAATTGGATATTCAGATGTTGATTTTGCAGGATGCAAGATAGATAAGTACTAATGGAACATGTCAACTACTTGAAAATAGATTGGTTTCATAGTTTAGCAAAAAGCAAAACTCAGTATCAACTTCAACTGCAAAAACTAAGTACATTACTGCTGGTAGTTACTGTGCTCAAATTCTTTGGATGAAGAACCAACTAGCTAACTATGGGTTTGAATTTAAATTTATTCCTATATTTTGTGATAAACACACAATCATGTTATGCATTCTAGAACCAAGCACATTGATATAAGGCATCACTTTATAAGAGATCGTGTTCAAAACGGAAATATTTCTTTACATTTTATCTCTACTGAAAACTAATTAGCAGATGTGTTTACTAAACCATTAGATGAATCCAGATTTAATAAATTAATAAGTGAGTTGATAGAATCTATGGCACGCTTGCGTGAGGTAGTCCTCGGCCAGATCATTTCTAGCAAAGTTGAATGGTGGAACACGTACGTCACCACAATCCTTCGCTTATATTGAAGCGAAAACCTTGGTACAAACGTTTGTGTAAGGATGTCTGCGTTAAATGGAACACCAACGACACCTTAACCCCATGCTTATATGGAAGCAAGAACCTTGGTACAATCGACGATTGATGCGGTAGAAGAAGCCACAAACAACAATGAATTATTGTATGATAAGTCAAAGTTTGAACTTCATAGAAAACTATGAACAGTTCGGGAGTTCTCAAAGAACCAAAAGAGAAAATAATCTCACAAGAATTTTTTTAATAATCTGAAGTGTATCTCAATTACATCAACCATGTATCATATTTATACTAGTAAAAGAAACCCTATTCCTAGAAGGAAATACAAATCAATTTGGAATGAAAATCTAGCTAAAAAGCTTCCTAATTACATTGGAAATCAAAAACTACTAAAGACGCACTGGATAAATCAAAAAAGAAAATTCTGGAACCCAGACAAGCGTTACAGCGCATGAAGTGAAGCGTTCATGTGCACGTGTCCAAGTGTCGCTGCGTAAGGTTGGCGCGCAGCAGCGCTGGCTATGCAGAATGTTGACCGACTTGAAGCGCTGCAACGCATATGGAACGCGTTGCTGCGCTGCTAAACGAGGTGATGCGCTGTAGCGCATGGAACGAAGTGCGGCTGCGCTTGAAGCTTAATCTAGGCGTGTGCTTGCACGCGCTGAGCTGGCGTTCGCCGTGGTGCTCGCATTGAACTCTGTCATGGCCTAACCGGACAAGACTTGAACTAAATTAACGAACTTAGAATCCTCTTCCACAACGAACACCTTCGAACTATTTTCAGGACGAATATCATGGATCAATCCATTATGTCTTTCTTTAAAGCGTTTAACTCGTGACCTCGTAGGTCCCACAGGAACTTGAACTGGATCCTCCCACGTTCGAGCACCGTGCTTTCCGTACTCGTCCAAGCTAGGCATGTCCTCATCATTCCTCTCCTCTTAAAAAGGATTTGTCCTCAAATCATCACTTACATCAAATGGACTAAGATCAGAAATATTGAATGTTGCACTAACATTATACTCACTAGGTAAATCCAATTTGTAGGCATTATCATTGATGCGCTCTAGGACTTGAAAAGGACCATCTCCCCTTGGAAGCAATTTTGATCATCTTTGAGCTAGAAATCTCTCTTTTCGCATATGGAACTGTTGGTTGATTTCGCAATCAATAAACACGCGCAAGTATACGCGATCAACAAGTAATACAATGATAAGAGAGTTGTCGAACCCACAAGGAATTATCAGTAATGTTTCCCAAGTACTAACTTTACAATGTCTCAACCTTATTTAAACAACACACTTTAAGTAATTAAAACTAAGATTATAATTAAACTAAATAACATAAATAAATGGATAAATAATGAGCTAAGAACACAATATCCCCACACAAGCATTTTGTCGAACACTTGGCATGCAATGCTTCATTTACATCTTCTAACTCTCCAATTGATCATAATGGTCACGATGATTTGTTAACCGAGAATTTCAAGTATTCATATAGACTACCAAGCTAATTACCAATTCCTTATCAATTAAACATTAAGCTCAAAATACAATGAACCAACTTATACGGTACCAATCAAAGGAGAAGCAATTCAATACAAATTAGGCAATGGGTTCAATTACATTCTTAGTTCAAAAACTAATAATTACATAGAGAAAGATAAAGAAAGATAAAGAATGGTTTCCCTATTGTTGTTAGATGAAACTCCATTCAAGCACCTCCAACCTCTTGAACCATGGCACAAAGCCATGGCCTTCCTTCTCTCTTTTCTCCCTCTAGGTTGTTAGGAAATGAAATAAAATGAATGATAGATGATAATGGGTCATTAGTTTGGGCATTTAACAGCTGAAACCTGTCAAAAATTACGACCCGGCGCTACGGCGCCCAAATTTGGCCTAAAACGGGCGTTACGGCACTACACAACCTGAATCCCCCGTATCCCGGCGCTGCGGCGCAGAAATAGTACTAGAAATGGGCGCTGCGATGCCGGGCCAAAATCCTGGAATTTTTAGCTTCGAGATCTGTTAGGAAAATGGCCATAACTTTTTCGTCCGAACTCCGATTTGGATGATTCAAGATGTTCCGGAAAGAGGAGAAGTAGATCTACAACTTTTATTCTTTGAGTTCTTCGAAATACGGGCTGAAGCAATGTCTAAATTAGCCCTGAAGTGACTATTATGTAAATGGCAAGCCGAAAATGCGAATCTAGCAACCTCAAATGTCGATCTAAGTAGCTTTTGTTCCAATTCCTACAAAACAAAGTAAAAACGCATAAAAGACATACAAAAACATATAAAAGCAATACAAAACTACATTATAAAACAATAAGATAAAAAACCTAAAAACCAAACAAAATAGCTTAGGGTTTATAAATTATCAAACTCAAAAGTATATAATTTGTGTATATAAAACACACTCATCAAATATCCCTAAACTTGAATCTTTGCTTGTCCTCAAGCAAAACAAACATAAACTATAAAAATTAAACTCTTCGAATAAATCCTATCTTGAGCAATGAGCTAACATGAAGGTTTGAACAATGGCATAAAAGATGTCAAAACATGATAACTCTAGAAAAAATTCCAAAACATTGCAAGCCTAGAATTTCAACATGTTTGTCATACCTCGCTTTAGATCCTTTTTGTATGTGTGTGTGTACCCATTTGCACTAAACTAATTATAGCTCGGATGAACTTATACAACCACATTATCTTATGAAATAAATCAAAACAAACTTCAAAAACTACATGCTTAACACATCACTCACTGCAAATGTATACAAATCAAAATTCCAAAAAAAATAGAGATCAAAAGACTCTAGGTAAGTGCATATTATGCTCCATCTTACTTTAAGCCCGCTCTTATGGGGGATTGCGTTTTACGCTCTATCTCAACCCACCGTAAGATTTACGATAAATTACTATCTTTATTCCAACGCCATTTTTTTTATAGGTGACTGCGTTTTACGCTCTATCTCCCCTAAGCATGTGTTTATGAGTGAGTGCGTTTTACGCTCCATCTCAACTCACCACATGACCAACTAATAAAACTTGAGTACATTGCTTCGAGTGATGTTTAAACGAGTTCTAGAGCATAATAATATCTCCCACAAGCATTCAGTTATATAAGCCTAGGTGTACAACTAGTTCATTATAAATGGATAAGTGCTCAAAAGCGAAGGATTCATAAGCAAAGCAATAACCAACAATAACTCAATCACATAAACGAAGTAACATTTGTCCATTTCCTACGAGTTAAAATCCATTCAATTAGTCTTTTATCATTGGTCATAGATTATAGTCTAATTCAAATTAAATCAATGCTCAAGAGTCATAACCTATTCTAGAACTACAATTAAAACCCACATGAAAACAAAACACACTAAAAACAAAACATAATATATCAAAACAAAATAAAACGTAGAAGACCCCCAAACTTAAAACTGACAATATCCTTACTAAAAGCAATAAAAGAATTAAATGCAAAGGACTTCCTTGATAATTTGTCAGTTGTCGTTATCCGCAACCGACTCCTACTATTTGCTAAGATAAGACATAAAACTAAATTTTATTTTTATTTTTTTATTTTTTAAAATCTTCAAATTCCTAACTAATATGCATTAACATAATACATCAAAACATAATAACATAATAATAACTCAAGTACTAACCATCATAACAAGCACCCCCAAACATAAAATAAACATTTTCCTCAATGTAAAGATAGACAAAATTGAAATAGAGGAATTCCCTGAAGTTGTGTCAATCGTCATTGACAACATCCTCACCACCCAAAGTCGGGAGTGCAATCAGTTATGCACGATACTCGGTACCTGAAATTAAGTAACACAAAATTTGGATTGCCTCCCAATAAGCGCTTGTTTTATAGTCTTCAGCCCGACTTTATTTAAAACAGAAATACAAGTTTAAATTAAGATCAATTCGATTGAAATTAATATTGGAAAAGCATTAGATAAATAATTCCCGACAACGGCGCCAAAAACTTGTTGGTTGATTTCGCAATCAATAAATACGTGCAAGTATACACGGTCAACAAGTAATACAATGATAAGAGAGTTGTCGAACCCATAAGGAATTATCAGTAATGTTTCCCAAGTACTAACTTTATAACGTCTCAACCTTATTTAAACAACACACTTTAAGTAATTAACACTAAGATTACAATTAAACTAAATAACAGAAATAAATAACATAAATAAATAGATAAATAATGAGCTAAGAACACAATATCCCCACACAAGCATTTTGTTGAACACTTGGCATGCAATGCTTCATTTACATCTCCTAACTCTCCAATTGATCATAATGGTCACGATGATTTGTTAACCGAGAATTCCAAGTATTCATAAACCTCTTTCGATGGTCATATGAATATCCCCCTTCTAAATAAATCATTATATTCCTATGTGAAATAAATTAGGCAAGGAGTCATTAAGATTAAATTCTCAAATTGGTTACACATGGCATATAGGTATATTCCTATCCTACACACAAATTATGTATTCCATCCTAAGAAGAACAAGCATAATTGTAAGACCCCGACTTTTATAAAATAAAAGTTTATTTTTTCTTTATGATTATTATTCTAAACAATTAAGTGTTTAATTGATATAATGTTATAGTTAAGGATGATATATGCAAATTATCAGATAAACAGTATGTCGAGGAATATTCTTTTTGTCGTAGAATATTCCTTCTATCGGGGAATATTATATTCGGTAAAGTATGACGGCACCGAAATAACCAATCATTGGTGGGCCCCATAACGACTAATTGTCAGATACAGAAAACAACAATATTAATATTTTATAAAAATTGTCAATGGTATTATCACCTGCAACTATTGAAATACCCGGTAATAAAAGAACAGTAGCACGCGTTATTCCACAGTAGCACACGGTATTGTATAGTATTTTTTATTATTGATTCAATAATTGCTACAGTGACCATTGTATAGTATTATTGACTCAATAATTGTCACAGTAACAACTGCACTATATTTCATATTGTTAAATCAATAATTGTCACAGTAACTCATATTATTTGATATGATATTATTAGACCAGTTAGTATTATTGAAAATGTCTAGAAGTTCTGTCAAGAAAAGGAGTTATTTAATTGTGTGTCGTTTATAAGGAAAGCCCCCTCTTTCTTGGGAATAATCTGGTTGTCAATATTGTGAGTTTATAATATTAATGGTGAATAATTGTTGAAAGATTGAAAATGTGTTGATTAAAGATAAGTGATGCGTGGAAGATATTTGTTTAATTTTTGTTATATATAGAGGAATTTATCATGAAGCGTTTGTTGTAAGTTTGACTTATTATTCCATGGACCCACCATTTGCCAATTTGTCAAACCGTCGGCAAAAATTTTATTTCAGTATTTGTTTTATTATTATTATAATAGTAATAAAACAGAATTTTTTTTATATAAAATAGAAAACTTTTATAAACTTATGCTGACCTTTTAAGTACTTCAATGATTCATGATCGGTATAAATCACGAACTCCTTAGGCCACAAGTAGTGTTGCAATGTTTCCAACGCTCGAACCAATGTGTACAATTCCTTGTCATAAGTAGGATAGTTTACAAATGTCCCACTCAACTTCTCGCTGAAATACGCCACTGGTTTTCCTTTCCACATCAACACAGCTCCAATTCCCAAACCTGAAGCATCACATTCAATTTTAAAAGTTTTAGCAAAGTTAGGTAAAACAAGTAAAGGAGCATTAGTTAATTTATTTTTAATCAACTAAAACGCCTTCTCTTGCTCATCTCCCCACTTAAATCCTACGCTCTTCTTGATTACTTTGGTAAGTGGTGCTGTGATTTCACTGAAGTTTCTCACGAAGCATCGATAAAAACTCGTGAGTCTATGAAAACTACGAACTTGACTTACATTCGTAGGACTCGACCATTCTTGGATTGCACGTATCTTTTCTTCATTCACCTGTATTCCCTGTGAACTAACAACAAAACCAAGGAACACAACCCTATCCGTACAAAACCTGCATTTATCCATTTTAGCAAATAAATTTTCTTTTCTAAGTACATCTAAAACAGATTTTAAATGTAACGCATGTTCACCCAAGTTTTTGCTATAAACCAAGATATCATCAAAATAAACCACAACAAATTTACCAATGAATGGACGCAAAACATGATTCATTAATCGCATGAAAGTACTAGGTGCATTAGTTAACCCAAAAGGTAACACTAACCACTCATATAAACCATATTTAGTTTTAAAAGCAGTTTTTCATTCATCACCTTCTTTCATTCTTATTTGATAATACCCACTTTTTAAATCAATTTTAGAAAACACACATGAACCATGCAATTCATCAAGCATATCATCTAAACGAGGAATAAGATGTCGATATTTTACCATAATATATTTACCGCTCGACAATCAATACACATACGTCATTTTCCATACTTCTTACGCACTAAAATCACCGGAACTGCACACGGATTCATGCTTTCTCTCACGAACCCCTTCTCCATCAACTCACCAACCTACTTTTGTAACTCCTTTGTTTCCTCGGGATTGCTCCGATAAATGGGACGGTTAGGAATGGTAACACCGGGTATGAAATCGATTTGATGTTCTATTCCCCGAATAGGTGGTAAACCTTGTGGAAGCTCATTGGGAAACACATCAGCATAATCCTGTAAAAGAGATGCAACAACACTAGGCAACGAAGAGTTAATCTGGTTAGTATTTAAAAACGCCTCCTTATACCTAAGTATAATCATCGGCTGTTTAGAAATCAAAGCCCTCCTCACATCATTCTTTTTTGCATAGATATTTATTTTTCTCTATTTATCTTTCCTTTTCTCTCTTATTTTTCCCCTCATTATTTTTCTTTTCTTCATTTTCTTTTCTTTGTACATGATCTTTTTGTAAATGCAATTGATCCTCATGCACTTACTTCGCTGTCATAGGACAAAGAGTAACTTTTCGTTGGTTGTGCACAAATGAATATTCGTTCATAAAGCCATCATGCTTCACGCGTCTGTCAAACTGCCATGGCCTCCCAAGTAACAAATGGCCTGCCTGCATTGGAACCACATCGCACAATACTTCGTCAACATATCTACTAATAGTAAATGGAACCAATACCTGCTTAGTCACTTTTACATCACCACTGTCGTTGAGCCATTACAAACGATAAAGCTGAGGATGTTTGGTTGTGGGCAACCCTAGCTTCTCCACCATAGTAGTACTTGCCATATTGGTACAACTCCCACCATTAATCACCACGTAATAAATTTTCCCGTGAACAAGACACCTGGTGTGAAAGAGGTTTTCTCATTGCTCCATACTTTCTTCCTTCACTTGTGTGCTAAGAGCTCTCCTAGTAACCAACACTTCTCCATAGGTAGCGGTTTCCTTCTCATCTACCTCCTCCAAAGGTGGAATAGAATCATCATCACTATCCTCATCCTCGGTCTCCAACTCACCATTATCAAGTAAAAGCATATTCCATTGATTCGGACACTGGCTCGAAATATGACCCCTACCTTAGCATTTAAAGCATCTAACATCACGATTATGACTAAAAAAAGGTTCAGTTTTACCTTGATTTCCACGGTTAGTCGTTTCCGATTTTGGCTCTACTTTGGGTTTGATCACGACTGGTTTCTCCTCTCGCTTCACAACATTGGGCTTCCAAGATGAACCCACAGTGAAAACTAATCGTTGGCCACCTCTCCTCTTGAGTTGCTTCTCAATTTTGATAGCTAGATGCACCATGTCTTCCAATTCCACATAATGATGTCGCTCTACCAAATCCGTAATCTCCCAATTCAACCTTGCTAAAAATCTGGCCATTGTCGCCTCACGATCCTCGATTATATTGGCTCTTGTCATCAACATCTCCATCTCTTTGAAATAATCCTCTATACTCCGACTACCCTGTTTAAGATTCTGTAAACTCCAGAATAGGTCTCGATGGTAGTGGCTTGGTACAAACCGCTTCTTCATCACGATTTTCATCTCCTCCCAAGTTTCAATTGGAGGCTCTCCACATCTCCTCCGGTTAGTCATCAGCTAATCCCACCAAGTGACGGTATAGTAAAAAAATTATGTGGCTGCAAGCTTGACTTTCTTAAGCTCCGAGTAATTGTGGCAGTCAAACACCCACTCCATCTTCTTTTCCCGCTCCATCCGTTTTATCACGCTTCCGCCCTATTTATGTAATTTGATTGCATGTTTGCGTTATATAAAAACCTAACAGTGGTATCAGAGCCTAATCCTTGTGTTAATTATTGATTGTGATGATTCTATGTATGAATTGATATGCGATACGATCGAATTTTGGGCAGAAAACTTTTTTCCTGAATCTGCATCGCGCCGCGACCGCGCCGCTTCCAGTTCATTCTAGAGCGCGGCCGCGCCCGAACCCAGAAAACATTTCTGGGGGTACAGCGCGGTCGCGCCGCTCCTAGTTCAATTTGGAGCGAGGCCGCCCCGGTATGCAGAGTTTGAAATTTTTTTGTTTTTCTCAATTAACACAAATGGTTTATTTAATTGATAAAAGTTTAAAATAAAGATGTTTATTTTATCTGAAATATGATTCCAGATTGCTAAAATTAAAGGAGTTTAATTTGGATTTGGTTTTTTGATTAAAATAAAAGAGTTTATTTTGTTTCAAAAACTAATATTAGCAAAACTTTTGCCCATTAATTGATATCAATGCATATATAGAATGGTTTTATTATTCATGAGATGAATATTATTTATTGATGCATATGGAGATATGTATGATAATAAATAGGGATTGATTATGGACTATTGACCAATGTGTGATTGGAATTATTTTAGAGGATACTTGAATGGGTTTTTATAAATGGGGTCTGCGTACCTCGTCTTCTCTAGTTTTTCTTGATGTAAATTCTATCTTCCTCCTATGTACTTCCCCTTGACTGCTGATCAAGGTTTCTATTTATTTTAAATAGTTTATGTAATATGACTAGTTAGAATTATTTTGAAGAATTGGAGACAAAGGAGCAAGGAGCGCTTGAAGACCTGTTTGTACTGGAGCCCGGGTTTAAATGTAATAGTTATATTTAAATTTAATTCTTGTACCCTAGGTTTGACCTTTTGGTTCACTTGGTGGCTCTAGTGAACCAAACTAGAATAAAAGTCCATAATCAATCCGGGTAGAATATAGTATTCTATATGTGCATGCTTACTATATATATTATATAGTATCCAACATGCTTTGCATGTTAAATAATATGACGCGTATTTTATATATATATGTGCATGCGCGCTAAACAAGATGAGACTAATAATAATAAACCCTTCAAAGAAATCATATTAAGTCCTAAGCGTTCAAAGATATTCGGAATATCGAACGTCGCCTTCTAGCATGGTAAAGCAATAGAGTATTAAATGTTTAATATGAGTTTGTTGTGTCACCACAAGGCAAGTATTAAATATTTAAGATGTTGCCTTATCACATTTGATACTTATTAAGGAATTAAACATTACTGTTTTGTTGTGTCACCACAAGGACGGTATATTTCTCTTCACATATATGGAAGTGCTAGGATGGACTTAACTTGGATAATTTTGATTCGAATGTGTCACCACTTGATCAAAATAATCTAAGAGGCAAAATACAATGAGTTACATAATGATGTAATTGACAATAGTTGTCTACCTATTTATTTATATATCGTTTGTTGTGTCACCACAAGACTATATACATTTGAAATGGGATCCTTAGTCTCACTAGCAAATCTTTAATTAGAATTGTCGAACTATATAATGAGGGTAATATAGTTTGATGAAAAAGTGAGATATACTAATTTAAAATAAAGACCTAATTTATTTTGGTAATTAATTAAATGAATGTATGCTAAAATGTTGTCTATTTCAGATGCAGAATTTAAAAATGTCAAACTCACTATCACTGTGTAGCATACTTGATGCTAACAAACTGACCGGACCGAATTACACGGGCTGGTTAAGGAATCTGAGAATTGTTCTCACTGCTAAAAAGATTTCTTATGTCCTAAATTCGTCAGTCCCTGCAAATGTTACAGAAACAGCCTCTGAGGAAGAGATTGCTACTTTCAGAAAGTAGCAAGATGATGCAATCTTGGCTCAATGCATCATGCTCGCATCCATGAGTAACGAGCTTCAGCGTCAGCATAAAACTATGGATGCTCCTACTATATTGTTGCACCTCAAGGAGTTGTATGGTGAACAAAGTAGGACTGCTAGATATCAGATATCTAAGGAGCTCTTCCAATCTCGTATGACCGAGGGCACTACCGTTGAGACTCATGTCCTTAAGATGATCAATCTGATTGAACAGCTTGGGTTCGTGATGGATGGGGAGTTAAGCCAAGATTTGATCTTGCAGTCTCTCCCGGATACCTTCTCACAATTTGTTGTGAATTTTCACATGAATAAGTTGGATGTCAGCTTGCCTGAGTTACTTAACATGTTGAAAACTACAGAAGGTCACTTCTCATCCAACAAAACCAAGGCTTACTAGTGGATGATTCTTCCAAGAAAAGGAAGAGGCCCAAGGTACTTCTGAAAAGAAGAAAAACAAGAAGGCTAAGGGCAAGGCGAAGAGAAAGGATAAAAAGAAACATGATCCTGATAGCAAAGGAATTTGCTACCATTGCAATAAGCCGGGACACTGGAAGAGGAACTGCAAGGAGTATCTTGCGGACCAAAAGAAGCTTGGAGAAGCTTCGACTTCCGATCTAGGTTTGTTCATGATTGAAATTAATTTTTCTGAAAGTCAAAATTCTACTTGGGTATTGGATACCGGTTGTAGTTCTCACATATGTAATAATATGCAGGGACTAAGCAGAAGTAGAAAGCTGAACAAGGATGCAGTCGTCCTACGAGTGGGAAATGGAGCAAAGGTTGCTGCATTAGCTGTAGGAACTTATTATTTAGCATTGCCTACGGGCAAGTCCATTAGTTTAAATAATTGTTATTATATTCTAACACTCATTAGAAACATTATTTCAATTTCTGTATTGGATATGGATGGCTTTGATATTATAATAAAGAATAACAGTTGTTCTATTTATAATAAAAATGTTTTATATGGTGTTGGCAATTTACTGAATGGACTTTACATACTTGACTTGCATGAAAATATACTTCAAATTGAACAAACTAAGAAAAGAAAAAGAGATGATGTTAATTATACCTTTATGTGGCACTGTAGACTCGGTCACATCAATGAAACAAGATTAACCAAGTTGCATAAAGATGGGCTTTTAGAGCTATCTGATTACAAATCATATCCAACTTGTGAATCTTGTCTCATGGGTAAGATGACTAAATTCCCTTTTAGTGGAAAAGGAGAAAGAGTTACAGAGTTGTTAGCGTTGGTACACACAGACGTATGTGGACCTATGACAACGAATGCACGAGGAGGGTATTCTTATTTTATTACTTTCACTGATGATCATTCTAGATTTGGATATGTGTATTTAATGAAATACAAATCTGAATCGTTTGAAAAGTTCAAATAATTCAGAAGTGAAGTAGAGAAGCAAACTGGTAATAGTATTAAGATTCTTCGATCGGATTGAGGAGGGGAATACTTAACCAATGAGTTTCTCAATTGTCTCAAAGAAAAATGGTATAATCTCACAATGGACTCCACCAGGGACGCCACAGTTGAATGGTGTATCTGAAAGGAGAAATCAAACATTGTTGGATATGGTTCGTTCCATGATGAGTTTTACCGACCTTCTAGTATCCTTTTGGGGTTATGCCCTAGAATCGGCTGTATACCTACTTAACAAGGTACCTACCAAATCCGTCTCAAAGACTCCATATGAGTTATGGACAGGGAGGAAACCAAATCTTAAGCATGTTAAGACTTGGGGTTGTCCAGCTTATGTCAAAAGGTTTGAGCATGATAAGCTGAAGACTAGATCCGACAAATGTAGATTCGTGGGATACCCTAAAGTAACATCAGGGTATTATTTTTATCATCCTACTGATCAAAAGGTGTTTGTTGCAAAACACGCTGCCTTCTTGGAAAAGGAGTTTATCCTTGAAGGGGTCAGTGGGAGTAAGATATATCTTGAAGAAATTCAAGAACCACAAAATACTACGGATCAAAGTCAGGTACCTGACCAAGTAGAAGAACCTACTGTACCACAACCTATTCGTAAATCTGGAAGAGTACCGAAGATACCTGATAGGTATGGATTCATCATAGAGGATGATGATGAGGTACACATCATAGATGATGATGATCCATTGACTTACGAAGAGGCTATAAGTAGTAAAGACTCAGAGAAATGGCTAGAAGCCATGAAATCCGAGATGGACTCCATGTATGAAAACTAAGTATGGACTTTGGTTTCACCACCTGAGGGTATTAAGCCTATTGGGTGCAAATGGGTCTTTAAGAGAAAGACTAGAGCGGACGGCAAGGTAGAGACCTATAAGGCCCGATTAGTTGCAAAAGATTTCAAACAAAGACAAGGAGTTGACTATGATGAAACCTTCTCACCAGTAGCTATGCTCAAGTCCATTCGGATTTTGCTTGCAATTGCAGCTTATTATGACTACGAGATCTGGCAAATGGACGTGAAAACGGCCTTCCTCAATGGAGAGCTTGAGGAGAATGTATATATGATACAGCCAGAGGGTTTTGTTTCAACGGTTGGAACAAACCAAGTCTGTAAGCTACAACGATCCATTTATGGATTGAAGCAAGCTTCTCGAAGATGGAACATCCGTTTTGATGAGATAATCAAAAAGTTTGATTTTATCAAAAATGAGGATGAACCTTGTGTGTACAAGAAGGTTAATGGGAGCGTTGTTTCATTCCTTGTATTATATGTTGATGATATATTACTGATAGGGAATGATGTTCCTATGCTACAGTCGATCAAAATTTGGTTATCTAAACACTTCTCCATGAATGACTTGGGTGAGGCATCCTATATTTTGGGGATAAAGATCTATAGAGATAGATCTAAAAGGATGTTGGGAAGCTGTCGTCAAGCAAACCAAAAATAAAACCTTACTTAACTCTATGAACTCAAAACTAAGCACAGTATAGCAATAAGCAAGGGTCGATCCCACAGAGAATGATATTGTTTTGAATTTATTCTAATGTTTCTAACTATAAACAATAAATAAAAGATTGGGGATTTTGAATTATGATTAACTAAAGAAAACAAAGTTAAAATAATAAAGATAATCAAATAAATTAAAGCTTCAGTTCTTGAGTTCAGTTTCACCAATTTACAGCAACAGTGTAATCAAGTTAACATTATTTCTTCCTTCTATAAGATTAATAGCCCTAGGCAACAACAAGCTCTGCTACCCGAAATTCCTCTTAGATTATCACTTAATGAAACAAGCTCTTCATAAGATTCTAACCATTATACAACCTAGAATAAGCTCTCTAGATTTAATATAACAGCAACATTAAGAACTAAGGAATTAGACTATTCCAAGCAATAAACACATAAGTTCGGATTGTTTAACTTGTCTTCTGATAACCATAGCAATAAACCAAAAGCTTGACCACAATCAGTATTACTAACTGCTACTTGTGATTATAAACAATATCAATTACATAATACTATTCCTGAATCTAGCAGATGATATTAATCAGATTAATCTAACTGGCCACATCAAATTAATCAAATCAAATAACATATAAACAGTTAAAACAAATTATCAGAATAAATCTCATGTACGAAGGAATAAATAATGAAACTCAATTATACTATTAACTGAAAATAAGGTTCCACATCCCCTTAGAACTGAATAAAAATAAACTAAGCTAACATGCTGATAAAATATGATCTAGAATATATGATCCAGGATGTCCCCAAGATATTCCAAGATGTCTCAACTGATTACAAGTGAAAGGTATTTATAGATGCTTTGAAACCCTAGAAGAATTACAATCCAATTCTAATTCGGAAGTCTTCACTCTGCAGATATGGTGGGATTCTAAATCCTTCTCAATCTCTGAAATCCAGCTTTAAGCAGCTTCCTTATCAAATTAGATTTAGTTTCCAAATCCAAGTCTTCTTCCGTTTTCTTTTCCAATTCTAGCTCAGATTTAGTTTCCATATTTGATCAGATTCCATATCAGACTCTACTTCCCATAATCAAATGTAGTTTCCTTCTATAATTGTAATTCCATCTCCAAATCCTGTTAGGAATCTAACTCTAACATCCCAGCAATTCAAATCCTATTCAGAATCGAAAATCTGCATGTCGACCAAAATCGTAGAGTATACTCCGCACCAGCACTTATCGCGATCGTAGAGTAAACCTCGGAATCGTAGAGTAACTAGCTACCGAGTAAACTTGCCAATCGTAGAGTAAAGAGCACCATCGTAGAGTAACTCTCGTCAGACGTAGAGTAACTTCGCCCGCTCGACTGAAAACGTAGAGTGTTGTGACCCAGTCGTAGAGTGAATCTCGGCAATCGTAGAGTGGAACTAGGAATCGTCGAATCAACTCCGCCTAGCCTTCCTGCGATCGTAGAGCTGCTAGACTGCACCCTACACTACGAACGTAGAGCTCTCACTCAGCGATCGTAGAGTATTCTGCAAAACAACATAAAAACTCAGCATTAAACTCCATATTTGCAAAATCACATCAATTCTTCATAAAATCTATAAACACCTTAATTAAGCTCATAAACACAGAAAACATATAATAATACTAAGCATAAAGGAACTAAAAACATAGAATATTTTGTACCTATCAGATGCTTAGCTTGACCCAAGGAAAGTACATTGACTCGATGCTAAAGAAGTTTAGCATGGAAGATTCCAAGAGAGGTCTCATGTCGATGAGCCATGGAATACATCTCTCCAAGAAACAGACCCCAAAGAAACCTGAGGAGAGAGACCATATGAGTAAGATTCCTTATGCTTCAGCAATAGGATCTATCATGTACGGTATGATATGTATTAGACCAGATGTCGCTCATGCACTTAGTGTAACAAGCAGATATCAGTCGAATCCAGGAGAAGAGCACTGAAAGGCAGTGAAAAATATCCTAAAGTACTTAAGAAGAACTAAGGATGTATTTCTTGTCTACGGTGGGTCTGAATTGAAACTAGAGGGCTATATAGACTCAAGTTTTCAAACGGTCCAAGATGACAGTAAATCCGTTTCAGGGTATGTGTTTACCTTAAACGGTGGCGCAGTGAGTTGGAAAAGTTCCAAGCAGCAAACAGTTGTTGATTCAGTGACAGAGGCAGAGTACATAGCTGCAAGTGAAGCTACAAAGGAACCTGTTTGGATGAAGAAGTTCATAACTGAACTTGGAGTGGTTCCTAGCATTAGAGGAGTCGTACCTTTATTCTGTGACAACACCGGAGCTGTTGCACAGGCTAAGGAACCCAGGTCTCATCAGAAATCCAAACACGTGCTGCGACGGTTTCATTTGATTAGAGAGATCATTGAAAGAGGAGATGTCACCCTGGAGCATGTGGACTCTCAAGACAACATTGCAGATCCATTTACTAAAGCTTTAACACAACAGCAGTTTGATCGTCACTTAGAGAAGATGGGTATTAGATACCATGGCGATTGGCTTTAGTGCAAGTGGGAGATTGAAAGTAGTATGCACATAAGCCAATCATATTTGATATGATGTAGCATATACTTTGTAATCTTATTCATTTATTAATAAAAGAATTGATTTTCTTAAAAGGCATTTTACATTATCTACATAGTGTTGTCATATTAAATGTGATAAACTCATAGTTTTGAGCAATGCTTTTAGAATCATGATGGTGATCATGCTAATGAGATCTAAATTCAAGATTGCTCACAAACTAAAATTGTTCCTAATCATTGGATTACTAAAAAGGGGATTAGTGAATCCGGATAGATTCGTACATACGTTGCTTGCTCTTAGGAAGAGGATGATTGATCTCATAATCATTTGTGTGGAGACACTAAAGCAAGTATATAGGTGCTTATTGGAGAATAAGTTCACTAAACGTGGCTCGCTAAGGAATACCTAATGGAGTTTTACTCGCCTGTCAATAGGAATTCCTCTAGTGATAGTAGTACAAGTGATCATTGGACTTGAGATCATCATAGTATCTTGTGTATGATGAGTTATACTTTGACATGTCCCTTAAGACCTTTAGGGTATATCAAAGGGTATGATTGGGTATAATAAGTTATACATGGAGATAGGTGAATGATCAACAAAGAATCTACCACGTCTAGTAAAAGATGTGAATGTCTTATGTGATTCGATAAATGACAACTCAGTAGTCTTTGGCCAAGGCAGAATAAAATTAGAAAGAAGTTTCTAATTTGCATTATTTAGAGTTGTGCATTTGGGAATCGAAATACATACAATTTAATAAAAGGACTTGACAGTAAATCTATGTCTTATATTTAATTGGAATATTGTATGGTAGAAGGATTGAATTGTACGGTAACTATGCACTGAAAGGTTCTTTTGTGATTAATGTTGAAATCTATATTATCTGGAAAGTCGTTGATCGCTAGGGGGGCTTACCCTTATTGTAGAATAAATATTATTTATTTAAATGAATTAAATAGTTTAATTTATTTATTTAAATATAATTAGAATTGTTCTAATTGATTTATTCACAGCCGGTATAATATGGAGAACCTAAAGGGTTCACACCGCAAAAGGAAAATATTTATTTAAGAAGTAAATGGCATAATTGTAATAATAAGTTAAGTGT
Source organism: Aralia elata (assembly GCA_034770075.1). Classification (NCBI taxonomy): domain Eukaryota; kingdom Viridiplantae; phylum Streptophyta; class Magnoliopsida; order Apiales; family Araliaceae; genus Aralia; species Aralia elata. Next base: position 26,431,361 of record CM068381.1, read on the forward strand.
ATTTAATTTAGTCTATGGGGATAGAATAAATTAAATAGCTTAATATTTATTATTTAATATTTTAGAAATATTAAATATAAATTAATAAGAGGAGTCTTATTATTATTATTATTACTATTACTATTACTATTATTTAATTCCTAATAGGGATTGGAAATTAATTAATAGAAGTACTCTCACATGAATTCCTAATTGGATTAGGAGCATAATTAATTAAAGGAGTTTAATTATAAAAGAAACCCTAATCCTAAATAGTTTAGGGAAGGGTTTTCCTACATCTATAAATAAGAGAAGTCTTATCATAGATTGGGGTTACACACTCTTGCATTAGATTGTGGAGAGTACTTGCAATTTCTATAGAGATAGAAACTAGGGTTTTGCCAACACCCATCTTCTTGAACAACTATTTTTCCTTGGTGGATCAACTCTAGAGGCCAAACACTTGGGTGGCTAATGTTGATCAAGCGAAAGAATTTAGTCGGTGGAATTCAAGGAGAACGCGCAGGAATTGGAGGTGAACTTGTACCCGAGGAAGCTTTGATTCACGAGGGTATAATTCTCTATCTCTATCTCTTTCGTTAATTGATAATTGAACACAAGGAAAGATCATGGTGATGGTTTGTATGAAAAATTTTAAAATCCGTTTTATCACGCTTTCGCCCTATTTATGTAATTTGATTGCATGCTTGTGTTATATACAAACCTAACACCTAGTTGTTGTCTTCTCTATTCCGACCTCCTCTATCCCTTACTCCATGTCTCTGATAAATGAAGTCGGATTCACGGTCCTCCTCCTCGCTAAACCTACCATCATAGTAAGCCACTTCGTTTGTTCTAGCTCCTCTTTACTGAGCTCTTCCTTTTTGACGCATGCCATGAGGGTTTTGAGATGATTCTCCTTGGATAACGCTTATCTGGTCAAGACGCTCATGCACTTGTTCCATCGCCATGCCAATTACCTGGAAAACTCCTTCATCATGGCCTCCATTATAAACATTGGATCAAAATTTGTTTGGGACTCTTCATAGGCACCTTTATCCTTCGAGCTAGATATATTTTGGCTGCAAAACAAGGGTTAGTAGAAATAATTTTCTAACCACTCCCTTACGTGTTTTCGCTCAATAAGGTTTCGCTCGTGTTTCACTCTATTGGCTTTTACCCTCAATTAATCTCGTTACTCTTGCCTTTTTCTGCTCAATATTCTCTCGTATAAGTTCTTTTTGAATTCACTAAACAAATTCACAGTTTACTAATAAATTCAAAAATAACTTATCAAGAACAAAATATAGAAGATATGAGTCTCGGATTGCCAAACACGATCACGGATTGTATGCCTTGAAATTTTTGGGAAAGCTTATCAGGCTTGCGAAAATTTATGGGTTTGCTTAAATTAATGATTGAGTACACGAACTATCGCCGCTAAATTTGTTAGCAAGCAATTGAAATAAAGCTGGAAAAAAAATTTACCCTTTTTCTTAAAACCACACTGAAAATTAAAGGATAAATAACCTGTTAGATACTTAGCTTTGATACTAAATGATAGACTCCACGGCACGATTGCGTGAGGTGGTCGTCATCCGAATCATTTCTAGCAAAGTTGAATGATGGAACACCCACGTTACCACAACCCTTCGCTTATATTATAGCGAAAACCTTGGTACAGACGTTTGCGTAAGGAAATCTGCGTTGAATGGAACACCAACGACACCTTAACCTCGTGCTTATATGGAAGCAGGAACCTTGGTATAATTGACGATCGATGCAGTAGAAGACGCCACACACGACTATGAATTGTTGTCTGATAAGTCAAAGTTTGAACCTCACAGAAAACTATGAACAGTTCGGGATTTCTCAAAGAACCAAAAGAGAAAATAATCTTACAAGAATTTTATTAATAATCTGAAGTGTAACTCAATTACATCAACCATGTATCATATTTATACTAGTAAAAGAACCTTATTCCTAAAAGGAAATACAAATCAATTTGGAATGAAAATCTAGCTAAAAAGCTTCCTAATTACATTAGAAATCAAAACTACTAAACACGCGCTGGAAAAATCAAAACAGAAAATTTTGGAACCCGGACAAGCGCTGCAGCGCATAAACTGAAGCACTGTTGCGCAGGCGTCTAAGCGTCGTTGCGCATGGTTAGCGCGCGCAGCGCAGGTTATACAGAATGTTGGCCGACTTGAAGCGCTGCAGCACATGTGGGACGTGCTGTTGCGCTGCTCAACGAGGTGATGCACTGTAGCGCATGGAATGAAGTGCGACTGCACTTGAAGCTTAATCTTGGCGCGTGCTTGCACGCGCTAGGCTGGCGTTCGCCGTGGTTCTCGCACTGAACTCTGTCGTGGCCTGTCCGGACAAGACTTGAGCCAAGTTAACGAACTTAGAATCCTCTTCCATAACAAACACCTTCAAACCATTTTCAGCACGAATATCCTGGATCAATCCATTAAGTCCTTCTTTAAACCGTTTAGCTCGTGACCTCGTAATAGGTCCCACAAGAACTTGAATTAGATCTTCCCACATTCGAGCACCGTGCTTTTCGTACTCGTCCAAGCTAGGCATGTCCTCATCATGAGTTAGAAATGTTAAATTAATGTGCTTAAGATTATGCTTTGGAGAAACTAACTCTGCAGGTGAAAATCTTAGAATAAGAGTAAGTAAAGTAATAGAGTGAACCATAAAGTGAAAAGCAATCATAGAGTAAAAGTTGTTCTATGAGAGAAAGCTATATAATATTTATTAAATCGTTGAGTAAACAACAAGAATTTAAGGCACGTGCAAAATAAATCAAGTGTAATCGTGTAAGTAGATAAAGTAACTGCCACACATCTATACGTTGCAGTTAAGCAGGAAAGTGCCTCCAATAACTATTAAACGAATGTCCCACTCAACCAAAATAGAGAGAAGTACATTTATACTTCAAAATTTTAATTTTTGCCTTTACAGATTCATTTGCTTTCAATACTCTATCTCTCTTTGAGCCCTAGTTTACCCTACGAGTTTGTAAACCTTAACTTGTTTCTTTTCTTTCTAGATCAAATAAATCATCCAAATCACATCTACCTACCAAGTAATCTCAGAAAATCTCATCTGCTTCGACGAGTTCGATGGAGTAAAATCTCATTTCAGAATAGTTCGCAATCTGGTAAAGAAGGTTGGGTTCTATGACGCCCTGAGCACTGACACCACAATCTTCACAAAGAGGGTGGGAGAATTCTACATCAATGATTCCTATGCTGATGGAGTCATCACCACTAAAGTAAGAGACATCACTCTTACTTACGATGTCGTGGAGTTCAACCACATCTTAGGATTCGTGAATGAAGGAGCCATCAACTTTGAAGACATCGATGTGAAGGAAGGCTTGGAGTTCATGGATTACAATAAGAAGAACCCAAAAAAAAAGGGGTATAAGAAGGAGTTTCCCCATGATTTTGAATTTCTGGCTGATATTGTGGGGAAATGCTTTCTTTGCAAAGACTCTGCTCACGACTCTGTTAATGAGCTTCAGCTGAAGATCATGTCAACTATCACGATGAAGAAGAAGATAAACTTTGGAGCAGTTCTGATGGACTGGATCTCCAAATGGTTTAAGGATGCAGAGTAAAGGAAATCTACAAGAAAACCTCTTCCTAAAATGTTCTATGGAAAGTTCATTAGCAATCTGTTGAAGAAGAAACTGAAAAAGCATCTTAGAGAGAATGAGGAATATGCTTTAAATAAAAATAAGAAGATAACTAAGAAGCTCTTCGAGAACTGGAAGAAAAATCCAGTTGAAATCTTAAGATCCAAACAGTCTGAAGGTAGCGAAAAGACTGTAAGTGAAGTTCAGAAGTCTGCCAAGGAGAAGTCTAAAAGGAAGATGATAGAGGTTGAAGAAGAAAAATTAAGGGGCTCTACAGCTCTAGAACCGCCTGAGGCATTGACTTCTACTGTTAAAAAGCCACCTTAGAAGAAGATGAAGATGATTCCTATAAACATCAAGACCAAGCACCATGGTCTGATGAAGAAGAAGGAAGAAAAGAATAATAGTCATAAGGACTCTCAGGACAAGTCAATTATTCCTGAGAAGAGGGATTCAAATAAAGAGGATGATAAAGATCAAGTCGATGACTCTATCTCTCTAAGTAAGCTTACAAAAGAAAGGAGTTAGAAGGTGAAAAGAATCAGAAAGTTCACAGTCAGACACCTTTTAAATCCACTTAAGAACAAGCTGAAGAATTTTGTGAAGACATAGACAGAAGAGACACTGATACTGCTACCAAAGAAGGTCTAACCCTTGCTGAATGGAATAGGAAACAGATCAGAAAAGCTATGGTTGCTAAGATGGCTAAGACTAATAGGATTATCTATGTTGAGGATCCCATCAATGTTGAGCCAATCGTAAAGCACGAAGCAGCTGAAGAAATGATGGCTGGGAAGGCTTCTGGGCTTGAGCCCATAATAGAAGAGATGGTTGTGAAGGTGTCTGAACCTGAGCCACATCCAAAGAAGAGAAGATTGAAGAAGATATCTGATAAAAAGAAGAAAATGGCTAAAAAGGCCTCTGAGCCTGTAAAAAAGTCAAGGTTGCATCTGAGGGGGAGAAGATAGTTGCAAGCCCTTCTAATGACTCCCTAGAGCTTACAAGGATCATTGATTTAGGTCTACAGGACATCAGAAGTGACCCCAATAGACCTGCTTCTGAGCCAGAAGATGTAAAATTCAAAAAAAGGAAGATGAAGCCTTAATTGAAGAAATTCCAAACCCAAAAGAGGCATAAGCTGTGTCTAACGAACAAGAAGTTTTGGGCGAAAGAGTCTTCGACGAAAATGAAGAATTAGACAGAACCACTATTATCTTCGATAATAATAGTGACTTATTGTTTTATTTCCTTCCCGTTATGCCCTGGATGAAGGATCTACTGATGGGAGATCTGAGCTACATCACTTGGACCTATAAGACCTTTCCAAGCGTTAAAGTGTTATCTCAGAACTTCCCTAGAATTCTGAAGTTTGCCAGAAGAACCATATCAGATGGAAGCTCTTTTGCTCAATCAGACATCTTGAACAAAATCACGGTTATTTACTTCTCTCTCTTAAATAAAGCAGAAACACTCTCACGCTATGAAGCGTTCGTAGAGCCTGATAAGTGCATAATATTTATTTATTTCCATTCCTTTATATTTAGTTTATTGCATGTTTTATTGTGTATATGCACTTATTAGGTTGTTTATTGATTTCAGGAGAATTCAGAGTCAAAAGTAGAAAAAGATGGAAAATCGGAGCTAAAACGAGAAAAAGTTGAAAAGTTGGAAAATTTGAGGTTCTCGCCCCAGCGAGAAGTTTGTACTAGGTTTTCTCGCCCCAGCGAGAAGTTTGTACTAGGTTTTCTCACCCCGGCGAGAAGTGCTCTGCCCGTTTTCGCCCTAGCCGATCCAGAGTTTGCCCCGGCGCAGACCTCTCTGGAGTTTCTCGCCCCGGCGAGAAACTGAAGAAAAAAATCCTCGCCCCGGCGAGAAAGGCCGGCGTTGACCAGTTTGACCAGCTTTGACTTTTTGTAATTTTTGAGGATTTCTATTTTAGATTGGATTCTTAATTCTTAGAGACTTAGGATATTATCTTAGGATTATAAATAGATGTTTTTAGTTTATTATTTAGGAGATCTTGACAACTACAATTGTAACCCTAATTAGAGGAGATTGAAGGCATGTCAGGCTAAACTCTTACTTTCAGTTCTAAGGGATGTTGAACCTTATTCATAATTAATGGTTTAATCAGGTTTTATTTATTCCTTCTTGCATGAGATTTATTCTGATAATCTATTTTTAATTGATTATATGTTATTTAATCTTTTGATTTGATTTGGCCAATTGAATTAATTTGATTAATATCATCTGCTAGATTAAGATATAGTATTAAGCAAACGATATTATATCTGATCATAGGTAGCAATTAATAGTATTTGATTGTGGACAAGCTTTTGAATATTATTAAGATTATTGGAAGGTAAGTTAAATAATTCCTGATTGTGTAATTGTTGCTTGGAATAACTTAATTCTCTAATTCCTCATACTGCTGTTATATTAAATCTAGACTGATAGTTCTAGGTTATATGATAGTTAGGGTCTCTTGAGGCGATTGTCACATTTGATTTACACATAAGGAGAATTTCGGATAATTAGCGATTGCGGTTATCTAGGGTTATTAATCTCATTAAAGGATAAATATTGTTAAACTTGACTTTTCCATAATTGTGCTAAGGTGATACTGAACTGAAGAACTGAAGCTTTTAATTCATTGATCACTCTTAATTACTTTTGTTGGCTTAGTGAATCAAACTCAAAACCCCCCATTAATAGAAATAATAGGAATATTAGAATAAGTAAAAGACTAATTCACTTCTCTGTGGGATCGATCCTTGCTTGTCATTATACTAAGTTTTGTGCTAGTAGAGTGTTAGTAAGGTATTAATTTTGGAGTGTAAAACGACAACTTCCAAATTTTAGCGCCATTGCCGGGGAAGTGTTATTTATCTTTGTTTATTCTTCATTTTATTTTATTTTATTTTATTTTTGTTCATTATTGTAGTTTATGACACGATCCTCTCAATCCGGTGATTTGAATTTTGATCCAGAAATTGAGAAAACTACACGCAGGCTAAGGAAAGAAGCTCGTCAAGCTCGAGACATCACTGCAGAGTCAGACGAAGTTCCATCACCGGGACTCAACATAGCACTTGAATTACTGTCAAATACATCATCCACCGATTCAGAGGAAGAAGAAGAAATGGCGGTGCCAAATAACAATAGAACACTCAAAGAATTAGCCACTCCTAATCTTAATCAACAACCCTTGTGCATTCAATATCCTACTTTAACTGTTGCTTTTGAACTTAAATCGGGAATAATTCATCTTTTGCCTACTTTTCGTGGTCTCACAGGTGAAGATCCATATAAGCACTTGAAGGAATTTCATATGGTATGTTCCACCATAAAGCCACAAGGAATAACTGAGGATCAAATCAAGCCAAGGGCATTTCCATTCTCATTAGAAGATCTAGCGAAAGACTGGCTGTTCCTTCAGGGTCAATACAGTCATGGAATGACATGAAAAGGCTATTCTTGGAGAAGTACTTTCCTGCTTCAAGAGTTGCCAACATCAGAAAGGAGATATGCGGCATTCGACAATTCAGCGGAGAGACACTGTATGAGTATTGGGAAAGATTTAAAAAACTGTGTTCCAGTTGTCCTCCCCATCAAATAGACGATCAACACCTGATTTAGTACTTTTATGAGGGATTATCACCAATGGATCGGAGTATGATCGATGTTGCAAGTGGAGGAGCACTAGTAGATAAGACACCGGAGGCTGTGAGGACTCTAATTGCAAATATGGCTGCTAATTCTCAACAGTATGGGACAAGGAATGACCATGCACCTGCAAGAGTGAATGAGATGACCACGAGCAACCTTGAACAACAAATTTTTGATCTAACTGCGATGGTTAGATAAATGGCTATAAGAAATACACCAGCAGCAAAAGTGTGTGGGATTTGTTTAATGGGTGGTCACAGTACTGATTCTTGTCCGACATTGTAAGAGGATAAAACCGCACAACAAGCTAATGCGATGGGGAACTATCAGGCACAACCACAGCGGAAGTATGACCCGTACTCCAATACTTACAATCCAGGATGGAGGGATCATCCTAACCTTAGTTATGGAGGAAATAGGCCACCAACGCAAAGCGTGTATCCGGTTAGACAATAAGGGTTCCCACAAGGCTCTCAACCAACTCAACCCCAATATCAACCTAGACAGGCAGCTCCTGCAAATCCTGGAACATCTTTGGAAGACATGTTCAAGGCATTCATGAGTCAGACACAGCAATTCCAGCAGGAAATGAAAAATTCTGTTCAAGACTTGAGAAATCAGATAGGTCAACTTGCCACCACAGTGGGGAGGTTAGATTCTCAAGGTTCGGGAAAGTTGCCCTCCCAAACAGTTGTCAATCCAAGGGAGAATGCTAGTGCGATTACACTAAGGAATGGAAAAGAGTTGGAAGTACCCAAAGCAGTTACGGAAATTGAAGAGGACAAAGCTAAAGAGGAGACTGAGACACCGAGGAAAATTGTTACCCCATCTACTCCAGTTAAGACCCCACCGTTGCCGTTTCCACCTAGAACACACAAGACTTCAAAGAAGGAGGAAAAAGAAAAGGAAATTTTGGAAACCTTCAGGAAGGTAGAGGTAAATATTCCTCTATTGGATGCCATCAAACAAGTGCCCAGGTACGTAAAGTTTTTGAAAGAATTGTGTACTAACAAAAGAAAATTGAAAGATGATGAAAAAGTCACTGTAGGAGAGAATGTGTCAGTAGTGCTTCAAAGAAAAATGCCCCCTAAATGTAAAGATCCAAGAATGTTTACAGTCCCATACAGAATAGGTAATACCAGATTTAAGAAAGTCATGCTAGATCTAGGAGCTTCAATAAATGTCATGCCATTATCTGTATTTGCTTCTTTAAATCTAGGACCTTCGAAACAAACTGGTGTTATCATTCAACTTGCTGGTCGTACTAACACTTACCTTCAAGGGGTAATTGAAGATGTCTTAGTGCAGGTGAATCAGTTAATATTTCCTGTAGATTTTTACATTGTGGATATGGAAGATGACAGATCTCCAAATCCTTCGCATATCTTGTTAGGGCGGCCATTCTTGAAAACAGCAAGGACAATGATCGATGTGCACAATGGGACCTTGACCATGGAATTTGATGGAGAGAAAATTCAGTTCAATATATATGATGCAATGAGGTACCCTAGTGATGTTAATCATGTTTTTGCCATTGACATCATTGATTCTATAGTACAGGGATCTTTTGAACAAGAACACAGGGAAAGCTTGGAGATGGCCATTACTAATAACTTGGACATGGATAAAGAGGAAGAATTTGACCAGAATCAGGAATTGAAGGAAGTTGTGGCTGCATTGCACTCTTTACCAAAATTCACATATAAGTATGCAGTTTAATCAATTCAATTGCTTGTTTCTCATAAAAAAACTGTTACCATCTGTGGAGCAAGCTCCAATCTTAGAATTGAAACCCTTACCTGCTCACTTGAAATATGCATATTGAGGGACTAATGAAACTTTACCTGTGATTATTGCTAGTAATCTAACCAAAGTGCAAGAAGAAAAATTGTTGAGAGTCCTAAGGGACCATGTCACAGTGTTTGGTTGGACGATAGCAGATATCAAAGGTATAAGCCCCGCGATGTGCATGCATAGGATTCTTTTGGATGATGGAGCAAAGCCCATGAGAGAAGCACAGCGAAGATTAAATCCACCCATGATGGAGGTAGTCAAGAAAGAGGTGATTAAATTGCTTGATGCAGGCATAATCTACCCCATCTCAGACAGTCAGTGGGTGAGTCCGGTACAGGTAGTTCCGAAGAAGTCTGGAATAACTGTCATCATGAATGACAATAATGAGTTGGTGCCCACACGGATACAAACAGGATGGAGAGTGTGTATTGACTACAGGAAATTAAATGTTGTAACTCGAAAAGACCACTTTCCTCTTCCTTTTATTGATCAAATGCTAGAACGATTAACGGGGCATACTTATTATTGCTTTCTAGATGGTTTTTCAGGTTATAATCAGATAGTGATTGCACCCGAAGACCAGGAAAAGACCACATTCACGTGTCCATTTGGTACTTTTGCATACCGGAGGATGTCGTTTGGACTTTGCAATGCACCAGGTACTTTCCAGCGATGCATGGTAAGCATTTTTTCTGATCTTTTAGAAAATTGCATTGAGGTCTTTATGGATGATTTCACAGTACATGGTGATTCTTTGGATTTGTGCTTGGAAAATCTAACGCGTGTGCTAGATAGATGCTTAGAAACTAACCTTGTTCTTAATTGGGAAAAGTGTCACTTTATGGTAGAAAAGGGTATAATGCTTGGTCATGTTGTGTCAACTAAAGGTTTAGAGGTTGATAAAGCTAAGATAGATATTGTGTCTGCTTTGCCTTACCCCGCCAGTGTGCGGGAGATTCGCTCTTTTCTTGGACATGCAGGTTTCTATCGGAGATTTATCAAAGACTTCTCCAAAATAGCTCTGCCATTATGTAAGTTGCTGCAAAAAGATGTGGAATTCCAGTTCGATGAAGCGTGCAAGGAGGCATTTGACATGTTGAAGAGTCTATTGACTTCCGCACGTGTGATTCAACCGCCAAATTGGAATCTTCCCTTCGAAATAATGTGTGGTGCAAGCAATTATGCAATCGGAGCTGTTTTGGGCCAAAGAGTTGACAAAGCTGTCCATGCCATCTATTATGCCTCTAGAACATTGAATACAGCTCAGATTAACTACTCGACAACAGAAAAAGAACTTTTATCTGTTGTTTTTGCTTTAGATAAATTTCGATCTTATTTACTTGGCACTAAAGTTGTAGTTTATTCTGATCATGCAGCTCTCAGTTATTTATTAACCAAGAAGGACTCTAAACCCAGGATTATCAGATGGATTCTGCTGTTGCAGGAATTTGACTTGGAAATCAAGGATAAGAATGGAGCGGATAACTTGGTAGCAGATCACTTGAGTCGATTGGTGAGAGATGAGGAGGCACTACCATTGTATGATTCCTTTCCAGATGAGCATCTATTTTCTATTCAGGAGGAATTGCCTTGGTATGCTAACATTGTTAATTATTTGGCAAGTGCATTTATTCCCAATGAATTTTCTAAAAACCAGAAGGATAAGCTTAGGAGTGATGATAGACATTATGTTTGGGATGATCCATACCTGTGGAAATTTTGTGCTGATCAGATAATCCGTAGATGTGTGCCTAATACCGAAACGTTGTCTATTCTAACTTTTTGCCATTCCTATGCTTGTGGAGGTCATTTTGGACCCAAACGGACTGCTCATAAGGTTTTAGAAAGTGGTTTTTATTAGCCAACAATTTTTAAAGACTCATATCTATTTTGTAAATCATGCGAGAATTGTCAACGAACCGGTAACATATCACATAGAAATCAAATGCCACAAACTCCCATTTTAATTGTTGAGATTTTTGATGTTTGGGGTATTGATTTTATGGGACCTTTTCCTGTTTCTCATGGTAATATTTACATTCTCTTGGTTATTGACTATGTTTCTAAATGGGTGGAAGCTAAAGCCACCAGGACTGATGATTCTAAAGTTGTTGCAGATTTTGTCAAAACTAACATATTTATCAGATTTGGAACTCCTAGAGCTATCATCAGCGATAGAGGAACTCACTTTTGTAACAGGATGTTAGCAGCACTTTTCAGGAAATACAATGTTTTGCATAAGATTTCTATATCTTATCATCCGCAAAGCAATGGTCAGACTGAAGTATCCAACCGTGAAGTGAAATCCATTTTGGAGAAGGTCGTCAAGCCAAGCAGAAAAGATTGGAGTTTGCGGTTAAAAGATGCATTGTGGGCGTATAGAACCGCATACAAAACCCCCATTGGTATGTCTCCGTACAGATTGGTTTTTGGGAAGTCATGTCATTTACCCGTGAAATTAGAACACAGAGCTTTTTGGGATCAAGCAATGTAATATGAGTTTGGATGAAGCGGGGATGCATAGGAAGTTCCAGTTACAAGAATTAGAAGAGATGAGGAATGAAGCATATGAGAGTTCTAGACTATACAAGAATAAAACAAAGGCCTTCCATGACAAGCAGATTTTGAGGAAAGATTTCACTGTTGGACAACAAGTTCTCCTATTCAATTCGAGGCTGAAGTTATTTCCAGGTAAGTTACGCTCTCGTTGGGAAGGTCCATTCGTTATTACTAATGTGTTCTCTCATGGTGCTATAGATATACAGAATCCAAAGACAAGGAAAGTATTCAAGGTCAATGGACATAGGCTGAAACCTTTCCGTGAAGGATTTCCGATGGAGAGTGTGGAGATGATAGACCTAGTGAATCCGAGCTATGAATGATTGAGGAGAATTGATGTCGGGCTAACGACGTTAACCAAATGCGCTGCTTGGGAGGCAACCCAAGACATCAGATTTGCTTTTATATCCCTTTTTACTTCTCTATTTGTTTTTTTTAGTTTTTCGCTCGTCTTTTGCATGATTATCTTACATTGGGGACAATGTAAGGTTTGAGTGTGGGGGACGAGTTTAGGTTTAGGTTAGTATAGGGTAGGTAGGTTTGCTCTAAATGTGAAAATCTGAGTTGTTTAGTGTTTGGTCAAGTTTTCAAAGGTTTTTGGTTTTAAAATGAAGATTGATGCCATTGATTGAATTTGTTTGATGCTGATTTAATTGATAAATGATGATAATGAAGTTAGGACCCATAGTTAACTGATTTAGATTGAGTTGGTATTGCATGAGTACTTGAGTATGAGATACATGTTTACTTGACTGAGTTAGTTGTGGAGTTGACTTTGTGCGCTGATTTCATGATTTAGAACTGTGTAACTGCTTATCTTGTTTCCTGGACCATGTGAAGACAAAATTGGAAATTTGAAAAAAATTGAGAGAAAAAAACTGGAAAAAAAACATTTTATCTCAAAAGGAAGACATGTGGTGGGTTGAGATGGAGCGTAAAACGCACTCACCCATAAACATGTGCAGCGAGATGGAGCGTAAAACGCACTCGTTGATGAGAAGAAAAGTGAGATAGAGCATAAAATGCACTCACTTAAGAAAAGAATGCGAAAGGTGAAATGGAGCATAAAATGCATTCACCTGAATGAAGAAAAATGAATGGCAGGAAAAAAAACATGTTCTGGTTTTGAGTCAGTGTGCACGGTTGTTGCTCCATATAAACTGAGTTGAGTATCTGTGTTAATCATAGGAGATGCTTATGTGGTTTCAATTTGATTTAGAGATGTTCAGTGGGGAATGATGAGGTTATTGTTATTAGTTGATTGATAAAGTATTGAACAAATTTCTGTTGATTGGTGTTAGTATTCATGGATGCTAATTGAATTTGAACCTTTGGGAGTTTGGTTGAATAGAATTCAAATGATTTCAATATAACTTTTGTTTTAGTTTACACGAGGACGTGTAAAGACTAAGTGTGGGGGAATTTGATAAGTGCATAATATTTATTTATTTTCATTCCTTTATATTTAGTTTATTGCATGTTTTATTGTGTATATGCACTTATTAGGTTGTTTATTGATTTCAGGAGAATTCAGAGTCAAAAGTAGAAAAAGATGGAAAATCGGAGCTAAAACGAGAAAAAGTTGAAAAGTTGGAAAATTTGAGGTTCTCGCCCCAGCGAGAAGTTTGTACTAGGTTTTCTCACCCCAGCGAGAAGTTTGTACTAGGTTTTCTCGCCCCGGCGAGAAGTGCTCTGCCCGTTTTCGCCCCAGCCGATCTAGAGTTCGCCCCGGCGCAGACCTCTCTGGAGTTTCTCGCCCCGGCGAGAAACTAAAGAACAAAATCCTCGCCCCGGCGAGAACGGCCGGCATTGACCAGTTTGACTAGCTTTGACTTTTTGTAATTTTTGAGGATTTCTATTTCAGATTGGATTCTTAATTCTTAGAGACTTAGGATATTATCTTAGGGTTATAAATAGATGTTTTTAGTTTATTATTTAGGAGATCTTGACAACTACAATTATAACCCTAATTAGAGGAGATTGAAGGCAGGTCAGGCTAAACTCTTACTTTCAGTTCTAAGGGATGTTGAACCTTATTCATAATTAATGGTTTTATCAGGTTTTATTTATTCCTTCTTGCATGAGATTTATTCTGATAATCTGTTTTTAATTGATTATATGTTATTTAATCTTTTGATTTGATTTGGCCAATTGAATTAATTTGATTAATATCATCTGCTAGATTAAGATATAGTATTAAGTAAACGATATTATATCTGATCATAGGTAGCAATTAATAGTATTTGATTGTGGACAAGCTTTTGAATATTATTAAGATTATTAGAAGGCAAGTTAAATAATTCCTGATTGTGTAATTGTTGCTTGGAATAACCTAATTCTCTAATTCTTCATGATGCTGTTATATTAAATCTAGACTGATAGTTCTAGGTTATATGATAGTTAGGGTCTCTTGAGGCTATTGTCACATTTGATTTACACATAAGGAGAATTTCGGATAATTAACGATTGCGGTTATTTAGGGTTATTAATATCATTGAAGGATAAATATTGTTAAACTTGACTTTTCCATAATTGTGCTAAGGTGATACTGAACTGAAGAACTGAAGCTTTTAATTCATTGATCACTCTTAATTACTTTTGTTGGCTTAGTGAATCAAACTCAAAACCCCCCATTAATAGAAATAATAGGAATATTAGAATAAGTAAAAGACTAATTCACTTCTCTGTGGGATCGATCCTTGTTTGTCATTATACTAAGTTTTGTGCTAGTAGAGTGTTAGTAAGGTATTAATTTTGGAGTGTAAAACGACAGCTTCTAGAGCCCAACACTACGAATGCAGAGTGTACTTCAAACCAAAGTACTCGACCCACGATTGTAGAGTCTCATAACGCTACGATTATTACTCAAAATAACCGAACACAAATACTTTCCCAAACCCTCTCACTTGTATATAATATTCAATCATCACCAATAACCACCCTTAAACATACATATACTAGATCTCCATCTCCCATTTCTCCAAAACATCTACCCATACCACTTCCTCAGAAATCTCTGATTGTAGAGTCTCCTACCTCTCCGATCGTAGAGTCACCTAACCCTACTATCGTAGAACAACCCCAGTCTATTCCTGACCATACACATACTCATACCCATACATATATTTCTTCAACTTCTAATACTTGTACAGATATACCTTATACATCCTATACTACAGATTTAGGTCTTATTCTACCTTCTCATCATACTTCTACAAGCTCAGCCTTTGAAGATGCCATGTTCAAAGATATTAACCTGGGAAACAAGGACAGGTTCAAAGCCATTTTAGAGCAGATCTTTGAAAGAGTACCAGTGGTTCCCTTTAAGACTCAGCTTGCTCTGATGCTCAATGAAATAACTCAAGAATGCAATGAAGGTTTTAAGGTTACTACAACTGGAATTCAGAAAAGTCTACTTCATATTGTTAAGACTGCTGGCCATAGTAGGCACTAAAAATGCTCTACTGTGGCCACGGTACCCCCGGCGCAAGTCGGGTAGCAAACCGCTCTGGTATCAGGCTGGGGAGATTAGTCGACCCGTGGGTCGGAAACTCCACATTAACAAAAAAAATATTAATAATAATCTAAAGAGACGAGATGAAATATACTTCAAATAGATAGTTGATCATAAAGTTGTTGTTACCTCTCTGCAAGCAACAAACAAGGAGTCTATCAAGTTTCTATTTGATAAAATCTTCTCAATGGACATATCCCTGATTGACTTCAAGGAAGTGGTTGTCCGATCTTTGGAGTGCACTAACACTACTATGACTCTGATTCAAGAGCGGATCTAGCCTCGTAGTTTAGTGGGGTCAAATTCAAAAAAAAATCCCTTAAAAATAAAAATTGTAGCTATATATACATACTTTTCTAAATCTAGTATAATTTCTCAACACTTAAATCGTTAAGTTTAATATATATATATATATATATATATATATATATATATATATATATATTCATAATTTTCTTAAAAGGAAAATACTAGAATGGTTTTTTTTTATCAACAATTTTTTTTATTAAAAACCCAATGTAGTACAAATGTGACAAATTCAAAGGATTTCCCCTAACATTTCCTGGTCTTGCCGCCGCGGGTGCCGCATCGGAAAGCCCATCCCCAATCCCCTGTTTTCTCTTTATGTACTCTATTTTGAACTCCAAGAGTGAGATTCTTGTGGAATCCCTGGCGTCGTATCAGCCTGAGGTAAGATTCTATATTTTCTACACAGAAGAAATGAGAGTAACAAAACAAAAAGTAATGCACTGACTGATCCGACAACAATTTCGACTATTGCTCCATCGGAAAGCTTACTTCCTTCACCAGGACAAGAATCTAATGGTGACCCACATAATGAATTTCCCTGAAAAGCATTAGATGAAAATCTTTGGAAAAATTTTGGGATTAACCCGTTGAATCCATTTGAAGAAACATCAAAATTTTCAAATTCTGAGAGGTTGTTCAACTCGGGAAAACCCCAATCCAAGTATCCAACAGAGAACCAAATTCATAAAAACACTGTCCCCCGAAAATTCAGTGGGGGCAAGTGCCCTCTGCCCCAGGCATAGATCCGCCACTGCTCTGATTCCTCAGCAAAGGGACGACTTAGAAGCTAGATACCGAGAAACCAGAGACAACATCACTCACACTAGGAGTCAAGTTGGAGAATTGGTTACCACTATTCAACAACCGTCAAAGGAAGTTGCAACTCTCACAAAGGAAAAGGATGCTAACAAAAAGGGGAAGAGGAGATTATCGCCGCTAAGATCTCAATAATCATCACTTCTTCTTCCTCCTCCTCCTAAAATCTCTGCGACTTATGCCATTCCTCTGGGTCAAGGACAGTCAGGTCAATCTGCAGGTCAATCCCTTTTTTCTAGGTCAGGATCGTCAAGTGCAGTAACACTTACTAGCTCACAACTTCCAACCAGTAATCCAGCCTTCATGAATCGCAATCTTCAAGGGATTCACATAGAATGAGAAGAAAGGTTCAACATGTCAGACATTGGACCCATAGACTCCATGGAAGAGATTCAAAGAAGATCTGATGAATGAATGGAGAACTACTTCAAGATAAGAGAAGCTGAGAGAAGAGAAGCTCAGAGAAGAGATCCTCCAAGAAGCAAAAGAGGTAGTAGATAAACATAAATATATTTTATATAAAAAAATTCTTCACTATATAACAATTCTTTTATAAATAAAATTTATTTTTTTTCTCTAGAAGATACAGTCTCTCACTGTATACCTAAGAAATGTTTAAATTTCTCAAGTACTTCGTATTTTTAGAATTAATGATTGATTGAAATCACTGTTTTTGTCATCATCAAATAGAAGGAGATTGTTAGTACTCTAGCTTATGCATATGCTTGATTTGATGATGAAATAAGAACTTAATGTATATTTGTAAAACCAATAGCTTTTCTAAAGTCCTTAGAAAGTTAATTTATGTAAAAGGACTTAGTGTAGGGATCAAATTTGTTAGGTTAATCCATTCCTTAATGTAAATGTATTGTTCAAAAGCTAAGTATAAAGACTGATCGTAGAGTTAAAGACCGGGAAAGTGTTCTGAGATCGTAGAACATTCAGATCGTAGAGAATAAAGACCGATCGTAGAGTCAAGCCTTTAGGGCAAGTCACTTTACTATCGGATATATAACTTTGCGATTAAGTAGATCGTAGAGTTCATCTCTTCTAACAAGTTATGACAATTTTGTACACCTATGACTGAAGATCCCAAGGATGATCCTCCCAAAGTTTGTCGATAAGGATAAGGTATTCCTAAAGTTGTATCTAACAGCTATATCTACTAAGGACAAAAACACGCGGCTATATCTGTACCTGGCAGAGTACGATAAAAGCGACCTGAAGTGGTCCTAGTCGACAGTATTTCAAAGTCAAATAATTAGATATCGATAGGTGTCCAAGTTAGAATCGAATAACGGTCAAATCATAACGGGAAGATCCCAAGGTGAAGCTATGAAAGGGGAGCAGCATCAAGCAATCAAATACTGTTAGGTTTGTATATAACGCGAGCATGCAATCAAATTACATAAATAGAGCGGAAGCGCGATAAAACGGATATTAAAATTTTATACAAACCATCACCATGATCGATCAATGTGCTCAATTAATGATATAAACGAAAGAGAAAGAGAATAAGAATTATACCCTCGTAGAACAAAGCTTCCTCGGGTACAAATTCAACTTAGTCCTTCGTGTTCTCCTCGAATGCTACGGTGTGATTCCTTCCTTTGATCAACGTTAGCCACCCAAGTGTTTGGCCTCTAGAGGTGATCCACCAAGGAAGAACAAGTATTCAAGAAGTTGGGTGTTTGGCAAAACCCTAGTTTCTATCTCTATAGAAATTGTAAGTACTCTCCACAATCTAATGCAAAAGTGTGTGACCCTAATCTATGATAAGACTCCTCTTATTTATAGATGTAGCAATAACCCTTCCCTAAACTATTTAGGATTAGGGTTTCTATTATAATTAAACTCCTTTAATTAATTATGTTCCTAATCCAATTAGGAATTCATGGGAGAGTACTTCTATTAATTAATTCTCAATCCCTATTAGGAAATAAATAATAGTTCTATTAATTAATTCTCAATCCCTATTATAAATTAAATAATAGTAATAGTAATAATAATAAGACTCCTCTTATTAATTTATATTTAATATTTCCAAAATATTAAATAATAAATATTAAGCTATTTAATTTATTCTATCTCCATAGACTAAATTAAATACACTTAACTTATTATTACAATTATGTCATTTACTTCTTAAATAAATATTTTTCTTTTACGGTGTGACCCTTTAGGTTCTCCATATTAAACCGGTTGTGAATAAATCAATTAGAACAATTCTAATCTTATTTAAATAAATAAATTAAACTATTTAATTCATTTAAATAAATAATATTTATTCTAAAATAAGGGTAAGCCCCCTTAGCGATCAACGACTTTCCAGATAATATAGATTTCAACATCAATCACAAAAGAACCTTTGAGTAAATAGTTACCGTACAATTCAATCCTTCTACCATACAATGTCCCAATTAAATATAAGACATGGAATTACTGTCAAGTCTTATTTTATTTAATTATATGTATTTCGATTCCTAAATGCACAACTCTAAATAATGCAAATTAGAAACTCCTTTCTAATTTCATTCTGCCTTGGCCAAGGACTACTGAGTTGTCATTTATCGAATCACATAGGACATTCACATCTTTTACTAGACGTGGTAGATTCTTTGTTGATCATTCACCTATCTCCATGTACAACTTATTATACCCAATCATACCCTTTGATATACCCTAAAGGTCTTAAGGGACATGTCAAAGTATAACTCATCATACACAAGATACTATGATGATCTCAAGTCCAAGGATCACTTGTACTACTATCACTAGAGGAATTCCTATTGACAGGCGAGTAAAACTCCATTAGGTATTCCTTAGCGAGCCACGTTCAGTGAACTTATTCTCTAATAAGCACCTACATACTTGCTTTAGTGTCTCCACACAAATTATTATGAGATCAATCATCCTCTTCCTAAGAGCAAGCAACGTATGTACTAATCTATCCGGATTCACTAATCCCCAATTTAGTAATCCAATGATTAGGAACAATTTTAGTTTGTGAGCTATCTAGAATTTAGATCTCATTAGCATGATCACCATCATGATTCTAAAAGCATTGCTCAAAACTATGGGTTTATCACATTTAATATAACAACACTATATAGATAATGTAAAATGCCTTTTAAGAAAATCAATTCTTTTATTAATAAATGAATAAGATTACAAAGTATATGCTATATCATATCAAATATGATTGGCTTGTGTGCATACTACTTTCAATCTCCCACTTGCACTAAAGCCAATCGCCTTGGTATCTAATACCCATCTTCTCTAAGTGACGATCAAACTGCTGTTGAGTTAAAGCTTTAGTAAATGGATCTGCAATGTTGTCTTGAGAGTCCACACGCTCCAGGGTGACATCTCCTCTTTCAATGATCTCTCTAATCAAATGAAACCGCCACAACACGTGTTTGGATTTCTGATGAGACTTGGGTCCTTAGCCTGCGCAACAGCTCCGGTGTTGTCACAGAATAAAGGTACGGCTCCTCTAATGCTAGGAACCACTCCTAGTTCAGTTATAAACTTCTTCATCCAAACAGCTTCCTTTGCAGCTTCACTTGCAGCTATGTACTCTACCTCTGTCATTGAATCAGCAACTGTTTGCTGCTTGGAACTCTTCCAACTCACTGCGCCACCGTGTAAGGTAAACACATACCCTGAAACGGATTTACTGTCATTTTGGTCCGTTTGAAAACTTGAGTCTGTATAGCCCTCTAGTTTCAATTCAGACCCACCGTAGACAAGAAATACATCCTTAGTTCTTCTCAAGTACTTTAGGATGTTTTTCACTGCCTTCCAGTGCTCTTCTCCTGGATTCGACTGATATCTGCTTGTTACACTAAGTGCATGAGCGACATCTGGTCTAGTACATATCATACCGTACATGATAGATCCTATTGCGGAAGCATAAGGAATCTTACTCATACGGTCTCTCTCCTCAGGTGTCTTTGGGGCCTGTTTCTTGGAGAGATGTATTCCATGGCTCATTGGCATGAGACCTCTCTTGGAATCTTCCATGCTAAACTTCTTTAGCATCGAGTCAATGTACTTTCCTTGGGTCAAGCCCAGCATCCTTTTAGATCTATCTCTATAGATCTTTATCCCCAAAATATAGGATGCCTCACCCAAGTCCTTCATGGAGAAGTGTTTAGATAACCAAATTTTGATCGACTGTAGCATAGGAACATCATTCCCTATCAGTAATATGTCATCAATATATAATACAAGGAATGAAACAGCGCTCCCACTAACCTTCTTGTACACACAAGGTTCATCCTCATTTTTGATAAAATCAAACCTTTTGATTATCTCATCAAAACGGATGTTCCATCTTCGAGAAGCTTGCTTCAATCCATAAATGGATCGTTGTAGCTTACAGACTTGGTTTGTTCCAACCGTTGAAACAAAACCCTCTGGCTGTATCATATATACATTCTCCTCAAGCTCTCCATTGAGGAAGTCCGTTTTCACGTCCATTTGCCAGATCTCGTAGTCATAATAAGCTGCAATTGCAAGCAAAATCCGAATGGACTTGAGCATAGCTACTGGTGAGAAGGTTTCATCATAGTCAACTCCTTGTCTTTGTTTGAAACCTTTTGCAACCAGTCGGGCCTTATAGGTCTCTACCTTGCCATCTGCTCCAGTCTTTCTCTTAAAGACCCATTTACACCCTATAGGCTTAATGCCCTCAGGTGGTGAAATCAAAGTCCATACTTGGTTTTCATACATGGAGTCCGTCTCGGATTTCATGGCTTTTAGCCATTTCTCTGAGTCTTTACTACTCATAGCCTCTTCGTAAATCAATGGATCATCATCATCTATGATGCGTACCTCATCATCATCCTCTATGATGAATCCATACCTGTCAGGTATCTTTGGTACTCTTCCAGATTTACGAATAGGTAGTGGTACAGTAGGTTCTTCTACTTGGTCAGGTACCCGACTTTGATCCGGAGTATTTTGTGGTTCTTGAACTTCTTCAAGATATATCTTACTCCCACTGACCCCTTCAAGGATAAACTCCTTTTCCAAGAAGGCAGCGTGTTTCGCTACAAACACCTTTTGATCAGTAGAATGATAAAAATAATACCCTACAGTTTCTTTAGGGTATCCCACAAATCTACACTTGTCGGATCTAGTCTTTAGCTTATCATGCTCAAACCTTTTGACATAAGTTGGACAACCCCAAGTCTTAACATACTTAAGATTTGGTTTCCTCCCTGTCCATATCTCATATGGGGTCTTTGGGACGGATTTGGTAGGTACCTTGTTAAGTAGGTATGCAGCCGATTCTAGGGCATAAGCCCAGAAGGATACTGGAAGGTCGGTAAAACTCATCATGGAACGAACCATGTCCAACAATGTTCGATTTCTCCTTTCAGATACACCATTCAACTGTGGCGTCCCTAGTGGAGTCCATTGTGAGATTATACCATTTTCTTTGAGACAATTTAGAAACTCATTGGTCAAGTATTCCCCTCCTCGATCCGATCGAAGAATCTTAATACTCTTACCAGTTTGTTTCTCTACTTCACTTCTGAATTCTTTGAACTTTTCAAACGATTCAGATTTGTATTTCATTAAATACACATATCCAAATCTAGAATGATCATCAGTGAAAGTAATAAAATAAGAATACCCTCCTCGTGCATTCGTTGTCATAGGTCCACATACGTCTGTGTGTACCAACGCTAACAACTCTGTAACTCTTTCTCCTTTTTCAGTAAAAGGAGATTTAGTCATTTTACCCATGAGACAAGATTCACAAGTTGGATATGATTCGTAATCAGATAGCTCTAAAAGCCCATCTTTATGCAACTTGGTTAATCTTGTTTCATTGATATGACCGAGTCTACAGTGCCACATAAAGGTATAATTAACATCATCTCTTTTTCTTTTCTTAGTTTGTTCAATTTGAAATATATTTTCATGCAAGTCAAGTATGTACAGTCCATTCAGTAAGTTCCCAACACCATATAAAACATTTTTATTATAAATAGAACAACTGTTGTTCTTTATTATAATATCAAAACCATCCATATCCAATACAAAAATTGAAATAATGTTTCTAATGAGTGTCAGAACATAATAACAATTATTTAAACTAATGAACTTGCCCGAAGGCAGTGCTAAACGATAAGTCCCTATAGCTAATGCAGCAACCTTTGCTCTATTTCCCACTCGTAGGACGACTTCATCCTTGTTTAGCTTTCTACTTCTGCTTAGTCCCTGCACATTATTACATATGTGAGAACTACAGCCGGTATCCAATACCCAAGTAGAATTTTGACTTTCAGAAAAATTAATTTCAATCATGAACAAACCTAGATCGGAAGTTGAAGCTTCTCCAAGCTTCTTCTGGTCCGCAAGATACTCCTTGCAATTCCTCTTCCAGTGTCCCGGCTTATTGCAATGGTAGCAAATTCCTTTTCTATCTGGATCAGGTCTCTTTTTATCTTTTCTCTTCGCCTTGCCCTTAGCCTTCTTGTTTTTCTTGTTTTCAGAAGATACCTTGGGCCTCTTCCTTTTCTTGGAAGAATCATCCACTAGTAAGACTTGGTTCTTGTTGGATGAGAAGTGACCTTCAGCAGTTTTCAATATGTTAAGTAACTTAGGCAAGCTGACGTCCAACTTATTCATGTGAAAATTCACAACAAATTGTGAGAAGGGGACGGGAGTGACTGCAAGGTCAAATCTTGGCTTAACTCCCCATCCATCACGAACCCAAGCTGTCCAAGTTATTCAATCAGATTGATCATCTTAAGGACATGAGTCTCAACAGTAGTGCCCTCGGTCATACGAGATCGGAAGAGCTCCTTAGATATTTGATATCTAGCAGTCCTACTTTGCTCACCATACAACTCTTGAGGTGCAGCAATATAATAGGAGCATCCATAGTTTCATGCTGACGCTGAAGCTCGTTACTCATGGATGTGAGCATGATGCATTGAGCCAAGATTGCGTCATCTTGCCACTTTCTGAAAGTAGCAATCTCTTCCTCAGAGGCTGTTTCTGCAACACTTGCAGGGACTGGCGAATTTAGGACATAAGAAATCTTTTCAGCAGTGAGAACAATTCTCAGATTCCTTAACCAATCCGTGTAATTCGGTCCGGTCAGTTTGTTAGCATCAAGTATGCTACGCAGTGATAGTGAGTTTGACATTTTTAAATTCTGCATGTGAAATAGACAACATTTTAGCATACATTCATTTAATTAATTATCAAAATAAATTAGGTCTTTATTTTAAATTGGTATCTCTCACTTTTTCATCAAACTATATTACCTTCATTATATAGTTCGGCAAATCTAATTAAAGATTTGCTAGTGAGAATAAAGATCCTATTTCAAATGTATATAGCCTTGTGTGACACAACAAACTATATATAAATAAATAGGTAGACAACTATTGTCAATTACATCACTATGTAACTCCTTGTATTTTGCCTCTTAGATTATTTTGATCAAGTGTGACACATCCGAATCAAAATTATCCAAGTTAAGTCCAACCTAGCACTTCCATATATTCGAAAGAAAAACACTGTCCTTGTGTGACACAACAAAGCAGCATCGTTCAGTCTATTTATAAGCATCAAATGTGATAAACCAACATCTTAAATATTTAATACTTGCCTTGTGTGACACAACAAACTCATATTAAATATTTAATACTCTATCGCTTTACCATGCTAGAAGGCGACATTCGATATTCCAAATATCTTTGAACGTTTAGGACTTAATATATTACTTTGAGGGGTTTGTTATTATTAGTCTCATCTTGCTTAGCGCACATGCACATATATATATAAAATACGCGTCATATTATTTTACATGCGAAGCATGTTGGATAATATATAATATATATATATATATAGTAAGCATGCACATATAGAATACTATATTCTACCCGGATTGATTATGGACTTTTATTCTAGTTTGGTTCACTAGAGCCACCAAGTGAACCAAAAGGTCAAACCTAGGGTGCAAGAATTAAATTTAAATATAACTATTACATTTAAACCCGGGCTCCATTACAAACGGGTCTTCAAGCGCTCCTTGCTCCTTTGTCTCTAATTCTTCAAAATAATTCTAACTAGTCCTATTACATAAACTATTTCAAATAAATAGAAACCTTGATCAACAGTCAAGGGGAAGTACATAGGAAGAAGATAGAATTTACATTAAGAAAAATTAGAGAAGACGAGGTACGCAGACCCCATTTATAAAACCCATTCATTCAAGCATCCACTAAAATAAATCCAATCACACATTGGTCAATAGTCCATAATCAACCCCTATTTATTATCATACATATCTCTATATGTATCAATAAATAACATTCATCTCATGAATAATAAAACCATTCCATATATGCATTGATATCAATTAATGGGCAAAAGTTTTGCTAATATTTAGTTTTGAAACAAAATAAACTCTTTTATTTTAATCAAAAACCAAATCCAAATTAAACTCCTTTAATTTTTAGCAATCTGAAATCCTATTCCAGATAAAATAAACTCTTTTATTTTAAACTTTTATCAATTAAATAAACCATTTATCTTAATTGAGAAAACAAAAAAAATTTCAAAGTTTGCACACCGGCGCGGCCGCGCTCCAAATTGTACTAGGAGCGGCGCGGCCGCGCTGCACCCCAGGAAACGTTTTTCTGGGTTCGGGCGCGGCCGTGCTCCAGAATGAACTGGAAGCAGCGCGGCCGCGCCGCGACGCAAAATCAGAAAAAAATTTCTTGCCCAAAAATTCGAACGTTTCACATATCAATTCATACATGGAATCATCAAGATCGATAATTAGCACATGATTAGGCTCTGATACCACTGTTAGGTTTGTATATAACGCGAGCATGCAATCAAATTACATAAATAGAGCGGAAGCGCGATAAAACGAATTTTAAAATTTTATACAAACCATCACCATGATCGATCAATGTGCTCAATTAATGATATAAACGAAAGAGAAAGAGAAAAAGAATTATACCCTCGTAGAACAAAGCTTCCTCGGGTACAAGTTCAACTCCTAGTCCTTTGTGTTCTCCTCGAATGCTACGGTGTGATTCTTTCCTTTGATCAACGTTAGCCACCCAAGTGTTTGGCCTCTAGAGGTGATCCACCAAGGAAGAACAAGTATTCAAGAAGTTGGGTGTTTGGCAAAACCCTAGTTTCTATCTCTATAGAAATTGTAAGTACTCTCCACAATCTAATGCAAGAGTGTGTGACCCTAATCTATGATAAGACTCCTCTTATTTATAGATGTAGCAATAACCCTTCCCTAAACTATTTAGGATTAGGGTTTCTATTATAATTAAACTCCTTTAATTAATTATGTTCCTAATCCAATTAGGAATTCATGGGAGAGTACTTCTATTAATTAATTCCCAATCCCTATTAGAAAATAAATAATAGTTCTATTAATTAATTCTCAATCCCTATTAGAAATTAAATAATATTAATAGTAATAATAATAATAAGACTACTCTTATTAATTTATATTTAATATTTCCAAAATATTAAATAATAAATATTAAGCTATTTAATTTATTCTATCTCCATAGACTAAATTAAATATACTTAACTTATTATTACAATTATGTCATTTACTTCTTAAATAAATATTTTTCTTTTGCGGTGTGACCCTTTAGGTTCTCCATATTAAACCGGTTGTGAATAAATCAATTAGAACAATTCTAATCTTATTTAAATAAATAAATTAAACTATTTTATTCATTTAAATAAATAATATTTATTCTACAATAAGGGTAAGCCCTCTTAGCGATCAACGACTTTCCAGATAATATAGATTTCAACATCAATCACAAAAGAACCTTTGAGTAAATAGTTACCGTACAATTCAATCCTTCTACCATACAATGTCCCAATTAAATATAAGATATGGAATTACTGTCAAGTCTTATTTTATTTAATTATATGTATTTCGATTCCCAAATGCACAACTCTAAATAATGCAAATTAGAAACTCCTTTCTAATTTCATTCTGCCTTGGCCAAGGACTACTGAGTTGTCATTTATCGAATCACATAGGACATTCACATCTTTTACTAGACGTGGTAGATTCTTTGTTGATCATTCACCTATCTCCATGTACAACTTATTATACCCAATCATACCCTTTGATATACCCTAAAGGTCTTAAGGGACATGTCAAAGTATAACTCATCATACACAAGATACTATGATGATCTCAAGTCTAAGGATCACTTGTACTACTATCACTAGAGGAATTCCTATTGACAGGCGAGTAAAACTCTATTAGGTATTCCTTAGCGAGCCACGTTCAGTGAACTTATTCTCTAATAAGCACCTACATACTTGCTTTAGTGTCTCCACACAAATGATTATGAGATCAATCATCCTCTTCCTAAGAGCAAGCAACGTATGTACTAATCTATCCGGATTTACTAATCCCCAATTTAGTAATCCAACGATTAGGAACAATTTTAGTTTGTGAGCTATCTAGAATTTAGATCTCATTAGCATGATCACCATCATGATTCTAAAAGCATTGCTCAAAACTATGAATTTATCACATTTAATATAACAGCGCTATGTAGATAATGTAAAATGCCTTTTAAGAAAATCAATTCTTTTATTAATAAATGAATAAGATTACAAAGTATATGTTATACCATATCAAATATGATTGCTTGTGTGCATACTACTTTCAAATACACAGAAAGAGATAAATTGATCAAGTTGAAGTGATGTCTATCTTAACTCATAGTTTATTCACTCTACGATTAAGAAATTTCATTTGCTGCTAAGTCATGTGATCAAGAAACTTAATGTTACTTAGCAGCGCCTCAAATCATTCAATTCCTTTGTAATTGTGATCTTAGTGATCAATGTAATCTAAGTCTGTGTGACTTGAGGGATTCTTAGTGAATCAGTTGTAAAACAGTTCTTTGTGAATTATCATCTGAGTGATTACCTTTCCTTAGTGGAATATCCCTACTCGCGGAGTAAAGAGGACTAAGAGACTTTCGTACTCCGAACCTCTTAAAAATCTTTGTCTCATTTACTTTACTGCACTTACTTTATGCACTCTACGTTTTATTCTTGTGACTTGTCTACACTCTCTTACACTAAATTTATAAGTGTGATTTCTTATTAAGAAGGGTTTTTGAAAATATCATTCTGCTGTGCATAATTAATAAATTAACTTGTTTAACTTGGCATTGGTAATAATTCTCTTAAATAAAGTTTTAAAGGACATACTCAACCATACTTCTAGATCTCTTTGTGTTTTTAGAAATAACATATACATATTCAAAATAACTAATCTATCTTATGTTTATTAAAAATATTTTCATCCATATCAAAATAACGATTATTATGGGACAACTGTATAGGAATTTTTTTATTAATAATTAATAGATTATTAAATTACAATACCAACACAACACAAGTGAAGCAAACAAATCACACGATTTGAAGTTGTTCCGATGGAAAGACTTCAACATCATCTTCAAAGCTCATTCTCAGGTAATATGAATTCTTGCACCGAGAAAAAACGCCCATCTAATAATGTCCATTTCACAAATGATACGGCTATATATTCTGTTTCAAATAATAAAAATAATAATTTAATAGTGTGTAGTTATATAAAATAAATATTTTAGATTTATAATACAATGCACATTATGAAGGACGATTACACAACTAATCATGTTGTCTGCATTCATAAGGCTACATGGATCCGAAAAATTTTGGATGTCACCTTTTATACAACCAGTCATAACCTACAGATAAAAGAAGTCAAATAAATAATAACAACGTTAATGTGTTATTGAAAAACTAGTGTGTAACTTACTATAACCAAAACTGTAAGCCAATAATATCGGGGCGTCGGGGGTCTTTATCTATTTTCATGATAAAACCAATAACACATGTAATTTTATGTGTAGCTTCATACTTTAGTTGTTTCGTGTTTTGCACTCTTTAGGATATCCTTGCAAATAGTGATTTCTGAAGCTGTTCTCAATCTTGATAATTGGAACATAGCAGTTGTGTTTTCCTTAACAAATTATTTAAATAACATTTGATACACATAAATAAATAGCTATAATAGGTAATTAAAATACAACATTAAATTAATTTTAGGTATTAGAGTTTATAAATACACCGACCTTGCTATATATCTATAGCATAACTTGGAATTGAAATCCACGGTTGAAAGTGGAGCACCCTGAATCTTGATGATGAATTCAGACTCTTTTGCTTCTCACTTTCTTGCCAAACAATTAGAAGACTTTGGTTGTGTCTCTAAGCAATTCAGCTCCGGAAAAAAAAATGACCATGCAAATGGTCAAGGACAGTTTATATAATGAAGAGACATGGCGAAAGGAGCAAGGTATGAATTTTGAGACACAGACACTTGTTGTAGATAATAGGGACAGAAGCAATCTTAGGGGATCTCATTAGGGAGATAAAATTCGTAGTAAAAACAGAACTTTCAGGAATCATAAAATCAAGTTAAAAACTAGACAAACGAGAGATGCTTTCATTATAATAAGGAAGGTCATTACAAAAGAAATTGCAACATCTGGTTAGACAAGCAGAAAAATGATGAGCAAGGAAAAGTTGAAGAAAAGAATATTGTAGCTACAGTTACCGAGGATGTTATGCTTCTTCCATTCGAGGAAGAAGAATGCTCACATGTTGATGATCAGGAAATTGAATGGACTATTAATACTGGTTGTCGACGCCGGGAGGATCGCTTATATGCTAATTATTACCCTTTTCGATTTTAGCCTTTTTATTAGATGATTTTTTGGAAAGGGTCGGAATAAGTGTCGACGGGATTTTGAAAGATCCTTTTTATGATGAGCCAATTGACCAGAGTCGCCAGTTGGTATATTTGAAATGGATGTATCAACTCATCCGAGCTTCGTTTTCGTAAATCGCTAGCTCATATGTGACTCCGAATTAATTGGTCTGCAAACCGAGATTCATAAAGTTCGGGGGCTTGCTTAAGTGAGAGGAAGGTGTTAGGCACCCCCCGACTTCCGTGAAACACGGTTACCGCAATCTCGATGCTTTTTCTATCATTTAATTCTTAAAATGTGTGTGTACGCGCGTGTATGCCTATGTGAATGTTGTGGTGAGTTTTGCATGAAAAACTATTTGGGTTTTTTTATGAAAAGTCGTGTTTTATTTTGAGAATGCTTTAGAATTTCTTTCGGCCTATACGAGAAAGCCTTATTATTATTATGAGAAAGGTTTGATTTTAATTGTCAAAATCCATGAGATTTTTATTAGGTGTCGTTTTGGCAAAACAAGAATTTTTAAACCTTCGTCAAAATAGGAATCGGGACCTATACGTTGCTTTCATAAGTAAAATGACGGGTAACTTCTAGGATCTCTTTAACCCTATGCACAACGGTTTGATGAAAACGTCATTTATTTTTTATAAAACCATTTTTGTGATGTTTGAAAACTATTTTTTCTTTAACCTTCTCGTTTAAATAGGAATCGACATTCATTATCACTTCCAATTTTAAGCCTCGTGGTGCTAATAACCTAATTTGATTGATTTTATGGAAATCTTCATCGTTTAGCTTTGAAGTCATTTTTTCGTGTCGCAAATCAAATCAAGCATTAAAATACGTGGGGGCTATTCATGGGCATGTAAGCCATCAAAATAACCCCAAACGCCCACAATCACATATTTCACTATTTCGGGGGCCTTAAACCCGATTTTTCAACTTGGTATCGTTTTAAGGTCTGACGATTACATGTTTACAATAAAGGATATATCGACCCTACTACATACATCCAAAAATATCCATCATCGGATTTGGACCACGGGGTCGCGTTCCTAGGCTCACACCCAAAATTGCTACACACCCACAAAATGGATACTACAAAAAATAAACAACACCGGATTGCCTAACACACCACAATATCCTAAAATAGCAATCTAAATAAACTACGTATAATACATTACCATAACGAACTAAAAATCACCAAATGGATATCATCGGGCCATTAGGAAGAATTTCATTCCGTTGGAACCCTCACTAATAGTCCCTAATCCATAAATCCACAATAATATACAAGAAAAACTACATTTAATATAGCCCGAATTGTAAAAAAAACTGAACCAAATGATATAACAAAAATACTATAAAAGGGTTTTTCACCTTGCAAACGCCACCACGATGCGTATAAACTCGTATATTAATTAGGGTAGCAAATGTATGTGATACAATCTAAAAAAAGGTCTAATTCTTACCTTTTTTTCTCCCTTTTCTCTCCTTTCCCGTTGCTGTTTGTTGCTGCTTTCTTCTTCTTTTTTCCCAAAAAACTTCTTGTATGCCCCGGATGAAAAATGAAGAACAACTTCCTGTCTCTGGATGAAAAAATGAAGAACTGCATTGATAAAGGCTGCCAGAGGCAGCCGCAGATTAATCTACGGCTGGCCGCAGATTGATCTGCGGCTAGCCTCGGTTTCTCCGCGCCCGCCACGCACTTCAGCCTGCCGCGCACTTCAATCATTGGCCGCAGATCAATCCGCGGCTGGCTGGGCTGATTTTCTCGATTTTTGTGCCACACCTCGATTCTCGTGTCGTACTGTTGATTTTCGTTGAAAGGCTTGTATTTTGCGGTACGAGAACCGCTGGGAAACGTGCCAAGTTATTTAGGAATGCTCGTTTCGAATGGCTGTGACATGACACAGGATTTGTATTTGGAGCTTGGCTTCCAGGGGGCGCTGCCCCCCGACCCCCACTAGATCACTGGCGAGCAGGTAAGCGTAGTGGCCATTAGTCGATTCCTAATATCCGCTCATTGTCGTGTCGGCTTTGATCGCAAGTCGTTGTGGTGGCTTTGAGTGTTCGTACTTATGTCCACTTTTCGTTCTCTTAGGCTGGGTTAATTGACGATTCTGCCTCCTGTCAGGGTTAGTATACGAAGTGCAAAATTTGGGTGTCTACAGCTGCCCCTCTTTATCATGTTTATGAAATGTTAAATGAAATGAACATGATAAAGAATTAGACACCCGATGCATGAATGACGGTGCATAAGAATGACAGTACATACATGATGCAACACATATAGCTTATGATGCAACATAAAATGCAAGGCATGCAAACATTCGTAAAGGTGTCAATGCATCATGCAATCGTAAATTTAATGTGAGTATCGTTCTTAACAGGACTCAATTGCTGATCGTATCGTTGTTGTCGGGTTCCGTCTCTGACAGGTCGTTGCTATAATCGTTATCGCAGATGTCATGTTCCGTCTCGTAATCGTCGTCGTCTTGGTATCGCCGTCATCTCATAACTGTCAGGTCTCGTATCCGATCGATCGTCTCGTAGATGTAGGGTCTGCTCTCCTATGGTCGTCTCGTCTGTATCGGTTATGGTCTTCGATTGGTCGACTCGCCTGTATCGGTTCTCGTCTCCGATTGGTCGACTCGTCGGCACCGGGTCTCGTTTCTGGTTGATTGATTCGTCTGTATCGGTTCTCGTCTCCGATTGGTTGACTCGTCTGCACCGGGTCTCGTTTCCGGTTAATCGTCTCGTCGGTACCGGGTCTCGTCTCCGGTTGATTGATTCGTCTGTATCGGTTCTCGTCTCCGATTTGTTGACTCGTCTGCACCGGGTCTCGTTTCTGGTTAATCGTCTCGTCGGCACCGGGTCTCGTCTCCGGTTGATCGATTCTTCTGTATCGATTCTCGTCTCCGATTGGTTGACTCGTCTACACCGGGTCTCGTTTCCGGTTAATCGTCTCGTTAACACCGGGTCTCGTCTCTGGTTGATCAATTCGTCTGTATCGGTTCTCGTCTCCGATTGGTTGACTCGTCTGCACCGGGTCTCGTTTTCGGTTGATCGTCTCGTCGGCACCGGGTCTCGTCTCCGGTTGATCGATTCGTTTGTATCGGTTCTCGTCTCTGATTGGTTGAAATCTCGTATTTTAACAAGTCACATGGGTTTTAAAATTGATCACTTTTGCAAAGGAAAGAAAAAAAGGGAAACCGGGCCCAGCCGCAGACTGGTCTCCTATGGTCGTCTCGTCTGTATCGGTTATGGTCTTCGATTGGTCGACTCGCCTGTATCGGTTCTCGTCTCCGATTGGTCGACTCGTCTGCACCGGGTTTCATTTTTGGTTAATCGTCTCGTCGGCACCGGGTCTCTTCTCCGGTTGATCGATTCGTTCGTATCAGTTTTCGTCTCCGATTGGTCGACTCGTCTGCACCAGGTTTCGTCTCCGGTTAATCGTCTCTTCGGTACCGGTTCTCGTCTCCGGTGGATTGATTCGTCTGTATCGGTTCTCGTCTCCGATTGGTCGACTCGTCGGCACCAGGTCTCGTTTCCAGTTGATTGATTTGTCTGTATCGGTTCTCGTCTCCGATTGGTTGACTCGTCTGCACCGGGTCACATTTTCGGTTAATCGTCTCGTCGGCACTGGGTCTCGTCGGCACTGGGTCTCGTCTCCGGTTGATTGATTCGTCTGTATCGGTTCTCGTCTCCGATTTGTTGACTCGTCTGCACCGGGTCTCGTTTCCGGTTAATCGTCTCGTCGGCACCGGGTCTCGTCTCCGGTTGATCGATTCGTCTGTATCGGTTTTCGTCTCCGATTGGTTGACTCGTCTGCATCGGGTTTCGTTTTCGGTTGATCGTCTCGTCGGCACCGGGTCTCGTCTCCGGTTGATCGATTCGTCTGTATCGGTTCTCGTCTCCGATTGGTTGAAATGTCGTATTTTAACAAGTCACATGGATTTTAAAATTGATCAATTTTGCAAAGGAGAGAAAAAAAAAGGGAAACCGAGCCCAGCCGCAGATTGATCTGCGGCCAAGATCGGATCTTTTAAGCGGTTCGCCCCTTCCCAGATCTGTCGTTTTCAGCCTTTACCCATTGTTCCTTTCCGCGATTTTGCACCTTCATACGTCCCTTTTGCCGATTTTTTCAACCTTTTCGCAGAAACCGCTCCGGTTAGATCAATCTACACGCTACGGGTAACATTTTGACCGATTGTTTTCTTATCTCGTCAATGTTTCGCTATACATTTGCTATTTTGGATGTTTAGAGATAGAAATGTATGCTTTGAAATGTTTGCCATGTATCATTGCATGTATATGTTATGTCTCAACTGTGCGAGTCATATTCTATGTTCATGATGCGGGTCATACATACTTGTCATTTTTTGAAAGAGAGCATGCATTATGGTCATCTTGATGTCGTAATTAACCATACAAAATGCAATTTTGATCTGTTGTGGCTTGGGTTAATTGAAAACATGCCCGGATGTGCATGGGATGCTCATTTTATAGACGAAACTCTGTCGATTTTTTATTTTTTATTTTTATTTTTAAAAAAAAAAAAAATTGGAGTCCCACTAAAATCTAATTTATGCATATATAGTAACCATGCATCATGCATTAATTCTACGATGAAGATAAGAAACAAAATGTTTGTGATATAATTCGAAATATAATGTACCTCCTTCTTCTACTGTGTCGTTCCAGCTATGGATCCTGTCGCTCCCAGCAGCTCCACTGCACCTCGTGCCTCGGGTGTTCGTTGTCGTAGGGCTGCACCTGCCCCGGTTTTGACTCGGACTCGCCAGGCTCGCCGACTGGCGGAGGCTGTCGTCCGGCCTGATCATCCTGAGGTTGACGAGGCCGTTCTTCCAGACAATGAGGCAGAGGGGCCGCCCTCCGGCACACCAGCTTCCTCTACTCGCCGCGCTCTACCCGGTGCCTCTGTCCAGGTGCCCGATCTGTTGGGTCGAGATCTTAGTCGTCACCCCTCAGCATTTCTCGTCGCTAATGAGGTATACTCATTACTCCTCTAAATTCATTCCCAATCTCTGTTCGTATCGGGACTGATCCATTAGTGATTGTCACAGGTGCCTGAGTTCACTCAGCCGAGGGTTAACTGGTTTAACATCTATTCCCTCTACACATCACTGCACACTGATTACCGCACGGTGGTGGACTCCTGGGGTTTTCGTTTCTTCTTCACCATCATTCCCCGTCAGTGCCCATGGGGTTATATGAGGGCTTTGTCTGAGCGATGGTTCCACCAGACCCAGTCCCTTCATCTCTTGGACTGCGAGGTTGTGCTGACTCCTTGGGATTGGAGGTACATTATCGGCATTGAGTTCACCGGGGTCCGTGTTCCCCTAGATCTCGATATTACTCCAGCGGAGGTCCGATCTCTATTGGGTTTCGCCGCCGAGGACCGGGTCTTCAAGGCCCGCAGCATTCAGTCCGGAGCATTGGTTGTTGATGCTGTTGGAGGTATCTACGCGACGCCCTTCCCTGCAGACCGAGCTACCCGTGACATTCTGCTCCGGCGTCTGTTCCTGACGATTATGAGGGGTTGTTTTCTAGGGAACAACTCTTCTACCATTCACTTCAGCGTTGTCGGAGCTATCAGGGATGTGGATCGGATCGGGGATTATGACTGGGGGTCCTTCACTTTCGCCTATTTCCTCCATGGTCTTCGTCTTCGTTCAGAGGGACAGACAGACGCTTGGCTTGGGTTTTACCCCTTTCTGCTAGTAAGTCTTTTTTCTTACTGCACTTCCTATCATTTCGTTTCCCTTCTCTGCATCTACCGGTTATTCATGTCGTTCCTTGTCTCTGTTCACAGTTCTGGGCGTACGAGCGACTCCCATGCCTGAGGCCTGTCATGACTCTCGGTTTGGATACCTATCCCAGGGGTCAGCGGTGGCATCACAGTACTTTGGAGGAGGTCCTGGTGTCTGGCAGCTTCGCCCATTGCCGCATTCAGCTGGAGTTGATCACTGCCGCTGAGGTCGTCTAGACTCCTTATCTTTCTGAGCATCTGACTGTGGGGTTTACAGACGGATATCCCTCCGGCCCAGAGTTTGCACTTTCCACCCGTCGCCTTACCTTGCAGAGTGTTGGAGGATGGGTGATGTACTTGGGAGAGCGCGCATTCAGATGCGTGACTGGAGAGATCTGTATTCGCACTCCCTCCCCATCACTACATCCTGGCCGGTGGACTCTCAGCCCTCAGAGATTATGCTGGAGGGAGAGGATGGCCGGACACTTTCTACAGGTCCCAGCACGAGTGAGGCCTTCTGTACCTGGTGGGTGCCCCGCACTATCGGTCCTCAGACTCGGGCCACATTCTTCCTCGGGGATATGGTCCCTGGATCGGTGATGATGACTGATTGGGCTACCTGTATTCGGGCTCCTACGCATGCCGAGCAGATTGCTACTCTGACCCGCCAGGTGGACCAGCTATCCTTATATCTTCGGGTGTTAAGCCAGACCACAGAGGATGCTTATGCGTATGACCCCGACAGTGCGGGTTTCGATGCAGGCCCGAGCTCATCTGATGCCCCAGTGCCCCCATATATCCCAGATATTAACTTCGGGGCTTCGACTTCAACTTCTACTCCTGGGGATCAGTTTGAGGATCCCGACTTCATAGACGATATTACTTTTAATTAGATCATGATAGGATAGGGATTTTTTTGTATTTGAACCTGTTCAATTTCTTTTTTTTTCACTGTATGATGCATGCTTTTTATTCACGGATAGAGAATGACCCTGCACAGTCTTTTTGACACTATTTTTCACAGATGTCGTCATCAGATGTCGTGGTACGTTTGGATCTCGGTCCTCCTACAGGGTTGGTTGGCGGGCTTTTCCGCTGGTTGGACAGTTTGTCGTCGGGCGACAGGGTTATTGCAGATGGTCTTCTGGGACATTCCTGGTCCTTATTATCCTTTCAAGTGTCGGCGGGCTTTGTGGAGGGTATTCTGAGCTATTGGACCCCTGCCCGTCAGGTGTTCAGACTAGGGACAGTGGAGCTGACCCCCACTCTCGAGGAGTATGCTCGCTTTACCGGCTTGTCTTTGGATGGTCCTTGTGCCAGGGTCACAGCTGGTTCCATGCACCGTCAGTTCTTGACTTTTACTGGTTTGCGGAGGACAGTCCTATTATCGGTGATCACATCAGACCATCTAGTTCCCCTTCATTTCCTGATTGACCGATTCGGTTCACCCGACAGTTTTCATCTATTCTTTGGTGATTTTTCCGTATCTGAGGAGCGCTGGGGCGCTTTGAGGGTAGATGTTTTGATGGCTTGTGTTATCTCAGTTTTGTATCTGTCAGCCGGATCCGATCTGTTGGACATGCGAGTTATTACGGCCACTAGAGCCCTTCAAGAGGGTCACACCATTATTCCCATAATACTAGCAGACACCTACATGTCAGCCTCATATTGTCAGTCTTTCCGAGGCAGAGTATTCAGAGGGAGCTCTATTTTGTTGTATGTATGGCTTATGAGCCATCTCAGCCCCATCGGTCAT
Organism: Aralia elata; assembly: GCA_034770075.1. NCBI lineage: Eukaryota > Viridiplantae > Streptophyta > Magnoliopsida > Apiales > Araliaceae > Aralia > Aralia elata. The sequence continues at coordinate 26,467,991 of CM068381.1, forward strand.
TTCCGTCGCCATGGGTTTTGCTTCAGCCACGACATAGCCGTGCAATTTTCGTTCCGTCCCATGAGCTGTACTGATGCGGCTTCCTGGATAGAATTCTTATCAGCTATTGAGGAGCCCTTTCATCTCTTGATCTATTCGGGTTATTGCTCCTTCATGAGCTTCGCGACTCATGTGCCCACCTTGGATTTCATCCCTGTTTCTGGCTTGAGGGGCGTGACGACTTATCATCCCTTGGCGGTTATGGGACAGTTTGATCAGATACAGGATTTTCACCCTTTCACGGGCGCAGCCAACTACCGATTCCTCATATCACCCCAGACAGAGAGAGATCTACTGCGGGTATATGATCTTTGGTCTCGCAGGATCTTTGCCGAGTATAGTGAGAGTAGCCCCCTTCAGACATCTGCTTATGTGCAATGGTTGCATGGAGACTCTGATACGTTTGGTTTGAGTCAGACTGGAGTAATTGATGATTCTTGGGGTGATTTTCACCGATGATACCACCCAGAGGTATTTATTCCTCCTAAGTCTATAGAGATGATGTCCAGATGTGATTTTGAAGGCTTCTCCACTCTCTCCCATATTCCTTATTCCATCTCAGTCGATTCTGCCCCTAGTCGGGCTACTGAGGATAGCCGGATCCGACTGGCCTTGATTACTGCTGAGGCTGAGAGGGACGCTGCTCTTGTTGAGAGAGATGCTGCTATTCTGGCCAGAGATGCTGCCCTCACTGACAGAGACGCCATTGTATTGCAGACTAGGGCAGTTATAGATGTTCACTCTGAGACTGTTAGCCGAGCCACTACTTTATTGGATCGCATCGACATGATGGGGCAACAGATTGTAGGGGATGTCGATGCTTCAGATCTATGCACCACCTTATCCATCCTGCTTCAGTTAGTTTCAGATTTGTAGATCATTTTATTTCCTACATAGACTATGTCAGTTTCATCGGTTATTGAAAGAGAAATCTTGTAACAAAATGACTTATATATGTAGACATGCATTTAAATTTAGTCATTTTCCCTTTTTGTCGTATCGTTGCCTTTCATTGGATCCTCATTTTATCCAACTAACCACGATTTTGATATTTCGCCTTCTTTCTCTTCTCAAGTCTTGATGGAGATTTGACAGATATTGCCTCACACCCTGTTGATTTCATCGGACTGAGTCTTAGATTTTGGCTAACTATTTGGTTGGGTTAGGGTTATGTCATTTGAGATGCAGCCGATTAGGTGGCTGGTTTCGGGAAGGTTTCGAGGGTATAGGAAGGTTTTTCTAGCTGTTGGGAATCGGTTTTGGTTAGAGAAAGTATTATTTTGTAAAGAAATGGACCGTGCCGTGATGGCTGCCTACGTACTCCCACAAGTCGGGAGATCAGGTCCTACGTAGTTCGCTCTTTAAAGAAAGAGGAGAAAATGATGATTTGATTTTTTTCAAGCGTAGAACCGCTTCACCGAGTCAGAATTGATGGGCTGTGGAAACACCTCACCGCCCATCTCTTGCAATATGAGGGCTCCTCCGGACAGCACTTTCTTAATCACAAAAGGTCCTTCCCAGCTCGGAGCAAACTTCCCTTTGGCTTCATCTTAACAAGGCACGACTCTCTTTAGCACTAGGTCATTTTCCTTGAACTTCCGAGGTCTTACCTTTTTATCGTACGATCGAGAGATTCTTTGCTGATATAACTGACCGTGCAAAACAGCAGCCACCCTCCTTTCATCAATTAGGGCCAATTGGTCATATCGATTTTGCATCCAATCCTCCTCGTTTATCTGAGCATCAATCAAGATTCTGAGGGATGCCATCTCAACCTCAACTGGCAGAACAGCCTCCATTCCGTATACCAAAGCGTAAGGGGTTGCCCCTGTAGAAGTACGCACCGACGTTCTGTACGCCAGCAGGGTGAGAGGTAGTAGATCCGGCCATCCTCGATGATTAGCAGACATTCTCGCCATGATCTTCTTGATATTCTTATTTGCAGCCTCCACTGCCCCATTCATCTTAGGACAGTAAATCACAGAATTGAGGTGTTTGATCTTAAACTGGTCACATAATTCTTTCATGAGGGCATTGTTCAAATTCTTGGCATTGTCAGAGACTAAGACCTCAGGTTGCCCGTATCGGCAAATGATATTATTCCTGATGAAACGGACGATGATCTCCTGAGTTACCTTGGGGAAAGAAGCTGCTTCTACCCATTTAGTGAAATAATCGATCATGGCGAAGATAAATCGGTGTTCGTTACTTGCTTTGGGCTCTACTGGTCCGATTACATCCATACCCCACATTGAGAATGGCCAAGGGGAGGTCATACAATGTAGTTCATTGGGAGGCGCATGGATTACATTGTCGTGCGCCTGGTATTGGTAACATCGTTTGACATGATTATCGCAGTCGGCCTTCAGTGTTAACCAATAATGCCCCGTTCTCAAGATCTTTTTGGCCAGCATCGGTCCACTCATGTGTGGCCCACACACTCCACCATGTATTTCGTCCATAATCTTTTGGGCCTACGTTTCATTTACACATCGCAATAATCCCAAACCGGCATCCCTCTTGTACAGTGAATCCCCGCTCAGATAAAATTTCATTGCCATCTTTTGGATTCTCAACCTCTCAGCTCGGCTTGCTTGGTCGGGAATGGATCTATCCCTCAGATACTCCCTTATGTTGTGATACCAAGGCTGCTTTGGCAGAACCACCTCCTCCGATAATACTGCCACATGTTCCTCGTATGCCGGGGCATTCTGTACCGCTATTTCAATCTGTGGAACGTCTTTGCTTTTGATTATGTGGATTAAGGAAGCCAGAGTTGCCAATGCATCGGAAAAATCGTTCCGTCCCCGGGGGATATGTCGGAAAGCGATATCTTTAAATTCTCGCATCAATTGGATAACACATCGGTGGTATGAAAGTAACCGGAGCTCCTTAGTGTTATACTCCCCGATCGCCTGTCTGATTACCAGCTCTGAGTCCCCGAACACCGCTAGTCTCTTCACTCCCATATCGCGGGCAAAACGGAGTCCCAATATACATCCCTCATACTCAGCTGTGTTATTCGAATTACTGAACCACAATTTAGTGGCGACGGGGTATTGTTCTCCGGTGATAGAGACCAGGACTGCTCCGGCTCCTACCCCTTCAGCATTCATGGCACCATCAAAATACAACTTCCAGAACTGCCCCTCGTTATCACATCTAGTGTGTAAGACCCAGAATACGTCTTTGCCTGGCAAAGGAGTTTCTAAAGGTTCCATCCCCCCTGCTGGCATTTCTGCCAACTGATCTGCAATTCCCTGCCCTTTCATGGCTTTCTGAGTTACGTATACGATGTCGAACTGCTGTAAGATTAGCTGCCACCTTGACAATCGACAGTTCAGCATGGGCCTTTCAAAGATATACTTCAAGGGATCCATTCTTGATATCAGGTACGTAGTGTGCCCATGGAGATAGTGCTGTAATCTCCCTGCAGCCCACGCAAAAGCACAACAGGTCCTTTCGATGGGAGTGTAATTCTGTTCACATCGGCTAAATCTCTTGCTGAGGTAATAGATGGTCTGCTCTTTACCTGCCTCATTCTTCTGTCCCAGCATATATCCCATCGCAATGGCATTGACCGATATATACATAAACAGAGGGATCCCATCCTTCGGGGGTACCAACACCGGTGCTTCTGTCAGCTGCTTCTTAATGGTCTGAAAGGCTTCCTGACATTGCTTATTCCACTCTTGAGAGACATCTTTCCTTAATAGTTTAAAAATTGGCTCGCATGTAGTTGTCAAGTGGGATATGAAGCGGCTGATGAAGTTTATTCTTCCCAGAAATTCTCTTATCTCCTTTTTTGTGCGAGGTGCCGGCATATCCACAATGGCCTTAATCTTCGCCGGATCCAACTCAATGCCCCGATTACTAACCAGGAATCCCAAGAGCTTGCCCGACTGCACTCTAAAAGCACACTTTGCCGGATTGAGCTTCAAATTATATTTTCTGAGCCGATCGAATAGCTTTTTGAGATGGGTTATATGATCAGATTCTACCCTCGATTTCACGATAATGTCATCCACGTAGACCTATATCTCCTTGTGCATCATGTGGTGGAACAGGGCCATCATGGCTCTCTGATAAGTAGCCCCCGCATTTATAAGATCGAAGGCCAATCGTCTATAGCAGAAGGTGCCCCAAGGGGTGATGAAAGCGGTCTTTTCCCGGTCTTCCTCCGCCACCATTATCTGATGATACCCCGCAAAGCAATCAACAAAAGAGTACATCTCGTATTGGGTTGTGTTGTCCACCAAGATGTGTATAAAAGGCACTGGGAAGTTGTCCTTGAGACTGGCTTTGTTCAGATCTCTATAGTCGACACATACCCTCACCTTCCCTCCAGGCTTAGCCACTGGGACAATATTGGATAGCCATTCCGAGTAAGTGGACACCATAATGATTCCGGCCTTGAACTGTTTGATGATTTCTTCCTTCACCTTCAAGCTCCACTCCGGTTTTAGCTTTCTTAGTTTCTGCCTGACAGGCTTGAAACCCTCCTTGATGGGCAACTGGTGTACCACAATGTCGGTGGATAATCCGATCATGTCCTCATGAGACCAGGCAAAAACATCCTCATACTGGCTTAGCAACTCGGTTACTTCTGTTTTCTAGCTAGGGGTCAAGTCTGTCCCTATCTTGAGCTCTTTGGGTTTGTCAGGGGTTCCGATATTTATAGTGATGGTTTGGTCTAAGTTGGGTTTGGGTTTGTCTTCGGCCCATCCCTTGATCTCGTCAGGCGCGTCGTCATTATCTGTCTCATCCTGCTCAATGCCCATTAAATCGAAATCCAGCTCAAAATCATAGTCATCTTTCAAATTTGAAACATCGTTTGTTAGGCAAGAAATACTCAAATTGGTACACCTGACATGAAACAAAAATATTTGTCATGTATATAAGTCATTTCCCCACAATGATCATCTTTAAAATAACATGACAAAATAACATAACCATGCAAAATTCAAAATAAAGGACAACAAACTGGTATTTATTCACCCCCCACCATCCGGGGTCTACCACCCTGACGCCATATTTTACCCTCGTTTGGATATTATTGGCTCCATCGTCCAGTTGTCGGTGGTCAGATCGGCTGGAATGCGACAGATGAAAGGCGGCTTCCCCTCGAAAACTTCCTTGATGACTACCGCCACATCGTATTGGTCCTTCTTCATAACCTCTTCAGGAATAATCAGCCCCGCCCAATTGATGACAGGCACACTTTGTTAGGCTCCTGACGGCGTGGCAACATCCTTCCCTTTTCCACTGCTTACTGACTATCCAGGGATATAACACTTGGTTTCAAACTGTTGCATGACCTCCTGCAGGAAACTCTCCTTTTTGGCCGACTCATCATTCGTGGGGGTCGATTTTCCACCTCCTGTTGCAGACACAGGGTTGCCAGTACCTTGTTCATTGTTGACTTTCGGCATCAGACTTTCGGCCAGTCGAGTTGGGGTCCCCCCTTGAGAGTGTTTCTGTTCTACGCCTCCATAATACCCCAACCCTGCCTTGCCTATCTGATTGGGCAGTTGAATAGGCTCAGTAATTCCTTGACTATTTTTTCCCAACCCTTGCCCAGGTCGAAACTTCATCTTCATCATTTCTCTAGCCGCAAAGGTAAGTTCAGGAGAGACCTTAGGTTTTACGGCTGGAGCCCCCAGACATCTGAAGTGGGGAGTATTAATTTCCAGCGCCTGAAAACTGGCGGGTACCACCGATCCGTCCACATTAATCACCGGCAGGCCATTCCTGGAAAGAGAAGGGCCATTACGCTCTGCAGAGACCGTCACCAGATTCCCGTCGATGATAAACTTAATTTGCTGGTGCAGCGTAGAGCGAACTGCCCCAACCATATGTATCCATGGCCTTCTCAATAACATGTTATAACTTGCTGCGATATCCAGGACTTGGAATGAAATATCGAAGGTACAAGGCCCTATCTCCATAGGCAATTTTATCTCCCCCATCGTATCCTTCCGGGATCCGTCAAAGGCTCGTACCACCACATAACTGGCCCGCAGGCGCTTAGGATTGACGTTCATTTTCTTCAACGTACTGAATGGACAGATATTCAATGTTGATCCCCCATCAATTAGCACCCCATTCATAACATATCCTGAAGAGATTACCGCAATGTGCAGCGGTTTCCGATGCCCCCTTCCCTCTTTGGGGATATCATCATCTGTGAACGATATTACATTGTTTTCTAACAGATGGTCCACTAGATGGCCGAAACCTTCTTTGCTAATCTCCTTGGGAATGTGTGCCTCTTCCAGGACTTTGGCCAGAATTCTGCAATGATCGTTGGATGATAATACCAAATCCAGGATCGATGTCAGAGCCGATTCCTCGCTCAATACCTTGACCCCCCTCGCTTCTGAATGATTCATCTTCCTCAAGAATTCCACAGCTTTCTCCTCGGATATCTTTTCGTTCTTCTTCCCTTTGCTCTCAAGGACTCGTCCTGGAAGATACAAAGGATTTCCCTTTGATGTTACAGAAGCACAACTAGTCGCCTCCTCTGATACTCCCCCGTAATTCCACGGTACTATTTTCAGGCTGCTAATGGGGATTTGTGGTCTTACTGCAATGGTGAGAAGCTTTAGAGCTGTTAACCTGATAGGCGCCTCTGTGATACCCCTGCTCAGACCCGCCAACCTAATCGGTGTCCCTCGTATATTCTCCTGATCACTTGTCATGCAAATCATCTCATCGATTCTCTTTATATAATTCAGCCCTGGTGATCCTCCGGCTTCGCTGGCTTCCACCACATTGACCCCTTCCCCATCATACTTAGGCAGGGGATTGACTTTAACATTTGGTGACTCTAGTTGTTCCACCACGATCTCCCCGCTATCGATCATGTTCTGAATCTTGTGTTTCAGCATCCAGCATTCCTGAGTATCATGACCAGGGGAACCCGAATGGTAGGCACACTTCTTAATCGGGTCAAATCTTCTCCCTTCGGGTCAATTGGAGGTGCCAAATCGACTATCTTTCTCTGTGCTATTAATACTGCCAAAATCTGTTCAAGAGGATCCCCAAGCGGGGTGAATACCCGATCTTTCGTGGCGTCAAATCTTCTCCGTCCGTCCGTCCTTTGATTATTGAAATTAGGTTGTTGAGGTGGCATAATTCTCGATATTTGCACCAGAGGGCTATTCTCTACTTTCCTAGATGATCCCTGCAGGATGAGGGAAACATCCTCCTCCCTTCTCTTTTGGGTCCTGCGGGAAGCATTGCCATAATTTCCGCTCTGGATTTGCTCCGCAACTGTTTCTAGAGCCGTGAAGTCCCGGATCTTGCCAGACTTTAACCCCGTGTCAACCATTTCTCCATGCTTTATCATTTCGGCAAAAGGTCTTCCAATCCCCGCTATCACTCGCTCATAATAGGGCGCCTCCTGAATATCCACAAAGGTCATTACCATCTCCGCCTCGCTCATTGGGGGATTTACTTGTGCAGCCATACCCCTCCACCATTGTGCATAGTCCCTAAAAGATTCTTTTGGTTTTTTCTTGACCTTTGTCATCTGATATCTGTCAGGGGCCATCTGTGCCTGGAAGCTATATTGTGTCAAGAAAGTATGGGCCAACACCTCCAAGTTGTGGATCCGAGCATTATCAAGGCGGGCATACCAAGTTCTCGCTTCTCCCGTTAGGCTTTTTTGGAATAACTGCATCCTCAGTCCTTCGTCCTCTGCATAAGACCCAAGTTCCCCAATGTATATATTCAGGTGTGTATAAGGGTCTCCCTTCCCATTATATTTCTCAAATTCGGGGATCTTGAACTTCTCCGGATACCTAGTTCCTGGAAAGACACACAGATCTGAATAATTTACCCTGCCCAGGGATCCTATGCCTTTCAGAGACTGGATAGTCTTCTCCATCTGCTTCATTTTCTTTCGAAGATCATCAGTGTCTCCCTCCTCTGGAATAGTGATTACTGTCTTGTTAGGTGTAGGAATGGCCTTGGGGATGACTGGCTCACCCTTAGGCGGGGGTTGATCATCCTTACGCGGATCCTTGTTTGGCGGATCCTGTCTCAGTAGGAACTGCTCTTTCAGCATCGTGGCCATTTCCAACATCTATTTTTTAAAATCATCGAATTCCTCCCTAGATATGGAAACAGGATTAGGAGGTGAATAGTCAGCCATTTCAGATGTAGAAATCTGGGCCTTCTTAGATTGCAAACGCGTTTGAGGAGCAATCCTGCAGGGGAAAACGGTTTGAAGTTTAGTCTTGGGAAAGGAAAGATGTGGATGCATGCTAAAGCTATAACTTTTGTGTTTTTGGATTTTTTTTTTTTAATCTTTCCCTGCAAAACAAAATGTTAGCAGTCCCTTATTGCAATAACAAATGCTAGACACGAATTATTATGCTTTCCCCGCTATTCCCTGCAAAACATAGAGGTCAGTACCTTCTTTTGACAAAAGGGGAAAAATATTAATTGGGACCATGACATTTATATGCGTAAACGTAAAAAGGCATGAAGGGACTTTCCCTGCGTTGGGTTAATCTGAGGCTGACCTACCCTAAGGTTACTCTCGCGGCTTTTTGGCATGAAGGTCCCCAAATCTTCGCAATCTACTCGTCTGAATCCTTTCGATTGGAGCGGATCTGGGTGGTGCATTTCCTGAGCCATCTCCGGGGAGCAGCCCCTTCGAGTCCAGTAATAAGCAACCGACGGGTTTGCCTCAAGAGGAGGTACACTCTCAACATACATTCACATTCATCGTCCTCACCGCATGCAAAATGATTACTTTAAATTGAAGCAATTTCATTCAATCATTCATTCATTGGACAAAAACACACATTCACACAACAACAAGTAAAACAGGTCAAAAATATCGCACGTTCATACACATTCATAAATTTTTAAAGGATATGACAGCATCAAGATTTGAACGCGGCTTAAGCCCTCTAATGTCCCCAGCAGAGTCGCCAGCTGTCAACGCTGGGAGGATCGCTTCTATGCTAATTATTACCCTTTCCGATTTTAGCCTTTTTATTAGATGATTTTTTGGAAAGGGTCGGCATAAGTGTCGACGGGGTTTTGAAAGATCGTTTTTATGATGAGCCAATTGACCAGAGTCGCCAGTTGGTATATTTGAAATGGATGTACCAACTCATCCGAACTTCGTTTTTGTAAATCGCTGGCTCATATGTGACTCCGAATTAATTGGTCTGCAAACTGAGTTTCATAGAGTTCGGGGGCTTGCTTAAGTGAGAGGAAGGTGTTAGGCACCCCCCGACTTCCGTGAAACGCGGTTACCGCAATCTCGATGCTTTTCCTATCCTTTAATTCTTAAAATGTGTGTGTGCGCGCGTGTATGCCTATGTGAATGTTGTGGTGAGTTTTGCATGAAAAACTATTTGGGTTTTTTATGAAAAGTCGTGTTTTATTTTGAGAATGCTTTAGAATGTCTTTCGACCTATACGAGAAAGCCTTATTATTATTATGAAAAAGGTTTGATTTTAATTGTCAAAAGCCATGAGATTTTCATTAGGTGTCGTTTTGGCAAAACAAGAATTTTTAAACCTTCGTCAAAATAGGAATCGGGACATATACGTTGCTTTCATAAGTAAAATGACGGGTAACTTCTAGGATCTCTTTAACCCTATGCACAACGGTTTGATGAAAACGTCATTTATTTTTTATAAAACCATTTTTGTGATGTTTGAAAACAATTTTTTCTTTAACCTTCTCGTTTAAATAGGAATCGACATTCATTATCACTTCCAATTTTAAGCCTCGTGGTGCTAATAACCTAATTTGATTGATTTTATGAAAATCTTCATCGTTTAGCTTTGAAGTCATTTTTTCGTGTCGCAAATCAAATCAAGCATTAAAATACGTGGGGGCTATTCATGGGCATGTAAGCCATCAAAATAACCCCAAACGACCACAATCACATATTTCACTATTTCGGGGGCCTTAAACCCGATTTTTCAACTTGGTATCGTTTTAAGGCCTGACGATTACATGTTTACAATAAAGGATATATCAACCCTACTACATACATCCAAAAATGTCCATCATCAGATTTGGACCACGGGGTCGCGTTCCTAGGCTCACACCCAAAATTGCTACACACCCACAAAATGGATACTACAAAAAATAAACAACACCGGATTGCCTAACACACCACAATATCCTAAAATAGCAATATAAATAAACTACGTATAATACATTACAATAACGAACTAAAAATCACCAAATGGATATCATCGGGCCATTAGGAAGAATTTCATTCCATTGGAACCCTCACTAATAGTCCCTAATCCATAAATCCACAATAATATACAAGAAAAACTACATTTAATATAGCCCGAATTGCAAAAAAAACTGAACCAAATGATATAACAAAAATGCTATAAAAGGGTTTTTCACCTTGCAAATGCCACCACGATGCGTATAAACTCGTATATTAATTAGGGTAGCAAATGTATGTGATACAATCTAAAAAAAGGTCTAATTCTTCCCTTTTTTCTCTCTTTTCTCTCTTTTCCCGTTGCTGTTTATTGCTGCTTTCTTCTTCTTTTTTCCAAAAAAACTTCCTGTATGCCCCGGATGAAAAATGAAGAACAACTTCCTGTGTCTGGATGAAAAAATGAAGAACTGCATTAATAAAGGCTGCCAAAGGCAGCCGCAGATTGATCCGCGGCTGGCCGCAGATTGATCCGCGGCTAGTCTCGGTTTCTCTGCGCCCGCCGCGCACTTCAATCATTGGTCGCAGATCAATCCGCGGCTGGCTGGGCTGATTTTCTCAATTTTCGTGCTGCACCTCGATTCTCGTATCGTATTGTTGGTTTTCGCTGAAAGGCTTGTATTTTACGGTCCGGGAACCGCTGGGAAACGTGCCAAGTCATTTAGGAATGCTCGTTTCGAATGGCTGTGACATGACACAGGATTTGTATTTGGAGCTTGGCTTCTAGAGGGTGCTGCCCCCCGACCCCCACTAGATCACCGGCGAGCAGGTAAGCGTAGTGGCCATTAGTCGATTCCTGATATCCGCTCATTGTCGTGTCGGCTTTGATCGCAAGTCGTTGTGGTGGCTTTGAGTGTTCGTACTTATGTCCACCTTTCGTTCTCGTAGGCTGGGTTAATTGACGATTCTGCCCTCCTGTCAGGGTTAGTATACGAAGTGCAAAATTTGGGTGTCTACACTGGTGCTTCATATTATGAGGGAATTCTTCACAATGTACAAAACTAGAGACTTTGGGTATATGAGAATGGGGAATAATGATCAGTCCAAGATTATTGAAGTTGGTGATGTTAGCATTCAGACAAATGTTGGTTTCACTATTACATTGAGGGATGTTAGACATATTCTAGATTTAGGCCTCAACTTGATTTCTAGCATGGCCTTGGACATGGAACACTATGAGAATCATTTCGATAGCAGAAAGTGAAAACTTACCATGGGTTCTATGGTGATTGTAAGAGGTGTTGCTTGTTGTTCATTGTACAAGACTTATGTGAAGGTGTGTTCTAGTGACTTGAATACAAGTGAGAATGGTTCTTCGCCAAACTTGTGGCATAAGAGGCTTGGTGACATGAGTGAGAAAGGATTGTAGTTGTTAGTAAAGAGGTATCTCATTCTTTTTGCTAAAGGTATTTTTTTAAGCCCTTGTGATTATTGTTTGTTTGGTAAGCAGCATATAGTTTCTTTTAGTAGATTCGTTAAAAGAAAATAACAGTTACTAGATAAATATATTTGGATGTATATGGTCCCATTGAGGTTGAGTCCTTGAATGGTAATAAATATTTTGTTACTTTTATTGATGATGTTTTACGGAAGGGGTATTTTAAAACATGTGTTTTTCTCAATGCTTATTTAGGTAGTAATATGAGTTACTTGTGATGTAGCTCTGGTCCGCTCACTCTCTTGCTCCAGGGTTGAGATAGAAAATATGCAATAGTAATAATGTCTTGCCTGAGACCGATAAATACCCAAAATAATGAATTTCACCTTTTTGGTCCTAAATACAAACTTCCGACAACCATGAAAATGAATGAGCTTATTAATTCGAATACTTTTCTTTAGTGACAAGACATTCTACGTTAAAATATTGATGATTCAAACTAGGAATTAATTATGTAGATCCCTATTAATATAAGTGGTAGGCCTGATAATTTGGTTTGGCACTACGTTAGAAATGGTTCTTACTCGATTAAAACTGAGTGTCATTTGGCCACTCAACTTAAATGGCACTGTAACTAATGTTGGGTTTTCATTTTCTATTTCCCAGATATGGAACCTTGTTTAGCATCTCAAAGTTCCACAAAAAAATCATTCATTCCTATGGCGAGCTTGTCATGGTTTTCTACCGGTTATGCTTAACTTATAACAATATCTAATATGTGTTGACGCGGACTGTAACACCCCCATTCCAGAATAAAGAAAGGGAGGTCACGTGCAAAGCACAACAGAACTAACAAAATAAATCAATAGCTCTATGCCTCAAAATTTAACTCCAATAATTAATAACCTCTAGAAGTCAAACCGCAAATCAGCTCAAACCACAATTTTAAAGAGTTTAATACAACTCTAAATCAACCGATGTATCACAACCTAGACAAAATATCTAAATCACTGGATAAAAGGGAACTCTCGTCACACTAGCCCTAAATCACCCCTGCAAACCTGCCGGAAGAAAAAACACAGCATGAGCCAAAAGCCCAGTACGGATATAGATATACAAAGATGTATAACTGAAATACGAAATCAACTGAGACAAAATACTGAACAAAGCCTCAAGCTTAGATACCGACGAAAATATAATCTCCAAAGTCTGAATAGAACATATCTGAATCAACAGAATTAACAAAACAAACATAAGAGTACATAAATAATGAACTGATATAATTAATTCCATTAATTGAACTGAACTGAACAGAACCAAACAAAAATAACACGATGGATTTAATAGGCTGAACCAAATGGCTGAGTGTTATAATTTCATACTGAGCTCAGAAATATAGCTTGCCACATAGACAAGTCAAATAATGGCATATAGACAAATCACACATTGGACTGCATATCCAAATGCATGCAAAATCGGAAGGTGTGTTTGGCACAACATCATCAATCCGCATAATAGAACAGAAAACTAGGGCCGACCCATACGCCTCTCACAACAAATCACCAAATGTCCAACTCCCATCGGAGCACAAAACAGAGACGTCGTGGACTAATCACACTGCCACGGAAGTGTCATGTCTCTTGTGCCAAGACGACATGCATGTGGTACCCCCACAGGTGGTTATAGCTCATGTATACCCTACGGTATATTCTAACAAGATACCATGTCACAACACATGCGACATAATACCAACAAAAGGTTTCTATATGTACATGTTGAACCAAATCAAATTATAATCATAATGTCAAAATAAGGTAACAACATGTACCGCTCTACAAATATCAAAATAAATACTATACATGATAATCCAACTCAAAAAGAGTACAAATACAAGTCATGTGTATCAACTCCAAAATGAAAGAATTTCACAAGAAACAATTATGTGAAATAATAACAGAATTCGAAATGAGGAACAAAACGAATTAATTAAATTTCACAAGGGTATTGCTGAAGGAGTACGGAATCCGTACCTAATATCCGAAACCACTTATAGAACACTCCACAAATGTTAGAGTTTATGCCCTAGAGGCCAATTATTTAATGTAATTGCTTAACATTTCTCTTGATATTTGATTGAATAAATGAATTATTTTATTATGGTTTCATTTACTGTGTTATATAAATGTTAACATAATAAAAGTCCTTAGAATAATGATACAAATTATATAGCTTCAAGTATATGACTTGAACATTAGATTATATAATTACAATAAATATCATTACTCTTAAATGTCCCTAGTCGAGTATCATTGAGAATGGGACAACAATGATACATTGAGAATAGTATGTGGATTGACTGATGGCCAAATCTCATTGGTCATTAATATATGAGATATTAAGTCAATGCATAGGTACATGTTAGAGAACAATGTACTGGACAGACCCATCATGAGAATTCTACGTGGAGCATTATGCAAAGTGTCATAAGCAATTCTCATAGTGACAATGATGTAATAGTCCTCCGACCTGAAATCACTATATTACTATACGAGAATTTATGTACTTTGATATCATCAAAGGTCACCTTTAATAGGGTGGACAATAAAGGTGATTATTGGGTACGTCATGAATCGTGTGAGGAATATGAGTGATCTAGATGGAATTTAACCCTCCTATATATTAGGGGTGATATCCATAGGCCTCTTGATTGAGTAGGACTATGAAATGCATGGCCATGCTCAAATAGTGATTTGTTTCATATAGTCTACTCATTGATCAAGAAAACTCAGATTAAATTATGAAGAGTATGACACATTCCATGGCTCGAGTTTAATCTAGGATGTCAAGGTTAAAAGGATTAAATTACATTGAAACATTGGTCACGAAAAGGTTGCATCGAATCATCGATCTTATTATTATTTGGGTAGCAGTGATGCATTACTAGATGCCACTCACTGTTTATAATTTTATAATATGATTTTAAAATTATTGTCAATATAATAATAACCTATAGGGTCACACACTTAGAACGTAATTAAAAGAGAATTAATTTAAATTGTAAGGATTTAAATATATCAATATGATTGATAGTATTTAAATTATGAATTTAAATTAACAAGATAATTTGTATATATATGTATATTAATTAAGTAAGACTTAATTAAAATATAATATATATAAATTCGGATTTTACTTTTCTAATAAGATTAGGGTTTTGATTAATTACTTTTTGGACTCTATATATATCAGATATATCAGCAGTCTTGTTTACGTGAAACCAAAAAGAAAAACCTTAGCCGTTTTAGAAAAGAGAGTTGAGAGCAACACTTGAGAAAAATTCAGATCTTGGCGGCTAGTACCGGAGTTCTTTTTGCTGCAGATCGTGTGACGATTTGTGGGACATTCGTGTGGATACCGTAGAGACGCAGTTCCGTTGGATTGCGTTGGAGATTCGAAGCCGTTCCAGAATTTCATCGTTGCATTCAAGCTCGGATAATAATCGGTAAAGCAAATCTAAACCTCTGAATTAATTTGTTTTCGCATGGATCCTGTTTTAGGGTTTCGGAAAATTGTTTTAAAATTTTTAAATTCCGCTGCGTTTATGTGTCCAAAACCCTATAGTGGTATCAGAGCTACTTGTGAAACATTAGTTCAGATTACGTGTTTTAATTGTATTCGATATATATATGATATTTCTGATTCATGTTTACCGATCTGAAAATTGAAAATACCCTATTCTGCATGTATGCGAATTCTGGAAAAACAGTAATATATATATATATGCATGTATAAGATGTTTTCTTAATCGTATCCTAGAAGGTGGAATAACAATACAACTATTGTTCTAATTGGATTAGAAATATGATTAGGTTTAATATGATTAACCTAATCTGGACATATATGATATGTTCTGAATGTATTGTTATTATGTGTGTTTTGGTGGTTTGTTATCAGCCGGACCACCGCCAGGGGGGAACCCCCCTTGGACCCCCCGTCGTAGCGCACGATGGTCGTAACCCTAATATTTGATTTTTTTTTTATTATATAAAATTGTGTTATGTGCTTATTGTGATATGCATGGTGCACAGTTATGGCCCTTTTGACCCATAGGTTAATGGTTTTTGTTTTTGAAATACGGCTTGCATGTCGTGCCTCTCTATAAAGTCTAATGTAATATTCTTTTCTCATCTAAATCCCCTCGAATGTAACTCGAGGTTTCTTTATCACATGTAATGTACAAATGTAACCTATCAAGATGACAAGATGATGATGGAGAGGAGACACATACACGAGGAAGGCCCGAGGAAGCTACTATTTTGAAGTTTTTTTTTATCACCTTAGACTGACCTTCAATCTTTTCATTAGCTTGAGAAGATTGACATAGGGTTGGGCCATAACTGTGACACATTTAATTTTGCACTTTATTTATGCTTGTATACGATATGATATGATAAATAATGTGCATGCTTAATGAGATTAATAATTGGTGAGATCTAAATTAATTAATAAAATCCCTCATAAAATTATTAAGTCTAAATCAGATGTCTTCCAATGAATAACACTCATCAAGACCTTGATCGATGGATGTAGGTTTGCCAAAGCAAAGTACCCTATTTATCTTGGTAAGATGCGATAGGATAATTGTGATATCCAAATTGTTAAAATCATTGGGCCTGACTTAACTAAGTTATCTCAATAGGATTGTGGACTTAGAGGCATAAAGTTTGGTAGGTACCATTAGATGGACTTAGAACAAATGTTGTTCACCAAACTATCTAAGAGTTATATACGATATAATTGACAAAGGGTTGTCTACCTAAATAATTATGTTTTGAGAGAATAACCAAAGCTAACTTGAGGCATAATGAAATATGGATCTTGGCTCACTAGAAAGATTTAAATAACAAAATGCTTTCCGAATTAATGGTGAAGGCTATTAATTTGAATAAAATAGTGGGAGGTATATTTTGAATGTACTATTATCAATTTCATAATATCAAAAACTCTGCAATTTGACTTATTATTTTTGCACTTATAAATTGTAGATATCAATGGCAAACAACAACACAAATAGTCTTTCACTACGATCAGTCCTTGAGAAGGAAAAACTGAGTGGAATTAATTTCCTAGCCTGGCATAGGAACTTGAGGATTGTCCTCAAACAAGAGCGCAAGCTATATGTTCTTGATGGGCCCATTCCTGCAGCACCAGCTAACACTGCACCACGTGCAGAGCATAATGCTTACAAGAAGCATCAAGATGATGCTCTGGACGTGAGTTGTCTCATGCTAGCAACTATGAACTCTGAGCTTTAGAAGCAACATGAGTTAATGGATGCTTATGAGATGATCGAGCATCTCAAGAAATTATTCGAAGGGCATGCTCGACAGGAGAGGTATGATACAAGCAAAGCATTGTATCACTGCAAGATGGGTGATCGTGATCCAGTTGGTCCACATGTTCTGAAAATGATTGGGTATATTGAGTACCTTGATAGGTTGGGTTTTCCAATTACTCAGGAAGCCCAAACTGATCTTGTTTTGCAATCTTTGAACAACAGCTACTCTCAATTTGTTATAAATTATCTCATGAATGAAATTGAGAAACCATTTACTGAGTTGTTGAGCATGTTAAGAACTGCCGAGAACAACATGAAAAAGGCAGGACCCGATCCCATAATGATGGTGCAAAAGGGGAATGCTAAGGGAAAAGGGAAAGGCAAGAAAAAGATAAGATCTAAATCTGGTGCTAAACCCAATTTCAAAAACAAACGGGCTTTAAAACCTACAGGTGGGGTGGCTAAAGAAGGTGATTGTCACTTCTGTGGAAAACCTGGACACTGGAAGAGGAATTGTCATGCTTATTTGGAAGAGCTGAAGAAAAAGAAAGGAAGTGTGACTTCTGATTCAGGTATATATGTTATAGAAGTCAATTTGTCTACTTCTACATCATGGGTATTGGATACTGGATGTGGTTCTCACATTTGTGTTAATGTGCAAGAACTCCGAAGGAGTAGGACTTTGGTGAAAGGAGAAGTTGACCTACAAGTTGGGAATGGAGCAAAAGTTGATGCACTAGCCGTAGTGACTTATCATTTATCATTGCCCACTGGGCTAGTATTAGAATTAGAGGATTGTTATTATGTGCCTTCTATGAGCAAAAACATTATTTCTGTTTCTTGTTTGGACAAGAAAAGTTTTTCATTTTTAATAAAGAACAATAGTTGTTCATTTTACTTAAATAAAATATGTTATGGTGTTGCACAATTGTTTAATGGTCTTTATATTCTTGATTTTGAAATGCCTATCTATAACATAAATACAAAATGATTTAAATCAAATGATTCAAATCCGACATATCTCTGGCACTGTCGTTTAGGCCATATAAATGAGAAACGCATATCCAAACTCCATAAAGATGGGTTTTTGGATTCATTTGATTTTGAATCATATGAGAAATGCGAGTCTTGTTTATTAGGCAAGATGACTAAATCCCCTTTCACTGGTCATAGTGAACGGGCTAGCGATGTATTGGGACTTATACATAGTGATGTATGTGGACCCATGAGTTCGTTAGCAAGAGGTAGGTTCTATTACTTCATTACATTTACTGACGACTTCAGTAGATATGGATATGTGTATCTTATGAGACACAAATCCGAATCCTTTGAAAAGTTCAAGGAATTCAAGAATGAAGTTCAAAACCAATTTGGCAAAAGCATAAAAGCCCTTCGATCCGATCGAGGAGGTGAATACTTAAACCAAGACTTTGATGACCTTCTAAAGGAGTGTGGTATTATATCACAGCTCACTCCACCTGGAACACCACAATGGAATGGTGTGTCTGAGAGGAGAAATCGCACCTTGTTGGACATGGTACGATCAATGATGAGTCATGCAGATCTTCCAATAAGCTTTTGGGGTCATGCCCTAGAGACAGCTGCATTCACACTTAACCGTGTTCCTACAAAGACGGTTCAAAAGACACCATATGAGATGTGGACTGGAAAACGTCCTAGTTTGTCTTTCATAAAGATTTGGGGTTGCGAGGCGTTTGTGAAACGTCTGGCTTCTGACAAGCTCAGACCCAAATCTGAGAAATGTAATTTTGTGGGATACCCTAAGGAAACAAAAGGGTATTATTTCTACAAACCTTCTGAGAACAAAGTGGTTGTTGCTCGAACTGGTATTTTTCTAGAAAGAGAAATTGTCTCTAAAGGAAACAGTGGGAGGAAAGTAGAACTCGAAGAAATTCGAGAACCACAAAATATCATTGAACCTGAGTTGGAACATGAGCAGGGACCACAAGATGTTGTGGAGAGTGAACCTGCTCAAATTACACAAGGCATTCGTAGATCTAGTAGGACACGCCAAGAGCCCGAGAGATATTATGGATTTCTTGTGACTCAAAACGGCGATGTGATGCTCATAGATCAGGATGAGCCTGCTTCCTACCAAGAAGCTATGAATGGACCAGATTCTGAGAGATGGCTTGAAGCCATGAAATCTGAGATGGACTCCATGTATACTAACCAAGTATGGACTTTGGTTGATCCACCCACCCGAAGGGGTAAAACCAATCGGGTGCAAGTGGGTTTTCAAGAAGAAAACCGATATGGATGGTAATGTACAAACCTATAAAGGCCGACTGGTAGAAAAAGGTTTCAAACAAGTTCAAGGTGTTGACTATGATGAAACCTTCTCTCCAGTGGCAATGGTTAAATCCATCAGGATCTTACTTGCTATTGCAGCCTTTTATGATTACGAAATCTGGCAGATGGATGTCAAAACTGCTTTCCTTAACGGAAATCTCCTTGAGGATGTGTATATGACACAACCTGAGGGTTTTGTCACTCCAAAGGATGCTGGAAAGGTATGTAAGCTGCAGCGATCCATTTATGGATTGAAGCAAGCCTCTCGGAGTTGGAATCTTCGTTTTGATGAAGCAGTCAAAAAGTTTGGCTTTATAAAAGATGAAGATGAACCTTGTGTATATAAGAAGGTTAGTGGGAGTCACATTGTATTCCTGGTATTATATGTTGACGACATATTAATTATTGGGAATGACATTCCTTCCTTACAGGCTGTAAAAACATGGCTAGGAAAATGTTTCTCCATGAAAGATTTGGGCGATGCAACCTACATTTTAGGTATCAAGATCTATCGTGATAGATCGAGAAAAATGCTCGGCCTAAGTCAAAGTACATATATTGATAAAGTGCTGAAACGGTTCAGCATGCAAGAGGCAAAAAGAGGATTCTTACCCATGTCTCATGGTGTAAAGATCTCTAAGGCCCAATGTCCTAAATCACAAGATGATGAGGAGCGTATCAGAAAGATCCCTTATGCTTCGGCAATTGGATCTATCATGTATGCAATGATATGTACTCGTCCGGATGTCTTGTATGCTTTGAGCATGACGAGCAGATACCAGTCGAATCCAGGTGAAGGTCACTGGACAGCAGTCAAGAATATCCTCAAGTACCTGAAAAGGACTAAGGATTCATTCTTGGTATATGGAGGTGAAGACAAACTGGCAGTAAAAGGTTACACAGATGCTAGTTTCCAGACTGATATGGATGACTATAAGTCTCAATCAGGTTTTGTGTTTTGTCTTAACGGTGGTGCTGTTAGCTGGAAAAGTTCGAAGCAAGAGACAGTAACCGATTCTACAACAGAGGCTGAGTATATTGCTGCTTCAAATGCGACCAAGGAGGCTGTATGGATTAAAAAGTTCATCACTGAACTTGGTGTTGTTCCAACCATTGTTGATCCAGTTGAGCTATACTGTGATAATGATGGAGCCATTGCACAGGCTAAGGAACCTAGATCTCACCAACGATCCAAGCATATACTTATGCGGTACCATCTCATCCGTGAAATCATTGGTAGAGGAGATGTACACATATGCAGAGTGCCAACAGATGATAATATTACAGATCCACTGACTAAGGCTTTGTCACGGCAGAAGCATGAAGGTAACACTAGTTCCATGGATATTAGATACATGAGTGATTGGCTCTAGTGCAAGTGGGAGATTGTTAGAGTTTATGCCCTAGAGGCCAATTATTTAATGTAATTGCTTAACATTTCTCTTGATATTTGATTGAATAAATGAATTATTTTATTATGGTTTCATTTACTGTGTTATATAAATGTTAACATAATAAAAGTCCTTAGAATAATGATACAAATTATATAGCTTCAAGTATGTGACTTGAACATGAGATTATATAATTACAATAAGTATCATTACTCTTAAATGTCCCTAGTCGAGTATCATTGAGAATGGGACAACAATGATACATTGAGACTAGTATGTGGATTGACTGATGGCCAAATCTCATTGGTCATTAATATATGAGATATTAAGTCAATGCATAGGTACATGTTAGAGAACAATGTACTGGACAGACCCATCATGAGAATTCTACGTGGAGCATTATGCAAAGTGTCATAAGCAATTCTCATAGTGACAATGATGTAATGGTCCTCCGACCTGAAATCACTATATTACTATACGAGAATTTATGTACTTTGATATCATCAAAGGTCACCTTTAATAGGGTGGACAATAAAGGTGATTATTGGGTACGTCATGAATCGTGTGAGGAATATGAGTGATCTAGATGGAATTTAACCCTCCTATATATTAGGGGTGATATCCATAGGCCTCTTGATTGAGTAGGACTATGAAATGCATGGCCATGCTCAAATAGTGATTTGTTTCATATAGTCTACTCATTGATCAAGAAAACTCAGATTAAATTATGAAGAGTATGACACATTCCATGGCTCGAGTTTAATCTAGGATGTCAAGGTTAAAAGGATTAAATTACATTGAAACATTGGTCACGAAAAGGTTGCATCGAATCATCGATCTTATTATTATTTGGGTAGCAGTGATGCATTACTAGATGCCACTCACTGTTTATAATTTTATAATATGATTTTAAAATTATTGTCAATATAATAATAACCTATAGGGTCACACACTTAGAACGTAATTAAAAGAGAATTAATTTAAATTGTAAGGATTTAAATATATCAATATGATTGATAGTATTTAAATTACGAATTTAAATTAACAAGATAATTTGTATATATATGTATATTAATTAAGTAAGACTTAATTAAAATATAATATATATAAATTCGGATTTTACTTTTCTAATAAGATTAGGGTTTTGATTAATTACTTTTTGGACTCTATATATATCAGATATATCAGCAGTCTTGTTTACGTGAAACCAAAAAGAAAAACCTTAGCCGTTTTAGAAAAGAGAGTTGAGAGCAACACTTGAGAAAAATTCAGATCTTGGCGGCTAGTACCGGAGTTCTTTTTGCTGCAGATCGTGTGACGATTTGTGGGACATTCGTGTGGATACCGTAGAGACGCAGTTCCGTTGGATTGCGTTGGAGATTCGAAGCCGTTCCAGAATTTCATCGTTGCATTCAAGCTCGGATAATCGGTAAAGCAAATCTAAACCTCTGAATTAATTTGTTTTCGCATGGATCCTGTTTTAGGGTTTCGGAAAATTGTTTTAAAATTTTTAAATTCCGCTGCGTTTATGTGTCCAAAACCCTATAGTGGTATCAGAGCTACTTGTGAAACATTAGTTCAGATTACGTGTTTTAATTGTATTCGATATATATATGATATTTCTGATGCATGTTTACCGATCTGAAAATTGAAAATACCCTATTCTGCATGTATGCGAATTCTGGAAAAACAGTAATATATATATGCATGTATAAGATGTTTTCTTAATCGTATCCTAGAAGGTGGAATAACAATACAACTATTGTTCTAATTGGATTAGAAATATGATTAGGTTTAATATGATTAACCTAATCTGGACATATATGATATGTTCTGAATGTATTGTTATTATGTGTGTTTTGGTGGTTTGTTATCAGCCGGACCACCGCCAGGGGGGAACCCCCCTTGGACCCCCCGTCGTAGCGCACGATGGTCGTAACCCTAATATTTGATTTTTTTTTTATTATATAAAATTGTGTTATGTGCTTATTGTGATATGCATGGTGCACAGTTATGGCCCTTTTGACCCATAGGTTTAATGGTTTTTGTTTTTTGAAATACGGCTTGCAATGTCGTGCCTCTCTATAAAGTCTAATGTAATATTCTTTTCTCATCTAAATCCCCTCGAATGTAACTCGAGGTTTCTTTATCACATGTAATGTACAAATGTAACCTATCAAGATGACAAGATGATGATGGAAGAGGAGACACATACACGAGGAAGGCCCGAGGAAGCTACTATTTTGAAGTTTTTTTTTATCACCTTAGACTGACCTTCAATCTTTTCATTAGCTTGAGAAGATTGACATAGGGTTGGGCCATAACTGTGACACATTTAATTTTGCACTTTATTTATGCTTGTATACGATATGATATGATAAAATAATGTGCATGCTTAATGAGATTAATAATTGGTGAGATCTAAATTAATTAATAAAATCCCTCATAAAATTATTAAGTCTAAATCAGATGTCTTCCAATGAATAACACTCATCAAGACCTTGATCGATGGATGTAGGTTTGCCAAAGCAAAGTACCCTATTTATCTTGGTAAGATGCGATAGGATAATTGTGATATCCAAATTGTTAAAATCATTGGGCCTGACTTAACTAAGTTATCTCAATAGGATTGTGGACTTAGAGGCATAAAGTTTGGTAGGTACCATTAGATGGACTTAGAACAAATGTTGTTCACCAAACTATCTAAGAGTTATATACGATATAATTGACAAAGGGTTGTCTACCTAAATAATTATGTTTTGAGAGAATAACCAAAGCTAACTTGAGGCATAATGAAATATGGATCTTGGCTCACTAGAAAGATTTAAATAACAAAAATGCTTTCCGAATTAATGGTGAAGGCTATTAATTTGAATAAAATAGTGGGAGGTATATTTTGAATGTACTATTATCAATTTCATAATATCAAAAACTCTGCAATTTGACTTATTATTTTTGCACTTATAAATTGTAGATATCAATGGCAAACAACAACACAAATAGTCTTTCACTACGATCAGTCCTTGAGAAGGAAAAACTGAGTGGAATTAATTTCCTAGCCTGGCATAGGAACTTGAGGATTGTCCTCAAACAAGAGCGCAAGCTATATGTTCTTGATGAGCCCATTCCTGCAGCACCAGCTAACACTGCACCACGTGCAGAGCATAATGCTTACAAGAAGCATCAAGATGATGCTCTGGACGTGAGTTGTCTCATGCTAGCAACTATGAACTCTGAGCTTCAGAAGCAACATGAGTTAATGGATGCTTATGAGATGATCGAGCATCTCAAGAAATTGTTCGAAGGGCATGCTCGACAGGAGAGGTATGATACAAGCAAAGCATTGTATCACTGCAAGATGGGTGATCGTGATCCAGTTGGTCCACATGTTCTGAAAATGATTGGGTATATTGAGTACCTTGATAGGTTGGGTTTTCCAATTACTCAGGAAGCCCAAACTGATCTTGTTTTGCAATCTTTGAACAACAGCTACTCTCAATTTGTTATAAATTATCTCATGAATGAAATTGAGAAACCATTTACTGAGTTGTTGAGCATGTTAAGAACTGCCGAGAACAACATGAAAAAGGCAGGACCCGATCCCATAATGATGGTGCAAAAGGGGAATGCTAAGGGAAAAGGGAAAGGCAAGAAAAAGATAAGATCTAAATCTGGTGCCAAACCCAATTTCAAAAACAAACGGGCTTTAAAACCTACAGGTGGGGTGGCTAAAGAAGGTGATTGTCACTTCTGTGGAAAACCTGGACACTGGAAGAGGAATTGTCATGCTTATTTGGAAGAGCTGAAGAAAAAGAAAGGAAGTGTGACTTCTGATTCAGGTATATATGTTATAGAAGTCAATTTGTCTACTTCTACATCATGGGTATTGGATACTGGATGTGGTTCTCACATTTGTGTTAATGTGCAAGAACTCCGAAGGAGTAGGACTTTGGTGAAAGGAGAAGTTGACCTACAAGTTGGGAATGGAGCAAAAGTTGCTGCACTAGCCGTAGTGACTTATCATTTATCATTGCCCACTGGGCTAGTATTAGAATTAGAGGATTGTTATTATGTGCCTGCTATGAGCAAAAACATTATTTCTGTTTCTTGTTTGGACAAGAAAAGTTTTTCATTTTTAATAAAGAACAATAGTTGTTCATTTTACTTAAATGAAATATGTTATGGTGTTGCACAATTGTTTAATGGTCTTTATATTCTTGATTTTGAAATGCCTATCTATAACATAAATACAAAATGATTTAAATCAAATGATTCAAATCCGACATATCTCTGGCACTGTCGTTTAGGCCATATAAATAAGAAACGCATATCCAAACTCCATAAAGATGGGTTTTTGGATTCATTTGATTTTGAATCATATGAGAAATGCGAGTCTTGTTTATTAGGCAAGATGACTAAAGCCCCTTTCACTGGTCATAGTGAACGGGCTAGCGATGTATTGGGACTTATACATAGTGATGTATGTGGACCCATGAGTTCGTTAGCAAGAGGTAGGTTCTATTACTTCATTACATTTACTGACGACTTCAGTAGATATGGATATGTGTATCTTATGAGACACAAATCCGAATCCTTTGAAAAGTTCAAGGAATTCAAGAATGAAGTTCAAAACCAATTTGGCAAAAGCATAAAAGCCCTTCGATCCGATCGAGGAGGTGAATACTTAAACCAAGACTTTGATGACCTTCTAAAGGAGTGTGGTATTATATCACAGCTCACTCCACTTGGAACACCACAATGGAATGGTGTTTTGTGTCTGAGAGGAGAAATCGCACCTTGTTGGACATGGTACGATCAATGATGAGTCATGCAGATCTTCCAATAAGCTTTTGGGGGTCATGCCCTAGAGACAGTTGTTGCATTCACACTTAACCGTGTTCCTACAAAGACGGTTCAAAAGACACCATATGAGATGTGGACTGGAAAACGTCCTAGTTTGTCTTTCATAAAGATTTGGGGTTGCGAGGCGTTTGTGAAACGTCTGGCTTCTGACAAGCTCAGACCCAAATCTGAGAAATGTAATTTTGTGGGATACCCTAAGGAAACAAAAGGGTATTATTTCTACAAACCTTCTGAGAACAAAGTGGTTGTTGCTCGAACTGGTATTTTTCTAGAAAGAGAAATTGTCTCTAAAGGAAACAGTGGGAGGAAAGTAGAACTCGAAGAAATTCGAGAACCACAAAATATCATTGAACCTGAGTTGGAACATGAGCAGGGACCACAAGATGTTGTGGAGAGTGAACCTGCTCAAATTACACAAGGCATTCGTAGATCTAGTAGGACACGCCAAGAGCCCGAGAGATATTATGGATTTCTTGTGACTCAAAACGGCGATGTGATGCTCATAGATCAGGATGAGCCTGCTTCCTACCAAGAAGCTATGAATGGACCAGATTCTGAGAGATGGCTTGAAGCCATGAAATCTGAGATGGACTCCATGTATACTAACCAAGTATGGACTTTGGTTGATCCACCCGAAGGGGTAAAACCAATCGGGTGCAAATGGGTTTTCAAGAAGAAAACCGACATGGATGGTAATGTACAAACCTATAAAGGCCGACTGGTAGCAAAAGGTTTCAAACAAGTTCAAGGTGTTGACTATGATGAAACCTTCTCTCCAGTGGCAATGGTTAAATCCATCAGGATCTTACTTGCTATTGCAGCCTTTTATGATTACGAAATCTGGCAGATGGATGTCAAAACTGCTTTCCTTAACGGAAATCTCCTTGAGGATGTGTATATGACACAACCTGAGGGTTTTGTCACTCCAAAGGATGCTGGAAAGGTATGTGAGCTGCAGCGATCCATTTATGGATTGAAGCAAGCCTCTCGGAGTTGGAATCTTCGTTTTGATGAAGCAGTCAAAAAGTTTGGCTTTATAAAAGATGAAGATGAACCTTGTGTATATAAGAAGGTTAGTGGGAGTCACATTGTATTCCTGGTATTATATGTTGACGACATATTAATTATTGGGAATGACATTCCTTCCTTACAGGCTGTAAAAAACATGGCTAGGAAAATGTTTCTCCATGAAAGATTTGGGCGATGCAACCTACATTTTAGGTATCAAGATCTATCGTGATAGATCGAGAAAAATGCTCGGCCTAAGTCAAAGTACATATATTGATAAAGTGCTGAAACGGTTCAGCATGCAAGAGGCAAAAAGAGGATTCTTACCCATGTCTCATGGTGTAAAGATCTCTAAGGCCCAATGTCCTAAATCACAAGATGATGAGGAGCGTATCAGAAAGATCCCTTATGCTTCGGCAATTGGATCTATCATGTATGCAATGATATGTACTCGTCCGGATGTCTTGTATGCTTTGAGCATGACGAGCAGATACCAGTCGAATCCAGGTGAAGGTCACTGGACAGCAGTCAAGAATATCCTCAAGTACCTGAAAAGGACTAAGGATTCATTCTTGGTATATGGAGGTGAAGACAAACTGGCAGTAAAAGGTTACACAGATGCTAGTTTCCAGACTGATATGGATGACTATAAGTCTCAATCAGGTTTTGTGTTTTGTCTTAACGGTGGTGCTGTTAGCTGGAAAAGTTCGAAGCAAGAGACAGTAACCGATTCTACAACAGAGGCTGAGTATATTGCTGCTTCAAATGCGACCAAGGAGGCTGTATGGATTAAAAAGTTCATCACTGAACTTGGTGTTGTTCCAACCATTGTTGATCCAGTTGAGCTATACTGTGATAATGATGGAGCCATTACACAGGCTAAGGAACCTAGATCTCACCAACGATCCAAGCATATACTTAGGCGGTACCATCTCATCCGTGAAATCATTGGTAGAGGAGATGTACACATATGCAGAGTGCCAACAGATGATAATATTACAGATCCACTGACTAAGGCTTTGTCACGGCAGAAGCATGAAGGTAACACTAGTTCCATGGATATTAGATACATGAGTGATTGGCTCTAGTGCAAGTGGGAGATTGTTAGAGTTTATGCCCTAGAGGCCAATTATTTAATGTAATTGCTTAACATTTCTCTTGATATTTGATTGAATAAATGAATTATTTTATTATGGTTTCATTTACTGTGTTATATAAATGTTAACATAATAAAAGTCCTTAGAATAATGATACAAATTATATAGCTTCAAGTATGTGACTTGAACATGAGATTATATAATTACAATAAGTATCATTACTCTTAAATGTCCCTAGTCGAGTATCATTGAGAATGGGACAACAATGATACATTGAGACTAGTATGTGGATTGACTGATGGCCAAATCTCATTGGTCATTAATATATGAGATATTAAGTCAATGCATAGGTACATGTTAGAGAACAATGTACTGGACAAACCCATCATGAGAATTCTAGGTGGAGCATTATGCAAAGTGTCATAAGCAATTCTCATAGTGACAATGATGTAATGGTCCTCCGACCTGAAATCACTATATTACTATACGAGAATTTATGTACTTTGATATCATCAAAGGTCACCTTTAATAGGGTGGACAATAAAGGTGATTATTGGGTACGTCATGAATCGTTTGTGAGGAATATGAGTGATCTAGATGGAATTTAACCCTCCTATATATTAGGGGTGATATCCATAGGCCTCTTGATTGAGTAGGACTATGAAATGCCATGGCCATGCTCAAATAGTGATTTGTTTCATATAGTCTACTCATTGATCAAGAAAACTCAGATTAAATTATGAAGAGTATGACACATTCCATGGCTCGAGTTTTAATCTAGGATGTCAAGGTTAAAAGGATTAAATTACATTGAAACATTGGTCACGAAAAGGTTGCATCGAATCATCGATCTTATTATTATTTGGGTAGCAGTGATGCATTACTAGATGCCACTCACTGTTTATAATTTTATAATATGATTTTAAAATTATTGCCAATATAATAATAACCTATAGGGTCACACACTTAGAACGTAATTAAAAGAGAATTAATTTAAATTGTAAGGATTTAAATATATCAATACGATTGATAGTATTTAAATTACGAATTTAAATTAACAAGATAATTTGTATATATATGTATATTAATTAAGTAAGACTTAATTAAAATATAATATATATAAATTCAGATTTTACTTTTCTAATAAGATTAGGGTTTTGATTAATTACTTTTTGGACTCTATATATATCAGATATATCAGCGGTCTTGTTTACGTGAAACCAAAAAGAAAAACCCTAGCCGTTTTAGAAAAGAGAGTTGAGAGCAACACTTGAGAAAAATCCAGATCTTGGCGGCTAGTACCGGAGTTCTTTTTGCTGCAGATTGTGTGACGATTTGTGGGACGTTCGTGTGGATACCGTAGAGACGCAGTTTCGTTGGATTGCGTTGGAGATTCGAAGCCGTTCCAGAATTTCATCGTTGCATTCAAGCTCGGATAATCGGTAAAGCAAATCTAAACCTCTCAATTAATTTGTTTTCGCATGGATCCTGTTTTAGGGTTTCGGAAAATTGTTTTAAAATTTTTAAATTCCGCTGCGTTTATGTGTCCAAAACCCTACAACAAAATCTTCCCTCAATGCCAACGATATCGAACACGAAATGTTATTCACCACCAATCACCGCTAGATCAAAACTTTTCGTCGAAATTCCGGCAAAGCTTAATCTCTATGATTTCTTGTTTTCTCCTGTTTAAATCATCTAAAATAAGTATAAATATAACATCTATACATAAAATCCATGAAATTAAAATCTACAAATTAAAAATCAAAGGAATACCTTAGAATTTTCTTTCCCCTTTCTTCTTTCTTCTTCATCTTCCTTCTCTCTTTCACTAGCTCTTTCTACTCTTTCTTTCTCTCTAATTGTTGCTGCGGGGGGAGTGTGGGAGGAGAGAATGCTGATGGCATTCTTCTTCATTCTCTTTTCTCTTTCCTTTCTCTTTTCTTTCTTTTCTTTTCCTTTCTTTTTCTTATTTCCTCCACCTTTTCATCCCCCAACTTGTCTCCCACCAATTCTCTCTCCTCTTCACATTTTCAATATTTCAGCCGCCCCATGTGTTGCTCTGCCTTTTTTTGGGATATTACATGGACTGCCCTCGTTGTGGCTGCTCTAAGGAATCTATTAGTTACCCATGTTTTCCTTACTTGCCCAGCTGCTATGGCATCATGGTTCGCATGTCCTTTTGGTCTACTTACTTCAATGTTCAAAGATGGCTTGTTTGTAAATTAGTTTTCGCAAATGACTAAACAATTGAAAACTCAAGAAAAATGTCTAGTTGTTATTATGGCCGGGAATATTTGGAATCAAAGCAACAATCGTATACATGGTCAATCCAACTTGGACCCGGCATCAATGGTTAACCATAAACTAACCTTCCTCAATGAATTTACTAAAGCATGTTCTAATAATTGTAATGATGTACAAGCAGGAGTGCATACTCCTTTGCATTCGCTAGGAACTTAGAAAAAATATCTAGCTCTTATGATTAAAATCAATTGTGACGCGCCGATTTTCAGAAATCGGCATTGAGTTAATTTTTCGAGACTCCCATATAAAGATTTTAGGAGCTAATATAGATCTAACCCCAGTATATTTGGAGGTTGTTATTATCGAGTCTTTTGTGGTATTGAAAACTCTTTCATTCAAGAAAGAAATTGATGAGGACATGCTTTGCTTAAATGTGGATGGGAATAAAGCTTGGGCTGATCCAATTCAAGTTTTTATTGGTCTAATTACGAGGGCAAGTGCTAAAAGATTCAAGGATGGGCTTAATGGATTAATCCAAGAGGTTTGGGCTGAAAGGAATTCAAAGGCATTCATTAATGAGGATGATTTTAAGTTACTTAACTTAATCCAGATGTAGCGCCCCACTGCCCCAACCAGCGCCCCAGCGCTAGGCCAGAGCACCCCAACACTAGTCAGGCAGTGCCTTAGCGCTTAGAGTCCAGCATTCTGCATAGGGAGCACCCCAGAGCTATGTTTTGGAGCCCCAACACTTGTAGCTCAGTTTTTACGCGATTTAATCCAAATAAGCATGGAAATTTGAGTATTTACAATGTAATTATAGTAAGGAATTAGTATTTAGGAAGCTAGTTCATTATTATTGCAATTTGGAATGTGATTAGTTAGGTTTTTGATTCCAAAGTTAAGTTGGATTGTAATGTAATTTATTTCTTTTAAGATTAGGGTTACTTTGAGTAGTATAAATAAAGAACTGAGCTGATGTATTATACAACGATTTAATAATAAGATTATTTGTGGGATTATTCTCTCTTTTGGTTCTTAAGAACTCCTGAACTATTTATAGTTTGCAGTGAGGTTCAACCTGACCTACCATTCAACAATTCATAGTTGGGTGTAGCGTTTTCTACCTATACCAAGGTTCTTGTCTCGATATAGACAACGGGTCGAGGTTCCATTCAACACCGAATTCATTACACTATTGATTGTCATATGGTTCTCGCTTCAATATAAGCGAAGGGTTACAATGTCATTGGTGTTCCACTAATATAACTCTGCTAGAAATGATCCGGACAACGACCACCTCACGTAAGCGTGTCATGGAGTCTATTAGTTGGTATCAGAGCTAAGTTATCTAGCGGGTTATCTATCCTTTAATTTCTTGTTTGAATATCTATAAAAAAAATTCCTGGTTTGTTTTCAATTGCTTGCTAGCCCCAAATTCAGCAGCGATAAGTTCCGCAAATTTCAATCATCAAATTGCCTGATAGTTCATCCAAAGCTAAGATACAATTGGGCAAATTCGAAGCTTATAAGGCGCTCAACCCGTGACCAACAAGATTCAGAACATTCATATTTTGCTAACTTGTTTAGTAATCTGAGATTCATATCTTGTTAATTTGTTCTTGATAAGTTCTTGTTGAATTATAATAGGAAATTGTGATTCAAAAAGAACCTATAAGAGGGAATACTTGAAAAGAAAAAGGCAAGAGTGGTGAGATCATTAGAGGGTAAAAGTCAATTGAGTGATACACGAATGATTCTTAATTGAGCAAAACACGTAAATGAGTGGTGAGGAAAATTTATCTACTAACCCTTGTTTTGCAGCAAATATGTCTAACATAAAAGAGGCATCTTTAAAGGCGGGTCCAAGTAGGGATTCCAAGTTCGGGATGGAAGCCATCAAGGGGGAATTAAAGAGAGTTTGCAGGATAGTAGAGATGATGAATGATCGTTTTGACCGAATGGAGAACAGCCAAATGGAGCAATCGTAAAATATTCCTGGTTCTCAAAGAAGGGAGAGGGTATAGCATAAGGAGGCTAGGTCCAAGGAAGAAGAATTATATGGAGGTAGGGTTAGTGAGGAAGAGGAGCGTGAACCTGATTTTATTCAAAAGAGACATGGGGTAAGGGATAGAGGAGATAAGAATCGAGAAGATAACAACTTAGGGAGTATTAAGATAAAGATTCTAGCTTTTCAAGGAATGAGCGATCTTGAGGCATATCTAGAATGGAAAAAGAAGATGGAGTGGGTGTTTAATTGTCACAACTATTTGGAGCGTAAGAAAGTCAAGCTTGCCGCCACTGAGTTTTCTGACTATGTCGTCACTTGGTGGGATCAGTTGATGATTAACGGGAGGAGATATAGAGAGCGTCCCATTAAAACTTGGGAGGAGATGAAAATTATAATTAAGAAGAAGTTTATGCCAAGCCATTACTACCGAGATCTATTTCGGAGTTTAAAGAGTCTAAAACAAGGTATTCAGAACGTGGAAGATTATCATAAGGAGATGGAGATTCTGATGACTAGAGCTAATATAGTTGAGGACTAAGAGACTACAATGGCAAGATTTTCAGCTAGTTTGAATTGGGAGATTGCAGATTTGATGGAGAAGTAACATTATGGGGAATTAGAAGATATGGTGCATATGGCTATCAAGATTGAGAAGCACCTCAAGAGGAGAGGTGGCCAGTGATCAATTTGCACTACGGGGTCATCTTGGAAGCCCAATGTTGTAAAGAGAGAGGAGAAGTCAGTCGTAAGCAAACCCAAAGTAGAGCCGAAATAGGAAGCGACCAGCCATGGAAATCAAGGTAAAATTGAACCCTCATCTAGTCATAATCGTGATATAAGTTGTTTTAAATGCCAAGGCAGAGGTCATATTTTGAGTCAGTGTCCGAATCAAAGAGCTATAATTTTACTTGACAATGGTGAGGTGGAGACTAAGGATGATGTAGACACCCGAAATTTTACACTTGTTATCTAACCATGGCAGGAGGGCAAGAACGTCATTTCACCTTAACGTCATGACGATCGAAAAAAGATTACGAAGCTTGAAGCAAGCATGCAAAGCTATCACAACAATGGTCGAGGGACAAACTACGCAAGGCACGACGATTGACTAGCTAGCATCTACGGGAAAATGATTATCTGTTTTTTTTCTATCTTTCCAAATCCGGAATTGACCAAACTTTATGTCATTGCATAGCTCTCGGAAAGAGCTTTTCGGAATGGTATGGCATGCCTCCCAACTCTTCCCGAATTGAAAGTTATAGACGTTTCAGCGTGCAACACGAAAAATCGACTACACGACACGAAAATCGAGACAGGTGGGCCCCACCTGTGGCCAGGTTCAGAGCCTATATAAGGTAATTTTTAGCCATTTTTGAAGAAGGGAGAGAATTTTGAGCAAAAAGAAGAAGAAATAGAGAGAATTTAGAGAGAAGTGGAAGAACCATAGAGAGAGAAATATTAGATTCAATCTAGATCTAATATATTATATCAAATTGGTAGTTAGATAAGAGTGACTTCATTCAATTTCAAGCTCAAAGAGGTATAATTAGTTCACCCCAAGGTGAAAAATTCAATCTTTTTGTAATCGTTGTATAGATTTGGATTAGATCTAATACATTGTATTAATTGTTGTGCTCGGAATTTCCTTATATTATAATTATATTCTCATTAAAGCTCTTTTAACTTATCAATTGCTAGGCTCGGGTGATTAGAGAGGATTTCCTAAGTAATTTCCTCCTAATCACCCGATGATGCCCCGATCGATGATTTATTATAATATGTTGGAATTAACTCCCTTTTTATCGATTGTTTTATCCCGGAGTTGATTATTTAGTTATGGTTTATCTCGTACAATCCTAGATCTATATCTAGTAGTTAGGGGGTCCCACCTTTTGGCCGTCAAGGGATTCTAACAAATTGTGTAACGACCGTGAATTCTGGATAGCTTTGTAATTCGAGCTGAATAATATTAATGTATATTATTTAAATGAATTTTATGAGTAATATTTTTATGTGAATAAATAAATATGTATATGTGTTATATATATACATATATTTATTTTTATATGATGAGATGTATATTTATAGTTGGTTTAAACTAATTTAATTGTTTGAACTTACTAAAGAAGCTAACGCTTCAAATTAAGTGGTTAAAACTCGAATTTGAGTTCGGATTAAAATTTAGAGAAACGGACTGTGGATTTAAATCCAGAACGTCCAAATTAGTCAGAATAGACCCTAAACACATTTTGTGTCGGGGTTGACTTTTTGGTTAAAAGTCAATCGATTGACTTTTTCGATAAAAAGTCAAACATGAATTTCGGAGATGAATTTGACGAAACGGATATTACAATGACGATGAGAACGTCGATTTTGGTAAGAATCGACTGTCTTCACAAAAAAATTAATTTTCGGATGTCAAAATGGTAAAATGGGCCATTAAATAGATAAATGTGTATTAATTGGGAGTAATCAGCCAAAGTGGAACCCATTGGATAGTTGATCACTATTTCTAAATTGGAGAAATCAGCAACTAAGGAAATGAAGAGGAAGCCCAACGGTTGGAGAGAAAAGAAAAGGAAAATAAAAAGAAAATGGAGAAAACTTTCCAAATCCTTTCATCTTCTTCTTACCAAACCATCTAATGAAGAATACGAAGAGTTGGGGAAGAGGAAGAAACCAGCTACCAACTTCTATATATACCCCCTTCATAAACATTTTCCAAAATTTTGCAAAGCTATACTACCCAAATGAAAATTGAGAAGACAAATTAGAGAAAGAGAAAAACCATTCTAGAGAGAGAAGCAAGTAGGTGGAGTAAAGAAGCTTGTATAAGTGTTTGGGAGAAGCAAGGGAGAAGAGGAGAGGAAGCCTCAAATTCTAACTAAATCATTTAGCAACCAAGAAGGAGAATCCAAGAGGTAATCATCATATTCTAACTCATTCCTCCTTAGTTTCAAGCTTTCTTTGTTTCTTAAGCTTCTATCTCGCTGGGTTGGATTTGTTGTTGTTATGATTGTTATTTTTTTATTGTGAACGATTAATGATAATATTAAGAGGTTATTTAAACCATTAATAACTCAAAAGTGGAACAAGAATGAAAGAAATCTGAACCCATGCATAAGGAGGAAGAAAACGGACGAAGATGGACAACTATGGACAACAGACTGATTTAGAGGACATTAAGGGTTAGTAATCATGTTTGATAATTTTGTTGGTTATTATAATGTTATACTTCCATGGGTTATGAGAATATCACAGTTGGAATGGAGTAAAAAGGTGTTAAAACGAGTTTGTAGTAAGAGTTTTGGTAAAACATGTTAGAAAATGAAGAATGAATTGAATAC
Source organism: Aralia elata (assembly GCA_034770075.1). NCBI lineage: Eukaryota > Viridiplantae > Streptophyta > Magnoliopsida > Apiales > Araliaceae > Aralia > Aralia elata. Next base: position 26,503,233 of record CM068381.1, read on the forward strand.
TATCAATGAGTCAATTTATGATATGAATGTGTTACTTGAAAAATTGTGAGCTTTTGAAGTAATATAGTACACTGAGTTTTGAAGTTATAGGCTTTGGAACGAACCCATTCCGACCTTGGATGAGGGAGTTTTGGCGATTGGAAGGAAATGTGTCAAAACTGTCCAATCTGGAAAACCATATTCAGGCCAACCCATTGTATGAATTTTCTGGACTTGTGTGTTTAGAATTTGAAAATGGTTAAAGCATAAAAATTGTAGCCCCGAAAGTTAGCTTCACGTGGGCGTAAGAATCGCTCAAAAAGGTTTTAAAACAAATTAGTTATGATTGTTTTAGCGGGAGAGGGTAAAGTTAGCCAGATTTTATAGCAATCTGACATTGGTTGTAAAAAGTGAAAACCTGTTTTGATTGAATAATGGCTCGAAACCAGAGCCTATATGAGATTAAAGTAGATTGTATAATCTTTAATTTGACGTAAGAATGAATGAAAACGAATGAGTAACGAAGGAGATATGATAAAAATAAGAACGATATTTTGTTAAAGAAAAACTGCGAAAATGAGTTTTTATAACTCAGATTGAAATGAATTTTGAGTAATGTTATATTTTGAAGTAAAATATCATAAGGAGGCGATAAGCGAGTCGCGTCAATTTCGAACGCCGCAATACCTAGAGACATTTTTGAAGATTGATCGTGTTATTTTAATTATAAAATGCGAGCAACATAAGATAAGTAGTAAAATAACTTAAACCAAGTTATGGAAGTCTATATGTGACTAATTATTATGTGAATATGTACTTACATGTGTAGGATAATTAAAGAGCGTATTCTATAATTCTGTAGCAGACGCTCGAGGCAAGTTTCCTAACGTTTGTTTGTGTTGGGCAAGTTTCCTTACCCTAACTCAATTTAATATTGGGCAGGTTTTTCTCAACCGTACAACTTTTATTTATTGTGCGAGTTATTTATTGATGGAGCAAGTATTCTATATTATTGCAAGTTCCTTACTCAACTATTTTATTTGAGCAAGTTTCTTATCTTATACAAATGTTGTATATTGTTGCAAGTTCCATGACTCAGATAGAGTTATTACTTTCAAAATATTAGTGGATTAATTATTGTCAATTACTCCACCTCAAAGATAATTATTGATATCTGCACCTTGTGCATTTGAATTCATTATCTGTTGTAGGACTGTGAAATGTTTAAGTTCTTCATTCATGAACTGTTTAAAGAAATAGTCTACGCTATTTGTTTCGGTTAGACATGTACAGGTTATTATTTTAAAAGCTATCCAAACCGGTTGTTGGTATGGAATATCATTACTGAGAGAGCAACCCTTATTAGGAGATTTTAATGTGTCGGTTATTCGATGCAGTCAGAGTTAAATGTTATGCATATACATAGGGTACGAGAGGCTGATCCCCTTGAGTACTACTGATGGGCCAGGCGTTTAAAAGGGTCAGTTGAATGACTGATCCTTTGGCCAAAAGTTCATGGTATATTGGACCACTCAGTAGTAAATAATCAATATTCATTTCTTCATTTGAACTTTGATTATATTGTTAGCTACTTCTTCGACATTCTAAAATTATTGAACTATGCAATTATTATTCTCATTCATTCATGATATATCTTCTTTATTCATTTTAAACTTGCTGAGCAAAATAGTTGCTCACCCTTGCTATATCATGAACCTATTGCAGTTAAGCCGGAGAGTTCCAAAGCGGACAAAGGCAAAGGAAAGCTTAAGGAATAGTTATATGTATTATCCCATTATGAAATCATGGAATTATTTTGTATTATTACGTATTTTGCGATGTATTTATTTAAGGTTATAGACCTTGGGACCGTAGTAAACCTTTTGTAATGAATAATATATGTTTATTTATTCCGCATTAGTTGATTTATGTTGTTTAGAAGTGTATAGATGTACTTTATCGTGAGCACCAGATTCGAGGTATTGGTACCCGAATTTAGGGGTGTCACAAATTGAATCGCCTGATAGCTAATTTGGATTATATTTTGATTAAATCCCGATTACGTTACCATTGGATCCATTGGACTCTAAATCTAGAAATCTCATTTCCTTGATATTAGATCCTTTCGTGCAGATCTTATTAATACGTAATAGTTCCTCAGAACGTCGGTCTCAATGTGCAATCTAAGGATTAGGGTCCTCGGGAGCCCCTTTCTAGATTTCTGTTTTTCATTCAATTTATTTTTCGTTTGATTTCAAACATGTAAGCCTAGGAATGGAGTCAGGGTCCTTAAATCAAGCCTTGACATAATTCCCACGGTGGACGTATTTTCGGTTGTAAAAAATGGCTAACTAATCATTGTATATGTAAATTTGGGCCTTAAAATGATATCGAGGGTTTTATCCTAAGAGAGTCGGATTTAAGACCCCGTGATAGTGGAGAAAATTGTTGTGGGTGTTCGGGGCTATTGAGATAGCTTATATGACCACGAGTGGCTCTGACCCCATTTTCGATGCATGATTTTACCGTTTATCACCAAAAACGATTTTCGAATAAAACAATAAAGATCTTTTAAAATCAAATCGATCCGGGTTATTAGAACGATTTTAGGTTAAGATTGAAAGTAAATAAAGCATGACGGCTTTACGAATCAGTACTTATTTGTGCATAATCAAAGATCAGTCACTTGTTATCCTATGACGCCAAAACAAGTGCATGAAGATCAGTTGCATTTACAAAAAGATCATGTACAAAAGAAAGTGAGTGAGGAAAAGAAAATAAATGAGGGAAAAAATAAAAGAGAAAAAGAAAAGGTTGAGAAAAGGAAAGACGAAGAGAAAAAGACAAATATCTATGCAAAAAAGAGTGATGTGAGGAGAGCATTGATTTCTAAATAGTCGATAATTATACTTTTATATAAGGAGGCATTTTTGAATATTAACCAGAATAACTCTTCTTTGCCTAGTGTTATTGTGTCTCTTTTGCAGGACTATGCTAATGTGTTTCCCGAGGAGCTACCACAGGGTTTATCGCCTATTCGGGGAATAGAGCAGCAGATTGATTTCATACCCGGTGCTACCATTCCTAATCGACCAGCTTATATGAGCAATCCCGAGAAAACAAAGGAGTTGCAAAGGCAGGTTGATGAATTAATGGAAAATGGGCTGGTGAGAGAAAGCATAAGTCTATGTGCAATTCCAGTAATCTTAATTCCTAAGAAGGATGGGAAGTGACGAGTGTGCATTGATTGTCGAGTAGTAAACAATATCACGGTAAAGTATCGATATCATATTCCTCGCTTAGATGATATGCTTGATGAATTGCATGGATTTTCTGTGTTTTCAAAAATTGATTTAAAAAGTGAATATCATCAAATTAGGATGAAAGAGGGAGATGAATAGAAAACTGCTTTTAAAATAAAATATGGTTTATGTGAGTGATTAATTTTGCCTTTTGAGTTAATTAATGCACCTAGTACTTTCATAAGGTTAATGAATCATATTTTGCGATCTTTCATTGGTAAATTTGTTATGGTCTACTTTAATGATATCTTGGTATACAGCAAAAACTTGGACGATCATGTAGAACATTTGAAGTCTATTTTAGATGTGCTTCGAAAAGAGAAGTTATTTGCTAACATGGATAAATGCACGTTTTGCACAGATAGAGTCGTGTTTATGGGTTTTTGTTGTTAGTTCACAAGGAATACAGATGGTTGAAGAGAAGATACATGTTATCCAAGAGTGGCTGAGTCCTACGAATTGAGCCAAGTTTGTAGTTTCCATAGGCTCGTGAGTTTTTATAGGTGTTTCGTGAGGGATTTCAGCAGCACCATGACACCACTTATTAAAGTCATTAAGAAGAGCATGGGATTTTAATGGGGAGATGAGCAAGAAAAGGCTTTTCAATTGACTAAAAAGAAGTTAACTAATGCTCCTTTACTTGCTTTACCTAACTTTGCTAAAACCTTTGAAATTGAATATGATGCTTCAGGTATAGGAGTTGGAGCTGTGTTGATGCAATAAGGAAGGCCAGTTACGTATTTTAACGAGAAATTGAGTGGGGCAGTTTTAAACTATCTTACTTATAACAAGGAGCTATACGCATTGGTTCGAGCGTTAGAAACATGGCAGCATTACCTTTTGCCTAAGGAGTTCGTGACTCATACTGATCATGAATTTTTGAAGCATTTAAAAGGACAACATAAGCTGAACAAGAGATATGCACGGTGGATGGAGTTTATTGAGTCATTCCTATATGTCATTAGGTACAAACAAGATAAAGAAAATATCGTTGTAGATGCTCTTTCGCGAAGGTATGTGTTATTATCAACTCTTGATGCGAAATTATTTGGTTTTAAACAAATTAAAGAATTATATGTCGTAGACCATGATTTTCGTGAAAAGTTTAGATCTTATGAAAAGGATGCAGTAGGTAAGTACTTTAAGCATGATGAGTTCTTATTTCGTGAAAATAAATTGTGCATACCTGCTTGTTCTTTGTATGAGTTGTTGGTTAAAGAATCACATGGAGGGGGTTTAATGGGACACTTTGGTGTGGTTAAAACTTTGGCATTTTTACATGAATATTTTTATTGACCACACATGAAACGTCATGTAGAAAGAATATGTGATAAATATATTAATTGTCGTCAAGCTAAATCCCGTGTGCAAACCCCATGGATTATATACACCATTACCTATTCCTAGTGAATCGTGGATGAATATTTCTATGGATTTTGTGTTAGGTTTACCTAGGTCTAGACGTGGTCATGATTCTATTTTTGTGGTCGTGGATCGATTTTCTAAAATGGCACACTTTATTCCATGTCACAAAATTGATGATGCTTTCTATGTTGCTGATTTATTCTTTAGAGAGATTGTTAGATTGCATGGCATACCTAAAACAATTGTTTCTGACAGGGATACTAAGTTCTTGAGTTACTTTTGGAAGACTCTGTGGTGTAAGTTGGGTACTAAATTGTTATTTTTTACTACTTATCATCCACAGACTGATGGTCAAATAAAGGTAGTTAATAGAACTTTGTCTTCATTATTAAGGGCTGAAATTAAAAAGAATATCAAATATTGGGAAGAGTTGCCTTATGTTGAGTTTACATATAATCGTTCTGTTCATTCTGCTACTAATTTTTCTCCATTTGAAATTGTCTATGGTTTTAATTCTTTAACACAATTGGATTTATCACCATTGCCTGTGACTGAATATGCTAACTTGGATGGAAAGAAAAATGCTGATTTTGTGAAGTAGATACATGAGAAAGCTAGACTTAAGATCGAGAGGAGGACTGAACAATATATCAAGCAAGCTAATAAAGGACGTCGTCAATTGATATTTGAGCCAGGAGATTGGGTTTGGTTACATATGTGGAAAGAGAGGTTTCCAGCTCAAAAGTGTTCTAAATTGCTTCCTAGAGGAGATAGTCATTTTCAAGTCCTTGACCATATCAATGACAATGCGTACAAACTAGACTTACCCGGTAAGTATAATGTTAGTGCTACATTTAATATTTCTGATTTAAGTTCGTTTGATGTAAGTGACGATTTGAGGACAAATCATTTTCAAGAGGAGAGAAATGATGAGGACATGCTTAGCTTGAAAGCGGATGGGAATAAAGCTTGGGTTGATCCAATTCAAGTTCCTATTAGTCCAATTACAAGGGCAAGAGCTAAAAGATTCAAGGATGGGCTTAATGGATTAATTCAAGAGGTTTGGGCTAAAAGGAGTTCAAGGCATTCATTAAGGAGGGTGATATGCGCCCCAACCAGCACCCCAACTCTTAGAGTCCAGGCATAGGAAACACCTCAACGCTCTGTTTTGGCGCCCCGAAGCTTGTAGCTCAATTTTTACGCAATTTAATCCAAATTGGCATGGAAATTAGAGTATTTACAGTGTAATTATAATAAGGGATTAGTATTTAGGAAGCTAATTCATTATTATTGCAATTTGGAATGTGATTAGTTAGGTTTTCGATTCCAAAGTTAAGTTGGATTGTTATGAATTTTGTTCTTTTTAGGATTAGGATTACTTTGAGTAGTATAAATAAGGAACCAAGCTGATGTATTATACAACGATTTAATAATAAGATTATTTGTGAGATTGTTCTCTCTTTTGGTTCTTAAGAACTCCTGAACTTTTCATAGTTTACTATGAGGTTCAACTTGACTTATCATTCAACAATTCATAGTAGGGTGTGACGTCATATACCTATACTAAGGTTCTTGTCTCGATATAGACAACGGGTTGAGGTTCCATTCAACATCGAATTCATTACACTATCGATTGTACCAAAGTTCTCGCTTCAATATAAGCGAAGGGTTGCGGTGTCGTTAGTGTTCCACCAATACAACTCTGCTAAATACGATCTGGACAACGACCACCTCACGCAAGTGTGTCGTGGAGTCTATCAGAAATTGGTTAACCCAATGCACTTTCTCAATTATATTTTCTTGGGTCGTTTTAGCCCAACACAGGTTCACGCAAAAAATCATGACTTAAAGTTTTAGTGATAACAACTTTAGTCCTCATATATATATATATATATATATATATATATATATATATATTAGATTATGTCACATGTTACAATGTGGGACTGTGATGTTACAAAAGTATATAATACTAATCATAAAATTTATTCTTTCAAAACTTTTAATGAATCTTATCAATTTTGAATTAATAAATGTCTATCTTCAAAACTCAATACTATTCCTATAATTTAAAATAGATGGAGTATAACATAAAATGTCTTATGTGTATTTAGTCGTTTAATATTGATATTTGAGCACCTCAATCTCACAACTGATTTCTTATATTAATTTTTTTTAGAAAAATTTGCATATAATGTTTCTAATTTGTATCATATTCTAGGAAGGTGCATCATTTGCACAACCATGAGTCACATGTTAAAGTAAAGTATTAATGCTACATTTGAATTGAAAAAATAAAATAAAGGAGGGAATAGAATGGATAGTGGAATGATTCATTCCATTTCAGCTAGAATGAGTCATTCCATACCCCCTCCCCAATGAATAAAATTTATACATTTAGGATGAATGGGAATGGTTCATTCTATTGCAATGGAGCAATCAAACACAATTTTTCTCATTCTATAGGAATGAGTCATTCCATTCCCACTTTCATTGCTCTAATCCAAATGTGGCATAAAATCTTAAAAGAGGCCTTTAATTTGCCTAATCCCAACCCAACTAGTCTTGCTTACATATAACCCATAACAGGCCGATCAGATTGATACGTGTAATTCCCCTTACTTTCTCAATTATATTTTCTTGGGTCATTTTAGGCCAACACCGGCTCACCCAAAAAATCATGACTTAAAGTTTTAGTGATAACAGTTTTAGTCCTCATATATATAGATGATGGATCTAAAGCATACCTCTTAAATAGCATACATTTATTAAAACTACGTCGTTTTGGAGATTCTTTTAAAAAATAAAATAATATTAAAATAGAATGGTCCCACTTGCTTTCCTTTTATTTTCAAAAATGTCACCCGCGGCCCTATTTGTTTTTTAAAAGAGTCTCCAAAACGACGTAATTTTAATAAAGGTATATTATTTAAGAGAGATATGTTTTACATCCATCATCCATATATATATATATATATATATATATATATATATATATATATATATATATAAAATTATGTCACATTTTACAATATAGGACAGTGATGTTACAAAAGTATATAATACTAAACATAAGATTTATTCTTTCAAAACTTTTAATGAATCTTATCAATTTTGAATTAATAAATGTCTATCTTCAAAACTCAATACTATTCCTATAATTTATAATTTAAAATAGATGGAATATAACATAAAATGTCTTATGTGTATTTAGTCGTTTCATATTTACATTTGAGAACCTCAATCTCACAATTGATTTTTTATATTACTTTTGCATATAATGTTTCTAATTTGTATCATATTCTAGGAAGGTGCATCATTTGCAGAACCATGAGTCACATGTTAAAGTATTAATGCTACGTTTGGATTGAAGCAATGGAATAGAGGAGTGAATGAAATAGATAGTGGAATGATTCATTTCATTTCAGCTAGAATGAGTCATTCCATACCCTCCCCAAGGAATAAAATTTATATATTTGGGATGAATGATAATGGTTCATTGCATTCCAATAGAGCAACCAAACATAATTTTTCTCATTCTACATAAATGAGTCATTTCATTCCCATTTTCATTCCTCTAATCCAAACGTGTCATAAAATCTTAAAAGAGGCCTTCAATTTGCCAAATCCCAACCCAGCTAGTCTTGCTTGCATATAACCCATAACAGGCTGATCAGATTGATATGTGTAATTCCTCAACCATATGTGGGCTAGGGGAATGGCCCACGATTAAATTAGTATGGAATTTGGATCATAATTCTCTCGCCCAGATTTTTTATGCATGGGCTGTATTTTTATTTTTTTTCCTTTTTTTCCCCTCAGTTTCATTTTTCTGATTTTCAAAAAAAGGTGTTGATATGTCCAAATATCATCTTGTTAATCCCTCAAAAACTGGGTTAATAAATTTCTTAAATTCAATTCGCTATATCTTAAGACGAATTTGATTATACCGGTACAAAGATTTAACCGTCAAACCTTAATAAAAAACTCTAAAATTCAACTTATTGATCTCAACGATATTTCCATTTCCTATAATTAAATCATTTAATTTTATTATTCATAGACTTCACTAATGCTTGTTTAAAATCACAACATTTGGCGCAGTGGTGCAAGCCGCCCTGGGAAAGAACCGTAAACCCGGATGACTCAGGATCGACTCCTACTAGCAACATTTGGAAGGCACTAAAAATGCTCTACTGTGGCCACGATACCCCTGACACAAGTCGAGTAGCAAATCGCTTTGGTATCGGGCTGGGGAGATTAGTCGACCCGCGGGTCGGAAACTCCACATTAACAAAAAAAAATGCTTGTTTAATTGCTTTCTAGTAAAGGGTTACTAATATACGTTTGCTTAATGATGGAGACTTGTGGTTCCTTGCTTTTGCAGCAATTCAACATGGTATTTTATCAATTGAGGTGGTATCTATTAGGACCACTATAAAATATTTCCTTTTTTCATTTTCTTTTGCCTTTAACAAAGTTGGATGAAAATAGAATGAAGTGTAACACTAGGGAATAGTTATTTTCTAAATTCATTTGTAAAAATTATAAAAATAGTCGAAAAGAAACACATCGCGTCTATGGAGCCTAAGGATATGCAAATTTTTAAAATTGACCCATATGAAACTATGAAAAAAGAAAGATAAACTATGAAAAAAGAAAGATAAAGAAAGTTCGTCAATCTTACTATATAGAGTTATTCACTTAGAAGTTCAGTTCGACTTGCCTCAAATTTGTTTATCGAGTTGAACTCAAACAAAAAATTGTGGTCATTTAACTAAACTAGCCGATCTCGAACTATATTATGTTCTAAAGCTCAACTTGCTTAAGCTTTGGCTCATTTAAACTCAAGTAGTTTAATTTCGGTTCCTCTAGTACTTAATTAATTAAAATATTTATTTTTATATATTCTATGTATAAAAATATTAAAAAATATAATTTAATAATTATTTAAATTTGAATAAACTTGAATAAAACTCTGCTCGAGCTCAACAAGTCAAAACTCTACTCCGCTCGTTTACAGTCCTACTACTTTGTGAATTGTATTTTGCACATATACAATTATATAAAAAATATAATTTAATACACACCTTCTACAAGTATACAACTAACAAATTAGGAGTACTTAACATTGTTAGTAGATTCCTGTGGTGAAGATGAGAATTGTTTTTATTTTTTATTTTTTAAAATGATTGTTGAGAACACCCCATTTTAGATTCATATTGTCCATCAAATGTGTTTTTTTTTAAAAAAAAAACTTTTGATCTTGTTTACATAACAATTTTATGTTCTACTCGAGTAGAACATAAAATTGTTATGTAAACAATTTTACGTAACAAAATTTTAAAATTGACCCATATGAAACTATGAAAAAAGAAAGATAAACTATGAAAAAAGAAAGATAAAGAAAGTTCGTGAATCCTACTATATACAGTTATTCACTTACAAATTCAGTTTGGCTTGCCTCAAATTTGTTTATCGAGTTAAACTTGAACAAAAAATTGTGGTCGTTTAACTAAACTAGCCGATTTCGAACTATATTATATTCTACTCGAGTTTTGGTCGTTTAAGCTCAACTTGCTTAAGCTTTGGCTCATTTAAACTCAACAAGTTTAATTTCAGTTCGTTTAGTGCTTAATTAATTAAAATATTTATTTTTATATATTCTATGTATAAAAATATTAAAATAATTAATTTAATAATTATTTAAATTTAAATAAACTTGAATAAAACTCTGCTCGAGCTCGACAAGTCAAAACTCTACTCCACTCATTTATAGTCCTACTACTTTGTGAATTGTATTTTGCACATATACAGTTATATAAAAATATAATTTAATACACACCTTCTACAAGTATACAACTAACAAATCAAGAGTACTTAGCATTGTTAGTAGATTCCTGTGGTGAAGATGAGAATTGTTTTTATTTTTTATTTTTTAAAATGATGGTTGAGAACACCCCATTTTAGATTCATATTGTCCATCAAATGTGTTTTTTTTTAAAAAAAAACTTTTGATCTTGTTTACATAACAAATTTTTAAAATTGACCCATATGAAACTATGAAAAAAGAAAGATAAACTATGAAAAAAAGAAAGATAAAGAAAGTTCGTCAATCCTACTATATAGAGTTATTCACTTACAAGTTAGGTTCGGCTTGCCTCAAATTTGTTTATCGAGTTGAACTCAAACAAAAAATTGTGGTCGTTTAACTAAATTAGCCGATCTCGAACTATATTATGTTCTACTCGAGTTTTGTTCGTTTAAACTCAACTTGCTTAAGCTTTGGCTCATTTAAACTCAACTAGTTTAATTTCGGTTCGTTTAGTACTTAATTAATTAAATTATTTATTTTTTATACATTTTATGTATAAAAACATAAAAATAATTAATTTAATAATTATTTAAATTTGAATAAACTTGAATAAAACTCTGCTCGAGCTCGACAAGTCAAAACTCTACTCCGCTTGTTTACAGTCCTACTACTTTGTGAATTGTATTTTGTACATATACAGTTATATAAAAATATAATTTAATACACACCTACAAGTATACAACTAACAAATCAAGAGTACTTAGCATTGTCAGTAGATTCCTGTGGTGAAGATGAGAATTGTTTTTATTTTTTATTGTTTAAAATGATTGTTGAGAACACCCCATTTTAGATTCATATTGTCCATCAAATGTGTTTTTTTTTAAAAAAACTTTTCATCTTGTTTACATAACAATTTTAATTTGTTTGAAGTTACACGACCTATATATTTCATTCGTTATAAATTATATAAGATCATTATTGACTTTTGAAAGTCAATAAAAAATATTTTTAAATTCAAAAATTAAAATGATTTATTAAAAATTATAAAATAATAAATAATAAGTATTACTTTTTAGATAAAGAGATAAAGTGTCATAAGACATTTGGATCACTTGGTATTATTAGACTAGTCTTTTGGTAGAAAATAATGTCGTTTAAATCAATCGCTTTCGTCACATTGATGCTCTCCAATCTCCATCTATAAAATATCAGAGTTCTCTAAAATATCAGAGTTAAAAATGAATCAAAAATCTTATGAAAAATGGACTGATTAAAGTGTCGGACTTAAGGCCAATTTTTTATTTTTTTATTTTTTATTTTGGCTAAAATGCTTATGGGGTGGCCTTAAATTTAATTGAAAAAAAATAACTATTTTCATTCTGATTAAAGTGTCGGACTTAAGGCCAATTTTTTATTTTTTTATTTTTTATTTTGGCTAAAATGCTTATGGGGTGGCCTTAAATTTAATTGAAAAAAAATAACTATTTTCATTCTAAATTATAAGATTAATATTGACTTTTTAAAAATTATTTTCAAATATTTTTAAACTCAAAATTAATATAAATTCATTTAGTTTATGTCAATAAAATTATGAATATCATTACTACATATAAAGTACTATTTCCTCTTTTTCAAAATTAGAGATATATATTTTTTTAGTTCGTTTCAAAATTAAAAATACATTTTTATTTTAGGACTATAAAGTAACATGATATTCTTAATTTTTTATTACTATTTTTGCTATCATTTTCAATATTAAACTACCATAGTTGAATTCGTAACTAATATTAAATTTATATATGAGAATATAACATTATCTTTAATTTGAAACGGAAGGAGTATAAAATTCAAAGACTTTTTTAATTATTAAATATTTTTTTTTTCATGAAAAAAGATCCCATAGATTTTCTTGTGTTCACACTTCTTTCAAAGGAAAATTATATATATATGTATATATGTGGGCACTAATTCATAATATATATTTGCTACGAATAAAAAATGAACCACTAATAATTCTAGCGTCCTGAAATAAAAAAGGACACCTGAGCGTCCGCCAGTAAATCATCCAAAATCTTGGGCCCCACGTGTTGCTTCATAGTGTTGCTTCATCTACTTTAAGTCCACGTGTTGCTAGTAAGTCATCCAAAATCTTGGGCCCACGTGTTGCTTCATAGTGTGCTTCATCTGCTTTAAGTCCACGTGTTGCTTCGTCTGCTTTAAGTCATTCGCTTTCTGTTTTTAAGTCGTTCGCTAGTAATTCTAGCAGACCTTTTAAAAAACCGCCTAGACCTTCGATGATTGGCGTTATGGGTGGTATTATGACTGGCGTTATGGGAGTATTATGGTTCTAAATTTTTTTTAATTCAGTCGGCTAAAATTATTAGCGGACATCGAGATGTCCTTTTATATTCCAGCCGTTGATCATTGTAGCGGATGTCGATGTGTCTTTTTTATCTTAGTCGTTGATCATTGTAACGGACGTTAGATATGCTATTTGTCCATTTTTGATCCATAACAAATACATGTTATAGATCATTGCTCATATATATATATTGTGAATATTTACGTTCATTTTTTGATTATCAGTTACGTGAATAAATAATAGTAATAATTTTTTTGAAAAAATGTGTAACAAGTGGAGCGTTATTATAATTCTAAAAATATTAACCGGAATTTAAAGATGGACACATGGCGATTGTACATTTTTATAACAACTTTACCTTTAACTCTTTCGATCAATTGATTTGCTTTCGCTTTCCGCTGCCCCAGATTTTATCACTAGCTAGATGACTCGACCAAATTATCTTAATGTGTAAGCAACTCAGATTTAAACACCCAATTAGTTCATCTTCTTTTCAGGCCAATTATCGTAAACATTAGATTGAATTGTTGGATCAATTGAATCTAAAAATATGTTTAATTTGCTCTGTTCTGAAACTTACTAGTAAACCTAAAAAAGAAAGCAAAGACAAATAGGATCAAGTGAATGACGCAAAAAAAAAAAAAAAAAACAAACAAACAAACATAAAATGGGTCTGCAGAAGATCTAACCATTCAAAATATGGGAGTGGAAAGGAAGCTATACGTATTCCCATAACCACTACTAAAACAGGAAACCTAATATATAGATTGGAACTCACGAACCATGACAAGCACTACTAAAACAGGAAACGTAACATATGGGTTGGAATTGGCGAACTATGACAAGAAATTCATATGTGCTGCTATAAATTAATTAGATTGGTCAATGTCAATTTTTCCGATCCTTTAACTACGGTATTTTCCGATTCTTCTATCCCATTATTGTACCTGCGTAGAGTTAAGTTGACCATTCAAGGGCGTTGTAAGTTCATAATGTAAAATTCATGATATACACTCCCTCCGTCCCAAATTGATTTTTGAGATTAAACGGCGGGATATTAAACTTTAAATTGATATGAATTTATCCAATTTTAGTTGATACAGTTATTTTAATTGTATAGTATATAATAAAAACTATTAATCACAAAATTTATTTTATTCTTAACTTTTATGAGTCATACCAATTTTAAAGTTTAATATGCTGTCATTTAACCTTAAAAGTTTAATTGTATCCATAATTTTAAAATAGAAATAGTAATTATCATCTTTAAACCATGAATGAGAGGGGAGTGAGAAAAAGAAAATGAACAGACATAAAGCAATACGACCACCCTTTGTTTCTTTTTCGCCCAAATCTATAGCTCTAATTATCTTCGTCTGATATCTCTTCAGTCATCCCATTGTTTTGATAATAAGGGTAAATTTGTCAAAAAAATTAAACAATGCCTTGCGCTCATTTTTATTATTCTGTTAATATTACGAATGTTTATGTATTTTTTTATTGTCAGTTAAGTGGATAAGTAGTAGTGGTAATTTTTTTGAAAAGATGTACAATAAGTGGGGTCCTCCTATACTTTATGTCAATCTGATATAGTGATAAATTTCACAATTATAATTCGACGTCGCAATTTATTCAATCTTATGTATTAATATATTTCACAATTATAATTCGAAATAAAATTATCTCAATACGACACACGAGAATTATCTCAATACGACACACGAGAATTATCTCAATACGACACACGAGAATTATCTCAATACGACACACGAGACTGACTGACACTGACAAAATAGAGTATCAATCGACACGAGATCGGTCAGACCTTCCCAAGTACTCTCTCTATTTTAAAATTAGAGATGTAATTTAATTTTTGAGGTCAAACGACGACATATTAAACTTTAAATTTATATGAATTTATTTAGTTTTAGTAGATACAATTATTATAATTGTATACTCCATCCGTCCCTTAATATAAGTCGTTTTAGAGTTGTGCACAAGTATTAAATAAATGATTGTATAGCATTAAATATAATATCAATTGCCTATATTGTCCTTGTATTGAAAAAAGAGAGTGTTATTTATTGGGCAAAAAATAGTGAGAGAACCAAAGTTATATTTAATACTAAGGTAATATTTGAAACTAAACAATTAATACTCACTTGAAATTCTCAAACGATATATAATAAGAGACAAAAACACTTTTCTAAAACGACTTATATTAAGGGATGAAGGGAGTAGTATATAACAAAAACTATTAACCGCAAAATTTATTTTATTCTAAATTTTTATGAGTTATACTAATTTTAAAATTTAATATGTCGTTTGACCTCAAAAGTCAAATTATATCTCTTATTTTAAAATGACGAAAGTATATCCCTGCACCTGACCCTCACGTGCAATGTCTCAAACGTTACGTGGCCAAGGGGAAATCGCTCCACAGGTAAACCCATTACACTAAGAATAATGCTAGAGCCACAACAAATTTCACAAACTTTTTACAAACTGCTGAGGTGGCACTCCACCTCAGCTTGCCCATTCTCTCCCTCTCTCCTGCATGTCTCTCTTTCTCTCTCCAAAAAAAAAGTTTAATACTCTCTCTCCTTCCAAATTATAAGGTTATTATTTTTTTTAAAATTAAAATAAATATTTTTAATTTAAAATTAAAATAATTTATTAAAATCATAAAATAATAAATTTTAAAATTAATAGTACTTTTTGAATAATTTATAATATTTATTATTATATCGACAAAAATTAATAAAAATTATATTAATTATGAGTTTGAAAATCTACAAGGTACAAAAAAGGAGATACCTTGTAGATTTTTAAACTTATAATTAATATAATTTTTATTAATTTTTGTCGATATAATAATAAATATTATAAATTATTCAAAAAGTACTACTAATTTTAAAATTTATTATTTTATAATTTTAATAAATTATTTTAATATTAAATTAAAAATATTTATTTTAATTTGAAAAAAAATAATAACCTTATAATTTGGAAGGAGAGAGAGTATTAAACCTTTTTTGGAGAGAGAAAGAGAGAGAAAATTTGGAGAGAGAAGAGAGACACGCAGGAGAGAGGGAGAGAATGGGCAAGGTGAGGTGGAGTGCCACCTCAGCAGTTTGTAAAAAGTTTGTGAAATTTGTTGTGCCTCTAGCACCACTCTTACACTAAACCCGAGCTCTTTTCACATTCCCCAACCCAACTTCCATCTGTCCCTCAAAAAGAGACGCGTCTTTAAATTCGCCCACTCACTCTCTCTCTAAATCGGAATTTCAACACTTTTCTTACAAGCAATTTTCTCTCTTTTTCCCCAAATTTTCTCAAAATTTTCTGTGTAATTCATGTGCAAGAGGCCGAAGAAATTGAAAAATGTTGGAAGATCAAGTGGCGTTTTTGCTGCAGAAATTCCTCGGGGACTACGTGTTAGGTCTCAGCAAAGAAGCTCTCAAGATCAGCGTATGGCAAGGTTAGTTACATCACTCGATCAAACAACCTTTTTCCATTTTGTTCATACTCTTAATTAACTGTTTTTATTTAATTTTTGTACTTGCAAGCTTAATTAGTTCAATTCTTCGCTAGTTTGTAACATTGAAATGTCTTTTTTGGGAATTCAAACAATCATACGTTTGGATTATGTTTAACTTTGTTTAATTTTGTTTTGTTTTTATTCAAACAATCATGCGTTTGGATTATTTATTTTGAACGTTTGGATTTGTTTTGAAAAATCAACACCAAACTTCAGAACTGAGACAAAACCCTAACAATAGAAAAGGAAATTAAAGAGAATGGACAGCAAAGAAATAATAGAGAGAAAGATCAATTCACTTTGGGTAAATGATACTAAAAACTACTGAAATTACACTTATTTTATGTTTTAACCAACAAAAACTTTCCCATTATTTTCTCATTATTTTTTGACAGATGTTTGTTGATCCTTTTTGACCGTCTATGTTTGATGACGTGGCTTTTTTAATTATTATTTTTCAATAATTAGTGACATGGAAATTAATTTTTGATTGAACTAAATGAGATGGAAATTATGACATGTATTTTTTCCCCAAACTCTTTTTTTTCCTACCCCCATACACATTTGGACTCCAGAAATTCCATAAAAGCGAAATGAAATAGCCCTAAAATGTCTGGTAGTACCTTCCTTGCCAAATGCCACCATCTCCGACACCAGAACATCCTCCGGCAATCCTCCATCGGCCTCCACCTCCTCCTCTTCCACATCATTATTCACATAAACCTGAACAAAACCCTCCTCGATCTCTAGCAGATGGCCCGGTTCTTCCTCCGGCGAATAAATTTCTAGCGAAAGTGGTGGTTAATCGATGAAATGGCGATGAGCCATTTTTTCCCTCTTCTTACCTTTGTCGTTCCTCTTGGACTGCTCGCCGTTGTTCAATTTTTGTTCGCGGCTGGGGGAGGAGTCCCATTTGAACCAATAACTGGTATAAAACTCAAACCAATCACAGTCAAAGGCGTGCGGTTTGTGGTGAGTGGTGGTTGTTGATGAGGAGGATTTGTTGTTCTTCTTCTTCCTACTATTTGCATTTGTATTGATTGATGGGAGAAAATGGATTAGTTGATTGAAGCCAAAACCTCCTTGTCTTCGAGGGTAAGTATTGATGGGAGAAAATGCGACGATTGTTTTTTTTTATATATATTTTTTTATCTTTTTTGTTTTATTTATTTTATATATTTTAAATGCCAGATCAGATTTTTTTGGCGGTCAAAGTTAGTCAACTAATGGATGTTAAAAATTTGTTGAAAAACGATTTCTCTCTCTTGACTTTAAAGTTTAGTGTCATGGTTAGTGGACTTACTATTACCCGTAGAAGATTCACCCCCTTGTGGTTTAATCCAAGTATTTGCAGGGTCTAGATCCTTACCTTTATCTAGCCATTGCAAGGACATGATCTGAACCATAGTACTCTAGGTATCTTGAAATTGGATCTGCCATGCTTGGAGTTGAGAGTGAATTTGGCTTAGGGTGGTTTCGATGGCGCCGACCCTGTTTTCCATTCAAGATTCCACCATAGCCGCTTCATCTCGGAGCTCATGGAGGCCTTCATTCACATCATTGACGGTGGTACGTTTCACCCCAAACGCCATGCTCTGATACCAACTGTTGTGAAGGAGAGAACTCTACCACAACTGAATCAACACCAAACTTTAGAATTGAGACAAAACCCTAACAATGGAAAAGGAAATTAAAGAGAATTGGACAACAAGAAAAGAAATAATAGAGAGAAAGATAAATTCACTTTTTCACACTTTTCTCAGTCGATTACACGGATATATATCCATTAGCTTGGTTCATTGGTGCACACCATGGCAGTGAGTAAAAGAGAATCCAACTCTCAATTCTAATAGAAAAAAAAAGTAACAACACGAGATAAAGAAATGCCATGCAAGGCATAACTGACTGACCATTAATTACTTAATTAAAATACCAAAACGACAGCATAGCAACAGAATGATTGATTTACCATGTTCCAACGACGCGGTTCCTCGTATATCTCCAATGCAACGGTCATTTGGCCCTTTACTTCCCAATTTTGAAACGCAGCTTGAGAGGTTCTCTATCAAAGGGCAATTGAGCATTTCCTTGATTGTCCATGGCCTCTCCAGTCGTTACAGACAGTTAATGCTATGAACTTGATTAAGTGATAATTGTGTCGGTTTGTGTGAATGAGGCACTGTGCAAGCTGCCATTTGCGTTGTAAATTGTTCTTTGGAACTGTCTTGCTTTTTCACCACTTCATTGCTCCCTCCGATCCAAAATAATAAATAAATTAAGGATGTATTTATGTTCCATGTTTACCCCTTAAGTTGTTAGTTTAGTAATGATGACATGATAATGAAATTATGCTAGCTAACTTTTGAGGACATTGTCTTTTTATATTACTATCCCTAAAAAGAGTGCTCTTTTGTGGAACAAAAAAATTCATTGACAAATGGGACTTTTTGTGGGACAGCGGGAGTATTATAGATTGATATATAGATTGGACTAGTGTGGCAAACTGAATAATATTTTTATATTTGATAGTTAGGTTGAGAGAAGGAGATGAAACGTTTAGTGTTAGTAAATTTTTGAATGATATGTTTAGATTATTGAAGACATCAAGTTATTGGATGTCTGCAGTGTAGAGTGGTGTCAGTTATGGGGTACTATTAAGGGAGGTAATACTTTTGACACTTCAACTATTTCGGTATTTGGTGATGGGGGCATGGAAGAGTATTGCAGAGTTTTGGATAAATTATGATGGTAAAGAAGGTGGAATTGGACGTTTGTATTGTAATGTGAAACTTGAAAATTGGGCAAGAAAGCAAGGGAAGGGGTGGGGGTTATGGGGGATGTTTGAAGGAAGGCGTAGTAAGATTTAGAATATATTCAGCGTCAATTTTGGAGGGAGATGCGTAGTCATAAGGAGAAAGGGTTTGCAGCGTTGTGTGCCTTCATATGGGAATTTAAGCATAGAGGAAAAGTATTTGTAGTTGTCATATGTGAATTTAAACATAGAGGAAAAGTATTTTTTGTTTTGTTAATCTTCATCATTTGGGAGAGGGTGTCTTGTTGTGCTTCTCTTTGAGCTTAAGCCACTGAGGCATTATGGGGTCTAGCCACTTCATATATTAATGGAGGTTGAAGCTTTTCATTAAGGGCTTGTATTCTTCACGCTTTTTGCTTTTGATTAATTTCGTGTCCTCCTCTGATATGCCTTTTCTTTCCATCTTTTTTAATACTAAAGAGGTTACATTCGGAGATGATATCACATTTGCCTTATAGGATAAGAAATAGTTATCAAACTTTGCTTTCGCTTTGTTGTAATGGCTTGAAGTTTTTTTGCTTCCAATCCCTGAAAAAAGCCTCTACTTTAGTATGCTAAGAGTGTTTCTATTGAATATCCGGTTTGACGATAACTTTGAGCTTTCAAGTCGAGATTAATTGGTTCAACAAAACTTTGGAAGCTTTCTCAATCCAAAAGTTCTTCGCCACGTTTATATCTTCAGTAGGTATATTGACATGTATTATGTATGTGTGTGGGAAGTTTATATTATATTTTTTCTCTATTTTTAATAAAAAATGATGATTAAAATAAAAACATTATAGCGGTTCAAAATTTACCATGTAAGATATTCATGTTTTTTTTTTTAATTTTTTGTAATAAATATTGGATCGTCATTAAAATAAAAACATTATAGCAGGTCAAAATAAAGTTAAAAAAAAAATATAAGATAAAATTGAAGTAGTACCCAAAATTTCAAACTCTTGTTATTACATTCACCACCAATGCATAATAATAATTTCGATTTGGGAAGTAATAATGCACTTTATTTTTATTATTTGCGTTTTAAAGTTAAAATAAATATTGTTTGTTCTAAAATAAGGTGCAAGTAGTAAAATATCAAGTGCATCTATCCGAGCTCCTTTCACATTTTCAGTTCCATTAGTCCCTGAAAAGAGGCGTGTCTTATATTCAGGTTTCTCTCTTTCTCTTGCTAATTTTGAGTTTCTACGCTATTCTTTTGCAACAATTTCTCTCTCCTCAATTTCCCAAATTTTGCTCTATGTCAGACGTAACAAGAAGGAATTGGGTAGTTTAAAATACTAACACTAATATAGGATAAACATTCTCCAAGAGAAAACGTAATATTATCAATATTTGTCCAAAGAATGTCGCAAAACAACCCTAGGAAACATATAAATAGTCATACACAACTTTCCAACATAAATTTGGAAAAGAGAAAATAAAATAACAAAAATAATAAATTCCAAAGTGTGACCAGCTCTAATCCCACTTAAAATAGGTTTTTCTGGCTTAATACGACATTTGTCATTGTAGATACTCAAGTTGATATATTATGGGTTGCGTTTCCAAATGTATCAAAAGTTATACTAACCCAAATACGTAATATTAGTACACCAAGTCCCTCTGCGTGGCTTTCCGCTGGTTCGACTCGTTCTGGCTTTGGCAGTTTGGCTTGCATCAATATCCTAGTAGTATTGTAGTTCATGCACAAAAGTGAACCAAAGAGATTGGAAAAATGTTGGAGGATGAGGTGGCGTTTCTATTACATAAGTTCCTCGGGAACAACGTGATAGGTCTCAAAAAAGAAGCTCTCAAGATCAGAATATGGCAAGGTTCGTCCCGTCACTCGCTCTTCACAACCAATTTTCAATTCACACTCACTCTAAATATAAATTCTCAATTTCACTCTTGTATTTGATACCTTAATTAGCTGAATTCGCTGCCGCTTCGTCTCTCTGAGTGTTTGTATATTTTTACTAAAATTTTAGAGTGTCAAACATTGAATTTGAATTATGTTGGTCTAGAATTCAAACAATCAAACCCTTTCGATTTATATTCAGTTTGTAATTTATTTGCCTCCCTATTTCTATGGAACTGACATCTCATGATATGAACTTGATTAGATTGATAATTGTGTCGGTTTGTGCGAATGTGGGACCGTGCAAGCTGCCATTTGATTCAGAAATTGTTCTTTGCAGCTGTGGTTTATCATTATTTCATTGTTATACGTTGATTGGACTAGTGCCATAGGCTGACTAATATTTTGGATTCGATGTGCTAGTGTAGACTGGTGTCAGTTGTAGTGTTGGAAATATTGTGATAATGTTCGTAGTATTTTTGATATTCAGTAATGGGGTGTGGAGGAGTAATTCACAGTTTGGAGAAGTATGCTTGGATAGAAGGCAGAATTGGACATTAGTATTATAATGTGAATCTTGAAAGTTGGGGAAGTAAATTAGGGAAGGGTTTGGGGTCCTGGCCTCTGTGGGACGGGTGAAGGAAGACACCACTAAATTTATAATATATTCACTGCCAATGGTGTCGTTAATAACAAATGTGATAGTCGCCGCAAAAGTCATCTCAGCATCTAAAGATTCAATTCATTACATCGTAAATATATTGAACAACACGTGTTCTATAGTCCCCATGTACAAGTCTATATATTTCAGTTTCTCGAGGAGTTTGCAAAGTTGTTCATTTTCAGTTTTTGGTGAGGCTAGGATTTCTCCCATTGTCTTGGATAGGTTGTTGTGGACTAGATTTGGGCTTTAGTAGTCATGAGGATGACAAGGTTTGTTGTGCGCGTTGTGCGCATTCATATGTAGAGAGGTAAAGCAAAGGAGCCAAGAAAACTTTGGAATGAAAGGAGATCTATCTCCAAAGTATTGTTGCCAAATAATCTGACCATGTCTAGCCTCATTTCTCACGTGAGAAATAAATGAATCAGTGAACTTCTAATTTCTCGTGTGGATGACATGTGTCTTTCCCTCTCATTCGTCTGCATGCCAAATTTGTTTGTGGTAACTGTGAACAAAATTAGGATGATTTGGAGATTACATAATTAGGGGGATTGCATGATTAGGGATAATGATTGATTTACTTTCCAAATGTACTGCAACTCTAAGCCTATATAACGACTCACACTCTAAGCTAGACAAGGAATGAAAGTTGGGCATCATCTTCTTTAGGCTAGATAAAGAGGGATGTCCTAACCGACTATGGACTTGAAGAGGTGATGCAACAGCAGAACAAGCAACTGATTTTGACACTCCAAATGCAGACTCATCAAGCATATATAGGCCCCCTGATAGGCCCCCTGATGCACGACCTCTACCAATCGTCTTCTTCGTCGTAAGATCCTGAAAAACACAAGAATCAGGATAAAAGGTGACTGGACAATTAGAAGCTTTTGTCAATTTGCTAACAGAAATTAGATTAAAGGGAAATTTTGGTAGAAATAAGGTAGATTCAAGAGAGAGAGAGAAGGGCTCAACGGAACAGTGCCTATGCCTTTAATATTGACTGTGGACCCATCTGCTAGAGTAACACCAGCATGGGTTGATACTTTTTGAAAGGAAGAAAGATTATTAGAATTACCTGTCATATGATCAGAAGCCCCAGAATCAATTACCCAAGGACGAGAAGTACTAAGGCAAGCACTAGCATTACCTGTTTGGACAAAAGTAGCAGTGGAAGAAGATGGTGGTTGATGAGAAGCTTGGTACTGAGTATATTGTGCATATTCGTGAGCACTCATAGTCACTGTTTTCTCCTTAGTACTTTGGGAAACCCCTGGTTGTACTCCAGTATCCGACCCAGTAACAATATTAGCATATCGGGGTTGCCCCTGAGGGGATCGACCTTGGAAATGTCGACAATATCGCTGAATATGGCCAGGGTCACCACAATGAAAACAAACAATATGACCGGATCAAGAATTGTCAGAACTCTGACCCTTGCTACTTCCTCGGCCTCCATTAGTGTTACCACGCCCATAACCACTCCACCGACCACCACTACAACCTCCTCCTCGAAAAACAGAGGAAGTACCGCCTCCAATGCCTCTTCCATGAGTAGTAACAAGTGCATCCTTCTCGGAAGACACATGAGGAGTAGATCCTTCACGAGATATCCGTAGAACCCTTGCAAAAGCATCAGTGAGCGAGGGCATTTCAGAACTACTCAAGAGTTGTGAGCGAACCGATTCAAATTCTGGACCTAGAGCACTAAGAAACCCCATGACCGCCAATTGCTCCCGTTGAGCTTGCATTTTTGTTACATCGTTTGTGATAGGAAGCAAAGTATTCATCTCTTCATACATTTTGTTATAATCCGCAAAGAACTGAGTCAATGGACGTCCGTCCCGTGTAGTCATGTAAAAATTTTGAGAGACATCATAGATACGCGCAAGATTATTTTTACCAGAATAAAGAACCTCCAAATACTCCCATAATCCCTTAATTGTATCAATATGAGTAACCAAATCCACAATCTGACTATCCATAGAATTAAGCAACTGATACAAAATGTGAGCGTCCGTCAAGTCCCATTCTTCTGGTAAAACTGTAGAGGGTCGTGTTTGGGTTAAATGCTTCTCCTGTTCCCTCCCAATCAAACATAAGCGGACAATTTTTCGCCATTGTGGATAATTATGGAGACCCTCTAACTTCTTGTCTGTAAGGCGATTAGAGGATGAAACCACCTCAGTAACCATAGGAGAATTCTTCAAAACCATTACCGTAGACATCTCGCTTGACTTAGTTGTCATCTTGCACGTATCAAAAACTCAAAAAAAAAACAGATGCAGTCCAACCCTCAACACTAAAACATCTAGGAATAAGACAACCAATTGTCAACCGTCCATCAACTCAAAAACAAACTTCATTAAAAGACTCTAATCAACCTTCTAAATCATTCAACAAGACTGCAATCGAAAAACAAACTTACTGACAATAGCGATGAAAAGAACCCTACTACAGTGCCGATGAACAGTGTTTTTGCTACAGTGCCGATGAACATCGCTTTTTGCTACAGTGTTGATGAGCAGTGTTTCTGCTACATTGTCGATGAACAGTGTTTCTGCGCAGTGCCGATGAACAGTTTTTGCTACTTTTTTTTCTTTTTTTTTTGGGAGAAAGAAAGGAAAAAAAAATAATTTAAGATACTGCAGGAATGCAGAACCCTAGCTCTGATACCATGTGAACAAAGAAAGAAGGGAGAAGACTCTTATAATTCATATGTCTTATAATGTATAGTAGAGAGCCTTTATATAGGTTAGAGTTGCAGTACATTTGGAAAGTAAATCAATCATTATCCCTAATCATGCAATCCCCCTAATTATGTAATCTCCAAATCATACCTTTAGAATAATATCTAGAATCCTCTAGAATATCTACTAACAGTAACCTTATGCGAAATATAGATATACTATTGCTAATTATTAAAGATGTAATTGACATTGTCAAAATTTAACTTTGTCAATGTGAATTACCTATTCTAGCATCCATGTATTCCCTGATTTACAGATTTGAGCTTCGGAATGATTAAGCTTGGCTCGTTTTGATTAAATTCTTGTATGTTTGCCTCAAATTTAGGGTTTCTTTTTAGCTAAAGAACGATACTACTAGATAATCATCATCCCTAAAACTCAGAAATTAAATGCCCTGAAATTCCTCATAACGCTTTGCAAAATTTTTCTCTCTTTAAACCATGTTATCTGTAAATTTATATGTACGTCTTAAAACATGATACACATTGTTGGATCCATTATCATCTAACAAATTGAACTTTAGATGAACTGGTACAATTTCAGCCTTGGGTAAATGTTGGGAGTGCATTGTAGTTCGAGGCCAACAAGACTTTTGGACCTTCGTTTATTTTCTTTTTACCTGGTTGATTGGAGTAATAGTGGACTTTAATCATTTTTGAAGTTACTTTTTACCAAAGATATGTAATTGATACAAATTTCCGTTCCTATATAAAGCTAATCCTTTTTTAGAGGAGTTGTTTGAAATCTAGTATTCTAATTTCATAAAAAGGAAATCTGAGTAATGAATCTTTTCTGGTTTGTTGACGTTGGAGACTTAATGTTTGGCAAGCTACGTCGGCCGTTTGTTACCGAATTGTTTATTGATATCCTTTTGTGGCACTTTCTAACTTGTTAATTCAAATTTGCAACAGGTGATGTGGAGTTGACAAATATGCAGCTGAAACCTGAAGCCCTTAATGAATTGAAGTTGCCTGTAAAGGTTAAGGCAGGGTTTCTTGGATCTGTGAAGCTCAAGGTTTGCTCTGACAAAGATTTAAATGTTTAATATGTTGGTTGTTGTTTCTTATGATCGCTTTAAGAAATTATTTTACTTTACACAATTCAACCAAGTGAAGATATCTTATTGGAATCTTAAGCCTACATTTGGATTGCGCTCACCTAAACTAAAAATAATGCATTTCATCTCAAATTGGTTGGGGTAGGATTGAAATGAATCCTATATATAGAAAAGTGAAAAGTTAAAAGTTAAAAGTGAAAAGTGAAAAGTGAAAAGTAAAAAGTGAGAAGATAAAAGAGATAAAATAAGAAACTAATGATTTGGCCACTATAGTTGGCACCTTTTATTTATTACACTACTGAACTTTTAATTTTTCAAATTACACCACTAAACTAATTAAAAAAAAGCAATCGGGTCATTCTGTTATATTGACTAAACGTCTGTTAAATTGTTTCATGTTTTTTCGTACGTGGCTGGTAAAGGAAAAAGGAAAAAAAAAAGAAAATGACATGGGTTATACTGTGCTTACGTGGGTTAGTATATTCATACTTTCTCTTCTTTTTTATCACCCAGTATTAATAACACCTCCATAATCGAAGAGAAGCTATTGGTACCTACTAGTCTACTACACCTCCACTAAGAAATAGAGAAAAGAAAAGACAAGGAATTTCCCTTCCCCCAACCTTCACCCGCAGCGGAACCCTTGAATCATCACGAACCAACAACATCAAAGAACTCACCTCCGGCGACAGCGAAATCCGTTCCCCATCCGGCTCATCACTTTCTTCTTGCTAATTAGTGACGGAGAAGGAACGGAACATAGCTTTCATCCATCCCCACCTCCCCCAATTCATCATCGATCCTCCGTTTGAATTAGTGACAGCGATGAATAAGTCAGTTCCGAATGATCCGGTGTCGGTGAGAAAGGTGCTTCCTACTGCTACAGTGCTACGACAAACGAATTCTACGGCAGTGCGGTGGAAGTAAGCGATCTGCCCCCTGTTTAACAAAGCCCTAATCTGCTCGGGAATGGGTAATTAACAAAGCCTTAGTGGCAATCGATCTCAAATCGATGGATTTTTCACTTTCAGGCCAATCCCCTTTGAGCCCCCCCTCTGTTTGCTGCTACAATTTACTTCTTTTTCCATTTTGCTGTGTCCTTCAATTTTACTGGATTCAGAGCTCTAGTTAATTTGTCCATGTAATAAGGTGCTTGGGTTCATTTTATTTGGCTGAAAGATGAAAAAAGATTCAAACTTTATTTCGAAATTTATAATGGGTTTTGGTTTTCTGCTGTTGGGTATTATTTAATTTGGATAAAGTTTTTGTGAAATGAGATCTAAGTTGGTGATTGTGTGAGCTTTGAGATTTTAGGGTTCTTGTTGTTGATTTTTTTTTACTCAATAAGTTGTTAAACTGATGTTTTTATTTTTTTTCTTATTCATTTGTTCATTTTTGCGATTGGGGAAAGTGAAGAGGAGGGTTAAGTAGTCGGGGGTTTGGATTGAGAGATTAAGAAATGGGATTTGAAGAATAATGGATCGGAGATTTTCATACCAGAGATTGGATCGGAGATTGGGTTTGGTTCTCTGAACTTCGTTTGGTCAAATTAATGAGTTAACGTCTAACAGGCCATGTCATTTTCTTTTCTTTTTTTCTTTTTTTTTTCACGTCCACGTAGGATAAAGATATACACTCAAACCGTATACAACAGGCTTTCCGGTGACACGTCAGCACTCGGGCGATTTTTTTGGCCGAAAATGGTTTTAGAGTTACTTTTGTTTACTTAAGTGGAGGATGTTGTTATAAGGTTTTAAAGATTAGGGTCACTTGTGTAAAAGAGGTCATACTTTGAGGGATATAAGTGTATTTAACCCAACTAAGTATTAATGAATTATGAAGCACCATCCGTCAATCTTTTTGAAGATCGGATAAAGAATTTCCTCCAAAAGCTCCCATTGCCCATTGCCCATTGCCCATTGCCCATTGCCCATTGCCCATTGCATGAGCCCAAAGAGAAGCAAAAAATGATATTTTATCCCAAAGTAAGCAAAAAATTCTAGCATTCCTCTCAATCCAAATCCCCCACAAAATAGCAAAACAAGCACATCTCCAAAACAAGCACTTCATATATTGTTCTCCTTCTCCATATCTCCAACGTAGTGTTAACAATTGTTCCTTGTCATGTGGATTAACACAATATCACCTACACGGTACACCATGAGTCCATGACACTTCATCCTGAATGCTTTTGTTAGCTCATTAATAACTAAAGTAAAGTATCAAGACTTAACAATGAATTGTGATTGGAATTTTTTTTTGACGTGCCATTACAAGTCTTTACACAAGTAGTTGCTACATCATAGATGATGTTCTTAAACACATTAACATACTTTGTAGGTGTAGGAAGGAAATTGAACCTCGCTAATTAGGGTAGGGTTAGGTTTTTTTTTACTGGAGAGGTAAGAATCCAATTGATGACTAGAAGAGGGCAAAAATTAGGGTAAGCTTCCAAGGATCGAGAGAGACAGAACTCTTGTGAGGTTAGAGAATAGATGAACTGTTGTTGGAACTTCTGGAACCCCTGAAATGATACGGAGAAGGGGTATTTATAGAGGTCACATGTCAGGTGCATGCGTATACATTGCGCTTTTGGGCCCTAGGTCTGCACATACCTTATATATAGCTCTCATCCAATGAAGCTTGGCTATTCTAATTTCCATTTCACCAGTCCAAAACCCTCAACTGCAATCCCAATATCTACCTAGGCACATAATCCTGAGCCTTCTGCTAGAGAAACATGAGACCTTGTTGGCTGGAACCATCTTTTTGAATATTCCGGTAGAGATTGCTCATCTTGAGAGAGCTTGGATCACTGCAACTTTGAGGTACATAGCATATATAAGTTATCAAAAGGAGTCCTTCGGATGGTCCCACATGAGGGTCTATGCCCGACAACCCATGGGAGGCCGTGGCATGGTCAGCCCATCTCGATGATGCTCTTTTTTTGGCTGTCCGCTCATGGGGAGTGAGGCCCTTTGTTTGCCACCCCCTCATGGGGATTGAGCCCCTTCGCGGCTTCCCTTGGTCGCCCCCTCATGGGAAGTGGGGCCGTTGTTGTGTCTTTCCTCCTTTTATGCAGTGGGTTGTTCGTATCGGTTAACTAGGGACCATTGCTTGTGCGTGCTCCCCTCCTTTACTATATGGCATATGCGATCCTCCTTATATTTATAGGGCTCACAGTAGGCAATTTTTTTCTCAAGAACCCACCAAAAGATCTTCCTCAGATTATCATATTCCTTCTCTAGATCGATGAACACCATATGGATGTCATTCTTCTCTCCTTTGTACGTTTTCTTGTCATTGCAAGCTTGTATATACATATCCGTCTCTAGTTAATCTATCACTTTTTGAAGGGGTTTCTCCTATCATTTTCAACCATGGTGTTATGCCTTGGAAGCAGTTTTCTTGCTCCTCTTTATGAAAGATGTCTCTTCGCCTTATACACTCGGGTACAGTTAGACGAGTTAGATGCTATATTCCCTACCATTCCTATTGGTTCTTATGCACTCGGATACAATTAGACAGACGAGTTAGATGCTATATTCCCTACCATTCCTATTGGTTTTTCTGTTTCTCCCTCAGGATTTACGCCCTAAAGGAATAAATATATAACTTGTAGGCTCTTTTTGAAATGACAATGACTTTCTGGCAGACCACAAGCAGGCAAACTGCTACCAAGATTTTTTTGAAATGTGAAAGATGCCTTTTCTTACCTTGAGTTCATTTCAGTTTTGGTTAACATAATACGAAATTCTTTAATTTTGTTTAGGATCAATATTACAACTTTCTAATGCTAATATTCTTTGCACAATATTATAACCTATGAATTTGCATAATATTTGCAATATTTCTATTTCTATGAAGGTCTTTTATGAATTCTGAATTTCAGGTTCCATGGAGCAGGATTGGCCAAGATCCGGTGTTAGTTTCCCTGGATCATATCTTCTTATTGGCTGAACCTGCAACAGAAGTTGAAGGGTCAAGCGAGGATGCTGTCCAAAAAGTTAGAAAGAGTCGAATAGGGGTAAGGCTTTAGTGAGCAGGGTATTTTGCAGTGTCGGTGAAGTTGATTTCTTTCAACATGCTGCTTAATATTATTCTGACATAGGAAATGGAAATGAAGCTGTTGGAGAGCAGACAAATATTAAAGACAGAGATGGTATGTTCTCTCATCGTTCTGTTAGCAATATTCTATTGACATGTACTTGCTGATTGGGATGGTTTGAATATTTTTTTGGAAATTAGCAATATTCTATTGACATGTACTTGCTGATTGGGATGGTTTGAATATTTTTTTTGAAACCCTTGGGTCATCTTCCTGAGCTTATGTTAACTTGTTAAGCTGTAACCTGTAGCCAAATTACCTACTTGACTTGTTGAAAGCAGGTTGCAGCGTATGGTTATAGAGCTTTGTTAAGAAGTGAGTTTTGATTTTATCTTTCCAGATTTGAAGTTTAAGTTATGAGAATTCCTCTCAGCCAACTTCCTGTTTCCTGCTCAAAGTAATGAACTAAAGCGTAATAGGGTAGTTATGGCTTAGCTTTCTGTTTGATTTACGTGCCTATAATTTATGGGCACTTGTAAAACACTATGACAGTGAACCCTTTGTTGCTTTTCATGCATAATGTTTTATTAGCCTTTGTTCCTGGTTGACTATGAAGCACGGACTTGGGACACGGATGCGACATGACATGCGACACGGGACATGGCATTTTCCAAAAAAACAAGATACAATACGTCGGGGGATACATTCAATTTTTTATATTATATATATAAATTTAATAATATAAATGTATTTTTACAATAAATATGTTCATTTATGGGCAGCCAGTCAAATATGCAGCCACTCACATATGTTCAAGCAAATTAAAAATAATAAACATACTTATTGATTACAAGTTACAAGCATTAGAAGTTAGCAGTAATATCCAAAAGAAAAAAGATGAAGACGCCGTGAGCTGCTAGAGGTGAGGCTGCGAGAGAATGAAATTAATTTACTTAGAATGTTTCTGGTTTAAAAGGGGGGGAATTGCGTATGGGTACCCAATTTAACTTATATATTACAATTTAAGTACTACATTTTTTCATTTTTTATTTCTTTAATTTCGACCCTTGCTGTGTCCAAGGGCATGTCCCTTGGCGTGTCTGGGTATTAATTTTTTTTTATTTAACAAAGAGGAGTCCATGGGTGTGTGATGGGTGCATGTCCGCGATGTGCCCGAGCGTATCCGTGTCCGATACGGATTCGTGGCCCTCCAAGGAGTGTTCGTGCTTCATAGCTTGTTGATGTTAATTTGTTGTTAAAGCATCAAAGGGTCAAGATGAC
Organism: Aralia elata; assembly: GCA_034770075.1. Lineage (NCBI taxonomy): Eukaryota > Viridiplantae > Streptophyta > Magnoliopsida > Apiales > Araliaceae > Aralia > Aralia elata. Next base: position 26,534,046 of record CM068381.1, read on the forward strand.
CCTTAGTCGCTTATTTTGATTTCTCTAGTCGTTGATATATTGAACATGATGATTAGGTGGGAGAGGAGTATGGGATGCGAGGTGTGGCGGGTGGAGGAGGTGAGGGTTTTCACCTTCAATATGCCCATGATGCTATTCTCTTTCCTCAGGGCTTTAATGATGTGTCGACAATTCTTGAAGTGCTTGATGTCATTTTTGGGGCAAGGGTTAAATTTCCAAGTGCACGCTAGTAGGAATTGAAATGGATGTAGGGTAACTTCTGAACTATTGCGTTCTGATTGGGTGTGTGATTGAGGACTTCCGGGTGTGTGATTGAGGACTTCCCGCTTAATCTTGGTGTACCCCTACCTATGTCTGTTGTGATTTGGGACCTGGTAGTTGGAAGAGGGCCTCAACAATTAGATAGTTTGTGTGCCCCTTTTTTTATTGTTTATTAGAGTTAAATACATTTTGTTTCCCTCAGTTTACCCTCATTTTGCGCTTTGCATCTCACAAATGGACATTTTGCTTCCCGCACTTTCAGCGCATTGACACATAACACTCTCCAGTCAAAAAAATAGTTACTGCGCTGACGGAGTGAGGCTGGTTTGACCCACGTGCTGTCTTTTCAAGGTCAAGGATTTCATTGGTGAGACTATTAAAGAACTAAAATTCTTTCATCTAAGCAGCCATACCATATTTGGTATCCCAAAGAACTATGCAGCACCTATAGTGTTGCAAGAAACAAAGAGATGGAAAGTTACAATTGTGAAACGAATATCGGATCATTTGGATATAAATATAATATTGGTTTTAGTTCTATTTTTTTTTTGTTTTTTTTGTTTTGTTTTGTTTAATGCTCCATCAAAAATTGCCAAATGGGAAGCAAGCATCCCCCTCCCTCAAAAAAAAAAAAAAAAAAAAAAATCATCCAGAAAACACAACAACCGTGAAGGTTAAGTGGTAGAAAAGATATTCTAGGAACCATCTCCTTGTTTTGATATGCACACATTAATGCAAATTTGATTAGTTTGGATCTTTTATTAATTGTTATAGTGCTCCAATGCTTTTCTTTTGGCTTTGTGGTTCATTTTCGGCTATGGTTTGTGAGCTGGTTCTTGTTGTTAGACCCTAATGTTGTGCTATCGGAAACAGGCATATAAGAATTGTTCTACTGTATAGTTAAAAAAAATGATAACAAATAGTCTGTAGTTATTCACACACTCTGCTCATCCTACTTGCCTTTTTCTCATTTTTTGACCTGGTTTTCGCATCTCATTTTTAAATGTTGCTACTGTCCTTTTTGGATATGGATATCATCCAACTGAAATATTTATTCTCTTTAGGTCGCACTCTTGGAAATAAAATTATTAACTCTCCTAAGTAGGCTTAGTGTTCCACATGTGGTGTTGGTGATGATTCTACTTTTTTTTTCCTTGGTCTTTCAAGAATAAATCATGGCTGGGATCCTTGATAAACACAATTATTGGGAACTTGAAGCTTTCTATATCCAATATTCATATCAGATATGAGGATCTTGAGAGGTATTTTATAGATAAAAGGATCTTGATAGGTATATAACTATGCATTACCAATTCTTGATATTTGTTACACCTAGTGGCTACCTTATGACTGTTATTTTATAGCAATCCAGGGCACCCATTTGCAGCTGGTGTAACTTTAGAGAAACTCTCAGCTGTGACAGTTGATGATAATGGGAAGGAGACGTTCATTACTGGGGGAGCACTAGATCGTATTCAGAAGGTTCATTACTGATAATAATAATAGTTCATTTTCTGCTGAATCATGGCATCTTTACTAGTTTTATTTATTTTTATCTGAATTACATATATACTATCTGGGTATGGAGTTATTAATTCTAGTGTTGCACTATCTAATCTTTCTCATGGCAGTTTGCTCGATTTGCTTCTTATGTTTAAGTTCTTTACTTGCTTGTGGTTTCTTATCTTTCTTCCAATCTGTAGGCAGTGACGTAGATGTTGCTTTAATATTTCACTATGTATTGGCTTTCTAGGAAGCAACTGTACCAAGGTTATGGAGAGCAAGTCTTCCTCTTGAATCTCTTCTTGCCAAAAACTTACTTTTTTCCAAGGATGATTTTTGAAGCTGCAAAGTCTTATCTAGGACACTAACCTGCACCTAAAAACTTATTGAAAAATATAAAAAATTTATTTGGCAGATGGCTGTCTAGCATATTATTAGAATTTGACTTTGAAATTTTCTGCTTATTAATGTTTTCTTGGTACGACTCTGAAGCTGAAAAGTCCTTTCTAGGACACTAAAAAGCCATCTAAAAATTTGTTTGGCAAATGGTTGTATTGCATGGTGTTAGAATTTGAGTTTAAAGAATTTTGCTTCAATTTTATTCTTTCGCATTTCTTCTCTTATTTTGATTTTTTATTTGCTTTTGACCTCTATTCTTTGTGTAACTGGGTTTCTTAATTTCTTTTGGATAAAGGGTTTGTACATCAGAATGATTGTAGAAATGTGATATTTTTTGTTTGGTCCAAAATATAGCAATTTAGGCCTAGTTTGGACAGCGTCTTCTCACTTTGTTTCTAAGTTTTATTTTACTGTACTTGTTTAATATTCAGTTAAAGGGAACCTGCATTCAGAAGATAGAATACATTTTTAACAGAATATAAACTGAAGCGCTTAAAATTAAGTAGAAAATTATAGAGATTATGTAATAGAATTATTTTCAAATATTATTTGATATTCTAGTTATAGGGTATCTGAATCCTTTCCAATGTGAAAGTCACATAAATTATAAAGGTTATGCAATAGAAATTCTTCCTCCCTCTCCTTCCCTCTTGCCGAATAATTCTTTGGTACTTATTTTTTCCTTGATGCCCCTAAATTTTTTGCAGTCTGTAGAACTTGAACAGCTGGCTGTTTATTTGGATTCGGATATCATTCCATGGCATATTAGCAAACCATGGAAGGAGCTGCTACCATTTGAATGGAGTCAGGTTTGCATTCATTTATGTTATACTATTTTGCATGTGGTTTCTAAAGCTTTTTTGGTTCATTATAAACTGAACTATTACTTCTTTGACCTTCAGATTTTTAGATATGGTACGAAGGATGGGAAACCAGCAGATGCTCAAATTAGAAAACACAATTACATTCTGCAACCAGTGACTGGAAATGCAAAATATTCAAAACAGACGCAAAATGAATCTGCTAATAGTGGTCAACCTCTACAAAAAGCATCAGTGAACTTGGATGATGTTACACTCTGTTTGTCGAAGGTTGATGTTGCTATCCTCTCTTTGATGATTCTAATTGTTCTACTTGAGATGAGTATTGATAACGCTATTTGTATACTTCTTTTGACAGAATGGCTATAGGGATTTATTAAAATTAGCTGATAATTTTGCTGCATTTAATCAAAGATTGAAATATGCTCATTATCGCCCACTTGTCCCGGTCAAATCTGACCCGAGGTCTTGGTGGAACTATGCCTACAAAGTCATTTCAGAGCAGACGAAGAAGGCTAGGTATCTAACTACTGAAAATTATATTGTCCATTACTTTGCTAGTTATGTTTAAGAAAACAAGGCATTAGTTAGTAGCATGGGTGACAAGCTGTAATGTTTAATAAAAAATGAGACATTTGCTAGTAGTTGCAAGTTATAATTTTTGTTCCTGTTATTTTGGTTGCAAGTTGTAATGTTATATGTTTTGTAAATCACCTCTCGTTTTAGTAGGATTGAATGTGTTAATCAAATACAAGTAATTAGCGAATTGAAATGTATTTTTGTTCTTATTCATTTGTTATAAATATACTAGAAGGGAATAGAAATGAGGGTAGGGATGGGATTCTATGACCAAATGGCTGAAAATTAGAATGGTTTACAAAATACATGCAAAGACTTTCAAAAGGAAAAAGAAATAGGACAAAAGAAGAAAAATACATGCGAGGAAAGAATGCAAGACAAGAATGCTTCAAGTATGCATGCAAAGAGGATAGGTGCTATAAGGGTCTTTGGAATTCTCAGTAAGAGGAACAAGGTTTAATCTTTTGAAGCCTTATTCTTTTCATCTTTCTCCTATTCTTTCATTCTTCATAACATTTTTCTTTTTCAAATAAATCATATAAGATCCTTTTGTTTTTATTCAATTGTTGTCATTTTTCAACGATATTACTTTTGTGAGCTGATCAATTTTCTTATGTTATTTTTTTCTGGATTGGGGACAGCAGGGTTCGGGGTGTGGAAGCCTCCCAGTTTGAGGAACTGATTAGAATATTACTGTTAGACCAAAAAACACTGGTTCTCACTTTTATATATGTTAATTATGTTTTTCTGTGTGGCAGTGGGAAATTTTCTTGGGAGCAGGTTTTGCGGTATGCACGCTTACGTAAGAAATACATATCCCTTTATGCTTCGCTGCTGAAATCCAACATCAATCGGCCTGTAGTTGATGACAACAGTGACATAGAGGAACTTGATCGAGAACTTGATATTGAACTAATACTTCAGTGGAGGTATTTTTCTTCTCCTTGTATCTCATTTAAAATGTAAAGGATGACTAGTACTAAAGATAGGGATTTTTTTAACAATTCATTCTTATATGGAAACTGGCAATACCCTTTTTCGTTTTTAAATTTCTGTCTTTTAGTCTTCTAGTTTATTGTCTGAAGAGGGCTTGAAGTTGAGGGAGGGGCACTGGGTAGTTTTGTTGCTCTTTAGTTTCCTTGATCTATTTACATTGTTTTCCTTCCTTTTTTTTTTTTCCATTTCTTTCCTTTAAATGTTTTCCATTTTCTGGGTTCAACTAAGAATTATCAGAGGTTTGGGTATATATATTTGTTTGGTTGGGCGGGTGTTTCAAGACCTAATGGTCGTTGGAGTGCTTTGCTGCCACCAAGCTGTCCTCTTTGAGACAAATTAACTATAATGCACAACTAAAGAACGGATGATAAGTATCTTATTTATTGATTCTAAAATAAATACGAATATTAGTCTATATTCAACTAATCCTGGTTTGAAGCCTACTCCTTTTTGTTCTCAGTCCTATATACCTTTGTTGCACAGAATGCTGGCCCACAAATTTGTTGAGCAATCAATGGAGTCAGAACTTTACTTGAAGAAACAAAATGCAAAGAAATCATGGTGGTCATTCGGATGGTGAAAACTTTATCCTGGTGTAGCTCTATTCATACTTATTATTTTCTTATTAGTTATTAAATAATTAAGGGATTGTATATACACCTTCAGGGACAACCAATCTGTTAAGGATGAAAATGAACCAGGGTACCTAACTGATGAAGACTGGGAACAGTTGAATAATATCATAGGGTACAAGGAAGGTGATGATGAGCAGTTGCTGACGACACATGACAAGGGGGATGTTCTTCATACTATGTTGGAGGTTCACATGAGACATAATGCTTCAAAGCTTACTGATGCTCAGGAGTGCCTTGCTGAATTATCCTGCGACAATCTTGGTTGTTTAATGCAATTTTACTCGGAGACAAAAATTTTTGACTTGAAATTGGGATCATATCGGTTATCGTCTCCAAATGGACTCCTTGCCGAGGTTTGATTTCTCTGTGTTTGTGTGTCTCTCTCTACGTGCGTGTGTGTACGTGCGTGTGTGTGTATATATATATGTTTATGTATACATGGTTGCGTTGAATTCTGGATAACTGGTTCCTTTCCCTCATCTTCTTGCAGAGTGCCACTGCCCATGATTCATTGACTGGTGTTTTCTGCTATAAGCCTCTTGATGTTGAAGTGGACTGGAGTTTGGTTGCTAAAGCTTCTCCCTGTTATGCGACTGTATGTTATCCCTTTTCTGGTTCATAATTACCTTAGCTAGAATTTATCTTTTAGACTGATGACATGCTTTTTGGCCAGTATCTGAAGGACTCAGTTGAGCGAATTATCAACTTTTTTGAAAGCAATGCTGCTGTCAGTCAGACTATAGCTTTGGAAACTGCTGCTGCAATGCAGGTTTGCTTCCAGTAATTCCTTTTGTACGACGTCTTATATGTCTCGAATGTTGTAGAATTGTAAAATTGTATGGCTGATAACAAATAGAGCAGAAAGAGAAGATGAATAAAGGAGAGACAGAATTTGAGCAGTAAAAAAGGGTTTGAGAAATTCTGTTTATTATCTATCCCATTCCCAGAGTATTACTAAATTAGCAATTGATACAAGTTCACTAATCCCTTACCAATTAAAGCAAACAAAAAGAACTCAATTCCAGCACTACCTCTCAAGTCGGTGCATATATATTGCACATGCCTGACTTCCTAGTTACATAATGAGACATAATGCTTCTCACTACGTTGATTAAAATATCTGAAAATTGATTTTAGTCAAAGGAGTGTAAATATTTGACTTCTCCTTGATAAAATATTTCAATCCACCTCAATTTGTTTGTCTATCGTGCTGTACTAGACTGTGAACCCTTGTTAGGGGTTGGGTTAATTAGTCCTGTTGAAAATGTTGCCCTGGTGGTTAACTGACCATGGAGATTCCCTTTAGAGCCTATTCCCTTTGACATAAGGTCATCATGAGCAAGTTCGGTATGCATATGAATGGGTGTGTTTTGGGAGTAGTCGGTATTGTCCCGCTTTTGATGGAGGATTTGTTGCTTACTCGGTTTAGAGGCGTTGGAGGGAGGAATGATGCTTAGGTGGTGTTTGATAAAACTGAGTAATTAAGATCTGAATAGTTAATACATCTTAATAAACTAGATCATCTAAATGAAATAACATCTGAATCTAAAAAACTGTGTGATAACTAAAAAGTGTAAAACATCTGAATGACACTATTTTATCATTTTAATCTCTGAGTTATTTAAAAATTTTATTTGAATGACCTTAAAATTTGAAATTGAAGGAGTACAATATTTATTGAGGCTATTTTTGTCCATAAATTTTAAATAAACTATTAAGAGGCAGCTCTTAATAGTTAAGATTTGAGTTTCAGTCTTAACGATTAAGAGGCAAAAAAAAATTTACCAAACAAGATTTGCCTCTGACCGAATCAGAGGCAGGTGAATTAAGGACACAAACAAACACCACCTTAGATGCTTTAGAAGTGTTCAATCTTTTATGTTATTTGGGAAATTTGGAAGGAAGCGTAATTCTCGGCTTTGGAGATCAACTATTTATTGTTTCCTTTGCGAGACATGATCTTTTTTCTTGCATCACTTTGTACCTCTGCCATGAGTAACTTTAAGGGAATTTTTGTGTTGATCTTTGTTGTGATTGGAGAGCTGCTCCTTCGTAAAGTTTTTTTTTTTTTTTTTAACTTTTTATTATTAATTATTTCCACTTATTATAGGTTAGCACTTAGCTCTCCTTGTCCCCTTTTCCTTGTAATCTCCTTATTCTTCAGTTAAAATTCTTTTTCTATGTAAAAAGCATAGCTGCCTTGTTGTCCAAATACAACCCCATAGGAGTTTCACATTGCACCTTCACTCGTGTAGCAATGATTGTAGCCAAAGGAGTTCTATAGTTGAATCTCTGGTAGAGAACTAGATCTAGCAACAGTCTCTTGTTTGTTGCTCTTCCGCATCACCAAATGTCCTCCCTCTTATGTAAGTATTCAGAGGTAGGTCTCCTATTATGGATCTATCCCCGTTTCCATTGGTATAATACTCAATTCGCATGTGGTTATATCTTATAAAACAATACAACTTTCCCAGTAGCAACTGTCAGATATTGAAGGACAAAGTAAACAAGTTCCATGCAAATTCTTTTGCATGCATAAGTTGGCTTGCTACTGCATAAGCTGTGTCAGGGCTTGTATGGGACAAATAAATTGGCTTCCTCCATCTAACCTATGATAGCTTCCTTTATCCCATGTGACACTATTAGTGTCTTCTCCGCTCCTCGGGTACAGTTCTATTGGCTGGTCAACTGGTTTACAACCAAGCATTCCTGATGTAGGGCAAGCGTGGGGCCACTACACTTGTAGTTTCAACGTAAATCTGATGTTGGGTACTAGGATAATTGGGTTCTTTAGCGCTGGTTGATGGCATTTTGTGGTTAAAACAGCTTGGAAGATAATGGGTCTTTAGGTTGACAATGGGGAAAGCGGAAGGGATAGGGTTTGACTTGAACAAGGTGAAAAGAGGGATCTTCAGGGGCTGTATTAGGAACTGTTAACACCAGCCGTAAAAGAATATTGCGATTTTAAAATTGGGATTAATGATCTAAGGGTTAAGCAACAATTAGAATTGAAATTGCAGAAAATAAAGCAATATGCTATAAAAGAAGAAAAGAAACTTGGTTGGTCAGTGGTCTGACTGAAAATGGTTATCCATTTCATTTCTTCTTATTTTTAATTTTAATTTTTTATCTTCTCCGAATGAAAAGTTATCTCCACATATGGTGTTTTTTCTTAGTAAAAGATTCTACCAAAGGTTATTTAACTAAATTACTATGAGTCTATAATATACAATGAGTTGATCTTCACCGGTGGCCGCATATAATTGACTATATTCACAGGGGATATTGGGGCAAGGGTTTGGAAAAATGGCAGAGGCATTGAAGAATAACTTGAAGGTTGACGGTTCAAAGCCCTATAATTGAGGCTAAAATTACCTTTAAGAAAAACCTCTAGGAATATTACTGTATGTATTTACTTGAGAGAAATAGTTCATTGTATGCTCACCAAAACAGTAAAAAATTTGTACAGATGGCTGTATTCTATTACTACTTCCATCCCGGTTTAAGTTATTGGTTCTCTTCGGTATATTTTTTGTTAGGGATTTCAAGATATGCTGAAATACACAATGGAAACCGTCAACTTAAATTGGGACATGTAGGGGAGAATTATAAATGCTTTTTAAGTTGTAAAATTTATTAAATGATGTGCAATGGAGATGTTTTATTTATAAGGTTTATTAGATCTTTACTGCTGATGAAAACTCAACTTTGAATGTCTATGGATGACATGGTTATCAAGTCGTCGCCTAGGCGTCGCCTAGGCGACGCCTAGGCGTCCAGTCGGTGCATATTGGGAAGGCGTCGGGGCGACTTGGTGGGAGGGGAGAAAGTCGAGCGACTTGGTGGACGACTTGGACGACTTGGGCGCCTTGGACGACTTGGTGGACGACTTGGACGCCTTGGACGACTTGGTGGTTGAGCAATTTTTTTTTTTTCCTACTTTGACACACACACACAATCCTTGCTGCCACCAAGGATTGAACCCCCAACCTCATGTTTGACATGGGTTGAGTACTGATGATACTTGGTGAAGACAAACCTTAGTGTTAATGGGCAGCAAAATTTATATATATATACACACATATGTGTATATTATATATATATACACACACACATCCCCATGCTCCATATATATATATGTGTATATATATTTTATATAAATATACACACATCCATGTGCTCCATTAGCTGTTGCCCCTCCACTAGCTTCTGATTTTGCTGCCCCACTAAGGTTTATCTTTACTTGGGAGAGCATAAACCAAGTAAAATATATTATTTTGCTCTCACTCTTTGCATTACTTTATATGTTCAATTTCTTTTATGTTGTGTAATGACAAAGTAAACATCAGACAACAAAGTTCAAAGCTCCAAACAACCAGGAACTGATAAACTTAATACGCTAAGAATACCAAGACATCAAAACCTTTATGAACTGTAAAACATGTAACCTGTTTGGGACATGAATTAATCTATTATACATATACATATACATATATATATATATACATATATATATTCCCCAACAATTACCCATGTTTAAGAGAAAGAACTTGCTTTAATAAAGTATATTGAATTAAACTAAATATTACAAAGGTATCACCATTTATATAATTTGAAGTTGTACAAGTTCAAAAAATTACAAGTTTACAACTATAATAAAATTATTCATTTTGACTTGATCTTGTTCACTTCTTGTTGTGATTTGTATTATGAATATGGTAAATCATTAGAAAAATAAATATATCAATATTAAATATATATATATATATATATAATTTTATTCGTATAAAATTTACATTGTTAACGACTTGTCGACTTGTGGACGACTAGTCGGGCGCCTTGTCGCCTAAGCGCTTAAGCTCCCGGCTGTCGCCTCGCCTCGACTTGTCGCCTTGATAACTATGATGGATGATGTTCATTTTGATAATCTTATAATCAGTACAAACTTGTGAATAAATTCTTAAAAAATCATTACCTGAGAGAAGTCGATGGCTGTAATTCTAGTTTGTGTATTTTACAATGTACTATGCACTGAGACTGTGAAATATCTTGACTGGGGCCAATACTGCCATTGTCTAGGCGATGGTTCATGGTGGTGAAAACTTAACTAGACAGACTAGGACAGAGATGAGTAAATGCATCCATTACAGAGTGTTGGTCCGTCTTTTCAATTTGAGAGAGTACTGATTAAAGTTTCTCTCCACTGATGTTATAACTCCTTGCAGATGACAATCGATGAAGTTAAGCGCACTGCACAACAGCAAATGAATAAAGCATTGAAGGATCATGCCAGGTTTGTTACTTTATTGTAGTGAAGTTAAATTGGTAAGAGTTCTATACATCATACGAGGTGGAGCTGGTTTAGCTACATTGTCATTCTGTGAATCTATGTTTTGGGTATATACTATCTGCTCTATTTTAGTGTTATATTCATGCAGCACGGACACAAATGCACCAACCTGTGACACCCCCAAACTCGGGTACTAATACCTCAAATTTGGTGCTCACGATAAGGAACATCCAATCACCTTTAAACAACATATGACAACTAATGCGGAATAAATAAACATATATTGTTCATTACAAAAGGTTAATAATTTTCAATAATTACACCACTTAATACGAATAAGGAATAATAATTCAAATCTGATTCAAGAAACCGGCAATCCGATTTATATATATATGTAATCATAACTCATAAGTAATTGGCTCCAAGAGAAAACTTGCACAAGATAGGATCTGAAACTTACCTGGTCTGCTGCTTACTATTTACTCTATGCGTTTGTACTGCAAATATCCTACAGTAATTATAAACTAACTTCTGATCAGTCATATATAAACATCAATAACAGATTAACTAAACTTACTCAAGAGACTCATGTGGTCTATCCTATGGTCCCTTCATTTTACCCATGGTTTGCCATGACAGCTCTACGATCAGTAGGGCTTTAATACTGCCAATGGGATCACTCTACAGTTAGTGGGGTGACTATACGATCACTGATGAAGCTCTACGATCGGCAGAGTTGACTCTACGATCGTCTGGTGAAGCTCTACGATCGGCAAAGTTCACTCTACGACTGACTAGTGAAGCTCTACGATCGGCAGAGTTCACTCTACGACCACTCTAGGACTAACCCAACTTACTCTACGATTGCGAGTGAAACTCTACGATCGTCTAGTAGTTCGGCTGACTTACTCTACGATTGCCGAGTGGTTCGGCTGACTTACTCTACGACCTACAGTGCGCTCTACGATCGGAGTGAAGTCACTCTACGATCGTAGAGTCTTCTTCACTACTTAATGAGAGTCAAGGTTAATTCATGATTTCAGCTTAAGGGACATCCCTTGGCTGATAAGTCTGAGGTCATATACATCTGGAAACATGGCTCGGGGTCTGACCGACCCGCTGTCTACAAGGTTTTGGCTTCGGCTCCACTTTGGAACCTTTCGTAGTTCGGGAACCCGTCGTACATCGGGGGTCCTCTTCGGGCTCGGATGGTACTTTGTGCTTAGCTTCAGAGAGTCAAAGGTTTAGGTCACACTGACTTAAGGGGCTCGGCTTCGGGTCCTACTACGAATTCCACTTTACGGTTCGTGGTCGGGCGACAAACCTATATCCACCCTGATACTTAGGTTCATGCGTTCGGAGTAAGGTGACGAACCTCATCGGAACAGCTTCGGCTTTCTCCACCATTACTCATTTTGACTCTCTTAGCAAGACAGACTATTATAATCCTTTTGGACATAGTCCACACCTTACGTTGATTTAACTAGGACTCGGTCATAAGTCCTATGGACAACATTCATGGTCTTATTCAAGACATGATTACAGAGCATTTAGCTCATAAACTATTCCCGACTTTTACACTAGTCCGGGTATGCAAGAATATAACATATATATAAACCGTAACTATTGAGATGGAAAAACTTCTCACCTCTTCGTTTTGGTTGCGCGTCTTCTCTTCTTTCCGAAGTACGCGATGAAGCCAGAGGACATCCGCTTGATAGCTTCCCCTTCGGCCACCCCTTTTTGCTCTCAAGCTTACAATGACTCTATCTATCTCAGACCCAACAATCTCAGCAGGCTTCATTAGATGCAATAGGAGCTCTATTTATAGGGAAACCCTTACTCAACCGCTGGTCTCTACCCAACACATGATGGCCATACCGGTCATAAGAGATTAGGTAGAAAGTACTACCAACTCCTTCACCCCGCCATTCCCACGGTAATCATTCAGCAAAGTAGAGGAATGGAACACTAGCTTCTAGGCAGGTTGCGGGCAAGACACGGAAGAAATCCTATTTGGCCAATTTAAAATATGATCCGCTACAGTTAAGGATAAAACCCCCAATTGGGCTTACCGACATACTCCATTGGACTCCTTTCTATGCCTGACCGCATATATCAAGGCTGACCCAATTTAATAACTGATGTCCAAACCACAAGTCCATACCTACTTCGGATGGATTTGTTTAATGAATAAACTGGACTAGTCCACTATTAATAATTTCCTAGTGGAACAATTTATTATCAATAATATTAACTACCTACAAGTCCAATACACAACTAGTTGTTTGGGCTTGTTTAAAATAATCTATAAGGCTAGTCCATTATACTTGAACTATTAAATAATTAACATATATCCACACACAGACAATCATACCACATAATGGTTTAAATTAATACGTAAAAGAATTTAATTAATAATAAAATTAAATTCTTAACTTTAATAATATTGCTTAAAAAGTTCGCGGTCATTACACATGATGCAACATGAAATGGACAAGTTGGATGATAAATTCTCCGAGAGAAGTATGATTGTTGAGCACATGTCAATGATTTTATTTATTTATTTTTTATAAATTAAATTACATTTTATATAAGAAATGTTATAAACATAAAGATTTAATATCCCACTGGTAACATAATTAGTAGTAATTATTTATTATTTTTTTGGGAAAAGAGAATATTATTAGATGAAAAGGAGAATAGAAGTAGAGGGGACAAGGAGTCCACCTACCCTATAAAAAACAAATATAAAATGAAAACACTTGAAAGAGGGTAGCTCTCTAATCTCACTGTAGGTAACCATGACAAAAGCTTATAAAAATCGACTTCTCTTTCTCAAAATGGTATCCCACTCCAGGCCTTCTACTAGAGTTCTTATCTCAACCTCCTCAATAAGCTTGCAATAGAACTCCGTAATTTCCTCATTACTTAAGGACTATAGCTCTTTTTCTTGAAGAAACTTCTATGTTTCCTTCCACTAGCAACCTTGTTAAAAAGCTTAGAATTACATTTTCCATCCTTCACCCACTTAATCTTAACCTTGTCTTAAACTTGTCTCCTCCCTTATAACAACCTCCTCAAACTCATTACGCAATTGAGTTCGCTTACCTCTTTAAACCTCGGACAATACCCCAAGCTCCTCGAGTCTATCAATCTTCCCCACATCCCTCAGGATCGATTTTTTTATCCTTCACATTCCCAAACACCAGTCTATTTCACCCCCTCAATTTGAGCTTCACAAGTTGTAACTTCCTCATAACAATTGACCGCTCCACTTTACACACTCCCCCTAATTCCAGCAACGCTTAGTTAACTCAAAGAAATCGATTGAGAAATGAACGTATTGTCAAACTGAAAAGGCTTTGAACCCCATTTTATAGGAGTAGACTCTAAACAATTGGTAAATGGTTGAAAACACTAGACAAGAACATCCTATCCCAATTCAGTTGTTGCATCCTCCCGCTTATTATTGAATAAGTTTCTGAATAAGAAGCGATTAATGCGAGTTGTGACAGTATGCTCACCTAGAACAGACCAAGTGAATTGAGCATTTGATAGGGATCTAGCCCAAGCTCACAACGCTTTTCATAGCCTCACAATCTCGGATCTTCATCGAGATTGGCGGGTTGCTATTTTTGTATTTTCTTCTTTTTCCTCCCACGTGTATCTTGTTAGGGCGCACTGCTTATACACCCACTTCGTATGTTCTCTTTGCCATCAATATTTTTTTTTTCTTTAACCTCCTTTTCTTTTGGCTCCACGAGGTGCTTTCAGACTCGATAGTAAATTTGTGGATTATCTTGGCGAGTTTGCTCTAGATGCATAATGTACGTAGTTTTTGGTAGGTTGCTTGTATAAGGAGTTTTTTTTTGTTCCCCCCCGCTCCCCGGGGAGTGTCTACATATAGCAAATGTCATGGGTTTGTCACCTTTTTTGGTACTCGTTAATGCACTTATTTATATTCATCTATTTATTATTTTCTATAAAGAAAAAAGTAAATAATGCATGTATTTATTCCAATTTCTGTACGGATATGAATTAATAGCGTGTACCTATGTGTTATACTTGTAGATTAGTGACTAATCTTTTCTTCCTGTGCCCGTTTGTTCCTATTCTCTGATTCCTAATCTAATCTAAGATGCATCGAGGGATACCGCTACGAATAAGGGACACTTTCTCTCCAAGTTCCTGCTGCTTTGATTAGTTTTCTCCTCTTATTTTTGTTATGATATAATTTTGCTTTTGTTATATACTTTCCTGACATACTAAAATAATACTCCCTCCGTCCTGTAAAAACTGGCTTACTTTGACTTTTTCAAATTTTGTAATTAAAATGTCCTATTTTCTTGTAAATATAGGGGGAGAAACTATGACCATATGAAGCTATATCAAATTTACCATCACCTCCAATTTTTATAGGTTTGACAATATAAATAAATATGTTTAATTCTTAATTTTAAAATTGGTCAAGTTGACTCAAAAAGTCAAACTAAGCCAGTTTTGAGGGACGGAGGGAGCATCATAAGTCATGTTTTTTTTTTCTTTTTTTTGGGTGATTGATATATCTTTGCTACTAGCTATTTTGCATCCCTATCTTATTGCTATTTATTGTGATTATGTGCAATTTACTATTGCAGATCTCTGATATTATTTTAACCTTTAGTAAAAGCGAAAGAATAGTTCACTTTGTGCTCACCACATGGCTGCGTTTTTATTTTAACCTGTTACTTGAGTCATCTAACATTTTCGAGATATGTAAGAGATTGATTTACATTAAACTTGCTCTTGTTTCTAGGTTTTTCTTGGACTTGGATATTTCAGCCCCGAAGATCACCATTCCTACTGACTTCTGCCCGGACAACACCCACTCGACAAAACTTCTGCTTGACTTGGGTCATCTTTTGATTCGTACTCAGGTTGATTGCAAAAATTTCACAGTATTTCCTTTAATTTTGTTCAAACCTGCTATTTTTTTTTGGTCATAAATTTTCTGCAATTCTTGCAGGATGACCGTGAACCGGTTACACGCGATGAGAGCAATATGTACTTCCAGTTTGATCTGGTTTTGAGTGATGTATCTGCCTTTTTGATTGATGGAGACTATCACTGGAGTCAATCTTTGTTGAATAGATCTGCCGGTTCTTCCCGATTTGGTTTTGTTAGTTTCTTGCCTGTTGTCGATAAGTGCGGGGTTATTGTTAAGCTTCAACAGGTAATGCTTTCCGCAAGTTGTCTTAAAATTTGCAACGTACATGTGTTCATGATTATGCAACTTTTTCCTCGATGTCCGAAGTTAACACTATTTTAACGATTCCGTATAGATTCGCTTGGAAAACCCCTCCTATCCTTCGACAAGAGTTGCTGTGCGGCTTCCATCCCTAGGGTTTCATTTTTCTCCCGCTCGTTATCATCGGCTGATGCAAGTTGCAAAGATCTTTCAGGGGGAGGATAGTGATAATGCAGACCTTCTTCACCCTTGGGATCAAGCTGATTTTGAGGGGTGGTTGTCCCTGCTAAATTGGAAGGTTCTGGATTAATTGTTTTAAAAATTTCTGTGTGCGCAAAGTGTATGGTTTCTTTATCTTCCTTCATCAACTTCCTCTAATCTTTTATTCTGGCAGGGTGTTGGAAATAGGGAAGCTGTATGGCAGCGGAGATACCTCTGTCTTGTGGGGCCTTTTCTTTACGCACTGGAGAAGCCGGGCTCTAGGTCTTACAAGCAGTATTTCAGGTTCAACTTCCATTATTTTCGCAAGTGGCACGTAACATAAAGTGAAATAAAAATGCAAACAAGGAAGAAGAATGGTTTAAGAAAGTACTAAGAGTTTTAAACATCATCTAAATGAAATTTCAAAACATAGATAAACTTCACTTATCCCAAAAAGAACGAATATAGTAAGATTTGAAGTTTGACTCGTTGTATCATGCTTCTGCCAAAAGTATGTAAACATATTTGTTGACAATTTCTTGACTGAAAGAAAAATTAGTTTCTGGGATTGTGTATTCTTATTAATTGTTCCAAGTGTAGAGCACTTGCTCCTTCGCTAGCTCTTTTTCTCTCAAACCCACTGAAATAAGAAAAATAAGAAGTCGAAGGTAAGAACCCTGACACAAAAGAAGACAAAGGATTAAGGAAATAAGGAACCAATTTGAACTTATGAATTCTAATTAAAAGTGTAGTAGTGTATCAGATAACGATTGGTGGGCTGTGAAGGGAATGGGATTTTTCTTCTGGTGGAGTTACAAATTAGTAGTTTGGTGATTGAACCTAAGACGCGTCTTTAATTGTGTTGTCTCTTTGAAAGTGTACATTTGTTTACTGGAACATGTTTCAGAAATCACATAGCCAAGATGGATCAATCGAATCTACCTAATGCATTGTTTTCTCTCTAACAGCCTTCTTTGGATTAGCTTACCGTAATGGTTGCAGAGCCTCGTAGTACTTCCACTTTTCAGATATAAATATAATAAACCAAAATATTCTTTAAGAGTCACCTTGAGTTGTGCCCAAGAAGGTTAAATTGGCTCTATATGCTCTTATAGCACTTTTGAAGCTACTCAAAAAGAATCTTATTGTCCTTGCCGTTTCCTCTCTCTCCACAGTAAATACTTTATGGTTGCACATTCTAATTTCATCTTGCATATGCTTGAAGTAAGATGCTAGAGAAGGCCGCTTTTATTAGCATGACTAAACATTTCAAGTGAAATAAAAATTGGATTTATGCATTTTTTTTTTGTTTTATTGAGCTATTCCTTAACAGAATAATCCATTGTCTATTAACATTGCCCAAGCTTGTCAATCTATCCTCAGGATGGGGGCATTAATTTGACAAATACACATCCTCCATTATAATAACAACTCAGAGATTGATCAACTGATAGAGTACATACGTATAGCTATTGCTAAATTATGTTTGGAGTGATTTTAGCTAACACTTACCATCTTGCATGTTGTATCCGAAAAGAGAAGTCAAAAAAAAAAAAAAAAGACGACGACGGCATTATTAGAAAGTTACATGGGGAGAGTTAAACCTAGTTGAGTTGAGCTTGTGTATGTGTGTGTTTATACCAGCACATAAATGACATATTTTTAACAAGAACTCAAATTATATATTTGGATTTTCTGCATAATTTGAGTCTTGAGTTTTCGTGAACCTACTATGGAATACCAAAAGTTTCTGCTAGTTAATAACTGAATATATTCCTATTCTATTCCAGAGTCAACACATCCTTGATATATTTATTATGTTATGCACGTACTTTTCTTTCTGTCTATCATTGATGTAACTTGTTTTTGCGCTTATTGTAGCCTGCGTGGAAAACAACTGTACCAAGTCCCTCCAGAAATTGTTGGCAATATAGAGCATGTGTTAGCTGTTTGTGATCTCGAAAGATCCAATAATAAGGTTGTTGGTGCAGTTTGTAAACTATATCTTTCTTGCTTAGTATTGATTTACTTAATAACTTGAATTTGTCTGTTATATTTTCTTTTAGTATTCATTTTGGATGATCACCTGCATGTAGGTTGTGGAAGATGCCAATGCGCTAATATTACGATGTGAGAGTGAGGATTCAAGGAGGATTTGGCAAAGTCGCCTCCAGGGTGCTATTTATCGTGCATCGGTACTTTTTTTGTTCTGCTCAAAACGACTACTTTGTTCTAAGGCATTCAAAAATATATTTTACCACTTGGTCAATATCACTGATTGCCTGGAAAAACAAAGGTTCTTGAAACATATTTCATCTTCTTAATAATATGAAATCCCATATTGGGTAAGTAAAAGCTTGCAGTTTAATGTGTGTGTGTGTATTGTTGACAAACTATGGCAAAAAAAAAATAAAATCAAGAAAAATAAACAAGACACAGATTTATGTGGAAAACCTGAAAAGGGAAAATCCACAGGCTTGAGGTATAAGGAATCCACTAGAAACAATAGAATATTATCAAAATCTTACTCTATTGAAACCTAAGCCACATCAAACAACGTAAAGACAAAGTCCACAATGGGCTGCCAAATAGAATTGAAGAAAAAGATAAGCATGAGATTCTGAATTATGCATGCACATAATATAACAACAATATCGGAGGACAAACGCTTTGTTGCTTTATGCCTCCGGCACAAGTTGTCGGTGTTGAGCCTTTACAGCATTGGGTGCAGACTATACAGAAGCCATAATGTTAGATGGAACATTAGCCTTCCAAATACAAACTTCCAAATACATGTATTCAGTTGGAACTAAATAAAAGGCCAATTTCCAACAAGAAACTGAAAATATGAATTGGAGGTAAAATTTCTAAAGGGATCCAAAGACCAAACCTAGCTGGTGTAGAAGAAAGATTATAAACAATTATCAATTCTGTGCTGGACTTTGATGTTTAATTTGGATTGAATGTGTTTTAGATCATTAGGGGTCAAACTTGTGTGAAAAACTGAAAATAGTTTAGAGTTGATAATAGCTTATTGGTAGGATATTGGATTTTCCTCATCATTAAGACTAGGTTATAAAGTGCTTTGGTGTGCATTTTTCAAATGAGGGTGATATTGCAGAAGTATGGTAGAGTGGCAAGGTAAGTAAAGTATATTTAGTTACAGCGGGAGTAATGTTATACAAAATTACAAACATCTTTTTTGAAGTAGCAACTGTCGACCCTAAGCATAACCTACATGGTAATAAACTTCGATTCTGTGGATATTTTGGACATTGGAGCTGGTTAAGGATGCTTTCTTTTCTGTTGTTGAGACATAGGATCTTTGTACGAATTTTTCTTGCATCTTTTAGTTTATTAACAGATGATTGCCGGGAATGATTCAGCTTCTGTTGTGAGATAAGGGATCCTAATTTCAGTTGTCTGTGTACTACAATAATAATCCATCAGTCGCTGTTTCTGACAAGACTTTTGATTGTGTTGCGTTTTGATGATTGATGATATAATGCGAAAGTTGCAAATAATTTCGCTTTACAATTTCACCCCTGAAATTTGCATGCAGGGCTCTGCTCCGATTAGTGGTCTGTCTGAAACTTCATCGGATTCAGAAGACTTCGAAAAAGCAGTTGTTGACAAATGTGATTCAATGGATATCTCGAAAATGGAGAGGGTGTTTATAACTGGTGTGCTTGATGAGTTGAAGATACGCTTCAATTATAATAATCAGGTATGTATGGATTGAAGTCTTTAGTTGTGTTGCTATGTTGCTAATTATCTGATATGTTTATTTTTTTCCATTGGCTTCCTCTAGCATGATAGCAGTTTCATGAAGGTCCTTCTAGCTGAGGAAAATCGTTTGTTTGAATTTCGAGCAATAGGTGGTCGGGTATGATTGAATTGCAGGTCATGTTATTTTCTCTTCCCGCTTTCTTTCTTCATTAGAGGATTAAAAATTGATTTGTCAAAACAGGTTGAACTTTCAATTAGAGAAAGTGACATGTTCATTGGCACCGTCTTGAAAGCTTTGGAGGTAGAAGATTTAGTCTGCCATATGGGAGCATCTCAGGCTCAGCCTTTATATTTGGCACGATCCTTTATCCGTAGTACTGATGCACCTTCGGTCTTCTATGGTACTGAAGATAAGACTTATGATAGTGCTGATAGAAGCCAAAGTGAAGGAGATGATAATTTTTATGAGGCATCAGATAATCTAAATGATCCTGTTGATAGTCCAACACAGTCACATGCAAATGTATCTGAATACTTAAGTTCTCAAAGCTTTCTCCCCTCAGAGAAGTCCGTACTAAAGCCTCCTAGTTTTAGTCGTATTGATGGTCTACTCCCTTATGTCATGCTTCAGAATGGACACGGTCGTGTGAACGATACCGAAAATTTAGATAGTTTTGTGAAAGCTCAAATAGTTATTTATGACCAGAACTCAGTATTGTATAATAATATCGATAAACAGGTTAGTAGATGTACAATGTGCTGAGAATCTTCCTATGTTACTTTGACATTGCTAACTTACTTCCTGATTGGCTTGTTCAGGTGACAGTTACCCTAGCAACCTTGTCATTTTTCTGTCGTAGACCGATGATAGTTGCCATCATGGAATTTGTAGATTCTATTAATGTTGAGGATGACAGCTGTGAATCTTTCAGTGACAGTTCTTCAACGGTCATTGTGCAACATGAGGTTTCTGTGGAAGATAAGGGTCATAATCAGCAGTTAGCTACAGTTGAGGAGCATATTGTCCAAGGTTTGCTAGGGAAGGGAAAGTCTAGAATCATGTTCTTTTTAGCACTGAACATGGCTCGTGCGCAAATTTTTCTGATGAAGGAAGATGGGGCAAAGCTTGCAACACTGTCGCAAGATAATTTTCTTACCGATATTAAGGTTCGCAGCGTCCTTGCTATAATTAATCATTATTTGTTTTTTGTTTTGTAAGGTGTGGATCATTCTTACCATTAATTTTGTTTCTTTTGAGAGAGCTCCTTATGTATTAATTTTTTAAAGGATAGGGTTATTTCTTGCATCTCTTTGAGTTTTTGCTATTGGGCCTTTAGGGGGTACCTTTGTCAGTGATATATGTAGAGATTAGTGGGCTGCACATTTTTAAGTGCTCTTTTTGTCTTGGAAAAAAATCATGTGTGGGTGGACTTCTTGTCGCCCTTGTTTCTTTTGTATCCTCTATTTTCTATTAATATATATATACATATATATATATATTTTTATAAAAAATAAAATGTGGATCATTCTTATGAAATGCTCATTCTAAACTTCTTTCTCCACATAGGTGTTCCCTTCTTCTTTTAGCATCAAGGCATCCCTTGGGAACCTGAGAATAAGTGATGACAGTCTTCATAGCAGCCATCTTTATTTCTGGGCATGTGATATGAGAAATCCGGGTGGTAGTTCATTTGTGGAGGTATGACTTCTCTTCTTATTATTTTCCTATTTGGTTGACAAGTCTCTTTTCTGTACTAACAATTTTCATGTTGGTCTGTTCTAAATGCTCAAATTTATGTCATAGTGTAGTTGTTCTGGTTAGCTGTATGTGTCATAGACTTGTTACTTTATATCTTGATAATGTTCTTTACAACTATTATCCGTCTTTGTTGGCAATCTTAGTTCTAGTTCAGTTTCTTTCTAGGACATAAAAAACATAGTGGAGTAATTTTGGTCCGATATTGATTTATGATCTTGATGTTAGTTTGTACAATTTGACTGTGAGCTCCAATTAACCGAGTGTTGGATGCCTAGTTTGATTTAACGCTAAAATTTTTTTAGCATTATATTTTTTTTTCCTTCTTTCCTATGGAGGAAAATGTGAAAGTGTAGGCAGAGGTAGAAGGTAAAAAATAATTTACTTATTTTTTTTGAGAGAAGTTGGTAAATATTTTGATTGCAGACCATTTCAATTAGTATAATAGACCATTTTCCCATTAAGTTGAGAGGGTCTGATTAAACAACTGAATATCCTTTTTTTTTTTTTTTAATGTGGAGTTTCCGACTCGCGGGTCGACTAATCTCCCCAGCCCGATACCAGAGCGGTTTACTACCCGACTTGCGTCAGGGGTACCGTGGCCACAGTAGAGCATTTTTAGTGCCTTCCAAATGTTGCTAGTGGGAGTCTATCCTGAGTCGTCCGGGTTTACGGTTCGTTCCCAGGGCGGCTTGCACCACTGCGCCAAATGTTGTGGTTGAATATCCTTTTTTCCCTTCCCACTTGACTATATGAAACCTTTTTCATTACCTTTCCACAGAGATTACTATGTCAATTTTTCATTTTCTTTTGAACCGAAATCGGAATAATGAGCATTGATAAAAAGGAGGTCCGTAAGCTGGAAACTGTAATCTCATTAAGCACTAGTCTTCCAAGCCTTTCTCTGTATTCGCTTCGCACCGCCAAGAAGATCAAAAAGCCTTGGATACGTAATGGATCTTGAAGTACTTATACTCCTTGTATTCGCTTCGCACCGCGCTCTCCCCTAGTGTTGTCTGTTAACAATAGATGATAATCTTTTATTGTCATCCCATGTCTACCCCATGGTTACTAGGAACGCTCATCGACCGGGTACGTGGAACGAAATCGAGTATGATTAACACTACCTATTATAAAATGCACAAGTATTTAGTTCTCGTTCCACGATTTGGAACGATGGAACGTAATCGGAAGATTACCCAGTACGTGGAAGATAGTACACAGTACGTGGAATAGAGGACAATAAAAGTTCCCTGGTAACACTAGACTCTACCCACAACATTAAATCTTTCTATACCACCCTCTCCAAGGTTCTATTAAAAATTTGCTGAATGCTTCCGTAAAAATAATAATCACTAATGGAGATAGAGGTCATTTTGACATTATTATAGCGTGTCGATTTCAAATCAGGTTTGCTAGGGGTCTTGTTCAAATTGGACATTGGGAAAGGGTTACGATCGTTTCTGCTGGCATTTCCTCTCGTTCTTGTTGGATAGACTGGAATTTGGGCAGAGATAGGTGAGTTGGATCAGGGGTTGCATCTTGTTGATGAAGTTTTCTATTATGATTAATGGGGTTCCATAAGTTTTCTTTAGGAGTTTGAGAGGGTCGAGGCAAGGTGATCAACTGTCACCCTTGCTGTACTTACTTATCATGGAGGCGTTGCGTATGTTGTAGGAAAAGGCAGCAGAGGCATCTTTGTATTACTGCTTCTCGGTTGGTAGGCTAGAAGGTTCCCCAACGATGGTGTCTGCTCACCTTTTTATGAACGACATCGTGATCTTATATGATGTAGTGGCAAAGTAGTCGAGGACCCTTAGATGTGTTTCGATTTGTTTTGAGGCTGTTTTGGGTTTGAGAAATAAAGTGCTAAAAGTGAATTATTAATGATGGGGCCGAATTTTAATGCAAAAAGTTTTTCGTCTTTGTTGGGTGTGGGCTTTGTGCATCGGCTATGAGTGAAGGAGGCTCGAGTATTTTAGATTTGTGCTTGTTCAGTAAAGCTTTGTTTGGGAAGTGATTGTAGCCTTTTTGGTTGAAAAGGACACCCTATGGTGAAGGGTAGTTATTAGTTGTTTTTCGGTTGGAGGGAGGGTTGCGTCATTGTGTTGGATCTTTCCTTTTGGGGTAGTGGTGTGAAAAGCTAGTGTGGCTGGTTTTGATGAGTTTCTTAAGCACATTATTTAGTTAAGATGTAGGGAATGCAAGGAGGATCTGATTCTGGGTAGAACCATTGGGACGGTGAAAAGCCTCATGGAGATTGTTTTCTTAACCATATGGGTATTGCAGTTGACCTCTAGGCCAGTATTGTGGATAACATATCAGACTCAGGGGAGGTCGTCATGGTAGCCGGTGTTTAGATGGAATTTTCAGGATTGGGAGTTAGAGGAGGTGGATGAGTTGTCTTTATTTGAGGGGTGGGCGTTGATGCCACGTTAAGAGGATAAATTTCAATGGAAGGAGGATAACAGTGGGTGTTTCTCGATTTAAAGGTATTGCAAGTCATTGCAGGTGGTTTTCATCTCCTGGACAGCAGCGTTGTGTGCGATTCTCACTCAAAACAGTCTCTAAAAGAGATGGTAGTGGCTCTTGAACGGGGTAGGTGTCTCTTGTGTTGTTGCAAGGAGGAGACAGTTGAATTTATATGCACACAACGAAAGAGGCTAATAGGATGATGTCTCGAAAATTGTATCTCCTTCCTTTCTTTGGAATCGACTCTGTATATTGTCTCCAATATTCTCTGTCACTTAAGTGGAGGTTATTTATATTGTCAGCCAAAAAAAAAAAACATTAGTAAAAAATCCTTTCTTGTCAAATACCTAGGAAGCTCAACTGCCTGTTTGCCAGCAGTAGGCATTTAAGTTCCAGTGAAAGAAACTGGCATGCAGCAGCCTATTCATGTATTGATTCTTTCACCCTGGAGATGATAGGTACCACATGAATTAATATTGAGGCAAAGAAACAAACAGTTTTAACGAAATGATTAACATTATCAAATTGAGGTGAAAAAAGAACCTTATCAACTGTGTAGCTAGTAAATGGAGGAAAACCTTGATGTAATGTCAATGAAGGATCATTAGATATAAAAGGTGTAGAAGAATAGTCTCCTCAATAGATGAAGTAGACGGTGGTGGATGCAAGACAACAAATTTATGTGAGACCAGGTGGATGTGAGCATGTAGCCTGTGCGTTATGGATACCGGAAGAGTTTTCATCTGCTCTAGAAGACATTATGATGTTTGGACTTGAAAATCATGCGAAACAGGTGATGAAGCAATAGCTAGAACTGGAAGGTGAACTACAGGGGAGCTACTTGCCACTCTTTACTAAAAACATCTCCTTGAGACAAAAAGGTAACATATGCACTCTTAACACTTCTTGGTTATGGGATTTCAATTATATTTATATATCATGTTAGAGATGTGAGGAACTGACTGGTATCGATAAAATTCTGAGAGTTGGTTCCTGGAAGGGACAACTTGTCTGTGTATACTAATACTGAAACTGAGAAATTTCAGTTACACCATCTACAAACAAGCACCATTTTTTTCTTTGATAAGTTAACAATCACCACATATTTCACTCAACATTGTTTCTTTGGAGTGCGAGATTGGGTTCTAGTAGCAGTCTAGTGTGCATAATGAAATAATTGCATGCCATCCACTTGTTAAAGGGTTCTGCTCTCTGAATTCAATAAAAAGAAGAATATGAAAACAAAAGCCTATGTTTTGTGCTCAGCGTATAACTCTCTCTGCGTGTAACTCTAGAACCTGTACAACATCTGTATTGGAAAGTTCCATTCTCAGCGTGACATAAGATACACTGTGATAGGGTGGTTCTAGTCATAATCTGGTGTGCTTTCATCTTCGAGTATTGCTTAAACGATTGACCTTGTTCTATTATATTTTCCTTTCGTACACCTCCTTTACATCCTTTCGTTATTGTAGCCTTTGTTTGGTATAGATGTGTAATAAAAAAAAAAACATTTGTCTTTGAATGTACAGTTGGCCTTCAGTTCATTTAGTGCTGATGATGAAGACTATGAGGGATATGATTATAGTCTGATTGGGCAGCTTTCTGAAGTTCGCATTGTTTATTTGAATCGTTTTATTCAGGAGGTAACTTGATTTAGATGATAATCTGTTATGTCTACTTCCGTCTAATGTGTTCTCTAATGTGACTGTAATATTGTCTGGTAGATTGTCAGTTATTTCATGGGCCTTGTTCCCAACAATTCAAAGGATGTTGTCAAAGTAAATGATCAAGTAACAAACTCAGAGAAGTGGTTCACAACAAGTGAAATTGAAGGATCACCTGCTGTAAAGTTGGATCTTTCACTTAGGAAACCCATAATACTAATGCCTCGGAGAACTGACAGCCTTGAGTAAGTTTATCCACATGCTCTGTCTCTCACACTGTACTTACCTTACTCTCACAGAGATAATCACTATATAACTTTATGATCACTATTGCAGTTATTTGAAGCTCGACATTGTTCATATAACTCTGCAAAACACCTTTCAGTGGTCTTGTGGCAATAAGCAGGAAATTAGTGCCGTCCACATTGATATCTTGACAGTTCTGGTGAGATTTTTGTAGTGAGTGTAAAAAAGTAGTAGTATAAATTAATTACTGGTTTTGGCTTTATACTGTTGGTGCTCTTTAGAAGTCAATGAAAGTTAAAGAAACTAATTTATGGGTCCGGAAATATGATTCTACTACTGTGTTCTGTTTGCAATCTTCGTATGATGTATCTGAATGCATTGTCCATAATGTTCTCATCAAAAAAATATGTAAACAAGATTAGAGGCTGTCTCCCTCTTTGTCAATTTCTCAGCGTGTTTAAACTATTGAAACATATTTGTGAATGAAATATAAATGCTTTTATATTTACTGTTAATGATGTAGGTTGAAGACATCAATTTAACTGTTGGTAGTGGAAAAGAATTAAGTGAAAGTATAATTCAGGACGTAAAGGGGGTTTCAATTGTTATTCAAAGGTCACTTCGTGATTTGTCGCATCAAATACCCAGTGCTGAAGTTGCGATTAAGGTAATTGAACTGTGTCATTGTTAGAATGATTGTTGTCCTTTTTCTTTTGTAAATATGTAAGTTATATTGAATTCTATTTTTATTTCTTCAGATAGACAAACTGAAAGCAGTCCTGTCAAACAGAGAGTACCAGATAATCACAGAATGTGCAGTAGAAAATATTTCAGAGACTCCTAATGTCATTCCCCCATTGAACAAGGATACTGTGACATCTTCAAATAATTTGACTGATCAAATAGTTCCTTGGGGTATAGATGGAGCTGGATCTGAATCTCAAAACGGGGAAATATGGATTACCACAAAGGTCTCTGTTGTCATCGGTCTAGTTGAATTGTCTCTCCATTATGGTATAGCTAGGGATGCATCTCTTGCAACTCTTCAGGTATACAAGTTATCATTCATAATGTCTTTATTTTTTAACTCCCCCGTCCTAGATCTGCAGTATTCTCCTCCTCTTGTGTTTTCTTTTATCGATCATTTTAAAAATTTTCTGAGTGTCTTCAAATGTGTGCTACCTATCTTAATTATGTGTAGGATGCCTCTAACTACCATCATTTACCTTTTCTACATTTTTTTTGGAGGTATTTTTTTTGGTGGGGGGAGGGGGGGGGGGTGTAGGGTGTAATTTGGAATTTAATACCGTGAGTGTTTCATAGTAAAGTGTTCTGCTCCTCTAAGACAGTAGTGGAGTAGAGGTCAGAAAATTTTCTCTTGCTTGAGAAAGCCAGTTATTACTGCTGCAAGTTGTATAGTAGTTTATAATATACTTTTAGTACATAGGAAATTTATGTCAATGCTAACATGCCTTTGTTGTGTGTGAGTTCTAAATTAGAAATATAATTTCAATGGGCCAGTTTTTTTATGATGTCCATCAGAATATTATAAATGTGACAACCCAGGTGAGTGCAAAGATACTGGATGTTGTGCTCATTTGGTAGTTGAGAGACTATTGAATTGTTTGATACTAGTGCAACAAATGGATTTACATGGCATCCTGTGGGTTAAATGTCTTTTTTCATCACTGAACTGGTGTCCAACTTGCATATGCATCATTGAACTCTTTGAACTCATATTTTCTTTCAAAAAGTGAAAAAAATAATAACAGCAGTTAAACTTTAGACTACAGAAGACACAAATGATAGAGAAAGCTGATGTGTAATTGTATGTCCACGTGCCATGCCTAGGTGGATGATCTAAATGAAATTGACTACTTTTAATTAGATAAATGATATAGTAATTGAGTTAAACAAAAACCCATCAAACTTATTTGCGTGTGTTCTCAAGATTGATAGAAAGTTTTTGGATATATTTTATTTTATTTTGTTTTGTTTTATTTTTTTGCAAGTCTTGATTCCAGATAATATCACCACCAACACCTCACTACTATCACCACCTTTGATGAACCTGATGTCATGATGAAAGAAAATACGTAAAACAACCCAAATCAATGATAAAATCCCTTTTTGGCCGCAGATATCATGTAACCTACTGCAATAACGACATCAAGTAATTTTTGGAGTTTATTTTGCATAACCCAGGAAAAAAAATCCGATCTTTCAACTCAATTCATATGAAATTTAGCCCAAATTCATGATCTCCTCAACAATAAAAATTTCAGAATTTGTTCTTTATACATAAATTACCATACAAATCCAAAGTTCAATCAATTTTGTGTGAAATTTCTCATTATTTCAGCATCATGATTACCCATTTAAGTACTCGAAAACCCAAAAACATCATCCAGATCAAATATTCATAGATCTAACCGATAAAGTGTAGTTTGTCGACGGAAACTGTTAGTCAGCGACTAGAATCGCCGTGAATATATTGAATCTCAAATTACATATAGAAAACCTAATCTTGACTATATAAGAGGAGAAAGAGTACAAAATTTTTCTTTTTGAAGAAAAAACATGGAATATATAGAAAGGTGTAAGTTGCGATATTATTGAAATTCGTCACTGAATGTAGCTCCAATTGTGCTTGAAAGAGGAAAACCTCTATACAAATCTATCTATATATATAGAGAATGGGTTTTAGAGAGAGTTTGTAAGTTGCAGGGAGATGAAGCAAAGGAATGGAGTTTGTGTGAGATTAGCTAAATATATAGACAGAAGATGAAGTGTTGTGGAGGGTGGATGTCCTGTGGGTGTTGCCGTGTTGAGAGTGGAGGGTGCTGGCTAGCTATAGCTCGAAGATGAAGTGGTGGTGGCGTGCAACAATGGTGGTGGTAGGCAGTGATGGATGCTGAAATTTAATCGAAGGTGGGAAAACTTTTAACTAGTAAAAAATAGTTATGAAAAATAAAAAGTAAATGACAATATATTTAATCAACTTAATTTAAGTAACTTTGGATAAGCAAAAACAAAAATAAACAGATTAAGTTAAATAAAAATCTATCCGTTTTAAAATTAGGGATGCATTTCTTTTTTTATAGTTCGTTCCAGAATTTGAAATACATTTATATTGTTAGACTATGTAGTGACATGGTTTCTAATTATATGTCATTACTTATATTTTAGGCATCACCGCTACATTTCTACCAAATGTTAAGAATATATTTGGTAAAATAAATTCTTTTTTAAAATTAAAAATTGTCACTTTTGGAAAGGTATTCTAATTTTGGAATGAATATATATATATAATTAAAAAAATTGAAGGGTGGTCAATTGACCACCCTTGTCCTCGAATAGTTCTGTACCTGGTGGTAGAGTGTGACAGAAGATGAAGTTTTGTGGAGGGTGAAGGGAGGCGACAATGCGGAGAGTGGAGGGAGGAGACAGTGTGGAGAGTGGAGGGTGTTGGTCATGTGGAAAATTGAAGGTGTTTATCATGTGGAAAGTGGAAGGTGGAAGGTGCGGGCTAGCTTTTAGCTTAAAGCTGAAGTGGTGGTGGAGTGCAACAATTTTGGTGGTAGGCTGTGACCGAAGAGTTGGTGGAGGAAGAAATGTGATTAAGAAAATCAAAACTAAAATAATTCATGGAAACCTAGTTTGATCTTAAAAACTTGTATAAATGCTGTATTTTGAATTTTAATAGATTGGCTTATCCAACTAAGATTTTTCTCTTTCATTCACGTCACAAATTATCAATGTCAGCGTCCAAGTTATCAGTTGCAGTTAAAAAGCATCTAGCTTAACTGTGTTGTAGGAAAATATGTGTTCAATGAGTTGAATGGTAGATAATTTTGTTTTGTGACGGATATGGAAGTTGGGCCCTAGTCCGAAAAAAGCATTTAACCTGCCATCTTGTGCATGTATCCCACATTTCTGACTGAGTGCCCCCAAATCCCTGATCCAGGTGGCCCCTTTTTCCACCCAAAAAGCTAAAATCTCACCATGGAGTTATTCTAGGGACCAAACTATCCTTACTGTAAAACAGGAGTAGCTGTAACATGAAGAAGTGGTGAAATTGGCCTTGAGGCACTAAGAAAATGATTTTTTGGTTATTTTCCGCTTTGAAGCAGCCAAAAAACCAGCACACTAGGAGCGAACAATGGGCTGCATTTTAACAGATTAATTTACAAGACAAAATGTGATGCTAAATGTGTTGGGGGGAAGTATTAGAACTTGTTCAGTTGGAATAATGCATGCATTACCTTGGATTAATGCTTGAAGATTTGTATGTTTAGGGTTTTGAGCCCTTTCAAATGCATGTAGAAGTCAGCTGATCTAAACTTTCTGCAGATATCCCACAAGAATGAAATTGTGATAAGATGAAATTGAAGTACAAAACAAATGCAAACACTTTGGTTTTGCAAAAGTCTTCCCTACATCCATGGAGAGAATCAACTTCACTAGACTTGAAAAACTATAGGTCCAACACATAGTTTTGCCTTAGATGTTTGTCACTCGAACCCAATCTTAAAACCCCGAATCAACTTCACTAGACTTGAAAAACTATAGGTCCAACACATAGTTTTGCCTTTGTTGTTTGTCACTCGAACCCAATCCTAAAACCCCCTTTAAAGCTCTTCTTAGGTCCCTTTGAAAGTCCTATCCTCTCACTCACTTACCAGGGTTACTTCGTGCTCTCTACATCTCTTCTGGTTCTATAATAGAGACCCTAGGACCCTATTTATAGAATCTAAGTTGGAAGATCCCAAATTCATAATGAAACCCAAACCAAAACCCAAGATTCAGAACAGTTTGTGTAAGTTGATTATATAATATAAATAACAAGTTTGGTTTGTACTTAAATTTCAGTAACATATACAATTTTCTTGTTTCTATTTCATTGCTTTGTTGTATTTTTTAAATTTTCAGTTAAAACCTTTTGTTGTGTTTCAGGTTAGTGGTTTATGGCTCTTATACAAGTCTAATACTCTCGGAGAAGGTTTTCTCTCCTCAACCCTCAAAGGTTTCACAGTAATTGATGATCGTGAGGGAACAGAACAAGAACTTAGACTGGCCGTACGTAATTCTGTGAGCATTGGCTACACTGCATCAGAACTTCTGACAGATGATGAGGATAATCACATGGTCAAGAAGAATGTTTTTGAAGAAAATGAGATAAAATTAGTGCCTGCAATGCTTATTCTTGATGCCAAGTTTACTCAGTATTCAACGTCTGTGTCTGTATGCATCCAAAGGCCACAATTGCTTGTTGCACTTGATTTTTTGCTGGCTGTTGTTGAGTTTTTTGTGCCAACAGTTCGTAGTATGATGTCAAATGATGAGGATGTGAACTCTTCACATATCATGGATGCTGTAATCCTGGATCAGCCAACTTACAGTCAACCCTATACGGAATTCTCACTCTCTCCTCAAAAACCTTTGGTTGTTGATGATGAAAGATTTGACCATTTTATTTATGATGGTAGAGGCGGAACATTGTATCTACAAGACAGACGGGGATTAAATATTTCTTCTCCTAGCCTAGAAGCTATAATTTTTGTGGGCAGCGGGAAAAAACTTCAATTTAAAAATGTATATATTAAGGTATGTCTTGTACTTTCATAGTGGTTTGATCTTTTCAATTTATATGTATGGTATCTGTTTGACTGGAATAAAAACCATGTTGAGATACCTGTTTGTTCGTGTAGGATGGAAAATATTTGGATTCGTGCATTTTTCTGGGATCCAATAGCAGCTATTCGGTTTTGGAGGATGACAACGTTTACTTGGTAGGAGCGGATGAAGGTCCATCTCTAAACTCTTCAGTAGAAGCTACTGACGATGTCACTCCTCATAGTTCTGCAGTTGGTAGATCCACTGAGTTTACACTTGAATTGCAGGTCCATTTATTATTCTTAAGTTTATTTTGTTTTCCATTTCCTGTTGGTTATTAGTTTAATGCTTTACCCATTAAATGTATATCCGTAATCAACTAGTGGGTTTCTAAGACGGTGCATTTCAGGACATAAATGCATGTAAAACTTGTGTCATGATTGTAGTGACATTATTTGACACAACGGAATAGTGGTTAGACTGTAACACTCTTAATATAAACGTTGAGAACATTGATGACTAGTTATTGTACTAACACAAACGTGATAAAAAGCTTGAATCCACAAGGAACATAGAAAATTGTCAAAGAGAAATTGATATAATTGTCAAAAAATCAGTTGTATCAAAAAAAATTCCTAAAAGGACATATTTATAATTCTAGGTAACTTTCTGAATATGGGAGATTTGTGTCTGGGTTCGTGTGCAGCCTAAAACGGTGGTGGATGATGGACAGTGGTGAGATTGAGATGGCAATTTGGCAATGAGTTTTGTTATGGATAAAAATAGGGTGGTGAAAATCGCATAGTATCATGTTTAGATGCCAATTTGATTTTGGACAACAGGTGAGAATGGATTAAAGAGGGGAAGAAGGGGGAAGGGGGAAGGGGGAAGGGGGAAGGGGAAAGGGGAAAGGAGGAGAAGAATTATGGTTAAAGGCCACAATGACAAAAAGCCTCAATTCTCGAATTAATATTAACTCCGAATTTGAACAATATAGGTCATAGAAACTCTAGTTTTAATATAGCTTGGGAAACTAAATTTAACATAGAAATATACTCATAATCATTACCTACTATAATTAGAAGCATAGTTGTTATGGTGTTGCCTAGGCGACGCCTAGGCGTCCAGACGATGGAGAAACTGGCACGACGAGGGTCAAGTTGAGGTGGAGGCGACGCCGTGAGACGCCGAGCTGCTAAGGCGTGCTCTGACCCAACTTAGCAGCTCTGACCCATTGACCCATGGGCATTAACCCATGACCCATCGATTAAAAAACAGAGAAAGGCCATAAAACCCTTATCTGCAATCGCGATTCGCAGTAGCTTTGCACTTTGGACTCGACGCGACTTCTTTGGACTCGATATACTCTTCTTCGACTCATCGCAGCTTCGACGACCCATTGCAGCCTACTCTTCTTCGACCTCATGGACTTCGCCTCTTCCAGTCGACTCTTTGAATAGTTAGAATCAAACTCATTGCTCATTCATTCAGAGCTCTTGTCGGTGAAATAGATCGAAAGAGAGAATTGGCTTCTCGAGAATCTGCTGGAATCGGATCAGTAGGGGAGTTTGGGAGATCGTGATGAGGCAAAATGGGTCTTTATTAAAGTCCTCTAGGTCGTCCACTAAGTGAGTGAAAGAGGTCTCCGTCGCCGACTCCTCTTTAACTTCTCCTCCAGTCGACTCCCTCAGCCGAGTCTCCCTCAGGTCTGTTTTCTCTCTTTCCTTCTCTCTGTCACATGCAAAGTCCTAAGTATCTTCACTGAGTTCTCTGATTCTCTCTCGGTACTGCTGATATCTAGTGAATTGTTTGTGAATAGTGGTAGTCTTATTGTCTTACTGATGTGTATATTGATATGTTGGGTTACTTGAGTTATGAATAGTGGGTAGTCTTGCTGATTTCTCTCTCTTGTTTTTTTTGGCAAGTTTCTCTTATCTTTAAAAGTTCTTCTCTTCTTTTGTACATAATAAGTGGACAGTGGACACTTGGACCTTTTTACTTGGACATGTAGGGTTAATGCTAAGCAAAAAATATCATATTATATTCAAAGGACACTATGTTAAGGGAATTTAATGTATCCCACTATCCACTATCATAGTTGTCATGGCGTCGCCTAGGTAACGCCTAGTCGTCTTCGAAGAAGACAAGTCGTCTGGGCGACTTCGTGGATGTGTGAAAGTCGAGCGACCAGGACAGGAAGTCGTCGCCTTGGACGCCGCGGCGACGACTTAGACGATTTATTGGCTGAGCAAGCGACTTGGCCACAATGGGTATGGATCAACCCCACAAAATGACTTCGGGCAAAAGAACCCTAGTCAATTCGCAGTAAAAGAGGGATTGGGACGAAGGAGCGAGCGAGAGAGAAAGAGAGAGTATAGAGAGTATACCAGCTGTCCGCACGATCTATTGACTACTCCGACTCTCCGACCAGCGACGCTGCACTGCTGCAGGTATTTCTTCTTTCTTCTTCTCTTTCTTCTCTTCTTCACTTTCTCCTCCGAGTCCAGCGATCTACTTTTTCTTTTTCCTTCATCCCCTTTTATTTTTTTTCTGCTACTTCTAGCCTTCTAGTGCTTTCTGCTTTCTGCTATCTGCTGTACTTTAGTTTTTTGCTGCAGTGCTGCTTCTATACTTTTATAGTGCTTTCTGCTGTCGACTGCTCCTTATCCAAAAATGAAAGTATATATAATATAATATATATACTTCAGTTATATATATTTATAAATTTATATATATAATTATATAAAATAAATAAATTATAATATATATAAATAATAATAATAATAATATATATAATATAATATATAAAATAATAATATATATAATATAAATAATATATATAATATAAATAATAATATATATTATATATATATATATAATATACATTATATATATATATTATAATATATATACTCTTTGCTTCGTATATATAATATATTGTTGCGGACAGTGGGTTAAATAATTCTTTCTCAATCTTTTTGGAATTGAATAAGTGAGACATATACCTACATGTGTTTTTTTTTAACTTGGGTGGTTAGTGGTTACATTTTGGACATGAGGTTAAGTCCCATGCTGATACATACACTGATAATCATTATTAGATATTAGACTAGTAATATGTGATGGTTGGTTGCAACTTTATTTTCAATGTGATGTTTGTTGAATTCTTCATTTCTTTTACTAGTTTTTAATATCAATTGTTTTATTTTTAGATTGTTATTACTAAGTATTTACATAATTGTGCTTTTAATGTTATTCCATAGTGTTATTTTTTGGGTTTTAATGTATATGAAATTTTATTGCTACTATACTTGTTAAGTAAAATAAATAATATATAAATTACACATTGTAAATGACTTGTCGCCATACGGATGCCATGTCGGTCGCTTTGTCGCCTAGGCGTCCTGGCAGTCGGCTACTGCCATGACTCGCCGTGGCGCCGTGACAACTATGTCCACTATCCCATGTGTTGTATTAATGTATTGTTGTCATTTTGTAAACTCCATGTAACAAAGATTATTTTGGACCACTTGATTTAATTATACTAGTACTACTACAGTACTTCTACATGTTGGAGCCTAATATTTATTTAGTAGTTAGTACTTACAAAGTTAATAACACATTCAAAATAAAAAAAATGATAATATGTTGATATTTTAATTTGATAAATGATTTCTTATTCGGATCAATTGTTGAAATAAATTTAATACTAACTACTAATATTTATTTTGTAATAAGTACTTACTAAATTTGTGATGCACTCAAAAATAAAAATAGGTAATACTTTAATATTTTAATTTGATGAATTATTTCTTATTTGGGTCAATTGTTGAAATAAATTCAATAGTAATTTTTTGTGAATGCTTTTTAATGGTATTTCATAGTGGTATGTTTTAGGTTTTAATGTATATGAAATTTTATTGCCAATATACTTGTGAAGTAAAATAAATAATATATAAATTATATGCTGTGAACGACTTGTCGCCATACGGACGTCATGGTGGTCGCCTTGTCGCCTAAGCGTCCTGGTGGTCTGCTACCGCCATGCCTCGCCGTGGCGCCGTGACAACTATGATTAGAAGATATATTATTTTTAACTAACTAACTAATCTAATTATAATCAATTTGAACATTAATAAAATTATAAAATTATTAATTAATAATCCCAGTACTTTCCATTAGTCCTCTTATTTTGTTATGCATCATCAAACTTGCGATCCTATTTTTGTTTTAGCAGGACTCAATCATGGGTTATATGTAACATAATAGGATGTTTTTGCTCCACATTCCTATCCTCCACTAGTCTCCAAGATCACTGATACTTGCTGCATGCTCTTGACCCTACCTTGAAGCTGTCAGATTATGCCATGGCCTAGTGTGATGTTCCATTAGCTTACCCTAGAATTCCAGGCAGTAAGGCGTGCCTTGGATGCTCAGTAACTTAAGTTGCCAGTGGTCTGCCTTTATGGTAAAGATAAAAACTCTTAAGTAACCAATGCAAGACGCAAGCAATATGGCACTGCCATTTTCGTTGTAGGCCACAATGAAAGCTCATCAGCTGCTATGTTTATGCTCGCCTTGTGGAGCATATGGCTTGTATTAAAAATCTTGTGTTGAATCAGCATAGCCTCTGGAGGTTGCTCTTTGGTCATCCTGCCCAAGCTTGACTTCCATATTGGCAGCATATAGATGAAATATTTACTTTCCGGTTCTTGTGTATCTGCAATTGCCTTGATGCATCATCTTAGAACTAGTGATCGTCAGTCATCCATTATTGATACCAAATGATTGTAAATAATACAATGTCCATTGTTTCGATGTTGGTTATATGGCACTAATATTGTTTCCTTACAAAGTTGCACTTGAGAAAGTTTCTGTATTTTTATGAATGTTATTTATGTCTTATGTTGTTGAGAGATATCTTTCAGGCAATTGGTCCAGAACTTACCTTCTACAATTCGTCAAAGGATGTAGGGGAATCACTGAACCTCTCTAACAAACTTTTGCATGCACAGTTGGATGCTTTCTGCAGGTCATCTTCCCTTTATTCATCTCATATATTTAATTTGGCTTCTTTGTTTTGTTTAGTATACACTCTAATTTGTTCAACATGTCTTTTAGTTTATATGCCTAAACTAGTGCTGCATACAAAAGTGTGTTCTTTTCACAATACTAGTATCGAAGACTGTCCCCTGTCATCTGATATGTTTTCTTGAATTCAGTAGTGCATTCTTGGAGTATATTACATCTACTTTTTCCTCCTCTTGTTCCTCCCCTTCTTTATGAATGAAATTGATTTCAAGAGCAGGTTGCACTTGACTGCTTGATTGTGGAAGATAAATTTAGGCTGTGCTGTATCACACTGGCAATTATCTGTTCCTGCTCTATTAAAGTTACATTTTAGTTTCTTTCGGCCTGTCTTCTGCTATGGGAAATTTGTGTGTTCTTTTTGTTTCAGACCTTCATAGGGATTGGAAGGCTGTCTTTTATTTTGTTTTTTTCAATTCGTTGTGTTGCTTTCTACTTACTACTTTTGGGATGGAGTCCGTGTTATCCCTTTCTACCTATTCTCTTCTATTAATTAGAAAAAAAAGGAATCAGCAATGATACAACAAAGCATATTCTCTGCAAACTCAGAACTGGATACTGCAAATCTTTTCCATACTTTGGGAAAAACTTACTTATCGTTAAATGTATATGGGAATAACGGAGGTGCAAGGCCTTACAAGTTATTATTCATGCAAGGTAGGTGAAGTAATGTACTCTTTGGTCTTGATAATCCAACCATACGTATGCAAAGAGCATGTAAAAATATGGGAGCATAATTTTATTTTAATTTGATTTGAGGTTGTGGAGCATTATTCTTATAATCGTGTAAAATAAGTATATTCCTCGATGACTCAGATTTGTTATTTTTTCTTACTATAAAGTCATTTTAACATCTTAAAATGATATGATAATTTGCAGGCTCATATTTTTGCATGTTCTTTGCATACGTATGGTTGACAATAGTGGACACCCAAAAGTACATTGTTTGGATGAAAAATAACTTTCAAGGCTTTGCACCTCCATTATTCCCACGTATATATTAGACCTGGCAAATGGGCTGGTTCGGACTGGTTTTGGTGTACACAAGTGGATTTGGGTTAATATGAGCTGATCTTATATGGGCATGAATATTATGTGGTTACAAAGGGGTGGTCCTAAATGGATATGGGTGGATATTGGTTAACCCGTATCTTAAATATAAACATAATAAATATATATATATATATATATATATATATATATTTCGGATTTATCACATCTTCTCAAAAATTTCTCCCATCTTTTAGTTTCTGTCTAAAATTTAGTAACCCTTTCTCTTTCTAAAATCTCTTCTCTCTATAGTTTTAGTCTGGTTATACTTCAGTTAGTATATATTGGAAGAAATTTACTCTACGGATCTCGAATTGCACTTCGAGTCTTCAACACCCCTAGTATTAAAAACTAGCAGGTGGCCACCAATATTCTTCAATCTTCCTTCGTTAGGTTTTATTTTTTTGTTTGTTTCTATTTTTTATTTTTCAGCAGGACCATTCTTATACTATATGCACCACCCATCCCCTGTTTTGCTCTCTTTCCCTCTCTAGTCTCTCTCTCATCCATTCTTTCTTTCTTTCTCTCTCTCTCATAATAAAGGTGACTTTGTTTTCGTTTATTTATGAAATTAATGATAAAATATAAATGCTATATACTTACTGTAATTAATTGTATTTGAGTTGATGCCAGGAAGGACATGATAGTATCGGAACACAGCATGCTCTCTGAAAATAGATTCTCCATCTTTGAATTATTTTTAGAGAGACAAAGTAAATATTTTAGAGGGTGAAAGTTTAGATAGAGAAATTATAAATTTTAGTGGGAAAAAAATGTTTTTAGAAACAGTGAGAAGTGAGAGATAATTTTTGGAATGGACTAATTTTTGAAGATAAATGCATTTATAATTGGGGCCCAATGGCAACCCACTTAAACCCACTTATTATGTGGGTGGACATGGGTTGGACTATTTATAATTTGTAACTTGTAATTATAAACCCAAACCCATTTAATACGGGCGGACATGGGCTGCCCAATGGGTTATATAGCATATTTATATTGAAAAATTATTGTTTTACATCATCAATCCATGAATTCAAGTTTGCATTCTTGTATTTTTGCAGAAGGTAATTGATTTTTTTTTTAATAAAAAAAAACTGATGTATTTACCTATGTCATGTAGGCTTGTTTTGAAGGGTGACACAGTTGAAATGAGTGCAAATGCTCTTGGATTCACAATGGAGAGTAATGGAATCAGAATTTTGGAGCCATTTGATACTTCTGTGAAGTTCTCAAATGCTTCAGGGAAGACAAATATTCATGTGGCGGTTTCGGATATATTTATGAATTTTTCATTTAGCATCTTAAGACTATTTTTAGCAGTTGAAGAGGACATTTTGGCATTTCTAAGGATGACATCAAAGAAAATGACAATGGTTTGCTCTGAATTCGACAAAATTGGAACGATCAAGAGTAGGTTAAGTTACCCATTATTGTTTTTTTGTATTATTATATTTATTTGAAATAATAAATTCTTTTTTGGCTGAAGTTATAGTCATTAGCAAATCTTATGCAGATCCCAGTACTGACCAAATATATGCATTTTGGAGACCGCATGCACCTCCAGGTTTTGCTGTTCTTGGTGACTATTTGACACCACTGTTAGTAACTTTCTCAATAATCTCCTGTTTTCTTGTTTATTCTACTGGAATTACCTGGAGAACCCTTAACATTAATGTTCGCATGACAGCGACAAGCCACCGACAAAAGGAGTTCTTGCCGTGAATACTAGCTTTGTTAGAGTCAAGAGACCTGAGTCTTTTAAGCTAGTCTGGCCACTATCTAGTGGTGACATCTTGGATTCTGAAGGTGTTACTGATTATGAGTCTGTGCCAGATGCTCACCTTTGTGATGAAGATGAAAGCTGTTCTATTTGGTTCCCTGAAGCGCCCAAAGGTTATGTTGCATTAGGCTGTGTGGTTTCCCCTGGAAGGACACAACCTCCACTATCTTCTGTCTTCTGCATCTTGGCATCTTTAGTTTCTCCATGTTCTCTGAGGGATTGCATCACAA
Organism: Aralia elata; assembly: GCA_034770075.1. Taxonomy (NCBI): domain Eukaryota; kingdom Viridiplantae; phylum Streptophyta; class Magnoliopsida; order Apiales; family Araliaceae; genus Aralia; species Aralia elata. The sequence continues at coordinate 26,573,598 of CM068381.1, forward strand.
TCAGCTCTAGAAATCTGTATGTGGAAGTTCAGCTTTACCGGGTTTTGTATTTGTTAATTTGCATGTTTCTTATATCCATTAGTTGTGAGGAGTTGCTAGGAGAAGAGGAGCTCAAGTTACTTCATGACACGTGCTGAGCTTAAACAAACTGAAATGTGTAAATAGAAAAGAATGATCGAATGTTCTTCTTTGCGTGTGTACTCTCTTAGTTTCTTATGCCTAAGAACTAGCAGAGTTATTTTCTTATGATTGTAGGAATATCAAAACAGAAATTTGCTTGATCTTGGGTTGCACATCCTTGGCTGCCCGTTGGTGGATTCTTTTGTATCGACTTTAATAAATTATGAGTTTTAGAGATACTGTTTGACTTACAGATATCCTTCCGTGGTTGCTCATTTACGCTTGCCCCGTAGTGGATTATTTTGTATTGGAGTGGATAATAAATTCAAGGTTTAATGGGACTTTATTATTTGCAGATATCCTAACCATCTGGGGTTTTGGCGTGTGGATAATTCTGCTGGTACTTTCCTTCCAGCAGATCCCACAACTCTGAGCTTTACTGGCCGAGCCTATGAACTGCGTCTTGCACTTTTTCAATTCCCGGAAGTATCTTCTGAAACATCAAAAGGTTCATACATCCAACAATCTTCCTCTGGTCCTGATTGTACTGTCCAATCAGAAAGGTCATCAACTCTGAATTCTGGTCGCTGTTTTGGGGCTGTTGCTATTGCTAGTTTTAGGTTAATATGGTGGAATCAAGGTTCATCGTCGAGAAAGAAGTTATCTATATGGCGACCTATTGTTCCTCAGGGAATGGTATCTTTTGGTGATATTGCTGTTAAAGGGTATGTAATGCTCGATAAGTTTTTTGATTTCTTATAAAACTATTATTTTCCTACTTTCTCCCATGGTTTTTATGCTTGAAAATCAACATTTTGCATTAATGGTTTGCAGGCATGAGCCCCCAAACACATGCATTGTCCTTCACGAAAATGATGAGCTTCTTAAAGCTCCTTTAGATTTTCAATTTGTTGGACAAATGAAGAAAAGTAGAGGAATGGAAAGTATATCTTTTTGGCTGCCTCAGGCTCCACCAGGTTTTGTCTCCCTAGGCTGTATTGCATGCAAGGGCATGCCAAGGCAATCTGATTTCATCTCATTAAGATGCATGCGCAGTGATATGGTCACCCAGGATCAATTTTTGGAGGAAAGCATATGGGATACTTCTGATTCTTTGTTTACAAAAGAGCCATTTAGTATATGGGGAGTTGGCAATGAGTTAGGAACCTTCACTGTTCGCAGTGGTTTCAAGAAACCCCCTAGAAGGTTTGCAGTTAAGCTTGCAGATCCAAATCTGCCAAGTGGTTCCGACAATACTGTCATTGATGCAGAAATAAGAACATTCTCCGCAGCACTTTTTGACGACTACGGAGGCTTGGTAGGCCCTCTTTCTTTTGTAAAAATTTGCAGGATCTTTTTTTTAAGCAGTCTCAAACTACTCGTTTAATCAGAGACATATTGAGTAAAGCTGTTTGAGAATGATTCCCTTAGTAGGATTGCATGATATTATACATCATTCAGCATCTTAAACAGTACTTTGGAAGATATTGTCTGTACTAAGATATATATATATATATATATATATATACTATATTTGATTCAATCACCCTGCTTAGTATTGCAGGTATTTTAGGCTGAAAATTATTTTTTTGCTCGCAATGTAGCTTGATTATATATTCCCTTCTCAGTGCCTCTGTTTGTGTTTATGTTATCCTTTCCTGGTCCTCAGTATACCTTCCTTTTTTATTGTAAAGTGTTTTAGTGACATTTTAAATAACAATTACCATTCTGTGTCGAGGGCTTGTTATTCTTAGTTGTAAACCGCTAAATCATTTACAATGATTTTTCCTCATCTTTTCTACAGTTGGTGTGCCCTTTATATATTGATTTCTTGCGATGCGTTAGGTTTCTTTGCTTCTCATCTTGTTTGAGATTCTCTTTTCGGGTTATGTAGTTGCTTCCTTTCTTTGTTAGTTCTTGTTTGATTACTCTAATTTGTCCGTCTTGTTATTAGATGATCTTGTACAGTGTAGCTAGAGATGTTGCCTTCTGATAAGTTTCCCTTGTGATGTTGATTGATGCTTCATCCATCCTGAAATAAAAATCCACTTTGACCTATTGACTTTTTGGTATGCATATTAAGGGTTTGTTCTATTTGTTGCCTTTTCTTTTAGTTTTCTGTGTTCCAAATCTAATGGTGTTGAGAGGTTCTTAAAATACTTCTTGTCCTTAATTAATTATGGTATGCTCCTTTGGACATATTGATTCTGTACTTGTGATTCTTTTAACTGAAACTAGGTACTAGTATGTATTAAAGATCATGTCTGTATCGTTTATGTAGTTTTCTTCTGCAATCTTTTGAGAAACTACACACTTCAGTTTTGCATTACTGCTTGTCTTATGAAGTTTAGTTTTTCATCTTACTATCGTTTTGGTATTTGCAGATGGTCCCATTGTTTAATATATCTTTCAGCAGCATTGGATATAGCTTGCATGGAAGACCTGACTATTTGAATTCAACTGTCAGCTTCTCCATGGCTGCGAGATCATATAATGATAAGTATGAAACGTGGGAGCCTCTTGTTGAACCAGTTGATGGAGTCTTAAGGTGATTTGTCATGCCATGCACTATTTATCTTTCAATACTATCTTATCCAAGCAAGAGGAATGACATGTAATGTAATTTAGATAAGCAGTTGTTCGTAAAGCTTTAAAAGCCTAATCTGTGGGTGATGGTTTACAACATTGTCATTTATAGGTCAGACTCTCCTCGAGTGGGAAAACCTTGTGCAAGTTTAGTAATTGTCAAGGTGGTGACAAGATGTAAATGCAGAACCTAGGCTTTGTCCCTCTGTTCCAAAGTATAAGTCCACTTTTACAAAGGCAGGTGATCTTATATCGGAACGGAGGAGGTATTTAAAGTCAACTACTCAATAGGCTTCAGTTGTTAAGGAATAGGGTGACTTAATTATGGATATACCTGAACATGCCCTGTCATGTGTAATACAACTCTCTACACCTCATACATGCCATAATGACAATCATCTATTGTCAGGAAAGGGCAAACTAGGAAGAAGGGAATAATTAGTATATTCTAGAATTAGCATATGTAGAGTGTGAGCACATGGGTAGTTAGTTAGTATGTGAGTGAAGGATAAGGATAGTGGTGAAAGTTAGGAGTTTATTTTTTCAGCTTTGTTTTCCTATATAGATGTAATGGGAAGAGTATTCCCCAAGTAGTATGATATGAATTTTGTGAAATGAATTAAGGAAGCTTTCAGCTGCTGCTTATTTTTTTTTTCTCTCTCTGTCTCTCACGAACTCAGTGAGTAATCACTGAGTTCCTCTCCTTCTTCCTCCCTTTCTCTTTGAACTCTCTCTAATTCTACCTCTGTTTTCTCTCTATTTTCTAGTTAGGCTACTAGCAGGGCTTGACAAATTGGTATTAGAGCTGCTGGTTCTATCCAAACTCATCATCTTCTTTCTTCTAAATCCTCTGTTTTCTTCTATCTTCAACCTCTAAATTCTTCTCTTCTACAAAACCAATCTAGGTTCTATCTCTTTTAAGCTCTTCTATACTTCAAACCCATCCCCTAACCAATCCAGAAACACCAACAAATACTACAGATAACAGCCACAAAGCAGCAAAAAAAGGACTTGGCTCTGTTTCTGCGAACGCTTGCAACTCAGCAAATTGAATTGCTAGTTCAATTGTTTCAGGTATTAAACTCTTCAAACTAACTCGGCTTAGTCATATATACATAGCCCAAACTATGATTCTCAAAAACACCGCCCAAACCCAAACTATAATTCTCAAAAACAACAGCACCCAAACATGTTTCAATCCACAAATTTCTATTTCGTCTCAGTCGGCAAAAAATTTCATATTATGAGATATAACCTTGTTTGATCTGATTTTGATTGTGTTTAAGTGACTCGAATTACCTTGTTTAGCATATCTAGCATTAGTTTAAATAATCAAAAACCAAAAACCAAAAACATCGAAACTCCGTCCTTAGTTAATTTTTCAGTCCATAAACAAACAGTTTTCAGCCACACTTTAGTATTAGCACTTGTTACTACTCTGGTAATTGGTGTTTATGATAAATTTTGATCCTTGGTGCTTGTGCTTGTTTTGTGTGCTCATTTACTCTTTAAAATTCAACTAAGTTGTAGCTAGTTGAAATTAAACCTTGTTCTCAGTGGGTTACTTAGTTTGTTTCAGTGAGGAGGTCCATTTCTAACTTATAAAGCTACTCAAGCTCTCTTACTCTTAATCGGGTAGTAGTGTTGCTCCTTGATGAATTTTTCACTCAAAATCACAATTGTTCTGTGGTTCAATTTCACTCTATTTTTTGTGTTATGGCTAGACCTTCACAAATGTTGCAGTAAGATTTTTTAACCTATTGAGAGTACACAAATGAGAATCTACAGCTCATTGATCAAAAAATGGACTACTTCAAGAATGAATGAGTTGTTGAAGCAAAAGGGCTCAGATAATGAAGAAGGGTTTGATAATCCTTTTGGAAGCAAGGAAAGGGACAAGAGGCCTGTTCATATTGGGCAGAGAAAGACAAAGGGATACTACACCTATTCCTTATCCTAAATGTAATGAATTTGTTGATTCTCAGATATGAAGATATCAAATGGGCTACATCAAACTCGCATGACCAGTAACTCACGTGTGGTATTTGAAACGTCTTCCTAGTTATATTGCGACTCTTTTAGATAAACCTCTTAAATAATTATTTTTCAGAAATCCTTATCATGCTGAGCAGGAAAGAGCAAAGAGAAATGAAGAAGATGATCCTCAATGGAGGAGGAGGAACCAAAATGATGAAGATGGTGAAGAAGGGAGAGAATTAACGCATCTTAAGTTGGTTTTTCCATCATTCATGATGCGAAGGGTCCAAGATTGTGAGGAGTATTTTGGAGTCTATGAGAGGAGGATTGACATAATTGGGATGCATCTTCATGGCTCTCCAAAGTACTAGTACAAGTCCTACGTAAATGGCAAGGAAAGACTTACACGGAGGGAATTTGCAGAGGACTTCACTGTGAAGTTTACAGGGGCTGGTGTGGAGAATATATATGAGCAATTCAAGTTGTTAAAGCAAGTGGGGACTGTCAATGCCTACTATGGTGAGTTTGAGAGAAATAATAGCAGGCTGCTTGGAAAGTTGCCTCACTTCACGGACCGAGGATTTCTTTTTGGGTAATTTCATTGGAGGCCTTAAAGGTGAAACTAAAAAGATGGTGAAATTACTTGACCCTAAGACACTCTCACAAGCCTTCAAAGAGAGCTAAGTTTTATGAAAGTCCCATCCCTAAACCTGCCAACAACTACCCTAAAGCCCAAACTTTTTATACAAACACTCAGCCCAACACAAAGGACCTTCCTGAACCTCTTACACTGAACCCAGTTACCGCCGCGACTCACCGTGACAACTATAAGCCCAAGATAAACCCCATCCGTCATATAGTTTGGGGGCCGCTAGAAACTATGATTGATGAGGGCCTATGATAATTGGCCATAATGCCCTCAATTTGACAAAAACAAAGTCTATCAAACTATACAACGGACGGTAGCATTTTTGTAAATAAGCCCTTTCACCATATAGTTTGGTTGACAAAGTATTATTTAATTACTATAAATGAAGTGGTGACATTTTTGCGAAAATGACTTTCTGCCATAGAGTTTAGTGGACAACTTAGTACTTACACAGATAACAGTCATCAATCTATCCAAGTTAGAGGATAGTTGATCTCTCTCTCTATCTACAAAGGTTCTCTGATGTGGGTAAGTGTATACACATCACGATATCACGATAGCCTCGTGTGTGTGTGTATATATATATAATTTAATAATATTTCATCCACCAAACTATATATGAAAATGAAATTGGTTCATTTATAATTAAATAATATTTTGTCCACCAAATTATATGGCGGACCGACTTATTTACAAAAATACCACCATCCGCCATATAGGTTGGGGGACTTTGTTTTAGTCAAACTGAGAGTTTGTGGGCCATCATCCGCCATATGGTCTATGGCCTCCCAGAATATATGGCTGACGGGGTTTATCTTGGGCCATTAAATTAACTTTTGGATGGTCAAAGATGGGTTGGATGGCTATAGGCTCCCACCTGACTTAGTTATGGATGGCTTGGGAGAGAAGAGAGAGATGGCAAAACCATTATTTCAATTTATAATTTTCTGGTTGATTTCATACATTACTTTCTCACTATATATACTGGATTTATTTTCTATACTAACTTGAACCAGGAGAAAATAAGCATAACAACCTTACAATTCGCTTGACTTCTACTTTAGAAGAACCTTCTTTACTTTCTTTACTAACTAAAGAGTTCTTAGACTTTCTTTAATTTCCCAAAGGCCCTTGGCCTTTCATGTTCCTCTCTTTCGTATGATCAATGTCTTCATGGATCTTAAGTTGTTGCTCCTTTAGCCTTCCCCTTGGATCAAAACTGAAGTTGGATTTTCACAACTCACTTTTGAATAGTCAAATCCTTCCATAGTTTTTCCTTAGGTGGTAAAATCTTTCCATTGTCACAGTGAATAAATCTGATATAGACCTCCCTTGACTGTAGTTTGGTATTTACCTCTAGGATTTATAGTTTTTTCTTAGGCGGTAAAATCCTTCTATAGTCACAGTGAATAAATCTGATATAGACCTTCCTTGACTGTAGTTTGGTATTTACCTCAAGTATTTAAAGGCAGCCACACGCCACTTTTATCCTTATCTAGGTGTTGTTTAACATAGGTTGCTTTCTTGGCTTCTTGTACAGTTATAGCTTCCCTGAGTTCTTCATGGGCTTCATTATATGTTTCAATCCTTATAATGATACTATTCTGTATGCATTGGGTTGGAGAGCTTAAGATGCTGTCATTAGGGCTTGCAACTGGGTGGGTATGGTCCAAGGGATCCTTCCCATACCTGCTCCCCCAATGTGGTATTTTTCCCCATACTCGCCCTGCCCCTAAATATATTATTCAAATACTGGCCCTGCCACCACCCCGCCCCCCGAATTCTTCCCCCTCTCCCATCAAATTCCTCCAAATTCTTTTACATCACTTTTGTACAACTATTTTTAATTCTAAGTCTAGCAATAGGCGACATTTTCATACTAGCATCACCTAATGTTAGAAGTTTAATGAAATAACCCAAATGGAAAAATAATTATGTATATAGAAAAGGCTAATTTTGAAAATAATTATTTATATATGAATATATAATCACCTTTGGGAAGGTCGGGGAGGGGTGCATATCCCATACCCCCGATACCCTAACCCTATAGAGTTTTAAATATCGAGTTCCATTAGTCATCGGGGTTTGGGCAAAATTGTCAGGCCTAGCTGTCATAATCCTTGCTAAACTCTATAGCATTTTGCTACCCACTCTCTCCATTCATTGTCCATAACTGCAGCAGTCTTGTTGCTCTCTGACTTTGTTTTCTCCACTCCATCATCCTTTTGGGGAAAAGAAAGAAGACCAACGCGGTCATTGAAACATTAACTGCTACTAGGGCATTGGTCATCTTGGTCACTTTCTCCAAGTCATTTGGGCCCCAGTTGAAATCCTACCAATCCTAGTTGTAACATCACACTTCTAACATACTACCCCTCTTTTATAATATGAACAAGCAATGAGTATACTTTGAATACTAACACGTATCACATAATTGATCAAGTGACGATCTGCATTAATACAATTAATGGAGGTAATTTTTCAGTCTTTCTTCCAATAGGACTCGTCCATGATATATTAAAAGTAGCATTGTGAGTGCATGCTGCAAATAATCGTTTCCTATTTCATGTTAATTTTAATAATGTTTTTATTTTATGTCTAATTAGTTTTCTCCGTCTTTCTCTGATTTTTATTTGAATGTAAAAGCTCATAAACTGCAGCAAAAAGGTAGATACACTGACTATCCCTAAAACCTTATTTGAATAAAAATACCTTATCGTTGTCATGTCAGGTACCAATACGATCTCAATTCCCGAGGTGCTCCGTCTCAGTTAAGGCTTACCTCTACAAGAGATCTGAACTTAAATGTTACGGTGTCTAATGCTAATATGCTTTTTCAAGCTTATGCTAGTTGGAACAATCTTACTCATGTCCATGAGTCTTACAAGAGAAGGGTAAATCCTTAATTAACCTGTGTGTTCTGTATTAACCAAGCATATGGTTCAATACTGGACCTAATAGTGATATCCTTTTCTCTATATGTTCATGTTACAGGAAGCTCATTCTCCAACATATGGTGAAATACCCATTATCGACATTCATCACAAAAGAAACTATTATGTTATCCCACTAAACAAACTTGGTCAAGACATTTTTATTAGAGCTACTGAGATCCAGGGACTTCAAAACATAATAAAGATGCCATCTGGAGAAATGAAGCCTTTGAAAGTTCCAGTTTCAAAGAATATGTTGGATGCGCACTTGAATGGAATTCATTGCAAGAAACTCAGGACAATGGTGTCAATCATGATAACGGAGGCAGAGGTTATTTTTGTTACCATTATAATTTTAAACTTTTTAAGATGGTACCAAAGAATGTTGGTTTGTTTTTCGGACTTGCACATCCAAACTTGGCTATTGAGAAATGATAATTTTGATAAACCAAAAATTTAGTCAATAACAGATTGATTTATTTCTATTTGGATCCTATTTTCTTCTGCTAATAACATTAGTCAAGTTCTAGTTGCTATTATGTCCACATGCTGCACTAAGTTGTTGGGGCTTTTACTTGTTACCTCGTGGTGCTAAAATAGGACAGTATTTAATTGGATTGGAGGTCTCAGGATGCAAGTAATTAGTTTCATATAATTCTTCATTGGATTCAGTTTTAATATTTTTTTGGGAATCTAGGAGTGTATGGAGCTGTATTATGACTTGTAGATTACAGGGGATCCTATGTTGTAGACTTGGTGGCAGAAAGTGGGTATAGATCCATTAGAAGCCAAAACCATATAACTTGTTTTTAATATAAGTTGTGTGGGTTGGACCCAAATAGTTATAGGTTCAATATAGGTCAATCCATTTTCAATTCTACTCCCTCCGTCCAATTTTACTTCTTAGTTTGAAAATACACGCCTATTAAGAATTTTTTTTTTATCTCCAAATTATCCATCTTAACTACTCTGTTATCATCTTTTTTGTTTTAATTAATCTCCTAACTCTTTCTTGGAATAATAAAATAGAGGAGAGATAATGGGGAAAAAAGGAGTGTGGTTGTGCTTTCAATATCAAAGTTAATAGTGTTAGTTTTTTCAATGTATATTATGTTGTTTTCAGTGAAATTTTTGTATAAAGTTAAATGAGGGAAATATTGAAAAAATAAGGTCAAAAATTCTATCTTCCTTCAACTTCTCTCTGTAACACTTTTATAACATTCTCTCTAAAACTTTATATATTCTCTCTAAAACTTTATACACTTTCTCCCTCTAAAACTTTATACACTTTCTCCCTCTAAACTTTATACATACTATTTCTAAAAGAAATTACACTCAATTTTTTTTTCACCCTCTTTAAACTTTCTATATACACTAAAATTTGATATTGTGAGAGACTGTAATGACACCTGATCTCGTTGAATTTATGTGTGTTCATCCGAGCTTGATCTTCTATTTCTATTATATAATCACTTTACTTTGCGAAAGACATAACCGGTTGAGTTCATCTAAACCAATCTACAAGAGGGAACGAGAACTACTAAAAGAAGGGTCCAAGCCATATCAACGAAAACAAAGGCATCTTCATTTGGATATCTAGGAGGCAGTCTAGGTAGAGGTATCTCATGATGTTCTAAACTCAACTCACATACCACTTGAACTAGCGAACAACCAAACTTAAAAATACTATAGAAAAAGTTGTGGATCTCGCATTCAAGTCGATTTGTCATAGAGGAAGAATGAAAATACCAGAGCAATAACGATGTATTTACTAAATTGAGATACAGTGACTTGACCTTACGACCTCACTTCAGTTACTAGATTTGTCCTTCGTTTTAGCCAAAATCTAGCTTATAAGGACGATAAGGGCCTGCCATAAGCATGCACGAAAGAAAAGGTGGCAATAAGGAGAAGCAGGGAAGAAAGAGCTAACGCGTAACTAGAAAAACAAAAGCACTGAAACATAGGGTAACAAACTAAAGGAAGATGGTTGTTCTCTCTAAAAATTTATACACTCAAATTTTATTTACACTTTTCATATCTAAAATTTTTATGCATTCTTTCTAAATTTTTTTATATACTCTCTCTCTCTCTCGCACGCAATTTTGTTTTTCTACTCTAAACTCTTTTTTCCTCACTTTCTCGTTTTGTCTTTTTTGTTCATGCGAGAGTTCTCCTTTGTGTCATCAACTTTAATTTGAGTTAAAAGTAGTTAACTGGTTTGAGCCTACATTTGTGCATGATAATATAGATCAAAACTATATTCAACCTACAACATAAAAATAGGCAACCAACCCATATAGTTCCAAGTTAATTGGGTTGACCTTGTGGTTTGTAACCTAAATTGTCAGGCCTACTATGGTGTACTAGTTTCACGATATAGTTCATACGAAGCAATTTTAAGTGCATCTCTTAATTGCAACTGCCATGAATCTCTTTAGATGGTAAAGATACTCGGTTAAGAGATGTGGCATTTAATAATCTTTCTGTGTTTGGTCAATACACCAAGGTTCAAGAATTGATTGGAGGTGTTGATTAGTATGTGGGGTTGATTTCATCTTGTCTGGTGTAAATTTTTTATGGTAAGTTTGGAATAGCTTTGGCTGCTCAACCCGATACCACCGCTTCTTGTACCTTACTACCCCTATCTATAAAGCTCTACCTAATAGTTTCAGATATTCGATACTGGCATTCGGGGTTTTAAGTTTCCCAATTGGACTTGTGTGTGCTTCTTCGGAAGTGGGTGAGCATTATTGTTTTGGTTCCTGCGGAAGCAGGTGCTTATATGTTCTGGCTTTAGGATCCTGCTCCCCTAGAGTTCATAGCATATTCCAAAATTAGGAGTTCTCTATATTTAAAATTATAGGTAGAGCCACATAGTTATTTAATTATTTTTTTTTATCACAAATTAGTAATTCAACAAACATGTCACATTCCCCCTCCTTTGTCTCTCCCAATTTTTAAGTATTCTGTTTCTGACAAATTCTCCTCGTTGAACCTCCATGATGAGCCACCTCCTTGTCCATCACCAAAAAATTATCACCTCCTCACCTCTGGCAATGGCCACCTACTCCATTTGGAACCCACCATCACCTATCTCCTTCAATCAAAACTGAAAAGTTTTGAGAATATTTTGGCCCAACTTTATATCAAGGATTTCACACTAAATAAAAATTGAAGGGACTGGGTTTGAGGTCTAAAACAAACTTTTAAAAATTAATAGCAATTTCCTTCAAATTTGAAAGAAATAATTTTTTAAGAATCATTTCTAAATAGAAATCCAATATGTTGGAACTTGAGAGGATGTTCTTTTGTAATTAATTATAGTAATGTTGAGAGAGGTTTTCTGGTTGTTTGGCCGATGGCATGACTACGAATTGTGATTTTTATGGAGGATAGTAGCGACTGATTTAATGTTAAGAAAAACATTTCGGGTGTTTTGATGATGGGCACTTGAAAGATGTTGTGGTTGATGGTGAAGGTAGGTAAAAATGGCAATAACAGAGATGATGGTCAGTTATGATGGAGGCCGGAAGAAGTTGAAGGTCTAGTTCTAATTGTTTCAGGCATGGAGAAAGAATATGGAGTAGAGAGAGAGTATTAGTTGGACTATTGAGTTGGAAATATGTGGCATAATTATTTAATTTTATAATACATGGCATTATCTTGACCCTTTATTTTGCACGAAGGGCTCAGATTTAGTGAGCTCCAAATTTTGGAGTACCCTAGGAACTTTGGAGGAGCCCAATCCCCAACTTTCAGTAAGAGGAAGATATGGGGGATTTCTTCTCAGTATATGTGCGAGATAATGTAGGTTGCTGGTTTTGAAATTCCCACCTTGGAATTGGATTTATATCATTGGTTTCTGTCCTCTGTGGTGTTATGGATCTTTGTCGAGATTTTATAGAGGTTGAGGATTTGATTATGGATGGCTTGGAGCTGGTACAGATTTAATGTCTTGAAGGTGTGCCAAATTTTTGATATGTTCGCACGAATTTTAAGGGAGTATATATCTTTTGAATAGAGTTGAAACTTTAGTAAGATATAGCTGGGTTGAAATTCAAACAATCTTTTTGAATTCCACTTCTGAGAATTGAGAAGATTGGTGGAATACTGATAACTGTCTGTTATTTACTACAGTTATAACTTCATTTCAAGTGTTTTATTTTGTATGACGAGTTTATACATTCTTCATTTTCTTGTGTGCTGTTGATGTGCAGTTTCCAAGAGCAGCAGGACCGTCTTCTAATCAATATACTGTAGCAGTACGTCTTACGCTAGATGAGAACCTCTTTAGTGGATCACCTCTAACTCAACAAAGTGTGCGCACATGTGGCGCCAGCGCAGTTAATTCATCATCTTCTGAGCTTGTTTCAGTGAAATGGAATGAAATATTTTTCTTCAAAATTGAATCTCTGGTTCGTAACTGGTCTTGTTTGAACATCCATATATATATTTTTGTTAGTTACGCAATGTGTTTGATTTTTAGAATGTACAAGCTTGAAAGATTGAATGAGCTTTCTAAGGAACTACCTTCTAATATTTTTGGAATTTTAAGCTTATGCATTTTCTGTACATCTATTGCGTTTGATAGATGAGCTGGCCATCTTTGAATTTTATTATAAATTCTGGCATTCTGGGGCTTTTAGTTATTTCTCTTTCTGTACATGTTTACTATTCTTTTCAAGTCTTTCCTTTGTAGCCCTCAACATTGTTCTTCTGGATAAGCTTTTATACATGCATAAACTTGGACTTTTTGGCCTCAAATTTCATTGAAATACATTTCCCAGTCCTGCTTAGGTATTTATTAGTTGTGATAATTTTGATTCAGTTAGTTAGTTTGTCATTCATAAAATTTTAAACATGATAAGTTACGTTAGTGTAAAATATATTTTTACCATGATCAATGTCACTGTCTAAGTATATTATTGCATTATTTAGCAGTTTCCATCTTTATTTAGATTGGTATCTAGAAGATTCTTTTGAAGCTATAATTTATGCCTTTGATTCTTTCATCTACATCTTTTCTGTTGCCACAATCTCATGATTTTTTCCACAAAATTTTACAGGACTACTACAAAGTGGAATTGATAGTAACTGACATCGGGGAAGGTACTTTTTCACAAGAATCTTTGTTGCTAGTTGTTAGTTTTCTGTATCCCGTTTGCATGGCGTTTTGAACATTTGATCGATTCTGATCAAGATACTAAATAATACATACTCCCTCAGTCCCATAATTTTCATTTTTTTTTCTTTTTACCTCTTTTAGAAAGCTCAAGTTCTTAGGACACATCATTAAATGAATTTTCCCATTATTCCAGAGTGTCCCTAAAAGAATTAGAATGTACTACTTTCTAAAATTTTCATGTGCTTGAAATATTTACATGTTGACTTTTGCTTGTTAGAATTTGGGACAACCGAAAATTGAATATTTTGATCGAGGAAATGGCTTATTAGACATTCCATCTTTCTCTCTCTATATATATTATTTTCTTCCTCAAGTTCTATATATTTTCTGCCTTATTCTTCCTCTATTTCTACTATTTAAAGTATGAAACTATGAACTATCTTCTATTTTTCGTTGAGCTTATCATTTGGGTTCGAAATTACATCTAGGATCAAGGTTGATCCTAACAATTGGTATCACAGCTACTCAATTGCAGGAAATTTCCTATTCTTCATCTCTTACTTACCCAGCCTCAAATTCTGTTAAGATTCTTCTCTCTTACGTGTCCCATCTAAATTCTCTCCCCCAGTCTCATTCTTATCACTTTGTTTTTAAATATCCTCTAAAAGTCTCATTGTCCATCTTATTCTTCCTGCACATCAAAGTATTTAATGAAATGTCTCAGTGATATTTTTCTTTTCAATTTCTTCTTTTCTCTCACATCGTGATTTAGGTATATTATCTTCTTCATTCCATTACAACACTAAAAATCCCACTCAAGCCCAAATACTCTTGAAAATCAATTTAACATTGTTGTTAATTTGATCAAATTGTTTAATATAAGGTTTAATTGTTTTAAATCTCAGTTTAACACATTCACAAAAAAACTATTCATTTTTGGGCAACTTGGGATAGCAAGCTTCAACAATTTCTAAGCTTCAACGAGTTAAATATTGAGATTTTTCTGTCAATGAAATGAAATGATGCAGAAACTCAAGAAGGAATTGCCTAGCTAACCGCGGCAGTTGGTGCAGTGGTTCAAATGAGGCCCCGGGGCGAACCGTAAACTCGGACGTCTTGGGATCGAATCCCACTTGCAACAATTGTTAAGCCTAAAAAGACAACGCGGCCACGGGTCGTATATTTCTGGGTGACGCCATGTCTTAGGCGGAGCCTGTACGCAAAGCCTGGCCCGGGGTGGGGAGATTATTCTGACTGCGGTTGGGACACTCCACATTATCAAAAAAAAAGAAAAGAAAAGAATTGCCTAGCTTACTAAGTCGAAGGGCAAAAAAATGTGATTGTCATTTCTCCACTCCTAGTAGTAGAAACCCGAAAGCGATGCTACGGACTTCCCATGCCTTAGGCACTCTTTAACGAGCGATTCAGTCTCAGCTAAGACCTTGGGATGGGATATTATGAGGTTTAGTGAGGGGATATTCTTGGGACTTTTTAGAAATCCTCTACCTGCTGAAAAAGAGAGGAGAAAGATAAAAGATGAAGACCAAAGGAGGGAGTAGGAATGAATTTGAACATGAAGAGACAAGAAGAAATGGTGAGACTAAGGTTTTATTCAGAGATCCCTACATGAAGATTCAGAAAGAAATCAACGAAGTGAAGCAATTACATACCTATGTGGAAAGCATAGGATAAATTTAGTGTGGCTTCCTTCACAATTTTATTTTATAAAATTTCTTAAGTTATGATAGCCCTTCAATGTTTAATGAGTACCCGATTTAGGATGAGTCTCCAAAAGACGATTAAGTCCTAGATTATGCGGAGGACTTCCTCTCCATGAGGAAAGTATTTTGAACCTAGTTCAAGGAGCTATGGAAATTCAATGATAAAGGAAATGATCACCTAAAACATAAACCGAAGAAGCCTTGCCTCGCACCATTTATTTGAAATTTTGAAACAACCTAGTATGTTGGACCTCCATTGTTAGAGGAGGAGCTACAACAACCTAGATAAATTACATGGAATATTGAAGCAGAAATAGTTGATCAATATTAGCCAAAAAAATAAATAAATAAAATGAATGAAAAGAATCTAGTACAAAGAGCTTTGAAGGAACAAAATCAATCGAATGAACTACAAAAACTCAAGGAAGTGCAAGTGCTTAGTAGAAGCCAATTAAGGAAGGAAGGTTTAAAAAAAGCACTTATATGGGGAAGAAGGTAAATTTTTGCTAGCTTGCAGGTGAAGGCTCAATGTCCCTTGCAAACAAAGGACATTATCACAGGTTTTAACTGCCGAGTATGGAAGGAATGGGCTAGCAACAGTGGGTCAAGAAAATTCCATTGCGTCAATTTTGATCATGGGAAAATGCTACGGGAGCAAGAACTTAAAATCCATCAGGACATGGATCACTTGAAGAAAAGGCAATGTACTAAAGTCTAGGGACTTGATAGTTAGAAATGGAATACATGGGTAGTAGTTATCTCATGGTACATTATCAATGTGATTTCTTAGTCAAGGATCTGACAAATTGTAATTTCAAGCATTATTAATGTAAAGATAGTGTATATGCAAAATTTTGTTTTAACATGGAAAAATAAAGGTGTAACAGAGAGATCAAAGAGCATTAACGGCGTAACAGAAAAATCAAGAAGAAATAAGGCTGTACCGGAAAATCGACAAATGAGACTCTTTTTATTGAACAAAGGGGGGTAATAATAATTATAATATCAAATAATAGGACTCTTTTTGTAGAACAGAGCAGTGTTGCTAGGTTTGTGGTGTGTTTGGGGATGGGTGGGGACGCGATACGTCAACTTACCTGATACGCGGGGTGTGGAGGTAGATTTAGTCGGTTCGCTGTTTAGCTTTGCAGGTCACTTTAATAAGCTTATTCGAGACGCTGTCACACATTATACGAATTACACTAATTAAATTCAAATTATCACAATATCTTCCTCCATCACTTGACACTAGAGGGAAGACCATTATTGAGGTATTGGGCAATCAAGACTGCATTGCCCCAAATAAATTTAGAAACATGCATGGTTAACATAATACACTGAGCTACATGAAGAAGATGTCTATTTCTTCTCTCAGAAACCCTGTTGTGCTCAGAAGTACGAGCACAAGAGGTGATAGACTCCACGACACGCTTGCGTGAGGTAGTCGTAGCCCGGATCGTTTCTAGCAAAGCTTTAAGAGTGGAACTCTCTCGACACCGCAACCCAACGCCTATAAAGAGACGAGAACCTTGGTATAATCGATCAAGTAATGAATCTGCGTTGAATGGAACACCAATGACACCTAAACTCTGTGTTTATAATGAAACAGAAACCTCGGTATAATCGACGATTGATGCGGTAGAAGACGCCGAACACAACTATGTATTGTTGTATGATGAGTCAAAGTTTGAATCTCAAAGAATACCAAAAGTAGAGAATAATCTCACAAGAATATGATAAATCTGAATATGATTGAATTGTGTATGAATTACATTCATAAAACTTATTTATAGTAGCCAAGAATTCTTAGAATCTATAAAAGGTAATAACAATTGAATTGGAATCAAAATCCTATCTGAAAGTAACCTAAATACAGTAGGAATATGAAAATATATTGAAAATAACTAATTAAATAAGGAAATCCACGTCAAAATCTCGCCAAAACGCGTTAGCCAGAAACAACCCAATTCGCCGGGGCGAGTTCACTAGGCTTAAGGAATTCGCCGGGGCGAATTCATTTACACCACACGAGCTCGTCGGGGCGAGTTCAACAGAGAGCAGCTGGTCGGGGCGGATTCAGAGCTCGTTGGGGCGCGCTTGGACAGAGACGAACCCGTCGGGGCGAGTTCACTAGGCTTCACGAATCCGCCGGGGCGAATTCGCAGTTTTCAGCAATCCAATTTCTTTTGCTTCCTGACTTGGCTTGTTCATTTGCAACACGTTCACGAACTTGGAATCCATCTATAGCCTTTGAACTCGATCCCACATCGTCCCACACTTCTCGAATCAAACCAACAAGTCCCTCTTTGAAGCGTTTAGCACGGGCTCTCGTCACGGGTCCAACCGGAACTTGCACCGTATTCACTCCATGGTTGTCATGCGTTCCTGAGCTAAGGATGACCTCATCAAGAGGTCTAATGAATGATCCCATGACTAGATAGGTAGTTTCAAACTTACGGTTAGTATATTCTTTACCATTTTCTCTGAAGATTTTGATGGTTTGTATTGAATTGAGTTTAAAACATATGGTAAAATAATTTAAAGCATTCACACGCTTACTTTTATGTAGTAAATATACCTAAGTACATTGAGAATGACGCGATAAAGGTAATACACCATCGATAACTAGAAAGAGAAACAACTCTTTGAAGGCTCCACACATCAGAATGAATAAGATAAATAGACCTTTTATGTGTGTTCACGTAGGAAATATTTCCGACTACTGCTTTGCTACACTAGGAAAAAAATGTTCTAAAATACCATAAGAGTGGTAACCAAAATTTTTATGCCATTGATGCAAAGTTTTGAAAGGAGTACCAACAGAAACTTGAAATACCTGAGTAGATGATGGAGAATCACTCCCAACAACATATATGCCATCACATTCCTTATCACTTACAATCATATGCTTGGTGACTAGATCTTGAAATACACAATAAGAAGGAAAGAATGTCATTGAACTAGTGAGAAACTCAATAAGACGTTGAACACATACTAAATTGGCATGAAAACCAAAGTGAAGGGTAAGGAAGGAGTGCACATGATAGACACCCTCCTTCAGCTCATGAACTGAAGCAACGGAGCCATTATCAACTCAAACTGGGTGGAAAAAAAAGTCGAACTATATTCTTACCCAAATTAAGATTATAAGTGTAAAAATACTAGATGAGCTTGTCATATGCTCAGCTGTTCTGGAATCAAGGATCCATGAGCGAGGAGATATACTATAGAGATAAAAATAAGATGTGATATACTTGAGTATGCAAAGTGAGAGGAGTTAAGGTTGTTGAGCTTGTTGCAATGCATATGCTGGTTAACGGTTGCCATTCCTGTAGGAGGCAAGGGCTTGTATAAAAGAGGACCTATGCTACATTTGGATGAGGAGAGCACCTAGATGGTGTAGAAACCTGGCTTGGATAACTACGGCCACCATGTCAGATGGTGTAGAAACCTGGCCAAGATAACTACTGCCACTTCCAAAGCCAGGAGCACCAAAAAAGGGAGTACCATGAATAATAAAACAAGTACCACGAACACCAAAATAAGTAGTATCAGTGTATCAGTTCCACCAGAAAAAGCCACGACCACTTGGTGGTGCTTCATGAAGAGTGAAGAGAGTTTTACGTATGTGTTGGGCTTGTTACAATAGTCACAGTGACAAGAAGGTATCTGAAAATGTAGTCCCTCACTTTGGATTTGGCAAGAGAGTTAACTTTGAATTTGGTGAGTTAATTGGCTTTATAATAGTCAGAGCAGAATGATCAAATGATGTTGGGGCAAATACCATCGTGTGATGATGACTCTTTTCATGTTGAACACGAGCATGAGTGGAAGGGAATGATGTTTGAGCAATCAACTGAGCTTGTGATTGATCATAATCCATGTTAAGGTCAACAGGAATATCAATCATACAATCATGGATCATAATCAATATAGTTGGCTGGAAATACATGATATTGATCCAATTCCTGCCACAAGACTGTTATTTTACAATAATACTGTGAAAGAGTTATGTCATCTTGGGGTAGTCTCACACACGGTCTTACGAATATCATATCTTAGACATATCCCCAGAGAGTAAATTTGAGTAGCAGTCGTCCAAATTTTCTTAGCCGTATCCTTAATAAGTAACTATTATGACCGGAGGTTCCTTAGAGTTGTATAGAGTCTTTATCGTTGCATGTAATAAATCCAATATTTACACATCAGTTTGCGCTTGTTTTTTGAACTTCGCCTTAATAAACCTTGGCATCTTGTTCGTTTAGGTTGATAGCAGACATGTTTTATACCTGGCCAAGTAATTTGTGCCATACAATTATTGGAGAGAGTAGTTTAGGCCAGAATGTCCTCCCAAGTGACGGCACTGTCATCAACAGTTACGATTTTTCACTATTGGAAGCCACATACAAACCCCGAGAATATAACTAAATAAGAAGGGTTAAAGAAAACCTGCTAAATGTTGTTCAAAATGAACTAAACCAAAAGAAACCAGCTGTTGCTCCAATCTGCAAATCACAAGAGCACGAGCTAAAGCCTTAGGGATATCATGAATTGGTACAGATAAGTAGGAGGTTTGAAAAGTCAAAGTTTTTTTATTTTATTTTATCAAATAGTCTAAAAGACTGAAATTTATTGAAATTGTATTCTATTACGAAAGATAAAGAGATTACAATAGGAAAATTGAAATGGTAATCATTTCAAACAAATAACAGATAATAAGGATGCGTAGCATAGTTAGTGGATACCATAAATAAGCCTAAAAACAGTCATATATTCCAAAAGTAACAGTAGAATATGTGATATGAGCATTTATTCAACACGAGCGATGGAATAACAAACCGTTATGATAAACCCACACTCAAATATGAAAATATCTATGGTCGTCAATTCGTGCACCACCAAAAAAACAAAAACTGATCTCCAAAAAAGAGATATTAAGATCTCAGAAGAGATGATAATGAAGATCTCCCGTAAAGCGAAAGAAATCAATCCTCATGGAAAAAACAAGTCCCACAAAAAGGGAAAAACACGCTCCACAAGAAGGGAGAATAATATTATCAAGCAGTAATAAAGAACAAAAGAGAAGAGATCTAGGTGGTGTCTCCCCAAAAAGAAGAAGAGTCCTCACTAGATCTGGAACGGAGGCTAGGGTTCTTGGTTAGAGAGAACAAAGAAAAAAAGAAACAATTTTTGAGTGCTCTGATTATTGAAATAGCATAGTCAAACTATCACAACATCACCACCTACAAATATGGAAAGGCGAGAAGAAGAGTCTGACACAACAAAGTCGTGGCTGATTGGAGATCCCATGCACCAATAAGAGTTGGTCTATGGCATCGGTGCCAGTTGTAAGAGGTGGAACATTTAAGTGCGTGCCACAGTATTTTGCCGCTGGACTCTTCACCCTGTGGTCTTCTGGTTGGCTGGTTCACTCAATAACAACCATGTGCTCAAACAGTCATACTAGTAATGTTTGTTTTGTTTGATAAGCTAACCACTTCTCTGTTCGTTAACTGACCTTCATCTAACCTAGCTCTAATACTATGTTAAATATAGATTTTATTTAATAAAGAGAGAACATATGTGTTGTCTTTGACATTGCACCAAAACATAGACTTCAAAAAATATGGAATTTACAAGAGGCCTTTTTAACCTTTGAATAGGAAATAAAACTTTCAAGATATTTATACATGATGCGAATTTATAAGGTGATCTCTTCTCGGCAGCCTTTCTCCTCTAGTTGCCACATTTACAGGATTCCTATTGGAGATAAATAATATCGAGTACATTAGGATCTTCCTTGCATCAATATAATGCAGCACTCAAAAGAGGACAAAAAAGGACCCAATAAAAAAACAGATAAAGAAACCATGTTCCAACAATCTAACCTCTTCTTAATCCTCCTTACAGTAAACCTACAAGCCTTTCTATGACTAAGTATGACAACGACCACTGCACGGTGGAAGCCTGGCTAAGGAGGACAAAGTGGAGAACACACTTTGTCATTAATTTTCAAGCTAAAAGTTCTTAAAGTTAAGTAAAATGAAATAAATCTTTTTCGAAATTACCAACATCATTTAACAAAAAGAAATTGTATCTTTAGCAAAATGCCAATGAGAATGATGTAGTGCACCAAGGGGTACTTGCATCGGTGTATTTGGATTGCAAAAGAAATTGAATCTTGGCACATTAAAATTCTTGTACAATCATTTGGCGTAAGAACTTTCTATGTGAATATAGGATCGTCATATTTGGAATCAGCCAAGTCAATTATGAAAATATATCTGCTTAAAGTTCACAAATGTTATACAGATTTTCCTCTTAAGCTTCTTATCGAGTATGCAACCTAAACTAACTCACTAACCTGCAGTACAACTCATCATGTAATTAGTTTGTGATTTTTTCTTTACAGGTAATCCTGTTGGATATTTTTCAGCTCCTCTAACGCAGATAGCAGTAACCCAAGACAACTCGGACTATTTTAATTATTTAAAAGAATTGAATTGGATTGAGTTTTCTTCCTTAGAATCTAATGTGAGTGTTTTAAGTATCTTTATGTTATAGTAATTAAAATGGTACATTTACAGGATGGTTCTCTTGGTGGATTTCTGTAAAGGCGTCTTTTTAGCACTTCTTACCAAGTTGATATATGTGCAGGAGACAACTGAAGGAAGTAAATTTAAGAAGTCTTGTGGAAGAGTAAAATGTGCTGTGCTCTTATCATCCAGATCTGAAGTTGAAAGCAATGAGCAATCTGTTAACATGAGTAGAAAATCTGGTTTTATTCAGATAAGCCCTACCAGGGAAGGTCCTTGGACTACAGTGAGGCTAAACTATGCTGCACCTGCTGCCTGTTGGCGACTGGGTAATGATGTTGTTGCCAGTGAAGTCAGTGTGAATAATGGCAACAGATATGTTACTATTAGATCTCTAGTCTCAGTTCGTAACAACACTAGCTTTACTCTAGATTTATGCCTCAAACTCAGAGCCAATGATGACATGAGGTTAGAAGATGATGCGATAAAAGATATACAGATTGGTGGTACTGAATTTAAGACGGACGACTTCTTTGAAACTGAAAAATATAACCCGGCCACTGGGTGGGTTAGTTGTGTGATTGAACCAAACCAGGATTTGTTGGATGGTGGGGGATCACATCAGGTAAGTCCTTTATAGAATGTTCTTTCTGGATTTTTTTCTATTTTTATTTTGGAATTGGGGGGGGGGGGGGGGGTTTGGGGGAGTGTATGTGGAGGTGTGGCAATAGCTTTATTAACTCGTTTTAGCCTATAAGAGGTTTTGATATGGGCACAATACGGAGTCACTTATAACAAAACCTCGTGTAAAACTTAATTGTGGTACTCATGAATGGTTGGTCAATGTTGCAACCATCTGACTGTCGTGATATGGTTAATAGTTTAAGCCTTGAAAGGAACATTAGGTTAGCTTTCAGAATACTTCCTATGAATTTGACTGCATTACTTGTTGAACAGTTGTGTTGCTCCTTATATTGCAAACATATATACATATATAGTGATCTTAGTTATACTAATTGTACTTTTAACTCCCAAACTATTTCTAATTCCTTTCACTTATACAGGGAACTTTTGGAGTTGAATTGCCATCAGGCTGGGAGTGGGTTGAAGATTGGCATTTGGATGCAACTTCTGTTACCACTGCTGAGGGATGGGTTTATGCTCCAAATATTGAAAGCTTGAAGTGGCCTGATTCTTGTGATCCTGTAAAGTCTGTAAACTATGCAAGGCAAAGAAGATGGATCAGGAATAGAAAATTGGTATCAGGGGATGGAAAGAACCAAATGTTTATTGGGCCACTAGGACCTGGTGAAACTGTTCCTCTTCCTCTTTCTGTGTTAATGCAGTCTGGATCATATATTCTGCAGCTGAGGCCTTCTAATCTGAATAATCATAATGGATATTCATGGAGTTCCGTAATGGATAAGCCTGGTCACTTAGAAGATTCTGATGAACTTAAACGGAATTCTGAAATATGTGTCTCAAGTCTCACAGAGTCTGAGGAACTTTTATATTGCCCTGAAACAAGTGGAACATCCTCAAATAGTTCCCAAGGAATGTGGTTTTGTTTGAGCATACAAGCAAGGGAGATAGCGAAGGACATTCATTCTGACCCTATTCAGGATTGGAGTCTTGTGATCAAATCTCCGTTAACTATTTCCAATTTTCTTCCTCTTGCAGCTGAATATTCTGTTTTTGAGATGCAAGCCAGTGGCCATTTTATTGCCCGCTCTAGAGGAGTATTTGGTCCGGGAAAGACTGTAAAGATTTTCAATGCTGACATTAGAAATCCCTTGTATTTTTCGCTACTACCACAAAAAGGATGGCTGCCAATACATGTGAGATTTCAAAGATGACCTCTCTTCTCTTTTTCCCCCCTCTTTCCCAGACACCCTCCTTTGTTAGCATGCTTTTCTATGATTGATATGTTATCACAATTTAACTTTTATTGACTTTCGTAGGAGGCTGTTCTAATTTCACATCCTACCAGAGTTCCTGCGAAAACAATAAGCTTGAGAAGTTCAGTTTCTGGAAGGTTCGACCATGTTCTACATAAGTATTTCCATCTTTGTAGATGTATAGAAGTCCAATTCAGTTTAGTATTTATACGCCTCAAGTTGTTAATTTGTGCAGGATTGTTCAAATCATTATTGAACAAAACCATAACAATGAAAGGCCAGTGCTGGCAAAGATTATTAGAGTTTATTCTCCTTACTGGTTTGCAATTGCAAGATGTCCACCACTTACATTTAGAGTTCTTGACATGTCGAGGGAAAAAACAACAAGGAGAATTGCTGTTCCTTTCCTGTCAAAAAAGAATAATGAAGTGGTCCTACAGGAAATTTCTGAAGAGGAAATAAATGAAGGTCATACTATTGCTTCGGCATTGAACTTTAAGCTATTGGGTCTATCAGCTTCTATAAGTCAATCTGGCGAGGAACATTTTGGGCCTGTGACAGATCTTTCTCCCCTTGGTGACATGGTATATCTTATTAATTGTGTGCGTCACATTTTTATCTTTCAGTAAAGACGCCTTGCTCAGTATTCCTTTTCACTTTTAGGATGGATCACTAGACCTTCGTGCATATGACGGTGATGGAAAGTGCATGCTGCTCTTTGTATCTTCAAAACCGTGCCCCTATCAATCTGTTCCGACAAAGGTTATTCCGAGTTTCACAAAAGCTTGTACAGTTTTCTGTTCATAATAAGTTTACATTAGTATAACAAGGTTATAACTTAAATTATTTTTATTTTTAGGTGATTTCTGTTCGACCATATATCACTTTTACAAACAGACTTGGTAAAGACATATTTATGAAGCTAAGTAGTGAAGATGAGCCAAAGGTTCTGCACGCATCTGATGCTCGAGTCTCGTTCGTATATCGTGAAACAGGCGAAACTAGTAAACTTCAGGTAAGTGAACCTCTTACTATATCAAGATTGATACTTAGAGAGATTTACAAATAAGAGATTGATAGCGTCAGGTCACCAAATTGTTTTAAAGGTTTAGTCTATTATGGGTGGGCCCAACAATATAATTAGGTTTTAATACTCTCCCAAAAGTTCAACAACGGTATGTATGTGATGAGCCAAAAAGCAGGATGCATAATAAACAAACCGAATAGAGTGCTGCTTCCATCCTTGGGGGGACAATATGCGAGTTATTTTGAACCTTGACCTCGTAGAACTGGTACCATGTCAAGTTAACTACTTGTATACACATTTGAGCTTATTTGGGAATGGGACATCAAGTTATATTATTGTTGAGTAGACAGATCAATCTTTCTTCTTTTGTCCAAATAAAATAGATCGATAGTCATTGATATTATTACTGGCTATATAACTGTCAATAGTAGTATCATAATTTTTACCTTCCTTTTCTTTAGCAAAGTTGGCAGATATTAGTACTAATATCAGTGTTGGGCAAAATTCAGGTTTTAGATGCTTTGCTATTGTAATGAGAAGAACCATTTAATTTATTTAGAGGTCAATGATATTACTAAAAAGTTTTTCTTAGCTTTGGGAAAAAATGATCTGCTGATTAAAAATTCTGGTTTCTTTTAGTATGGAGATTAGGGGTCATATATGTGGTCCCCTGGGGGTTGGGAATCTATCTTTATGTTTTGGCCTCATCCTTCTTAAGAAGTCCTTTTAAGAAAAAAATTTAATGTAATGAATGTTGTGCTGCATTTGAGATTTCAATCATTTCTGGCTCTTGCATGACGGATATAGTTTTTGTTTTTTTGTCTCTCTCTCTCTCTTTTTTTTTTATTTTTTTTATTTTTTTTTACCCAATCTCCATTGTTCTGAAGTAGGAGTAATAGAACCTTCCACAGAAACTCGAGCCTAAACTTGTATAACACTGAATTCATGGGTAGTTTTCAAATGGCTTTGACTATTTCAATTTCTTCAACCTCGTATATTGATGAATCTTTCTACTGGGTAGGTTCGATTGGAAGACACAGAATGGTCATTTCCAGTTCAAATCTTGAAGGAAGACACCATTTATCTGGTTTTGAGGAAACATAATGGTGTGCGAATATTTCTGAGGACTGAAATTCGTGGTTACGAGGAAGGATCTCGTTTTATCGTTGTATTTCGCCTTGGATCACCGGACGGTCCTATTAGGTATGTGATATATATATATATATATATATATATATATATATATATATATATATATATATATATATATATAGATAGATAGATAGATAGTGAGGATGCTGCATTTTTCTCAATTCATTTCTATGTCCCGTCTAATTAGCTAAAGTTTTACTCTACAGAATTGAAAATAGAACAAGTTTCAGCACGATAAATTTTCGCCAATCTGGATTTGGTGATGATGCTTGGATTCCATTAGGACCGCATTCAACTACCAGCTTTTCTTGGGAGGATCCGTATGGCCAAAAACTTGTAGATGCTGAGATCCACACCAGTACTAGTACCAGAGTCTGGAAAATTGATTTAGATAAGCCAGAAGTTTGTTCTGCAGGTGATGGTGAACTGCAGATGTCTTTTCATGTTGTCGAGATGGGTGATACCAAGGTTGCCCGGTTTGTCGATGATAGAATATTAGGATCCAATCCAGGTGAGGAAGGCAGGTCTTTGACATCTGCTGGAATTCGGAAAAATTTTAACACAAGTAAGATGGAGGAGAATGCAGCACCTTTAGAGCTGATAGTTGAGTTAGGAGTTTTTGGGGTTTCTATTGTTGACCATAGACCAAAAGAGCTCTCTTACTTGTATCTTGAGCGAGTTTTCATATCCTACTCAACTGGCTACGATGGCGGGGCTACAAGCAGGTTAGATAGTTTTTATTTATATTTTTTGTGGCATTTGTTATCTTAAGATTCTCTCTGAATTTGCTTGCTTTTCTGTTGGTAAGACTGTTTCTGACTCCAGATTTTATTTCTATTAAACCAAGTGTTATATCTGTAGTGCTGTTTTTATTCACTCTTCAGTAAATTAAAAATATGTAATCTATCTGTTCGGGTTAGTTGTTCTCCTGTGGACTTTTCATCTGGGGATGTCTAAAAACCATGTTCTAGTAAGTTTTAACTCATTCAAAGATTCTCAGTTAATATTATTTTCTAATAAAAAAAATCCTAAAGCAAGGCCCACTCAAAACTTGTTTTGGACCTTTACACCAATTTTAATATTTCTTACAACCTATCTTAGTGTTTTCTTTAACTGCATGCAAGTTAAACTGGGACATCTAAAGCCAAACAGAGGGACTGTACAATATGGAAGGTGGAAGGTGCAAACTAGTGTACTGGTTAAGTCTCTTCATAATCATACTAGAGACCTGGTATCGAACTTCATATTGACCCGGTTTGGGGGATTATTGACAAGAAAGATGTTACCTTAGTTGTGTTTTTTCAGCATTCTTCAAACAAACATAATATATATATATATATATATATATATATATATATATATATTACACGGGACTTTTAGAACAAAGACTGCTTCAAGATATGACTTTATATGATATTGACTTCAGAACATTAGGCGTAAGCTGAGCTTGATTTCATACTGTATTAATACCATTTAAAATATACATTTTTGTACTGTACAAATATGCATATTTGTACAAGCAACTTATCCTTTCACTGACGTAAATATCTTATCTTGTCAAAGGAAAGTTGATTATCCTTCAATATTGATCGACTAATTTGGTTGTCAATTTTTCCAGGTTCAAGGTCATCCTAGGTTACTTGCAGCTCGACAACCAGCTCCCTTTAACATTAATGCCTGTTTTGCTGGCACCTGAACAAGCCTTGGATATGCATCATCCAGTGCTCAAGATGACCATTACAATACGCAATGAGAACCCTAATGGCATCCAGGTCTACCCATACGTCTACATACGGGTAATGCTTTTTCAACGGTGATGCAACATTTCTTAATTATATCTCATAATTTAAAGAATGGATGCCTACCCCAACTAGCAACTTGGGATAAATGGCATTGTTGAGTATTCATGAGAATGATTGCATCCATGATTTCACTAAATCATATGTTAATGTTATAGGTAACTGACAAATGTTGGAGGCTTAACATACATGAGCCGATTATCTGGGCTTTTGTAGATTTTTACAATAATCTTCAACTAGATCGTATTCCCCAAAATTCCGGTGTCACCCAGGTTGATCCAGAGATATGTATAAAGTAAGACTCAGATATACTGTTCATTGTTTACCTTTTTGTTCCTACTCATTTGATTGTATCTTGTAAAATTTTAAAATCTGGTGATGTTATAGAATTCCTTTATATAGTGTGGGATACTTGAAAACCCCCTTTTCCTGAGGTATTACACAAACATCTACCTTTATCTAGTGTCGGGTTTGTAGCAAATAACAAAGCAATACCATAGAGATAGAGAGAGAGAGAGAGAAGATTGATGATAGGCCAAGTGTCTCCACGGACTAGGAATAGCCTTGCGCGCAGAAAAGAGATCAGGCCTAGAGATTAACGTTATACCTTCTAAAAGAGGTACTAAGCAGACTCTAGGGGTATGAATCTCATGGACTAAAAGTTTTCTAGCAAAGTGTGCGCAACCTCCCTCCTGCCCTCTTCGAGAAAGAAGATACGAAAATTAGTTTAAGAGATCATTTTGTCAAATTGAGAGTGCACATTCCTATTCTTTTAGTAAATTCCTATCCTCTCTCTCTCTCTCTCTCTCTCTATATATATATATATATATATATATATATATATATATGAAAACCTTCTAAAACGAACTGGAAAAAGCGAACAAAAAACGAACCGGCTTTTAGCGACGGTTCTGTCCGTCGCTATAGCATATGCGTCGCTTAACAGAATTATAGCGACAGATTGAACCGTCGCTATAGACCGGTTCGCTAGCGAACCGGTTCGCTGGAGAAGGGGACTGTATATATATATATATATATATATATATATATATATATATATATATATATATATATATATATATATATATATATATATATATATAACATTATCTATTATGTGTACAATATTAAATTTTTACCACTTTGAAAAGATACAAGGGTCCCTTGGTATGTTGCTGCTGCAGGGAACATTTTTGAATTACTAGGACACTGTTATACCCTTATTTGTATCATTTTTCTTCCTCTTCTTGTTCTTCTGTATGTTCATCCTCCTCCTTCAAAGATGCCGTAACTTACGTCTTACTTTGTACAAACAAATTTCTTATCATCTACAGGATATATTTGTTATAGAGATTGTGGCCATTAGCACATAAAATTAGGATATATTTGTTATAGAGATTGTGGCC
The DNA here is from genome assembly GCA_034770075.1 of Aralia elata. Taxonomy (NCBI): domain Eukaryota; kingdom Viridiplantae; phylum Streptophyta; class Magnoliopsida; order Apiales; family Araliaceae; genus Aralia; species Aralia elata. Next base: position 26,602,530 of record CM068381.1, read on the forward strand.
ATTAGCACATAAAATTAGGATACTCCTCTGTTCCAAAATATGAGAGTAATTTGGACTTTTTAAAGTCAATTTGAGATAGTTCAAATTCAAAAATGATGTGATTCATTTAAATTTGGAAAACTATAGATCTTGTAAATAGTTTTACTTAGATAGTTTACGATATTCATAATTGTATTGACGAAAATAAAATGAATTCATGTCAATTTTGAATTTGAAAATGTATCATATTGACTATAAAAAGTCAAAATAACTCTAATATTTTGGAACGAAGGAAATATAACATATAAGTTGAGTAAGAGGCACGTTATTTTTTACCCTCCTTATATTTCTCTCTCTCTCTCGTGAATATAATAAAAGTAAAGTTTGCAAATCCCCCATATAAAACTTCAGGTACATCTGTCTGAGGTTATTGAGCTTCAAATCATTTTACCTGTTTGGTTGTGTATTAATATCTCTCATACGAGAAACTCCTATACGAGAAGCTTTCCAAAATATGAATGTTTATCCTTGAGAAAGGCAGGCATGATCGTTTTCTTTTCTATTTACCGGAACTGCATTCCATTAGTTAGCTTTTGTTTCTGCATAGAACAGATGTTTCATTAATGGTGAACCGCTAGCAGATTCATTGAGCTGAAGCATAGATGCACTACAAGTAAAACTAAGACATGGTATCACCCTTATTTGAAGAGATACTTGAAAACCTATCATGTAAAGCAACACTTTTGTGTAATGTTTCAATGAAAACGTACAAGATATATATTAAAGTTGAGTAAAATTGTAATCTATAGTTCTGCTGCTACCAACTGTTAGGAGCATTAACCCTCTTTGAGGATGGTGCAAAGTTACATGTTCCTATCTTATGGATTATGATAGGATGGGCATAACGTAAATATGTCTTGCAATACAGGTGTAAGAATCATAATCATAGGCATCTTGGTAGGCCATTAAGGTTGGCGCTTGAATTCCTTATACTTTTTTAAATGTAATCTTCACATGTGAAACCCTCCTACATTGTAAAATGTCATTGGGACCTTGGATTATATGTCTGTAACCCAAGAAATTTTCCTTTCGGTTCCTTTAATTTTTCTGCATCTGATGGCAGTCAAATTGTTGGAAGAATTAGAAACTCATGTTACATTTTGTTGTTCTTTGTGCTGTACACAAATGATTTGACTTTAAAATGTATTTGGGACCTTGGATCATACATATGTAACCTTTCCGTTCCTTTAATTTTTGTATCCATGGTTCAAACAAGCGGCCGCGTTGCCATTTTATCTGCGTATCGATTTGGTTTCTTATGTCACCGTTCCGATAACGAGACATGAATCGTAATTTCAAGTATTATCAGTGTAAAGGTCATGTATAGCTGAAATTTCTCCACAACGAGGAGAAATAACGGCGTAGCTGACATAAATAACAGCATAGTGGGAAAAATAAAGGCAAAATGACGGTGTAACAAAAATAGTAATAATAATCATAATAGTATAAAAAAATGGGACTCTTTTTGTGGGGCATAAGGTGTAATAATGAATAAAATATGTATATTTACTTATTAACTTATCAAATAATAATAATAATGATGATGATGATGATGATTATGATTATGATTATGATGATGATGACGATGATGATGATGATGATGATGATGATAATAAATATTAATAACTAAATATGTATATGTATTTACTAACTAATCAAAAAATAATAATAACTATTACTGAGGAACAAGAAGATGGAAGATGATGATTATGTAGAGCAGGAGTAGAAGGATTGATTTATAACTATTTAACTTCTTTTATGGTGTTTATGTATTTTTTAGAGTGTCTTAAAACTTATGTTCAATTATTATGCATATAGTATTAGAGTAGTTGTATTATCACTTGAGCAATGCTATGGATAGTAGATGGTGTTTTTTTGTTTATCTAATCAATCTATCTTGTTACTCCTATTATTTAGAATTTATTCATAATTTTTTTATTTTTTTTATTTTTTTTTAAATGATGCTCCTAACTAGTTTAATGATATGTATCACCTGATACCAAAACCGATACTGATGCCAGTCAAAAAAAATAAAATCTGAAACCTAGGTCGTTACCACGACTTGAACAATGTTTATATCTGATGCAATCAAATTGTGGGAAGTATTAGAAACTCATGTTACATTTTGTTGTTCTTTATGCTATACACAAAACAATTTGACATTTTTTTATATCCTCACTACATTTTAATTGTGTTGGTTATATGTTATACTTGGTGGATCCTGGGAGCTGCGTATGTAAATCTTTTGACTTGTTATTAATTTCTGTATCTTGTATATATTTCTAATAGCAAATTATAAACACTTATTCGAGTATATGTGTGTGTTTGTGCATGCATGTTTGTGTTTGTGTGTGTGTGTATAATCCACTTCTTTTAAAATATTTTAGGGGTAACATGGCCATGATTATTTGTCATTTCTTTTCAGTCTTATAGATGTTTCAGAAGTAAGAGTTAAGTTGTCCATGGAAACTGCACCTGCTCAAAGACCACATGGAGTTCTTGGTGTATGGAGCCCCATACTGTCTGCAGTTGGGAATGCTTTTAAAATTCAGGTTAGTTTTCCTGTTTTACATTTTCTCTTTTTCTCTTTATTTACTGATAAGCAGAATTGGACAGTGGAATTTTTGCATTTGCCCAGTTTTGAACAGTAGACGTTCAGTATTTTAGGTTATATCTGCTTGCATTATTTAAGATATCTCCTAAATTTTGTTTGAAAATTGAGAAGACCTCTGAAGTCCGAAGGATAAATGCTCTGAGCATATTCTTTAATTAACTCAAAGGACATTTTGGTGATATTGTATTTACATGTTAAAAAATATGGCTGCTAGGATCTTAGTTGTTATAGAGCTAAATGTTTTTTTTTTTTTTATGTCTGCAATTCATTGGGCTTTCCATGTTCCTTGATACTTGCATCATAGAAACTGTTCAGAATCTCCCTCCGCCTAGGATTGTTGGCACCTGTTGATGAAGGAAGATTCTTTGTTCTATTGTACTCCCTCCGTTCCATATTATTTGATCATTGTCGACTTTTTAAAATCAACTTAAGAGATTTTTAAACTTAAAATTGACATAAATTCTTTTAGTTTTAATCAATACACTAATGGATATTGTAAATTATCTAAAAAGTATTACTTACTGTAAGTTTTATTGTTTCATAATTTTTAATAAGATTTCAAATTGACTTTCAAAAGTCAATAATAATCATATAATTTGGAACATAGGGAGTATTTAATAAATGTATTGTGTAATTTTCATATTTTTAGTTGTTAAGATTTTTATCTTTAATTAGGTTTGATTTTAGGCTATAATAAGGGATTTTATTTTAGTAACGATTAGGTAGATTTCATGCATGATCTTAGGGATTTAGAATTATGTTTTTAATTTTCATTTGACTTTACTTATAAGTTGTAATTAGCCTTTCGGTTCTTCATTATGTTGACTTTACTTATAAGTTGTAATGAGCCCTTCGGTTCTTCATTATAACATTGTAAGGAGCTTTTGATTAATAAGAAATATCATTGGGTTATTTGCCCTCTTTCTGTGATGGATTGCAGTTATTTTTCCTTGTGGATTCAAGGGTCCTTAGTGGATTGTAGGGTTGTTTACCTAGAGGATTCTAAGTTCGTCTACTAGAACGTTATGCAGTATTTTTTGGTCGCTTTCGTTTTGTGTCGGTTGGTATCAGAGCAAAGTTTAGCTTAGCTTAAATATCTTCTTTTAAAGACGGTGACCAAGCTCTCTTTGAATATCTTGCACTTCAAAGGAGTTTTGGGGTCAAGTGGATTGTGGATTGTGATGTTTCTCACACCTGAAGGGATTTCAAATATTTTGAAAGACTTCCAAAATTTGATGGTATGTATAATTCTAAACAGTTTCGTGATTTTGAGGATTTTCTTGAATGGGTGTTAGATATGGATGACTATTTTGAAAATATAAGTATTTGGGAAAGGGAGAAAATTGATTTGGCGTTGAGCAAATTGATAGGTTTTGCAGCAGTTCGAGCGGGTCTCGGATTTGATACTTAAACGAGTCGAATTCGAATCCATTTTGATATTCAGACACTTATACGAGTCGAATATGAGCCGTCTACTGTTCGCTTATTTAAAGTATCGAATTTTTCATACATCACTGATCCCTACTCGATACAAATTTGTTGATACTTACACGTATACTCGATTTATTTAATGTATAATATTCAACAATTAAATTCTTTACATACTTTGAGATGTGAAAGGAGTTTTTATATTTCATATACATGTCTATCAATTGATTCAAGAGATAATATCATCTCATTAATTTTTTACAAGACTCGAGATCTAGTTTCAAGAGTTTAAATTTAAACTATTCCAAATGGTTGACTGAGTTAATTTTATCTGCATTATCATAATATAAATGATTCAGTTCTGATTCGTGTACGTCTCAAACGCTCGAGAGTAGCTCGACTAAAAAACGAGTCGAGTCGAATTCAAGTATTATAAAATGAGTCGAATTCAAATCTGAGCAACGATTGCAAAATTGTATTCAAATTCAGTATGAATCCGAGCACCTTTAAAAAGTTTTGAGTAGAATCTGAGCAAGATACTGTTCGACTTGGGATCATTTTCACTCCTATCTTAGGGATTGAGAATTATGTTTTAAATTTTTATTTGGCTTTCTTTTTAAGTTCTAATTAGCCCTTCTTATAATATATTCTTCGTCATGACATTGTAAGGAGCTTTTGATTAATAAAAATTATCATTGGATTATTTCTCTCTGGTCGATTCCAGTTATTTTCCCTTGTGGATTCAAGGGTCCTTAGTGGATTCTAGGTTCGTCTACTAGAACGTTATCTAGTATTTTTTTGGTCGCTTCCATTCTGCGTCACCTATTTGGATGAAGCACGGGTCGTCTAACCAGACATGGGACCCATCGATTCATTGCCTGTTGTGAAGAAGCTTCCTTCCTCCCATTGGCTTTAGCAAGACTAGGAATCATATGGTTGACTATTTTCCACACTTAAGCAGACTAGCAAGACTAGGAATTATATGGTTGACCAAAAAATTCGTAACAAAGTTATCTTGCATTTCCACATTTGAGCCTCTGCAGTACTAGTCTCCTTTGGTATGGTCTTTACCCCTGTTAAATAACCACAACAATTTCTAGATTTAATTGACATCTCCATTGAGCGAGACTACAAAAAATAGTTCTTCTCATCAAACATAACAGATGAGGCAGCGAAAACAGGATAACGAGAGTCCGAAGATTTAGTAACCCCTAGTGGATTCCCATTAGTCACAAAGCCGCCTCCGCGGGAAGACATACTTGCTGGCAACAAATGGGCAAGTGGTAGAGAAAAACAAATTAATTAGTGGATATCACACCACTATCACACAAGAAAAAAAAAAGGGCAAAGATTAATAAAGGTCCACCAAGAAAAAGAAAAAAAGTTGCGCTGATTTTGAAGAGACAATCAAACCAACAGTTTAGTTTAATTATGTCCCGTAGTACAGGTATCTTAGTGGTGATGTACTGGAAGCAAAAAAGCAAAATAATTGAAGGTGGAGAAGAGTTTTAGAGGAGAGTTTAGAGCAGCTCTGACACCATGTTGAAATAAGAGAGACTGGGAATGATCGATATAGTTCATGATGCCATCTGAATTTATATAAGTATCAGAATGGAGATAATTACACTAGATCCTGCAATCAAACTAATTACCTATAATTAAGCAAATTACATCAAATCCCTGTGATCAAGTTAACCTGCTAATTAAGGGCCTACAATCCTGGCAGTGATAATGGGTCAACTATCCAGCAAGTTATTAGAGTAAATAAATCACAATATTACAACAGGACTATTGAGGTTGCTCTGGTTTACACCTTGTGTCTGCCACCTGGCCCACCTCCATCTCTTAAGACCACAACTCTCACTCAAGCATGACGACCTCAGATTTAAACTTATGCAATCCAAAGGTCTTACATTCAAGTGAGGCATATCTGTATTTGGATCTTATGCTTGCAAAATTGTAATAACATGCTTCCGTTTGTGATATCACATTAATTCAAATAAAGGATGGAGGAATAAAAGTTAGTCATGGTGAATATATTGAGTTTTTGTATTAGTTTGGATGTCAAATAATCAACTGGTTCATCTGCAAACATGTGCTACATGCTGGTTGAAGATTCTTTCAAACCCATTCTGGGTGTATAAAATCTTTTATGCAAGTTTTTTATATAAATTTATAATTTGAGTTGAGTTCTCAGTCAATTATGTGAATTGCTTCATTTTTCTGCTCAAATGTCTTACTTCAATTAATGTCTCAATTTTTGACAACTTTATGAAGCACACTTGATTTCAGATGTTCTTATTCTGTCAGAATGGTGTCAAAAACATTGGTTCAGACTTCGGACATAGCTTAAAGAATATTTAAAGCCCGACATAAAAGACTGGATATTTCTGACATGATGCTTTTGCTATATATGACACTAGTTTTTCACTTTCAGGTCCATCTGAGGAAAGTGATGCACAGAGACAGATTTATGAGAAAAAGTTCGGTCCTTCCTGCCATTGTAAATCGTGTTTGGAGAGATTTAATCCACAATCCTTTGCATTTGATTTTTTCAGTAGATGTATTAGGTATGACGAGCTCAACATTGGCTTCTCTCAGCAAAGGATTTGCTGAGCTTTCAACAGACGGACAGTTTCTGCATCTGCGTTCAAAGCAGGTAATTATTTGATAACATTATATTCAGATGCCTCAACCATGCAGTCTTTTCTAATTCAAATGATGGGATTAGGTATGGTCAAGAAGAATTACTGGGGTTGGTGACGGAATTTTACAAGGGACAGAAGCTCTTGTACAAGGTGTTGCTTTTGGAGTGTCGGGAGTAGTGAAGAAACCTGTGGAGAGTGCCAGAGAGAAAGGTATCCTTGGTCTTGCTCATGGGGTGGGACGAGCTTTCCTTGGGTTCATTGTACAACCAGTGAGTGGAGCATTAGATTTCTTCTCATTGACTGTTGATGGAATTGGTGCAAGTTGTTCCCGGTGCTTGGAGTTTCTCAGCAATAAGACCACCTTCCAGCGAATTAGAAATCCACGGGCTATTCGTGCTGACAATGTACTTAGAGAGTATTGTGAGAGGGAAGCTGTTGGACAGGTACAATTGCATTGCACTTCAGCAACATCTCCAATCACTATAAGTTTTGCAAATCAGGAATAGATTTTTTTATTTTTTATTTTTTTTGAGGGGGGGGGGGGGGGTGGGTTTATTGTGAGAAATTTCAAACGAACTATGACGAATATTGCCAAAACAAAAGTAATCCAACGGTGTTAATCATGCCGCACCAAGATATTATTTAACCGTCTATCTATGATATTATTATTCATCAACTAAGAACAAGTTGCAACATAAATAAAGTGATGCATCATTCATTCTAAAGTTAGGTACAGACTGAAAGATTAATGCATAAAGAATTTAAGACTAGAATGCAAAGATTCCATCCTTAAAATTAGTTACATAGAACAACCAGGTTGGTTCCTAGAAATAGACACAGAAAATTAAAATTCTCTCTCTATTCTTAGAACAAGTTTTAAAAGGGTAGAAAGGGAGAAAGAGATAGTTTACTTTTTTTACATCCTCTGCTGAACAGGAGGGGAAATGGTCTCAAGAAGGGAATAATACAGCATAAAATAAAATAAACTGAAAAGAAAATGCTACGAAATGGGCTACTGTCATACGAGTTCTATCCGTGTAGAAGTCTGGGGATAAGGCTTTTAGGAACCCTAAGATGTGTACCACTTATTTTTGACAGAATTTTTTTAATAAGAATGTGTTTTCAGACTAAGCTATGCGTTACTTCTTTGATCATTTATACCATGTAAGACCCTTAATTACAGGCTTGAGGTTAACTACTCTTTTATCTTTGTTCAGATGATACTTTACCTTGCAGAAGCTAGTCGACATTTCGGATGTACTGAAATATTCAAGGAGCCCTCAAAGTTTGCCTGGTCTGATTACTATGAAGACCATTTTGTTGTGCCCTACCAAAGGATTGTTTTAGTAACTAACAAAAGAGTCATGCTGCTACAGGTTTGGACAGAAAACTTAGCTCTACATGCTATATTATACTACTAATTTTCTAAACAGTTCTAATTACTATGACTTCTATTGCCCCCTTATGTATTTCGTTTCTTGCCATTTATACAATGGAAGTGTCTGGATCCTGACAAGATGGATAAAAAGCCTTGTAAGATCCTGTGGGATATCCCCTGGGAAGAGCTCATGGCACTGGAGTTGGCAAAAGCAGGCTACTCAAGACCATCTCACTTAATTCTCCATCTCAAAAATTTCAGAAGATCTGAAACCTTTGTTCGCGTCATCAAATGTAGTGCTGAGGAAGAATTAGAGGGAAGGGAACCCCAAGCTGTTAGGATCTGTTCAGTAGTGCGGAAGATGTGGAAAGCACACCAGTCTGACATGAAAAGCCTAACTCTAAAGGTCAGTTTTTGTGACGGGATTCAGTTTTACATCCAGGTAGCATATCTGTAATTCATATAAATTCTCTCCTTCTGCAGGTTCCTTCAAGCCAGAGACATGTGTGTTTTGCTTGGAGTGAAGCCGATTGGAAAGACTCTCATAACCGGAGCAAATCTATTATCAAATCAATAGAGCTTTCTTCATCAGCTTCTGTTTCTGATGATAGGAGATTTGTCAAACATAGTATCAACTTTTCAAAGGTTTGGAGCAGTGAAATGGAATCAAGAAGTCAATGCACATTGTGCAAAAAGCAGGTGACTTAATCCAAACCTTCTTTATTCATGTTTGCTAGGATTGTTGACCGGGAAATGCACTTCTAGTTTAATGTATGCTTCATTCTACTTCAGGTTGTGGAAGACAGTGTTATATGTAGCATTTGGAGGCCAAATTGTCCTGAAGGGTAATTACTAATTCTTTCTTCTAGTGTTACTGCTCTAGTTTAAGCATTTTATTTTTTTTCCTCATCTTAGCAAGATAGTTATCAGAACTGGACCGGACCGGACCGGACGCTTCAACTGGGAATCGGACCTCCAAATCAATTGAGCCAAATGATTTTTAAAAAATAAAAATTAAACGGACCTTTCTTTTTAAGAATTTTTTTTATCTCCCTTCTTTCTTCCATTAGTGTACCTCTTCTTCCATAGCTCCATGCAGACCTTCAACACCAATGAGAATAAGTCTGATGGGATTGGGTTGTATAATCACAAAAAGAAACCCTAATATTACTAATGACTTGTGGGGATTACATCATTATTTAAAGAGACTCAAAACCCTAATATTACTTGGGGAATAATAAAAGTATTGTACGACTAAAATACCCTTATTAATAATTCTTAATCACTAATTAATGTCTTAAATCCCCAATAATAAATAAATTACATCAATTACTCTTACATTAAACATAATAAAAACTTTAAATAACAAATACAAGAATTCTTTGTTAAAGTCTTGACTTGACTTGTGATCCCTATCAGAGATTGAATTGGAATATGCCAAAGCATATTCTTGTTTGGACAATTCTTTTCAGATGTCTAGTTGTTCGTGTGGTCTAGCTTTTCCTTTTTGTTTCCTGTACAAATCTAGTTTGTTAGTTGTATGTAGTTATTTGATGAGAAATTAAACGATTTTAACTCTGTGGTGGACTTTTTTTTTTTTTTTTCCTTGCTTTCTCCTTTAATTTAACTGTTATCAAATACAGTTTTATAATCATTATCTCTAATCTCTAGTTACTTGCTAGTTTTCCTAGTAGAAATTTTCATTTTCTAAGTAAAATGTATGACTTTATTGTGCATATCATTATTTTTTAAGCTTTAAATATTTTTTAATTAGTTAAATAAGTCCGGCTTAACTGGTTCAAGCACCGATGATTAAATCGGTTGAACGGCTGCGATTCAATCTTCGGTCCTTTTCTAATAACTATGCTTAGCAATACAATTGGATTTTATGATGCTCTCTGCTTTTCCCTTTTGTTACTGCAAATTAGTTTTTTTTTTTTTTTTAAAGCCTCACTGTTTGGCGAGTACAATATAATTCATAATCAAGTACATCGTCACACTAATTAAGGATGAGATAAACTCACCTAAGCGAGAATCGAATATGAGGTCACAATACCTCAGTCTTAACCACTAGGCTAATATGTCATCGGCAGCAAAGTGGTCTTAAGACTAACCAAAAAAATTTGGTCCAACTATTACCTTTCTCATCCCCTAACAAGGAGGTGGAGGTGGAGGGTTCAAATCCTGTCAAGGGACTTGATGGAAGATATATTATCTTGTTGAAGTTACTACCAATAGCCTGCAAGGGCCTTCTTTGATAACTCATATTCAATCCAGACAGTCCAGTTCTTGTAGTGACCCCCTCATCCACCTTACTATATTTTCATTTTTTATTTGATTTTAAAATCTTTTCATTTACATGTTTACTATTATAGTTATCATAATCTCTTATTCTCTTATATTTTTTAATATAGTTGGTGCTCTTTAAAATTTATATTCTTGATAATATTTAATTATATAATAATTTTTTATTATTAAATTATATAAGTATAACTATTTGAGTTTAAAATAAGATTTTACTACTATATGATTATATAAAAAAATAAATCATTAATTTAAAGATGAATACTATCATTTATATTATATAAATAGATGAATTATTATTGTAAATTTTTATATTTTTTTAATTTTTCATCAATAATTAGTTATACATATTAGTTAAATAATATATTTTAAAAGGAATTTTTTATATATATATATATATAATAGTCATTGTACCCAATATTAATCTATTATTATTATTGTCATTAATATATTAGTAAAAAGGTATAACAATATAATAATTTTATAACTGGGAGTGATTATGTGAAGACCAAAAGTTTTTGGCTCAAGGTTTCAGTTTACCTTCAAATTTACTTAGAAATTGGAAAATGTAACTCCAAATTTATGATATGTGCTCCTATGTAACATATCAGTAACATGGAAGGTTTCTATATACTTCATAAGTTGGATGTATCTATTTCTGCATGGTCTGGACTCGCTCATAAATATTATGGAGTAAAACTTTGAGTTTTAAACATTTATATGCTTCAATACTATCTTGACATCTGAATACGCAACAAATTCATCTTTCAGATATGTCTCAGTTGGGGATATAGCTCGCGTTGGTTGTCATCCTCCTAATGTTGCCGCTGTATATCGTAACAGTGACAAACTTTTCGCACTTCCAGTTGGTTATGATCTGGTAAGAATCTTATAAATAATGCAATTAACTGAATTGATTACACGAGCAATATAATGGATCTTGCTCTTAACTAAATCTAAATATGCCATCTCGTTTAATGTCTTTCATAATGAAACATGAAAGACTTTCAATTGCCAATGCATTCAGTCGCAACTTTCTTTCTATTCTTTACTTCATATAAATATCTTTGGAATTGCTCCATATGATTTGGCTCATCTTGTATGAGTTGGTGTCGATGGTATATTACAACCTACATGTTCTGGCTTCTTGTAGTTTTGATTCAGTTTCAACTTTTTATTTATTCGAGTGATTATTGCTCGTGTTTTGTCTTAGTCATTTGTTCTTTCTCTGCTTTGAATTTTTTTTGCTGTTTATTTGTGACACAAACATAGTGGCATTTAGCATGAGCTGAAAACCGAGTCTTGGGCATCTTACCTTCTTTTGGATGCGGGGAGGGATGGGGGATGGGGAGACTTGTTTTTAACTTCTTTTCTTGTTGCTCTTGCTCCTTCAAAATTTAAAATGGCTCTAGGTAAACAGTGTGTTACGGAGGGGCAGTTATTAGATGCCAACTCAAGAAAGTTATTGGTGATGGAGCCTATACTTCAGTTGTCAATGATGCCTTGATTAGCTCTAACCCTATCAACAGGTTCCCCTGTTTTTCTTAATATGGAAGGGAATGTTGAGAATCTTCAGGTTTCTAAGAAACGTGAGGAAGCGAGTGAAAGGAGTAGAGGAAGGTGGAAGATCTTGATCCAAACCATCACATCTACTCTTAAACAAGGTCCATGCTAAACGAAAAAATTTCTTCTCAGTAGCACTGTGCCTTTTCAAAGTTCAAAGTTCTTCATAAATTGTTATCAATATATATATATATATATATATATATATATATAATAAGCTAAGTAACCAACTCATCTAAAAGCTTAAGCTATTAGAAAGAGGCACCAACAATGTATATCATATCTAATATCTCTCCTACGTAAAATAATTTTCATTTTTTCATTTAACTTTTCTCTTGGGCAAGAAAGACACCAGCCGCCAAAGGCTCTGTCCGAGGGACAAGCAGGTTCTGCTGGAGAGGATGGCTCAGTTACAGCTGGAAAGTCTAAAACAAAACATCATTTTGGATATACAATTGTTGGCATTGTCACCCTTGGGGCACAAACTTCTAATTTTAGCTTGCTGAATACATTCTTTGTCTCTAGTACCCACTGGTACTTCTTTTTAGATTTGTATTCTCTAGCATCTCCAAGTTAATCATATTTCTATGAACCTAGGTTTTCATATTATTTTGATTCATTTCTGCCTTTTTCTTTACCAGACACTTCAGTGAACGATTTACATATATTTTTTTCCTTGTTATCTTCTTGCATATGAATTATGAAAAAAAGAAATATTGTGAGCAACTTGTATGCAAAGAGGTAATTGTTAACTGGTGATGGGTTTCAATTTATGTGAATGACTTCTGAAAATAGGCCCATATTAAAAATAAAGGAGTCGTGGCTGTGGTTTGTTACCTATATACATTGTTTGAACATGTCTTGTTTTTGATGCTATGCAACACTTTCACCTGATTTGAGAGTCAATCACGTCTTTATTTTTATGTGCATCGCATCTTGATACGACTCATCGTGTTGTACTGCCCCTGAAATGCTATGCCCTTCTTGATGTTAATTACCACTTTATGAAGATGCAAAATAACTTTCAAGTCCTGTATAGGTGTGGAGGAACTGCCCAGATGACTACATCAGTCCAATATCAATTTGGCATCCACGTGCTCCAGAGGGTTACGTCTCTTTAGGATGTATTGCCATACCTAGTTATGAGGAGCCTGAACCCAATAGCTTATACTGTGCGGCAGAATCAGTAGCCGAGGAGACTGTATTTGAAGAACAAAAAGTTTGGTCAGCACCGGACTCATATCCATGGGCGTGTCACATTTGTCAGGTGCGAAGCGACGCTCTTCATTTTGTCGCCTTAAGACAACCTAAAGAAGAATCCGACTGGAAACCGTTTAGAGTTGTTGACGAACAAGGACCTTCGGGGCAATCATCTGCTCAATAATTAGTCTCTTTGGTATTATGTGGGCCAGCTTCGGAATCTACAAAAGTTTGGGCATATCCTCCTTGAAAATGTTCTTCCCCTCGAGTCCAGGGAAAAAAACATTCTTTCAATGTTGTACATTGTTATCAGAAATTTGAGGTTTTGTCTATGTAATAGTGGGGAAATGAGAAATTTTACATGAAATTAGAAATAGTTGGAGGTGCACATATTTTTCGAGGCTCTGGAGATAATTATTGAGTAAATTTTTTTGTCTCATGTAATAATGTTGTTGGCAGAATTTTCTCCCTGCTTTGATTAGCTCAGACTTGCTATGCCCTTTTATGGTGCAGAATAAATGTTCACCGTAACATTTCCTTGAACTCCAGACATATCGTGGATGAGAATGTGCAGATTAGAGGAAAATGGCACTCATCAAAACACTTGCTGTGTGTCACATGGCACTCATCAAAATAGTTGCATGTGTCATGGGAAACGATAGGTTCCACTATTATTTTTTTTTATAAAAAATAAAAAATCCTTAAATAGCATTTTGCATTTTTATTAAATTTAGCTTCATGGGAAAGTTTAGGGTTATTTTCTTATAAATTATTATAATGTTAACCAAACACGTGCAAATTTATTTATTTTTTTCTTTTACTTTACCTTACTTTTCTGCAGAGTTTCCCAATACAAGATTCTTCACATCCAAACGGAGTCCATAGCAATAAAGCCATTCTTATGCTAACTACACTGATCATAAAGCCATTCTTATGCTAAATACACTGATCTTAGGAGCTTTTTACTTGGCAAACTCGTCTAGATTTCTACACCATTTTTCTCCCATTGCATTTCCTGCCATTTAAGGAGCACATAAATGAGTTGTAAACATGTAATCAGCACTGTAAACCAACCGATGTCAGTTGATCTACTGGTGTGACTAACATAGTAAGTTATCCACTCCTCCTAGTTAGGATATGATAAATTATTATAATAGATTAGGACATTCAAAAAAAATACTGTAAATCATTCTATTCTCTCTCTAATCATTTTCCCAAGTTTTCTCCTATTTCCCTTCACTTGTTGAGCTTGCAAATAAGTTCATTAGCACAGAAATTACTCAATTGTTGGTTAAATAGTGCGGAATCATAGGGTTTTTTATTTTGATAAACGTTGACCATTTTTTTTAAAATTAAGTGGTTATATTATTACTTTTTGATTTAAAATATTAAATAGTCACATAAGACATGATGAAAAGTAAAATTTAATCGGTAATGATATATATTGTGAATATTTGGAGAGATATGTAATAAGTGGGGTCCTATATAATTCTTACCAATCTCATGTATTGATAAGTTTCACAATTGTAATACGGCGTAAATTTATCCGAATACATAGCATGACTCAATTTTGATTATGTACAAAAATGTTCGTTTAAATTATGTCTGAAAAAAGTATGAGAATGTGTGGTAAGGATTGTCTTATCTCTGATGTTTGGTATTATCTACAACCACAAAATATATGCTGTTTCTAAATTTGAAAAACACAAGCACAAATGGAATAAAGAATAAATTTATCCTAAAGAAAAAAAATTAAATCTTATACCATACATTTAACTTTAAGTTTGTCATTTATCTTGAAGTTTATTAATTTTATAATTATATATTAAACAGTTTTCTTGAAAGAAAAAAAAATTATTTGACTCTAAATTTAAAAATATATCATATATGACCGCATCATTCTGTGGGTACTTAGTGCGCTAATTATTTAATATTATTATATTATCTTACGGTGTGGCATGGTGTGATGCAATGCAATAAATCATATACGTGGCTCACACATTTGCAAAGTAAAGTTTTTAAATTAAGGATTCATTTTCCCATCCGTAATTGCATATGGGCTTTTGCTAAAGTCGTGAAGAACATTCACATTCAAATCCATCATACTGTGGTTTTCTAAAACAAGAAATAAAATTCACATTGGATAGCGAGAAAAAGGACTCTAAACTAAGCAAAAAGTTACATTAGATTGCAAGAAAAAGGACATAGGCCAAGTGTCGTTAGTTGAGTCCCTGAGATTTGATAAAAGAAAGGTGCATTTCAAAGACATACCAAAAGCTTAAAGCCACTTCTTCGTCGATAAGTTTAGGCACGTAATCTTATAGTTCTTATGGGGTGAAGATGATGACATCCATCATATTGCAATTTTTGTAGTTGTAGAGCGAGGATCTAATTGTAGTTTCTTAGTTTTCCCATAGGAAAAAAGTCCTAATTTTTCTTCAAATACTAAAATTTGTAGTCAAGACAAGTTAAGATGTGGCAAAAAAAGATATCCCCTTTGTCCTGATGAGAGTTCTATTTTTATTTTATATTTTAAACATATTATGGTTGTAACATCCTCTTTTCAGAAGGGAAAGGAATGTCACGCACAAAACATAATAAATACAATCCTGTAATAAACCTCAAAATATTTTTAAATAGATTGAATACCAACTGTCATAAACGCCAATGTAAATATAAAGAACTTCATATTAACATAATCTCTACTTCTAAGAATGAATGCCAAAATGACCTAAAACATCCATCTACAAAATATTATAAAAGACTTAAGAGTCTAATAATGGTCTCAATACTAATCCACTTATTTGGATCAAATGTAGCTCTCATCCCATAAATCCTAATTACCCCTGATTACCTGTCGGAAAAAAAACATAGTGTGAGTCAATTGCTCAGTACGAATATAAAGATGTATAAATATACCACAATATATAATGTAATCAAAGATGTATAAATATACCACAATATATAATGTAATCAAAAGAGTCAAATGAATGAACGAATGTGAATTACGAACAAATTATGAATATATCAATATAATTAAATCATGAAATCTCTTCCGGTCTTCGTACACTCAAATTATTGATTAATATATAACATACACATATACATACGTTTATACATGATATTATATATAATTATATAATATATTTGTTAAATCATAGCAAGTAAACTATTAATATAAGTATCAAAAGAAAGCAACACACTGTTATGAAACTTGATGATTGAATCCGAATTACCCATGCTCAGTATTAGTTAACTTTTGATTGTAAGAGAGACACATATACATATACATATATAACTTGTATCAAAATCAGATGTCAATCCTTGTTCTTTTATCTCACACAAATATAATCTGATCCCTCCTTCCTCTTTGGTTAGCCACGACTGCTCTCTTCTTTTCCCTCAACCAATTCGTAACGTAATGTTGAGTAAATTAGGTTTTAGATATTTATTTATTTATTTGTTAAGAGATGTTGGAAAATGGTAGTGGAACCATTATTGATTTGGCACCCATTTGGGTGACTAACATGGCCAACAAGTTTAAAAAGCTTGTCTCCTCATTATTTTCTGATTCATGCATTTCCTATTGGACCCGTGAGTCCACTATCTTCCCTCTCTCTCCTTCCTTATATGCAGCATATTATTCCCTTAAGTGGTAGTGGAGATAATTGATCAAATTGTAAAGATAAGGAATAGAGAGAGAATATTGCATGAAGCAATAATAAGCACACTTCAAATATTGAGCTCTCAAATATTCGATAAAATCTAGTTGAACGGATCGTGGAATCGAGCTCCGTTTTCATCCCATAAAGATTGTAATTCGGAGACGTCGCTGGGTCGTGTATTGGTTCGTTGATTGGTTCGAGATTTTCCGCACTAAAGATTTAATACGCTTCAAGAGGTATTTTATTTTTTGGTTCTCGTATATGTAAACTTATGCTAGCGTACATGGTATTAAATCCCTTCATTGGTATCAGAGCCATGCGTATTTCGATCATATGTATGCCATGTATGTAGTTTACACAAAACTCCATTGATGAATGTTTAAAAAGCTTGAAAACATTATCAATCCGAATACTTTGAATAGCCATAACTTTCTGTATATTTGTTCGTTTATATTTTTGTAGATATGTATGCGTAGTACGTGTTGTAAGCTTTCCAACGACATATTATACGCATTAAACGGATAAATATTGAAAGAGATATGATTTTTCAAAGTTTGGATCGTGAAATGGCATTTCTGTAATTATTTGATGGCTGGAGGTTGAAGATGAAGTGAAATCCCACTCTCAGTGAGATTCACGTTCATCACACGCGCTATATGGAAGCTCCCAAAATGGGTTTTGAGCATACCAATAGACTCAGCACATCAAATCGAGCACAACAGAAAACATCGCGTCGCGAAAGGAGGCCGGGAAGGCGGCGCGTGCGCCACACGCGCGCCAGACGCCGCTGCCATTCACGCGCCCGCGCATGGCGCGGCCTGCTGCTTATGCTTGGCGCGTGGGCCTCACGCGCCCGCGCGGATCCAACCCGCCTGCCCATCCTGCCGACCCGGACCGACCCATACCCGGCCTATGACCCGCGCTTTGACCCGCGCGCCGACCCGGTTCTGGATTTTGTTTTAATTTTTGTTTTTTAATTCCAGAAATGATTTATTTAATTGTTTTATTAATGAAAATTCATTATTAAATAGTTTTAATTATCAGAAAATTCTGAAAAAATTACAGAAATTTATTTTTGGGTTATTATTAATATTTCCATTAAAATTTTTGGAATATTATTAAAATTGGATGTTTTTGGTAATTTCCAATTATATTATGCTATGGTTTATTAATTGTAATAATTAGCATAATTATCAGAAAATTCCAAAAAAATTACAGTAATATTTTATTGTTATAATATACTGTTAAAATTTTTTTGGAAGTTTTCTCATGTGTTTATAGCATACTTGGTGTATTAATTGAGTAATATTGTCTATAATTTGATTCCTTTTGTTAATATTTTTGGAATATTAATTGTTGGAACTTGGGATTAAATTATCATGCTATTATATACACATGTACACTTATTTCTAGTGGGAGTAATTTAGATGGTAGTAATTTAATTAAATTATTCTCTAAATTACACGTCTAATGCGCTGAAAAATTAAATTTAAATAATTGGGCGTTTATGTGGATTGTGATTCCAAAGCCTGGCGAAGTCTCCCTTCTATATTTATGTCACATTATTTTTATGTTAATTTAGATCATGCGACAAAGATGTTTATAATATACTGTGGTGAACAATAAATATCTCTTATTAATTCTCATATTTTTTAGTTCAACAGAAATGGCTTCAAAACATATTATCGCAGATCTTAATCAGGGAAACAAATTAGATGGAGATAACTACGATGTGTGGCACAGGAAAGTCAGAATGGTTTTGGAGGAGCAAGAGGTTGAAGAAACCCTGCTGTCCAAAATGGTAAAACCAGAGGGTGACAATACAAATGATCCAATCAAGGTTGCAGCCTTCGAAAGTTGGCGCAAAAAGGATCGTATTGCTCGCATAACGTTGTTGAGCTGCATGAACAATGACTTTCTGTTTGAGTATGAACAGTACTCTACTGCACACGATATGTGGGAAGTTCTCAAAGATAAATTTGGTGGCACCTCGTTGACAAGGTTGAGGGAATTAGCCATTAGATTCGATGGTTACAAAAAACGTGATAATAACACTATGAAACAACACCTTCGAATTATGGCCAATATGATCCGGGAATTAAAAATCGGTGGGACTCAATTGTCAGACGAGCAATAGATTTCTGCAGTGGTTCGCTCTCTTCCCGATAATTGGGAACATATGCGGGTAAACATGACCCATAATGAGAATATCAAGAATTTTGATGATATTCGTCGTCACCTGGAACTTGAGGCTGAGCGCCTTGAAATTGTTAAAAACTCCAGGGCATATGTAGCTGAATCTAACCCTCATTGGAGGCCCAAACCCAAGAAAGGTAAGAAGAAATATGTTAATCCCACTGCGCCTAAAGGGGCTGCGAGTGATGGTGTCAACAAACGGAAAAGAGGCACACGAGGTTCTGGTAAGAAGGACAAGGCCAAAATGGCATGCTACAACTGTGGCAAGGCGGGACACTTCGCTCGTGAATGCACTGAGCCGAAGAAGGTAATTCCTAGTCCTAATCTATCTATGTGCTTAGTATCAAGTACTGTTTTTGTTGCTCATTCTCTCCATATGTGGATTGTAGACTCCGGAGCAACGGACCACATAGCTAGAGATCGAAGTGGATTTGTGGAATATCGCCGCATTCCGGCTGGCAGAAAAGTATACATGGGGAACGATTCCAGTGTGGACGTGCTAGGCACTGGCACTTACAAACTGGAAATGCGAGGATGCTCAGCATTGACCCTATGTGATGTACTTTATACGCTGGATGTCCGGCAGAATTTATTTTCTGTATTATCAGTACTACGTTTGGGATATTCTGTTATGTTTGAGAATAATTCTGTAATAATTTCATTTGGGACGAATATTGTTGGATATGGTTTTGTATCAAATGGTTTTATGGTTTTAAATACTATTGATTCTAGTATTAATAGTGATGATTCTTATTCATTGCTTGTTGAAAATGATCATGATAGTTCAATTCAATGGCATGCTAGATTAGGCCATATTGGACATGATAGAATGGCTAGGTTAGCTCGAGCAGGTCTGTTAGGCCAGTCGCTAAGGTCAATCTACCCACATGTGAACATTGTTTAGCAGGTAAATCAAATAAAAAACCATTTGGTAAAGCTACTAGGGCAGAAACACCTTTGCAACTCATTCATTCAGACATCTGTGGCCCTATGAATGTGAAAGAAAGGCATGGACGTTCCTACTTTCTCACAATGATAGATGACTATACGCGCTTCGGGTACACTTTCCTGATCTCTCATAAGTCTGAGGCATTAGAATGCTTTAGACGTTATTTGATTGAGGTTGAGAAACAGTTAGACAAAAGTGTTAAGGCACTAAGAACTGACCGAGGCCGCAAGTATCTATCCAATCAGTTTAAAGCACTATGTGAAGAAAGAGGGATAATCAGGCAATTGACAATCCCTAGAACTCCGCAACAAAATGGTGTGGCGGAGAGGAGGAACCGGACATTATTAGACATGGTTAGATCTATGATGGCACAAGCAAATTTGCCTATCTCTTATTGGGGTGATGCATTGTTGACTGTGACGTATATACTTAATCGTGTGCCTTCAAAATCAGTACAGTCCACCCCATACGAAATGTGGACCGGCAGAAAGCTCGAATTGGGCCATATGCGACCATGGGGATCAGCAGCTTTCGTACACAACACTTCTCATCAACATGGGAAGTTGGGCCCAAGGGGTAAGAAGTGTATCTTTGTGAGATATTCTGAACACTCCAAAGGCTATGTGTTTGTTGGAGAGCAGTCTGATGGGACTATATCCGAGATAGAGTCACGAGATGCAGATTTCCTTGAGATGGATTTTCCTAACAGAGGTGATGTAAGCAAGGAGATGAACCTTTATGAGATGGAGGAAGATTTAGGCACCCCAAATCGTGCAGTAGAGACCGAAGAGGATATTCCTCAGGCTCCTGTAGATAGTGGGAGTGACATACCTTCGAGTAGTTCTTTTCCATCGAATGAGGAGTCTCTTGTTCCTCAAATACGTAGAAGTCAAAGAGGTAACATTCCACGTCGTCTCTTTGAGATTGAGGGGAATGCTTTTGTGGCTGATACACGGGAAGAGGAGGAACCTTGATCTTATCGAGATGCTCTATCATCTGTTGTCAGTGATAAATGGATGATTGCAATGGAAGATGAAATGGAGTCCATGAGGACTAATCAAGTCTGGGATCTGGTTGACCTTCCACCAGGGCGAAAGGCTATTGAGAACAAATGGGTTCTTAAAGTCAAACACAAGGCGGATGGTTCCATTGAAAGGTACAAAGCTCGTCTTGTAGCCAAGGGCTACACCCAACAAGAGGGAATTGATTATGAGGAAACCTTCTCACCAGTTGTAAGGTTTGCTTCAATTCGCCTTATTTTAGCAATTGTCGCGCATTTGGATTTAGAGTTGTATCAAATGGATGTGAAGACAGCTTTTCTCAATGGAGATTTAGCTGAGGAAATATACATGGATCAGCCAGAGGGTTTTATTATGGAAGGACAAGAGCACAAAGTTTGCAAGCTCAAACGTTCTATCTATGGTTTGAAACAGGCTTCCAGACAATGGTATCTCAGATTCCATCGAGCCGTCATTAGTGATGGGTTTACGATGATCGAGGAAGACCATTGTGTGTATATCAAACGGTCCAAAGATAAATTCCTTATCCTATCGATGTATGTCGACGACATTCTACTAGTTGGGAACGATAAGGAGATAATTGTCGCTACCAAAGGGTGGTTGTCCTCTAATTTTGAAATGAAGGACATGGGAGAAGCAGCTTATGTTCTTGGAGTTAAGATCTATAGAGATCGCTCAAGAAAGCTTCTTGGTTTGTCTCAAGAGACTTACCTTAAGAAGGTTCTGGAGCAATTCCAGATGAGCAACTGCAAACCTATAGACACTCCTATCGCTAAAAGCGACGCCATTGGACCCGAACAATGCCCTACTTCTCCCGAAGAAATTAAGAAAATGTCCCATTACCCGTATGCCAATGCTATAGGAAAGCTAATGTATGCAGTTGTGTGTACTCGGCCTGATATAACATATCGGTTGGTTATCTCGGTCGTTATCAGTCAAACCCTGGAATTGCTCATTGGAAGGCAATCAAAAGAATCTTGCGATATTTGAAGGGTACTTTGGACTACATGTTATGCTATGGAGGACCGGACCTGCGATTGATTGGTTACTCCGATGCCAGTTGGGGAGGTAACCAGGAAATACGCAAGTCGACCTCAGGATATGCATTCTTGCTACATGGTGGCGCCATCACTTGATGTAGCAAGAAACAGACTTGCGTTGCTCTTTCGACAATGGAGTCAGAGTTTGTAGCATGTACGTCAGCTGTTCAGGAAGTTATGTGGCTGAGGAGATTCTTCGAGGATCTTGGAGTCATCCCTAATGCTTCGGACCCCGTTACTATTTTCTGTGATAGCACAGCGGCCCTAGATTACACTAAGGACCCTAAGTATCACGGTAGAACGAAGCACATTGACCTGAGGATGAACTTTATTAGAGAGAATATAACAAATAATGAGGTGATATTGAAGTACATGCCCACTGACCTTATGGTAGCGGATCCCTTGACGAAGCCTATTCCGAAAGATGCCTTTTGCAGGCATGTTAGTTCGTTAGGACTTCGTAGGGTTTGATGTACTTTCTTTGTTACTGGAATATCACTCATTGTATGGCTTGTATTTGAGATATTTATTATTGTTTTGAGACATTTATCATATATGCGAGATTCATTTGTTCCCACTTATGATTGTGATAGCGCACATAATAAATATTATTAGTTCACACATTTATTATGCATATTGGATATGCATATTGGATATGCACACACTAAATATATGTCAACAGGTTGATTGGCTCACTCACATGAGCAATCACCCTTGGCGCTTTGAAGAGCGAGCAAGGTTGAGACAGTTCATTTTATTGGCACTTTGAGTAGCGAGCTATTGATGCTTTGGATAAGCAATCAATTGGCGCTTAGTAGCGAGTAATATGAACATAATGTCGCCTTGGCATGTGCCAAGATGAGGTTAATTTAGTTAACCAAATATAAGATGTCCCACCATCTATATAAACCTGTACTGATAGCTGGATGCGAAGTTCAGAGTTGGCGCTTGGGAAAGCGAGCAATCTGGAATTTTGAGTTAGGCGCTTGTGGAGCGACTGAACTAAGATCCGTACGGCATGACTAGAAGACATATGCTCATGTAGATGAGATTGTCTGCCGTAACATGATAACCGGACACGAAATTTTAAATGTGACGCTTTGATAAGCGAGCAATTTGAAATGTTCGGGTTAGCCACTCTGGGAGTGACTAGACTAAGGTCCGCACAACAAGGCTATAAAATAGTATGTTGTGAGAGGGTTACATGAGCTAAGCGATCATACAATGGAGGTGAGAGAATGAATCCCTGTTTCCTCACCATGTGAGTCCAGTAGGACAGGATTGTTAGTCGTACATCTAGTGCTCTTTGTGATCTTTGACTATACTATAAAGATATGGATTGAT
Organism: Aralia elata; assembly: GCA_034770075.1. Taxonomy (NCBI): domain Eukaryota; kingdom Viridiplantae; phylum Streptophyta; class Magnoliopsida; order Apiales; family Araliaceae; genus Aralia; species Aralia elata. Next base: position 26,625,917 of record CM068381.1, read on the forward strand.
GTTGCTACTTTGGTTTCGATTCCTACGGTCAAGATTGATGAGACAATAAGGACTGATTCTGGGAAAGCAGTTGATTCATATCTGAGTAGTATTAGGGCAAAGGGAAGACAATTTGATTTCACCTCGTTCTGCACTTATTGTCGACAACTATGGCGCTTTGATAGCGATATAGTAATAAGTGAGATACGAAATGGACATGGGCCCAAAGGTGGTTAAGTATGGCTCTCTGAGGGATTAGAGATGCTTGACCTTGTGAAAATCAAATGTGTCTAGAGTACTCTGAGTTTATGGGTTGTAGCATCTGCGTAAACTAATTGAGTTTGACGTGAGAGCTCCCACATTGTTTTCTTTAAAAGGGTAAATGTCTCTATTTTGGCCTTAACGGGTTTGATATAGAGCTCCCGCATTGCAGGTGAACTCAGCGGTCGCACGGTCCGGCAACTAAAGATTTACGAGTTTTTGGTTTGAGCTAATTTTTGCAGATATGAGGATTATATCGTCCCCACTATGGGTGAGTGGGAGATGTTGGAAAATGGTAGTGGAACCATTATTGATTTGGCACCCATGTGGGTGACTAACATGGCCAACAAGTTTAAAAAGCTTGTCTCCTCATTATTTTCTGATTCATGCATTTCTTATTGGACCCGTGAGTCCACTATCTTCCCTCTCCCTCCTTCCTTATATGCAGCACATTATTCCCTTAAGTGGTAGTGGAGATAATTGATCAGATTGCAAAGATAAGGAATAGAGAGAGAATATTGCATGAAGCAATAATAAGCACACTGCAAATATTGAGCTCTCAAATATTCGATAAAATCTAGTTGAACGGATTGTGGAATCGAGCTCCGTTTTCATCCCACAAAGATTGTAATTCGGAGACGCCGCTGGGTCGTGTATTGGTTCGTTGATTGGTTCGAGATTTTCCGCACCAAAGATTTAATACGCTTCAAGAGGTATTTTATTTTTTGGTTCTCGTATATGTAAACTTATGCTAGCGTACATGGTATTAAATCCCTTCAAGAGATTTTATTAATTTTCCTAATTATAATAGGATTTAATATTACCCACCTATAAATTAAACCCAATTAGTTTTAAGGCTCAATTTTATAAAATTATTTTATCCATCACTTATTAATACTTATTAGCCCACATAAATTTGACCCAAATAAAAGAAAAACCCAAATAAATGTCTTAAAAATATATAATTTTATTTATTTAGTTAGTTATTTTTATCGGGTATTACAATGGTTCATCTGGAAGTCATTATTTTATTTTTAATATAAAGAGTTAGTATTAAAATGTAAATATTGGAAGAAACACATCAAACAAAAAAAAATACTTCTATTTTCTCCCAGTAGAGAAACTTTAATACGTCTTTTCTTCTAAATTATAAGATCATTTTTTGTTGGTTATGCTTCAAAATCCTTAGTTTTGGCAAAGTCCCACATTGATTAGTTGTGAATTTTTCATTTGTTGGTTGTGCTTCAAAAGCCTTAGTTTTGCCAAAGTCCCATATTGGTTAGTTGTGAACTTTTCATTTGTTGGTTGTGCTTCAAAAGCCTTAGTTTTGCCAAAGTCCCACATTGATTAGTTGTGAATTTTTCATTTGTTGGTTGTGCTTCAAAAGTCTTAGTTTTGGCAAAGTCCCACATTGTTTTAGTTTGAGAACTTTTCTTTCGTACACTAGTATATCTTTGAATTCCATGTTTTTGGTTGATTAAGTCTCAAACACATTTTTTGTTCCTTAAACTTCTTCCTTGCTTTACCAAGTTAAGTTAAATTACATGTTTTTAGTTGATTAAGTCACAAAAAACATGTTTTATGCTTCAGATCTCATCCTCATTCTCCTATAAATACTTGAGCAGATCTTGATGTTAAGAACCACAACTTCATATATGAACAAACTCTTTCTTCATTAAAACATTCTTCTACTATTCTTTGAGTCGGGCAATCCACAAAGACAAGTCCAAAGCCTCTTTCTGTGAGTACACACAATTGGAGGTTTCACCGTTGAATCCTGGAGGGTGAACGCCGGGAGCCCATTTGTACCTAAGGTTATTACCAGTGGGGGCGAAATCACTTTTTAGGACAGTAGCTTTGCTACGCCTCGGTCTCATTCGTTTTTCAGATAAGTTGTTCCAATTTTATAGTTTACATTCTCTTGTTAATATTGCTATTTTTCCAACAATCTAAAAAGTGATTTATCTATTAACAAGAATACATGTTTTATTTAGAAACTATGAATCTGGAATGTGTATGTGGATCATATTGTGGAAGTTTCTGCTACTACTGTTAATGTTATTTTGATAAGATTGTTATTTTTGATTATACTGCTACTGAAATTTTTGAAAAATCTAATGTTGATAATTCTGCAAAAGAGAATTATGTTAAAGATAATCATACATGTAGGGGACACTACATGATCTAATACCTTGTTCACTATCCGAATATACTTTCCCTCTATTTATAAAACAAATGTAGCACAAGATTACATTGTTATTAGACAATGAGGGACTTCAAAAGTTGAAGTAATATGTAAAGAAACAAAGTGACTATCATATAAATACTTAGTGAACTTGGAGTGATAGTGTAAGACCCCGAAAATTTTAATAAATAGAATTTAATTTTCTTCTTATTATTATTTTAAACAGAAAGGTATTAAATCGATAATGATAAAGTTACTAGTGAAATGTGACAATTGAGATGTCTAGTAATAACGCTAAATCACTATTCATGCGATCACTATTCACGGGGTACTATTCACGCTAAAACATTTTTACATTTTCTTCGATCTTCGAATTACGTCATAACGTTTATATAAGCTGGATACGAAAATTATACGGTATAAATACGAAAGTACTATTCATACGAATATACTATTCATTTATACAAAAAGTCAAACTAGTATGTCGGGGAATATTCCTTCTGTCGGATATAGAAAGTGATAGAAATTGGCGACAAAACTTTAACCGACAACTGTTGAAATACCCGGTGATAAAAAGAATAGTAAAACGCGTTATTCCACAGTAGCACACGTTATTCCACAGTAGTACACGGTATTCCACAATAGCACACGGTGTTCCACAGTGTTTTATATTATTGATTCAATAATTGATAAAGTAGCAATTGCACAGTATCTTGATTCAATAATTGTTACAGTAGTATCTGCATAATATTTTATATTATTTGTCACGACACTGTAACACATATTATTTGATATGATAGTTTAGCATTATTGACAATGTCTAGAAATTCTGTCAAGGAAAGGGATTATTTAATTGCGCGCCATTTTTATGGAAGGCCCCCTCTTTCCTAGGAATAATCTGGTTGTCAGTATTGCGAGTATATGCTATCTGTGATATTAATACATTTAACACAATAATACAGAAAAAGAAATTTATTGTGATAATGGAGTTATTTTTATAATGGTTTTATCTTTTTGATAATGGAATTATCTTTTGATAATGGAAGAAAAAATGGATGGATGATATAAATGGAAGAAAAAATGGATGGATGATATAAATGGAAGAAAAAATGGATGGATGATATAAATGGAAGAAGAAATGGATGGATGATATTAAAAGAATATGCCAAGGGTATAAGCGTAATAAACCAAGAAAAGTTGGGGAAAAGACCAAAATGCCCTCACCTTGATTTTCCTATAAATAGGGAGAGTTTGTTTAAAAAATTTTCACACCTTCATTGCTTATACTTTCTCTCTCTCTCTCTAAATTTCTTAAGTTCTCTAAGTGTGTTAGGCTATTTTGAGTAATTGTGAGAATACTAGTATTATCCAAAGTTAGTAACTTCATAGAAGGCAACATCCAGTATTTTATTAACGAAGGTAGGGAATATCATTTCTTTCATACTCACATATAATATCATTTGTTTTCATGTTCGTAAGTGATATTATACTCATAAAGGTTGTTATTCATTCTGTATTAATTTGTGGGGATAACCTGTCCGTGCGGTATGACGCATGCCTGGTGAATATCCTTTTATATTCATTCCTTATTATTCTGTGGGAATAACCTGTATGTACGAGTGTCGTACCTGGTGAATACCCTTTATATTCATTCCTTATTATTCTGTGGGGATAACCTGTATGTACGAGTGTCGTACCTGGTGAATAACCCTTTGTATTCATTCCTTATTAATCTGTGGGTATAACCTGTCCGTGCGGATTGACGCATGCCTGGTGAATAACCCTTTGTATTCATTATTTATTAATCTGTTGTGGAAATAATCTGTCTACGCGAATTATCGCATGACGGGTGAAAATCCATTTGCAGTTTCATATATTCTGTTATACTCGTATAACGTATCATTTCTTTTGTACTCTTTACGGGATATCTTTTTCTTTCACATTTCTCCATTTATGATAAGAAATCTTTGTTTGTTTCCAAAACCTTATTTTTAAATGGTGAAAATCCCTGAAAATTAGTAGCTTAATAGTTTGTGCTTCATCTAATATCTTTTCACCTGAATCTTTCTATTTCGTTTTATACGTTATAGTTGAATTCTGAACTTATTTCTTGAATATCATTCTTGAATTTGACTCCACAATTTGGTCATCGTGTTGGCAATTTGGTCAATCTTCGACACTGATTAAATTATAAATCTTTTCTTATCCTTGATCTCACTGTATTTATGTTTACATCATTGTCATCATCCTCATACTTAAATTGTGGTGATAGTTCTCTTTGGCCCGTAGTGCAAAGATGAACTGGTGTGACATGATTTTGACCAAACTGTGTATTGGTATAATCATGACCTTTGGCGTTACAGATAAAGGCTTCTGGTGAAAATATCTTTGGCCTGTAGTGCAAAGATGAACTGGCGTTTGGCGTGATCATGACCGGTGGTGTTACAAATAAATATCTTTGGCACGTAGTGCAAAGAGAGGCTGTTGAAACTGTTGATTGGTGTTACAAATAAATATCTTTGGCACGTAGTGCAAAGAGAGGCTGTTGAAATTGTTGATTGGTGTTACAAATAAATATCTTTGGCATGTAGTACAAAGAGAGGCTGTTGAACATGAATTATTGATTGGTGTTTCAGGGATATAATATTTGTGGTGATCCTTTAACATATAAAAGATGGTAGATATTATAATCTACTTGACTCTTCTAATGGATTGTCCGTTCCGCTGCAGTTGTTGTTATTGAATAATATCTTTAAATCTCTGATTTATTTCGGTTGAAGGCTAAAGATAATTTTATTCTTCATTATCTTAGTCATGATATTTTCTACTGGGCTATTTGTGCTCACCCTTTTCCTTTGTTCTCTTCAGGAAAATAGAGTGTAGCGGGGACTAGCCGGGGAATGGAGTGATGGTCCGAGACAATAGGAGTATCTCAATACATTACTATTAGTGTGGCAATAAATGTATTGAGAATTTAAGATGTATTTATTTTGTGTTGTCGTATTTTGCACGACAAATATTAGTTGTAAATGGAAAAATTCGTATTTGTATTTGTATTTTTGTAGAATGTTATTGGCGACTCAAAATGGGTTGTGTGGACCTATTTTGGGGGCGTCACAGATAGCCCTTCATATCCGATGTGGGATAGACATCCACTTGTTCTTTGGTTGTCTACAAGGTACTTGTCTCTAAGTCCCACATTGGTTAAATGATAAAAAAATCTAAGGAACCCTTCCTTAAAATGGCCTACCAAGTGAAGGCATTGGTTGCCTACTTGTCTCTAAGTCCCACATTGGTTAAATGCTAAAAACCTAAGCAAGTTTTCCTTATAAAATGACTACTAAGTGAAGATTTTGTAAGGGCCTAATTCTTGAGGGCCGTGTAAGTTGTTAATTTAGCCAAGCCCTTTATATAGCTGGCTGGTCGGTCCAGACCGCAGGCCGGTACAGACCGTATGCCATTTGTGCAACTCTACCTGTAATAGAGCAAACTTATAAATATTAGACTATTGTGTGGTAGGTTATTGGGAAAGGAATGAATATGTCTGAAACCTATGATATTGTTGTTAACAATTTTACAGAATGGGTAATAAATACCGGTGCCACTAGACACATTTGTGCAAATAGAATTGTAATCCTTAATTACGAAAATGCGACAAATGGAGAAAATATTTTATGGAGGATTCTCGAACCACCAAAGTTGCTTCGAGCAAAACTATTATTTTGCATAATGTGCTTCATGTACCTGATATTCGTAGAAATTTTGTGTCTGGATCTTTGTTGAACAAAGCTGATATTAAACTTGTGTTTGAGTCTTATAAACTTGTACTTACTCGTAATGGAGATTTTGTGGAAACATGCTTTTGTAATGGAGGTTTATTTGTACTTAATGTTTCTGCTGAATTGAATAACAAGAATGCTTCTTTTGTTTATATTTTTGAATCTTTGGTTCATGTGGCAAAGATGGTGAACAATGATGATAATTCTAGATATACTCAAATCTATCTCATTGCCTTTAAAAGATAAAGCAGAATAAATGTTTATTAAATAAAGCTGAGGTTGAAAATTAGTTAGAAAGGAAAAATAGAACACTTAAAAATATGATGAATATCATGTTTATTAGCTTTATCTTATCCTCTAATATGTGGGAAAAAGCTTGTTTTTCTGAAAAAATAACTTTTAATAGAGTTCCACATAAAAGGATAGAGACTCTTCACCATATCAATTATGGAATGAACATGCCCTAACTTGGGGTAATCTTAAAATGTGGAGGTGTCTAGCTAAAGTAGCTATACCAGAATTTAAAAGGGAATAAAATTGGACATAAAACAATGTTTTGTATTTTTATTAGATATGTTTCAAACAATGTTGCACATAAAATTTTGGTAACTAAAGATGGGCCTAAAAAGAAGAAATGAAATCAATTGATGCAATCTTTTAGAAAGATGTCATTAATAGTGAACTAAAATCCATTATGACTAATCATACATGAGAGCTAATTATTTTGCCTAGAAGATGTAAATTTATTGGGTGTTTAAACGAAGTTAAAATCTGATGAGTTTATTGATAATTTTAAAGCAAGTTTTTCAACACTTGTTGTTATGTGTTATGTGCTAATGTTTAGCATTATGTGAAATTCTTGTGAATTATTTTAATGTGCACTCCGTGCAACGATGTGATAATAACTGTTAATAGTCAGTTGATGATTAAAGTTAATTGTTCTATGTGAACTATATAATTTGAGAAATGCGAAGCATGAGTATTATGGAACATGTATCATATATCAAACATGTATAAATGTACAATATGAGAAAGATGAAGCATGTATAAAATGCGACTTATACATGAGATGTGAAGCATAAGAAATGTGATATTATACATAAGATGTGAAACATGAGAAATGTGATGTATGCATGAGATACAAAACATGGAAATTGTGATGTGATTATTTATTTATATGTGGATGACTTGCTGATATTTGGTACTGATGAGAAAGTTGTGAAAACTATTAAAACATTTTTATTCTCTAAATTTGACATGAAAAACAAACTTGATTCTTGGCATGAGAACTAATAGAAATGCATATAGTTTGTTTTTATCTCAGTCTCATTATGTGAAATTATTAAGACATTTAATTTCTTTAATGAAGAGTCATTAGGAACACCTTGTGACTCTAGTGTGCATTTAAAGAAAATAAAGGGGATTGGTATTGCACAAACTGAAGATGTCAGAATCATTGATGGTGTAATATACTTAATGAATTGTACTCGACCCGATATTGCATATGTCATTAGTAGACTTAGCAGATATACACATAATCCTTCACAAGATCATTGGAATGCATTTTCACGTCTAATGAGATATTTTAAAAGGAACAGCTAATGTAGGTGTACATTTTACTGGTCTCCTAATGTTTTAGAAGGATATTGTGATGCTAATTGGGTATCTGATAATGATGAATCAAACTCCACTAGTGGATATGTGTTTATTTTAAGTGAAAGAGCTGTCTCTCGGAGATCTGCTAAACAAACTTGTACTGCTAGATCTACTATGGAATCTGAATTTATTGCATTAGAATTGGCAGGTACAAAAGCAGAGTGGTTGGGGAATTTATTGGCTGACATTCAGTTGTGGGCTAAAACCAATTCATTCTATATCTCTGCATTGTGATTCTCAAGCTGTTATTGGGCGAGCAATGAACCATATTCAATTGAGATATAATATTATACGAGGACTGATCAGTAACGGTGTTATTTCCATGGAATTTGAGAGGTCTGAAAAGGACCTAGTGGATCCGCTTACAAAGGAATTGATTAAAAAGAGTGTCCAAGAAGCATCCAGAGGGATGGGACTATTGCCAACATCTTGAGTAAGTAATACGTGATGGAAACCCAACCCATGTGATTGGAGATCCCATGAATTGGGTTTAATGGGTAACAACAAGTCACAGAATTACTTAATTATAGCACTGCAATTATTTATATCCCTTGTTGTGTGCATGTGCTTACTGACAAATTGTGAAAGGATGAATCGTTTAGATTCTTAATGAAACTCATAGCCCTAAAGGGTGGTGTATGTCAGTTTACACTTGATGGGTTCACCTATATAAAGGTGGAAGTGTAGGCCGCTTCCTATGAGAGCCTATGGCAAACTCTCTAGAGCCTTTATGAAAATCTGGGATATGGCGCATGGCCTAGAACGCGCCCAACCGCGGACTTATGTGGATTCGAGATTTTTTGGTATGTGTGCAAGTTCAACTGTTTGTATCACAGATAATGGGTTCAAGATTTTTATTCACCTATAATCTACAATCATGAGCTTGTTCTACTAAGTGTCGATTCAAACCCACAATGTATCGACATGATGTATCCAAAATCCATTGCCTTTCTCACTTCTTCTAAATTCTTCTTGATAATTTTGAATCATGTGGGGGATTGTTGGTTATGCTTCAAAATCTTTAGTTTTGGCAAAGTCCCACATTGATTAGTTGTGAACTTTTCATTTGTTAGTTGTGCTTCAAAAGCCTTAGTTTTGCCAAAGTCCCACATTGGTTAGTTGTGAACTTTTCATTTGTTGGTTGTGCTTCAAAAGCCTTAGTTTTACCAAAGTCCCACATTGATTAGTTGTGAATTTTTTATTTGTTAGTTGTGCTTCAAAAGCCTTAGTTTTGGCAAAGCCCCACATTATTTTAGTTTGAGAACTTTTCTTTCGTGCACTAGTATATCTTTGAATTCCATGTTTTTGGTTGATTAAGTCTCAAACACATTTTTTGTTCCTTAAACTTCTTCTTTGCTTTACCAAGTTAAGTTAACTTACATGTTTTTTGTTGATTAAGTCACAAAAAACATGTTTTATGCTTCAGATCTCATCCCCATTCTCCTATAAATACTTGAGTAGATCTTGATGTTAAGAACCACAACTTCATATATGAACAAACTCTTTCTTCATTAAAACATTCTTCTACTATTCTTTGAGTCGGACAATCCACAAAGACAAGTCCAAAGCCTCTTTCTGTGAGTACACACAATCGGAGGTTTCACCGTTGAATCCTAGAGGGTGAACGTCGGGAGCCCATTTGTACCTACAGTTATTACCAGTGGGGGCGAAATCACTTTTTAGGACAGTAGCTTTGCTACGCCTCGGTCTCATTCATTTTTCAGATAAGTTGTTCCAATTTTATAGTTTACATTCTCTTGTTAATATTGCTATTTTTCCAACATTTTTTACTTTTAAAAGTCATTTAAACTCAAAATTGATAAGATTCATCAAAGATTTGAAAACAACAAATTTTTATAATAAGTATTATTTTTTAGATAACTTATATTATTCATCATTGTATCAACTTAAAATTAAATAAAATTTATATCAATTTTAAGTTTGAAAATGTTTTAAATTGATTTTAAAAAGTCAATAATAATTTTATATTTTGAAACCGATGAAGTATTATTTTGCTTAATATATGCCCTTGTTAACTAGATGAACTTTTTGCCTATTTTATTTTTGACAATCAGAAAGAGTTTCCTCGCTGACTTGTACAAATAACTTTTGTATGATTATTTACTTCCTACTACTACTTGGCAAAGATGTAGATATGTTTTTAGTGAGATTCAATGCGTTCTACTTTAAAAAAAAGCATGATTCATAGCAAATATTTGTTATGATTAATTTTGGGCAAATAAATTCTATACTGTCCATTTCACTCTCAAACAACCTAGATTCAAAAATAATTCCCGTCATCCGCTATAAATAGTAGCGGACGTAAAAATTATCAATATGCCCTCATTTCAACTATACAATAATAATAGATAGAACAATCTGCTAGTATTACAAGCGGACGGTAATCATATTGCTAAACCACCTGCCCACATGCATATTAGGAATCCATAAGCATTATGCTGTTTACTCTTAAATATTCAGGAGTCCATAAGCATTTCAGTTTACTCTTGGATATTCAATACTCTTGCATGTTCAATGAAGTAACTAATAAATAAACCTTAAACACTAAACTCTAAACCGTAGAAACTAAACCTTAAACCCTACATACTAAACTCAAAAACCTAGAGAATAAACCATAAATCTTAGAGAATAAATCTTAAACCTTAAAAACTAAATCCTAAACCCAAAACACTAAACCCTACATCCATATCCAATTTTGACTTATGCGCCCAATTTTAACTTGACTCTGAAAATGTTAACCACATCCTACTTATATTTTTGCATTGACAAAGTGGGGTATATAAACATTCAACTCACCCTACTTTATTATATATACTTGCATTGACTATTCAACTATTCAATATAGTAAAAATTGATGCACTGTTTAAAACATTGTTCGCAACTATTAATAACGAATCATTTAAGATTTACGTTGGCAAAAGGGTAAATTGGACCAAATTCCTATGTTACTAACAAAAAATTTGTCAGCTATTAATTGTAGCGGACGTCGATTTTGTATTTTTAATCCTATCCGTTCCTTCCTATAGTATGGTAGAGATGATATATGCCCAATTTTGATCCATATCAATTACTTGATATGAATCATTTTCCATATATATATATATATATATATATATATATATATATATATATATGAGAAAATGGGTATGCACAGCCGTGCAAATTTTTTTTTTACACAGTCAGCCAAAAATGACGTCGTTTGTTTTAAAACAAAAAAAACACACGGCTCGCCTTCTCTCCTCCCTAATCGTGCACAAGGGCTTCATCCTCCCAAATCAGATAGCGAAGAAACCTAAACGAAGAATCCTTGGAATTCGAGTTCCGGCCGGACGGCAAGCTTCGTTACGCCGACAACTCCAAATACAAAAATGACACCATGATCCGCAAAGAAGTCTTTCTCACCCCTTCCGTCCTCCGTGAGTGTCGCGACATCATCTCTTAGAGGCCAGAGTGAGGTTCGTACTACCCACTTTCTCTTTCTACGGTTATTCATTAATATATTTCTTTGTATCTGTGTTTGAAGGTCTTTTTGGGTTAAATCTTCGTTAATCTGATTTCAATGAAACCTTAGGGATTTTATTTTGTTGGGTTTTGAAAGTGTGATTTGTTAATTTCATTAATTTTTGTTACTTTTCACCTCTCTCTCTCCACTATCTTTTTCTAGGGTTTGCTTTTGATATATGTACTTATGTGTAATTTTATTTTGTAACGTGATGAATTCGAACTTCTTAGGGCTTGCAATAGGTTTGTTAGTTCAATGAATGAGCATTGTATTTTGTTGGTATTTTCTAGCTTCTGTTTTTCCAGGGTTTTTAGTTGTCTCCTTAATTTGTGCAATTTGTTTGATTTTTCACAAGTTAATCTTTTTGAAATTTGTCTACACTGAACCTATCAAGTTTGAGCAGGTAAGTTCCTTGTGGTGATTGTTTAGATGTTGCATTATGGAATATTTAGGTATGATCATTCCCACCTGTTCCAGTGTTTGATCCGCTAACTATGTCATTTAAATTTGAAAATCATAATGTTTCCTGCCTTAAATCTTAATCTTTAGTAAACGGAAGTGTAGCTATTATATAATTCATGTTCAAGTGGGAGAGGAGGGAGGGGGGGAGACAAAAAAAGATCCTCTTAACGGCTACTGGTTTTTACCTGTTTTGTGCAAGTCACAATGTTTGACCAAGTGTAATGATTTTTTTTTCAAGTTGAATTGGCCTCTAAAATCATCCATTTGTGATGTTGTTTCACTGATTTATACTTAAAAATGAGCTACGGATCCTCTCTGTTCCTCGTTTGCCTTCAGATTTCCTGATAAATTTCATCAGAATTCTATACTGACTAACTATATGAAAATCCATTAGAGTTGAAAACTATTGCATTTGTCCTGACAACCCTTAAGAATTGGTTTTAGTGCTTTTGATTTAAACAACTCAAGCTATCCATTTTGTATTTGATGTTTAATTGTTTAGACTTGATTTATTTTCATATTATATCCTTTTGTGCTACTCCTTGACGTCTTGCTAAAGTAAAAATCTAAACAGCTTTGTAGCAACCACCCAACTGTAATTTGTTAGTCTGTAATATGCACTATCTTTGGAACCTTTGTGCTTTTATATATTCCTGTAAAGAAACTGACGATTTGCCTATAAAATTGTTGCAAACAGTGGCATAGAGTTTGGTTTGAAGCCATTTTCACAGAGAAAGAGTCCAAATATCAGAACTTGTCGGGTCCTGGAAGGTGTTTGAGGTAAGTGGTACACCAATCTATGGTGAGGAGACTGTGACAGAGGAAACCAACGGAGGCACCCCTTATATATATCTCTGCACGGATACCTTGAAGAAAAGAAGCTTGCCTGACATCCCAGTTTTCTTTGGAGAGGAAGAGGTTTTAGATATGGCTGACATCACTGTTCTTTAGCTGCCTGGAGGCAGAACGAGTTACATTGATGTGAATAAAGATGGAATTTTATGCATTGGAGTTGGAAAGCTCAAGGAGGTTAGAACAAAGTCTGAAGTAATTAAAGAGAAGGTGGTCAGATCCACTTCCGGTGTAAATACTCTAGAATAGTTGTGTTTTGTTAAGTTGCTAATACTGATAATTGTACATGTTCTAGATTAAAAGGTTGTGTTAACAGAGTAAGAAATAATATTTCCTGCCATTGTTGAATCTTTATCAGGGGGAAATCTTTTGTCGGCATTATGTGAAAAAGGTTGTCTAATATTCCTATGAAGAGGTAAATAACACGAAAAAACACCATAGATTAAATTCAAACAGAATTATCCAATGGAAAGGCAATACAAACAAAAAATTGAATAACACAATTATAGAATTCTTCCAGAGTTAATAAACATGTAGCATTGAGACAACAGAAAGGCAGACGCCGCTGCCTGCATAAAACTTTCGTTACAAACTGTCATAAGCCATTGTCCTTGAAGGTCAGCATGCCGATCATTCCTAATTTTGAAGTGGAGTGATATGAGAGAGAATACAAAGTACTTCAAGTCCTGCAACAATATAAAGCAACATCAAGAATGAGTTGTGAAAAAAATAATGCAGAAACAGTAATAATAATCAAGTTAGCAAAAATAACACAGAAAGACAATCTTAAACTATGCATGTTGAAACTATTAAAGGAAAATTTTGGTAAGTGCAGATTATATTTGGAAAGCAGGGAGCTTACAAGAGTACAAAGGACGAAATTATAATACAAAGTAAAATTTACAAAGGCCTTGTGTAAGACCACCCCTTAATGAAGCCAAAAATGTGATCCCATACCACAGAAAATCTTAGCAACATCTTCAAAAAATGTTAATTCACTTTATGCATACACATGACATGACTATTAAATGGACTAGAACAATAAAACCATCAATTTTGAAGCTTCTGATTACTACAGTCCTTCATTTTTATTAAAATTCATTTGTTTCCCCCTTCTGTCCAAAATATGCATCCTTGTTATGTTTATAAAGATATAAAAATCTTCATGCTTCAATAACTTGTCAGTGTAGAAATAAAGATGATAAAATAACAACTTCAAAAGAGAACCTTGATTTTCTAGAAAATGGTAAAATTGAACCCAAAAACAGAGATAAAGCAAATTGATAGTGCTAATTGGAGATGCTGGTAAAGTATATACACAGTTGGTTTCATCTTTCTAGCAACTTAAGATTTCAGAACACTGGGGTGACTTGGCATCATCAGAGTTCTGGTTACACAAGATCATCAATTCGACTCATCCAACTAGAATATCCAGTTTCCCCATTATGTAAGTTTATCTATATATTTTGTAGCCAGTTACTGTGCTCTAGTATAGTACAGTATGGAGTATACATTATCAAGCTCATTACCTACAGCTTAAGTACATAGAGCAAATAAAAACTTGATAGGTTCAGTGTAGACAAATTTCAAAAAGATTAACTTGTGAAAAATCAAACAAATTGCACAAATTAAGGAGACAACTAAAAACCCTGGAAAAACAGAAGCTAGAAAATAACAACAAAATAAAATGATCATTCATTGAACTAACAAACCTATTGCAAGCCCTAAGAAGTTCGAATTCATCACGTTACAAAATAAAATTACACATAAGTACATATATCAAAAGCAAACCCTAGAAAAAGATAGTGGAGAGAGAGAGGTGAAAAGTAACAAAAATTAATGAAATTAACAAACCACACTTTCAAAACCCAACAAAATAAAATCCCTAAGGTTTCATTGAAATCACATTAACGAAGATTTAACCCAAAAAGACCTTCAAACACAGATACAAAGAAATATATTAATGAATAACCGTAGAAAGAGAAAGTGGGTAGTACGAACCTCACTCTGGCCTCTGAGAGATGATGTCGCGGCACTCACGGAGGACGGAAGGGGTGAGAAAGACTTCTTTGTGGATCATGGTGTCGTTTTTGTAGTTGGAGTTGTCGGCGTAACGAAGCTTGCCGTCCGGCCGGAACTCGAATTCCAAGGATTCTTCGTTTAGGGTTTCTTCGCTATCTGATTTGGGAGGATGAAGCCCTTATGCACGATTAGGGAGGAGAGAAGGCGAGCCGTGTTTTTTTTTGTTTTAAAACAAACGGCGTCGTTTTTGGCTGACAGTGTAAAAAAAAAATTTACACGGCTGTGCATACCCATTTTTCCCATATATATATATATATATATAACTCTAAAATAAAAAATTTATAGATAAACTTCTAGTTTACTATTTTAAGCTATTTTATATAAAGTTTAAACCATTAAAGATGCATATGAGCATTGTTTTGAATTTAATAAGAAATTGATGAGAGGACAAATATTTTTATATATATAAAATATACACTTTATCTGTACAATATAGTTATTATTTTACAACAACAACAAAGCTCTTGTTGTTCGTGTGTGTGTGTGTGTGTGTATATATATATATATATAGAAAATGATCCACAGAAAACGTTAGCCTTGAGCACTGTTTCAGCTAACTGTGATCCAGCCGTCCAATATAAGATCCAAGGGATGGGTGAGGCCGCGGCCGCTAGAGGGAGTAGCGGCCAATATAAAATTTAATTAGAGGAAAAGAGGGTATAATGAGAATTTATCCTGGCCGCTAGAGGGAGTAGCGGCCAGGCAACTTAATTGACAAATGCGATTTCCGATGCATTGTTATTGCTATGTCCCCCACCACATTCAAATGCTTTCCCGATGCATTATTTTATGCTTGTATTATTATGTTATTAGGTTATGAATGCATTATTTTATGTTATGAATGCATTATTTTATGCATTGTTTCCCGAGATTAATGTATTATTATGTTATGAATGTATTATTTAATCTTGGCCATACTCTTTATAAGGTTTTCTGTAACTGCTGGGCATCACATAGCAGCAGTCATCCATCCATGCACTAATATGTTGATACGGTGAAACAATGAATTTTTTTATCCATGCACTAATATTGGGATGCGAGGGGCGCAGCCATAAACATGCACCGCATGCAATTGTATGGTACCTATTAAATAATACATTCATAACATAATAATACATTAATCTCGGGAAACAATGCATAAAATAATGCATTCATAACATAAAATAATGCATTCATAACATAATAACATAATAATACAAGCATAAAATAATGCATCGGGAAAGCATTTGAATGTGGTGGGGGACATAGCAATAACAATGCATCGGGAATCGCATTTGT